>CM066331.1:150337245-151774745 GCA_033807585.1 Hydrophis major | reverse complement strand
TGTAAGTATGTGAGAACAGTTTGTGGTCAATTAGAAGTGGAGAGAGTTTCTCTATCTTCCTGAATTTGATATAATCCCAAGCCAATCTTTTAACACAGCTGTTAAATGTTATTAAACTAACTTTTTAAACATCTACTTTATGTGAACCAGACCAAAGCAGCTCCATAGCATTCCTGCCCAGAGACTTATGCAGTTCCAAAATCATCTGATTTATCATTTCCTGCAATTTGTAATGAGAAGCACACAAGATGGGGCTTAAATAAGCATAAAAATCCCACATCAGAAAAAGTTCTAATCTCAGCCACTTTTGCATCATCAGCTTGAAAAATGTAGCCTCTGCCAAAATTGTTAAACATTACAAATTTTAAACGCCCTGGTTCAAAAAAAACCCCAAACCCTAAGGACTCAGTATTTTTAAAAATACTATGAGTAAAGGTAAAGGTTCCCCTCGCACATATGTTCTCGTTGTTTTCGGCTCTAGAGGCCGGTGCTCATCTCCGTTTCAAAGCCGAAAAGCCAGCACTGTCCGAAGACGTCTCCTTGGTCATGTGACCAGTAGGACTAAACACCAAAGGCGCAGGGAACACTTTTCCCTTCCCACCAAAGGGGTCCCTATTTTTCTACTTGCCTTTTTTACATGCTTTCGAACTGCTAGGTTGGCAGAAGCTGGGACAAGTAATAAGACCTCACTCCGTTACGCGGCGCTGAGGATTCGAACAGCCGAACTGCCGACCTTTCTGATTGACAAGCTCAACATCTTAGCCACTGAGCCACTGTCTCTCTCTCTCAAAAAAAAAAAAAAATACTATGCATACAAATAAAAAAAGAGGAGGGATATATATGACAAGCAAATTTGGGGAGTTATGATGTAGGCTGCCCAGAATCACTTGAGATGGTTGAGTGTATAAATTAAATCAAATCAAATTAAGATGTGTACCTGACAATGTGTCGGTGCAGCGCAGGTTAAAATGGTGGTAGATTGGAGGTAGCAAACCATTTTTCAATGACATATAAAGTAATTCTTGACGTGAATGGACAGGATGAACAATATGACTCTTGAGCCAACTGGCAAAGTATAAGTTTGGATTGTAGTGACAGCTCCTGCATTGGAATAATTTCTTTTGGTATTGATACAAATAAATAAATTTAGGGGGCAGTTTGCTTTTATTATTTTTACAAATAACTCAGGTCAAAATGGTAGCTACTGGAGAGGAAAGTCTTCAAATAAAACAAGAAAGTCCAGTTGCCTCTTGAAAAAGCAACTTTGGATGGCATGTATTATATATTTTACCAGCAACTAATGACATAAGATATTCAAAGATGAAGTATAAAATACCTGACGTGATAGTGTATCGGAATGACTTCGGGCTCGAATCTCGGTCCACACAGGTAATACTGAAACTATTAATAATGCCCAAGCTTAGATCCACTGGCACTTCCAGCAACTGTCCATTAGGGGTGCATATGGGTGGTTCATCATTTGCTTCAAGAACATTTATTATTACCTAAAGAAATATTTAAAGAAAGATTGGAAGGAACCATGATGACACAGTGGTTGAGTGGTGCAGTGGCCTAGAAGTGGAGGTCTCACTTTACAATCAGGAGGCTGTGAGATCGATCCTAGGTAGAGGCAGATATTTATCTCTCTGGACACGATGAGAATATATCTGCTGGATATAACTCCACACTGGTGACAGGAAGGCCATCTGGCCAATAATCACTCTCAGCTCCATTCAGCTGACCAGACTCTACTCCCGCAAGGGATTATAGGGTCATTAAAAGATTATGATGGTGGTGCAGTGGTTAGAATGTGGTATTGCAGGCAAACTCTGCACACTGTCAGGAATTTGATTCCCTCTGGATCAGGGTTGACTCAGCCTTCCATCCTTATGAGGTTGGGAAAATGAGGGCCTAGATTGTTGGGGGCCATAGGCTGGCATTTGTAAACTGCTTAGAGAGGGTTGTGAAGCATTATGAAGCGGTATACAAAACTAAGTGCCATTGCTATTGCTTACAAAAAAAAAATCTGAAGAGTCTAGAATACCCGGTCCATGGACCAGCACCAGACCATGGCATGCCAGAAACTGGGCCACGCAAACAAGTGAAGCTCCATCCGTGGGATGCAAGCAGCATAAAAAACCAAACTCCCTTCGATCTGCAGAAAACCTCTCTCTATGGAACCGTTCCCTGGTGCCCAAAAGATTGGGGGCCACTGGTCTAGAAGAAAGTTCTCTAGTCTACAGGTTCAGGGCTGGCTTTTGTAGTAGATGCTCTGAGCAGCAGATACAAAGGAACAAGAAGTCGCGGCAATCTGTTAGAGCAGTGGTTGCACTGCCAGGGAGCACTGGTGGTCCACAAGAAAATTGTAGTGGTCCGCAGAGAAATGTCACCCCCAAAGCACTCCCCAAAGCAATTAGGGAAGAAAGGCTGCCCAGAAAGGCTTGCATCGCTTGCATTGCTTGCATTGTGAACAACACATGGTAGTGAGGGGAGGGGGGAAAGGGTGAAAGGGGAGAACTTGCCCCACTCATCCCACGCACCTGGCCTGGCCACTGGGCTGCTTCTTTCCACTTCTTTCTTCTTCTGCTTTTGTCTACAAGCAAAGAAAGCAGCAAAAGTCTTTCTTTCTCTCCCCCAAACTCCACCACAAATGAGTCTTTCGGACCCTGCAAGGCCTCCTGCTCCAAGAGGCTGCGCCGGCGCAACAAGTCTCACAAAGACTCATTTCTGGTGGAGTTTGGAGGAGAGAAAGAAAGACTTCTGCTGCTTCTGCTGCTTTCCTTGCATGAAGCCAAAAGTCTCTCTCTCTCTCTCTCTCCCCCTGAGAATAGAGCTGGAGACGGTATCCTGCAATCCCAAATAAAGAATGATCGATTGGTAGGAAAATGGGTTGGGGAATTTTCCTGCAGACTTTTTTGGGATTTTCCTAGGGTCTCTGGTTCGCGGGATTTAAAATTATGAGTTTGGTGGTCCATTAGGTCCAAAAGGTTGGCGACCTCTGTGTTAGAGCAGCTTGGAGTAAAACATATTGTAATTTATCAGCTTATCCTTCACCTCAATGTCTTAATGTCTTTGATCTTGGGAGATCACATTCACTTCTATCCAGCTTCCCATACAACACTTATATTGTAGTAATATATTCTCTTTTCAAAATAACGTTTTGTTATTTAAACATAAACGAACATAAAAACTAACACAAATGAATTGTAGCAGAAGAGCAGGCAGAGCTTGGAGGTGGAGTTAAATGAGTTATCAGCCTAGACTTGTTATGTTGTCATAAATGGTTTGAATCCAACCCATTTTGAATTCTGTTGACCCTTATCTGGTCCTAATTTATTATCAAACATTAATTGATTAGATTCTTGTGTATAGGCTGCAGCAAGAAATCTTCTTAACTGCAACTTAATGTATGATCCTGACAGTTTGTGGCGACATAACAAATTCTAGGCTGATGACTTGTTTAACTCCACACCCACCTCATCCTACCACTCCAGTTCAGACAAGGCCATGCACTGTTTGCTTCTACAAATGTCACTTCTGGCTATTCCTACTTTGTTTACTATAAAGAGGCAAGAAAAGGAAATTGCAAGGAACGATAAGCTCTGTTTTAAGCTCTCTAGTTTACTCACGGAGGATCTTCTAATCCTGCCTTTGTTGTCAGAAGCTTGCACTTCAAGAGTGTACATTCGATCTGCTTCATAATCTAATCGTTTTGTGTTCCTCAAAATGCCCCGCTGGGGATCCATTACAAATAAGTCTGTGACACCCATGCCACTCTCTCCGGACACAATGGAGTAAGAAATTCCAGTGGGAGGCAAATCCTGGTCAGTAGCGAGCACTACTCCGATAGAGGAGCCTGCTAAAATGAAATAGCAGCACGTTAAGATGACACACAGATGGTTTTGGAGTGTGTGTGCTGTGTTTAGAGATTATGCAGGCTCCAGTAAGGATTCTAAAACAGAGCTTCCGACCAGGGGTCAAAAAAATCAAAATGGGACCTACTGTGTGGTCAAATCCCCACCCATTTTTAACACAAATTTATCAACCAAGGGACACGGCGGCTCAGTGGTAAGACAGTTATACAGATAAAAGTAATATACGTTAATTTAAAGGGATTTAAACTATTCTATAAAGATGAGGGATGTGGTGGCTCAGTGGCTAAGACGCTGAGCTTGTCAATTAGAAAGGTTGGCAGTTTGGCAGTTCGAATTTCTAGTGCCGCCTAACGACGTGAGCTCCTGTTACGGGTCCCAGCTTCTGCCAACCTAGCAGTTTGAAAGCATGTAAAAAATGCAAGTAGAAAAATAAGGATCCTTTGGTGGGAAGAGAACAGCATTCCATGTGCCTTTGATGTTTAGTCATGCCGGTCATGTGACCACAGAGACAGACAGCACAGGCTCTTCTTTGGCTTTGAAACGGAGAGGAGCACCGCCCCCTAGAGTCGGAAATGACTAGCACATATGCGTGAGGGGAACCTTTACCATTACCTTATAAAGCAAGGGTATTCATGTGACTAAAGCCACATCTTTTATTTTACATCAGGGATGTCCAACCTTGGCAACTTGAAGACTTGTGGACTTTGTTAGGGATAACATTGTTTACCCTAACTGGTTTAGGTAAAATAATAAATATGTTATCATGGTTTATAAGTTAAAGTGTCTGCAACTTTAAATATAGGAATGTAATTAAGGGAGTGGTTGTGAAAGCACCATAAAAGAAGCAAGGAACGTCAGCTTGCTCTCTCTGGCTTGATGATCCCTAATTACTGGATGAAGACTGCGTTTTTCCCCTACTGAAAAGGAGAGACAAAGGACTGATTTGTAAGTGAACTGACATTGGATATTCTACACGGACTTTGCTAACTGAATATCCCTGAATGGACTGACTAAAATGACACATGACTAATGGATTGTTATTTTGACTATGCTATGAACTCATAATGGAATAAACTATATTTTTGATAGCACAAGCGTATCTGTTATTTTTACTGTATGTTAACAAACATACAAACTTATCTCACTCATTTATCTGTGTGCCTATCTGACTAACGCTGCACATTCTGTTTAGCTTGTCTCCTTAACCCTGGTTGGGGAACACAGGCTTAACAGACTTCAACTACCAGAATTCCACAGCCAGCTATGGGTATTCTGGGAAATGAAGTCCACAAGTCTTAAAATGGTTGTGATTGGACACCTCTGCTATAAAGTATATTAAAAAGGGGATGTGGGTAAAGTCACATGGATATTACTGGTAGTGTCAGCGTTCCAGCAAACTTCCACTCCAACAAATAACTCCGAGGCAGACATCTTCTCAAAAGTTCCTTTTATTTTGGAAAGTAACTGGCACAACTAGGGAATCCTGAATCTGAAAATTTCGGGCTTCCTTGCAATACGTAAAAACTAAAAATCCATCCCCTGCACCTATCATCACATCACATGGCTCAATCATCATCCGTCCCAAGTTAAGACTTCCTCTCACTCATGCGCAAAATAACATGACCTTGAATTAGAAAAAGAATGTTATTATGTCTAACTACATATACTCCAAGGAAATTTCCCCCTCCCACTTTCACAGGCTCAAAATTTGGCAGTGTGGAAGCATCTGGTCTCCATATGACTTCCAAAACTGACAGGTAGTCCTCAACTTGCAACAGTTCACTTAGTAGCCGTTCAAAGTTACAACAGCTCTAAAAGCAAATTCAAGTTTTCTTTACAAAGCTTGATTGGGAAACATGACTGTTTTGACACAACTGCTCTATAGCAATAGTAACCGAATTTTGTTTGTTTCCTTGATAGCCAGAAAGTTTCTTTTATTTTTTTTTTTAAGTAGAGGAAATAGGAGTATTAGATTCTGAAAAAGGGCTAAACACTTCATTCCAGTGGTTTATTTGGTCTTAAAGACACATTCACCCCAATAAAACTGTCTGTATGGCTGACACAGAGCAAGGAATAGAATCAGCATTAATTGAAGAGAATTCTATTTTATACCCTTGTAAATTTCCAAAAAAGCCAAAGTAACTTACGTGGTTCTATTTCAGATACATTAAAAATGTACAAAGAGCTGTTGAAGACTGGATTAAACTCATTCTCCAGCTGAATGTTGATATAAATGTAGATTAATTCTGTAGATATAGCAAGTAAGAAAAACATGAAAGATGACACAGAAATATACCCTCAGAAAACAACAACTGAATGGAAAACTGCTGGTGACCTTCTACCTCTGCACCATAGAAAGCATCTTAACTTGTTGCACCTCCATATGGTTTGTCAATTGAACAGGGGCAGATAGGACAATTGGGTTAACATTATTGCCCAGAGGATCATTGGTTGCCCTCTCCCTCTTTGGAAGAGCTTTATAGCTCCCGCTGCCTTAAGGAAATTCAAAACATTAAAGATCCATCTCATCCTGGGCACCCTTTTTTTTTGAACTGTTACCATCTGGCAGATGGTATAGGATAATAAAAACAAGGACAAATAGGCTGAAAAACAGCTTCTATCCCAGGGCAATTACTCTATTGAATTCTACTGTATAGTGCCATATTAATGCAATATCAGGGGTTTTCAATTCAATGTATAGAATGGGAAGGAGGTGTGTTTGTGTTTTATTTTTATAGTTATAATATACACTGAAGACGGCATTTAATTTCATTGTATGACAATATAAATAAAGTAAATGACAATAAAGTAAAGTAAAGTAAATTTAAAGATTATTTTTTTCCAGAAAGAGTCAGGGAAAAAGAGGACAAAAAAAGGAAAGTTAATACAAACCAGAGAAGAAAGGCTTAGAAATATCCTGGATGACAGTATTCAGAATATATTGTCTCTGCATGCTTCCATCTGTTGTGTTTTCCAAATCTACATTTCCTAAAAGCTGAAAGGAACATACTTTTACAGGTAATCCTCGAATTATGACCACAATTGAGCCCAACATGTCCATTGCTAAATGAGACAGGCATTAAATGAATTTCACGCCATTTTACAACCTTTCTTACCACAGTTGTTCAGTGAATCATTGTGGTGCTTAAGTGAGTAACCCAGTTGTTAAGTGAATCTGGCTTCCCCACTGACTTTGCTTGCCAGAAGGTTGCAAAAGGGGATCACGTGATCCCAGGACACTGCAACCATCATAAATATGAGCTGGTTGCTAAAGTGTCCAAATGTTGCTATAAAGCAGTTGTCAAAACAGTAATATTTTCCAGATGAGCTTCATAAAGAAAACTTGAATTCGCTTTCAGAGCCGTTGTAACTTTGAACAGCCACTAAATGAACTGTTGCAATTTGAGGACTACCTGTTAGCTTGGGAAGTCATATTGAGACCAGATGCTCCCACGCTACCACATTTTGAGCCTGGGAAAGTGGGAAGGAGGAATTTCTTGGAGTGTATGTAGTTAGACATAATAACATTATTTTTTTCATTCAAGGTCATGTTATTCTGCACATAAGTGAGGGGAAGTCTCAAGTGGGGACAGATGGTGATTGGGCCATGTGATGTGATGATGGGTGCAGAGGATGGATTTGTAGTTTTTACGTAATTCAAGGAAACTCGGAACTTTCAGATTCAGGATTCCCCAGATGTACCAGTTTACTATCCTATTAAAACAGAACTTTTGAGATGTCTGACTTGAAGTTATTTGTTGGAGTGGAGGTTTTCTGGAACCCTGAAAATTGCTCTGTTCAGAGTTTTGCAGCGTTAATTCAGCGCCAGAAAAATAAACACAGATGGCTGATGCTTCATTTAACATCTTTATAAACATAATAAGTAGATTTTACAAACCAGTTGTAGATTTCTCTAACATGGAGCAAACTCAGACAAAAACATGTTGCAAGCAACTTACAGCAGCACAGAAACAGACATCAGCTTCACTTTAGTTCAGCAAGCAAGCAGAAGAGAGAAGCAGTTTCATTTTCAACACAGACTCAGAGCTCAACATAGCTTCAGAGCTGCAGAGCTTAATATAGCTGCAGAGTTGCTTATTATAGAGCCACGCCTAAGCTACTTTTAGTTTCAGTTTCCAGCCTAGGCTACATCTAGTTTCAGTTTCCAACCTGTCCTCATTGGCTGACTTAGTTGCTATGCCTATTCATTGGCAGACCTTGTTATCATGCTCTATTCCAGTTCATCAATATACATTCAATATGACACTCTCAGGTACAAAGTGCCATTGATTTTATATTTATGGACTATTCCGCTAGTCGTTGCCGACTCTAGGGTCCATTTCAAGACCATTGACCACAGGAATGTCCGAAGACATTCCCACGATCATGCAGCCAGCATGACACCACAGAATGCTGTTCCCTTCCCACCAAAGTGGTATCTATTTATCTACTCATATTTGCATCCTTTCTAGCTACTAGGTTTGAAGGAGCTTGAGGCGAGGATGGGAACTCACCCAGTCATGTGGCAGTTGGGTCTTGAACTTGGGCTGCTGGCTTTCCAGCTAACAAACCAAGCATCTTAACCACTGAGCCACCGCTCCACCAGCAATTCTATAGTGGTCCTGAAATGTGCCCAGTATCTCAAAGAATTTTTATAAGGTTAATGCACAGTGAAATCAGTTTTGGCTTCATTCTAAATAAATATGTTATTTTTGTTTCTTACTACAATACATTCCTTAGACTTAAAATTCTGATTTGAAGGATATTTTAGATAACACTCTTGGTGATATAGATAAGACACATGTCTCTACATTAAATTTTGACCGGTTTTAATGCTTCTTTAATGGGAAACATTTCCCTCACTGCTCTTCTGATTATATTTGAATAGGCACTACAATTGTCCAACTTTAAATAATATAAAACAGTTAATTAGCAGACCTTAATCATTCCAGAGCGAGGATCCAGGGTAAATTTATTACTTCCAACTCCAGATAGTCCAGTGAAGTTAAACAAATTGTGTGGGGATTCAACATCATCATCTTTGCAATAATTCTTTAAAGTGATAATTTCAAATCCAGGGGATGCCCTTTCAGGAATTGGCACCCTATTTAAGAAAAACAAATTAGCTATATATTTCGGATTTTCTGGTTCTTTGCCTGGCTTTCCTTATATGTCTAAATGAGCATCTCGTGTGTTAGAAATTTTGTGGAGCAGTGCCATGAAGGTTTAAAAGATTGTTAAAACGTGGGCATAAAGCCAGGTTTCCCAACTTGGGGAACTTCAATGCCTGTGGACTTCAACTCCCAGAATTCCCCAGCCAGCTGGCTGGGGAATTCTGGGAATTGAAGTCCACGTGTCTTAAAGAAACCCTGAGGCAAAGCATCAAACATAATTTCCTTCTTGTCCTTCAGTAAAATAGGTTGAGCAACTATGAATAGGATAGCCTAGCCTAGCCTAGCATAGAATATATGGAATGCAATAGAATTGGAATGGAATGGAATAGAATAGAATAGAATTAGATTAGAGTTAGAATGGAATGGAATGGAATAGAATAGAATAGAAAGGAAGGGAATAGGGAAAGGAAGGGAAGAGAAGAGAAGAGAAGAGACGAGACCCTGGAAGAGACCTTGGAGGTCTTCTAGTCTGACCTCCTGTTTAGACAGGAACTCACGGAGGCCTCCTATGTATTGCACCATACCCTGCAACTATGCTATCAGACCTGATGGGACAGATCGTCATAATTAGCATCAAAGAATAGCCTTCTTTAAATTATTTGAGCTATTGGTAATGATAGCTCTTTGATACACTATCTGATACACTCTTTGATACACTGAGCGCTACGCTAAAATGTTTAATGTCTTCATCATTATTAGCATTGCCTGAAGCTTAAGAGAGCGCAAAATATTGTGAGGTTCCTTGGCGCTCTCTGAGTTTCGTAGTTTTCTTGCAGACGTTTCATGACCCAGCTAGGTAACAGCATCAGTCCTAGGAGGGAGTGGGGTTTGCCTTCATTTGAGCACCCCACTCCCTTCTAGCACTGATGATGTTACCGAGTTGTGTCATGAAACGTCTGCAAGAAAACAAGCCAGCTCAGAGAGCAGCAAGGACCCCACACTTCAAAACCCTGAGCTACGAATACTATCTTCTATCAGTAGTATAAAATATCATCACCTGTGATTGTATTCTGTGCATTTGGGTGGAAGGTCATTGATATCTTCAATAAATACGAAAATTACAATTTCATCAATTAGTCTATGAGGAGGGTTATCCTCAACACGAATGATCAAAGAAATATTAGGATGGGTTCTGATGGGGGAAGCATCACGATTTAGTCGACCGGCCACACTGACCGCACCTGTCACTAAAACAGAAATAAGTTGTAAGAGTTTCCACAGGTGTAATTTTTATTACGACAGAAACTGTTTTTATTTATTTGTATTTCCCTTTTATTATTTTTACAAATAACTCAAGGCGACAAATATGCCCAACACACCTTCCTCCTCCTATTTTCCCCACAAAAAAAACTCCTTTGACATGGATTGAGCTGAAAAGAAACTGGCCCAAAGTCACCCAGCAGGCTTTCATGCCTAAGGAGGGACTAGAACTCTCCGATTCCTGGTGATTAGCCCAAAGTCACCCAGCTGGCTTTCATGCCTAAGGAGGGACTAGAACTCACCATCTCCTGGTGATTGGCCCAAAGTCACCCAGCAGGCTTTCATGGCTTTTAATTTTGCTTAATGAGACCTGTGCTGTCCAGCGAGTGTATGGGAATTGGATAGTTAGGTAGCAATTGTGAGCTGTCCCCTTAAGGGAATGCATTATGGTAAATGTAGTTAAAGGTATCCTGGGAAATATAGTTCATGTCACTTGGCCACATCTGTAATCTTGATTGGTCACTAATTCGACGCTTGATGGGTCGGGGAGTTTTTCTCACTTTTGCCTGAACTCCATAACTCATGGCAGTTGCTTTCTACCGCTACAAGATGGGTTAGGACATAACCATCTTTTACTACAAGACAGATATGCAAAGGGTTGGTCATTAAAGAAGAACTTCATCACAAATGTGAGTTATGAGGATACCTGATGAACCAATAAATGTACTTTGTTATGGATGTTTTGTTGAGTTATCTATCTGCATCTGCACAGCTTAAAAATCCACTACTGTGCAGAAGACAGAAAAAGACTGTTTCTCATTGAAATCCTTCTGAATTGGACATTCGTAACAATGGATAGCCGCGGGGAAGAATATCAGCAAAGTCAAGATGGTGAAAGGTGATCAAAGCTCTATTCTTTCTTGGCTTTGACCTCTAGGTCATGGCTGCCATTTTGATTTTTTTTTTTTGACCCCTCTGGCTGTCTCTGTTTATATCATTGCAAAAAAAAAAAAAAAATGTGGGAAGCAGCAAAATCATAATTACCTCCAAGGGTAACAATGACTAGAATGGGACTCCATGCTCCACTTAATGCGTCAGGACAAGGCACCCCATGTTCTGCTTAAAAACCCAAACGGGCGAGCTGGCATTGCGGTCGTTGAGCAAGGCAATCACTTGGGTGCCTCTCTTAATGACCACAATGAATTATGACCATAATTCCAAGCTTAATGGTGGTTGTGAATTGAGAACAGCTCATATAGCATTCTCCTGGATTCCCTTCAAATCAGATTAAATTCCTTACTTGGATTGATGGAGAATTTAGGGATTGCTTCAGTAACTCCCATGCTGTAGCGAAGGTTGTGAATAAAATCTTCGCCATCGGGATCCTTGGCTGTTATATTGGCTACAAACATTCCGACTGGTGCTTCCTCATCAATCTTGTAAACCTTCTCTTTCCTAGAATAGAAATTAGACAGAACACTTGGATGTGTTTGATCAGCTATCTCTTATAACCCTTAAAATATAACTAATACAAGGAAGGGTTACAATGTCAAAGCAAAAATTAATTATATGGCGTCCTCAGGGCTCAATAAGTTTGGCAATTTTCTTGCAGGTGTTTCATTACCAAACTAGGTTACGTCATCAGTGTTGGAAGGAAGTGGGGTTTGCTCTTAAGATGCACTGGTGATGTTACACACTTTGATAATGAAACATCTGCAAGAAAACTACCAACCTCGGAGAGCACCAAGGATCCTATTGTTTAAATCTGAGCTACAAATATTTTTGATCAGTAATTAATTATATTTAATATATCCAGCTCTGGAATGTATCCTGCTTCAAAAAGTTCTTCTTCTTCTTCTTCTTCTTCTTCTTCTTCTTCTTCTTCTTCTTCTTCTTCTTCTTCTTCTTCTTCTTCTTCTTCTTCTTCTTCTTCTTCTTCCTCCTCCTCCTCCTCCTCCTCCTCTTCCTCCTCTTCTTCCTCCTCCTCTTCTTCTTCCCCCTCCTCATCTTCTTCTTCCTCCTCCTCCTCCTCCTCCTCCTCCTCCTCCTCTTCCTCCTCTTCTTCCTCCTCCTCTTCTTCTTCCCCCTCCTCATCTTCTTCTTCCTCCTCCTTCTCTTCCTCTTCTTCTTCTCCTCTTCCTCCTCCTCCTCTTTATGAGAAGTAACAGAAACCTCTGGATGCAAATAGGAAACTCAAGGTGAAAACTGCAATCTCAAGATTGAAAATCAAGAGTTTTTCATTTACACTATCAAAGAGTAGAAATTAATCAAGGAGAGAAGCAACCTAGAAATAAGGAGAAATTTCCTGACAGTTAGAACAATTCATCAGTGGAACAACTTGCCTTCAGAAGTTGCGAATGCTCCGACACTGGAGGTTTTTAAGAAGAGATTGGATAACCATTTGTCTGAAATAGTATTGGATTTCCTGCCTGAGCAGGGGTTGGACTGGAAGACCTCCAAAGTCCCTTCAACTCTGGTATTCTCTTACTCTGTTCATGCAACTCTGGCCATCATCTAACTTTTTTGACCCCTCACAGATATCCCTACATGCAAAAGTAAGCAAGTACTCCTAGTTTTCCTCATGACATAAAATGGAGCAATTTATAGCTGATTGTGTTGTCAATTGTCACACCTAAATAGAAAAACATTGATGCAGCTGGGACTTTTCTACTTACGTGATGAAGTAAGGAGCCTCATCATTCACATTAATGATATTGACCAGTATGGTCCTCTTAACGCTAACACCAATGCTGTCTGTTATGGTAATGTTTAATGCATAGCTGTCAAAACAAAAGACATAGCTGTCAAATCAAAATAAAACACAAAGTATTCAATGTATAGCTACCAAACAAAATAAATGCAATACAAATAATACAATGCAATATAAATAAATACAAATAAGACAATACAATATAGATAAATACAAACCCAATAGATGAAGGATTTCTCCAGTGGTTAAACCTTGTTTAAAAGATCAAACCATCATTTCCTGATTTCTGGATCATCAGTAGGATCTTACCTCGGTAGATCTTTCTCAAAGTCAAATGGCTTCAAAGTAGAAATGGTTCCAGTTGGAGAAATTGTAAAGAAGGTGGAATCGGAACTCAGGGAAAACTGGAAGAAGTAATCAGAGGCAAGGGGGTCATTTGTAAGGAACCCAATTTGAAGCGTTCACGACCCGAGGTTCTACTGTACTGAATTTTCATTGATTAGATTCTTGTGTGTAGGCCTGGACAATGCAAACTTTTTGAACTGCAACTTAACATACAGTCTTGATCCTTGCAACTGACAAGCAAAACCAACAACAACACTTCCCACTAAAACCTAGAAACAGTCTGGTGCAGTAGTTAAGGTGTTGAGCTAGAAATCAGGAACCAATAAGTTCTAGTCCTTCCTTATGAAAGCCAGGTTGGGGCCAATGACACACACACAGACAGACAGACAGACAGACAGACACACAAACACACACACACACACACACACACACAGAGTCTTTCTCTCTCTCCTTCCTCTCCCTCTCCCTCCCTCCCTCTCTCTTTTTCTCCCTCTTTCCCTCCAAAATTTTCCAAATCTTTCTTTGCTTGGGGCATTTCATTGTAGAAATGCAGCTCTCTCGCACTCTCTCGCGCTCTCTCTCCCTCTCCATCTCCTTCTCCTTCTCCTTCTCCCTCTCCCTCTCTCTCTCCATCCCTCCCTTCCCCCTACCTCTGTCACTCTCTCTCCCACTTCCCAGGATTGTTTTGGAGAAAATAAGAGGTAAGATTATTAGGTATGTTCATTGCCTTGAGTTGACCAAAAATATCAGCTGCCACCTTGTGCTTCCTTGTGTTTCTCTGCTGTGCAATGACAGACTGCCATGAACTGTGGGGAGGGGGAAGGAAGAGGGAAATGCTTGGGAAAATAAAAGTAAGTGCTGTGTGCCTTCTCGAGAGGTTGCTTCAAGGTCAGCCAACATAGAAGGAAGGGGCCGCATACCAAGCTGCACTTGGACTGACCTTTATGAAAAACATCTTGCCTGAACCTGATTGGTTACCCTGGGATTGGCAAAGAGATACAGTAAAGGAGGGGAAAGTTAGAATTTAGGGATTTTGGCACAGGATTCTCAGTTCCAGCTTTGCACTACTGTGATACACTTGATCTCTAATAAATTATACCTTTCTCAACAAATGGCGCCAAGGATTGTTTCCATTTAGAGAGGTTTATGTTGCAGCAGGCCCGACAACTTAATAATTAATCAAATAAATTAATAAAGCTGAAGGGTAAACATTCCATTGTCCTGGCTCTTTGATTTCACAATGCTTTGACAAATTACTTTTGAAGGCTTGGCTGTCACAATGGCGATATAACAAATTGTGCACATAAGCCTTTTGTTAAAGGAATGTTTCTGAGGACTGAATTCAGCAGAGAATGATTGTCAGGGATGTTAATATTAGTTCAATTTTACTCACCACAACTTCTTCTGGGGATGTCGTTTCAGGATCTCCAGCGTGAATTTGATAAATATTTCTTGGTGGTGTATTTTCCAAGATGTAGATTATGACGGCTATACAGATAAAAGTAATATGCATTAATTTAAAGGCATTAAAACTAGTCTATAAAGATAAGGGACGCGGTGGCTCAGTGGCTAAGACACTGAGCTTGTCAATCACAAAGGTGGCGGTTTGGTGGTTTGACCCCTGGCTCCCATTACTTGTCTTCTGCCAATCTAGCAGTTCGAAAGCATGTAAAAAATAGGCGCCACTTTGGTGGGAAGGGAACAGCGTTCTGTGAGCCTTTGGTGTTTAGTCATGCTGGCCACTTGATCACGGAGATGTCTTTGGGCAGTGCTGGCTCTTCGGCTTTGCAATGGAGATGAGCCCCATCCCCTAGAGCTGGAAACAACTAGCCCGCATGTGTCATGCCCCTGTCGGAGTCTGAATCTGAGGAGGAAGATGAACAGTTGACAGGGAGCGGGAGTGTGGCTCGGTTGGCTGTGGAGGAAACTAGGAAAGGGCAAAGTCTGGCTGGGCAGAGCAGGAAAGAGGTAGAACAAGGGAGAGGGAGTTCAGAGGAAGACCCAGGCCCACTCTCTTTTCATCCTAGAGCATGCAGGGAGGAACGGAGAAGGGAGCAACATGGGTTGCTTGGCTTACGGGGGAGGAAAGGGCCCTGATTCCCTTCATTAGCCACACCTGGGAAGAGAGTTTAAAAGAGTGCGGCATCTGCTGGGAACAAACATGAGTTTATCTTGTGTGTACTTTGGTTATCTGTGTTCCTGGTATCCTCCCAACCATGTTGAGTCACGTAAACGAGAAACAAACGAGAAACGTGAACAAGGGGGTTAAATAACCGCTCCCGAAATATATTCCGTCTTGGACTATACCACTGTGTGTTTTTTCAAATTTGAGAATTATTCCTATTATGGATTCATGTTGAGTCACGTCTGGAATTCCTTCTCCTGGCCTGCTGGACTAATTATCTCATTTTGCCTTGATTGAATTAATAATTACAGTTTTTGTTGACCACATTTTGGACTTGATTCTCTGTAGCCAGAGGCTGTTCCCGGGAGAGTTTTTCTCCAGCCCAGAAGGTAACCAGGACATTGGGGGCAAAGTTGGAGCTAATAAAGGGACTCCTGCTGATTATCTGACTGTCTTGCCTTTGTGCCACGCCCCTTTGGGTCATCACAGTATGTGCAAGGGGAACCTTTACCTTGACTTTATAAAGATGAAGTGACAACTTGGGGTTCAATTCTTTGGTCTGGAAGGAGCTTTCCCCTTCCCCTTCCTCTCCATTTTGTGCTTTTTGTAAGCCCCAATGCTGGGTTTCCCTGTTCTCTAATACATATATGTCACTTTCATCCCATTCTTACACACCATTTTAGCACATTTTGAAAGCAGTGCTTCTTCGAATAAAATTGTTTTTTTTAAAGAATGGAAATCAGCTGTCAGCAGTACATATAGTCTTTGAGTTACTATCACAATTGAGCTCGATACTTCTGTTGCTAAGCGAAAACAGTTGTTAAGTTTTGCCCGATTTTACTATCTTTCGTTAAGAGAATCACTGCAGATGCTAAGTGAATAATATGATTGTTAAGTGAATCTGGCTTCATCAGAAGGTCTCAAAAGGGGATCCTGTGACCTCGGGATAGTGGAACTGTCATAAATATGAATCATTTGCTAAGCATCTGAATTTCTGATCACATGACTATGAGGATACTGCGACAGTCATAGGTTTAAGAGACAGACGTAAATCACTTTTTAAAAACAGAGTTGTTGTTTTTTTTTCAATTTGGAACCGTCACAAAACAAACGGTTGTAAACCAAGGATGGCAAAACCTGGTTTCAAACCAAGTCAGGGTCTTACTTTGATTTGCCAAGTTGCCTTGAAACACCGGAGGTTCATTGATGTCTCTCACTTGGACAGTCAGAATCTGTAATTCCGTGGCTCCTGCAGAATCAATAACGAGGATCTGCAAATCAAAGGCGTGCGGCATCGTTTCATAATCTAGAACGAGCTTGTCTGTAGTAACCACCTGAAACAATAAACCAAAGATGAGTTAGGAAGGATACAATCGACATCAAGTGAGGTACTAATACCACTCTATAAAGCCTTAGTAAGGCCACACCTAGAGTACTGCATCCAGTTTTGGTTAACACAGTATAAAAAGATATTGAGACTCTAGAAAAAGTTAAGAGAAGAGCAACCAGGATGATTAGGGGACTGGAGACTAAAACATATGAAGAACGGTTGCAGGAACTGGGCTTGGCTAGTCTAGTGAAGAGAAGGACCAGGAGGACAGGAGAGCAGCCTTCCAATATTTGAGGGGCTGCCACAGAGAGGAGGAGGGGGTCAAGCTATTTTCTAAAACCACTGTAGGCCAGACAAGGAATAATGGATGGAAACTGAACAAGGAGAGATTCAGCCTGGTAATTAAGGAGAAACTTTCTGACAGTGAGAACAGTCCTCAATGAAGCTTGGCATTGAGAGATTGGATCGTCTCAGTCGTGCTAGCTTTGGCTGGGTTCTCAGTTGGAACCTCGACATTAAACCAGATCCTGTTACCTGTATCTGTTTCTTGTTTCCAGCCACAGCTTCTGCTTTTAAATAAAGACGTACCTGGTATTGGAGTGGAGATACTGTGTTGATCTTGAAGGCTTTCGTGAGTGGATTTGAATTGATGATTAACGGATAGTTAAATGCTATTGTAATGTTTGGCAACAGATGTGGTGTTAGGTTGACCCGGAAAGTATGTACCACGATACCAGAAGGTGAATTTTCTGTAATATTGCCCGTGGCGGGTAAATTAGAAAAGCTGAGAGTTTCTCCCCCTGTAGAGTGTGGACAAGAAAAACGGGTGTAACCTCACCCATTAAGAAGAAACAACAGTGTTTACAGAGATGTCTGAGGGGGTGATAGCAGAGGTGGTATTCAGCCGGTTCTGATCAGTTCTGGAGAACCAGTAGCGGAAATTTTGAGTAATTCAGAGAACTGGAAAATCCCACCTCTGACTGGCCCTGCCAACCCCATCTATTCTCTGCCTCCCATTGAGTCCCAGCTGATGGGCTAGGTCTTCTTTGGTTGCCCTGCACAGGAGAACGGACCTGGAAAGCAGGTTAGTGGGGTGGGGAGGGAATGAGGATTTTGCAGTATCCTTCCCCTGTCACACCTACCAAGCCATGCCCACAGAACCGGTAGTAAAAAAATTTGAATCCCACCATTGGATGTTAGTTCAAAAAAATCAAGATGGTGGCTGCCATCAGGTAACCGAGGACCTGGCCCCGCCTTATGCACAAAAGGGGGCATGGCTTGATTACATAGCTAAAGCCAATATTTTGGTCTTTTTTAAAAACATCTATAAATGCTCGGGCTGTTTCCTCTTCTATTCTGTGTTTGGGTATCTATTGAGGTACAGGTAGTAATCCTCAACTTACAATGCTTCATTCTATAACTGTCTGGTTTGGGTCTGCAACCCAACAAGATAGACACAGACTTCAGAGAGTAATTAGGACTGCAGAAAAAACAATTGCTACCAACCTGCCTTCAATCGAGGACCTGTATACTGCACGAGTCAAAAAGAGGGCTGTGAAGATATGCTATAACCCAGAACTTATGACTTAGCATGCTCTCTACCTTTGGCCATTTACAGCATACCACAGTTATGACAGTCATGTTTTTCCTTAAACTCAGAAAAAGTCTGTCTGTCTGTCTGTCTAGCCATCCATATCTATCTGTCTGTCTCTATCTATCAATCCATAACTGTATGTATGTATACATGCATGTATGTATATCTATGTCTCTATCCATCCATTCACCCACCCATCTCTATGTATGTAGCCTGTCTGTTTTTCTTTCTTTCTCTATCATCCATCCATCCATCTCTCTCTATATGTCTCTCTGTCTGAATCTATATATCTATGTATATCTATGTATCTATCATCCATCCATCCATATCTACCTTCCTTCCTATCATCTATCACAGTATCTCTATCATCTATCTAATCTATCCTATATCTGTGTCTGTCTGTCTGTCTGTCTACCAACCTGCCTACCTATTATCCATCTACATATCAAAAAGAGGCTGTGAAAATATTTACAGACCCCTCACATAAACTGTTTCAACTCCTACCCTCAAAACAACGCTATAGAGCCCTGCACACCAGAACAACTAGACACAAGGACAGTTTTTTCCTGAATGCCATCACTCTGCTAAACAAAGAATTCCCTCAACACTGTCCAGCTATTTACAAAGTCTGCAATTACTATTACTATTAATCTTCTCATCACTCCTTATCACCCATCCCCTCCCACTTGCGACTGCATGACTGTAACTTTGTCTCTTGTATCCTTATGATTTTTATTGACTGTTTCCTATTGTGATTTGATTGCTGATTGTACCCTATGCCTATCATTAAGTGTTGTACCTTATGATTCTTGACTCTTGATGAATGTATCTCTTCTTTTATGTACACTGAGAGTATCTGCACCGACAAATTCCTTGTTCACACTTGGTCAGTAAAGAATTCTATTCTATTCTATTCTATTCTATTCTATTCTATTCTATTCTATTTAGTGACTGTTCGAAGTGACAGCGGCACTGAAAATAGTGGCCTGTTTTTCACCACTTTTACCTTTCTGTGATCGAAATTCAGACGCTTGGTGACTGATTGATATTTATGATGGTTGCAGGCTCCCAGGGTCACATAATCCCCTTTTGTGACCTTCTGTTGTGGTTCACCGACAGCAGATGTGGATGGCTAAAGTCTTGGAGAGCAAGGACTCAGATGAGGGGTCTGCGTTTGATGCAACAAAGTTTTTGCACTCAAGTCTTGTGGACATTCAGACTATCTTAGTTTGGAGACTTTTTGTGTTTGAAATATTTCTTGGCAACTTTTTCTACTGTTCTTGGCAGCCTTGCACAACCTTGGCAAGGCTTATTCTTATCAGAGGCAATTAGTTTGAAACAGCCTTTTAACCGTGAAGGAACGGAATTTGTAAAGAATCATTAAAAGGTTTTGCTGTTACCTCCGTTTCATGTTTGTTTCCTTGGAACAAGATTTGGGTCAGAACACTTTCTGACAAGCCAAAGCAAGAAGGAAGCAAGATTCACTTAACAACCACATGACTAACTTAACGACTGCAGTGCTTTACAGTGGTGGCAAAGAACGTTGCGCAATGGGGCAAAACTTAACTGTCTCACTTAGCAACATAAAGTTTGTGCTTAATTGTGGTTGTAAGTCCAGGATTACCTGTGTAACTCTTACAGCCAGGTGTAGATGCTCCAAAACTTCAGTTTACCTCAGCCAAATTTTCTCACTTGGTATCTTTTATATACTTTTATTCTTTCCCCAGCTTCATGCCTTCCAGGAAATTTGGAAAGCTCCCATCAGCCTCAGAAAGGATGACTAGCAGGCCAACATATCTGAAGGACATTGGATTAATAGTAAGACAATTACTTTTAAACCTTTGCTGTTATTATAGCTGTTGGAACTCATGAGGAAGGCTGGAATAAAACTGAGCAATGCCCCAAACACAGCTTAGTAATGGTGGCCCTTGAGGGAAGTTAAATTCTCATATGAGGAGATGGGAACAACGGTGATATCTGAGCTCATTTTCAAGACAAATGTTTAAATTGTAGTCACTCACTATTCCAAAGAAATCATTTTTAAATATATATATATGCTGCAGATTAAAGTCATAGGTGTGTAGGAGAAGAAATGGTAGAACTTGGTGGTGGTGGAGTCAAAAGAGATATCAGCTTAGAATCTCTATGTAGCCACAAGTGAACCTTATCTATCTCTAATTGGGTATAGATGTTAGTTGAGGGGATTCCTGTGCATAGGCTTTTAGCAATAAATCAGTTTGATTTGAACCTTCATGCATTGACCTGGTCTTTCATGCTAATTTTGTCTAAAAGTTCATTCAGGGCTGTTGGGCAGGTTTTCATAAAAGCAGCAGAGAAACCAACAATGGGAAGAATTTTATGCCTTCAGACTGCATCTAAATGAGTTTATCCCGAGTAACTGCTGTGCCTCATTGGGATTAGGATATCAAATGTCTTCCATTAATGCTGTATTTTTCTACCATTTACTCTGGTGTTGATGGTTGTTTTTTACTACTAAAGGAAAGGAAATGACCTACCTAGTATATGAAAAGGACAGAAGAGAAGAAGAAACAAGATATTCTTACACTTCAAAGCACCTTTTTTAATTGAACTAAAACAGGAGTAGTAGAAGCCCTGGGGTCCGTTTCCTTTCCTTTCCTTTCCTTTCCTTTCCTTTCCTTTCCTTTCCTTTCCTTTCCTTTCCTTTCCTTTCCTTTCCTTTCCTTTCCTTCCTTCCTTCCTTCCTTCCTTCCTTTCTCCACCTATCTTGTTATCAAGCAACTCTGGGCATCTTACAGCATAATAAAAACAACAATATGAAACAATAAATATGTTAAATGAATAAACATTTCATACATTAAATAAATCCACTATATAGGATGTAAAGGAAATCTGTAAGGTCACTCAGGAACAAACCATTTTAATGACCCTGTTGACACAGAGACTCAAGCTAGAGAGTAAATCACATTATTGATCTGTATTCAGATGTCATTTATTAGCTTATCCCAGAACAAACCATGGGTTTCATATGACTCCTGGAGTGGTAAAGGTTGAATGACTTGAATTCATCCAGCTGGGATGATACTGTTTGAAAAATTGGAACCACAGATCCCAGAATTCCTGTTGGGAATTCTAGAAGTGATGGCCCCGTCCATTTGCTTTTCATCCAATAGGAAGGCTGCTCTTTTTCCCTTTTAATTTTATATGCTGCCCAGACTGGCAGCTGACCAAATAAACTCTTAAAGCAATTTACAGTGAATCACTAAACACAATTATAATTGCAATAAATACTAAAGTTCCATAGCCAATAGACATAAAATAAAATTAGATGAGTCTAAGTAGAAAGCCAATTAATACGAGATATCAGTCAATTAGCCATAAAAGTTTTTTCTGAAATGGAAATGCTTTTGTTGGCTTGCTAAAAAATGTTTTTTTTAAAGTACAAGATGGATGAGATGATTTTTATTGCATTATATTGATTTTCCCTGTTTCATGGTGGCCATATGAAGTCTTTATTGGAATCGGAATGTCTATAAAACTGAAGTCTTAGGATAAAAAGCAAGGGCATGTCCAATAGGAAAAATACAACCAATCTTTCTCTATAGCTTCACCTGTCAAATTCCAAGCACTAAAGAAAAGAAAGTTTAAAACGAGATTTCATTGGGCATAAAGGATCCTTGGTGCAGAGTTATGTTGGGCTAACTAAAACATATGGTTGCTGGGATTTAAACTAGAAGACTAAAGATCAGTTCATACAATGTCTTGTTCTTAAGCATAAGAATGTATTGAATATGTATCCAAAATCCCTTAAATTAATTTATATAAATTGATTATGTCATCCCTGTTAACAGACCTCGGGTATGCTTCATTTTGAAAATTAAGAATACAGTCGAATTGTAAGGGATCTTATCTGCATTGATTGAAAATGGGCTTATTTATATCTTATGTCTCTGTCCCGATGCAAGAAATTACAGGGTCCTTAAAAAGACATTTAAAAATGTCTCATATTCTTGTTTGAATGGTTTGTTTCTAAGTTATGTTATTGTTTTGATTGTAATCTGTGCATAAAAGAGTTACTCGTGCCAGTTGATAAATTGTTGAAATATCTACATAAATTCACTTTCAAAAACTCTCACAAGGGGACTCTATCAGAATAACTTGGTGTAGCAGTTACTAAAAAACTAAAACTATTCTAAGAGATTATTAAGTAGAACAAATATCCGTACTTAAGATGGATAAAAGTGATCTCTTACCAGATATTTGTACTAGTAAAACCATGAAGCAAAGATAGACCCCATCTGGTGTCTTTCTGAAAAGGCATCCCTCCATGATAAACAGATTTTGAGATCGTTGCCTCAAGACTATTGTGGTTCCACTGATAGGTGTGCTCCTTATCAGGCCGCATGAACGACAATCCAACAAAGCTTTGGAGGTAACCAAGGAGTTTCTAAAACACAAGCCTGTTTACTTTTCCATAAGTAGTTTAGTGATGGCAATCTGATATGAAGTTCAGGAAACTCATAGAGCAGAAGGGACAGCAAAAGAGGAATTCACACACAAACTGAGGCTAGATTTGATGATCTTAGTTAACTTCTCTAACTAGAACACCTCCAAGGTCCCTTCCTACTCTGCTATTCTATTCTATTTTTTATTCTAATTCTATTCTAATTCTATTTTCTATTCTATTCTAATTCTAATTCTATTCTAATTCTATTTTCTATTCTATTCTAATTCTAATTCTATTCTAATTCTATTTTCTATTCTATTCTAATTCTATTCTAATTCTATTTTCTATTCTAATTCTATTCTATTCTATTTTCTATTCTAATTCTATTCTATTTTCTATTCTAATTCTATTCTATTTTCTATTCTAATTCTAATCTAATTCTATTTTCTATTCTAATAGAATACTTTATAGAATAGAAGAATACTTGATTGGTCAAGTGCGATTGGACACACAAGGAATTTGTCTTGGTGTAAATACTTTCAGTATACATAAAAGAAAAGATACATTCATCAAGAATCATAAGGTACGACACTTAATGATAGTCATAGGGTACAATAAGCAATCAAATCATAGTAGGAAACATAATATGTAAATATAAATCAATATAAATCGTAAGTATACAAGTGACAAAGTTGTACAGTCATACAGTCACAAGTGGGAGAGGATGGATGATAAGGAGTGATGACAAGATTAACAGTAATAGTAATATTTCTATTCTAATTCTATTTTCTATTCTATTCTAATTCTAATTCTAATTTTAATCTGACATTTTCAAGATAGAAATGCCAAAGGAAATAGAGTATTCTTACAAGCTGGGATAATATATGCCTCAGCTAAAAGAGCTTTTTAGAATTACTGATGGCTGATGTATGAGGCTATGCTTTTATGATTATTTAATGGTTAGTAATCATAAAATATTACAATTTATATAAGTATTGTTTTATTGTGTCTTATGTTGCCACTGTGGGAGGCTTAAGTGTCTGGCCGACTGAAGCAGTATAAAAGCATCTGTTCACAATAAAAAGAACAAATATTAGAAATCAACAGGATGAAATAAAAGTAATAATTCGGAGTGTGTTAAGTTTTGAAATCTTCACACAATCGTAGGATCATTTGACTCCTCCCTGGCTATTTGATATTTTGAGAATGAATTTGAGATAGGCGGTAAATTTCATTTGAATTACGCAGATATTTTTCCCTCAAAATATTTATTTATCCAATGTAAATGCCACTCATCTTATGGTTTGGGGTGACACTGAGCAGCTTACAACTTAATAAAATATAGAAATAAAAAAAAGTATTATAAATATAAAAACAGATGAAAATTACAAGAGATTAAAACAACCTAAAAATGAAAGTAGAAGTAAAAACAGTCAAAAGGAGAAATAAACGGCCATAATTATCTGTTCTGTCAAACCTGCTCCAATCACGTGGAATTCTATAGAAAACACAGTGCAGAATAGTAAAAATTGCTTTCTCAGTCTTCACATGAACATCTTTACTCAGAGGTGGGGTTGCTATTATAAGTAGTCCTCAACTTATGACCACAATGGAGTCCAAATTTTATGTTGCTAAGAAAGACATTGGTCAAGTGAGTTTCACCCCATTTTACGACCTTTCTTGCCACAGTTGTTCAGTGAATCACTGAAGTTGTTAAATTAGTAACATGGTTGTTAATTTGAATCTGGTTTCCCTATTGATTAGGAAAAAGTTATTCCCTTCTCTTCTCCTATTCTGTTCTATTCTATTCTATTTTCTGTTCTATTCTATTCTATTCTATACTCTATTCTATTCTATTTCTAATTCTATATATTCCATTACATATTTCTATTCTATTCTATATTCTATTTCTAATTCTATGCTATTCCATTTCATATTTTCTATTCTATTCTATTCTATTCTATTCTAGTCTAGTCTAGTCTAGTTTATTTTCTAGTCTATTCTATATTCTATTCTATTTCTAATTCTATGCTATTCCATATTTTCTATTCTATTTCTATTCCATTTCTAATTCTATGTTATTCTATCCTTATCCTTATCATCCTTATTCTTATCCTACTCTACTCTACTCTTATCCTACCCTATTCTACTGTATGGTAAATCATGGGGGAACATCTGATCTAGTCATAAAGTAATTGAATAGGATCAGGAAGAGCCAGACTCAATCCTTAACAAAAACTCATTCTAGTATAAGCATGTGATGACAAGCCAAAACTTGAAAGAAACAGGCCATTTTGTTTCTGCATATTATTTATTTCATATAAAACCTCAACAGTTTGAGAAAGAGCCTATGAGAAGTAGACTCACTCTAGGAAGGGTTGAGCATGTGGTGGCGCAGTGGTTAGAATGCAGCGCTGAAGGCTACTTTTATTTATTTATTTAATTTTATTTTGTCAAGCGATTATTAGATAACAGGTATAAGTATAAACATGGTTATGAATACATGAAACGAATACGAATAAGAAAAAAAGAAATAATAGGACAGGGACGGTAGGCACATTGATGCGCTTATGCATGCCCCCTACAGATCTCTTAGGAAAGGGGTGAGGTCAATAGTAGACAGTCTAAGGTTAAAGTTTTTGGGGTTTGGGGAAGAAACCACAGAGTCAGGTAGAGTATTTCAGACATTGACCACTCTGTTGCTGAAGTCGTATTTCTTGCAATCAAGTTTGGTACGGTTTACCTTGAGTTTGTATCTATTGTGTCCTCTTGTATTGTTGTGGTTGAAGCTGAAGTATTTATTGACAGGTAGGACATTGCAATATATAATTTTATGTACTATACTTAGATCAAACCGAAGGCAGCGTAGTTCTAGGTTGTCTAGGTCTAAAATTTCAAGTCTGGTGGCATAAGGTATTCTGCTATGAGTAAATATTTCTTGTGAAATATTTCTGGACTTTCTCAATTGTATTAATATCCGATACGTAATGCGGATTCCAGACTGATGAGCTGTATTTAAGTATTGGTCTAGCAAATGTTTTGTATGCTCTAGTTAGTAGAGTTATATTACTGGAGAAAAAACTACGTAAGATTAGATTTACCACTCTTAATGCCTTTTTGGCTTTGTAGTTACAGTGGGCTGTAGCACTTAGATCATTTGATCCACTGATTGCTGGCAATTTGGCGGTTCGATTCCCACCAGGCTCAAAGTTGACTCAGCCTTCCATCCATCCGAGATGGGTCAAATGAGGACCCAGTTTGTTGGAGGCAAGAGGCTGACTCTTACTGCTTTGAGAAGGCTGTAAAGCACTGTGAAGCAGTATATAAGTTTCAATGGTATTGAATGTGTGTGTGTGTGTACATATACATATATACACACACAAAGAGAGGGAGAGAGAGAATACCATTCTAGAATATAAAGCAAACAGTGCAAAAAGAATACACCTAGCAGGTGAGTATTTGCAGCAGCTTCGTGCATTAACAGATTTGAGCAAGGATCCACCCTAAAAAAGGTAATTGCTGGCATGACATCAAAGAAATAATATTTCGGGTATATTTAGTCTTCAAGCATATTTACTTGCAAAGAAGACTCCATTCTGAATGCCTATCGGTCTGCTGTTCCCTTAGAGTGACATGTGAGAAATGGAAAAATAGCCTATTGGACGATCAGAGTCCATAGATCTCAGAATGATAGTAGCCCCCCCCCCCAAAAAAGCTACATGAACGAAACATGACCTACATGAATTAATGAAAAAGTTTTAGATCAAGGGTCTTTAAACTTGACAGCTTTAAGACTTGTGGACTTCAACTCCCAGAATTCCTCCTCCAGTCATATTAACTCAGGAATTCTGGGAGTGAAGACCACAAGTCTTAAACTGGCCAAGTTTGAAGACCCCTGTTTTAGATAGGAAGATTTCAAAGTGCATCAGAATTATTTGTAATCCTGCTGAGCTATTGCTGTGAAATGGGATTTTGCAAAGTACCTAGGTTTGAAAACTGCAAGAAATATGGACTTGAAAGTAGCTGATGGATAGAGGTTTGAGGTGTACACACGGGTATATGTGGAGACAAGCTGTCAGTAAGAAAGAACAAGGAAGTAAGTTGTGAAATTGCGTGGAGAAAAGTATAAAAAGAATGTTTTGAGATGAGTTCAGGGCTGCTGCCATAGCTACTCCTTGCTGGACTCAGCTATGTCAGTGGACTTCATGGCAATGGATTATTGATATAAGTTATGTTATGATGGCTGTTCATGTTCCAAATTGCTCATGAAATAAACCTCTGAATCTTAAAGTAAGAATTGTGATGGGTTTTTTTTATTTTTCCTGTTTTTTTAATGGGAATATTTTTTATGACAGACCCGTGCACTTTTGGGTGGGAGGGGTCATTGTTAGGAATACAAATCCCAGATGGGAATTTCTCCCAAACCTCCAATTTGTATGATTGTGAAATAAAGCAATGGTATGCCTCCACCAGGGAAATAGAACAGAATACTTTATTGGCCAAGTATGATTGGACGCACAAGGAATTTGTCTTTGGTGTAAATACTCTCAGTATACATAAAAGAAAAGACACATTTGTCAGAGTCGAGAATCATAAGGTACAACACTTAATGATAGTCATAGGGTACAATAAGCAATCAATCATACTAGGAAACAGTCAATATAAATTGTAAGTATACAAGCGGCAAAGTTACAGTCATACAGTCACAAGTGGGAGGGGATGGGTGATAAGGAATGATGACAAGATTTAACAGAAGTAGTAGTGCAGACTTTGTAATAGTTGAACAGGGCCGAGGGAATGATTTGTTTAGCAGACTGCTGGCAATTTGGCGGTTCGGGAAAAATGGCTTTCGGGAAAAAACTGTTCTTGTGTCTAGTTATTCTGGTGTGCATTGCTCCTCACCAAAATACCCGATTCTTAGATTTAGGAAATATTGCCACCTAGTGCCACAAGGTCTGACTTTTTAATTTTGATTAAACATTATACAGCAATAATAATGCACTCTTGACTTTTTGTGTTTCTAAAAATGAGATTATCTTTCAATGAAATAGTCTCTCTCTCTCCCCTTTGGGTGAAATAACTTGATTTGAAGCAAAACACAACAGAATGATGACTGATAGCAAATGGCTACTTTCTGATGTATATTTCAACCACGGCTTTTAAAAATTTAAGGGGCCCACAGGATGTGAACTGCATGTGCCGTGAACTTAAAACAAATCATTGCTACATGTTTTGTAGATATTACACATCTACTTAAAACATTATAATCTGATTTTCAACCAAACGGAAGGAAGAAATATTTGATCCAAAGCACTCTTATCATCATCTTTTAATGACCATGTAATCCCTTGCAGGGTGAAGTCTGGGTAACTGAATGGAGCTGAGTGATTACTGGCCGGATGCCCTTCCTGTCACCAATGCAGAGTTATATCCAAAGCATCCTTATGAATTCCACTGGATGCAATAATAGAGTTACATAATAAGAATGTTAATTGAGGAGTTAATTTCTACCTAGTGTCTTGAAGATATTGTAGTAATTAGGTTATTAATAGACTTGAATAAATATGGCAAGTTAACAATACATTCTTTTCAATTTATTTAACAAAAACAGCAAAAATTGTAAACAATTATCCTACAGGAAGGAAGATATTTTATGTATTACTTGGCAATATGGTGATATACACACATTAGTTTATCAAATGATGCATATTGTTTTTTATGAATTAATTGACATATTACACTGTTCTGTGAAAAACAAAGAGTTTATTCATGCATGTGTCCTTAGAAATAAGGACAAGTCGAATCAGAAACACTGCTGGAATCTAAACATCAAGTCTAAAATATATATTTAATCAATTGATTGCCAATTTATTTTGTGATGCTCCAATTGTATTATTCCTTGGAAGGTAAGATGCAACATTATAGTTTATCTGAAAACTTGTAGGCTGGATTGCAGGGTGTTTTATCATCTGATCAGAGCAAGGAGCTTGAGAAGATACTTATATCTGAATAAATGCACCTTGCACCAAAGTAATTCAATTACGTTCCTTTTGTGGAAGAATTATTATGGGAAATGATCAATAGGTTGAAGGGAAAAATGCATACAAAGTTCTGAAAATGATAACTAATGGCGAAAGGGAGAAAGGCTGGGCTGGCATAATTTACTAAAGCAAAATTAACTTTAACCATATTCTAGCTCACCCAATTTGGCAAGAGGTCAGGGATGGTGGAGAATGGATTGTTCACTAAGAAAATCTATGTGATAGCTGAGTCTACACTGGCCTTACCCTTTCCCTCTCTGTCACTCCTCGCCTGCCCTGAGAAGGCAAGGGTGATGGCAGGGGATGGAGACTCACTCCATATTCCAGAGCAGGAGGTGACTGGGTGGAGTAAGTGACGTCGAGTTGGTCACACCCATCCAGTCACACTGGTTATTAAATTATTGGCTCTCCAATGTTTTATTTTCTGTGGGAAATGGGTCTAAATGGCTCTTTTGAGTGTTTAAGGTTGTTGGGCTAGTGTATGCCATAACTTGACTGAAATGAGATATTAAGGAATAGGTATTAAGGTATTAAGAATAGATTAAGAATAGATTACAGGTATTAAGAAGTAGAATTCTTTATTGGCCAAGTGTGATTGGACACACAAGGAATTTGTCTTGGTGCAGATACTCTCAGTGTACATAAAAGATTTATTTGTCAAGAATCAAGAATCATCAGGTAGAACACTTAATAATAGTCATAGGGTACAATAAGCAATCAAATCATACTAGGAAACAATCAATATAAATCATAAGAATACAAATAAGAAAGTTACAGTCCTACAGTCACAAGTGGGAGGGGATGGGCGATAAGGAGTGATGAGAAGATTAATAGTAATAGTAGTGCAGATTTTGTAAATAGTTGGACAGTGTTGAGGAAAATACACTGCTCAAAAAAATAAAGGGAACACAAAAATAAGACATCCTAGACCTGAATGAATGAAATATTCTTATTAAATACTTTGTTCATTACATAGTTGAATGTGCCAACAACAAAATCACACAAAAAATTATCAATGAAAATCATATTTAGCAACACTTGGAGGTCTGGATTTGGAGTTACACTCAGAATTAAAGTGGAAAAAAAACACCACAGGCTGATCCAACTTTGATGTAATGGTCTTAAAACAAGTCAAAATGAGGCTCAGTAGTCTGTGTGGCCTCCATGTGCCTGTATGACCTCTCTACAGTGCCTGGGCATGCTCCTGATGAGGTGGCGGATGGTCTCCTGAGGGATCTCCTCCCACACCTGGACTAAAGCATCCCCCAACTCCTGGACAGTCTGTGGTGCAACGTGGCATTGGTGCATGGAGCGAGACATGATGTCCCAGATGTGCTCAGTTGGATTCAGGTCTGGGGAATGGGCGGGCCAGTCCACAGCATCAGTGCCTTCATCTTGCAGGAACTGCTGACACACTCCAGCCACATGAGGTCTAGCATTGTCATGCGTTAGGAGGAACCCAGGGCCAACCGCACCAGCATTTGGTCTCACAAGGGGTCTGAGGATCTCATCTCAGTACCTAATGGCAGTCAGGCTACCTCTGGTGAGCACATGGAGGGCTGTGCGGCCCCTAAAGAAATGCCACCCCACACCATTACTGACCCACTGCCAAAATGGTCATGCTGGAGATGTTGCAGGCAGCAGAACGTTTTCCACGGCGTCTCCAGACCCTGTCACGCCTGTCGCATGTGCTCAGTGTGAACCTGCTTTCACTGGCACAGGGCGCCAGTGGCGAATTTGCCAATCTTGGTATTCTTTGGCAAATGCCAAATGTCCTGCATGGTGTTGGGCTGTAAGCACAACCCCCAGCTGTGGACGGTGGGCCCTCATACCACCCTCATGGAGTCTGTTTCTGACCGTTTGAGCAGCCACATGCACATTTGTGGCCCGCTGGAGGTCATTTTGCAGGGCTCTGGCAGGGCTCCTCCTGTCTCTCCTTGCACAAAGGCGGAGGTAGCAGTCCTGATGCTGGCTTGTTGCCCTCCTACGGCCTCCTCCACGTCTCCTGCTGTACTGGCCTGTCTTCTGGTAGCGCCTCCATGCTCTGGACACTACGCTGACAGACACAGCAAACCTTCTTGCCACAGTTCATATTGATGTGCCATCCTGGATGAGCTGTACTACCTGAGCCACTTGTGTGGGTTGTAGACTCCGTCTCATGCTACTACTAGAGTGAAAGCACCGCCAGCATTCAAAAGTGACCAAACCATCAGTCAGAAATCATAGGAACTGAGAAGTGGTCTGTGGTCACCACCTGCAGAACCACTCCTTTATTGGGGATGTCTTGCTAACTGCCTCTGCTTTCCACCTCTTGTCTATTCCATTTGCACAACAGCAGGTGAAATTGATTGTCAATCAGTGTTGCTACCTAAGTGAACAGTTTGATTTCACAGAAGTGTGATTGACTTGGAGTTACATTGTGTTGTTTAAGTGTTCCCTTTATTTTTTTGAGCAGTGTATTTGTTTAGCAGAATGATGGTGTTTGGGAAAAAAACTGTCCTTGTGTCTAGTTATTCTGATGTGCAGTGCTCTATAGCATCGTTTTGAGGGAAGGAGTTGAAACAGTTTATGTTCAGGATGTGAGGGGTCTGTAGATATTTTCAAAGCCCTCTTTTTGACTGATGCAGCATACAGGTCCTCTATGGAAGGCAGGCTGGCAGTAATTGTTTTTTCTGAAGTCCTACTTACTCTCTGAAGTCTGTGTCTGTCCTGTTGGGTTGCAGAACCAAACCAGGCAGTTATAGAGGTGCAGATGATAGACTCAATCATTTCTCTCTAGAACTGGATCAGCAGCTCTTTGGGCAGTTAAATGATCTTGTGTAGAATTTCATGGATTCCTTCTGCATCTGGTCATGATCTGTTTCAATTCCAAGTAAGGCCGAGCATGAAAGAGGAGGCAGCCTTGTTTGGGGGTCTCGAAAATCCCCTTGCAGACAAAGACAGGTATCAAGAAATGGTTTGAGCGTCTGCCTTTTGTTCTTTTGCTATAATTCCTACCGGATCTGCTGAAAAGTTTAACAGGCAGAAGGCAGCAGGTAATTTTGAGGAGGTAAAAAGACTAAAAACCCTAAACAGTTCATCCTTATTTAGAAAGCTACAGCTGTAATAGACAGGGCGAGCAGTGGCTCCACACTGTGTTTAACTGGTTTTAATATGGCAGTGATTTAAGTTTTGCATTATTAGGGGAAGAAAAGTCAGTGTGCGTCGCTTCTGTACTCCAGCTAAACTCAGTTTCCAGAGATCCTGAAATGTTTGTGTGAACTGACACAGTTAAAGCGAAGGTGCTCAGGAAAACATCGTTTATTTGATTAAAGATTTATTTTAGGGCTGGTGAAAGTTGCAGTTAACAAGCCGAATACAGATTAACACACATTCAGTACATACAGGCTGAAGGAAAGTACTTTAAAAAAAATGCACATGATATTTAGGGAGAAGAGAATGAACAGCAAGAGTTAGCTTTTTACACAAGTAGTCCTTGACTTACGACCGCAATTGAGCTCCAAATTTCTCTCCTAAGTGAGACATTAGTTGTTCTGACCTAGGCTTCCCAAGATCATGAAGCCGACGCCTCATCCCGATAAAACCCCTTTTATTTAGGTTAAAGGGAATTCCTCTCCAGCAAAGTCCTGGCCAACAGTCTTTCAAGAGATTTCACAACTACAGACCTTTATCAGGCTTGGAGAGTTGTCAGGCCAATATCTTCCAAACACCATGCTGTAGCAGAAATTATTTGGCAAGAAGTCAGGAATAGATCTTAACTTTAATGAATTGAACTAATTGTCTCCTGCAAACACCACTCCCCTTTTGGTCTTCTTTATTCCCTATGGGAGGGGCCATTCACTATCCACTTGTGGTTTTACTCCTGAGTCGACGCTTGTTCCTTAATTGTTCCCTTCTCTGGGCAGCTCTGGGCATGCACACATTGGGAACAGGTTCCAGCTGTTCTTCTGCCCCACTGATGTCCGACTCTGAAGGCAGCTGATGGTTCTCAGACGGCCTTAGCCCCATCTCTGTGTCCGACGCAGAACCCTCGCCTGAGCCTTTCCCAGACTCTAGGACTGACCCATGTTCCTCTCCAACCTCCTCCCTGTCCAAGTCTGCTGCCAGCTCTGCTGGCCAGCCACAACATTAGTTCAGTGAGATTTGTCCCATTGTACGACCTTCCTTGCCACAGTTGTTAAGTGAATCACTGCCATTGGGTACATTAGTCACATGGTTATAAAGTGAATCTGGTTTTCCCGTTGAATTTGCTTGTCAGGTCGCAAAAGGGGATAACATGATGTTTTCTATTGGCTCATGAAAAGTCTGCAAGAAAACCACCAAGCACAGAGAGCAGCAACAGCCTCACAGTTGCCCTTCCTTCTCCTCGCCTTCCTCCCCCTCCACTCTGCAAGCCTCATTCTCTTCTATCACTGATGATGTTATGTAGTCGGGTCATGAAACGTCTGCAAGAAAATCCCCAAGCTCACCTACAGTCCTTCTCTTTCTCCCCCTCCTTCTTCTCTACTCTGCAAACCCTGGTGATGTTTCCTAGTCATCCTCTTCTTCTCCCCCCCCCCCCCCGCTCCTTCTCCTCTACTCTGCAATGCCCATTTTCTTCTAGCCCTGATCATGTTGCCTAGTTGGGTCACGAAAGGTCTGCAAGAAAAACCCCAGGCTCAGTAGCACCAAGGAACCTCACAAAATTTTGCACTCTCTTAAGCTTCAGGCAATTCTATTAGAGCTAATGATGAAAACTTTAAACTTTTTAGCATGGCACCCCAGTCATTGTCTTCCTTCTCCTTCTCCCTTTCCTTCTCCTGCATACTCCTCTCCCTTCTAACCCTGATGATGTTGCCTAGTTGGGCCACGAAATGTGTGCAAGAAAACCCCCCAAGCTCAGAGAGCACCAAGGAACCCCATAGTCGTCATCTCCTCCTCCTCCTCCTCTTCTTCTTCCTCCACCTTTTCTTCCTCTTCCTCCTCCTTTTCTTCCTCTTCCTTCTCTTCCTCTTCCTCCCTCTTTTTCTTCCTCTTCCTCCTTCTTCCTCTCCTTCCTCTTCCTCCTCCTTCTTCCTCTTCCTCTTCTTCCTCCCCCTCCTCTTTCTTCCTCCTCATCCTCCTCTTCCACCTTCTCCTCCTCTCCACAACCCTGCTCCCTCCTAACCCTGATGATGTCCTCTAGTTGGGCCACCAAACGTCCGCAAGAACCGCCCCCCCCCAAACTCAGAGGGTACCAAGGACCCCACAATCCTTTACCTATTCTCAGGAGACCCCCTTTTCTGGCCTCCTCAGCCCTCCGCCCCCGCCTAACCCTCCCCTCCCCTCCCTCAGGACGTCCCGCGAGCCTGAGCTCCTCCCGCACCCCTCCCTCTCCCTCTCCCCTCCCCCCCCCAACCCGTCCATCCTCGCGCCCGCTCTTCCCCTCGGCCGGCCGGGCTTTTTTTTTTTTTTTTTTTTTTTGAGGGAAAACAGCGGCGGCGGCTTGTTGAGGGCAGCCTCGGCGGCTTCTCCCGGCGCCACCGCGCCTGCGCCTGCGCCGGCCGGGGCGCCGGCTCTGATAGGGAGCAGGGGCTGCCACTTTTCCCGGCGCCCCCCCTCCGCTCCCTCCCTCCCCTCTCCTCCAGCCCCCCCACCTCACCCTCCACCCCACCCCGCGTGGGCGGTGGCGGCGGGGAGGCGGCTTGAGGCGGCGGAACGTCCCGAGGATGACGTGCGGCGTCCTCGAATCCCGTGGCTGGCTGCTCGCGCGCTGGGGCCGCCGGAGGAGGAAGAAAACGGGCAAGGCGGCGCGAGCTTCGGGAGCCGCGCGGCGGCGGCGGCGGTGGCGGCGGCGGGGGGGGAGGGGAAGGAGGAGGAGGAGGCGGCTGAGGCGGCTGAGGAGGAGGAGGAAGAAGGAGCAGCTGCTGAGGAGGAGGAGGAGGAGGAGCGGCGGTGCTTTTGCTGCTGCCACCGCCGCCGCTGCTGCTGCCATGGCGGCTCTGGAGCGGCCCGTGCCCAGCCCGGAGGCTTTCCTGGGCCAGCCCTGGGCCGCTTGGGTGCGGGAAGCCGCCCCCCCGCACAGTAAGCCCCCCCCTCCTCCAACCGCCAGGCTGCCCCCCCCCACACACTTGCCATGCGTCGGGAGGGGAGGGGGGGAGTGGGAGGCTGCTGGCACGCCTCGCCCCCCTTGCCCGTCGCGGGGGCGGAGGGGCCGGGCTGACGGGGGTGGGGAGATTGAGGAGGGGGAGGGAAACATAGACACGGCCGTCACCAAGGATGCCCCCCCCCCCAGCAGCGGGAGTAGGATGGGGTCGGGAGGATGCCCGTGCGGGGATGCAAGGAGAGGTGGGGAGGGAGGGAGTGGGGGGTCTTTGGGGATGGGGCTGTTGGATGGGGGGCAGCCAGATCCCTTTGCTCTCCCTCCCTCGCTCTTTCTCTCTCTTTCTCATTCTCCCTCTCTGTTTCTTTCATTCATTCTCTCTTTCTCATTCTCTCTCTTTCATTCTCACTTCCCCATTCCCTCTCTCATTCTCTCACTTATTCTCTCTTTTTCTCACACTCTCTTTCTCATTCTCTTTCCCATTTCCTCTCTCATTCTCTCACTTGTCATTCTCTCTTCATTCTCTCCCTCCCTCTTTCATTCTCTCTCATTCTCTTTCTCATTCCTCTCTCTCTTTCTCATTCTCTCATTCACTCTCTCATTCTTTCACTTTTTCATTCTCTTTTTCTCTCACTCTCTTTTCATTCTCTCCCTCCCTCTTTCTCTCTCATTCACTGTCTTTCTCATTCTCTTTCTCATTCCTCTCTCTCTGTCTCTCATTCTCTCACTCTCATTCTCTCTTTCATTCTCTCATTCTCTCCCTCCCTCCCACTCTTTTTCACTCTCTCTCTGGCGGTCTTATTCTTTCTCTCATTCTCATTCTTTCTCTCTCATTCTCTCCTTCCCTCCCTTTCTCTCTCTGTGTCTCTCTTATTCTTTCTCTCATCTTCTCTCTCTCTCTCTCTCCTCCTCCCCAAGCTGGAGCCCCATGCAATCATTCTCTGATGGGTACTTTTCTCCCCCAGGTATTGACCTAGAAGACTCTGGGAAAGAGAGCAGCAGCAGCGGCCGAGAGGTGATGAGGCTTAGTAAAGAAGGTAAGGGGGGGGGGGGGCTAAGGGGACAGGAGCAGCCTCTTGCTCTTTTGGGGGGGGGGGGGTTTGAAGGGTTTCTTCCCAAGCCAGACCCCTGCCTTAAAGCCACATGGATTGTTTGATAGATGTAACCCTAAAGAGAACCAGGCCACCTGTGTTAGTTTGGTCCTTTGTATGGCTAGCTCTCTTGCCCGGTGAGCATTTAACATGTCAGATATTGTCAGGTCCATGAGCAAAGTTGCTTCCTTCTGGTTGGCATCTTGTGTTTAATTTTGGACAAAGCTGTGTCCTTTTGTGGAAGGAAACGATCATTTGCCTCATTCTGAACCTGTTGGTTGTTTTGCTTCCATTACAGCTCCACCATCACAATAGCCTGTCCTTCGAGTTTTAGTTTTTCTGAAGGTAATCACCAGATTTTTGGACCCACCTGCATTTCGGGAGCTTCCATTTTTCTAGCGATTGGAACTTCTGGTGGCAGGAAGGTACCTGTAATGGTTATATAGAATTAAACCTTGCAAATCTTAACTCATTGGTGAGTCCCTTGGATGTTCTCACAGTCCATTGCTTGTGATGAAAAGAGCTATATTTGTGCGCTGAACATCCGGTATTCAGATCAGACGTGACTAGTCCTAACAAATAACCTTGGTAAAAGAGACAACTTAGATTGCAGTCAGGATATACCGACAAGCTTGTTTTGCAATATGTTGTGTGGATGGCCTGTTGATATTAGTGACTCTGGACATTTTGATGCTGTCATCAACAAAGGCTGGACTTTTAGAATTAGGTGTAAAAAGTGGACATTACAGAAAGCATTCCATATATAAAAGGCTGGACAACACAGTATAGATCAGGGGTGTCCATCTTGGCAATTTTGTGGACTTCAACTCCCAGAATTCCCCAGTTAGCCATGCTGGGAGTTGAAGTCCATGGGTAATGTGGTTCACCGGCAGCCTGGCAGACGGCAGTGGAATCAGACTGTGGGGAAGACTGGGGATCACTCTGGGAGTCTGGAAAGGACTCAGACGAGGGTCCTGCATCCGATGCAGAAATGGGGCCAGGACCATCTGGGAGTGGGGTACTGCCTCTGGAGCCTCCTGAGTCTGGCAGCAGCGAGGCAGAGGAACAAGGGGAGCCTGTTCCCAGTGCACATGTGTGCAGAGCTGCTAGAAGGTGAGAGCAGCTGAGACAAAAGGGGCGACTCGGGAGTAAGGCTGGAAGGTGATTGCCCTTCCCATAAGGTATAAAGGTCAGGCAAAGATGATGAAACCTTTGCAGGAAGCAAAGTCGTTTGTTCGGTTCAGACTCATTCTTGAAGCTCTTTGTACTTTGGCTTTGTACTTTTTTTCCTAGTTCATTGGGCACTTCTATTATTGGCAGCACTTCACAGGAAAGAAAGGTGGGTGCTTATCTTGAGGGACTATTTGAGATTCATTACCGGCTAGGAATGAAAACAGCATTCAATTCCCATCATTGCAATAAAACAAGACTTGTTTTTAAAATAAGCGTGTGCATAATTACAGTCTCGGAAACCTTGGTCAGATCAGTGGGTCTTAACTTTGCTAAGGTTGGACACACCTGTTATAAACCATCATGCTGAGATGGTATCTCATCAACGTCAGAGCTGATCTTGTAGGGGAAAATAGCTTATTTTGTTAGGCTCGTTTAGACATCACTCCTCCATCTCTTTTGGACTCTGCTTTTTGTGGTTGTGAACAAATGCCTGCTATTGTGTTGTGCAAGGCCATCATAAGCATGTCTGCTCAAAATTAATCCTATAGGATTCAGTGTCAACTGACTTGTATTCTAGTTTAGCATTGATTTGCAAGTGGGCCTTATGGATACTGGTAGAATTACTAACTAAACGTTACGATACAGGCACTCCTTGACTTGCGACCACAGTTGAATCCAAAACTGCTAAGTGAGACATTTGTTCAGTTTTGCCCCATTTTATGACCTTAAGTATGGTCATAAGTGTGAAAAAATGATCTTTTTTTCAGTGGTAATCCTTGGCTTACAACAGTTCTTTTAGTGACTGTTCAATGTTACTTACGGTTGTAAGTCAAGGACTACCTATCCTGTAGGCAGAAATATACCCAGGAATTTGGCTCCATGTTTATGACTAGAAGTATCTTGATCTTCCATGGCCTAAACTAACCCACATATGGGAAGCAGTACTAATGGGCTGTATTTCTCGTCCCTCTGACGTTAACCATGTTGTGATAAACTCAGTTTCTCTAAGGCTGGGTTTTTATTTATTGTGTTGGGTACCACAGCTTCTCCAAGTTGTTTTACAAGCAGAGTACTTTCTTCTCTAAAGAATATTGATAAAATGTAAATATTTTGAGGATGTATGGTTTGCTTGTTTGCTACTTAGATTAATTTGTGCTCTATTCCTGCAAATACAGGTAGGCCTCTTTGAGTGAGAGAAGTTATAACCGCACGGAAGGAAGTGACTTATGACTGTGTTTCACATTTATGACCGCTGCAGCATCTCTATGGTCACATGATCAAAATTCAGATGCTTGGGCCCTGACTCACGTTTATGACGTCTGCAGCATCCCAGGGTCACATGATCCCCTTTTGCGACCTTCAGACAAGCAAAAGTCAATGGGGAAGCCAGATTCACTTAAGAACTGTGGTGAGACAGGTCGTTAAAATGGGGCATAACTTCCTTAACAGCTTGTCTCGCTTAGCAACAGAAATTTTGGTCCCAGTTGTGGTTGTAAATTGAGGCTTATCTGTATAAAGGATGCTGAAAAAGTTCAAGGCATTTTTGTATTGCTTGGTAAGGGTTTTGAAGAGATGATTTCATAAGGGCGATGACATTTTGCAAAATGACCCCCCTCAAAGATTTGTATGACTGCTTAGAAGGTTTTTACAAGTTGCTGGTTTGTGCAGATGACACTTTGGTATAGTTGCTGCAGAGAGACTTACGTACACACGTATGTGAAAACGACTTGGGTGGGGGATAAAAACCTCAAAGCAATGGCAGGGAACTAACATCTGGAAGCCTGGGTGTCTCAGTGCATGAGGAAGAGTGCAATGCGGGTGCCAATGTGCTTAACAAAGTGCAACTTGGTAAAATTTGCCTAGCTGTGCTGCTGAGTAGCCCTTTAAGTAATGTATTTAATTATGAATTTTTAGTGCAGCCGAGAAAACCCAAACTCTCAAATGAAGTCCCTGGAAAAAAAGGCTGAACGTGGCATTGATTAGAAATCACGCTGTCCATTTTCAACCGGATGTACAATTTTTCTACTCTGGAACCTGGAACAACGTGCTTTAAGGCCTAAAACGGGAGAGGGAGAAAGTTAAAAATACTATTTTATACCTCTTACCCCACCACAATCAGACCAGTTATATTACAATTGGAATAGATTGTATTTCTAGAATATTTTGATACGCTTTCAAAAAAGATACTTGCTTCTTTGTACACAGTGTATAGCTAGAGGCTTTTGAATGATTTTTAGAGAGTTCTAACTGCAGCATATCTCACTAATTTGGATTTGAATTAGGATTTAATTCTTCCGCTCTATAGATTGAAAATATTGTGCAACTTTGCTATGACAATCCATAAGGCCGTAAAGTACTGAGCTACCTTTACCGTAATGTGTTGTGCAAACCTATGTGGTTAGTTTACAATTTGGTGCTCTGTTGTGTTGGCCCTGAATATTGGGGTTTGTTGATTAGACCATAGTTAAATTAATCATAGATCAATGGGTCATTTTTAGTATACAGGTAGTCCTCAACTTACAACAACTCATTTAGTAATCGTTTAAAGTTATAACACTGAAAAAAGTGACTTATGACCATTTTTCACACTTGCCAACCCATTGTGGCATTCCCTATGGTCACATGATCAAAATTCAGATGCTTGGCAACTGGTTCATATTTACGACCATTGCAGTGTCCTATGGGTCATGTGATCCTCTTTTGCAACCACCTCTTAAGTCAACGGGAAAGCCAAGGTTCATTTAACAACCATGTTACTAGCTTAACAGCTGCTGCAGTGATTCACTTAACAAATGTATCAAGAAAGGTCACAAAATGGGGCAAAAATCACTTAACAAATATCTCCCTTAGCCACAGACATTTTGGGCTCAATTATGGTGGTAAGTTGAGGACTGCCTGTAATGTTGACATTTAAAACTTGGTGTGTGGGAGAAATGGTGTACAAGTTCCCAGTTATTTAAGTGCAGTTGTAGCTTCAAATAATTACTAAAATAATAGTTGTGGGTTGAGAAGTACCTGATACATTATTATTACCTCATGGTGATACCCTGTTTCTCCAACAATACGGCCTCCCCCAGTAGGAAGTCCCAGCATGTTTTATAGGCATAAAATGAAATTAAGCCCCTCCCCCCAAATTAAGGCCTATATTAAAACATGCAAAATGGGGGGAATGTTTGGGGGGCTTGCCATTAGGAAGTACTTTTGTTGCACACTCAGATATGGTGCTGCCTGCATTGACCCCGATACGAAGTGCCCCACCAACGCCGAGGTCAACATCCAAGCTGTCGCCGCCTGCCCGAAGATGAAAGGGGGGGAATTAAGTCTCCCCCGAAAAGATGGCCTAGCCATTTTTTCGGGGCTCAAAAAAAAAAAAGACCTGGCCTTATTATATGAGAAACACGGTGGATAGAATACAGGATAGTGCAAGGAATGAAAATTTCAAAATCTCATGTAATAGCCTACTATTAATTATATTTTGGAGTTCATGTGGAGTAGAAGTTGCATACAATGCTATTTCACGTTATTAAATATTAAATATTAAATATCGTGAATAGTAGGAAGAAAATCAAAGTTGACCAGCTTCATACAAAATACAAAGCGGTTGTCTGGTTCTGGCTTAGAAAGTTGTATAAATGTAGCTCTTGTGATTTGAAAATGTATTTTATATCTTTGTATACAATATGTACTTACTTCATTATAAACTGAAGATGAATTAACTAGCTGGCTAACCTCAACCAGCCTTTACTTGAATTATAGGTGACAGTTGTGTTGAGTAAGGGGGGTACATCATGGGGCTTTTCAGAAAAAAGATTTTAGGTTTCAAACATTAACTCTGCCACATTCCTCAAAAAAATCCAAATTGTGGTAAGTTTTATATTACATTGTTAACTTTGAGCCAAACAAATGAGGTTTTTGTATAAGTATCTAGGCTTATTTAAATTCTCTTGTGGCCATTTCTCTGGGATAATCCATCTGTTTCCTGACTAAGAAATGTGTAGTTAGAGTGGTAGACTTCCAATATATTTTTAAAATTGAAAATCCAAAGTTTGAACGCTGTGCCTGTTAGTAGAGGCGTTGATCTTGACACATCTCTAAATGTGACTCTGATAAAGTAAGGAAATCATTTGTACTAATTTGGACTGTGAGTTAGGTAACGTGAAATAGCATTTTAAATATTACATATTTCTGAAACTTTCCCATCCCTTCCCATGAGCTCTTTCTTTTAAATGATCAATAATGAGAAAGTGTGACAGGTCCAAAGAATGGATTTGAATCTCAGTATCCGAATGTGCTCCGCCACACTGATTTTCTGTCTGGCTAATATGAGGGCTTGCAAAATGACAGTACGTGCTTTTTTAAATAACTTATTTTCCAAAGTAAAGTGGAAAAAGTAAAAAGAAACACCTGGTATTTAATGGTTTATAAATGGCTGTCCTTTAATTTAAACTCCTTAGATTTGATAGATTTTATGCTAGTCCTTTGTAATCCGTAGAATTTGACATAAGGGGGACAGTTGGCTACAGGATTGCAACTCAGTTGCAAAACTTTGATGGAAAAAGCAAGGAAAACAATTTTTGAGTTCCTTTTATTTGTCTGATAAAAAAGGAAGAAGTCCTACCTGCCTATCTGAGTGCAATCAATCATTTTTAAAAATTATGAAAATTGTTCCCAGCTCCCGCTGCTATATTTACAGTTTAACTTGAGGGCTTTTCCCCCTAGGGGACAAACGCAGTTAACAGAAAAAATGAAATATATCTGGATAATATTAAATACACCAGGAACGTATTGAATGTATTAAGTGTATGGAAGCTTTTAATAATCAGAGTTTAGTACATAGACTGGATCCATCCATCATTCAGCATTGCTGTCTTTAGGTACAGTGTGTTTCAATGGGTGTTCCCTTTAGCCAAATGTATGCATAATGGAGAGTTGGATTCAGTGGTAATCCATATATATAAAAGCGCAATACCCCTCGTGCATCATCATAAAATCTCCAGAACTGTAAAGCCTACAAACTTGAAATTTGGCACGTATGTTCCTCTTGGCTTCTAGGTGCTCATTAAGAAAGGATTTTTCCGAGTGACCATCAGAGCATTAGTATTCCCTATATTATTATTAACACACTGATGCTAAGGAGTTCTATTCCCCCTCCACACCTGAAAAGAAATTGGGACCAAATGCAAAACACAAGCAGAGGAGAGGAATTTCAGTTTTAGTTTCACAGCACCAAGCAGCTTTAGTACAGAACAGTTGACCTAAGCCACGCCCAGGCTCCTTGCTGTCTCCTTGCTCCCACAGCAAATACTGTTTCAGTATCCAGACAGCCCTCACCTCTCTCACACCCTGACAGGATGCTAGCCAGATGAATACCGATGGATGTTGGTAGGCAGAGGCAGATTTCCCCCCCTTATTTTCCTCCCAAAAAACTAAGCCCGATCACATAGTTTTGTAGCAAAGCACGGGTATCGAGCTAGCCTATAAATAAGGCCAAGTATTATTCTCAAACATGACCTGATGGCCACATACCAAGACTATAAAGTCTCCTCGGATTCAAGCTTGATTTCTAGTGACTTGTAAGTGGCAAGATGAAAATGGTGTCCTAACAAACTTTCTCCAAGGTATTTTTTTTTAGTTTTATATCCCTGTAACTTTGTGATCCTGTTTTATCCAAATTTAAGCCCTGCTGATCTTGTTTACCTTTTTATATTCCAGTGCAGAGCTCAGATAAAACCACTCATGTAGGATGTTTATAAGACATAGGAGTATGTCTCTTACAAACACAGGAGAAGCTTCATGTTGGGAGTATGGAAAGTTTACTTCAGTAAAGGAGATTGTTTGTAGCTCGGGGTTGAGACGAGACATCCTTGGTGCTTTCACAGCTTGGTGGTTTTCTTGCAGATGTTTCATTACCATACTAGGCATCGTCATCAGTGCAGTGATGGTATTACCAAGTTTGGGTAATTAAATGTCTTCCAAGAAACCAACCAAGCTCAGAGAGCACCAAGGACCCCTCAAAGTTTATTTCAATCAAACACAACTTGATAGACATATCTGTTTAGTTATTTCAGAAACGATACAGAAGCTATTTGCCACAGCCTTCTTCCAGGATGTTTTTGCATTTCCTGGTCTTAGTCTACGACTCTGGTGGTCTCCCAGGACCTCAAATTACAACCATTCATTTAGTGACCATTTGAAGTTACAAAGGTGCTGGGAAAGTGACCAGGGACCATTTTTCGCCCAGCTGTCCCCCCGGTCACATGGTCAGAATTGAGACGGCTTGTCTCTATGACAGTTGCAGGGTCCCGAGTTCATGCAAATCACATTTTGCAACCCTTCTGACAAGCCAGGTTAACGGGGAAACCAGATTCAGGCAACAGCTGTGTTACTGATTTAACGATGGCAGTGATTCATTTCACGAACTATAGCAAGGAAGGCCGTGAAATGGAGCAAAAAATCCACTTTAATCAATGTCTCATTTAGAAACAGGAATTTTGGGCTCAATCCTGGCCATAAGTCGAGGATTACCTATATAATGGTTTCCATAGACCAGGGGTGTCAAACTGGATTCCTTTGAGGGCCGGATCACCACTGTAGTTTTCTTCCTTGGGCTGGCCAGCTGGTGGGGAGATGGGACGGATGCCTCCTGCAGCACTCTGTTGGCCCCCTTGTGCCCCGTTTTTGGCCTGGACGGCTCCTGCAATACTTTGCTGGCCAAAACAAGGCATGGGCCCTCTTTATTCGCCCTCTGCACCCATTTGGCTGCCAGAAGCACCAAGGGCCAGATTTAAACACTCCGTGGGCCACATCTGGCCCCACGGGCTTTGCGTTTGACACCCCTGCCATAGATTGTAAGAAAACACCGTTTCATCTCTTTGCATTTGGAATTCTGCTTTAATAGTATCAAAGCCAAAGATTATTCATACTTCAGGTGAAATGATTTAATACCTCTCTTAATTATCGAAGGTTGCCCGTTATTACGCTGTGCTCTCCCCAGGCACTCAACAAAGCTATTAAGATGATTTATTATTTCTGATTGTCTTTTTTCTCTGCATTATTGGTAACTCCTGGATTCTTCTGAGCAATTTTTTTGGGTGAACCTCTGCTGATCATTTCATTGCAGTGGAAGGACAAGGAACCTCTGTTGGTTCGCAGGTGAATCTAAATATAAATTTACCCAAGTAAGAACATTCACTCCACAATTTTAATCGTTCGGTCCATTTTTATTGTACTTCTTTTACGTGTGGCACATTTTCTGGCTGAGAAGTAAATTGCTCACTTCAGAAATAGCTCATCAGTGTTTATACCCTTTCTTTTGCTAAACCAATAAAGTTAATTTTTCCTCCCTCTTTTAGGAAATAGTTCTGGCTGCTAATTGCATAGCCTGTTCAGTTCTTAAGTGGTCGCCAAACGTTCTAGGTGGCAATTTGCAGTAGATTCAAAAAGCAGGAGGCCTCCACATGCAGGTGGTCCTCAGTGTACAACCCCAGTCGATCCCAACTCATTGAGCTAAGTGTGGCGGTTGTTAAGTGAGATTTGTCCCATTTTACAGCCTTTCTTGCCAGAGTCGTTAAGTGAATCACTGCAGTTCTTAAATTAGTCACACGGTCTTTGAGCGAATCTGGCTTCCCTGTTGACTTTTGCTTGTGAGAAGGTTGCAAAAAGGGATCACGTGACCCCGGGACGCTGCAACCGTGATAAATATGAGTTAGTTGCCCAAGCGTCTTAATTTGGATCACTGCAATGGACGTAAGTGTAAAAAATGGTCACAATTCACTTTTTTTTCCCAGTTAAGAATGAAATGTTATAAAAGCCGGCAGGTTTTTTTTTTCCTGCCTCTTTATCACAGTGTATTAGGAAAAAACAATATGAATGAATATATGAATAAATGAAGGAATGAATGCTTTATTTTCCCTTTCTCTGTTCTTGCTCTTCTTCAGATAACAGATAACAGATAATCAGAGTTGGAAGAGACTTTGTAGGTCATCTAGTCCAACCCCCCGCCCAAGCAGGAGACCCTACACCATTTCTGACAGTCTAGTCTCTTCTTGAAAGTCTCAAGTGATGGCGCTCCCACAACTTCCGAAGGCAATTTCTGTTCCATGGGTTGATTGTTCTTACTGTCAGAAATTTTCTCCTTATTTCTAGGTTGAATCTCTCCTTGTTCAGTTTCTGTCCATTATTCCTTGTCTGGCCTTCAGGTGCTTTGGGAAATAGCTTGAGCCCCTCCTCTCTGTGGCAGGCCCTCAAATATTGGAAGACTGTTATCCTGCTTCCCCTGGTCCTTCTCTTCACTAGACTAGCCAGGCCCAGTTCCTGTAACCGTTCTTCATATGTTTTAGTCTCCAATCCCCTCATCATCCTGGTTGCTCTTCTCTGTACTTTTTCTCGAGTCTCAACATCTTTTTTATAATGTGGTGAACAAAACTGGATGCAGTACTCTTAAGTGTGGTCTTCCTAGACTTTATAGAGTGGTATTAGTACCTTCCTTGATCTTGATTATATACCTCTGTTAATGCAATTTAGGATTGCATTAGCTTTTTGGCTGCTGCTGCAAACGGTTGGCTCCTATTTAGCTGGTTGTCCACTAAGACTCCAAGAACCCTCTCACAATTACTGCTGTTGAGCCTGGTTTCACCCAGTCTATATGTGTACTTTAGGTTTTTCTTGCCTAAGTTTATGACTTTACTTCTCTACATTGAATTTCATTTTGCTAGATATGGCCCAGTGTTCTGGTCTGTCAAGATCCATCTGGATCTTGAGCCTATCTTCCTGGGTGTTAGCTATTCCTGCCAGCTTAGTATCATCTGCAAATTTGGTAAGTTCCTCTTCTGTTCCCTCATTCACAAACTGACTATGGGGGCTCAAGTGTTGATAAAACTAGTTACAGTAGAAATACCAGGATACAAACGGTTACGGATTTCTTCTTTATTTTTCCAAATAATATAAAGAGGACTCTGAGGCTACAGAAAATGATCATCTCTAAGGAAAATTTTGCTTTTTACCATTGTTGTAAAGAATTGGTGGTTGGTTGGACAGCAGATTTCATTTTATTCCAATTTTGGGGAGTCATTTTGCTTTGCTTGAAGAGTTGTCTGTTCTGCTGACAGCCTGAGATGGCTTCTTAGTTTTTAAAGAGGGACTTAAATGAAGAACAGCCACAGTCCTAATGATATGTGAGCCAATTAATAATGAAGTAAACATTTGAAGAAATGGAAAGGGGGTGGTGGAATTATTTGAAAAACATGTTGTTCCCTATGTGTCTCTGTTCCAGGGTGACCTTGAAACCAATTTGGTGGTGGTGCTTTTAATTTGGTTAAATCACTTACAGGACGGGTTATTAAAAGTAACATTTTAAGTTCCGCGAGAATAAGCTGGGGAAATGTAGTGATTTTGAAATAGCTTACTCAACTGTAAAAATTAATAATAGCCTTTCTTTGCTTTGATTCTCCAGATGCCATGAGGGCAAATTAGCAGCAATAAAACACAAAACAAGCAAGGAAACAGTACAGAAGTTTAAGCTATTTTTACATTTTGAAAATTTAGGGCAATAAGGTTTTGATTTTATGCACTAATACTTTTAATGTGGTAGCTGCATACCACGGGTCTTAGTTTATAGTGCATGAAGAGAGAGCAAGGTGGGTGGGTGGGAGTAGACATTATGGCAAAAAAAATACATAAATTCTATTTTGCAGCTACTAAGATTGTTGGACGAGCAAGTACAAAAACAGCCAGGGAAGTGATTGAAGCCTGGGAAACAGGGCCCTTTCGTCGGTCAACAGGTGTGCTGATTTACCCCCAGCTTATCGTATATTAAGGGGGCAAAGGTTTGGCAGCACAAGGAAACAATAGCCAGTGATGTAATAGCCAGCCATCAATTCCCCAATCTACATCTAAAAAGCTGCACACAACAGGCACCCTATAAATACAGATAGTCCTTGACTTACAACAGTTTGTTTAGTGCCTGTTCAAAGTTACAACAGCAGCACTGAAAAATGTGTTTTATGACCAGTTTTCCCACTTAAACAACCTTTGCAGCCTCCCCATGATCATGTGATCAACATTCAGATGCTTGACAAGTGGTTCATATTTATGACCTTTTGAGTCTCCCAGGATCACGCGATGTCCTTTTGGCGACTTTCTGACAAAGCAAAGTCAGCGGGGAAGACAGATTCACTTCACAGTCGGGCTACTGATTTATCAACTGCAGTGATTCACTTAACAGTTGTAGCAAGGAAGGTTGTAAAATGGGGCAAAACTCGCTTAACAAATGTCTCGCTTAACAGCCTAAATTTTGTGTACCCCACACAGAATAGCCCTGAGCACACACTCTGGTAGAGAGGAGTTCCCCAAAGGTGGGCTCCAGCACGAGTCTGAAAGCTTGGAAGACACAACCCCTGGTCCCAGTGACCGGCCCAGATTGGATCCTGTAAAAATTATTGACTTACGACCATTCATTTTAGTGACTCTTCGAAATTACAACTACACTGAAGAAAGTCACTTACGACTGGTCCTTGCAAGTTATGATTGTCGCAGCACACGTGATCCTAACTTGGGTGCTTGGCAATGTATTGGCATGTATTTATGGTGCGATCAGCTGGGATGGCTGATGCTTTAAAAAAATGACAACTGGCTTCACTTGTCCACTGCGTCAGATGTTTGTGCTCCCGAATTCATAAGTTAATACTCGGTTTCATAGAAATGAATAAAACTAGATTCTTGTAAGGATTTCTTTGGAAGATTATCACCGATACCATCAAAGGAGGACTAAGAAGGCAAAGTTTTCCTCTGTCCATTAGTGTCTGACTCTAGGGCACGATGCTTATCTCTGTTTTTTGGGCGAGAGAGCCAGCGTTGTCCAAAGACAATTTCCGTGGTCGTGTGGCCAGCATGACTTTCTGCTAAAGGCTCACCTGTTCCCTTCCCACTGAAGTGATACCTATTTATCTACTCGCATTTGCATATTTTCAAACTGCTAGGTGGGTAGGAGTTGAGGCAAGGACGGGAACTTACCCGTTGCATGGCACTCAGGTCTCGAACTTGGGCTGTCAGTTCTCCAGGCGACAAGCCCAGCGTCTTAACCCCTGAGCCATCGCACTTCTGGTCTAAAAAGATATAAAGGTAATCTTCGAGTTATGACCACAATTGAGCCCACAATTTATGTTGCTAAGTGAGAAATTTGTTAAGTGGGTTTTGCCCCGTTTTATGATTTTTCTTGCCACATTTGTTTAGTTAATCACTTCATTTGTTAAATTAATAACACCGTTGTTAAGTGAATCTGGCTTCCCCCAATGAGTTTACTTGTCAGAAGGTCACAATAGGGGATCACATGAGCAGGACACTGCAACCATTGTAAATATGAACCAGTTGTCAAGCATCTGAATGCAAATCACATGACCATGGGGATGGTGAAATGGTCATAAGAAGGAAAAATGGTTATGTCACTTTTTTCAGTGCTGTTGTAACTTTGAATATCACTAAAATGAACTGTCGTAAGTCAAGGACTACTTGTATAGCCTATTTTGATCTGAGATCATCCTGGGGTTCTCCAACTGATCAACTTTTTTATATATATATTTGATTCTCTGTGTACTTTAGGATTATTAAAAAGGTAACATAATGTAGTGAGATAGTAAATGTGAAGCCATCCTAAATATGATTGTTTACCATTTGAATAATTATTTTGGAGGTTGTGGAAAAGATAGGCAGAAGCTTGTGATGATTTTGTATATGAGAACTATTATTATTTTTTGCTTATACGCTATAATTTTCCTCTTCTGGATGAGTTTTCCAAGTTGGTCTCCCCATGTTGATAAAGTGATCCTATTAGTCTGAAAATGGATGTGCTTCCCTCAGGCTATTTGTATAGCAAAGTTATACAGCACAGAACACATTTCACTATTTCTTCACAGTGGCTGGGATTGTATTGTGATATCATTTTTTTTTTTTTTTTTAAAGAATTGAATTCGTACCGTGTTTCCCCCAAAATAAGACCCTGCCTTACAATTTTTTGCCACAGAAAAAGGCACCAGGTCTAATTTTGGGGGGATGTCATCCACTGACTAACCTCACTTGCACGTGTCGCCCCCGGCCTCCTTTTCACTGTCAGAGGCCTTCAGGAATGTCTTCTTCTGTGGCCGGTAAGGCTTTCCTGAGGGCCTCTGCAGCCGATAAAAGAATCGATCCAGAGCTTTGTGATCAGCTATAGAGGCCTTGCCAGCTGCAGAAGAAATGGGCCAGCAAGGTAGGTGTCTGGGTGTGCGAGGCCTGGCTACAACTGTCCAATGGTAAGCAGTAGGGCAGCTCCACCCCCCACAATCCCCACCCTAGCTTAATTTTAACCCATGCACTATAGATCCTGAGTGGGTGGGATCTTAATTAGGACTTATTTTGGGGGGTAGGGCTCATATTGGGCACATGTGTAAAAAATCAAATTAGGACTTACTTTCAGGATAGGACGTATTTGCAGGGAAATGGGTTATATTGTTGAAGGAGTGATAGGAACAGATTTTCTGTCTACAGATTGTTTGTATTTTTAGAACCAGGTATCTGTACTCATACAAAGTTTGACAGTCTTTTCTCTTAGCTCAGTCCCCTTCCTCTTAATTATTTTTCCTAACGGAAAATCTCGGAAAAATGCTTTCCCCCTCTTGAGCTGTCTTTTGTTTTTCTTTCTAAACCTGATAGGCTTGGGAAAAGCATTTTACTAATCTAATTTTGGAGCCACCTAGATCTTAAGTAAGTCATGGCTTAAAACTACTGTGTACAGATGAGATTGCTTTATTTAAGGTGTAGGATGAACAATATACCACAGGGTATATGTAACCTGTATTGTACAAAAGTCCTTGACTAGTAACCTTTTATTTCATGATCGAAGTTGCAAGTGACTCATGACTGGGTTTTCACACTTACGACTGATTGCTGCTCCATCATCATCATCACCATCACTTGATCAAAATTAAAATGCTTGGCAAGTAGTTTGCATTTATGACGGTTGCAGTGTCCTGGGGCCATGTGATCTCTTTTTGCGACCTGACAAGCAAAGTTGACGTTGCAACCTTGTTACTAACTTAACTGTGGCAAGAAAGGTCATAGAATGAGGGGAAACTCACTTAAGAACCATCTCACTTAGCAACAGAAACATTGGGCTCAATTGTGGCTGTAAGTTGAGGACTACCTCTAATGTCTTCCAATCCTTAATATTTGTTTTGCTGTACAGGCAGTAGATTGTCTTTCCCTTCCACAGAGAATTAATTTCCAGGATTATAATGAAAATTATAGTGCTATTTTTCTTTGGGATTTCTTAGCCTCTGATAATTTTTCCTTTTTAACGGAAGACTGGATGAAAATTTTGAACGAAGCCAACCTGATATTTGTACATCTTGTTAGCTTCTTATCCGGCTAAAACGGAAAATGTTCACAATCTTATTTAGCTTTAGTTTTGATTTTCCTTTTTCGTTTCAGCTAATAGTTAGTAGGTTGGACCATCTCTCTGTGTGAAACTCTCGAATAAAAACAAACAACATACAGCTGGATTTGTTCTGGGCCTTTTAATTAATCCTTTTATTATTAGGGAATGTATAATGTATGGAATTATAAAGGTTTTGGAAAGAAGGGAGAGCTTTTACTAGTTCTTTGTCATCCTTTGGGATCAATTATGATCCCAAAGGCATGGAGCGCTTATGATTGAATTTTGCCTCGCAAAGCAAGGCAAGTTTTATTGTAGGAAATCTATATTTTAATTGCAATTTATCCAGAAATTTTTAATTGTGCTTTGCCTCTTTGCCAGCTCTGTGAGCTTTAAAATGTATTTAGAGTTTGGCCTATCAGTGTAGTTTCTTTAGTAGGGATGAGATGATAGCAGTCTTCCAATATTTGAGGAGTTGCCACAAAGAAGAGGGAGTCCAGCTATTCTCCAAAGCTCCTGAAGGCAGGAGAAGAAACCATGGGTGGAAACTAATCAAGGAGAGAAGCAACCTGGAACCAAGGAGAAATTTCCTGACAGAACAAGCGGAACAACTTACCTCCAGAAGTTGTGGATGCTCCAACACTGGAAGTATTTAAGAAGACTGGACAACCATTTGTCTAAAATGGTGTAGGGCTTCCTGCCTCAGCAGGGGGTTGGACTAGAAGACCTCTAAAGTCCCTTCCAACTCTGTTATTCTGTTAGTAGTTAGATTTCTTTGTAGCAGTTTTACATTACATATAATATATGTGTATACATAATATATATGTGTGTATGTATACGCACACGTATGTGTGTCTATACACATACACACATCATCTGAAATCTAGTAGACATTAAAAATCTGGGTTCAAGCACAGTTTGTAAAATGTTTTGCAAGCATTCTTGCCTGAGTTGGGTCAGTGTGCTGCTTGTAACTAACAGCCTGCCATCTTTATTATTTCACACTAGTCTGCCCTATTTCTTTTGTTTCATAAAGTAACCACGAAACCAAGTTCTGGACCAAGGCAATTTAACCCTGTGGCCTCTTTGTTTTCTTCCTTCTCAACCAAAACGGTTTCTGTACTTTTCATAGAAACAAAAGCCTTTGGTTGATCATCAAAGGGTGGCGCAAGACAGCTATACATCAATGCTCTTCTTTCATGTTAACTTTGAAATAGCTTGGGGACCTGGCCCAGCTTGGACCCACATCTCTACAGTCTACTAATAGCTTTCGGTAGTTGGTCAACTCTATTTAAGATAGTAAACAAACTGCTTTCTCTATTGGTGGTAAACATGGAGTTTCCATCCACTGTTGACTAAGGATAGGGGTGTCAAACTCCGAAGCAGCCCGTGGGGTGCTTAAATCTGGCCCATGGAACCGACCTGGAAATATCAAAGAAGTGGCCAGCCAAAAAAATGGGTCACCGGGCAGGGCTTGTGCGGCTCCCCCATGGCCTGTTTTTGGCCTCCAGGGCCTCCTGCAGCACTCTGCCATCCGAAAACAGGTTGCATGGAGGCCCTGTGTGGCCCCCACACGGCTTGTTTTTGGCCTCCCCAGCTTCCTGCACAACCTGTTTTGGCCAGCAGAGTGCTGCAGGAAACTGTCCATTTCGTCTCCTTCCCCCCCACCCCCCCCAGGGCAGTCCATGGAGGAAAACTACAATGGTGATGCAGCTCTCCAAGAAATCCAGTTTGACACCCCCCACCCCCGATTAAGGGTCTTATTCCAAAGTGTTTTGCACCAACTGTGGCATCACAATAGTTCCTGTCATTTCTCAGTCTGGTGCTGCCAGGGAACATGTCTTTCACCATTCCCTTCATGTCAGGGCATTATATTAAAAATGATTTTATTTTTAGAGTAAAAGGGAGATCAGCAACAATATGAACATTATGAATTATATGGAGGTAACGTTATGGTAGAACTATTGCTTCTTGGTTCGCGCCGTACAGGGATAAAGATGAAATATATCTATACATTTCCAAATGAAAGGCAAACTTAAATAAGATTTGCTTCCAAGTATGTGTCTTAAGAGTTCGTTTTTCCATCGGATCGACCGGTGCTTTTGTTCTTAGAAATGGAAGCTTTTATGAGATTAGCATGGAACAAAAACCTTTGAAGAGCAAACAACTTTTGTTTGTCATTGTGGTTTCATTGAATAAAATGTCAGCAAATATGGCAGGCCTGTTTATTTATTGCCTCGTTGGCTTCCTTGCTTAATCAGATTTCCTTGCCCTACATAAAGTGCTCTCTGGCTGTGAAATGTGCAACCTGTTGACTGAATATCTTGCTCTGTGGAAGGACCATTTTACATGTGGCGTTTCCTTGAGCATCTGCGCACGTGTGACAAGCACATACCCATTGGCGAATGCTATCTATGCAGATATGCCTTGGGAGAATTCTTGAATGACTACAGCACACTGTTGAGTGTGTATGGGACGGGAAGATTGGCTTGGTTGTGTGTCCGCCTCATTTTCGGTTTTGCATGATTGCTGTTCCTAATTTTTGTTCTGTTTTTCCTTCTTGGTTTATGGGAAAGCAATTTACATACCTTGGCACCATTGCCAAGGAAGTTAATAGCTTTGCTAAGGGATGTTCTTAATGACTTGATGTCGTTCAGTTGCTGTTATTGCCACCTGCTTTAGTGGTGTTTTTGACAAATAATTCATTGGACTTTCCATGTTGATTTTCATCTGTAGGGCACATTTTAATCTGCAGGTGTGGCCCCAAAGAAATGCTAGCTGTTTTTCTGCTTACCACCACAGCTTTTAATGGATTATCATTGATAATTCCGCAATGTATGCTTATTTCTGATTTCCAGTTCTGTTCATTGAAACACTCAACCGGCCTAATATTTACTTTGGTGGATGAACATAGGTTTACTCTTCAGATTAATGAATCTTCAGGGCCAGCCTACCACATTTCAGATGTTTTTGGATTTCTTTGTTCTGGAGACATGTCATTCTGCAGCCACAGAAGCATGAAAAATCAAACAATTAAATTGTTGTTTTTCCATTGATCATTTCCCCCATACGGTGGTAGTGAAGGTAGGATGCGTTCAGGAGAAAGTGTGGGATTTCTTCAGGAGTTTTTTGCTTGGTTCATAAAATTGTAGAATTATGAAGTTAGGGATTCCATGGATTGTGTAGTCCTTCCTCTTAAAATGAGCAGAGAAAAATGGTTAAACTCATCTTTCAGTTTTGATTGTCTCTTCTTAAGACCTTCCAGAGGTATATCTTCATTACTGGATTGTTCCATTGTTCTATCAACTGTTAAGTTTTTTTCTGTTATTTAAGCAAAATCCAGGTAGCCTGCAATATTTTCTGGTCTAATTTCGGTGACAAAGAAAAATAGTTCCTGTCTATTTTAGGGTACCCATTGGTCTACCTCAAAATTAGTATTATATCTCCCTTCACTTTTCTTTTCTCCAGGTTGAACATCCCACTTTCCTTCAACCTATTTTCATAGGGCCTCCCCTTAAATCCCTGTGTCTTCCTTGTCCCTTCTGGTGCCCAGAATCATACGCCATGTTCTAGATACAACCTCAGTACCACACAATAGAACAAAAAAAGTACTTCACATGTCTTAGATTCATTGTTTTTTCTAATGCAAGCCTAGAGCGCATCAACTCTTCTACCTGGTATCTCCCATTGCTGGCGTATGTTCAGTTCATCATCAATGGTCACACCTAATGTCCTTTGATTCAGTCTTTCCAAGGCACAACTGTCTCGGTGTGCGACTGCATCCTACATTTTTTTTCCTCTCTAAATGTAAGATTGTACATTCCTTTCTTCTGAAGATAACTTGTTCCTCTCAAACCAGTCTTCCCATAAATTCAGGTTAGATTACGATCTCATTTTGTCATCTTGGGTGTTACGTTAACTAGATAGTCACCCACATCCATTTTTGTATCATCGGAGTGCTTGACCTCGAGAAAAATTCCAGTGGCACCTCCTAAGCAACTTCTCTCGGACTTGATGCTGAATCCTCAATGCTGGTTATCTGACTGAGGTTAGCCAGGCATTTGTGGACTTGTCCTACCGTAGGTGTGCAAATAAGAATGTTGCATGTCATTCAATCTTTCCTGAAATCAAGATCAATTAACAGCCACGGGTTACTTTTTACCTTATTAAAGGAGGAAATACAGTTTGTTTCACATGGTCTCTTTTTGACAAAGCCATGCTTGATTTTAGAAATTGTCCTTCAGATGTTTAGCAAATATCTTGTTTTAGTATTTACAGTTACATTTTTTTCAGCTTATCAATCAATAATTCTTGAGATCCTCTTTTTTCCCTCCCTTTCTTGAAAAGGAACATATCGTTGACTCAGCAAGTTCCCACAGCTTTTCTTCAGTATTTGAGGGAGTATTTCATTAGGGCCTAAAGACTTTCAAATTAGCTTAGAATATCCTTGCATCAGTTCACTTTCACCCATCTTCCTCCTGTTTGGTGCTTGTTCCCAATTTACTGTTCCGAGCAACATTTCCTTTTTGATGGCAACACAGAGGTAAAAATTGAGGGTTCTCTGTTTTCTCTTGATTTTCTCTCTATCATCCAGGTCATGGATGTCCCAAAAGTGCTCTTTTTGTTTTCAAGGGGCAACTGAACCTTGTTTTTTCTTTGAAGACGTTTCGCTTCTCATCGAAGAAGATTCTTCAGCTCTGAAGATGCTTCTTGGATGAGAAGCAAAAAGTCTTAAAAGAAAAATAAGAAAGTCCAGTTGCCTCTTGGGGAAAAAAGTATTTTGGGACTCTATTTGTCTTCTACTTTCCTGTCTTGCAGCTGTTGACTTATTTCAAGAACACTTTGTCACCAATTTTTGCTCATTAGCTTTAGTTCATTTTCCACCTTTGATCTTAATCCTATGTTTCCTTCCATTTCCCTAAAGTTTATTTCTTTAATCTTCTCACCTTTGCAAGCACTTTGAACACTTTGTTTTCATTAAATGTCTCCTCGCTTTCTTCCTCCTTACTGTTTTTTGAAATTGTACTACCTTTAATTTCAAGGTCAGAACCAGCTACAATACCATTGCCTTCAAGGTTTTCTCACAATGGATATTATCATCTTTTTTTATTAAAATTGGTGTTTCTAAAACCTACAGTTTTCATTTGACTTTATTTTAACTTTGTTGTTGTTAAAACAGCAAATAATGTGTGGTGATTTGCATTCAGCGCGCCCACTTCTTAGATGTATAGTTAAGCGGCAAATCCAAGGCAGCAGATTGCTTTAGTGCCTTACCTGAAGCTTTTGATAGAGGAAAGTTTCACCAATTCAAGTGAAAAACATCTATTGTGTTTTGGCAGAATTTAGCCTTCTAAGGAGGCCTCGGTAACCTCCTATCGCAACCACTTCATGGTTTCGTGGGAAGCTTCAGTAATTTACTTGATCTACTTCTGACTGATTTGGTTATCTGTAGCAAACTCCTACTAAGAGGTTCCTCCTGGTAATTAGCCTGTTTAACTTAATCCAGATGCTTTCTCTACTGGAAGCACTATGAGTTCAGTGAGCCTTACCGCAGCTTCACAGTACCTCAGGGTTTCCATGTTTTTGTAATCCTTATTAGATTTAATCCTTGCTACTGGGCCTCATGACATTCAGCCTGTTTGATATTCATACTTGGTGCATTGGTGAGAACTTCTAATGGGGAAAATTTCTCTCTTCTTTATACTTTTCCTTATTTCTTTTGTAAAACTAGCAATGTCCAAAATAACGCACTTTGCTGTGTAATCAATCCATTACCTGCCAATTTGTAACTTGCCAGTTATTTTTATGATGTTCACCCTGTGTTTTCAAGTCCTCCAGACCCACTTTTGTACAAAGCTATTGTACGAAGATGTATTTTCCCTCCTTAGTGAAATTAATTCTTTGCCAAGCAGCCTATCTTCCCTGAACTTTCTTCCATTGTTGGAAAACCTAAACCTCTCTTGGTTGATCCAACATTGCAACCAGACATTCGCTTGTTGAGTATTTCTCCTACCGGCTTTGTCTCCAGCAGGAAATATTGATGAGAACATCACCTTGGCTTCAGGATCTTCATCCTTCTTCCCACAGCCACAAAGTCCCTCTTCCTAGGTTGGATGTCATGCCATTCGACACCCATTTGTGCCCATGTGGATGTATAGGAGCTGGCTGTGGTCCATTGAGCCTTGTGTCACATCTTGAATTTCCACCTACAAGACAGCAGGCATGTCAAGATGACAAATGGGTGCTTTTGTGTCCTTCCAGAAGGAGCCCTCAACAAACAGAAGCTTTTCTTCTTGGCAATGGATCCCTTTCCTCTTGGATGAGCTGACAGTGCTTCATTGTTGGGTGTCTTTTAGATTTCACTCATGTTTGTGGGGAAGCTATGAGTTGGAACTGACTGCCAAGTTCTAAAGAAATAGAAATAATCTGGGTTGCTGTTTGGGTTCCGATGGTGATGTGTGACCAACTGCTTTCGTCCCCATCCTTTGCTTTGGTGAAACTGTAAACTTCACATTGCTCTCCTGATCGTGATGAGCAATGACATCCACGTGACAAATCTTCCCTTGAACAAATGAGATGTAGGCATGAGATGCCGCCCTCCATTTCACCGCCCTTTGCTTCCAAACTGACATTTTACATAAATGGTGCCTCCTTTTCCATTGGGAGAATGGCCAACATGGCACATCTGTTGCAGGGGATTGCCAGGACTTCATCACTGGTGATGTCTCTGTACATCGGAGGAAGTAGTGATGGTGGCCGATCCAAATACATTTGTTAGTTCAATTTCAATTCATAATAGAGCTGGAAGGGGCCTTGGGGATCTTCCAGTCCAACTCAAGCAGGAGGCCCTATACCAGTGGTGGCTAACCTTTTGGGGCTCCTGTGCCAAAAATTTGCATGCGCCAGCACACACACACACTTGCATGCCAGCACCCAGAATGCAATGTGCCTGCCCCCTCCCCACGCCTCCTGTGCATGCGGGTGCAACCCCTCCGACTCCCTTACCTGCGCTGCGCCTCACAGTTGATTTTTCGGCTGGTTTGAGGCCTTTTTCGGCCTTGCAGAGGCTTTTTTCAAGCCCCTGGGAGGCCAAAAAAGGTCTCAAACCAGCCCCCCAAAAATCAGCTGTGCCACAGGTTCGCCATCGTGGCCCTATAGCATTTCAAACAAGTAGGAGTCCAGTCTCTTCATACATACATACATACATATTTATTTTTACAAACATTCCATCTTTTCTTTAAACAGTGTGTCAACTGGGTACAGATATCTTGTGCCATATTATTTATGGTTAATACAGTTTCCTTACCATAGCAACAATAATTGCTTTACATTCTTTTTCTAAACTACTAAATAATAAATAATTTTGTCCAGTCTCTTCTTAAAAACCTCCAGTGATAAAGCACCCACAACTTCTGAATGGAAGCTCGTTCCACTGGTTAATTGTTCTCACTGTTAGTAAGTTTCTCCTTAATTCCAGGTTGTTTCTCTCCTTGATGATTTTAAGTGCATATACACTAGCCTGAGTTGGCCATACAAAGTCCAGTTTCTCAGCTGCTCATAGTTAACTCCTGCTTCCTCTCCCCCCAAATATAGCAGGAACATGCATCAGCTTATGAGCTGCTGAAGTCTTAATTCCTTTGCACCTTATAGAGACTTCTTCCCAAACTACACCGGAAATATTTAAAGGAATCTCCAGAGCATGACTTCCCGTTAACTTCTCTGCTGTTTGAAAATATTACTATTTTACAAGGGGAAATGTTTCCATCCCCACCAATGCAGGGCAGCGGGACTTACTTCTTCCACTATCACACCCTCATTCTGTTCAATTTCACAGTTATCACATTTCCAATAATTTCTCCTCTCTTTCCAGAATGCACCAGCAATCTGCAAACCTGTGCATTCTGGATGTTAACACTTGTCAAATATACATAATTCCAGTGGCACAAGTAATGCCCTTCACCAGTGAAATTAAAGGATAAGTTTGTAGGCTTTTATCCTACATCGAAATAAAACTCAAAGTAGGGGGGAAAACATTTCTGCCAAACATTTCAACTTAAAAACAAAACCAAACACAGTCAAACTGATTATTCAAATAAATACCCTAGTACGTCGTGACCCAACCCTCTTAAGATTGATTCATCTGTTTTGGCTCTCTTTTCTTTTTAGGTTTTAAAAAGGAATAAGGCTGTTGACTTTTGCAAGTAACAGTTCACAAAGACTACAATTTTAAGTCCACTTCCTGGACCTTCCAAAGTGTGAGTGAAACCGAGGGAGTTTTACTTCTCTCTGATCCCAATTGATTCCTTATTTTTAACATATTTGGCAGGCAAACGTTAGGCGCCCTGGAAATGGACAATTTTTATAAAATGCATAAGGTTGGCCCCTTAAAAATGGCAGTACCTTGCTGGTTGGTTTTAGAGTGCAAAGTACAATTATTGTAAGAGATACAGTCAAATCATAGGGGTTTTTTTTTGATACTGTTCTGTTGTCTTTTATTCTGTATTTTTTTTTCTGCTCTGGAGATTAATCAATGCCTGGATAAAATCAAATAGAATCCTGTTGATTTTCTCAAACTTTTGTGATTTTGCTAGATGTGTGAATTGTTTTGACCTCTTCTTCCTTTTTTATGACTTTTTTTTTCCCTCCAAGAGAGTGGTAATCGCATAATTCATTGTGAGACATTCTTGTTCATAGTTTCATTTTCCATACGAGCCATTCTTCCTGGCATATAATTTGCATTCTTTACATCTCTAGAACTATCATACGCTTATAGCTAGATCAAGCAGGGCACCATGTATCTTTTGAATGGATCAGTTTTATTTGCAGACAGATGTACGCTGCCTAGGAATAGGGTAGCATTATAATCAATAAATAGGCCATCAGTGGTTGGTTTTCCCATTAGGACTGTAATTTGAAGTTTGTTCACATGGGGTAAGTCTGAGATAATAATGCTGAGAATGAGTGATACAGGTAGTCCTTGACTTACAACACTTCATTTAGTGACTATTCGAAGTTACAACGGCACTGGAAAAAAGGGACTTATGACTGTTTTTCACCCTTAACGATTATCGCAGCATCTCCATAGTCACGTTGTCAAAATTCCAACACTTGGTGACTGACTCGCATTTGTGATGATTCCAGCGTCCGGGATCACACAATCCTCTTTTTACGACCTGCCAAGTAAAATCAGTGAGGAAAACCAGATTTGCCTGAATAGAATAGAACAGAGCAACAGAACAGAACAGAATAGAGTTCTTTATTGGCCAAGTGTGATTGTACACACAAGGAATTTGTCTTGGTGCAAATGCTCTCAGTGTACATAAAAGATACATTCATCAAGAGTCAAGAATCATCAGGTACAACACTTAATAATAGTCATAGGGCAATCAAATCATACTCGGAAACAATCAGTATAAATCATTAGGATACAAGCAACAAAGTTACAGTCATACAGTCACAAGTGGGAGGGGATGGGCGACAAGGAGTGATGAGAAGATTATTAGTAATAGTAGTGCAGACTTGGTAAATAGTTGGACAGTGTTGAGGGAATTATTTGTTTAGCAGAGTGATGATGTTGGGGAAAAACTGTCCTTGTGTCTAGTTGTTCCGGTGTGCAGTGAGTGCTCAATAGCATCATTTTGAGGGAAGGAGTTGAAACAGTTTATGTCTGGGATGTCAGGGGTCTGTACATATTTTCACAGCCCTCTTTCTTTTAAACCCGTGTTACTAACTGAACAACTGCAGTGATTTACTAAACAACTGTGGCAAGAAAGGTCGTAAAATAGGGCAAAATTCACTTAACTGTCTCAGCAACAGAGATTTTGGGCTCATTTGGGCTCATTGGTTGTAAGTTGAGGACTACCTGTTGTTGTTTTTTTAAGAAAAATTGTTGATCATTGTGGCAACAGGATACAATTGTGGATTGAGGATTACTTTTACATTGATAACTGGGTAGAGGCATGATTGATTGCTGGCAAGTTTAAACAATTACTTAGATCCCATATATGAATGGATGGAAATCTCCAATAATAAGCGACCCTTTATTTTCAGGGTCTTTTATTACACAGGAAATGTTTTTCTAGCATTAAGCTCTTCTTGAAAAATACAGATAACAGCATGAATTTAGTGTTGAGATTTTATGTTATAAAACAGTGTCAGTTTGGAATGTATTCCTAGTACATTAACTCAGGCGATATTACTGAAAATCATATTACTTTGTGGCTTCACTCAGACTGTAATGCTGCTTTGCTAAATGCATAGTTTTGTTTAATGTTTAGTTTGTTAGTCATAATAAAGTAGCTCTTGGCTATTTTATTGCTTGCACTTTACTTATGCAGATTCAGAAAGGTTAGTATCACATTTAACTTACAAGCTTTTAGAGTCTCAGTTTGCCCTAGCTGAAGTGAGCAAGTGTATAAAATTACTGAATATTAACTGCTCAGAGAAGGATAGGGAATAGCGTTGGGTTTGTAACAAGGATTTTATTTTTATATCCTTCCACTTCAAGAGTACTGAATTAGGTTTCTTTTTTTTGTTGTGCTTCTCAAAATAAAACAGACTATTTTCATTCTGTGTATTAAAAAATCCTTCCCTCCAAATTCTTCCAGGAATATATTGGAGACTTTATATTAACTTTTTTTTTGGCATGAGGGTTTATAGCTTCATTATACAAACAGCTACGCCAATTTCTTATTAGTAACGTTCTTTGCAGAGAAATGCTCCATTGGGGATATGGTGGCATCCTTCCATTGTTTCCTGTGAGCCCAAGTATTTTACCTCATAATTTTAAATATTTGCTAGGTTTGTTTTCCTTTATTATTATTATTATTTTTCTTCAGTGGCGTTTTGATCACCCAGAGAGGATTCTTTTTATTTATTTGTCATGAGCTTGTGACTAAATCAAACCAGTACTTAAATTATTAGATGAGCGATTCATAACCACAAAGTTTTCCTATGAACATTTAAGAAACCGAAATAGGGAATAAACAAATCTGACTTCTGAGGGAAAAAATACAAGTCTTGGGGTTTACAATTTACACAGGTTCTATAATGTGATTTTTAAAGCGATGCTTGACTAATACAGCTAGGACCTATCCAAACTATTTCTGTGAACGTTTTAGAAACTCAGTAAATCTTTTCTATCCAGAAAGAAAATGGGGCTCCTCATGAAAGATTGCACATATAGGTAGTCCTTGACTTACAACGGCTTGTTTAGTGACTGTTCAAAGTTACAACAAAGTGAATCATGACCGTTTTTACACTTCTGGCCATTGCGTTGTAGCAACCAGTTGGCAACTGGTTCATATCTATGACGGCCACAATGTCCTGGGATTGTGTGATCACCTTTTCCAATCTTCTGACAAGCAAAGCTAATAGTGAAGCTAGATTCACTTAACAACCGTGTCTTAACAACTGCAGTGATTCACTTAACAACGGTGACAAGAAAGGTGGTAAAATGGAGGCAAAACACATTTAACAACTGGCTTGCTTAGCAGTAGAAATGTTGGGTTCGGTTGGGGTTGTAAGTCGAGGTGTATCACAGTTAACTAGATTCATTTTACTGTAAAACATATCTCTTGACAGTAAGATCTGTAGACCAATGAAAAAATCGACTGATGAAAGTTCTGGGTTGTCCATCATTAAATATTATGAAGAAGGGACTAGACAGCCAGTTCTTAAGAATGGGTTAACTGGTTTTCTTGCACACTACGAAATATTAAACTAGATTACTAGTGTGGTATCTTCCAATTCCACAATTCTATGAACCTGTGACTTTTGGACATGGATGCAACCTGTTCACCATCAGCAATCGTATACTTCTGCATTCAAAATATGGAATTATGAAGTTGGAAGGTACCTTGGAGGTCTTCTAATCCATCCCCCCTGCTCAAGCAGGAGACCCTTTACCATTTCAGACAAATGGCTGTCCAATCTCTTTTTAAAGACCTCCAGGGATGGAGCACCCACAACTTCTGAAGTTACACTGGTTAATTGTTCTCACTGTTAAGGAAATTTCTCCTCTAGGTTGCTTCTCTCCTTGACTAGTTTCCATCCATCGTTTCTTGTCCTGCCTTCAGCCCCTCAAATAGTGGAGCACCTCTATCCTGTCAGTGTGAATGGGGAAGCGTGACATGAGTTGCATATCCTCAGTTTTGGATTGTATGACCAGGAAAAGAGAGAGAAGCTTAGAACATGCCATCATTTTAAACCACTTCCAAACTCGGTGATAACATTTGCAGAATTATCTCAACTTAGATCCCCGCTTGATCTGGCCCATAATTCCATTTTTTTTTCTTTTGGGTTAGAAAATGTAATGAAGAATGTCCTTTTGTTATATGAATTGGACCCCCACAATCTTCTCTCATATGGCTGAGATGATTTTGGAAGTTATGGAGGAGACCCTAGTGGGCTAGAAAACATAACAAAGAATGCCCTTCGGCTGCATGAGTTGGACTTCTTATCTCATGTGGTTGAGAGGGTTTTGGAAGCTGTGGGGTCCTTGGTGTTCTCCGAGCTTGGTTGTTTTGTTGCAGACGTTGCAAGAAATGTCTGCAAGAAAACCACCAAGCTCAGAGAGCCCCAAGGACTCCAGAGTTCAACCTTCAGCTGCTACTCTTCCGTTCTACAGATAGTCTTTGATTTAAAACTTAGTGACCGAAGTTACAATGGCACCGAAAAAAAAGTAACCGATGACCGTTTTCCACACTTATGACCATTGTATCATCCTTGTGGTCACATGATTTGCATTTGGAAGCTTGACAACTGACTTATAAATTCGATGTGGAAACCAGATTCACTTCACAACTATGTTACTAATTTAACAACTGCAGTGATTCACTTAACAAATGTGTCGAAGTAGTAAAAGGAGGCCAAACTCACTTTAATAAATTTCGTGTTTAACAGCATAAATTTTGGGCTCAGTTCTGGTCGTAAGTTGAGCATTAACCGTTTTGGCATTAATATTCTCTTCTATTGGCATTTGGGACGTAGAAATGAAATATATCTAATTTTTTTTCAAAAGTTAATTGATTTTTTTTATTGATTATATTTCTTAGTGCTTAATAAACATTGTGTTGTCTGGGTATTTAATTTGCTTAGCATCTGATTATATTCTTAATCTCCACACCTTTTTTCTAACCACTGGTAAAATAGATTCCATGTTTGAAAGTATTCTTTCTGCTTAATTTTGAATATCAATCTATCCATTTCTGCACAGTCTAGTATCTTTTTAATTATCTCTTCATCTCTGGGTGTTTCTTCATTTTTCCAATATTGTGCGAACATAATCCTTACTGCTGTTAAAACAGGTAATATTAAATACATATTTTTCTTATCTAATTTTTCTGATATTATACCTAATAAAACAGTTCAGGTTTAAAATCTTTGTGGTTCCTTATTATCTTTTCTACCCACCTTTGCCCAAACTTTTTTTGTTTTAGCACAAATCCACCACATATGATAAAATGTGCCCGTCTTTTGATTACATTTCTCAATATATCTAGTATTTTGATTCTTCTTGTCCTTATTCCTAGATTGGAAAGTATAAAATAAAATATGGTGTGTGTGTGTGTGAAGGAAACTAGTCGATTCATAACTGTCTTTAGTTAGAGGGGCACAAGGAGACATTGTGCAAAATTTGTCAGTAGATTTACTCAGGGTAAATCCCTGATTGGGTAGCTATCATATTTCTTTGGTCACGAGAGATGCTTAGCGCTTTGATTGCCTATTTTTGGGTCTTATCTGGGACGTATATTCTGACTTTTTTTTTTTTTTTGCACTGCTTATACCAAATGCTTTTGCCCTGTTTCATCAAGAGCCAAGCTTCGTAAGAGATTATCCTGAGAAAAGGGATTTCTGCTTATTTCTTGAAATAAATATTGAAATCAGATGGAACAGAAAGGCGGGAGCACAGTGATATAATGATGGTGCATTTTTACTCAGATATAAATCCAATAATCTACAATAATCTGACACTACAATAACCCAAATCAGATAAAGGCAGTCCTTAACTTACAGCAGTTTATTTAGTGATTGTGTGAAGTTACAATGGAATCGAAGAAAGTGACTTATGACCATTTTTCACTCATATGACTGTTGCTGCATTCCCCTGGGCACATGATCGAAATTAACTTGCTTGACTCAACTGACTCATATTTATGAATGTCGCAGTGTCCCGGGGTCATGTGACCACCTGTGATGACCCAGGGCATGGCACAAAAGCAAAAAAGACAAAGTCCCTTTAATAACTCCAACTTGGCCCCCAATGTCCAGTTATCATCGGCTGGAGAAAAGGAACAGTCCCAAGAACAGTCTTTAAATGGAAGAAATTCAGTCCGAACTCAAAGTACATATAAATTATAAATAAAAACCAACACAATCCACGTTACAGCAATTAATGAGACAGGGAAGGATAAGGAATTGCAGACTTCCAAAAGATAATGAAACACACGCAGTTGGGAGGATGCCAGAACCCAGATAAGACTTGACAAACAAAGATAATGCACACTTTGCTTCCAGCAAGGTACTGTGCGCAAACACCCTTTATATCCTGTTTTCCCAGCTGCAGCTAATGAAGGAGAACAGGGCCTTTCCCCCCCCCCATAACCCATGTTGCTCCCTTATCCATTCCTCCCAGCATGCCTAGTTAGATGAAGAGGGGGTGGCCCTGGGTCTTCCTCTGAATGCCCAGCCAGACTATGTCCTTCCCCAGTTTCTTCCAAAGTCACTGGAGCCACACTCCCACTCCCTGTCAGCTGCTCAATCTCTCGGAATCAGATTCCAACAGGGACATGACACCATCTTCTGTGACCAGCAAAATCAATTGGAAAGTCAGATTCACTTAACAGCTGTGTGACTAACTTAACAACTGCAGTGATTTGCTTAGCAATGTTGGCAAGAAAGGTGGCGAAATGGGGCAAAATTCACCTAAACAAATGTCTCGCTCAGCCACAGAAACTGCTGGACTCAACTGTGGTCATAAATCGAGGGCTTCCTGTACTTCATTCCCAGTTTATGTATAAAAAAAGTTGAGCATTAATGTAGAAATGTGGTTGGGTACGTCTGTGCTGGTAGGACCATCACAGTTGCAACTCTATACAGATAGTCCTTGATTTAAAACCACAATTGAGCCCAAATGGAAATGTTTGTTAAGTGAGCTTTGCCCCGTTTTATGACCTTTTTCACCTCAGTTGTTAATCATGGCAGGTGTGAAGTTAAGTCACCATGTTGTTAAGTGAATCTTCCCCATGGACTTTGCTTGTCAGAAGGTCGCAAAAGGGGACCACATGACCTCGGGGACACTGCAACTGTCACAAATATGAATTGGTTGCCAAGCGACTGAATTGTGATCTCATGACCTGCAAAGGTCATAAGTGCAAAAAATGATCATAAATCCCTTTTTCCAATGCCGTTGCAACTTTGAACAGTTGCTAAACGAACTGTTGTAAGTCAAGGACTACCTGTGCACACATACCCATCATACATCCCCTAAATTCAGAAGGACTTCGATATTTATTGCAATCGTCGTCTTTTTTTTTTGGTGCATTTTTTTAAACAAAATACATTGTTTTAGCTTTTTGAAAAGGAAGTATCTTTCTTTCCGCCCCCCCTCCTAAAGACGACTTCTAATGTTTGTATATATGTATTTCTTAATTTTCCCACAGATATGCACTTATTTGGCCATTATCCAGCTCATGATGATTTCTATCTAGTTGTGTGCAATTCCTGCAATCAGGTTATCAAGCCACAGGTTTTCCAGTCTCACTGCGGTAAGTGGTATGTTTTGTTCGTGGATTACGGCTCGGTTGACTTCAATTTAATGTGCTTCCCTTGGTCGGAATTCTGGATAGAAGTGGGGGGACGACAAAATAGGTGAAATTGCTCCAGCGGCCGAATCAGAGGAGGAACAGGAGGAGGTGTGGGAGTTAGGGTCAGCATCAGAGCAACCTGGGAGTTCCAAGAGGGAAGAGGGAATGGAGCTGTCAGAGAGCGAGAGAGAGACAGGCAATGCGTGGGCTGTCTGTCAGCCCTCAGAAGGAGAGTCAACAGCTCCCAGGTTTGGAGGTGGCTGATGAGGAAGAGGAGGAACAGCTGGGTCCAGTACTGATGTGCAGAAAGCAGAGGAAAGGAATTGAATTGGCATCCTTCAGTCTCGAGACTATGGTATCGTGCTATGAAACCGGTAACTGCCGCTTCCCGTATTGTTTCAATGCTGTATGCAAAGCTGGAGTGTCTCCAGAGCACAAGGCCTGGGTAATTTAATATGGAGGATAAACTGTTACCCAAGCAGCAGATCCCCCTCTCCATTTCACTGAAATAATCTAATGGAACGGCAGAGCTGATTCGATTAGTTCCAGCTGCGTCGCAGAAGTTTACCAGAACGTGATTGTACACAGTCACGGACTGCTTCTGGGACTCCGGCTCCGGATTGTGCCTCAAGAATGAAGCCTTTTCCAATAATAGATGTAGCCACAAGGCAGTGGAGGTTTGAAACCAGAGTTTCCCTTCTCCTAGAAAATGGTTCTACTGTTTTATCTGCTGTTGGGGCATAAAGCTCTCTTTCACCTTCAAAAAACAAAGGAAGGGGGAGCGGAGAGGAGAGCATTGGAAATCTATGGGCTGGTCCTTCGGAAGGAAGAGCCACCACTGTTGTGGTTAGCCGGCAGAAGGTGCGGATGGCTGAGGAGAGTGAGGACTCAGATGAGGGGGCAGGACCGTAAGGGAGTGGACTTCTGCCTTCAGAGATTGTGGGGGCTGACAGCAGCTATGAGGAGGTTCCCGAGGAGCCTGTGCCAAGTGTGTGTGCACGCAGGATTGCTTGTAGGAAGGAGCAGTTACGATAGCACGGGTGACTTGGGAATAAGGCTGCAAGGTAATGGCCCCTGCTTCAAGAAGATAAAAGCCAGCTGTGAAACAAACATACTTTGCAGAAGGCAAAGACGTTTTGAAACTTCAGCCTCGTGGACATTCCAGTATCCTGAGTTTGTATTTGAAGATTCTTGTTTTGTAAATTATTTCTTGTCTGTTATCTTTTGGCAAGTCTCGCTCAGTTTGGCAAGCAGCTAATTATTTTGTAAAAGCATTACAAGGTTTCTGTTCTTTTTGAATTGTGTTTGATTTGTTGGAAAAGGCAAGGGAATAAAAGGCAATAAAAGGCAAGGGGCAGAGATGAATAGATGTGTCAGACAACTATTCATCTTCTGGCCTGACGGACCTGTTAGCCTGCGAGAGAAACTTTTTACTGGGGCTGCTGGCGCTCTTAATATAGGAACCTTTTGAGTTCATGGCAGAGGGTTTGTCCTGTTTGGGGAGCTGGGTTAAAACAGTGATCTATTCGGGGGGGAGGGTATGGCAGAAGATGTCCCTCTTGTGTACAGGTAGTCCTCGACTTACAACAGTTCATTTATTGACCATTCGAAGTTAACAATAGTACTGAAAATACATTTTTTGCACTTACGACCTGTCCAGCATCCCCCATGCTCGCGTGATCGAAATTCAGACGCTTGGCAACTGGTTCATACTTATGACCGTTGCAGCGTCCTACGGTGATGGTCCCCCTTTTGCGACCTTTTGACAAGCGGGAAGCCAGATTAGCTTAACAACCGTGTGACTAACTTTACCATCTGCAGGGATTCACTTTGCAACCGTGGCAAAAAAGGTTTGTAAAATGGGGCAAAACTCGCTTAACAAATGTCTTACTTAGCAACATACATTTTGGGCTCAGTTGTGGTCATAAAGTCGAGGACCGCCTGTATTTGGAGTGTCAGCCCAAGAAACTTGGTTGCTGGAGGTGGGGATTTTAAATTCTCATGGTCCTTGTTCGTCCATCGCTCCAGCAGGGAGAGAAATCTGTTACGACAGGTATGGAAACCCAAATACAAAGTAATGGAAGTGAAACGTAGATACAGGTAAAAAAGATTTTGCTATCTTATTGAGCTCAGCGTCTTACCTGTGAGGAGACAAAATGATGTACGACCGCAGTTGAACTCAACGTTTATGTTGCTTAAGGAGAAATTTGTTAAGTGAATTTTACCCCATTTGTTAAGCGAATCCCTGCAGCTCTTAAATTAGTAACACGGAGGTTCAGTGAATCAGGCTTCCCCATTGACTTTGGTCTTCAGGATGTCGCAAAAGGGGGGATCATGTGACCTTTGAGACACTGCGACCATCATAAATATGAGTCATCTGTCAAGTGTCCAAATATAAATCACATGACTGTAGGGATGTTGCAACGGTCATGTGAAAAATAGTTATACGCCCCTTTTTTCAGTGTCGTTGTAGCTTTGAATGGTCACTTAATGAACTGTTGTAAGTTGAGAACTACCTCTGCAGCTTGTCCTCCCCTTACAACCATTTGTTTAAAGTTACAACAGCCCCGGAGATAGTGATGTATAATTCTTTTTTGCACAGCCTTTGAATCCTCCTCGAGGTCCCATGATCAAAAATCTGACTACGTGACAACTGTATTTATGACCATTCGCAGGGTCATGTGATCACTTCCTGCTCCTCAACGGAGAAGCCAAGTTTCACTTAACAGCAGTGTTAGTGATGTAACAACTGCAATGATTCATTTAACAAATGTGGCAGGATTATGGACCGTGCTGAAATGAGTAAAAATAGACATTTGAAATTAGAGAACAAGAAGATAAACAATTTTATATGATATGGGATTTGTTTTATCAATGGAGATAAAGACATGGTAATGTAATAGACTAGGCAATTCTGTGATAAGAAATTTAATAGACTGATATAAAACATAATATAGATAGATAAAACCATTGGTTGAAATTATAACATGAATTTTAAGATAAAATTTGGAATATCTCGTATAAAATGATGAAATAAATAGTTTAATCATGGATGATTAATAACTGATAAATATATAAGCATATGTTAGTTTGACAATGTGAAAATTGATATAACCTGTGAGTAATGACTACAAAAGGATAGCACAAAAGATTCGTAACCAACTGACACACTATATGTATATAAAATGGAAGATGGTTTTCTGGTTTTATGTTTTGTATGTGTATGTTTGTTTTAAAAAAAATAAAAACTCTTTTAAAAGAAAAAAACAAATGTGGCAGGGAAAGTCGTAAAATGGGGCAAAATTCTCTTAACAGTGTCTTGTGCTTTGGCAAGGGAAATGTTGGGCTCTGTTGAGGTTGTAAGTGGAGGACTATGTGTAGAATGAAGGAGAGATGAAAGTTGTCTTTCTGTTTGAGAGACGCTTGGAGCCCCTATCTCAGTGGTGGCTAACCCTTTTCAGCTCATACGCTGATAATTGCGTGCATGCGCACTTGCTTGCGTGCCAGAACCCAGAAGTCAATGCGTGCTGGCCCCCCTGCGCATGTGCATGCAATTCCCCCTTGCGCGCTGCATCTCTGCATGAACGCGAGACACCCCGGTGTGCATTGCGTGACTGCACATGCGCAAGTGTCTCCCGCACACCCTGTCCCCACCTCCTGCGCATGTGCGCCACATACCCATCAATCAGTTGTCGGGTGGAGGCACGCATGCCCAGTGAGGCTCTTCTGGGTGACCTCTTGCATGCCAGGGGAAATGGCTCTGTGTGCCGCTTCCGGTACGCATGCCATAGATTCGCCATCATGGCCCTATCTGTTTCTTAAAGGATCTCTTCCATTTTCTAGCTATATTCAAGGGTATCATGTGGTGATGTATACTTTAGATGCGGCCCATTGTGGTGCTTAGATGTGGCCCACAGGGCCGCCTGGGAAACAGCAAAGGACCAGCCCGCAATGCCTCTGCCAGTGAAATCAGAGCTCGGGAGGGGGGGGACACACGTATCCCTCCCAGGCTCCGTTTTCCGCCGCAACGGCCTCCTGCAGCCCTTTGCCAATGAAAACATTTTGACCGTCATGGCTGAAAACTGGAGCTCAGGAGCCCATTTTCGCTGGCAGAGCACTTGGACCACCACAGGTGCCCCCAGCACGAGTGACGCCAAGCTGACCATCGCCACTCTGGCCACGCCCGCCCTGGCCCCCAAGGCCAAACACAACCCTGATGTGCCCTGCAATGAAATCAAGTTTGTCACCCTTGCCGTATGCTAAGCAAATTTAAAAGGCTATTTTTTGCTTCCCAGCAGCCTTGAGAGCCAGAATGAGAAGCAAACTTTTATCTGGTTTGGTGCCATGATTCAGATCATGGCTTGAGATCAGAGGAGCCCAACAAAATTGTGACAACGCATTAAAACTAGCCAACCTTTGTCAGGCCTTGCTGCCATTAATCAACCTAGGAACAATTTCCTGTTGACTGCAATCATACTCAAACTAATTAATGTTGGTTTCTTGAGTCAGGCATGCCCGTTCCTTATATTGCTGTCTTTCATGGTTTTAATATGGTTTAATAGTCTGGATTAATTTCTCATTGAATGGGGCATGTCTGTCTTCAGAATTGGCCTCAGTGGAGACCATAATGGGACCCCTGATTTACTAAGAGGTGGTTTCAGTGAGTTTCCTCAAACAAGGTGCGTGTAAAGTTTGGGAGGACATGCTCAAGTATCTTCATGCCTTTTGGTTTTGATACACAGGACAAGTTGATTTCCCAGGACTGTGGGAATCTGCTGTTTCCACATCCTCACAGTCCGCTCCCTTTTAATTCTGCAGACTTTATTTGAAGCCATAATATTTTGCATAGTTATTTTGGAACATTTCTGGTGAGCGAGAGAATATAGAATTGGAAAGGAAATCTTGTTAATTATTAATGATCAAAACGGCCTTCAGTCCCTTTGTTTTCAATTTATATTTAGACAGCTTGGCAGAACAGCTTGGTTAATTCATGTTGTCTGTTGCAAAGTAATTTATTTAAATATTAAAAATTGTACTGTTGGATTTACATTTCTTTTTTTTAATCCATTGCATGCATGTATATATTTTTTGTAATGGACATATAATTGCACTATTTACTGTATCTTACAACATTTGAAATGTCTTCCATAATTTTCAAGTCTCTGTGTTGGAGCTGTAGCTACTTCCTGACGTTATTTTTGCTGTAAAACATTTATTTTTAAAAAATACACCTGGGAAAGAATTTTGTGATTCTGAAGTAGGATTGACAGCTTAAATATGTAGACACTGTTTCTGTCTCTGTTTTCTCTCTGTTTGTCCAGTTGTAAATTAACACATCATATATAACTCCTTGTTTTTATTATGGTGTTGTCTGAGTAATGACTAATGAATATTGCTGCTTAATGATTTTTAATTAGGCTAACTATTGTATGGCTAAATCAAAGAGGAATATGTAAGGACTTTAGCAGAGTGCTTAATTCACAGTTTTCTTTGTCTTAGGGCCTTTATTGTAAAAAAAATCAGTGCATTATTATAGCCCTAAGAAATCTTTGAATAATTGGGTTTTTTAAAGGAAGTGGAACTGGGCGAAAGGTACATATATTTGAGGTATCTTGATGTTTAAAATAAATTTATTTAATTTAATGTTCTCAGTGTTGTGGATAGTAATGATAACAATAATTGTACAAATACAAATAGATCTTGACAAACGATTGATGGTGCTGAAATATTTGTCAAAAAAGAATAATGGCAAACCGTGCAAACTCGCAGGTAAGCAAGATTTAGTTTCAGGTGCTGTGATCTAGGCAAAAATTCTGCGGAAAGTTGTAGCTTGGCTTGATAGCGCTGGCTTGATTTACCAATCCATTGCTTAACAAGCAGCTGTCTCGCTTAGGCACGGGCATTTCGAGCTCCGCAGTGGTCGTAAGTGGAGGACTACATGGTGCTATTACATTCTCCCAGACACGAAAGTCCCTTCTGTGTGAACATTTTGTGGTGGCAAAAGCAGCCCACGCTTCGTCTTCGTCTTGGGTACCGTCCTCGGTTGCCCTGACAACAAGGCTGAGTTTTGAGAGGAAGGAGCCTTCACTTGTCCTGGAAGTAATCTCTTTTTAAAAAGCTGGCAGATCTGCTCGTCTCTTTGCTTGGGAGAAAGCTACAGGAGTATTTGGAATCTGAGGGGGATCCTCCTGAGATCCTACTTTCCTCTCTATCCGCTCCCCAACAGCAACAGACAATATAGAAAATGTTAAAGCATCCATAAGGGATATACAGGTAGTCCTCACCTTATGACCACAATTGAGGTCCCAAATTTATCTTGCTAAGTAAAAAAAATTGTTAAATGAGTTATGCCCCAATTTACAACTTGTCCTGCCGCCTTTGTTAAGTGAGTCACCGCAGTTAAGCAAGACATACGGTTGTTAAGTAAATCTGCATTCCCCATGGATTTTGCTTGTCAGAAGGTCACCAAAGGGTGACCCCATCATAAATGTGAGTCAGGAGGTGGGACGAGAACTCTCTGTCTCCTGGAGATTGGGCCAATGACACGGCTAAGGTGGGACCAGTACTCTCCATCTCCTGGAGATTGGGCCAAGGTCTTTGATAAGGCGGGATTAGAACGCTCCATCTCCTGGAGATTGGGCCAAGGTCTTTGATAAAGTAGGACTAGAACTCTCTGTCTCCTGGAGATTGGGCCAATGACACAGCTAAGGCAGGACTAGAACTTTCCATCTCCTGGAGATTGGGTCAGTGACATGGCTAAGGCGGGACTAGAACTCTCTGTCTCCTGGAGATTGGGCCAAAGTCTTTGATAAGGCGGGATTAGAACTCTCCATTTCCTGGAGATTGGCCAAGGTCATAGCTAAGGTGGGACTAAAACTCTCCATCTCCTGGAGATTGGCCAAAGTCTTTGATAAGGTGGGATTAGAACTCTCCATTTCCTGGAGATTAGGCCAAGGTCATAGCTAAGGTGGGACTAAAACTCTCCATCTCCTGGAGATTGGGCCAAGGTCTTTGATAAGGCAGGACTAGTACTCGTCTCCTGGAGATTGGGCCAAGGTCATGGCTAAGGTGGGACTAGAACTCTCCATCTCCTGGAGATTGGGCCAATAACACACTAAGGCGGGACTAGAACTTTCCGTCTCCTGGAGATTGGGCCAAGGTCTTTGATAAGGCAGGATTAGAATTCTCCATCTACTGGAGATTGGGCCAAGGTCTTTGATAAGGCAGGACTAGAACTCTCTATCTCCTGGAGATTGGGCCAGGGTCATAGCTAAGGCGGGACTAAAACTCTCTGTCTCCTGGAGATTGGGCCAGTGACACGGCTAAGGCAGGACTAGAAAAGGTTTTTAATAAGGTGGGACTAGAACTCTCTTGTCTCCTGATGATTGGACTAAGGTCACCCAACCAGCTTTCCTGGCTGAGGTGGGACTAGAATTCCCACTCTATGCTTTCTAGCCTTTTACCTTAACCACTAGACCAGCTGGCTCTCATCTGGCAACCAGTTACTACAATAAACCCAGGAGGTGCCTGACATTTTCATTGTTCAATCAGTTGCATGTAATTACATTTAAATTATATCAGATAAAATACAGTTTTTCTTTTTACCCTGGTCCAATTTATGGAGTGTACTTTCAATGCAATCCTTCAAGATCAAGGAATGCCTTGTGTTTGAAAACCATGGTCTCCATCTAGAGGTGAATCCTTGCCTTGGGATTCATACCAGAACTCAAGATTAACAGAGTTGGAAGGGATCTTGTAGGTCATCTAGTCCAACCCCTCCCCCCCAAGGTGTGTCACAGTGGTGTGTCTCCAACAGAACCCGAGGCCGTCCCTGTGAAAAAGGGGACCTGGTGGAAATGCCCCACAAAAATACATTTCCTGAAAGCATCTGCTGTAGTTTTCATGTTTTGCCAGGCTTGGAAAAAAAAAATGTATGTCTTGATTTTCTTAATCCAGAGATTAGTTTTCAAAGTTTTCACAGATTGTGAGAACTGATTTTTCCTGACTGATGCATGTTCTTTATTTATATTTTATGATAAGATTTCCAATACAGCAGTTTAAAAGTTCACTTTTTAAACCTGACCACTTTTCATAATTTTCAAGAATTTTAACCTACTTATTTGCTAAGTTATATCCAGTAGGTGGAGCCTCTATATTAAAAATTGTCTTTCCTCAATTCGCTTTTTCAGCAATTAAAAGTTCTTTTTCTGAAATGAAGTATTCTCTCTCCTTCCTTCCTTCCTTCCTTCCTTCCTTCCTTCCTTCCTTCCTTCCTTCCTTCCTTCCTTCCTTCCTTCCTTCCTTCCTTCCTTCCTTCCTTCCTTCCTTTCTCTAGGGCATAATTCTTACAATCCCACTTGGAAGCTTATCCTACAGATTAATCAAGAGTTTTCCTAATAAATACCTCAGTGCAGGATCCAAATCTGAATTAGCATTAATTGTCCTTCTCTGTTTACAAACTCAATTTGAAAGAGTAATAAAAGCAAACAGATCAAGTAAAGGCTGAAACATTTCAGATTTTTGGAATCTTGTCTATTTACGAAAAAGATGAGTATACATGCATGTATGTTCTCACACACACACACACACTCACACACACACACACCTTATTTCCATCTGTCTACTTGAAATAAACAATTCAAAGACTTTTTGGAAAATAGAGGAGTTGGTTCTATGTAAATTTTTGTTTTCCTCAACTAAGTGCAGAAAACACCAAAGACCACAGTTCAACCCTCAGCTATATATACTCTCTTCTATTGATAATATTTTTTTTTCTTGCCTCCTGTGACATAGATGAACTTGAGTGCCTTTTACATCACTGGAGATAACTGGCAGCCCTCGACTTACAACATTTCATTTAGTGACCGTTCAAAGTTACAACGGCACTGAAAAAACTGACTTATGACCATTTTTCACACTTATGACCATTGCAGCATTCCCACAGTCACGTGATCACAATTAAAACACTTGGCAATTGACTCATATTTATGACGGTCGCAGTGTCCCAGAGTCATGCAATCCCCTTTTGGGACCTTCTGACAAGCAAAGTCAACAGGGAAGCCAGATTCACTTAACAACCGTGTGACTAACTTAACTGCAGTGATTCACTTAGCAATGGAGGAAAGAGAGGTCATAAAAGAAGGCAAAATTCACTTGACAAATGTCTCGCTGAGCAACAGAAATGTGCTCAATTGTGCTCAATTGAGGTCGTAAGTCGAGTACTATCTGTCGTAAATGGTAGCACTCACCAGAGATTGGCTGCTCTTAAAAAATAAAGCTAAAGAAGGTTGGACGTGGTTATTGTAAGGATGGGAGACCACCAGGAAATGCCAATCACCATAGGATATTTTATTTAATCCTTAAATGGGTGGCTGCAGAAATTCTCTTCCTTTAGTGGCTATCATGGAATAGACTGCTCTAGATCAGAAGAAGGGTTTTATTTGAGCCCCAAGGTTTATTGTCTGCTGTGAGAAATTGTGTCCATATGTTCTGACCAAGATTTCCAAGACTATAATTATGCACAAGCTTATTTTAAAAACAAGTCTTGTTTATTGCAACACTGGGAATTGTTTTCATTCCCAGCCGGTAAAGAATCTCAAACAGTCCCTCAAGATAAGCATCCACCTTTCTTTCCTGTGAAATGCTGCCAATAACAGAAGTGTCAAATGAACTAGAAAAAAACCCAGCCAAAGTAGAAAGAGCTTCAAGAATAAGTCTGAACCGAACTAACGACTGATGGTCCTGGCCCCATCTCTGCATCGGATGCAGGACCCTCATCTGAGTCCTCCCCAGACTGGTCCCCGTTCTTCCCCACTGTCCGATTCTGCTGCCGTCTGTACAGGCTGCTGGCAAACCACAACACCATAGTCAGCATTCCTTGTTTAGCAACTCTGCAGGTAGTCCTTGATTTTCTACTGCAATTGGGACAGAATTTCCATCGCTAAGCAAGGCAATTGTTAAATGAGTCATGCTGGCCTTAATATTTTAAGATAGTTACGTAATTTTTTTATGCAGCACATGAGGTAGAAGGTATTCAGGAATACAGATAACAGCCTATATACAACAGTTTAGTGACCATTTGAAGGAAAATAATTTGTGGGAAAATAAGATTTATAACTATGATTAATTCAGCCTCCCGATTTTTTTTTGTAACACTGCAAAATCTACAGTATTTATTGGTTAGGAACAAAATCTAGTCAAATACAGATAGTCCTCAACTTACAACGGTTCATTTAGTGGGCTGTTCAACGTAACTGAAAAAAGGGGGTTGTTCACCGTTCGTTGTTCACACTTACCGACGTTGCAGCATCCCTCCCCTGTCATGTGATCAAAATCCAGTCATTTAGCAACCGACTCATAATTTATGATGATCGCTGTGATCCCCTTTGATGACCTTCTGTTCATGTAAAAACTGTTGCTAACTCAATGATTGCAGAAGTTCACTTAACTATGGGGCAAGAAAAGTTCATATAATGGAGGCAAAACTCACTTAACAATGGTCTCACTTAGCAACAAAAACTTGGGGGTTCAATTGTGGTCTAAGCAGTTAAAAAAAACTGAAGTTATCCCTAGAACCTACAGGAGCAGAATTAATGAAGTTACTTAACGTGCTACCTTATATTTTCTAAATGAGGGGCACTCCAAAATGACGTTTCCAAAATCCATGCGATCTTCGACTTATGACAGTTCATTTAGTGACTGTTCAAATTTAACAACGGCAGCGGAAAAAAGAGACTTATGACTGTTTTTGACACTTAACAACTGCTGAATTATCCCTGTGGTCAGGTGATCAAAATCCAGATGCTTGGCAGCTGACTCATATTTATGACAGTTGCAGTGTGCCCCGAGGGGACCATATATGAACCCCTTTTGTGACCTGTCAGTGGGGAAGCCGGATTCACTTAATGATGCATGTTACTATTGGTCATTTAGCAACTTGCAGCCATTCACTTAACAGCCGCGGCGAGAACAGTGGGGCCAAAACTCATTTAACAAATGTTTCCCTTGGTGACGGAAATGTTGGGCCTCCATTGTGGTCCTAAGTCAAGGACTGCCTGCGATAGCAGTAATGTAATTGTAGTGTTGTTATCCTCTCCTTCTGCTACTTTTCTATTCTAGAAGAGGATCCAGTCCAATTTCCCAAAGGCAAAAAAAAATAAAAAAATCCCGTTGCTTTAATCTGTCCGGAGTGTTGTCGTGGTATGGTGGAGCTGACAGGGTGTGTTGCTTTGTGTAGCCCGAGCAGTTCGGGGCCCCGAGTGCAAATCCCCTGATGCAGGAGCAGAAACCACTTGGCTTCCAAGCCTTTTGCCATGTAAATTGTATTGCTGTCATTCGTGAGTCATTTTGTGTTCTCACCGTTCGAGTTGTTTACGGCCCAGCTAGGACTTGAGTTAATTTGGCAAGCCGAGCGCGTCCATGTAAGTTGTTTCGTTTGTTTTCCATTCTAGCTGTGAATACTATTCCGTGCAATTGCTCCCCTTCCATAGCAGACATTAAGGACTTTTTAATCGTTATTATTTTGGAGGCTAACTCGTGGTGTTGTTCCAACCCCCCCCCCCCCGAAAGTCATTTCAAGTGTGTCAGGGAGTTTGCAACTTTCACCAAAGGCTTTAAGAGAAGATCCTGTGTTTGTGAGTCTGGCATTTGGTTTCCTTTGACAGTTTTTACACCAAGTAGCACCAACTGAACTCCTCCGTTGCCATTTTTCTTGTTGTTTAAAAATATTGTAAAGTGACACTGAAACAGTTCCTTGTTTGATAACACTGGAAATCATTGTCCAGACCTGCAAACTTTACAAACGTTTGTTTGATTGTTTCTTCCTTTAAACTCCTGCATTGGCGTTGTTGTTCGTAGATGTTCTTGTTTTCACTTAAAATCCGAATTGAGCAGGGTACAGAGTGTGCTAAGGTTTGTCACAGAGAAAGTGAAAGTACTCAAAATGTTTACAACCCTTGGCTCCATAGCAAACTGCCTTTTAACCATACGTTGCCCAGGTACTTCAATTCTTGGTTGGTTTGGCAATGTTTGGTTGTTAAAATCTTATACAATATGCCTGGCCTTTGCTTTGCTTGAACTGGGGAGCATTTTAAACTGGGTTATGTGCCTCGTATCAACTACCACGATTAGTAACCTCGACATTATTTTGTGACGGGTGGAAAGGAATGCTTGCATAGCAGCTAAAAATATTTTCACAGCCTCTGCGAAAAGACAAAATTGATTGCTTCTGCACTTAATAAAAACTTGAGGAGAAGCTAATCGGTCAGTCTGAGAGAAATGTCATTTTCTAGTAAGTACAATATTCCAAGTGTCTTTTTGGGGGGGGGCAAGATTCAGTCTTGTGTTTCTTCAATTCAGTCAACTTTATATGGACAAAACAGGAAAGATTTGGTTTTATGACCCATTCCTTTATACAATGGAAACCTAGCCCTTTCTTGCAAATTATTTTAGATCTTTTCACCAAGAATGTAAAAAAATGTAGAAATGCCTCCTTCCATTCAGCACAGAGTTAATTTAACAACTGATCCCAATTCTAAAGGAGGACTATTTCAACCTGTGTATCTAATTTTTGCTACATAGATTGTACATTTTATGAATTGTTGGATTCTCTAGTGGGGCAAAAAAAAAAAATCTACGATAATCTAAAAGGCTATATTTTATTTATTTTCTTATCCATGATACTTTTACACTTTTAAATACTAATTCAGAATCTTGTGGCTGTCCAAAAGAAGTTTACTTTTTTGCTTGATGTATTTGTACTGTCATTTTAAGGCCTGAAATTGATAACCATGTTATCGTGCAATAACAATTTTGCATTTTTTTTTCCAGTCAGCCAATTTCTGTACATGGTAACATAATTAAAACAGTGAAAGGCAAAGATTAATAGTAATTTGGTGCTTTGAAATGTATCTTGGTTATTCCTTTCCATTGCAGTATATTTTAGATGATTATATCTGATACATATAGATATAGGTAGTCCTTGACTTATGACCCAAATTGAGCCCAACGTTTCTGTGGCTAAGTGAGATAGTTGTTAAGTGAGTTTTGCTCCATTTTATTACCTTTCTTGCCACAGATGTTAGGTGAATCACTACAGTTGTCAAATTAGTAACATGGTTGTTAAGAGAATCTGGCTTCCCCATTGACTTTGCTTGTCAGAAGGTCACACAAATGGATGACCTCTGGATACTGTCACCGTCATAAGTACATGCCAGTTTCCAAGCATCTCAATTTTTGATCATGTGACCACAGGGATGCTGCAACGGTCATAAGCGTGAAAAACGGTCATGTCACTTTCTTCAGTGCCGTTGTAACCTCAAACCGCCACTAAATGAATTGGTGTAAGTCTAGGACTACATGTAAGACACTAAATAATGAACAATTTTTACAAACAAATGAAAAAGCATCAGTTGCCAATAAAGTAAATCATCAGGATTTTAGCATTAAATGAGGCACATCCAGTTGAAACAAAACAAGAAATATAAAATATTTGTTGCTTCAAATGGTTTTCTTCTTCCATTTGCCATTTATGAAATCATACATATGATACTAGTTTTTCGAAGTCTAACTTTTTGGGTTCTTTCTAATTTAAGATTTGCAGTTCTTTGTTATTATTTTTTCTTGTCTTCATTGAAGAATTTAGTAAGAACCGAACAGTTTTGGGCAGTTTTATGTTGTGTGCGTTGTTAAATTATTCACTAAAATCACACAATTCAGTTCCACAATGCATTGATGTATAATTACCCACGCTATTGGTGAATGTTAACTGACATAAATGTTGGGAAATGGTGGAACTAGGAAAGTTTAATGACTTAAAGACTTTCTTTCACCTCATTGGATTTCCTGTAATAAATCATAACAGAATGATTGTAAATAGATTGCAACTGTGGAGCACATCACAGGCAAATGTGGAGATTAACGTTTTTGTTCGTGGCACATTCTTGGGATATCATAACTCTGATTAAAAATGGGCTAAAATGCTTGAGACGATTTAAAAGGTTTTAACTGATTAGTGAAAATGCTACTTCAATACTTGATGCCTCTCACGTATAGGAAGACAATAAAATTAAAACATAGATATATAATTAAGGGTGGGCATTTTACAGTAATTCTCCTTTTTGTTTACAAAAAAACACACTTGCTTTCTGAAGTATTGTCTTATGAAATTGCTCTTTTGTATGGGAAATAAAAATTAATGTGCTTTAAGGGGGATTGCAAATTTGTTTGTTTATATTTGTGGAAAGCTCATACAAAAACATACTCCATAGTACATTGAAGGATGTAAAATTAAGAGACACAGTACACTTTTGTGTGGTCTTAAAGAGTGGATGAGAGAGAGCTTGGTTGTAGTATTTAAGGCATCAGGCTATCTATTCCTGCCCTGAGCATAAAGCCAATTTCGGTGACCTGAGTTAGGCCAGTCACTCTGTCTCAGCCCTAGGAAGAGGACAATGACAAACTGCTTCTGAAAAACATAGCCAAGAAAGCTGAAAATACAGTCTGAATGTATTGTTAATATTTTTGTTATTGTTGTTACACTGTGGTGGCGCAGTGGTTAGAATGCAGTACTGCAGGCTATTTCTGCTGACAGCCGGTTGCCAGCAGTTTGGCAGTTCGATTCTGGACGGCTCAAGGTTGACTCAAACTTTCATCCTTCTGAAGTCAGTAAAATGAGGAGCCACATTATTGGGGCAATATTTTGAATCTATAAACTGCTTAGAGAGGGCTATAAAGCACTGTGAAGCGATATCAAAGTCTAAGTGCTGTTGTTACTGCTATTATCCTGCTATGGGTTGCCTTTAAGGGAAAGCATCCCAAATTATATTGGTGTTATACTGTATATCTATAGCAGTACAATACTTTGACTTTACAATTTGTTTTTTATGTGGGACCTTTGGTGCTCTCCAATCTCAGATGTTGCAGATGTTTCATTACCCAACTAGTTAACATCATCTGTGTTACAAGCAGTGGTGGGATTCAAATATTGTTGCCACCGGTTTGGTGGGCGTGGCTTGGTTGGTGTGCCTTGCATGTGTGCACACACTTTGCATGCATGCGTGTGCACTTTGCACAGGCGTAGAGGCGTTTTAACTCACCTCCTGCAAGCCTGCATGATCCCGGTCGCTTCCGCAGCTTTCCTGTGGTGATATTCTGTGCCGCGCAAAGCAGGTGCGCTTCAAATTCAGCGGATAAAAGTGAGTATGGGAGCCCGGGCAAGCAGGTGGGCCCCAACAGCAGAGCGGTGGAGTGAATCGGTTCCATCTTCGCTGCTCATTGCTACTACTGGCTTGCCAGAACCAGGCCGAACCAGTCAAATACCATCACTGGTTACAAGGTTATGAGGTTTGTTCTCATTTGAGCACCCCCTTCCCTTCTAGCACTGATGATGTTGCCTAGTTGGGTAATGAAATGTCTGCAAGAAAACAACCAAGCTGGGGCAGCAAAGATCCCACAGTTCGGCCCAGTTCAAATATTCTCTTTCATCCATATTTGTATATGTTTGTATTTCTTTTGCTTTGTCTTCCATAATTGCCTTTATTTTTATTCATTTAGTATTGTTGATCGATCTATCTATCTATATTTACCTATTGCAGAACGAAGACACGGTTCAATGTGTAAACCTTCCTCATCTCCAGCATCTCCAGGGCCCTGCAATTCCAGGGCATGCCTAATACAGATGAAGCCGAAATCCTGCATCAGTGGCCATAACTCCGTAAACAACAACAACAACACAAAGCCATTCAAAACTCCCAAAGACAATCTCATTACCTCTAGTAGCAAACAGCACATGGTTTTCTCCTCAAAAGTCTCAAGAGATAAACCTTGGTAAGCTGGTACTCTTGCAAATCTCTTGATTTCATATTCTTTTCTCAGTATTAGATTTCCAGTATTAGATTTCTGTCTAGTTGTTTTGGCATGCAGGGCCCTAGAGCGCCATCCCGAGGGGAGGAGTTGAAACAGTTTATGTCCAGGTTGTGAGGGATGCCCAACGAGTGGTAAGGTGTCCTAGAGGTGGCGCTCTCACTTCACAGTCAGGAGGCTGTGAGTTCAATCCTAGGTAGAGGCAGATATTTCTCTCTCTGGGCACAATGGGAATATGTCTGCTGAATACAACACCACATTGGTGATAGGAAGGGCATCCGGCCAGTAAAACACTCAGCTCCATTCAGTTCCCCAGACTCTACCCTGCAAGGGATTTGGGGGTCATTAAAAGAGATGATGATGACATAAATATATACATACACATACACATATAGATAAACATATACATGTAGTCTTTGACTGACAACAGTTCATTTAGTGACCGCTTGAAGTTACAACAGCACCAAAAAAGTGACATGATGATTTTTCACCATGACCATTGCTGCATTCCCATGGTCACTTGATCAAAATTTGGACACTTGGCAACTGGTTCATGTTTTGGACAAGCAGTCAATGGGGGAAGTCAGATTCGCTTAACAACCGTGTTACTAACTTAACAACTGCAGTGATTTACTTAACAAATGTGGAAAGAAAAGTCATAAAATGGGGCAAAACTCACTCAAGTCTCATACAATATAATTATGTTGTGCGAGACTTTTTCAAGATTAAAAGTAAAGAAAACTTTAGATATTTGTGTCATGTCTTACAAAATAGCAATCAGAAACAAAATGCTCTCAGAAAGGAAACAAATGTGGTTTTATTTAGAAACAAGCATGGTTTCAATTAGTTGCATTAGCGTACAAAATGATTTCAGCTCCAAACTTTTTGAGCTCATAATGCTCAGGTTTGGGTTTGAAATGAGTGGTTCTAAACTTATCAGGAATATTCTGGAGTGGTCTTGGCAAGTTTAAGGTGTGTGAACTTCAACTCCTGGCTGGGGAATTCTGGGAGTTGAAGTCCACACATCTTAAAAGGTTGAGAAACACTGGATAGGAAATCATCCAGAAGACTTGCCATGTAAAATAGTTAGACATCGCCTCTCTTTTAGGTTTAAAAGTTATTTGAAAAATCAACCTAAATCTCATAATTGGGAGGGGAAAAAGTCTGCTTCTGGATGGTTGAAAACAAGTTATTTATATCACCAATGAATAGCGATCATAAAATCTTAAATGGGTAAATATGTTTTGTCAAATAGTGATTTAAGCAAAGAGCACAGATAAGCTGTGGTCATTTTGATTATTCTTTGTTGCACTTTTTTCAGTTCTGTGATACGCTTCTTTAGATTGCAGGAATAGATATCAAAACTTCCTAGTTTTCCCTTAGTGCAGATAGTCCTTGACTTAAAACCACAGCTGAGTCCAAAATTTCTGTTACTAACAAGGACAGCTGTTAAATATATTTGGACCCATTTCTTGTCACAGTTGTTAATAGGAGTAAGTGAAGTGAATCTGGCTTCCTCATTGATTTGGCTTGTCAGAAGGTCTCAAAAGGGGACATTGCAGCAGTCATAAGTATGAATTGGGTAACCATATGTCTGAATTTTGACCATGTGACCATGGGGAAACTGCAATGGTCATAAGTGTGAAAAATCTTCATAAGTCACTTTTTTCCAGTGCCTTTCTAACTTCAAACGGTCACTAAATGAACTGTGTTGTAAGTTGAGGACTACCTGTACATGAAAATGGTTGGTCCAGTTTTCTGGGCCATTTTGAGCTTTTAGGGAGCCTTTAAAATTGTAATGTAATTTCATCAGTGGTTCCATCAAAATTAAAAAACAAACTTTCTCCCAAATTGCACCTGAAAAAGGCAGTCCTCTTCACATGCGTGATGTTAGCCCTACCCATTCTGCAGCTTTTCACCACAGCAAAAATATTAATCTAATGACCCTTGATTGTCAAAAAGTTGATTGCTTCTGGTCTTAGAAAGAAGCAATGAAATATAGCTACTATATGAGTTGGCTTGTCAGTTGACCAGATCTTTAAACAGAGTGTCCTCAACTTACAACCACAATTGGGAGCACAATTTCCATTGCTAAGTGAGGTGTTTTTTTTCATGACCCTTTTGCCACCATTGTTAAGATGTTTTCACTACAGTTACATAAATAACACGTTCCTGATTATGAGAAATTTAACAGGGCCCTGAAACATTAACATGAAGTTTTGGTTCAGTTTTGATTTCTTTAAGAGAAGGGAGATGTTTCATAATTCAGCTTCATATATAATACTAGGTGGTCATCATTTCAGAGATGTTTCATTACATAAACATGGGAAATAGAATGCCCGTGGGTGGGCAGAAAAACAGCGGAGCAGAAATGACTTCCGACTTCCTGCCGTCTTCCCCAATGACTTTATTCCTGGAAAGCCGGCAGGGAAGGTAAGAAATCACAATCACATGATGTGGCTGATAGTGGTGACATTGCAGTGGCCACACTTTGCGAATACAACTGATGTGAAGACCCTTGAAATTTCAGTTACACAGAAGGAAGGAGCTCAGATTTTGTACACATTTTCTTAAGTTAGTGGATTTGAGGTATTTTGATTCAATTTTTTTTTACTCTGTGATGCACCGTTTGGATGACTTGAACATTACAGAAGACAGGAGAAGCTTAATAGTATATAGATATACATGTATGCATGGTTCTCTAACATGTTCTTAGCACAGCAATAATACTGATATATACCTGACAGAAACATATTAGTGTGAAGTGACTTGGGCTCTGCTTTACTGGTAAAACACATAATTGGAATTGATTTAACTGGTTTGATTACTCTGTGTGTGATATAGCTGTGTCGTGAGACAATATTTCAAAAGCATAAGAAAAGAAACAGGCAAAGAAAGCTTTGGGGGTGCAATATTTTTTTCCCCTGATTGTGTATCGATCTCTTACTAGAATTAAGTCTAAAAATCAAGCTTGCACATACTTGAAATATTGATAATAGGAAATCTAAAAATTGGTAAAATCATGGAATAATATCTCCAATATTATTTTATACCAAAGCCAGTCTTTTATGTCTTAAAATGCTGATAGTTTTTAATACTAACAAATTTATAGTAAGAAGCCAGTAATTACGTAAAATTTTACAGAACCAATGCTAGTATGTCACTAATGCTGATGATGTTAGCTAGTTTGGCTAATGAAACGTCTGCAAGAAAACAAGTAAACTGAGAGAACACCAAGGACCCCACAATCCTCCCCCTCCTCCTCTCCTTTCCACAAATCCCTCCCTCTTCTACCACTGATGACATTACCAAGTTTGGTGATGAAACTTCTGCAAGAAAACAAGCAAGCTCAGAGAGCACCAAGGACCCTTCACTTATTTGCCAAAGTGAAATTTTAATTCCTGTGTTAGTGTCACATAGAAGAAGGGCAAGGTAATGTTAGCATGAGTGGTGCAGAAAATATGTCTTGAAGACTCCCCCCCCCCCTTGGTGTTTCAGTGTTCCTGTTCCAGTAGTCAGCCTACAGAAAATCCCTAACCTAGTGAAGGCAGATGGTGCCAACGTTAAAATGAACTCGACAGCCGCTCCTGCCATCGCCACCTCCTCCGCCTCTTCATCATCCACCATACCTGCTCCAATCAAATCCACGTTGACATCCAAATCGGTGCCGCCGTCGCCCGAAAAGATTCTAAACGGCAAAGGCATCCTAGTGCCACCTGTAGACAAGAAGCACCAAAACAGCACTAAAAACAGTAACAAGTCTTACAAGAGGGTTTCAGGTAAGTGACACCGGCAGCATGACTTAGTGAGATGCCATCCTTCTTTGTTAGGGACCTCTGGTGGCTGAGTGGCAAGTGATGGCGCCAGGGGTGGGCTTAAACAAATGTAGCAACTGGTTCTTTGCCTGGTTGCTGAATGGGTGTGGCCTAGTCTGCCTCCTGCATCATGACAAGGAGGCCGTTTTTGCCCTCCCTGTGCTCTGGATACTTTCCTCAAGCCTCCAGGAGGGTGAAAACTGCCTTCTTTCTGGAGCCCATTTCTGGCCTTCTGGGAGACCTGTTTTTCACCCTCCCCGGGCTCTGGAGGCTTTCTTTGAGTTCCGCGAGGGCGAAAACTGCCTCCCCGGGCTCCGGAGGCTTTCTTTGAGCTCTGTGAGGGCGAAAACTGCCTCCCTGGGTCCGGAGGCTTTCTGGAGGCTAGAAACAGGCCAGTTTTTCACCCTCTCTGAGTATCCACATGGGACCTGCACTCATCTGGGATCCAAAATGGGCTGTGTGGGGACTCCTGGGAGGGGAGGGGCAGGCAGAGACATCCAGGGGTGGGATTTGCCGGTTCACTGAACCAGCCATCAAATTAACAACCAGTTCGCCCAAACCAGGGTGAACCGGTAGCAGCCCAACCCTGGATGGCGCCCTAGCTGTTTAAGAAACCGATTGTCCTCCCAGATTGCTCTTTTCCAGCTTTCTGCTTAAAATATCCATCAAATGAGAGGGCTCTCATTTTGTGAGCCACTGTTGCAGCATAATTTGGCCAAGACGAGATAGAGGTACTCCTCGCCTTAGGACCACCATTGAGCCCTTTTGTGGCTAAGCGAGACATTTCTTAAGTGACTTTTGGCCCCATTTTACCCCATTTCTCGCCATGGGCCCTTAAGGGAATCCCTGCAGTTATTAAATTAGCAGCATGTTGGGTTAAATGAATCTGGCTTACCCAGATGAATCTGGCTTTGCTTCTCAGAGGGTCAGAAAAAGGGGATTACATGACACCCCCCCCCCCGGGGATATTGCAACCGTCATAAGTAGGAGTCAGTTGCTGAGGGTTCAAATTTTGATCACGTGACCCAAGTGTGGGAAAACGGTCATCTGTCACTTTTTCCAAGGCCGTTTTTAACTTCAAAAAGTCCCTAAAATGAACTGTTGTAGGTTTGAGGCCTACCTGTATAAATTTGCTGAAACCAAGAGGTTGGTTACCTCATGGATCACATCAGTGGAACTTCTCAGACTGCTCTCCAGTTTATCTGGACAATAAATAACAGATTAGGTAGAACCAAAGGTTATTTTCCTCCCTATTAGACTTGGGTCTAACCCAGTGCTCACTGGCACTCATGATAGAGCAGTCGGTTTTTCTCCCAATGAGAAATGCCACACCTGGATAAGGTAGGTGTCCCATTTCTATGTCCCATCAATCAACATTGCCTTCATGTGAACCTTCATCCCTGCCTGTATTGTTTGCCACCAAGGTTTGTTTTGTCTTCCGCGCGCTGCTATGATGACATCCCTTTGCTGCCCGCCGGGAGTTTACCAACCCTTCAATTACGACTGCAGTTTTAAAAGTGAAGAGAAAGAAAACTGAAATCCTGAAAAGCAGAATATAATTGGACGACTCCTTGAAGCTGAAAGCCTTCTAATAAAACAATCAGAGCGAAGGTTGCTTGGAGAATCAGGGAACCATTCAGAACTGCTTTATTGGACAGGTCTAATTCCCATCGCTTCAGACAGTCCTCGACTTAATGACCACAACGGAGCCCCAAAATTTGCTGCTGTTCAGCGAGACATTTTGTTCAGTGAGTTTTGCCCCATTTTATGACCCTTTCTTGCCTCTGTTGTTAAGTGAATCTGGCTTCCCCATTAACTTGGCTTGTCGGAAGGTCGCAAAAGGGGATCATGGGACACTGCAACCGTTGTAAATATGAGTCAGTTGCCAAGCACCTGAATTTTGATTGCATGGGGATGGGGATGCTGCAATGGTCATAACTCTGAAAAATGGTTGTAAGTGAGTTTTTTCAGAACTTTGAAAGGTTACTAAAGGAATGATTGTAAGTTAAGGACTATATGTAAATATACACAGTCTTGTTAAGGACTGTGCCATAGATGGCTAGCATTTTAATAATAATTCAGTAAAATAATTGACAAGCTTCTTAATTTTCTTAAGTACAGGCAATCCTCGACTTACAACAGTTCATTTAGTGATCATTTGAAGTTATAATGACACTGAAAACAAGTCACTTATGACCATATTTAACACCTATGACTGTTGCAGTCATCCCCATATGATCAAAATTCAGACCCTTGGCAATTGACTCATATTTATGATGGTTGCAGCATCTGGAGGTCGACAAAGCAAAGTCAATGGAGAAGACAGATTCACTTAACAATGGTGTTATTGACTTAACAACTGCAGTGGTTCCCTTAATGCTGGGAAGAAAGGTCAGAAAATGGAGCAAACATTAACTTAAACAAAGGTCTCACTTAGCAGCAGAAAGTTGGGGTTGAACTGAGGACTGTTGTAGCCTGCCAGCAGCCAGCAGAGCTGGCGGCAGACTTGGACAGTGAGGAGGTTGGGGAGGAACATGAGCCAGTCCTGGGGTCTGGGGAAGGCTCTGATGAGGGCTCTGCGTCGGAGGCAGAGATGGGACCAGAACCATCTGACAGTTGTCAACTGCCTTCGGAGCTGGAGATCAGTGGGGCAGAAGAACGGCTGGAGCCTGTTCCCAGTGTGCGCATGTGCAGAGCTGCCAGAAGAAGGGAACAGCTAAGGAACAAATGTCGAGGAGCAAAAGGGGAGGGGTGTTTGCAGGAGACAGTTAGTTCGTTCAATTAGGGTAAAGATTTGTTCGTGACTCTCAGAGACTCCTTGTCAAGTCTTGGACAGTGTTGCACTTGGAAGCTATCGGCCTGGCAGCTCTCCAAGCCTGATAAGGTCTGTGGTTGCAATTCACCCTTGAAAGACTGTTTGCCAGGACTTTGCTGAATGTGAATGAGAAGAATTCACATTAGCCTAATAAAAAGGGGTTTTGTTAGGACGAGCAGTCTGCTTTGTAATTTTGGGAAGCCTAGATCAGAACAAGGACTACCTGTAGTGATGGGATTAGACCTGTCCAACAGAGCAGTTCTGAAAGGCTGCATTTAAACCCTATTGTCACATGAACCTCTAGTGAATACTAAATTGTAACTTGGCTCAGTAAGGAAAACATTTCAGTGTTTTCATTGGCAATGGCAGAAGTTATGAAGGGAGTTACAACAGTGACTTCCTGCATCCCATTGCATAAGAGTGAACAGCCGTAGCAAGTTTCTCAGCCTAGTGACTCCTAATGTGTTGGATTGTTGCAAAGTTAACACATCTGTCTACACTACAGCAAGTTTGCACTGCTGTTTTAATTTCCAATTTATAACAGAATTGGAAGGGACCTTGGAGGTTTTCTAGTCCAGGGGTGTCAAACTCAAGGCCCGGATCCAGCCAGGGGGATGCTTAGATCTGGCCCATGGGACTGGCCTGGAAACAGCAAAGGACCGGCCTGCCAGTGAAAATGGGGCATGGAAGGGGGGCTGCTCCCCCAGCTCCGTTTTTCACTGGCAGAGGGCTATCAAAATAAACTAAAAACAAAAGGAGAAACCTCTTTTGCATTTGAACCTGCAAGAAGGGACAGGAAAGGAGAAAGGGAAAGAGGGAAGACAAAAAAGAGGAAGGGAAGAGGGGAAGGGAACAAGGAAGGAAAAAGAAGGAAAGGGGAAGGAGAGGAAGGAAGAAAGGAAGGAAGGAGAAGGAAGAAGGAAGGAAAAAGAAAAGGAGGTAAGAAAAGGAGAAAGGGAAAGAGGAGAGAGAAAAAAAAGAAAGGAAGAGGGGAAGAGAGCAAGGAAGGAAAAAGAAGGAAAGGGGAAGGAAGAAAGAATGAAAAGGGAAGGAAAAAGAAGAGAAGGAAGGAAGGATATTTTAACGAGAGGGAGGGAAGGCCTCAGGGAAGTCCTGTTTTAGCACTTGGCTGCCACAGGTGTCCCTGACACAAGTGGCATCAAACTGGCCACATGTCCCCCCCCCATCAGCTCTCCGAGGTCAAACACAACCCTGATGTGGCCCTCAATGAAATAGAGTTTGACACCCCTGTGCTGGTCCAACCCCAAAACCCGATACCATTTCAGACAAATGGTGGTCCAATGTTTTCTTAAAACCTCCAGCGATGGAGCCACCCACAAAGCTGGCCCCTTTTTATTCCGGGTGAGCGTTTTCCCAGTGGGACTCCCCTTCTCTCCCTCCATGGCGAATCCTTTTCTCACTAACCGGAGGACTCAACATCGCAGTATCAGCTAACTGCAACCAGCGGACAGCTTCCATTTTGAGAAGGACCGAAGCAGAATCCCACAACGGCAGGCTTCCCTCTTGTTTATTTTAATTTAATTCATTTTATTTCCCCCCCCCCAAACATTTTAACAACCTCCGCTTTGGAGGGAGCAGTCGAGAGGCAATCAATCACGGTGGTTCTTCCATGGCGCAAAAAACCCACAACCACAGCTGTGTGATGTAGCCTTTCCTAGCCGTGTCCTCGCTAGGGTAACTAAAGAGTATCCTCTTTCTCAGCATGGGCTATTCCTCAATTGGAGTCTGGTGTTCTGTACTAGGTGCCAGAATGCAAGAACGTGGTCACCAAAGAGGAAAAGAGGAATCTCTGAGAAGGGTGACAGAAGGTCCAGCGGGCAAGTCATATAAGGAGAGGCTGAAGGAGCTGGGTATGTCCTACTTAGAGGAGACTAAGGGAAGGTCCATCATTGTGAAATAATGAGAAAGAATAGGAGGGACCCCGGGTGGGGGGAGGAGAGGGGGTTTTCATCTCTTTCAACTGTCTGGTTTATGTGTCAGGACAATCCATGGTCAGGCATGACATTAAGTCTTGAATTTGCATGTACCACCCGCCCCCCCATCCCCCGTCTCCTTCACACACACACACACACACACTCCCATCCTTTATGTGTTCCACCTCCCTCTGTAAGTTCTGTTAAGCGGTCGTATCCAGGTGGCAAAATGTGGGTTTTATATGGTTTACTTGCCCAACTTGGGGGTGGGGGGAATGAGGAGGAAGGGAGAGTAGGAGGAGAAAGAGAAAGGAGCAGGAGGAGGGAGGGAAGAGGAGCAGGAGCAGGAAGAGAAAGGGGAGAGGGGAGGAGAAAGGGAGAGGAGGAGAACACGAGAAAGAAGGAGCAGGAGAAAGGGAGGGAGGAGGAGGAGGAGGAAGAGAAAAGAGGAAAGGAGCAGGAGGAGAAAGGAAAATGCACTGTTTTTACACATCTCTTTGGAGGTGCAGTCTTGCCGTGTCTTTCCAGTTTTTGCATAATTTTATGTTGTTGCTTTTTCTTTAAAGAACCTATTTATATATTTTTAAACAGAAAGAGAGTTTGACCCAAATAAACATTGCGGAGTATTGGACCCTGAAACTAAGAGACCCTGCACAAGGTCACTCACCTGTAAGGTAAATTTTCTTCCTGGTTCAGATATAACAATCCTATTGATAGTTGTTTCAGGCGTGCTTGCTGAAGGCTATAGTTATTATTCTGTCAGAATATTTTTGTAGGTCACTGTAAAATTATGATGTCTGTGCTTCAACTCCCAGAATTCTAGTACAGTGCTACCTTGGTACTCGTCATCAGTTGCTTCTGGGAGATGAGATGAGTCCCAAAAATGAGTATCAAACAGTCCCATAAGAAATAATATAGCAATAGCACTTAGACTTATCGCTTCACGGTGCTTTCCAGCCCCCTCTAAGGAGTTTAGAGACTCAGCATATGGTCCCCAAAAATCTGGGTCCTCATTTTATTGACCTCGGAAGGATGGAAGGCCGAGTCAACCTTGAGCCGGTCAGGATCGAACTGCAGGTTGTGGGCAGAGTTAGCCCGCAATACGCCATTTTAACCACTGCGCTACCAGGAAGAAGAATGAAAAGGGGAAGGAAGGGAAGGAAGGAAGGAAGGAATAACAACAGTACTTAGACTTATATGCTGCTTTGCAGTTTTTACAGCCTTCTCTAAGCAGTTTACAGAGTCAGCCTCTTGCCTTCAACAATTTGGGTCCTCCTTTTATTAGTGGAAGGCTGAGTCAACCTTGAGCTGCTCAGAATCAAACTGCTGGCTGTGGGCAGAATTCGCCTGCAATACAGCATTCTAACCACTATGCCACCAGGAAGGAGAATGAGAAAGGGGAATAAGGGAATAAGGGAGGGAAGGAAGGAAGGAAGGAAGGAGAGGGGGAGGGATGGAGTAGTAGTAACAGCACTTAGACTTATATACCGCTTTCCAGCTCTCTCTAAGTGGTTTACAGAGTCTGCTTATTGCCCCCAACAATCTGGGTCCTCAATTTACCAACCTAAGGACAGACGGCTGAGTCAACCTTGAGCTGTTCAGGATCAAACTCCAGGCCGTGGGCAGAGTCAGACTGCAATACTCATTGTCCCACCAGGTAGGAGAATGAGAAAGGGAATAAGGAAGGAAAGGAAGGAAGGAAAGAAAGGAAGAGAGAAAGGAAAGGAAGGAAAGGGAAGAAAGAAAGAGTGCCTTTGAGACAACCATGAACTGGATGACTGATAATCTCTGTAGACAGAAGAATGACATGGATTTGAGGAAGCTCCTTCTAATGCTCATCTGCGATAAATATAGAATCCTCTAAAATGGCAGGAAGAATTTCCTATTGTTAATGATCATTATTATTATTAAAGTGGGATCTTTTGGAAGGGCTTTTTCTTACTCAGCAGCTGGGCTGCGTTGCCTTTCTTGATATAAACCAGGGGTCTCCAACCTTGGCTCCTGGAAGCCTGGTGGACTTCAACTCCCAGAATTCCACAGCCAGCTTTGCTGGCTGTGGAACTCTGGGAGTTGAAGTCCGCCAGGCTTCCAGGAGCCAAGGTTGGAGACCCCTGATATAAACCTTCAACTGAACTCCTTCCAGCCTACCCATCAAACCAGCTGGTGTCCTCCAGGTGTTTTGAACTGCAGCTCCTATAATCCCCAGCCATGCTTTAATTAATAGAAACTAACAACCTCCGAATGCCTTGCAGATCGCACTCTTAGCAGCAAAGGAATATTTCCCTCTGGTACAGATTCCACAGATGACATAAACTGACTATAGAATAGGGTTGGAAGGGACCTTGGAGGTCTTCTAGTCCAACCCGTGGCCCATATGTCATCCGGTTTATTTTCCAGTGTCATACTAAATATAAAGAGAGAAGGAAAGAACGAGAAACTTTGAATTTCTCTTAAGAATTGAACCTCTTTGGATTTCAAAGAGAAACTTTGAACAAAGCAAAACTCTGAATCCCTTGCCACAATTATTTTAACCCTTTTTAAATATTTTTTAGACTCATTCTCTTAACTATCGGAGAGCAGTTTTAGGTCGCAAAAAGCAGTTCGACATCCTTCTAGCCGAACACAAAGCTCGATCCCGGGACAAAGAAGTGACGAAAGACAAGGAACACCCACAATCCGCAAGGGAAGCGCATCAAGGCCAACTCACATCAGGACCAGATGCTGTAATGGGAATACCTGCGAACTCTGGGCAAGAACTTAAAGGCGCATCACCTGTCAAACCTAGGCAGCCCAACTCAGTATTTCCCAGGTGAGCAATATCTGGCCTTAAGCCGTAAGTCCTTTGTACAGGTAGTCCTTGACTTACTACCAGAAGGGAGCTTAAAATTTGTGTTGCTAAGTGAGATGTTTGTTAAGGGAATTCTGCCCCATGTTATGACTTTTCTCGCCATAGTTGCCAAGTGAATCAGTGCAGTTAAATTAGTAACATGGTTGTTAAGTGAATGTTGTGGTTGAGGTTCGCCGGCAGCCTGTGCAGACGGCAGCGGAATCGGACAGTGGGGAAGTCGGGGGACCAGTCAGGGAGCCTGGGGAGGACTTGTATGAGAGTCCTGTGTCCGATGCAGAGATGGAGCCAGGACCATCTGGGAGTGGGATGCTGACTCCGGATCCTTCAGAGTCTGGCAGCAGCAAGGCAGAGGAACAAGGGGAGCCTGTTCCCAGTGCGTGTATGCACAGAGCTGCTGGAAGGGAGAGCAGCTAAGACAAAAAGGGCGACTCGGGAGTATATTTCCCAACTTTTAAACTTCCAACTGCATAGTAAATCAACTGAAATTGGGCTTAAATTGATATGGAGCTTCAGAATGCAGCAAAATTTCGCTACATGTTTCAGTTTTGATAGGAAGCCTTTAACTCAAGTCTTTCTGACTTTAAATCCCTGTGCGTACGGTCAGATTATCTGGATATTTTGTCAGAGGTCAGTCTCACCAGATCCCAAGGAATTTAACTGCTACGTAAGGGTTATTTATTTATTTTTATTTGTCAAGCATGTATTAGATAACAGATATAATTAGAACATGATTATGATTACATGAAATGGGTATAAATAAAAAGAAACATTAGGACAGGGACAGTAGGCATGTTGGTGCGCTTATGCATGCCTTTTAGAGACTTCTTAGGAATGGGGTGAGGTTAATAGAGGATAGTTTAATAAGGTTAAAGGAGTGTGGGTTAGAGGATGTAACAACAGAGTCAGGTAGTGCATTCCAGGCATTGACCACTCTGTTGCTGAAGTCATGTTTTCTGCAATCAAGTTTGGAGCGGTTTTGGTTTCCGGTTCCGCGTGGCTTCGGTGGCAGCAGGAATTCGCAACCATTCGCAATTCCTGCTGCACTTGCCGCCGAGGTACCCCCGATCCAAATGGGTCAGGGGGATATGGCTTCCCTGTAGGGACAGCCGAAGAGAGAGGGGAGCCGGACAGGGGGCTGGGGGTGTCGCAGACCCCCTCCTCGTCCGGAAAAACCCCTTTTTCCCAAGGTGGTGGAGCAGCGGTCAGCAATGGCCGCCACGAAGAAGCCTGCAACTGGGTAAGATTGTGCTGGAGGAAGCAAGAAAAGTGAAAGTGCTGGCTGAGCCGGGTCAATCAACATCTTTTAAATTCGCTGGAACTGAGCTGTCTGAATTGCTGGAGGATACATTGTATCCCTAAGAAGATCGAAAGCGGCGGAGAAGCTGTTAAAGGGAACTTTTTTTTCTTCACTCTCCCACCCCATGGAAACAGCAGATGAAGATTTGAAATTTGTTTGGGCACTGAAGGTGAACTATTCTGAAAGTTGAAGTTAAGGGACAAAAGAGTTCTTGGACATTGGACTTAAAAATTTAAGAAATTGGAAAACCCTTATTAGAGGTATGGATTTCTGATCATTTAAAAATTGATGTTGCAAGTGGGAAGGGAGAGGAAAAAATTGGAGCAGAAGTGGAAAAAGGAGGAGATTGCCTAGAATCTCAAAGAAAGATATATGGTAATTGGACCTCTTTGATTAAACAGTAACCCCAGAAAGAGAAATAGAAGAAGGAAGAAAAGTATTAACTTTTGGAACTTTTTTTGAATTATTTTTGATTAAAAATACTTGGTTGGTTGTTTTGGGGAAAGTTTCTCTTTTCAGGATGGCATCGCTTGTGGATGAACTAAAGATTGAATATCAAAAATATAAAAAGGAAGAACAAGATGGAAAAGATATTTTGGGCACTTCATTTCAATTTTTAGAAATGGCGTTATGTACTTATGAAAAGTTGATTACGCAGCAGAATGACTGGGACAAAGAAGAAGAGGAAGAAGAAGCCATCTTTGATGAACAATGGGTTTTTTCCAAGGAGAAAGAGGATAAGAAAAAGGGGATTTTAAGGTTTGAAAAAACAACCAAAAAAGAGAAAAATGAGAGGAAAGGTTGATGCAAGGTTAGAAAGCAAAGGAAAGGGAATAAGAAAAGGGAGGAGGAGAGACAAAGGGGTAAAAAGGGCAAGGAGAAGAATAAACAGAAAGGGGGGGAGGAGAAGCCTCAATGGTGGGAAGCAAGATCTAAAGAAAAAAAGTTTATTTAGAGATAATGGGTGAATCTAATTAAGGATAAAAGCGGGATTCTGGAAGGTACATAAGATTGTGTTTTTATATGTGTATTTAGAGTATAAAATTTATTGTGTAATTTTAGAATCTACTAAACAGAATCCCAAGATAAATTACCTTATATACTCGAGTATAAGCCGAGTTTTTCACCCCATTTTTTGTGCTGAAAAATCCGCCCTTGGCTTATACTCGAGTCAGCTGCTGCGGCACCATGCCTGGCCTGCGCTGGCGTGGCTGCAACCGATCGCGCCTCCAGGGCAGCATCACCGCCACGACTTTCTACCCGCTGAGGGCCACACAGGCGACCCCAAGCGGCCTCTCCTTCCCCATTAACGGGTGCCCGGGGCCCCCGCGAGCTCCTGCGTTGCACGCTTCCAGCTTCGCCAAGAAACCGCCAGGCTCAGGCAGCCTCTCCCGCCCCCTAGCCTAGCAGCGAAGAGCTGCTCCGGGGGCAGCGAGACAAAGTGCCTGGCTGCGCCGTGGCGGGAGCCCCCCGGAGCAGCTCTTCGCTGCTAGGGGAGGGGGCGGGGGAGGCTGCCTGGGCCTGGCGACCCCAAGCGGCCTCTCCTTCCCCATTAACGGGCGCCCGGGGCCCCCGCGAGCTCCTGCGTTGCGCGCTTCCAGCTTCACCAACAAACGGAGCTGCAAATCTGGTAATCGCTTGCGGAGCCTCGGCACGAACCCTCTTTCCCCGCACTCCCCCCCCGCACTCCTCTGGCGGCAGCAGGCGGAGAAAGCCCTGCTTCCCCCTGGCTTTGATGGCACGCGTGAGTTGGCTTCCCACTCTTTTTTTTTTAACTCTCCTCCTCCTCCTCCTCCTCCTCCTCTCCTCTCCCCTTGTTGTCTGGTCTTCCCTAAGGAAACTCGAGGGCTCACACTTCCAGGTGTTTCTCCCTGTCTTTCTCCCTGTCAATGATCTTTTCTTCCCTTCCCTTCTCTCAGCCCCATCCTCCTTCACCTTTGTCACCACAATCCTGAACAGATGAAGTTTGTACTTCTCAAGAAAGGTTGGATATTCCTTTTGAGGAGGGAACCTAGTGTGACATCTGTATGTTGACCTACTACTGAGCCATGGCATGTGTGCACATGCAATGGAGGCATGAGGGAGAGCTATGAAAGAGATGGTGGCTCTCCAAAACAGGATGTACATGCAGCACATACACATGCTTTTTTCTTGCAAGGGAGAGGGTGACTCTGTTTGGACATACAGATGATGATGAGGAATCCAGTTTTGAAGGATTTTAACTCTTGTGTTTTAGCTTGGTTGCTGATTGAGCTAAGGTTTTTGTACTTTTAAAGTTATTGTTACCATATTGGTTTTGTTGGCTCTCTTTTCCACTTACAGAGCTAGTTTACTGTTTTTCTTTGAAATAAATATTCAAAAACATTTAACCTACTGATGCCTCAATTCATGTAATTTTATTGGTATCTATTTTTATTTTTGAAATTTACCAGTAGCTGCTGCATTTCCCACCCTCGACTTATACTCGAGTCAATAAGTTTTCCCAGTTTTTTGTGGTAAAATTGGGTGCCTCGACTTATATTCGGGTCGACTTATACTCGAGTATATACAGTAAGTGTTATATGAAGTACTTTTAATTTAGGGTAATGAGTTAAAGGCATCACTCCAATTAGTGTATAGGAGAAGTATAGTAAAAGAAAAAAGATGAATGGATAGTTGGAAATAGAACAGACAAAGAATGTTATTGAAAATGGTAATAAGATAGGGAAGGATATATAAAAGTTTTGTTATTTTTTTGGGGTTTTGTATGTTGATAAAAGGCAATAAAATTTTAATTAATAAATAATTTGGATGAAAAGGAGAAGTTGGGATAAGATACGAAGTTAAATAGATCAAGTAAATATTGATATTATAATTGGGAATCATCATGTTCTATTGGTTTTCTTCTTTAATTATCACTATTTTTTTTAGAAAAGAATTTATAAGCTGTTATGCCTTGCTTGTTTGTGCACTGTTTTTGTAAAATTAATAAAATTGGTTTATAAAAAAAAAGAAAATGATCATAAGATATGGAAGGATATATAAAGTGAATATGATGTTTGAATTTGTGTCTGTGAGAAGAGTTTTAACTCAGGATCAGGCAGCCTTCAGAAAAGATGTTTTAGTTTTATTTTGTTTTTTCTGTGTTCTGTGTTTTGTATGTTTATGAAAGGCAATAAAATTTTAATAAGCAAGAAATATAATTTGGATAAAAGGAGAAGTCTGGATAAGATATGAAGTTAAATAGATAATGTAAATATTGATATTACAATTTGGAATTATTTTGTATGTTCTATTGCCTCTCTTTAATTTTTATTTTTTTTTTAGAAAAGATTTTTCAAGTTGTTATGCCTGGATTGTGTATTGTTTTTGTAAAATTAATAAAATTTGTTATTGAAAAAAAAAAAGTTTGGAGCGGTTTACATTGAGTTTGAATCTGTTGTGTGCTCTTGTATTGTTGCGGTTGAAGCCGAAGTAGGCATTGACGGGTAGGACATTGCAATGGATAATTGTATGTACTACGCTTAGGTCTGACCGAAGGCGGTGCAGTTCTAGGTTGTCTAGGCCTAAAATTTCAAGACGGATGGCATAAGGTATTCTGTTGCGAGTAGAGGAGTGGGGGACTCTTTTTGTGAAATATCTCTGGACTCTCGATTGTGTTAATCTGATATGCAATGCAATATCCAGACAGATGAGCTGTATTTGAGAATTGGTCTAGCAAATGTTTTGTATGCTCTAGTTAGCAGTACAATATTACCAGAGAAGAAGCTATGCAGGATTAGGTGAACAACTTAACTCTTAATGCTTTTTTGGCAATGCGATTATAGTGGGCTCTGGTACTTGGATCATCAGAGATGAGTCCTCCAAGGTCCTTGACAGAGTGAGGTTCGTCTATGAGGTCGTGTCCATCCAGCTTGTATTTTATGTTCTGATTTTTTCTTGCCAATGTGTAATGTGTTGTACAAGTTGCTTCTTAAATTAACCATCTCAATGGGCGTTTTTCCCCCCCTCCTTTCTTTCTGGGAAATAACCTTTAGAACTTCGTTGCTGAACCTGATGTGGCCCTGTGACTTTTTTAAAAAATCAAATTTATCTAGCCATCCATTTTACAGACATGATGTTTTCACCTCTCCTCAGATCCTCCTCGTCAAACAGCATAAACAGCTGCACCTCTTCAAATCACAGCGGGAACGTACAAGAATTGCCTCTTCCAGCCCTGGCAGGAGATTTGCTGTGCAGGTTATCCAGCGATGAAGGAGAAGGAGAAGGAACCGAAGAAGCCGAAAAATTAGATTGCTCCTATTCGGGGCACCATCCTCGGCCGCTTGGGGTATTCTCTCCTTCCCCACCCACCCCCATAATCTTATTTGTTGATGGCATTTAAGGCCGGCTGAATGTTAGGGTTATGTCCAGCGTTCAGAAGAGACCTTTGATAAGTTACATTGGCAAAAAGGAGCACATTTTTCAGTGCATTTAAGGAGCTCTTGATCGGCTGCTTTAAAAGCTTCCTCTGACTGTCTGCAGATGTGCAGTATGTGCTCTTAGATCAGGGATATCAAACTCAAGGCCCAGGAGCTGGATTCCGCCTGCAGGGTGCTTAGATCCGGCCCACAGGGTTGGCTTGGAAATAGCAAAGGAGCTCTGTTTTAAAACGAAAGGAGAAATGTTTTCCCCTTTTGCATTTGAGCCTGCAAGAAGGGGCAGGAAAGGAGAAAGGGAAAGAGAAAAAGAATTAAATATGGGAAGAGAGAAAGGAAGGAAAAAGAAGGAAAGAGGGGAAGGAAGAAGAAGGAAAATGAAGAGGGAAGGAAAAAAGGAAGGAAGGAAGGGAGATTTTAATGAGAGTGAGAAAGGGTCTCAGGGAAGTCCTGTCTTAGCACTTGGCCACCACAGGTGCTCCCAAGTGATGTCGAACTGGCCATTCCCCCCTCCCAGCCCTCCAAGGTCAAACACAAACTGATGTGGCCCTCAATGAAATCGAGTTTGACACCCCTGTCTTAGACCATTCCCAGCAGATACGCTGTGCAGGTGTGCGCAATCCAGCTATGAATATCCTTGAAGCAGCAGAATTGCAGGTAGTCCTGGACTTACAACAGTTCGTTTAGTAACCATTCAAAGTTACAATGGCACTGAAAGAAAGTCACCTATGACCGTTTATCACACTTAAAGCCATTGCAGTCATGTGACTGAAATTCAGACATGTGTCAATTGACTCATATTTATGACAGTCTTAGTGTCCCAGGGTAGTGTGATACCCTTCGGCGACCTTCTAACAAGCAAAGTCAACGGGGAATGCAGATTCACTTAACAACTGTGACAGGAAAGTTGTCATAAGAAGGGGCACGCCCCCTCTGGTCTGCAGACAAACCTCTCTCCACAGAACTGGTCCCTGGTGCCCCAAAGTTTGGGGGCCATGGTTCTAAGCGGTTTACAGAATCACCATGTTGCCCCCAACAATCTGGGTCCTCATTTTACTGACCTCAGAAGGACAGCTGAGTCAACTTTGAGCCGGTCTGGATCAAATTCCAGGCTGTGGGCAGAGTCTGCCTGCAATACCACATTCTCATCACTGCGCCACCATGGCTCAACTTTTATGAAAATAAGGACCTTCCTGTCAAAAGGAGGAGGTGTGTTTCCTCTTTATACTGTTTTTGTGTGGACCAATATGAAGTTTCCTCCTGTTTACCTACCCGTGTTTCCCCAAAAATAAGACCCTGTCTTGTTTTTGGTTTTTTTGCCACCCAAAAAGGCACCAGGCCTTATTTTGGGGGGATATCACCCACTGACTAACCTCACTTGCGCACATCACCTCTGGCCTCCTTTTCGCTGTCAGAGGCCTTCAGGAACTTCTTCTGCGGCCGGCAAGGCTTTCCTGAAGGCCTTTGCAGCCAGTAGCAGAGCTCTGGATCGATCCTGAGCTTTGTTCTCAGCTACAGAGGCCTTCAGGAAAGCCTTGCCAGCCTTGCTGGCTGTAGAAGAAATAGGCCAGTGAGGTAGGCATCGGGGTGTGTGAGGCCTGGCTACAACTGTCCAAAGATAAGTAGTAGGGCAGCTCCACTCCCCATCCCCATCCTAGTTTAATTTTTATCCATGCACTCTGGAGTGGGCGGGATCTTAATTAGGGCTTATATTGGGCACACGTGTAAAAATCAAGCTAGTCCTTTCAGGGTAGGTCATATTTTTGGGGAAACAGAGTAATTGCCCACTTGGTAATAGGCTGTCTTGGGATCCATCCTTATGAAGCACAGAGCTTCCTGCTCTTAGCATCATAGCTCTGTCTGGTGAGCATTTAAGAAACAGGAGCTGGAATGCAACATGACTCATTTTCTTGGTCTTGAATTAAAACCCAATAGCTAGCAGGCTTTTGGCCACACACCCTGTTGCCATTTTGGTTGTTACCCTAGTGATGAGAAAGTGGAAACAGATGTTTACGTTTTTGGGAAGAGAGAGATCCCTCCACATGAATTAAAAAAAAAAAGCTTGAAACAAATGTTTTATTTTATCCGGTGTGTCTTGGAATTCTCTAGTTTTCATAAGCACTCTGGGTAATCATTGTCTTCTGAATTCCTTTCCTCATTTCATTTATATTAACCAGCTCCTCTTCAGTAAACCTGCTGTCAAACAGCCTCATCATTCCTGCTTTTTTCCCTCTCCCGCTGTGTCAATTTAGAGTTTTATTACAACCATCTGCTGCCAAATTAGAAATTCTCTTTCACCTGTATTCTCTTGGGATACCCGAATTCGCTAAAATCCGCCCACAAATTAATTAAAACATTTCAGTGCTATTCTATAAGCTTAGAGGGGGCTTCCCTTTGAGCAGTGTATTTTATAGTTATCAAAATATACGGCGTATGTACAAACATGTAATTTTTGCAGAATTAGTATATTTGATCCAGCACATTGATAAGAGTGATGCAGTGGCCTAGAGGTGGAGCCTCACAATCAGGAAGCTGTGAGTTCAATCCTAAGCAGATATTTCTCTCTTTGGCCACACTGAGAATATATCTGCTGAACAAAACTCCGCATTGACGACAGGAAAGGCATCCGGACATTAAAACTCTCTGCTAGCTCCATTCAGTTGCCCAGACTCCACCCCTCAAGGGATTATCAGGTTGTTAAAAGATGATGATCCTGCACATTGATATACCCAGCAAGGGGGGGTTTAATTTAATCTGAGATTAAATCTTCCTTTGTCAGGTGCAAAGAATCGGGAAGTTGCACTTAGGAAAATTTATTGCTCAAGCATACACATGAGAATCTAATCAACTAACATTCAATATAAAACTGGTGCCAGATAAGGGACAATGGAATTCAAGAGCCATTGGAGCATTTGTGGGAGCATAACGACTCTAGGGGGATGCAGTGGCTCAGTGGCTAAGACACTGAGCTTGTCGTATCAGAAAGGTTGGCAGTTCAGCAGTTCGAATCCCTAGCACCACGTAACGGAGTGAGCTCCTATTACTTGTCCCTGCTTCTGCCAACCTAGTAGTTCGAAAGCACGTTAAAATGCAAGTAGAAAAATAGGGACCCCTTTGGTGGGAAGGGAACAGCGTTTGTTGTTTAGTCATGCCGGCCACATGACCACGGAGACGTCTTCGGACAGCGCTGGCTCTTCGGCTTTGTAACGGAGATGAGCCCCATCCCCTACAGAATGACAAGCATGTATGAGCAAGGGGAACCTTTACATTTACCTTTAAGGACTCTAGGCTGATTACTTGCTTAACTCTGCTCCCAGCAATTCCTGCTCTTCCACAACCTTGCAGTAGGAGATTCAGTTTAAAGAGTACAGCATTACAGTCCTTTAATTCTTTGCAACTCTGAGTTTGACTGAAGAAGTTTGCCAAGGATGAGGGCCTTGAATATAATAGGAGAGACCAGCCCCCGCTCTCTGCTCAGCTAGACATCATCCCTTTAACTGGTTAAGAAGCAAAACCAATGCATGAAATTGTAATGTGCAGTAATTGATTGTAAGCTGACAGGTATTCAAATATTTGCATTTCTAGCAATCCATGCATCATCATTATGGGAATTTTTTCTCCATTAGCTGTGTTTGTGCCATTCACAGCTGTTTAGGCACCCTGTTGTTAAATTATTTTTGTTTCTCAACTGGCAAGTTTTGCCTCATATTGTTATCTTTTGTAAATGCAAATAATTGAAATACAAATTTTGAATTCCCTGAAGATATTTGTTGAGCAACTACATTGGTGTGAGCATGCCATGATAATTTTTATAAGAATCATATTTTGGAAAGTACAGTTTGGACAAAAAAATGTGAGAGATAAGGTCACGTCTATGAGGCTTGAAAGTCCAAGGTCCAATTAATCTGATTTACCACTAAAAACCTATGCAGAGGAATCTTCTTACCTAACAGTCAGCATTTGCTTGGGGTTACATAAGGCTCAAGGGAATTCAAGGGAGGTTGGACTTAAATTTGCTTGTGATTACGTCGGAATTCTAGGCTTATGCCTCTTTTTGTTCTGCCACAGTGGGGGGAAGCCAGGCCATTCTTTACTACAATAATACTGCTAGCAAGACCGCAGGTTTAACCAACAATTTGAATGCAAGGATAGATTAATGTGGCGTTTAAAATACTCTTATTTCCTCCTCTTTCCTAGTTCTGTTCATTTGGAAGTCACCTAATGGGGAGAGGATACTACGTATTTGATAGGAGATGGGATCATTTTCGACTAGCACTCAATTCTATGGTAGAAAAACACTTAAACTCACAAATGTGGAAGTAAGTATATCTGTGTTGTCCGGCTATTTCTTATTTAATGCTTATTTGTTTTGTTTTTTAAATCAAATTTATTTGTCACCATCTCACAATTCAGGTGGCTCCGAGTGGCAAAGAAAATACTAATTTAAATTTAATAGCATTAAATTTTCCTGTGGGAAAAAGATAGCACATAAATAATGTGCATTCTAATGACAAAGCAAGGATAATAGTAACATTGGTGAATAGGAATAATTTTAGTAACCACAAAGTAGTAAAGTATTAGCTACATTTTGAGAAAAGCTTGCTTGCTTGCTTCTCTGTCTCTTTCTGTCTGTCTCTATCATAATGAGCCTCATTGGCACAGTGGTTAGAGTGCAGTACTGCAAGCTACTTCTGCTGCAGCCAGCTGCCTGCAATTTGGCAGATCGAATCTCACCAGGCTCAAGATTGACTCAGCCTTTTGTTCTTCCCAAGTGGGTCAAATGAGGACCCAGATTGTTGGGGGCAACAGGCTGACTTGTAAACCACTTAGAGAGGGCTGGAAAGCACTGAAAAGCAGTAGATAAGACTAAGTGCTATTGCCCTTCCTTCCTTCCCTCCCTCCCTTGGTGGCATATTCTTTAAAATGCAATATTTCAGGCTGATTCTGCCTATATTCTGGAGTTTAATTCTCACTGGCTCAAGGTTTGTTCAGCCTTCCATCCTTCTGTGGTCGATAAAATGAGGACCCAGATTGTTGGGAGCAAGAGGCTGACTCTGTAAACCTCTTAGAGAGGGCTGGAAAGCACTGAAGCAGTATATAAGTCTAAGTGCTATTGCTATCTATCGCTATCTCTATCATATCTATCATCTACCAACCTACCTACCTGCATGCCTACCTACCATCTCTTTCTCTCTCTCTCTCTCTCTCTCTCACACACACACACACACACACGTTACATGTGAATGATGCACAGTGAACAGAAGTAAATAATCAGTAAAAGCATCCCTGTTAATTCAGATAACCGGTTTCTTAATGCCTTTTTTATGTCAGATATCATTCTGGCATATTATAAGGAGTTTTGCAGGCAAAGTTTTGTGATGATATTCATGGACTGATATCATAATAGAGAAGTTGTGGGGGCTCCATCCCTGGAGGTTTTTAAAAGGAGACAGGACAACCATTTGTCCAGAATAGTACAGGGACTCTTGCTTGAGCACGGGGTTAGTCTAGAAGACCTCTGAGGACCCTTCCAACTCTGTTACTCTGTGGAAGAGTTCAGAAAGTGTTTTGGTCTATTTTTTCCCCTTTTAGGCTAGTTGACTGTCTCCCCTGCACAGTAGGTACATATTGTTTATGTCTCTGCTCTGATGGCCAATTTGGCAGAGTGACAGGTTGCAGGAATTCTCTAGCATTTTTGACTTGGCGTTTGGTCTGTCACAACTTCCCAATTGAAATTCTCTCCAGGTGCTTTAAAATTAAGAGAGTTTCCCCCATATCTTCTGATTGCTAGTTGGCATTCATGGATGCCTTTTGCCAATCTTCTCCCTCATTGTCCTATGTGTGGTGGCTGTTGCTGTCATTACCCCGGATAAAACCTTGTGGAATTTTGAGTCCACGTTCCTATTTCTTAATCCTTGTAGGAAAGCTCATTCTGCTAGCTTTCTGTTTGCTAAGGATGCTGGGTTGGACTGGAAAAAAAAAAGCCTCCATCCCAAAGTGTGTGTCTTGTTTTTTTTCCTTCCACACTTTAGGAAGATCCCTCCTGCCGTGGATAGTCCCATGCCATCTCCAGCAGCCCATATCAGCAGTCCCTTCCCGTCCTCCGTCCTCCAACCTTTCAGTAATCCCACCTCGGCGTACATCCCCTCCACGCCCGTCAGCTCAAGGATCCCTCCTTCTTACGTCATGGCTTCTGCCATGTTACCCAACGCCTCTTTGGCAACGGCGATGGACCCCCATTCCCTAACATCCCACGCCACCGCCTTCCCGCATGTGGCGGCCAGCCTGAGCATCGTCGACTCCACTTTTAAGATGCCGTCGGCCCTGTCGCCTCTGCCCGCCGTCATCCCTTCCCCGTCTCACAAGCCATCCAAAACGAAAACCAGCAAATCCTCCAAAGCCAGAGACCTCTTGTGTCGTAGCGACGAGCCTCCCAGTAACAAAAAGAGAAAGCTGCCGTCATCGTCTTCCTCCTCCTCTTCCTCCTCCTCTTCTTCCTCCTTGATATCTTTGCAGACTTCCTCCATGTCCTCGTTCTCAGGGGCGCACAGGAAGAACTGCGTCTTGAACCCCAGTTCCACCGTCAACTCTTACCCGGCGGCCCCTTCCTATAATAGCCTGTCTGTGCACAACGCAAACAACGGAACAAGCCCCTTCAGTGCCAAATCAGAGCCCTCAGGATGGACTTCGCTCTCCGGCAGTCCAGCGGACTCGGTGAAACATATGAGCATTGTCGTGAGCAGCATTGACCCCTCTGGTTTGTCTGTCCCTTCCCTGGTGCACCCTTTGGCGGACCACTCCCTTGCCCCGCACAACGCAGTCTCTCCTCTGCCCCTTTGCTTCGACAAATCGGAAGGGAAAAAACGCAAGAACTCGAGTGCCAGCAGCAAAGCCTGCAAAATCACTAAAATGCCTGGAATGAATAGTGTTCATAAAAAGAGCGCAGCCAATCTCATCTCTCCGGGGCCGGATACGCCAAACAATGCCATCTCTCGGCCGGTAAGTCAGCTTTCATTGGTCTTAGAAACAGGAGTGTCGAACTCGATTTCATTGTGGGCTGCATTGGGGTTGTGTTTGACCTCGGGGGGGGGGGGACAGATGGGGGGACGTGACCAGCTTGACGTCACTCATCGAAGCTCCATTTTCAGCTGCGACAGGCTCTGCCAGCGAAAACGGAGCTTGGGGAGGTTGAGGGCTGCAGGAGCGTGTCATGGCCAAAAACGGAGCTTGGGAGGGCCATACACATGGCCTCTCCAAGCTCTGTTTTCACTGGCAGAAGGCTGCAGGAGGTTGTTTTGGCCAAAAATGGAGCCTGCGAGGGTCCACTCACAGCCTCCCCAAGCTCTGTTTTTGCTGGCAGAGGGCTGCAGGAGGCTGTCCCAGCCAAAAACTGAGCCTCGAAAGACTACTCATGGCCTTGCCAAGCTCTGTTTTCATCGGCAGAGGGCTGCAGGAGGCTGTCGTGGCTGAAAACGGAGTCTGGGAATTCTCCCAACCCCCATTTTTGCTGGAAGAGGCACTGCAGGCCAGTCCTTTGCTGTTTTCAATGAGGCCCCATGGGCCATATCTAAGCACCCCGCAGAATGGATTTGGCCCCAGGCCTTGACTTTGATACCTCTTAGAAGAAGTCTGTCTTGAGAAATCTCAGAATAGGACCCTTGTGGGATTTCCAGAAATCCCCCCCCCCCCAAAGTCAGCACGATCTGTTGTAGGACTGAAACCTCCTATGACAGCGTTTTTCATATCTCAGGATAGGTTGCTGGAAATAAACCTTCTTTTAATGTTTTTAAGAGCAATTAATTTTAAAAAATGAAAACTGTTCCAGTGAAATGCATCAACCAGTGGAAATAAGAGTCTTTTTTGTTTATCATTATAGAATAGCATAGCATAGCATAGCATAGCATAGCATAGCATAGCATAGCATAGCATAGCATAGCATAGCATAGCATAGAATACTTTATTGGCCAAGTGTAATTGGACACACAAGGAATTTGTCTTGGTGCATATTATTTGCAGATTATCATAGTAATTTACATTATTATTTGCAGATTGGGAAAAACAGTGGTGTAGCTTTGTCCCAGTCTAGTCCTTCAAGTACATCAAATCTAATGCACAACAAACAAGTGAGTTGGTTTGGGTTTTTTTAAAAATCACATTTAAATCATAATTTGCATCACTTAATAGCTGTATGATTATCAACAAATGTGGCTTCTCTTAGCAACTCCATTATTTTTACAGGTAGTCCTCAAGTTACAACAGTTCATTTAGTGACTGTTCTGACTTATGAACATTTTTCGCACTTCTGACCGCTATAGCCTCCCCGTGGTCAAGTAATCAAAATTTGGATCCTTGGCAACTGGCTCAAATTGTTAATTTTTGTTTTGTTTTAAATATTTGTCACAATCCCATTTCTCATGTAAGGTGAACTGTTTTTATTTTCTCTTTCAGAAGACATTAAATCGGGCTGGTAGGATAAGGACTCTTCCATGAATAAGGAGAACAACCACTCTCTTATTTTTGCAGCCCTTCTCCAAGCCAATTTATTGGTTTCTGTGTCCTGCAGATTTTTTTCCCCGTAATTTTGTATTAAAATTGTTTCCCTTTTTCCCATAAAAATTGTAGTCATGGTTTACTTTAATTTTTTACATGTGATCGGTTACATTGCTTCTGATCAGTGCAATTGGTTTTAATTTTTTTAAATTAATGCCTTCGGAAGGAAATTATTGTTTTCTCTTTTCAATTGCTTGCAACAACGGAAGCAGTGGACATTTCAAAATAATGCCATTTGTGATTAAAAAGAACAGATTGAGCAAAGCTATTCTTTTAAATTTGTGGTAACTTCTGTATTAATTATTGTCCTCGGGATTAAAAGAAAATCTCCATCCTTTTTGCCAACTTAATGGCTACAAGTTTCAGTGTTTCTAGATTCTTTGAACGCACTGAATGGTTAATGCATCTAGCTATTGCCAATAATTAATAGGAATATTGTGTGACCATTTCCTCATATCTAGGTGAAGGGGCCAAGAAAAGGATTGTCCTTGGTGAAGCATTATTCTAAAATAAAGACAGAAGTTGGACATAACTGAATTTGCATCAGTAGAATTGCACTGACAATGTTTTTACAGGAATTACTGATTTTTTAAAAAAAAAATGAAAGATTTTTTTTTTAATCAGGAAACCAATTATACTAAGGTCCTACAAAATTACTACAAAGGAATTAACTTTTCTTTCTACAGAATTAAAAGTGCACTTATATGCCAGATTTATTTACATCTTGGGGAGAAATGAACATGAATGCAAATAGATTTATTAGCTTCTTTCCTTTTAAAGTAAAAGCTTACGGGCAAATTTTAAAGCATAGGAAATGTTTAACAACGGCAAACAAAGGCTAGGCCTCTTGGGGGAAATTAGAAAATATTCTCAAAATAATTTTTATAATGTTATTGTAATTTATGTTTTCTTATACTTGGGAAGCGACAAGAGTAGTTTCATGGATGATATGAAGCTAGGAAAAAATATAAACAATGGTTGTATTTTTCATGTATTTTGAGTTACATTTTATTGTACATTCTTCAGATTGAAAAAAAAAAGTACATATCTTTATTTTTGCACAATTTTTTGTCATTAGTAGTAGGAACAGAGCCTTGTTTTTTAAAAACTAATTTATTTGTGTTGTATAGCTGCAGGAGTTATCAAATTTCAGTAGCAAAACAACGCTCCAATGATCAAACTGCTGTTCTATATTTGGGGTGGGGGGGAGAGATACGATGAATATGAATTTGAGTGGCTGCTGAAGGAACAATTTAATAATGTCAAGACTTCCTTAGCTTAACATGCATCTATTATGTAGAAAGCTGGATATTGGTGGGTGTTTTAGGATAATGCTCATTTATCTCTTCATTTTCCATGACTTATCTCACAGCATTTTGGAAACCTTAAGTATCAAATACAGCCTTCCACATTTTGTTCTATCACCTTTTTTTTTTTAAAGGTCATTTAATTTATATATACTAAAATGGTATATATAATGTGGCTTTAAAAATGAAAATGGACCAGACCAACCTGTATTGCAGTGTAGTTATTTGTTAAATAGTTGGGGGGTTTTTTCCTCCTTTCCAACCATTTTCCCTTCTACGCACCCAATTATCCAGAAGACATGATTTCCAGCAATAGAGGCATAAGCTTTGGTCGTCAACACATGATGCAATGCATAGGCCCGTCAGCCATATTTAAAAAAAATTAAATGAAAAAAAGCAACTTGGATAACTTGTATGCCTTCTTTTGTATCGATGTTACCAATTTGTACATAGTGCTGATCAACCTTTGTAGAGAATAGTTTATACAGCATATTCTATTATTGCCGATTCTCAGTGAACTGTTGTTTAAAAAAGAAGAAATTTTTCTATCTACACCTTCTATTTTGTTACACTGTTTTACCCATGGCACTTTAACAAAACTTTGGGTTTTACATAGCTGGTCGGTCATGGGAAATAAACAATTATAAAAAAAGAAAAACTGTTGCACAGAAGTGAAATTTGCACCTCCTCAATTATGCTTTCCTACTACAGATTTTAGAATCCTTTTCCAGAAGACTTTTGAAGACAAGCACGTCCAATCATTCTAAAAAGAAAAAAAATTGCCATATGTGTACAGTCGATTCCTTTTCTACGGATCCATATTTTGTAACACTATTTTCCTCCTCCTGCACCTTTTATGTATTAGCAGTATCAAGAAAGAACCCCATTCCATGCTTGTGATAATTGTAAGTGTTGAAAGTAGATGTAAATAGTAAAATTTATGACTTACAGTTTTGAGAAAAGGGAAAAATAAAGAACAAATGTATGTATCTAACTGATACTGCCATGGTTTTAGGACCAGGCCTGGAGATATTCTCTAGTGGGCGATTGTATTTCTTTTTGTTATTTGTTAGTTTTGCTTTATTGTTATTATTATTATTTGTAACATGGCTTTGTAAATAAAATAATTTATATGTTTCTAAGAAAAACACACGCAATGCTTTATCATTTTGTAAAAGAAAAAGGTCCAGGGTTATCTGGGAAAAATTATTAGCCTTGACACGACTTGGTAAAAAGCTTTTATTATTAGGATCTGCTCTGAACTAGAAATCCGCTATCCAAAATAAGGAAATATAGTTTAGTTTTTCTGCTTGTCCTATGTGATGTCTCCATTGTGACCATCAGAACACAAAAAGCCTCAAACAATCTTTGATTAAATAAAAAAGCCTCAAGTGAAAAGAATTTCACACAACACAGTATGTATCTCGCACTACAATCTTATGGAGAACTCTTAGGGAAAGAAGGCCTTTGATCTTCAAAAAGATTGAGTCATTTCAGAGCTACGTGTTAATCAGATCAGACAGATTTCACTAGGATTGACCCTAGCTGCTCAAAAAGTCTGATTGTTAAATCAATACAAGCTGAGTTAATTAGCAACGCATCATCATGTTTCATAAGGCTATTTTAATTCAGCTATAATGGCTACTACACTGCAAGTAGTCCTTGACTTGCCACCATTTGTTTAGCGACTGTTCTGACCTAGGCTTCTCAAGATCATGAAGCAGACTCCTCATCCCAATAAAACCCATTTTATTTAGGTTAAAGAGAATTCCTCTCCAGCAAAGTCCCAGCAAACATCTTTCATGAGACTTCACATCTACAGATCTTTATCAGACTTGGAGAGTTGCCAGGCTGATATCTTCCAAACGCCATGCTGTAGCAGAAATTACTTGGCAAGAAGTCAGGAACAGATCTTCACCCTAATGAATTGAACTAATTGTCTCCTGCAAACCCCACTCCCCTTTTGCTCCTCTTTTATTCCCTCTGGGAGGGGCCATTCACCATCCACCTGTGCCCTTACTCCTCAGTTGACCCTTGTTCCTTAACTGTTCCCTTCTCCTGGCAGCTCTGCGCATGCGCACATTTGGAACAGACTCCAGCTGTTCTTCTGCCCCATTGATGTCCGACTCCAAAGGCAGCTGATAACTGTCAGACGGCCCTGGCCCCATCTCTGCCTCCAACGCAGAGCCCTCGTCAGAGCCTTTCCCAGAATCCAGGAGTGGCCCATGTTCCTCTCCAACCACCTCATTCATTGTCCAAGTCTGCTGCCAGCTCTGCTGGTAGCTGTTGGGCCACAACCATCACCAATATTACAATGGCACTGAAAAAAATGACTATATTGTTTTCTACACTTATAAGACCATGGCAGCATTTCCATGGTCACATGATCAAAATTTCATTATGTGAATTCTGGTCATGTCATTTTTTTCAAATGCCATGGCAAATTATGGTCATGAAATAAACGGTTATATGTCAAGCGCTATCTGCCCTTGTGAGTGTTGTCCATTGCCCAGAGTCATTTAATGGAGTTAGATGGCCATATACATAAACAAGCCTCAAAAACTTTAACCTTAGACTGTCTACTGTTGCCCTCACCCCATACTAGACAACACAGTATCAACAGTAGAGGCCTTCAAAATTCTATGTTCTATCATATCACAAGACTTAAAATGGACACCTAACATCAAAAACGTCATCAAAAAAAGCACAACAAAGAATGTTCTTTCTGTGCCAACTCAGGAAGCTCAAACTGCCTAAGGAGCTGCTGATCTAGTTCTACAGAGGAATTATTCTCATCTGCACCTCCATAACAGGACAGACACAGACTTCAGAGGGTAATTTAGGACTGCAGAAAAAAACAATTGCTACCAACCTGCCTTCCATGGAGGACCTGTATACTGCACGAGTCAAAAAGAGGGCTGTGAAAATATCTACACACGCCCCACCACATCCTGGACATAAATAGTTTCAACTCCCACCCTCAAAATGACACTATAGGGCACTGCACAGCAGAACAATTAGACACAAGGACAGTTTTTCCCCACATGCCATCCCTCTGCTAAACAAATAATTTCCTCAACACTGTCCAACTATTTACAAAGTCTGCACTACTATTACTGTTAATCTCATCACTCCTTATCGCCCATCCCTTCCCACTTGTGACTGTACGACTGTAACTTTGTCGCTTGTCTCCTTAAGATTTATATTGACTGTTTCCTAGTATGATTTGATTGCTTATCGTACCCTATGACTATCACTGTGTTGCACCTTATGATTCTTGACCAATGTATCTTTTATGTACATTGAGAGCATTTGCATTAAGACAAATTCCTTGTGTGTCCAATCACACTTGGCCAATAAAAGAATTCTATTCTATTCCTAAGAGGTATTTAAGGGGCATGCATAAGCACACTAACATGCCTATCACCCGTTTTAATGTTCCCTTTTATTCGTATCTATTTCATATATTAATAATCATGTTAATACTTATATATATTATCAAATGGATGCTTGACAAAATAAATTAATAAAAGTCAATAAAGCATAGAATTGCTCTATGGGTCCCCAGATCTTTAACTAAGCTTAACCAAAAGGCCGAGAAGCGAGCTTTAAACAACTTCAGAAATTCAGAAATGTGCAAAATTTTGCATACATTTCAAACCGTCCAAAACCTCCCAATTTCCCGGCTCATGTTCTTTGGACCGGAGGCCACGCCCCTCCCGCTGTCGTAAACATTCGTCGCCACTCCTCCCCGCTGACGTCACAACCCCCTCCCCAAGCTCTGCGGAACAACCGGGCGAGCAACCTGATTGGCCGAGAGTAGCCCTCTCCGTTATGGCGTTCCCCTGCGCGGCGCGTCCTTGGCCTGTCGCGTAGCAACGGCGATGGACCGAGAAACGGAAGGCCGCGAGTATCTGGCCCAGCACAAAATCCCGGAGCTTTTGTATAGTTTAACCTCGTTGCTTCTCTACCATCGGCCGGGTGAGAGATTTTGCACGGGGGTTGCGTTTCCTTGCCTCGGGAAGACGAGCGGATTTGCCCTTGCACGGAGTATAAAGCGAGAAAATGCGGGCTGGGATTGTTTTCTTTTTAAAAAAATGGTTAAAAAAAACCATGGGTTTTTTGCATGGCTTCCATGGTGGCAGTCGTTGCCCGAGAGATGACCTGTGAGTAATTTACACAACAGGGCAGGAGAATCGAAACTTGGGCACTTTAAGACTTGTGGACTTCTTCTCCCAGAATTCCCCAGCCAGCTATGCATATGGGGAATTCTGGGAGTTGAAGTCCACACGTCTTAAAGTCTTAAAATCCACAAGTCTTAAAAGTGCCCAAGTTTGGAATCTCCTGTATTAGGCTAAACATGTTTTTCAATCTTATCATCATTTAAGGTGTGTGGACTACAATACCCAGAATCCATGCCAGCTGGGGAATTCTGGGAGTTGAAGTCCATGAGTCTTAAAGTGCCCACATTTGGACACTCCTGTATTGGGCTAAAAGGTGTTTTTCAACCTTGACAGCATTTAAGGTGGGTGGACTACAATACCCAGAATCCATAGCTGGCTGGGGAATTCTGGGAGTTAAAGTTGAATTTTGGCAGTTATGAAAAGATTCAAGGACATGGATTGCAATTCTGTGCCTCTCTTGGCCAAGAAGGAAGATACAAACTGCCTGAGTGCCCAAAAGGTTAAGCCACAAAACATTAAATGCTTTATTGTAATAGTTACCTGTCAATCATCATTTTAATTAAAAAAGAACATTTAGTTTAGATATATTTAACAATATGGCTTGGAGTGGACAACAATACGACTGATCTTTTTCCTTTTCAGAGCGACCGAGAGAATTTTTGATAAAGACATTGGAAAAAGTAAAGATTGCCAAAGCAACAAGCAACGATTATCCCAACCTTATGGACGAGTCAAACCTGGATGCAATGTTTGATATGATTGATGTCGGGGGCGAAGGCTACATAAATGTAATAAAGTACAAAGGAGGTTGGTGTTTCTTCATATCTTATGAACTTTTAATGTCTTCCATGACAAGATACAGTAATCCGAAAAAAACAAAAAAAATGTTCCTCCATTTTCTAACAAATGTAATGGTCAACTCATAAAATTTTTCTATGGTCTTTTTAGAGTTACCAACAGAAAGGGAGGGGGGAAAGGGGTTTGAAAGAGTAGTGCGGCAGCTTGGAAAGTGAAAGTGAATTCCATAAATAGTTTTTCAGAGATAGTAACAAGGTGACGGAAGTTTCTGCCATGCAAAATTCTAACTGGAGAGCATGATTGATGACTCTGAACTATGGAGGTGTCCCATTGGAGAATATGAATTACGATACACCCAGGGTGTGGGGGAAAACCAGGGCCAAAGGTGACAATGAATGATGTGTCTCAGAGTTGGCTACACCCAGGCAATGTCGTCATGTTTACTCCTACTAAATCTTCTTCAAGTTTTGGAAGTTTGGCTCAAGACTCATGATTTAATTGGGGTAACTGCTGGAATCCTGACAGTAACAATATTTTAGATTCCTATTCAAAAATCACACTGATTTGTCTGTAAATATCTCAGCAGTTTGGCTAGTAAATTATATTTTATCCCACATGACAATGTGTGAAGCATCTTCCAATAAACAAAAGTTATCTGGAAAAAAATAGGAACTTCCTTCTTAGAAGATTTTAGGTTGCTGCACTGGAGTGCTATAAAACTGCCTAGCCTCTCCCCACTTCCTGGGCGAGAAAGCAGTTTAGCAGAAGCAGTACAGATAGTCCTCAACTTACAATTCATTTAGTGACCATTCAAAATGACGGCACTGAAAAAAGTGAATTATGACAATTTTTCACTGATGACCATTGAAGCATTCCCACAGATACAGGATAAGTTTATAGAAATATTTGTAGCTACATCATTATTTTACTGTATTTAATTATTTTAATTTTGTCTTCCATTTAGTACTACAATGACAGCTGTATATATAGATTATAAAAAGCTGAATCTACATGACAAAACAAGCTAAATCAGAGTTTTTCATTTTTATCTGCCTCTACTTGTTACTGCATAAATAAACAATGTCTGAACTGTGTACTTCTGTATATACATATTGAGAACTGTCTAATCCATGATCAGTTTGTGTTACTTCTCTATTTTCCAGCTGCAAAGAAGAGTCCTTGTTTAAAGAAAAATAGTGATTTCTGTTCAATTTCCCATAAACTGCTAGAAAACATATTTATATTCCTAATATCCTTTTTGAGGTCATATCACCTCCAAGGTGGAAATGACTGGATTTAAACATAATAATAACCCTCCAAAATGGCTCACTTAAGTTTGGCTTTAGTACCTTCCACATATTCAGTCCCTCTTAATTTTGGAAATCAGTTTATGGCAATAGAGTATTGCATGAATCTAGCAGATTATGGTAGATTTAGCAAGCCACTGCTTGGCATGAAATGTGAGTCCAACTGAGTGATTCCTGACAGGTGGAACACCAAATGATTGAGTGTGATTTTGGTAGGAGTCACATGATTGCAGCAATCTAAACGAAATAAAAGTCTAAAAAGGTGGGCTGCACGCAAATTTGGAGGCCTTCTTTTGAGCAATTATGCATGGAGGGTTATACTACATGTGGTGTCTTTGTTCAGGTTTGTTCAGGTATTTTCCCACGTCATTATAGTTGTGCTTTTAAAGTTGTAGCACAGAATCGGCAGCATCTCATCTGCCATCATCAGTCTTCTGTATTGTGTTCGTCTGTGAGTCAGACTTTCACAGCCGTTTCTGTTTTAAATTTGGTGCTAGCCATCTGCTGTGCCAGAATGGCAACTACCATTCTTAGATGTACTAATCTCCAAAAAAACAGATGGCATACTAGGACACACCATATACCAGAAGAAAACACACACCAACCGCTACCTCAACATCCAATCCCACCACCACTCAGCACAGATAAACTCCGTAGCCAAAACACTAATCGCCAGAACCAAACACCTGGTAGACAAGACACACATAAGACTGAACTATGCACCCTGACTAAAGTACTGACAGCCAACGGCTTCCACAAAAGCAAAATCACTGGCTTGATCCACAAAAACACACTGAGACATAATGGAGACCTAGAAGATGAACAGACCTATGGAACAGCTGTCCTGCCCTACATAAGAAGTACTACAGACAAAATCAGTAAGATACTACATAAGCATCACATAAAGACTGCCTTCAAAACAGACAGAAAAATAGCAGCCATCCTAAGAAACCCCAAAGATAAAATTGACCTGGAAAACCAAGGCATATATGAAGTGCCCTGTGCATCATGCCCTCCCACATACATTGGACAGACCAATAGAAGAATAAGTACCCACCTAGATGAACATAAAAATGCAGTAAAAAAGCTGGAACACACTTCCTCGCTAGTCCAACACATGAAAGCCACAGGTCATAGCATCGACTTCAATGGCACCAAAACCCTAGCCACTGTAGAAAACCCCAGCCACAGAATTATCAGAGAAGCCATAGAGATTGAAAAAAGACCTGAAAGCATGAATAGAAGAGATGATTCTACCAGACTGTCAATTTTTTGGAAGCCTGCACTCACAAACAAAAAAATCTCCACACCACAAACCAGGCAAACACAAACAGACCCCACCAGATACCTCCAGCTCAAACACACCCCAACCAGGCACCCAGATGAAACCTAGCTTCCTAATAAATGATAGCCGTCCATTTACTTGGAGCCAAGCCGCACTAAAAGCCTCCAATACAGGAAACACAATGTTGCCAGCCAATCAAGACAAAAAAAGCCACAAACAGACAGAATAGATATTAGAAACACTAATCAAGCAGAACATAGCAAACTCCAAGACCAATAAACACAGACCAAGACTCCCAACCAATCAGGATGAAGAAAAAACCATTCTGGCACAGCAGTAAGCTAGCCCCAAATTTAAAACTGAAACTGCTGTGAAAGTCTGACTCACAGACGAACACAGTACAGAAGCCTGATGATGGCAGATGAGATTCTGCCAAAATGTTGCTACAACTTTAAAAGCACAACTATAATGACGTGGGAAAATACCCGAACAAAGCTGAATACCATACATATAAATACCCGCGAAAACTTAAGAAAACTATCTATCTATCTATCTATCTATCTATCTATCTATCTATCTATCTATCTATCTATCATCTATTATTTATCTCTTATGTTTTAGCACTTGAGTCTCTGGGATTGAGTAGCCAGGATGTACCTTATAAAGAAAATGAAATAATTACATCAAATGTCTTCAAGGAAAATGTGTAAGTTAAACCAGAATATTACATTTTATGTGGAACTAGCTTGATGCCCGTGCTTCACTACGAAACTATGTGGTCGTGCTTAGTTTTGGGGGAGGAAAATAAGAGGGAAAAAATTCTGCCTCTGCCTACCAGCATCCATCGGTACTCATCTGGCTATCGTCCTGTCAGTGTGTGATTTGAGGGCTGTTTGGAAACTGAAATTCAGAGTATTTGCTGTGAGCGAGACAGCAAGGAACCTGGGCGTAGCTTAGCTCAACTGTTCTGTTCTAAAGCTGCTTGGTGCTGTGAAACTGACACTCCTCTCCTCTGCTTGTGTTTTGCATTTGGAAAAGGTTTCTTTTCAGGTGAGAGGGGGAGTAGAACTCCTTAGCATCAGTGTTAATAATAATTATAATGTAGGAAATACTAATGCTCTGCTGGGCCTTTCGAAAAATCCTTTCTTAGTGAGCCCCTAGAAGCCAAGAGGAACATATGGGCCAAATTTCAAGTTTGTAGGCTTTACGGTTCAGGAGATTTTGTGATGATACGTGAGGGGTATTTCGCTTTTATATATAGATTGCAGGGATGTGTGTGTGTGTGTGTGTGTGTATACAAAAATGTGTAATGAGGAAAATGCAACTGTTTATATATGATCTTTATATGTTATATATCTTTGTTTTTTTCCACAGGATGAAAAAATTTACTGAGCTGTGGACAACGGTTTGATTCTAAATATGCTTATGTGGGATATTTCTTTTATGTATATATATATATATATATTTCAGTTTCTGAAAAAAAGCTAGCAATTTCATTTATATGTAATGGCCTTCCCTTGTAGTAATTTTATCCTCACTGAAGCATTCCTTTATTTCAGAATCTTCACAACTGTTATCATACTGAATTTGCTAAATAAATAATGGGAGTATTAGCCAACATTAAGCTTCTTAGCAGTCCTTTTATTTCAGTGAGATAGGTTAAATTTGAATTTTCCCATCAGGAAAAAAAAGTGACATTATGATTAGTTTAGCCATTGCCAGAGGATCATAACCCCAACTTTATAATCAAAAGACGGAGGCTAATCACATTTATTATCTAGAATAATAAGAGTATGTTTAAAGAATTGCACAAATTTCTGTGATGCCTTTTATCTTATCCATATTAGAAGTATGCTGGCGTTAGGAGCCAAAATAAGTAAAACTTGCCACAGAATGGCATGCAAGTTTTTTGACCCTTTTGTCAACACTCTGGTTGTTTCATTCAAAAAGGTAAGAACAGTTTTGCTCTTTTAAAATATTGTGTAATATCACAATCTTGGTAACACAAAAAGGTTCAGAAAACACACTTATCTACTCTAAGCAAGGTTAATCTGAGCTTCCGAGGAGACAATAAAGTGAAATTGGTCTATCTCAGAATTTTTTAAAATACTCCAGTGTGTTCCTCTAAGAGTGGCTAACCTTTTGGGGCTCCTGTACCAAAAATTGTGCACGTGATTGCACGCTTGTGCTTGCGCGCCAGCACTCAGAAGGCAATGCATGCTTCCCCCCACGCCCTATACACATGCACGCACAATCCCCACCCCCGCTGCCCCCTTACCTGCACTGTGCCTCACAGCTGATTTTCGGCCAGTTTGAGACCTTTTTCAGCCTCCCAGAGGCCAGAGTAAAGCTTCTGCAGACTTTGCAGGCCGAAAACTAGGCCCGTTTCATCACTTCTGGTATTTCCAGAAAAACAGGAAGTGATGAAACAGGGCTAGTTTTCGGCCTGCAAAGCCCACAGAAGACTTCCTCAAGCCTTTGGGAGGCCGAAAAAGGCCTCAAACCAACTGAAAATCAGCTGTGAGGCGCGCGCATGTGCAGTGAGGTAGGTTTGCCTGCAGCTTGTGTGCCAGCATAAATGGTTCTGCGGGCCACCTGTGGTTTGCCATCAAGGCTCTAAGATGATTATATCTATAATATGGAGCGTATGGTAGGATAATTTTTTCCATTGAAAAGAATTTCCCTTGATTACCACAGTCAATTGAGAAAAGGACAGGTGTCACTGACAGTAAACTTGCAACTGAGCATAACAGCCAATAAACTAACCAGACTTCATCAAATTTCAAATGTTTCTTTGAAACTGATATATATCCTCATCTTCCTTTAAAGACCCCATAATCCCTTGTGGGGTGGAGTCTGGGCAACTGAATGGAGCTAGCAGAGCGTTTTAATGGCTGGATGGCCTTCCTGTCACCAATGCGGAGTTTTGTTCAGCAGATATATTCTCGGTGAGCCCAGAAATATCTGCTTAGGATCAAACTCACAGCCTCCTGATTGGGAGGTGAGAGCTCCACCTTTAGGTTTCACATCACTCCGAAACGATTATATATATAATTATAATATAATTATATATATATATATATAATTATATATATATAGGGGTTTAATTTTCAGTGTTTTTTTTAACATGTTGTTTTCTTTCCAAGGCAATATACTCAAGATCAGGTGAGAACAAGGAGTAATTTCTAACAATGTAATAGTAATTAGTGTCTCTCCATTCTGTCTGCTTTGATTATCTGCCAGCGTTAGGCCAATTTGTCCTCAAATTAAGGAGGATCTCCACATCCTTTGGAGCTAACTTATAAATTCCAAGTTCGTTTAACGCTGCCACGGCAGTGGGTTGATTTGAATTAGAGGAGATTCCGGTTCTGGTTTCCATGGCTGTCTGTAGCACATCTTTCAACAGCAGGGCTGAACCAATGTTTAAGTTCAACACAATACAGGCCTCTTTGATGCTAGACAAGGAGAAACACAAACAAAAAAAATCAGTTCTAAACGCAAGTTAAGTTTAACAGCTGTAAGTGTGAAAGTTAGTTATAAGTCACTTTTTTCAGTGCTGTTGTAACTTTAAACTTCACTAAACAAATGGTTGTTAAATCAAGGCACTGTATCCTGTAAAGAGCGGTGGAGTTTTGCTGAACTCTTGATTTCGGCAGAGCTAGAACTGAAGGAATCCTTCCTGTCAGGAAGAATGTATCCAAGTCTCTAAATCTGATCCATCCTCTTATATGTTACTTTTCTCCCAGCTGACCCATAACATTTATACAGGTAAGTAAATGAAAGGGAAATGAGAGATCTTAAATAATTTTTATGACACTGAAACAATGGGTTAAAGGTGCTTTCCCCTGTCCCCTTCAAAAGACAAAACTGCCCTTTTCCGCTTGAAGATATTTCGCTTCTAATCCAAGGAGCTTCTTCAGTTCTGACTGAATGGCGGAAGATGGAAGAATTTATATTCCTTGCAGTCCTCTGGACATTAGTATTCTCTCTGAGAGTCATTGAGACCACTTGGAGGTTCATCTGTGCCCTCAATCAGCTAACTAGTGCCAATGGGTGTGGAGCCTTCTGGGAACTGCTGAAAGTGCTATGTAGGAGATAGGTAGTGTTTTATTCCTTCCACCCTGTTGAGAGAGGGCTGTTCAATCTTAATGACCACATGACTGAAAGGAATTTAAATCCTTCCATCCCCCACTGTTCATCAGAACTGAAGAAGCTGCTTGGATGAGTAGCAAAACCTCTTCAAGGAAAGAAACAAAGTCCAGTTGCCTTTTGAAAAAAAGCACCTGTCAGGATTCCGGCAGTTACCCCATTTAAATAATCAGTCTCAAGCCAAACTCCCAAAATTTCAAAGGATTTATTGAAAGTCAACATGTTGGCATGACATGGGCATAGCCAACTCTGACACACATAATTCACTGTCATCCTTGGCCCTGCTTTCCCCTCTGGGTGTATCATAATTCATATTCTCCAATGAAACATGTCCATAGCCAAGAGTCATCAATCATGCTCTCCAACTAGATTTTTGCGTGGCAGAAGCTTCAGTCATCTAATCAGTCTTTGAAGAAAATAGGAATGGAATGTACTTTCGATTCCACATTGCTGCCTGCTCTTTGAAACTACCCCCCACCTTCTTCTGTTGGCAACTATAAAACGTGTATAGAAAATGTTTTATGAGTTGACAGCACCTTTGGGACAGCAACCAACCTGGATGGCTGAGAATCTCCAGAGTTAATCCCTCTCCCCCCCTCAAAAAAAAACCCCAAGAAGAAAGCTTTCCTACGCAACTCCGAAATAAACGAGAATTTGAGATGTGCCATACTCACTGTTTGAAATAATTCTCTGGCCGTTTGCAGTAATGGGAAAACAGAGGGAAAAGATTCCGGGTCATGTCGAACTGGAGTTGGGCCGCTCCCCCTTCGTTGAAGTGATTGGCTAGAATGACCTATAAAATATGTAGAGGATGGAGCAATGTTTAAAACTAGGAGCGTTTTCTTGGCTAAAGTTTTGGCGAGATGCCAGCAGCGGTACTGACCTCCTGGTAGATGAACAGATCAGTTTGCTCCGCCAGCATTTGCCAGAAGATTTTGAACAAGGTGTAACAAAGCTGCTGCTCTAACTGAAGGAGCCGATCTCTCAGGGTCAGGAGCAAGGGGCAGGCGCTGCTTGATAAGGACATCACGGCTTGTTCGGCCTGGGAAGGCAAGGAGAGCCACCTAAACGGAAGATGCAAAAAGCTTTGCTCGAGTTGACCCGTAACTTCCCCTTTTCAATGAAAAATGTCTGGTGTGAAGGATTGGGCCCCCACACTAACCTGATTTTATACTTCACACCTACAACACGAGTAATCTAATCAACTAACAGCCCTAAATTGGTGCTAGAGAGGAGACTAGCAGAATTCAAGAAGGGCTGGACTTTGTTTGTGGGAACGTAACGATTCCAGGCTTATTCCACTCTTGACACTGCCTCTCCTCCAACAAATGGTACATCTAGGAAAGCATCTGTAAAGCATCATAAAAGGAGAGGCATGCGGCCAACTCCCTCCCTGTTGGGTGCTTTTGACTAGGCCTTTTGCATCCCACCCACCTTATGGGATTCATGTCACCCTTGAAAGCACAGAGAAACCGCCAAGTGGCCTCAACGACTTTCCGAGAGAGGGCTCATGACCAAAATGACTGCAAGGAATATAAATCCTTCTATTCTCTACCCTTCAGGTCAGAACTGAAGAAGATTCTTGGATGAGAAGTGAAAGGTCTTCTAGCAAAACCAAGAAGTCCAGTTGCTTTTTGAAAGAAAACACCTTTGGGGCATCAAGTTTATGGTTTGCAGCCTCTTTGCTACTGCCCAGCCATTCTACGAGCTTATAGCTGGACCACATAACCAATGCCTTGGGGGCACAGAGACAAAAAGCAGAGAATGACAGGCTCACTTCCTTCCTCATTTCAGTGGCCTTATTGGCTGCGCAACTCCCCAAGGGGGCGGTGATTAATTCAGTTCTACACTTAAAACAACATCAGCATCACTCTGAAAAGCTTGTTTTCTAGTGGTCTGGAGGGCCCTTTCCCTGTCAACATTCTGTTATGAAAAAAAGGGGATTTTCAGTGAGATTTTCCCTCCTGCCTGCAAAACTACACATTAAAACTTTTGATTAGAAGCAGCAGCAGCAAAGTTTGATCTAGCAGCACTGATAATGTTACTTGGTATGGTAATGAAAGGTCTGCAAGAAAACCACCGAGCTCAGAGAGCTCCAAGGACCCCACAATCCTCCACCTTTCTACAAATCCCTCCCTCTTCTACCACTGATGATGTTACCTAGTAGGGTAATGAAAGGTCTGCAAGAAAACCACCGAGCTCAGAGAGCTCCAAGAACTCCCTCACTTCAACCCCGAGCTGCAGATATTCCCCTCTGAAGTTTTTACCTTTCCCTTTTGTATATCTTGGCAACCTCTTTGACCTCATTGAAGACATGATCTACTTGACGAGTCAGCATGTCATGCTTCAATCGTTCCAGGAGTTGGATCATTTCATCGAACACGGAGCTCTCTAGAGAAGCCAGCTGTCCCAACTGCAGTTTGCTTAGCATGTCGTTTTCTGCAGACATTTCCAGGGCAGCCTGCTGAAGCTGTAAAAAAAACTGCCCAAACAACATTGGGAAAGGAGAAAAATGGTATTACCACTAGTCTTCTGAGGATCTTAACTTGTGGTTAGAGCCGTTATGGCGAACCTGTGACATGCATGCCACAGGTGGCACACAGAGCCATTTGTGCAGGCATGTGAGCCCCAGACAAACTTATCTGCACTGCGCATGCATGCCTCCCAGGTGATTTTTGGCCTGTTTGAGGCCTTTTTCGCCCTCCTAGGGGCTTGAGGGAAGCCTCTGCAGCCTTTGGAGGCCGAAAAACAGGCCTTCTGGAAATACCGGACATGCCGAAACCAGAACTGCTGAAAATGGGTCCGTTTTTCGGCCTCCAAAGGCTGCAGAGGCTTCCCTTGAGCCCCCAGGAGGGCGAAAACAGCCTCAAACGGGCTGAAAATCAGCTGGGAGGTACACACATACGCAAGGAGGGCAGGGCGCATTGCATTGTGGATGCTGACGCGCACGCGCTTTCGGCACATCACAAAAAAAAGGTTTGCCATCATTGGATTAGAGCAACTGTTTTGCATTCAGGAGCTCTGGCAATTCAGTTTAGTAAAAGGAGCTAATGGCGGGGCAGGAAACATGCCAAAAGAATCACTAATGTTAAGGAAGAGAAAACCTATTTTTAGCTGAGGCTCTCCAGTCTTTATTAACCACATGCCAACAGGAGATGGAGGCTGAGCCATTCCACAATCCAAATCAATGTTTCTCAATGTTTGGCAACTTTAAGGTTTCAACTCCCAGATTTCCCCAGGCAGCCATGTAAATCAGGGGTCTCCATGCCCTGGTCCATGGACCGGCACTGAGCCATGGCATGCCAGAAACCAGGCTGCACAAACGAGTGGAGCCCCATGCGCTGGATGCAGACAGCATGTGAAAACATGGCCCCTTCGGTCCACGGGAAAATTTCTTATGGAACCGGTCCCTGGTGCCCAAAAGGTTGGCGGCCACTGATGTAAATAATGTATAACTATTCAAACGGTCTAGATTCTAGAGTGTTGCATATTTCTAAGCTGACTTTCTGGACTTATTCAAAGCGAGGAGGGTGTCAGGATTCTGGCAGTTACCCCCATTTAAACATGAGTCTCAACCAAACTTCCAAAAGTTCAAAAGGATTTATTGGGAGTTATCATGCTGGCACTGCCTGGGTGTAGCTGACTCTGAGACATATAATTCTCTGTCACCCTTGACCCTGGTTTTTCCCCTACACCCTGGGTGTATTGTAATTCAGATTCTCCAATGGGACACATCCATAGCCCAGAGTCATCAATCATGCTCTCCAGTTAAAATTTTGCGTGCATAAACTTCGGTCACCTAGTTACTATCTTTGAAAACATTTATGGAATGCAGTTTTCCAAGATGCTGCATTGCTCCCTCCTCCCTTTTTGTTGGCAACTCTAAAAAGACCATGGAAATATTTTATGAGTTGACAGACGGTTTTGGAACAATAATAACCACTCTACCATCCCTGCTTTGGGATTGTGGCCAGTGCCACACTCAAAACATTAGAAGCATTTCTGAGAGAGTAACTTCCCCCCTCTATGCCCATCAGGTTTTGGTTGTACGACCAGAATTGAACCCCAAATTTCTGTTGCTCAGTGAGATGTTTGTTAACTGAATTTTGCCCCATTCTGCGACCTTTCTCACTGCCGTTGTTCAGTGAATCTCCGCCGTTGCCAATGTTAATACTGTCAATAGCACAGATGATGTTACCCGGTTTGGTAGTGCAACGTCTCTGCAAGGAAACTGCCAAGATCAGAGCACACCAAGGATCACGCAGTTACCAATAATTTTTTTCAATCTTTCCTTTGCTTAAAAAGCATTTCGATAATCCGCAAGAGGGCCACCTGCGATCACGCATTACTTACCACGTTGTCAGCCCAGTCTGCTAGTACTGTGGCAATGTAGTTGACCGCATTTAGGATCGCGCAGTATCGAAAGGCCAGGGGCGTCCTGGTTTCTTCCTTCATGACTTGAGTGAGTCGGATTCGAAAGTCGTCCACCAGCTCTTTCTGTAATTCCAGGAACTGCAGTTTTCTGGTTGCTATAGGAAGGTGCTTGTATCTATCTATGTAGAGACAGCAAAGCGTTGGCATTTTGCATATGGCAAAACACAAGTCCCGTGTTTCCCCAAAAATAAGACCTAAATGGAAAATAAGCCTTAGCATGGCGTTTTTTCAAGATGTTTGTAATATAAGCCCTATCCCAAAAATAAGCCCTAGTTAAGATTGTCAGACAGATGGATGGATTTAGTGCCGTATGTCCCCTCCCTTGTAGCACTGATGATATTGCCCAGTTGGGTCATGAAACATCTGCAAGAAAACTACCAAGCTCAGAGAGCAACAAGGACTCCTCATTTCAACCCTGAGCTACAATTATTCTCCTTTATTGCCGCCTCTTGAAAACCGATTTCTTCTTCCTTTGACTACTAACAATAGTTGATTCTTTTGTAAAAGATACAGAATGATACCATTCCTGAATTAATAAACATCATCTTTTTTTTAAAAGACCCCATAATCCCTTGCGGGATGGAGTCTTGGGCAATTGAACAGAGCCTAGTGTTTACTGGCCAGATGCCCTTCCTGTCACCAGCGTGGAGTTTTGTTCAGCAGATATGTTCTCATTGTGCCCAAAGAGAGAAGTATCTGCCTCTACCTAGGATTGAACTCACAACCTCCTGATTGTGAGGCAAGAGCTCCCCCCAAGGGCACCGCAACACTCTCTCCGGAATAAAACAGAAGGAAAATGCCAAACAATATATGGTCATTACCAGTGATCACCAAAAGCAGAGTCATAAAAGTTTCAGCGCAGTCTGGGACTTTCATTTCATCTACATCAGTGATGTCTTTGTACTGGGAGACCCACGCAGCTTCCGATGAAAGCATGGAGTCCATCTTCTGAAGAGCGACTGTGAGGTGGACACAACAATGAAAATAGCACAAGGGTCTCCAAACTTGGCCAGTTTAAGGCTGGTGGACTTCAACTCCCAGAATTCCTGAGCTAACATGACAGGAGGACAAATTCTGGGACTTGAAGTCCACCAGTCTTCAAGCTGTCAAGTTTGAAAGACCCCTGAATTTTTTAAAGAAAAGCCCAAATGCAGACAATATGGTGCATCATGTTACATTTCAGGTAGTCCTCGACTTACGACTACCATTGAGCTCAACATTTCTGCTGCTAAGTGAAAAATTTGCTAAGTGTATTTTGCTCCACTTTTCATGCCAAGTGAATCACTACAGTTGTTATAAGTTAGTCACACGGCTGTTAAGTAGATTCTGGCTTCCTCATGGAAACTTTGGTCAGAAGGTTGCAAAAGGGGATCGCATGATCCCGGGACTCTGCCACTGTCATAAATACGAGTCAGTTGCCAAGCATTTTGTGGGGATGCTGCAACTGTCTTATGTGTGAAAAATGGTTTTAAATTGTTGTTGAGCCTTCGAACAGTCACTAAATGAAGTGCTGTAAGTCCAGGACTACCTATATTTGATTAGACTCCGGGTAGCTATTGCCCAGGGGAGAGGTGTCGAACTCAAGACCCGCAGGCCAGAATTGACCCATGGGGGGCTTACAACTCGCCTGCGGAGCCAGCTTGGAAATTTCAAAGGACCGGCCTGCGGTGCCTCTGCTGGCCAAAACGGGGCATGACCCCCGCTTCATGCAATCCCCCCACGGTCTGTTTTTGGCCAGCAGTGCTGCAGGAGGCCGTGGAGACTAAAAATGGGACCCTCCCGCACCCCATTTTGGCCAGCAGACTGCTACAGGAGGCTGAAAATGGGACCTCCCGCCCCGTTTTGGCTGGCAGAGTGCTGCAGGTGGCCATGGAGGCCAAAAATGGGACCCCCCCATACCCCATTTTGGCCAGCAGAGTGCTGCAGGAAGCCGTGGGGGCCAAAAATGGGACACCCCCACAACCCGTTTTGCCTGGCAGAGTGCTACAGGAGGCGTCTGTCCCGTCTCCACCACCCCCTGCTCCTGCCCCCCCCTCCCCGCTAGCCTGCAGAGGACAACTACAATGCTGATCTGCCCCTCGAAGAAATCCAGTTTGATCCCCTTTCCCCCAGGGGAAAGGAAAACAGGGTTGGGATTGTTTTACTCCAAGGCCTCTTACATTTTCTCTCTACAGTTAACCACCTCTGAAAGTAGGTTTCTTCCGACAAAATGTGCATGCAGCTGGGGAGGCTGCCGAGGTACCCGTGAACGCCATGCAGCTCTCTTTCGAAGAGAAGGATCTCGTCCACCAGGTGACAGAAGAGGTTGTCGTCATACAGCATGCAAGGGATCTCAGCATCCAGCTTCTCCAGAACGAGCATCACCAAAGCACGGGAAAACTCCAACTGTAAGAAAGAGAGAGAGCAAATGGAAAGATAAAAAATAGGCGGCACTTCTTGCAAGTTGTCCTCGACTTACCACAGTTCGTTTAGGGACTGTTCAAACTTGTGACGGCAAGGGATTTACCCTTATGACCGTTGCCGCATCCCCAACGGTTCAAGTTCAGACAAAACTCTTACACACACTGGAGAATGTTGCAAACTAGGAACAGGACCAAAAGTGAAGTCAAGTAGTCCTCCACTTACAACAGTGTATTTCAGGGGCTGTTCAAAGTTACAAGGGCACGGAAAAAAAAAAAACTTATGGCCATTTTGTCAATTCATCAAATATTTCTCTGGTCTTTTTAGAGTTGCCAACAGAAAGGGAGAGGTCAGTGCAGCAGCTTGCAAAACCAAAACTGGATTCCATAAATGTTTTCAAAGATAGTAACTAGGTGACTGAAGTTTCTGCCTGTAAAATTCTAACTGGAGAGCATGATTGAGGACTTTTGACTATGGAGGTGTCCCATTGGAGAATATGAATTAGGATACACCCAGAGGGTGGAGGGAAAACCAGGGTCAAGGGAGATAATGAATGAAGTGTCTCAGAGCCGGCTACACCCAGACAGTACCGGACATGTTAACTCCCAATAATTCCTTTTGAAGTTTTGGAAGTTTGGCTCGAGACTCATGATTGAAATGGGGGTAACTGCCGGAATCCTGACACGTTTCTCACACTTGCAACTGTCGCAGCATCTCTACGCTCACACAACCATAATCTGGATGCTTGCCAACCGGTTCATATTTATGATGGTGGCAGTATCCCGGGGTCATGTGATTTGCGACCTTCTGACCAGCAAAGTCAATGGGAGAAGCCAGATTCATTAACAACCGTGGTACTAACTTAACTGCCTTCATTCACTTAACAACGGTGGCAAGAAAGGTCGTAAACAGGGCAAAACTCACTCAACAAATGTTTCACAGCAATATAGATTTTGGGCTCAGTTGTGGTGTCAAGGACTGCCTGTAGTACAGGGGTGTCAAACTCAATTTCATTGAGGGCCCCATCAGGGCTGTGGTTGACCTCTGGGTGGGGAGGGGGACGCATGGCTGACTGGGTGGGCATGGCCAGCTTGACACCACTCCCCAAACTGCTGGCCTGTTTCCTCTTCACATTGGGTAGACCTGCTGTGGTTCGCCGGCAGCCTGTGCAGACGGCAGTGGAATTGGACAGTGGGGAAGAACAGGGGAGGACTTGGACGAGGGTTCTGCGTCTGATACAGAGATGGGGCCAGGACCATCTGAGAGTGGGGTGCTGCTTCTGGAGCCTCTGGAATCTGGCAGAAGGGGCGCCTATTCCCAGTGTGCGTGTGCGCAGAGCTGCCAGAAAGCAAGAACAGTTAGGACAAAAGGGGTGACTCGGGAGTAAGGCTTGGAGGTGATTGCCCCACCCCAAAGGTATAAAGGAAGGGCAAAGGTAGGGAAACTTTTGCAGGAAGCAATGTTGTTTGCTCTGTTCGGATTAAACCTTGAAGCTCTGTGTGGACTTTGTACTTTGATTGGTTTTTTACAGTTCATTTGGCACTTTAGTTGTTGGCAGCAATTCAAAGGAGAGAAAGGTGGGTGCTTATCTCAAGGAACTGTTTGGGACTCATTACAGGCTGGGAATGAAAATAATTCCCAGCGTTGAAATAAAACGAGTTGTTTGGACTAAGCGTGTGCTTAATTATGGTCTCAGGGAGCCTTGGTCAGAACAAGACCGGGCCGAAATAAAGTGAGATGGCTCATTACATTTTCCAGGACATCCCCGCGAGACGGATCCCACCACATCCCAGGCTGGATCCGGCCCATGGGCCTTGTGTTTGACATGTTTGACACCCTTGCTGTAGTACAATGGCTGGTTGATCTGTAAGAAAAACAAGAGAGGTTTACCCTGGCGTTCACAGAGGTGCCTGCTTTATCCAATATAGGCTGAACTTTGTCTTCAAGAAATGACACGTGGTTTCCAATCCACATCAACACTTGGGTTAGATACCACTCGGGCTTTGGAAGGGAAAAAAAAATCATGCAAAATCAGAGAAAAAGTTGTGCAGTGCTCAGTCAGTTACAATTCTATCAGCAACATCATGCCCAACCTCAACGGCATCCAACCTTGGCAACTTTAAGACCTGTGGACTTCAACTCCCAGAATTCCCCAGTCAGCCATTCTGCACATTCCACTCTGCACATTCTTGGCTGGGCCACAGAACCATCAAGGAGCGAGTGATTATTATTTATTATTAGCATATGGTGTTGCTACACTAGGCAGGAGACCACAATGATATTACAGAGTTATAGTTTGGCTTGCCAAGGTACTATCATGCCCCTGTCAGAGAATGAATCCGAGGAGGAAGATAAACAGTTGAAAGGGAGCAGGTGTGTGGCTCCGTTGGCTGTGGAAGAAACTGGGCAAGGGCAAAATCCGGCTGGGCAGAGCAGGGAAGAGGTAGAACAAGGGAGAGGGGAGTTCAGAGGAAGACCCAGGTCCACACCCTCTTCATCCTAGGGCATGCAGGGAGGAACAGAGAAGAGAGCAACGTGGGTTGTGTGGCTTACGGGGGAAGAAAGGGCCCTGATTCCCTTCATTAGCAACAACTGGGAATGAGAGTTTAAAAGAAATGCATGCTGACTGCGGCAGCTGCTGGGAGCAAACGTGCGTTTATCTTGTGTTGACTTTGGTTATCTGCGTTCCTGGCATCCTCCCAACCAGGTTGCAATCTTTGCAGAGTGAGGATTTAAAAAGAGAACCTGTAAGAAAAGGATTTCCACATCAAGGCCATACCTTGGTCAGGACGTTGGTTTGCCGATTCCCCGTGAAATGGTATTTGAATCTTTTCTGAAGGGGAGCCAGCATGATCTGCATAGGTAGTATAATGGGTGGAGTTGGCAGAAGGAAGTATTTTTCCGGCAGCTGCTTCGGTTTGGTTAATAGTTCGTCCCTGAGATTATTATGCGTTAAGGTACAATAGGGTGAGGATACATCCAAGGGCTTCCAGACATAGGATGGAATCAGAGTCCATGAAAACAAGCAAAATGCATTTCACTTTGCATAAGAAAAAAACTCTTCCCCCACCCCGCGATGTAACAAAAAATTAAATACTATTTTTATTTGCCTGAACAAAAAGCCAGCTCAATCCTCCTCTGATTCAGCTGCTGGATGAGCCGGCGGTCAACAGGCCACAACACAACATCTTAAGATGGGTTTTGGCTGAAATTTGGATATCCATGACTCTACATTCTATAAAGAATTACACAGACAATTCTGCAATTAAGCAAACACAAACTAGATACTTTTTTTTTTGTTTGTTTAAAAATCACTTAAGACGGATACGATAGCTGCAGTTTGAGGAGCTGAGAAAACAGGGCCTCGAAGTTACTGTATATTTCTGTGGCGTTGGCCGAGGAAGGAGCCAGGCCCAAAGCTTTGGATTGAGCTGGTCCAATGAATGGCCAATGCAGCTGAGTCAGGGTCTCTTCAAAGTCACTGCAAAAAAAGACGACCATATTGTACTGCCATGACTCAGCGATCCAAAAGAAGCCTAAGACAATTGCTGGGACATTTTCCTACCTGGACAATTTGTCTTTCAGGATCTTGTGCCAAAATTGAATAGTAGATCTTATAAAAGTTAAGAGATGTGAGCAGGAGGATTCTTGAAGCTTGATATCTAATTCAGCCATGGATGCCAGGGCAGTAGCCGCCTCGGGCACATTGTTAGTCATTAGATACTGCTGGATGTTGTCACTAGCAAAACAGAGAGAGCGAGAGAGAGAAAAGCAGTAGACAAATGAGCAGAGATTATATACAGTGTGTGATATTGCCGGCAGCTAAAAATAATCAAATGAAACCAAAATAGAATTACTGATAGAAGAGAGTATTTGTTGCTCAGGGTTGAACTCCGAAGTCTTCGGTACTCTCTGAGCTTGGTGGTTTTTTTGCAGACATTTCATGACCCAACTAGGTAACATCATCAGTGTCAGCAATGAAACATCTGCAAGAAAACCACCAAGCTCAGAGAACACTTCATAAGATAGAATTTACCTATGCAAAAAAAAAAATTGGCCATTGCTTCTAAATGGAAGTAAAAAAAAAATCACAAAACTAACTTAACAATCATGTGAATGGCTGAGAGTAATGGGGTTTTACATTTTTAAATTGGGCATAGAGATTATTGTATGGTCGGTTGTGTTTAGTTTTAATTTAATTTTTTTTTCTTTTAGTGGTGTCTGTCCAGTTTTACTTGTGGAAGAGCACCTCATTTCGTTGCACCCGCTTGCGAGTGTAATGACAAATAAACTCTTACTTTTTTTGTCTTATGTTAGGATCCCGAACGCTGGAGGCAAAGACTATTACTATAAACTACATAAATAAATCAAAGAAATTCAAACATATATTCACATATAAAATGGAAAATGTATTTTCATGGTTCTGTTGGATGCCCCCTCCTATATATTGCTACTTTTGATTTGGAAGCTTACCAATAATACAAAAACACAGATCAGTTTAAAATAAATATGTTTACAAACTGATAAGTCACCAGCTAAAATAATTTAAATCCAAGAAAACCAGAGAGAAAAGGAGAGAGAGAAAGATTTATGTAAAAAAGTTTTGCGATGTGCATAGATCCAAGAGAATTCGAAGTTCTCTGCAATATCCTTTCCTTCTTTTACTATCATTTTAATTCTTATCTTACAGCCTGTGGACAGCTGCTTCAGAATCTTTAAGACAGCTACTCTTAATATTGACTAAATATTAGAATTTTAGAAGAAATGAGCAATACATTCAAAATTCCTTTTTTTTTTTGCAGAATTCTGTTTTTAGACAAACCTTTCATTTTCCAAAGGATTTACTTACTTCATTGACACTGCTTATAAAATTATAATTTATTGAATATTTCTGTATATGTGTTCACTTGCAGTATACATTTTTAAAATTAATATATACAGGGGAACTTACTAAGTCCATTACTATGATCACCATCTTCATCTTTTGATCATAACCCAAAGACATCCATAAAGAAATAAACATCCAACTTCCAAGCTGCAATATCTTGGAGATATTATGCATAGTATTTGGACTGCTATTAATGTTTTTATTAATCTTTTCATTTGTTACTGTGTTTTATATTGATTGGAAAGTACAATCGTTCTGTCATTGACAATTTACCCATCACAGGTAAATCTTGTTTGATACCACTAAGAAATGTACATTTGAACTCTAACAGATACATCTTCTATATATAAAAGTGAAATGCCATCCTCACAAAATCTCCAGAACTGTAAAGCCTACAAACTTGAAATTTGGCACGTATGTTCCTATTGGCTCCTAGGTGCTCACTAAGAAAGGATTTTTCGGAATGACCATCAGAGTATTAGGATTTCCTATATTATTATTATTATTACGCTCTGACACTAAGTTGTACTCCCTCTTCCCACCTGAAAAGAAATCTGTTCCAAATACAAGCAGAGGAGAGGAATTTCAGTTTTACTTTCACAGCACCAAGCAACTTTAGTACAGAACAGCTGAGCTAAGCCATGTCCAGGCTCCTTGCTGTCTCCTTGCTTACACAGCAAATACTATTTCAGTTTCCAAACAGCCCTCAAGTCTCTCACACACTGACAGGACGCTAGCCGGATGAATACTGATGAATGCTGGCAGGAAGAGGCAGAATCCCCCCCCATTTTCCTCCCCCAAAACACAGCCCAACGACTTCCAGTTTGCAATGTTTCGGCGGCGGCAGGGATTCGCGATACTGCGTGATCCCTGCTGCGTTTGCCGCCAAGGTTCCCCTGATCCATTTGGATCTGGGGGATATAGCTGCCCTGTAGGGGCAGCTGAAGACGGGGGATCCGGACAGGGGCTTGGGGGTGTCGCAGAACCCCTCCCCAGCCAGCAGAACCCCCTTTTCCCAAGGCGGAGGAGTGGCGGTCAGCAATGGCCGCCACGAAGAAATCTGCAGCCGGACAAGCAGGTGCAGGAGGGAGAAAGTTGGAAGAAATATGAAAGTTGCTTTCTTGAAGGCTGCTAAGGATACATTGTTTCCAGTGAGTGTTACAAGCTGCGAATATTCTAAAAGGGGAAGTTTTTTTTTCTTTGTTGTTTTACTCTCCTTTCTTGACAGCGGATGAAAAAAATCCTTTTGGCTGCGAGTGGGAAGGGAGAGGAAAAAATAAATTGGAGAAAAATTTGAAAATAGGGAGAAGATTGCCTAGAAATCTAAAGAGATACTAAACATCAATAAGACTTTTAAAAGATATATTTTAAAGGGAACTTTGTGACTAAACTTTAGCCCCAGAAAGAGAAAGTGAAGAAGGAGAAGGTATCTAAAAAAAACAGCTTGTTTGGATTGTCTGGTGATTTTGGAACTTCTGAGAACTATTTCTGATTAAAAGCACTTGGGTGGCTGTTTGGAAGGGCTTTTTCTCTATACAATGGCATCACTTGTGGATGGATTGAAACTTGTATATCAAAAATATGAGGGAGAAAAGCAAGAAAGGAAGGACGTTTTTGGCACTCTTTTTCAATTTTTAGAAGTGGCGGTTTGTACTTATGTAAAGCTGACTGCGCAGCAGGATGACTGGGACAAAGAAGAAGCCATCTTTGATGAACAAGTGACTTTGGTCGGGGAAAGAAAGGAGGAAGAGAAAAAGGAAAAGAAGACTTTAAGATTTGGAAAAATAATCAAAAAAGGGAAGAATAAGGTGAAAAGTGGTTACCATGTTAGAAAACAACAGAAAGGAGGAAAGCAGAATAAAAGGGAGGTGGAGAGACAAAGGGTTAAAAAAGACAAGGAGAAGAATAAGCAAGGGAGAAAGGAAGGGATGAGAAGCCTTAATGGTAGGGAGCAAGATGCAAAGAAACAAATTTTTTTTAGAGATAATGGATAAATTTTATTGAAAAGGGGATTCTAGAAAGGTACATAAGATTGTATTTTTACATTTGTTCTTAGAAATAACTTTAGAAAATTGGAAATAATATGCAATTTTAAATGTGATAAAATATTTAGTATAATTTACTGAAATCTTTGTTAAGAAAAGGGGAGCACTTCAATGAAACAATGATTTAAGATATGTGATGTGGGAGGGGGGGGAAATAACTTTGGAAAGCATAAGTGTTCCCATAAAGGCATGATATTTAATTGAAATGAGTAAAATGTTTAAGATATAAATGATTGTTAATATTAATGATTAGATTATGTTATCCTAGTGAAATTTTTCTGAAATGAGAGATTTGAAGTAAGAGAGTGGGAACATTTTAATGAAATAATGATTTACAATACGTGATGTGGGGGGGGGGGATAACTATGGAAAATAGGTGCTCCCATAAAAGTATGTGATTTAACTGAAAAGTAATGTGCTAAGTGTTTAAGATATAAATGAATATTAATATTAATGAATAGATTTGTATTGGTATTGATAATATTGTATAAATTTAGAATGTATCAGACAGAATCCCAATGTAAGTTATGCATTCTATATTAAGTATTATAAATGTAGGGGAAAGAGATAAAGGTATCATACTCCAATTAGTGTACAGGAGAAGTTTTTTTTAAAAGAAGAAAAATAAATGGATAGCTGGAAATAGAACAGACAAAGAATAATAAATATTATGATTCGAATCGAGATGAGATAAATAAAATAAAATCAAGAAAATGTAAAAGAGAGAAGCTATATAGAAAATTGAAAATTTTAATAAGATATGGAATGGTATGCAAAATGAATATGAATTTGAATTTGTGTCTGTTCCAAGAGTTTTAACCCGGGACTAAGCAACTTTCAGAAAAGAGGTTTTTTTATGTTTTTATGTTTTGTGTTTCTGTGTGTTGGTGTGCTGTATGTCTTTAAAAACTAATAAAGTTTGTTTAAAAAAAAACCACACAGCCCGACACATAGTTTCGTAGCGAAGCATGGGTATCAAGCTAGTTTATAACTTTATTTCAAGGTCTAATTTGGATTCTTCTGTTAAAAAGTGACCTGTGCAGATAGGATTCAGAAGTCATTGTTTCCATCTGGGTTATGTACTCAGAAGTCCCTTAAAAAAAATCTACAAAACAGCTTTTGAGGAAAACAAAGCTGCATTTTTTATATGCTCTTATATAAGTATTCCGTGGCATTACACCGAAATCATATGAAATGACTTGCAAACATTCTTTACCTTAATTCTTCTACTTGTGAAATCTGTTTTAAATAAGCGAGGTGCCTTTCAACTTCTTTTATTTGACTTATCAAGGCACCGAATTCCTCCATCCAAGGGTTGGAGGTCAACAGGTGGCTATTCACCAAATCGTACAAAATCCTCTCGCTCTCCAGCATCTGATAGAGAGAGACCTTCGAATCTTCTGCATTCTGCAACGCCTTCTGGATTCTTTTGGGAACCTCTGAGGAAACAGTGAGGACCTGGGTCGATGTAAGAGGAAGCAGACTGTTATCCAGACGGTCCTTGACTTACAACTGCGTTTGAGCCCCCCCCCCATTTTTGTGGCTCAATGAGAGATTTGTTAAGTGGGTGCTCATCTCCGTTACAAAGCCGAAGAAGCAGCGCTGTCCGAAGACGTCTCCGTGGTCATGTGGCCGGCATGACTAAACGCCGAAGGCTCACGAAACGCTGTTCCCTTCCCACCAAAGGGGTCCCTATTTTTCTACTTGCATTTTTTACATGCTTTCGAACTGCTAGGTTGGCAGAAGCTGGGACAAGTAACGGGAGCTCACTCCATTACGCGGCACTAGGGATTCGAACTGCTGAACTGCCGAACTTATCAACAAGCTCAGAATCTTAGCCACTGAGCCACCGTGTCTCCTTACAGTCCAATATATATTACTTTAAAAACAGCCTTCCCACTTTTAAGCAATTAAAAATCATACGCACTGGCCCCATGGCCGATTTTCTGCCCAGGTAATCCTTGAATTACAACCACAATTAAGCCCATTGCTACTCAAGGCAGTTAAGTGAGATGTGCCCCCGTTTTATGACCTTTCTCGCTATGGTTATTAAATGAATCACTGAGTGAATCAGATGGTCATTGAGTGAATCTGACTTTCCCTCATTGACTGTGTTTGTCGGAAGCTGACTGGGAAGGTTACATATACAGGTAGTCTGTCAACTCATAAAATATTTCTATGGTCTTTTTAGAGTTGCCAACAGAAAGGGAGGACGGAGCAATGCAGCATCTTGGAAACCAAAAGTGCATTCCATAAATGTTTTCAAAGATAGTAACTAGGTGACCGAAGTTTCTGTAGGACAAAAGCATGATTGATGACTCTGGGCTATGGAGGTGTCCCATTGGAGAACATGAATTATGATACACCCAGAGAGGTGAGGGGAAAACCAGGGTCAAGGGTGACAATGAATGAAGTGTCTCAGAGGTGGCTACACCCAGGCAGTGCTGGCATGTTTACTCCCAATAAATCATGTTTAGTTTTGGAAGTTTGGCTCGAGACTCATGATTTAAATGGGGGTAACTGCTGGAATCCTTGACTTACAACTGTTGGTTTAGTGACCATTCAAAGATTACGACGTCACTGAAAAATTGTGACTTATGACCATTTTTCACACTTATGACCTTTACAGCATCCCTATGATCAAAATTCAGCCGCTTGGCAACCTGGTTCCTATTTATGATGGTTATAGAATTCCAGGGGGGTCACGTGATCCTGTTTTGCGACCTCTTGACAAGCAAAGTCAACAAGGAAGCCAGGTTCACCCAACAACCGGGTTGCTAACTTATCAACCACAGGGATTCGCTTAACAATGGTGGGAAGAAAAGTCATAAAATGGGGACGAAACTCACTTAACCAATGTCTCACTCAGCAATGGAAATTTGGGGCTCAATTGTGGTCGTAAAGCAAGGACTACCTTGTAGTGATCGCATGACCCCAAGATAGTGCAGCTGTCACATATATGTGCCAGTTGCTAAGGGGATGGATTTTGATCACATGACCCTGGGAATGCTGCAGTGGTCATAAGTGTGAAAACTGGTCATAAGGTCACTGGAAAAAAAGGCCACATTTTTCAGCGTCGTTGTAAATTCAGTCACTAAAAAATGGTTGTAAATCAAAGGCAGTCTGTATACATTCAAATATTATTTATAATATGTGAACAAATGCCAAGCCTTGCAGAATGCTGCTCAATACTATATTTAGAGTGAAACTTGGAAACTTTCTAAAAAGTGCACTCTTTTTTCTTAAAGCAGGGACCTCCAAACTTGGCCACTTTTAAGACTTGTGGACTTCAACTCCCAGAATTCCTCAGCCTGCCATGCTGTCTGGGAAATTCTGGGAGTTGGAAGTCCACAAGTCTTAAAGTTGCCAAGTTTGGAGATAACAGATAATCAGAGGTGGAAGGAACCTTATAGGTCATCTAGTCCAACCCCCTGCCCAAGCAGGAGACCCTACATCATTTCTGACAGATGGGAGTCCAATATCTTCTTGAAAGCCTCCAGAGATGAAGCTCCCACAACTTCCAAGGGCAACTTCTGTTCCTATGGTTGATTGTTCTCATTGTCAGAAAGTTTCTCCTTATTTCCAGGTTGAATCTCTCCTTGACCAGTTGTCATCTGTTACTCCTTGCATGGCCTCTGGGTGCTTTAGAGAACAGCTTGACCCCTTTCTCTTTGTGGCAGCTCCTCAAATATTGGAAGGCTGCTATCATGTTTCCCCTAGTCCTTCTCTTCACTAGACTAGCTAGTTCCTGTAACTGTTCTTCGTATGTTTCAGTCTCCAGTTCCCTCATCATCCTGGTTGCTCTTCTCTGCAGTTTTTCAGAGTCTCAACATCTTTTTTATAGTGTAGTGAACAAAACTGATGCAGCACTCAAGGTATGGCCTTACTAAGGCTTTATAGAGTGGTATTAGTACCTCATGTGATCTCGATTGTATCCCTCTGTTAATGCAACTTAGGATTGCATTGGCTTTTTGGGCTGCAGATCCCTGACTTAAAGCATTTAAGCACCCTTTCCCTCCCCACCCCTAAAAAAAATTAGAACTCACCTGTTCTTCTAATTTCATCTTGTTTTTAGACAACTGGTCAATCAGCTCGCCAAGCTTGCTTAACGAGTCGTAATCGTTTCCAACCTTCCTTTCTACGAATTCGGACACATGGAATGGGATGTCACAGGTCTCGGGATCTTTAGGAATCCTTTTGTTTCCAGTGTTCAAGTTTGCCACTTCTGCGCGATCCGTGGTACTAATTTAACAAGTTGATTATTAATATGCAATAGCCCAAGCGATGGCAAAGATGAGTGCAAACATCAAATAGCACTTGCAAAAGGCGTAGGAAGAGCTCAGTAAAATTAGTAAAAGCCCACAGGCAAATGCAAACTTGATCAACCACGGCACAGGTATCAAACTTGCAACATCACATTGTCGTTATGTGACGTATCGCAACCTTTCTCCCCTCTCTTTCGCTAAACTGGGGGTGCGCATGGCCAGCGCATGACACGTCCGCACTGCGGGCAAAGAGTTTGACACCCCTGAATTATGGGAAGCAATCTCTATACCCGCGATGGTGAACCTATGGCAATGCCTCCTTAGTTCTAGGTTGCTTCTCTCCTTGATTAGTTTCCATCCATTGCTTCTTGCCCATCGTTCAGGGGCTTTGGAGAATAGCTGGACTCCCTCTTCTCTGTCCCACTTCTAAAATTGCCTATTTCAATGGGGAAAATGGGCTTGGTTCCCAGTAATGAAAAGAATAATTCCCTCACGCTAAGAGTTAAAACCAAGATAAATTTTCACTGAGCAACGGACTGAATTTGCCAAGAGTTCTACCCATTCTGCTGATGGAAAGACAACTTCTGCCTAAAACAGAGTATTTGCTTAGCACTGCCAGGATGGAAGAAGAGTGATGTGGTGGCCCAGAGGTGGAGCTCTCATCTCACAATCAGGAAGCTGTGAGTTCGATCCTAGGTAGAAGCAGATATTTCTCTCTCTGGGCACAATGAGAATATATCTCCTGAATAAAACTTAGCATTGGCAACAGGAAGGGCATCCGGCCAGTAAACACTCAGCTCCATTCAGTTGCCCAGACTCCACCCTGCAACAGATTAGGGTGTCATTAAAAGATGATGATGACTGCCAGGAGGGAAGAAATATCTAGCTGTGGCTTGTTTCTTGTTTATCTTATTTTGGAAAGAAATTTATTATTTTTTACGTAGGAGTGCATTAGTGGCGTTTTCCCAACTGTTTGTTGGTTGCATTGCTCAAATTCCTCTTCCATCAGGATACTACTACCTGTAACTATGCCAGTATTCTTCTCTGTAGGAACTCACCAACACTTGTCAGCTTCTGCAGGAGGTTCTGCTTCTTCTTCTCTTTCTTCTTCCTCCTCTTTGCTGGGTTCCTGCTAAGAAAGGAACATATATTTGTCAGTTTGGATTGCACTTAGCTTTCTGGAACAACTAAAGTAGCTTTTTCTCTTCTCAACCAAAGCCTCCAGATGTGTCTAATCACCTCCCAGAACTCCAAACAGAACAGCCAATAGCTCTGATTTGGGAGCACGGTGATTCATGTGGTTAGGACACTGGGCTAACAATCAGCAGGGCTCGCGTTTGAGACCTGGTTGCTGCTGTGCCGCAGAGGTGAGCTCCCTTCAGTCGCTCCAGCTCCTACTGAGCCAGAAGTTTGAAAACGAGTGACTGTGAGTAGATAAATAGGTACAACTTTGAAAGGTAACTTAAACAGAGGCATGAAAGATGTCCCTAACTGGGCAATGGTGATGCCACAGCTGATCCTCTCATCATGGACGTTTCAGTAGGAACATGTCAATTGCAGCTTTTGATGATTCTGAAAATGTGTCCTAGGTCACTTTTTTCAGTGCCGTTGTAACTTTGAACGGTCACTAAACAAAATTTGTAAGTCAAGGACCTGGCATTTCAGACTTCAGGCAAACAAAGAGCTGTTGTTGTAACTGGGAGGAAAAATTGTCCATCTTTTAAAAAATCTCTGTGCCCGTTATTGTGATGACCCAGGGCGTGACACAAAGGCAACACAGTCACATAATCAGTAGGAGTTCCTTTATCAGCTACAGTGTCCTGGTTACCTTCTGACTGGAGAAAAACTCTCTCAGGAACAGCCTTTGGCTGCAGAGAATCAAGTCCAAAACATGGTAAACAAAAACTGTAACTATAAGTCCAATCAAGGCAAAATGAAGTAACTAGTTCGACAGGGCAGGAGCAAGAATTCCAGACGCTAAAGCAATAATTCAACACAGTTGGGAGGATGCCAGGAATGCAGATAACCAAAGTCAACACAGGATAAACTCATGTTTGCTCCCAGCAGCTGCTGCAGTCAACATGCATTTCTTTTAAACTCTCATTCCCAGTTGTGGCTAATGAAGGGAATCAGGGCCCTTTCCTCCCCCATAAGCCACAAAACCCACGTTGCTCCCTTCTCTGTTCCTCCCTGTGTGCCCTAGGATGAAGAAGGGGTGGGCCTGGGTCTTCCTTTGAACTCCCTCTTCCTTGTTCCACCCCTGCTCTGCCCAGATGGATTTTGATCTTCCCCAGCTTCCTCCACAGCCAACGGAGCCATACTTCTACTCTGTGTCGGCTGTTTGTCTTCCTCTTCAAATTCAGACTCTGACAGAGGCATGACAATTATGTTTTTCAGCTTTTATCGTGTTAAAGAAAAGCAACCAACTTTTAAAGTAGACTACAATGAAGTGGTCCACTTTGCTTTAAAAATAAGGTTAAAGTTATATTATAGGTATTCAATAATATTTTGGAGACTGAATTGTACGAGATTAGTGTAAATCAGCACACCTTAAACTGATCATCTTGTGCCAGAACAAAAAACAGATGGAACTTTAGTATTTCCAAAAAAAAAAGAGAGTCCACATTCCCTGATATCATACAAAACAGGCAGTAATTCTGTTTCTGTCCAATGTTTCAAAGATCCACCTGTGAACAGGTGAATATTCTCTATATTCTCCTACTGGATCCAAAGCTGTACAGTTAGATCCAGTATGTCCCCTATCCTCGACTTACAATGGTTCATTTAGTGACCGTTCAAAGTTACGGCACTGAAAAAAGGGACTTAGAACCGCTTTTCACAACCTTTGCAGCATTCCCATGATCATGGGATCAAAATTCAGATACTTGGCAACTGATTCGTACTTATGACCGTTGCTGTTGTCCCAGGCTATGGGATCACCTTTTGCGACTTTCTGACAAGCAAATTCAACAGGGAAGCTGGATTCATTTAACAACCAGGTTGCTTACTTTTCAACTACAGTGATTCCCTTAACAAATGTGGCAGGAAATGTCGTACAATGGGGCAAAGCTCAGCGAACCACCATCCCACTTAGCAACAGAAACTTTGGGATTAATTGTGGTCATAGGTTGAGGGCTTACCTGTGCTATTTTTCTCTTCTCCCAAATCTCTAAACTATTTATTGGATGTCTCTTTAAACATTGCTCATTCAAGTTAATCAATGCATGATAGCCATAAACCAAGATGCCCTGTATGCAGAAATGTCAATTATTATTATTATTTTTGGTCTTTTATGACCGCGTAATCAGTATGGAGTTGGGGCAGCTGAATGGTGCTGAGTGTTTTACTGGCCGGGTGCCCTTCCTGTTGTCAATGTGGTATTCGCAGCCGATATATTCTCATTGTGCCCAGAGAAAGAAATACCTGCCTTTACCTAGGATTGAGCTCAGGGTATACCCACCCACCCACATATAGACATTTCTGTGAGTGGTGCGGTGGCCTAGAGGTGGAATTCTCACCTCACAATCAGGAGGCTGTGAGTTTGATTCTAGGTAGAAGCAGATATACTCCCTCTCCCTCTCTCCCTCCCTCCCCCCCCCATATATGTAGGTCTAGGTGTGTTCAGGTCTTTTCCCGTGTAAGATTAAAAGTATCTTGGCAACGTTTCAGCGAGGTCCCACTCGCCATTCTCAGGCTGGTGCTTTCAGCTTCGTGCCAGTGCAAGCACGGGAAAAGACCCGAACACACCTAGACCTACATACCTGTACCCATGAAAATCTACAAAAACAAATATATCTATCTCTATCTCTCTATCTATGAAATTCAACTCTAAGAAGTATCAGCAATACATATGGAACAGAGAGAAAAACTAAAAGGTACAAAAAAACGTCACCTACCTCAGTAAATTCCAATGATTTGGCAGTTTTAATTCCTGATTGTGCCATTTCCAATTCAGCAAATGGTTTCAAGTTTTGGATAAATTAAAAAAAAAAGGCTCAGTAATATGATCAAAGTGTCAAATATCAAATGTCCCACAGAACAGACTGTTTTAGATATAATCAGAAGGCCCGGACAAGATTTAAAGAAAGCATGAAGCCAATGTCTGTGTTTATAATCTCTGCTAATTCAGTCTGTTAGAATTGTATTGCTAGCTTCACTCAGTCAAGATGAGCATGGAATGGATAAGATTAATCGAAGCAAATATATAGAACCATTAGAACACATAATGACACTTTGGAACTGTTGTCTGGTTCCGGTGGTTGTTTTCCCAATGTTTTAATATGTGTTGTTGGTTTTGTCGAAAGCATCCATGAAGAACAACTGCCAACCACATAGCAACTGAAGTCTCTAATCCATATGTTTTTGTTTCTTTTATCTTCTCATGCATTCTTTTTTTTTCCTGGGTTTTCCAACAGTCCATAATTCTTCCACTTGTCTTAAAGAGTCATGTTCCTTAATGGGTCAGCCTTTGTTTTCATCTAGGGGAAAAAATAATAATTGTTCATAAATATGAAGACATCAATGTTGTCTCCCAGATATTATTCAATGTGAAACTATTCTACTTAGGCAAAAATATGTATAAGAGAACATGGTACACAAGTATGAAAATAACTATGGGATTTTTTTGCTGTAATTGTATACTGTATATACTATAATTATATAATTATATACTGTAATTATATACCTTCCAGGCACCACTCAACTATATGAATGATAAAAGAGCAAAATCTGAACCATCCAGGATGGGTTCTTGCAATCTAAGGTTAGAAACAAGGGTGATTGCATCATCTTTCCATAAAAGAGAGAAAGAGAGAGAGAGAGAGAAAATTCTGGGAGTTGAAGTCCACAAGTCTTAAAGCTGCCAAGCTTGAAGACCCTTGCTATGGATAGATAGATGGATGGATAGATATACGTATATACATTCCTGTATATACATATATAGACACACATGCACAAATATAAGTGTATACACACACATATTTTGATATATTTAAACACACAGACATATAAACACACACACACATATGCATCAGAATTTCATTTTTTTCTGGTTTAATATTTTTTAAGAATTTCACTTTTTGATGTGTGCCAGTGTGTTCCCAAAAAGAATGACAGTAAAGGTTATCTTATAAGGGTGTTCAGAATATAACCTATTTGATTTACTAAATTTAAAAAATTGGCAATATATAATTGCACGCATTTCTCCATGTGATCCTGATCGTAACTGTTGTCTTTTATTCCCCTTTTTATGATTTCATCTTGCAGGTCAAATCAATCAATAAGTCAATTTAAAAAAAATAACGGCCTGGCCTGGCAATCCCCACGAAGGAGCCCCTTAAGGAGCAGAAAGAGGGGCTGAGCGCCCTGGGACTGCTGAGTGGAGGCATCCAGAGGTCCACAAAACTCGCTTAATACCCTCTTCCCGGGCAGAAGGAACAGGAAACGAGGGAAGGGTCGTGGGAATGCAAAACCCGGGCAAGAGAAGCTAACTCACCTCCGCGTGTCAGCATAAGTCACGCCTCCTCCTCCCTCCGGCGGACGCGTCGCCACTCAACGTCGCTCCAAGAGAAACGCCTCTGACGTCACGAGGCGACCCGTCTCAGGTTTTAGACGAATCCTTCGCCTCAGGAAGGGAGGGGCAGAGGCGCGCGAGAGGCCCGTCCAGAGCACCCAGCTTCCGGTTTGTGGCCGGATGTACTTCTTCGGGAGCTTTCAATGGAAGGGGGAGGGGTTAGGTATAAGTGGGGGAGGATGGAGGGTTTCAGGAGCCGTTGGAATAAAAAGTTTTACGTCAGCTTTCGGAATTCCTGAGGCCACTGGGGAATTCTGGGAGTTGAAGTCCGCACGTCTGAAAGTGCCCAAGTTTGAAAAACGGAGGTTTAAATCATGCTAACTCTATGGAAGATGGTGCACCATTAGAGGACAGTTGATTTACTAGTTTGCACCAGCATGTCCTGGGCACTAAGATGTCCTCCCTTGTCCATATGATACCATCCTGAGCTCATACCTAGCTGATGGCTTTTGCCAGTATTCACCTTTCCAGTGCTGAAATGGGTCCTGCTCCGATTAAACTCCCATAGAATCATGATGGGTGGATTTTATGGAGCTCTCCTATCTACCCATCCATCCATCCTGTCATCTACCTATCCACCATCCTTCCATCCAATGGCTTTCTAGTCTATGGATATCTCTATCCATCTACCCTATCATTATCCATGCATCCATTAATCCATCCATCCATCAATTCATCTAGCCATCCATCCATCAATCCAATGGCTTTGCCTCTATGGCTCTACCTATCTATCCATCCATGTGTCTGTCCATCCATCCATCCATCCATCCATCCATCCATCCATCCATCCTATGGCTCTCTATCTCTCTATGGCTGTATCTTTATCTATCTATCTATCTATCTATCTATCTAAATTTATATGCCACCCAACTCTCAAATTAGGAAGGGAAGTATGTTCATATGCCTACTACATTAACCTGAAAAATTTCATTCCTTCTTTCCCCAGGGAAATTCCAATTACACTTCAAAGAAAAGATGAAGTTTTTTCAAGGATCCATACACATAATGTTGCCCAAGTATCTTTTTCTCTTTATCCCTAAAAGCACTAACAGCGCTACTTAGAGATCCACAATCTCTATGCCATTAAAATGAGTGAGAATGTTAATCTTTTATTAAATAACATGGCACACATCTCATCTGTTCACACCTTAACACAACAGCCCATCCTATCTCAGCATGCAGTGCTTTGATTCTCCAGCCACGCCAAAGCCATGTTACATCCTCTTTGTAGCAGTAACACTGCATTCTTTCTCCTACGCTGACACTGCACATAGGATCTTATCTACTTTGGGGTATGTGTTTCAATTAGATGTTTTGGCAGGTTAGGAAGTGAGAAGGTGAATTTTTTTAGAACTGACTGCAGAATTCTTTGGATAGACATACTTTCTGATAATTGTGCGGTAGCCCCTGGAGGCAATGTTCTACTTGGAACAGTTGATAATTTCTACACACGTCTCCTTAAAAGTTGCTCGCATTCCAGGATTTGCCCATCTGTTGATTAGAGAATAGATTTGGCAAAAGGAAATATATCTGGTTCATTTTTTGAAATATTTTTAAATTGTTGTAGCTCACCAGCAGCCAACAGAGCTGGCTACAGACTCAGACAGTGAGGAGGTTGGGGAGGAACATGGGCCAGTTCTGGAGTCTGGGGAAGGCTCTGACGAGGGCTCTGCGTCAGAGGCAGAAATGGGGCCAGGGCCATCCAAGTTATCAGCTGCCTTTGGAGCTGGAGATCAGTGGGATAGAAGAGCAGCTGGAGCCTGTTCCCAATGTGCATATGCACAGAGCTGCCAGAAGAAGGGAATAGCTAAGGAACAAGGGTTGACTCAGGAGTAAAGGCACAGAATGGCCTCTTCCATAGGGAATAAAGAGAAGTGAAAGGGGAGTGGTGTTTGCAGGAGACCATTTATTCAATTCATTAGGGTGAAGATCTGTTCCTGACTTCTTGCCAAATAATTGCTGCTACAGTGTGGCATCTGAAAGATATCGGCCTGGCAATTCTCCAAGCCTGATAAAGGTGTGTAGTTGTGGAATCTCTTGAAAAGACTGTTGGCCAGGACTTTGCTGGAGAAGAATTCATTGTAAACTAAATCAAAGGGGTTTTACCAGGATGAGGAATCTGCCTCATGATCTTGGGAAACCTAGGTCAGAACAAAAATAGCAGATTTTGCCCTGTAGTCAGATATTTGATAAAAGTGAGTTTATCAAGCATTTTGCCCAAATTCGCCCTTTGTATTTGTGATCTAAAAGAATAAAGCTGAGCAACACCTTTCCATTAAAAATTAATAAATACAAAAAAGGAAGCAAAGTATTTTGGCAGGTTTTAGAAATAAAATGCAGACACACTAAATATCAAATTCAGAATGGGTGTTTAATCCTCTTAAGTCAAGGTGCAGATTTTCCCAGTTCATCTGTTGCCAGCAACAGACAAACCATAAAATACTTGTTGACATATGACTTCTGTTATTAGGTGTTGGCTTCTTTCCAAGTTTGCCAAGTTAGGAAAAACAGAGATTTAATAATAGTACAAATCAAATGAAAGCAGCTGGAAAAGAGGTGAACATTTTGTCAACAGTAGTTTTGAAAGCAGGCTTTTCAGCATTCTTAAGGCTAAATAAATCTGTTCTTTGGATACAGATATGTATTCAAAGGTAACATATTTTGTTTAATATTCCTGAACTGCAGAATGAAACATATTTGCAATTACGTTTTAATCTGTACCAAATTCATGAAGACCTGTTTGCTTTCATACGAGAATGAAATATCTCTTGAGCGTTAAATACCGTTAACAAAGCCAATTGGTAGTTTGAATTCTGCTGTAGGGAGCACCATATTTGTTCAAACTATTTAAAAAACAAAATTAAAATTTTTGCAGCAAATCTGAAATAACATCCTTTCAACTAATACAAAAATACAGCTCAGTTAGAAATCATGTGGGTAAGATAAAATGAGCAAAGGAGGAAGAAATTTTGCATGTCGAAACCTTATCCAGTCTCTGAAAAGGATTTAACGAAGCCAGGTTGTGTTTAACTGTGATTGACTTTTGATGCTGGTGTCCAATTTTAGCACTTCTCGAATTGCCATTGTGGCATAGGCAGATGGAGGGAGGGAGAACTCCATCTTCAGAGCTTTGTATTTGCCTCCTGGAATAAGTAAATCAAACATTAAAGGTTAGCACATGAACATGTTTAACTAATTAATATTAATTTTAAAAAATTAATATTCAACATTAACATTAAAACTCTTCCTGAACAGAATACCATCATCATTATCATTTAATGACCCCATAATCCCTTGTGGGGTCTGGGCAACTGAATGGAGTTAGCAGAGTGTTTTAATGGCCGGTTGCCCTTCCTGTCACCAATGTGGAGTTTTGTTCAGCAGATATATTCTCATTATGCCGTGAGAGAAATATCTGCTTCTACCTAGGATCGAACTCACAGCCTCCTGATTGTGAAGCCTCTAGGCCACCACACCACTCTAACAGGATGCCTTATTGGCAACCTGTTAGATGCCAGATTGGATTAATTTAAATATTTACCTCTTGCAAGGGCTGCAGGTATTTTTCCTTCCAGTTTATCCAAGTCGGTAGTAAACAATGGGATTTTAGGATCATCATATTCAATCAGTTCCCTTTTATAAAAAAAATCAATGAGATTTAAAAATGAACCAAAAAGAAAAACTTTGCATTTAAGTTAAGAACTTGAATGCTCCACTGGTACTCCTCGGCTTCTGTCCACAATTGAGACCAAGATTTATGTTGCTAAGCAAGATAGATGTTAAGTGAGTTTTGCCACATTTAGCAATCTTTGTTATTGCAGTTGTTAAGTGAATCACTGCACTTAAGTTTAATCACACAGTTCTTAAAGGAATCTGGCTTCCCCCATTGACTTTGCTTGTCAGAAGGTCGCAAAAGGGGATCACATGGCCACGGGACACTACGACTGTCATAAATATGAGTCAGTTGCCAAACACCTGAATTTTGATCATGTGACCATGGGGATGCTGCTGCAATGGTCATAAATGTGAAAAATAGTCATGTCCCTTTTCTCAATGCCGTTGTAACTTTGAATGGTCACCAGAGGTGGTATTCAGCAGGTTCTGACCAGTTCTGGAGAACCAGTAGTGGACATTTTGAGTAGTTCGGAGAACATGCCAATCCCACCTCTGACTGGCCCCACCCCCATCTATTCTTTGCCTCCCACTGAATCCCAGCTGATTGGCTGGGTCTTCTTTGGTTGCCCTGCACAGGAGAATGAAGCTGGAAAGCAGGTTAGTGAGGTGGAGAGGGAATGGGGATTTTGCAGTATCCTTCCCCTGCTATACCTGCGAAGCCACGCCCACCGAATCACAGTTGTAAAAATTTTTGAATCCCACCACTGATGGTCATTAAATGAACTGTTGTAACTTGAGGGCATACACGATTTCATGATTCCACCATATAGTAGCAGAACCAGGGGTGGGATTCTACAGGTTTGCACTTATTTGCTAGAACCGGTTGTTAATATTCTAAGCAGTTCAGAGAACTGGTTGTTAGAAGAAATTACTGGCCTGATCCTGTAAGGAAGACAGGAAGGAAACATTCTGGTGTTGCTTACAGAAACTGCCTCTCCGTTAAACCTTATTACATTCTTGGCAGGACTAGACTTTCTGTCTCAGGAACTTCTCTGGAGTTTTCTCCCCCTTCCTTTGCTGGTACTTTGCTTGTGTGAAGTGACCATTTAAAGTTACAATGGCACTGAAAAAAGTGACTTATGACCGTTTTTCACAGTTACAACTGTTGCAGCATCCCCACAGTCATGAGAAGCCAGGCGAGGAGATGCCTGCCTTGATGTGAGTGATATTGAGTTGGCCATGCCCAGCCAATAACATGACCACCAAGCCATGCCCACCAACTAAGCCACACCCACAGAAAAAAATTAAATCCCACCCCTGAGCAGAACATCTATTAAAATGGTTCCACAAATTTTATACTTCAACCATTTTTGCTCCAAAACATACAGTGGAGGGAGAAAAAAGAGTTAATAAGGGAATTGGGGAGTTTGGTGGGAAAATGTAAAGACAAATTCCCAACAGATGTTCTAACTCAAGTGTTTCATAGGCCTAATCCAAAGGTGAGCAACCTTGGCCCATTTATGACTTGTGGACTTCCAACTCCCAGAATTCCTGGCTGGCTCAGGAATTCTAGGAGTTGAAGTCCACAAGTCATGAAAAGGCCAAAGTTTCCAAGGCCTAACTTAAGAAATAAAATCGTCAGAGCACCCAATAAAATGAGGGCGAGGGAACAAGAATATGCACATCTAACCTTTGAATAAATTACATTTTTCTGTATTTGTTTACTTACCAGCTCACATTCTGAGGTCGGATAATAATCTTTCTATAAGCCCCAGACAACGAGTAGTCTCGAATTTTGTGCTTCATGTTGTTGATATCCAGGTTGTCACTGGCTAGCATTTCCTTGTAGCTTTCTCCAACTGTGAAAAAATGGACAGATGCTGAACTATAACACACAAATGAGACTTAAAAAAAATAATATCGCCACAGTCACCCTTCCACCACAGAAATAAAATCTCATTTATATCACAGTTGAGTTTTATTTTTGTGGAGGATCTTGGTCTCTCTGAGTTTGGTTGTTTTCTTGCAGATGTTTCATTACCAAACTAGATAACCTCATCAGTTCTGATCTGTTACCTTGTTTGGTAATGGAACATCTGCAAGAAAACAACCAAGTTCAGAGAGACCAAGGCCCTCCACAATTCAACCCTAAGCTACAAATATTCTCTTTTATCAGTTTTAACTTTTGTTGGATATAACTATTATAACACCTACCTAACATGCTACTGATATTACAGACACTGAATTTATTACTTTATTCTACTGGTAGATTCCATCTTAATAATATCAAGATTAAATGAAAAATCCAGTTAATTAATCAAGATTTAGTGTGAACGAGCTATAAGATTTCAAGCTCAATTTGTTTTTACTGGATTGTTGCTTGAAGCTCAGAGTCATTTTTCATGAGATGGGCAGCCATATAAATTCGATTAACGAACAATTAAACACATTCAGTAACAAATGAGAAATTTAATATGCATATAACACCCTACAGAAAGTTATGGATGTCATCGTACATGACTTGTCCATGAATTTATTCCTCTATTTTCTCCCTTTGGGTTGTTACTCAATTAGGGCCTAATTCTAAACAAAACTCTTACTTTTATGCTTTGGATAAATCACATCAAAGCCAGGCAGTGGCATGACAACATCATGGATGGTATAATTGTCCACATCCACCTCTTCGATATGAACAGCTGTTCCTTCAAAGTCAAAAGAGAAGGTTTCCCATAGTATGTTATTTTTTTCCAATTCTCTCAACCATTTCTTTTCTTTTTTTAAAAAAAGGGTCCTTCAAAAACAGATCAGAACAGAGCTCCTTTAAAAGAAGCCACAGTTAAAGGAAAGAAAAAGAAGACCAAACACAATTTGAATTAAGACGGCCTAACAACAAACGTAGGAAAGCCTATTATCAAAAACTAGTTTTGTGTTAAATTTACATTTACCGACAAAGAAATAAAGGGAGACCAGTATAGATCTATTTCAAGCTATTTAGCTCTCATCAGCCAGCCATACCCTTCTGGATTTGAACTCGGGCTACTTATATATTAGGTTAGGGCTGGTCACACCCTCCCGGCTACGCCCCCCAGCCCTCCCAAGGTCAAACACAACCCTGATGCGACCCTCAATGAAATTGAGTTTGACATCCCTGTATTAATTAGATGTATTAACCTCTAAGCCACGGGCTCTCCTCACTTTGTCGGCTATACCAGGGGAAGAGGTTAGTTTTTGTGATTGCTCAGTGGCTAAGACGCTGAGCTTGTCGATCAGAAAGGTCAGCAGTTTGGCGGTTCGAATCCCTAATGCTACATAACGGAGTGAGCTCCCGTTACTTGTCCCAGCTTCTGCCAACCTAGCAGTTCAAAAGCATGTAAAAAATGCAAGTAGAAAAATAGGGACCCCTTTGGTGGGAAGAGAACAGCGTTCTGTGAGCCTTTGGCGTTTAGTCCTGCTGGTCACATGACCATGGAGACGTCTTCGGACAGCGCTGGCTCTTTGCTTTTGTAACGGAGATGAGCACCGTCCCCTAGAACCAGAAACGACTAGCATGGATGTGCGAGGGGGACCTTTACTTTTTAACACAAAAATAGTTTGTCATGAAAGCGACTTCCTGCGAAGGCTCCTGGATTGGGGCTGAAAGGCGAAAGCAGTAGCAGTGTGATCAGTCCCGTATTTGGGTAGACCAGGTTGCCCTGATAAAAAACACCTATTAGCAGGAGCTTCTGGTGATATGTTTACATCATCCCAATTTATAGACTAGTGTTGCAATGGATTCACTGTGCAGCATCTGAACCAGATCGATTGGTTCTGGAAGTTGCTCCATCCCAACCCTTATAATAACTCCTGTTCCTTCCGACCCATCTTTGCAGTATGTGGTGGAATTATACTGACTTAAGGGGCAGAGGAAGTACAAATGATGCCAGAGGGGAGTCTTGCCATGGGAGGAAACATTGTGGATCAAACTACAGGTAGTTCTCGACTTACAACAGTTCATTTAGCAAATGTTATAACGACACTGAAAAAAAGTGACTTAGGACCATTGTTCACACTTACGACTTTTGTAGCATCCCCATGATCAAAATTCAAATGCTTGGCAACTGACCCATACTTATGACCTTTGTCCCGAGGTCATGTGATCCCTTTTGCAACTTCCTGATGAGCAAAACCAATGAAGAAGCCAGATTTGCTTAATAACCGTGTTATTAACGGATCAATTCAGGTGTAAGGGAGGTCATAGAATGGGCAAAGTTCACTTAACAAATGTCTCCCTTAATGACAGAAATATTGGGCTCAATTGTGATTGTAAGTCCAGGACTACCTGTAGGGACGCCTTGTCTGCAACGGATTGCAGCTAGTCCAGTGGGATTCTTGTAATATTGGCCATCAGCAATAAAGTACAGGGAGCCCTCCACGTACGACCGCAACTGAGCCCAAAATGTATGTTGCTGAGTGAGAAATTTGTTAAGTGAGTCCTGCCCCATTTTATGACTTTTCTTAATTTTCATTGCTATTGCCAAGTAAATAAGAAGGAAAAGAACAAAGCTGGAAGAACAGAGAATTATCCAAATATTTGAACAATAAGCAAGTTGCATTCAAAGGTTTTCCTGATCTGCAGATCCCAAAGAATTGTTAATATTTTACCTCCTTTTAGTACCAGATCCCCTGGAATGGCTCTCAGCCCATATTCTTCTATTCTTTGGCTCACCATGTTGTTCCATACATAACTCTGGTAACTATGAATATACATCAAACGATAATTTCTTGTTATCTGTAAGAGAAAAAGTATCATTATCTGCTGCATATACTTCACTTTATTTACTGATTTATTCAATCAGTGTCTTGTATCAAAATAGTATACTTATAATCAAAGACAGGAATGCAGCAAGAATGTACAAAACAAGAGGCTTATAAACAGATAAGCTTATCTGTGGTAAAAATCAATAGGAGTGTATTTCCTGAGGGAAACTGAATATCAGATTGGATTTTCCTCAGGTTGAACATCTTTCCCAATATAATAACAAGAAATAAAGGCTATAGGAAGTTTTAGTTAGATCTTACGTTTAGTTACAATAAAGACTCATGTTTTGAGAAAGCACAATAATATTTAGTAAATATTTAGTTGTTCTTTTCTTTCTACCTCGGCCAAAAGTACCCTGTATTTTCTCTCCTTTTTTTTTTAAAGGTGAGTATTATGCTGTGTGTGTGTGTGTGCATTCTTTGTACATTGTAAGTCAAGGACTGCCTATATTTTCTCAGCCTCTCCAGAAAGAGTCTTCAAATCCCACTCTAACACTGACCTGGGTGTAAACCTCCCCCTCTTACTTACCATATTAAAAGCGGAGACGATATTTTTCAGGCCGTATTTAGAAAGTCCCCAGAGTAACTGGCCTTCCACACATCTTTTCTGAAGCAGGGTCTTAAAGGCTGCCGCGGGGTCTTTCGTCCGTGCCCATTCCTGTCGGCATTTTACCAAGGAACCCCTTTCAACTGTAACAAAATTTTGACCGAAAAAAAGGTAAGAATGGTTTACGGGTCGTCCTCAACTTACGACCCCCCCTCCATTTTATGACATTTAACAATAGCACTAAACTTATATACCGCTTTATAGTGCTTTAAAACCTTCTCTAAGTGCTTTACAGAGTCAGCCTCTTGCTCCCAACAATCTGGGTCCTCATTTTACCCACCTCAGAAGGACGGAAGGCTGAGTCAACCTGAAGCTGGTCAGAATTGAACTCTAGGCAGTGGGCAGAGTTTGCCTGCAATACTGCATTCTAACCACTGCACCACCAGGAAGGAGAATAAGAAAAAGAATAAGAGAGGAAGGAAGGAAGGAAGGAAGGAAGGATAGCACTTAGAGTTATGTACCACTTCACAGTGCTTTACAGCCCTCTCTAAGCAGTTTACAGTGTCAGCCCCGAACAATCTGGGTCCTCATTTTACTGACCTCAGAAGAATGGAAGGCTGAGTCAACCTTGAGCCTGGTGAGATTCGAACTGTCAAATTGCAGTCAGCCAACAGTCAGCAGAAGTAGCCTGCAGTACTGCACTCTAACCATTGTGGCAGCGCGGCTGTTTTCTTGCCACATGTGAGAAATCCCTACAGTTGTTAAATTAATAACTTGGTTGTTAAGTGAATCTGGCTTCCCCAGATTAATTTAACAAGCATATTACAAACTTAACAACTGCAACGATTCACGTAACAACTGTGGCTGTGGAAAGGTCGTAAAATGGGACAAAACTTACTCAACCAATATCTCACTTCGCAACAGGAATTTTGGGCTCAATTGTGGTCATAAGTTGAGGATTATCTGTCCTATTTTTTTAAAAAAAATTAGGTAGTTTTGGTAGTTACTCTTATTTCGGATCATATTCCAATATAGTACTTGCCTCCTGGACGTGGTTTGAGAATTAAATCTATGGCTTCATTCCAGTTGCTCTGCAGAATAGCTCTAAAAATCCAAACACATTTTGTGAGATTGTACCATATAATCAAAAGAAAAACACTTCAAGGCACATTATGTTGTCGCTAAAGCCAACAAATAGAAGATATCTCATCTACAATTCTTACTTTTTGAAAATTTATGTTGACATGCAACCCCAAACTACAAGTTAATGAAAAGCCTAGGGTAAAGCAAAAATACAGATCGAATTAAAAAGTATATTGTGTAAGCCCAGAAAATTTGGTTTCTTTAGTCACAATTCAATTAGCTGAAGTTCAACATTTCGAACTCCCTTTTATACAAACACTAGCTCGATACCTGTGCTTCCCTACGAAACTGTGTGGTCAGGCTAAGTTTTTGGGGAGGAAAATAAGGGAAAAAAATTCTGCCTCTGCCTACCAGCATCCATCAGTATTCATCTGGCTAGCGTCCTGTCAGTATGTGAGTGAGTTGAGGGCTGTTTAGAAACTGAAACAGTATTTGCTGTGTGTGAACAAGGAGGCAGCAAGGAGCTGGGGTGTAGCTTAGCTCAACTGTTCTGTATTAAAGCTGCTTGGTGCTATGAAACTAAAACTGAAGCTGAAACTCCTCTCCTCTGCTTGTGTTTTGCATTTGGAAGAGATTTCTTTTCAGGTGGGGAAGGGGAGTAGAATTTCTTAGCATCACAGTGTGTTAATAATAACGATATAGGAAATATTAATGCTCTGATGGTCATTTTGAAAAACCCTTTCTTAGTGAGCACCTAGAAGCCAAGAGGAACATATGTGCCAAATTTAAAGTTTGTAGGCTTTATGGTTCTGGAGATTTTGTGATGATGCGCGAGGAGTATTGCATGTGTGTATATGTGTGTATATATATATATATATATATGAAGTCTGACTCACAGACGAACACAATACAGAAGCCTGATGATGGCAGATGAGATTCTGCCGAAACGTTGCTACAACTTTAAAAGCACAACTATAATGACGTGGGAAAATACCCGAACAAAGCTGAATACCATACATGTAAGTACCCGCGAAAAATTAACACACACACACACACACACACACATATATATAGAGAGAGAGATTGAGAGAGATTATGATTGCATTGTTTTATTTCCCAAAAATAAGGATACAAGAACTTGGTTAAGTTCTGGAAGTCTAGTGCATTTTTTTTACTAACTTTTGAAAGATTTCTATGATAGAATATGATTATGGTTTTATGATTATCCTATTGACAAATACAGGTAATCCTTGACTTACAATCTTTAATTTAGTGACCATTCGAAGTTAAGACAGCACTAATAAGATATGAGAATATCCTAAGAAAAATGAAATACATTATAATATGAAATGGAAAAGTTTAATATTTAATACTAATAAGGTTAATGTGATATGAAATTGAACAAACAAAATGAACAGGTAACTATGGTCATGTCTGTATTGAGATGTGAAACCTGGAACCATACTCTGCTTGCCAAATGAGAATTTTTTATTTAAAAGAAAAATCAAGGAGGAAATTGAATAATGAAATTACTAAGTATGTTTAATTGATATGGTGGTTGGCACTAGAAGAGAGTATTGAAATGTTGAAAATAAGCAATGAAGGATTTTGATTTAATGTGAATATGTGTATTAAGAGATATGATTGGTATTACTAAGTTTGCCTATACTAAAATGTATGATATATTGATGCCACACTGTAAATGTATTGTTGTGTATGTGTAGATTGAAATAAGAAAAAACTTGGGAAAAAAATGTTAAAACAGCACTGAAAAAGTGACTTATAACGACCGTTGCCACATCCCCATAGTCACTTGCTCAAAATTCGGACGCTGGGCAACTGACTCGTATTTATGACGGTCACAGTGTCCTGGGATATGTGATCCTCTTTTTGCGACCTTCCGACCAAGCAAAGTCAATGGGGAAGCTGGATTCACTTAACGACCGTGATTGCAGTGATTCACTTAACAATCGTGTCAAGAAAGGTCGTAAAATGGGGAGGGGAAACTCAAGAACGGTCTCGTTTAGCAATGGAAACCTGAAGCTCAATTGTGGTCATAAGTCGAGGACTACCTGTGCTACATCTGTGATAGTAAAAGTAGTTCTGATCTACTTATACGCTGTGTCGTTTTTATCAGGTCTCCCTTGCTGAGCTGACATACAAAAAAAAAGCCACTCACCTTCCCACTTGAAATGTAGGAACAGCTGTAGTTCCAAACCTCTGCATGCCATAATAATTAATAAATCCAGTTTCCTTCAGGGATTGCATAGCTTGCTGAACTTCATCATCAGTCCCTGTTATATTTCTAATACAAAATAAAAGTGATACGTGAGGGAAATGGGAAGACATTTATAAAGACAAATCTCAATAATTTGGTCCGATTATTTAGAACAAGCCAGAGTTAACCCAGGTGGGCTCCCAAAGCTGCTGAACATAAAACACCAGGTGTTTTAAGTTGTTAAAGTGTTTTAAAAATAAGAGGGTGGTATCCAGAAAAAAAATTAATTGGTCACATTCAGTTAACTCCAGGTTCAAAAATTTCAACTCCAGGCTTCAAAAAGTTCAGCAACCAGGTATCTGTCCGGTTCCTGGGTGGGCGTGGCCATGGTGGGGTGTGGCTTAGTCGGCTTCCTGCACCATTGGGGGGGGGGGTGTTTTCAGCCTCCCTGGGCTCTGGAGGCTTTCCTCAAGTCTCCAGGAGGGTGAAAATGGCCACCCCAGGAGGACGAAAATGGTGGAAATAGCCCATTTTCCGGAACTTCCAGGAGGCTGGTTTTTTGCCATCCCCAGGCTCCGGAGGCTTTCCTCGGGCCTCTGGGAGGGCAAAAACGGCCTCCGAGCTCCAGAGGCCTGTTTTCCCCCCCCCCAAGCCCCCATGCAGGCCCTATAGTTACCAGGCACCCAAAACAGGCCACGTGGGGACTCCTGGGAGGGGCGGGGTAGGCGGGGACAGCCAGGGGTGGGATTTACTGGTGTTTAGCCGGCAGCAGGTACGGACGGCTGAGGAGAGCAAGGACTCAGATGAGGGGCCAGGACCATTAGGGAGTGGACTGCTGCTTTCAGAGATTGTGGGGGCTGGCAGCAGCGATGAGGAGGTTTCCGAGGAGCCTGTGCCAAGTGCGTGTGTGCGTAGGGATGCTCGCAGGAAAGAGCAGCTGTAGCAGCACGGGCGATTTGGAAGTAAGGCTGCATGGCTCCTCTTTCAAGAAGATAAAAGCCAACTGTGAATCGGATGTGCTTTGCAGGAGGCAAAGACGTTTTGAAACTCAGCCTTGTGGACATTGCAGTATCTTAAGTTGGTGTTTGAAGACTCAGTGTTGTGAAATATTTCTTATCTGTTATTCTTGGCAGCCTTGTTTTTCTTGGCAGTTTTGGCGAGGTTTGTGCTTATCAAACTTAATTAGTTTACAGCAGCTTTTTAACCAGGGATTCGTAAGAATCATTAAAAGGTTTCTGTTCCCTTTGGTTCGTGTTTCTTTATTGGACAAGGGTTTGGGTCAGAACAACTGGTTTGCTGAACTGGTAATTAAAAATGATAAAATTAGATACCAGTTTGCCCAAACTGGGAAGCACCGGTTGCAGCCCTTGGTTAACTCAGTGGATCTCGAGTTTAATCAGTTAATCTGGACCCACACCAAACATAAGCATATTTATATATTTGGGACAGGTGTAACCTGAGGACCAACTGAAAACCTTGATTTTAAAGGCTAATCCTCTTTATTTAATGTTATTTGTTCTCCAGAGGAAGAAAGGAACACATATTTTGTTGAATCAATACAATCAGAAGTTCTCTTTTAGGACCCTTTGGCAAATATACATATTTCTAATCTCTGCAGTAGAAAGCTATTTCAAGCCTGGTTTAATGAGATTTATTCCACTTTTCAGGGGGGTCAGAGATTTCCAATAAACACAGAAGTACAACGTTTTTACCTGAGACCCACTGTGAAATGGTTTCCTTGCAATTCTCCCAACTTCAGTGGGTGATTCTTGTAGCTGAAGTTTCCAAGCTTGCAGTTCATTAAGCATTTATTTAAATGAGCTAGTCTCTGTGCGGTGATTCTATCAAAAGCAGAGAATTAAGATAGGTTTAGATAGGTTAAAAGCAATTACTTTCTCCCAGAGATAAGTTACTCCAAACCAACAAAGTGGAAGAAACTATAATCAATTTTAAGCTTTAGTGTCCCCCCCGCCCTTCTGTATCGTCGCTGTGAGGAAGAAGTTGGAATATTCTGTTTCTATTTTATTAAACCAAGACTTGATAAGCTGTGATTTAAATGGAGGTGTTTTATTCCTAGAGGCTTTTAAGAAGAGATTGGACAACGATTTCTTCATCCCTTCATCTCATTTCTGAATGTGACCCAAATGGCCAAACAAATATTATGATCAAATCTGCAGTGGATTTGTAGCATCAAATCCCACTGTAGAAAAAAAACTAACATTTGAACCAGATTAATTCTTTATTTATTTTTTTACTTACTTCAGAACAGCTATTTTTTGAACTGTGATAGCCCTTTTGTCTTTGGTTCCCATGTAAGAAAAGATGGTCGGCTTAACTCTTTAAAGAAACACAAAGGAACACTTTATCATTTCATGTCGTACACATAGCATTTTATTTAAGAATAATTACACTCAAAAGCAGGGGTCTCCAACCTTGGCAATTTTAAGACTTGTGGACTTTGACTCCCAGAATTCCTCAGCCAGCCAAACTTTAAGACTTGTGGACTTCAACTCCCAGAATTCCTGGGAAGAATGGCTGGCTGAGAAATTCTGGGAGTTGAAGTCCACAAGTCTTAAAAGTGGCCAAGGTTGGACACCCCTGCTCTAAAATTCCCAATTTTAAGATGGGTGGATTTCAACTACTTTTGGGGATTCTGGGAGCTGAAGTCCACATGCCTTAAAGTTACCAAATTTAAGAGAGGATCCTTCTTTAAACGTCCATGACTTTAATCCCAGTAGTCCTGGATTTACAACCATTCGTTTAGTGACTGTTTGAAGTTACAGCGGCACTGAAAAAAGTGACCTATGACTGTTGGGTCCAGTTGCTACGATTCAACCTTGGACTTACGGCCGTTATTCGCACTTATGACAATGGCAGCAATGCCATGTTCATTGGACGCTTGGCAACTGGCTCCTCGTTTTATGATGGTGGCAATCATGTGGTGTCCTTTTGTGGTCAGATAGGGAAGCCAGACTCACTTAGCAACTGGGTTACTAACTTAACAACTGCAACGGTTCACTTAACGACAGTTGCAAGATAGGTCGTAGAATGTGACAAAACTCATGTCAGGATTCCGGTAGTCACTCCAATTAAATCATGAGTCTCGAGCCAAACTTCCAAAACTTCAAAAGGATTTATTGGGAGTTAACATGCTGGCACTGCCTGGGTGTAGCAGACTCTGAGGCACATCATTCACTCTCACCCTTGGCCCTGGTTTTCCCCCACCCCCTGGGTATATCCTAATTCATATTCTCCAATGGGACACCTCCATAGCCAAGAGTCATCAATCATGCTCTTCAGTTAGAATTTTGCACAGCAGAAACTTCAGTCACCTAATTACTATCTCTGAAACTATGTATGGAATGTACTTTTGATTTCCAAGCTGCTGCACTGCTCTTTCAAACCCCTTTCCCCCCTCCCTTTCTGTTGGCGACTCTAAAACGACCAGAGAAATATTTTATGAGTTGGCGGTCGTTATTTCAGTTGTGGTCATAAGTTGAGAACTACCTATACGTCCTGATGTACGTAATAAATACTGTATTGATAGGTAGATCCTATATAATTAAAAAAAAAAAGAGAGACAGACATTCTACCCTCAACCTCCTGCAATGTTGCTTGAGGAAATTCTTCTAAAGGAGGATAATTCTACCATCTGCTACAAACAAGGACATCAGCAGAGTCGTATGGTAGAAAGACGGGCGACATATAAATGTAATAAATAAAATATTTTAAAGTGGGTGTCTCTTTCTCGTCCCCAAATTCTACTTACCTTAAATATTTGGACAGTACGTTGATGGCGTCCATGGTATCCTTGTTTTCTTTATATAAGACAAAATGGCAATAATTTCCCCTAGACTTTGGCCAGGAATGCTTCCTCGGATCTTTTGTAAAGAAAATATGAAAGACAAAACATGTTAATGTGTGAAAAATGCCATTCTTTTCTAAGAAGTGATTGTTTGCAAATTCTGGGGGGTGACTCTGGTCAGGGGTCTTCAAACTTGACAGCTTTAAGACTTGTGCACTTCAACTCCTAGAATTCTTCCTCCAGTCATCAGGAATTCTGGGAGTTGAAGTCCACAAGTCTTAAACTTGTCAAGTTTGAAGACCCTTGGCTTTTATCAATGTTCCTCAACCATGATGACTTGAAGATGAGTGCACTTCAACTCCCAGAATTCCCCATCCAGAATGCTGGCTGGGGACTTCTGGGAGTTGAAGTCGACCCATCTTCCAAGTCACCATGCTTGAGAAACACTGGCATATATATATTGCATTTATTATTTGTATATAAACTGCACCACTATAAAACACAGTTGTCTAACAAGCCAGTTATGGGCCAAGGATACCATTAGTACTTGGTAATTCTAGAATATTGGGAATTATAGTTCCAGCAATTTTGGAGTTCACCACAGTAAGGAAGACTGAGACAGCCAATTGTAGCATATTTAAAATATTAGGAGGAACACCAAAATAATCAACACTAGTATAATAATTTTGGATAGAGCCATTTTTCAAATTATTAATATATTTAGTGGTACCTTGGAAACTCAACTTGCTTTGAAACTCATTGAATTTGATACTCAACGCATTTTGACACGAACATTTTGTCCTGGCATTCATTGTTTGTTTGCCGCTCAATATACAACTTGGTGTTGGCTCACTATATTATTCCTTATGGGAAGAATTTGTTTGGTACTCATCGTGCCTCCTGGAATCAATTAACGATGAGTACCATGGTTCCACTGTAATTGTATTAAAAGCTATTTTTCATCCAGTGAAATAGATGGTATTTGAATGTTTTCAAAACCAGCCGAATCTGGTACTCAACGTATTTTGACACAAAAATTTTGTCCCAATACTCATCGTTTGGTACTCAACACAAAAATTAGAATTTGTTGATGTTAGCTGCCTTGTGACTCACTACATTATTCCTTATGGGAAAGAACTGTTCAGTACTCATAGTTTTTGGTACTAAGCACTCCTCCCAGTAGCAATTAATGAATACTGAGGTACCAGTGTAATGGCTATGTATTGTACCAGATACCTTACACTTTCCCAATGGGATTTCATTTATTGGGACCAAATGTAAGAAAAATAGTTTCAGCCCCTCAGATTAATTATGAAATTCACCAAATGGTTTTCAACAAATGATTGGGATCCATTTATATATAATATCAAACTATGATGTGGCATATTACTCCTTTCAATCAGTCAGTCTCTGGCAGCTCTTTCAAGAGGAGAAGCAAATGAACTAGCCTAGACATTACGCATATTGTGCCAAACCATTATTTGATACTGCCTGTGAGCTAACAATTAGTTCTCACTTAATTAACATGAAATAAAGTCTCTTGAAGTAAAGCAAGACAGGAGCCAAATTATATGGTAAGAGATGGCAACAGATAATCATCCGTGGCAGCAGATATCCTGTTTAAAAGCCATTCATTTTCCCTGCTATCATTTGGTTATTACTTAAAGCACTTTGAAAGATCAGGCACCGATGTTATGAAACTACTATTTGAATATGAACGTTGTTTGCAGTTTGGATTTTGATGTAAAGGTGCCCATGGCGCACTACATTTTGTCGTCTTCTCTTCTTCCAAGTATATAGATTGGGCATTTAAAACTGAAAACTATATTATTAAATTAAAATTATAAAGAATGTATCACTGTGTTCTATAAAAGAGAGAGTGGAAGTCCTTGACAATTGATTCCCAATTATTTTGGTGTAGCTGCTTCGTGAAAGGTCAAAATTCTTATGATCGAAGAACTATATACATCAATTCCAAGGATGCTATTTATAGTTCTAATTTAATTCCTAAGCTGCAACTGTTTTCTTACATCTGTTTAACTAGCACACAGGTACCTAACTGACATTAAGAATAAAAGGTTTACTTCTGAATGAAATTGGAACGTCCTGGACAGCACATATATTTACCTTTGCTGTTTATTTCTTCAAACCCTTCACTATTTGACTTCTCTAAATTATCATTATTTGGTCTGGTATTTCATTTTCTGTTTCAGAGAAACAGAAGGATCTCTTACCTGTGGAAGTTCTGGCCTCTGTTCACAGGCATAGGATAAAGAGCATAAGAGAGCAAGATTTCATTTTACTTATGTTTGGCTACTGAAGCGTTTCAGATGGAAACATGCAAGTTTTATGGTTTATATGCTGTAGATGTGCTGGAGCATTCAACAATTAATATGGTGACTGACAGCTGTTTGGACAATGGAACGTGCAGGGGCAAAAGGGAAGATATGGACAATTTCGGCTAAACACACCACAAAGAACACTGAGGGCATTCCAGAATACAGAATAACAAGAGTTGGTTGGGACCTTGGAGGTCTTCTAGTCCAACCCCCTGCTTAGGCAGGAAACCTTATACCACTTCAGACAAATGGTTGAGCAATCTCTTCTTAAAAACTTCCAGTGTTGGAGCTTCTGGAGGCAAGTTGTTCCACTGATTGTTCTCACTGTCAAGAAATTTCTCCTTAGTTCTAGGCTGGATTTCTCCTTGATCAGCTTCCCACCAGTTACTTCTTCTCCTGCCCTCAGGTGCTTTGGAAAATAGGCCAATCCCATTTTCTCTGTGACTCTGTGCTCCTCAATTATTAGAAGGCTGCTATCACATTACCCCTAGTCCATCTCTCTTCCTTAGACTAGACATATCCAAAGATTAAGTATTCCAGGCAGGGGTGGGCTTCAAAAATTTTAGTAACGGCTTCTCTGTCTGGTTTGCTGGGAGGGCGTGGCCATGGTGGGTGTGGCCTAGTTAGCTTCCTGCCCCCCCGGCAGGGGTGGAGGGGCGTTTTTGCCTTCCCTGGGCTCCGGAGGTTCTCTGGAAGCCAGAAACTGGCCTGTTTCTGGCATTCCCTAACTTCTGGGAGGCCCGTTTTTTGTCCACCCCAAGTCTCTGCGTAGGCCCTGCACTTACCTGCATCCAAAATGGGCCACGTGAGGACTCCTGGGAGGGGAGAGATGGGCGGGGCCAGCCAGAAATGGGATTTGGGGGGGTTCTTCAAACTCTCCCGAACCCCTGCGAACCCCCACGAGCACCACACCCGATTCCAGGTGCTTAGAACAGAATTTCAGTTCAAAACAGAGAGAGCCTACTTAATCAAAGTTCTGATCATATTTATTCAATGACACACAGGGGAAAATGTAGCAGCATCCAAAAGCCCTTACATGTTATAGCATCACGCTCCCAAAGCTGACCCATGCCTTTTTCTCCTGCAGGTGAGTCACCGAAGATGGAGAGCATGATTTCAAGATCTAGTTTCCATCAGTAAACATACATGCTCCATGCAAAGGCATGCAGACACATCTCCATATACGCTATCCAATTACCTTTGGATATTATTATTATAATATAATATTATTATTATTATCAATTATCTTTGCCCTGTGATATATTTGGATTTTGGGATTACATTTTGCATTAACTAAGCGACGTAACAAATTTTGTGGAAGGTGCTAGATGCTACATTTTTGAGGTGTGGGAGGTAAGGTGGATGAGATAGAAAGTGGTTATTTGGTGACAGCCAGCACCTAAGCCCTAATAAGCTAGGATGGTTAGGTAGTGTTTAGATGGCCTCTGTTGGGCTATTGTTGAAGATTAACATGGTTAAATAGCCTGAGAGTAATGGTTTGCAAGCTGGAGATATCTGGAGATCAATCTATTGCCCAGAGACACAACAAGCACTTCAAATCTCAAAAGAACTTTCCCTCAAAAATGTGACTCAGCAAAATCGTACCTTCTGCTGAAACATTTTTTTTCCTTTAAAGAATTGACCAACGTTGCCCGTAAAATTCTCTGCTCCCGAAACAGAGATTAACAGCGAATTAAAATGGCCTTTGGTATCTTGGTGCTTGGTTGTGTTGTGGTTAGCCGCCAGCAGGTGCGGACAGCTGAGGAGAGCGAGGACTCAGATGAGGGGCCAGGACCATTAGGGAGTGGACTGCTGCCTTCAGAGATTGTGGGGGCTGGCAGCAGTGATGAGGAGGTTCCCGAGGAGCCTGTGCCAAGTGCGCGTGCACACAGGATTGCTCATAGGAAAGAGCAGCTACAACAGCACTGGCGACTCAGGAGTAAGGCCGCAAGGTAATGGCCCCTCCTTCAAGAAGATAAAAGCCAGCTGTGAAACGAACGTACTTTGCAGAAGGCAAAGACGTTTTGAAACTCCAACCTCATGGATATTCCAGTATCCTGAGTTTGTATTTGAAGATTCTTGTATTGCAAGTTATTTCTTGTCTGTTATCTTTTGACAAGTCTCGCAGAGTTTGGCAATGCTTCTGCTTATCATAGCTAATTATTTTGCAGAAGCATTACAAGGTTTCTGTTCCCTTTGGATTGTGTTTGATTTGTTGGAAAAGGGCGTGGGTCAGAACAGGTTTACAAACTTCATTAAGCTGCCCGTAAGCTTTCTGGAAACTCTTCTGATTGTTTCCTCTCCCATTAAAATATGAACTGATGTTTAAGAACTGATGCTTTAGTATATCTCCTCCAAGTCTCCAATTCCTTTTTTTCCCCTCTCGTTCCTAGCATATTTTTTACACCAGTATTCCCCAAATTCAGCAGCTTTAAAATGAGTGGACATCCAATGCCCAGAATATATCTGTATTTCAGGATGATCTGGGAAGTCCCATACTTCTTAAAAGTTGCTGGGGTCCTGAAACACCGTTTTAGATTGCAAGCCCAGGGATGGATAAGTGATAATGACAGCGTTGCACAATGATGATGGTGCCAGTGTCAGCTGCCTATCTTCGCTATCTTTGAAGCTCGGCATAACCAGGGAGGAGCAGTGGGCATTTGGGACGGGGAAAGAATGTTGGAGGTGTGAAAGAATGCTGTGGGATATTGGGGAATATGGACACGGATAGGAACCAGAGGTACCAAACCGAGCTATCTTCTTGCCTTCAAGGACGCCATCCCTGGGAATTTACTGCAGCGCCTGGAAGTTCCCAAAACATAGAAAAGGGACCTGATTGGACTGCTCTCCCAAGGGTTTGGGACATTGCAAATTGCTTTCAACATATGATTTTCAGATGGTTTTCTTTTTTCATCAGAGCTTGTTTCTAAAAGTACACATTTTCTCAACCAACTATGGCCGTGATGACAAACCTATGGCACGCATACCACACAGTGGTAGTATTCAAATAGTTGCCACCGGTTCGGTTGGCGTAGCTTGGTGGCTGTGCTTTGCATGCGTGGACGCGTGCGCCAAACACACACTTTGCGCAGGCGCAGAGGCGTTCCAACTTGCCTCCTGCAAGCCTGCACGATGCTGGTCGCTGCAGCAGCTGCCACGCGACGCTATTCTGTGCCGCGCAAAGCACCTGCGCTTTGAATTCTGGCCATAAAAGTGAGTATGAGAGCCTGGGCAGGCAGGTGGGCCAAACTCAGAGCAGTGAAGAGAACCAGTTCGGTCTCCACTGCTCATCTCCGCTACCGGCTCTCCAGAACCAGGCAGAACCGGTCGAATACCACCAGTGGTGCCACAGGTGGCACACAGAGCCATTTGAGTGGGTACACGATCCTCAGCCAAACTTATCTGCACTGCGCATGCACATGTCTCCCAGCTGATTTTCAGCCCGTTTGAGGTCGTTTTCGCCCTCCCAGAGGCTTAAGGAAAGCCTCTGCAGCCTCAGGAGGCCGAAAAAACGGGCCTTCTAGAAATACCGGAATGGCCAAACAGGCCTGTTTTCAGGCTCCCGAGGCTTCTCTTGAGCCTCTGGGAGGGCGAAAATGGCCTCTCCTGGGCTCCAGAGGCCCTCCTCTGGAGGGCATTTCCAGTATTTCCTTGAGCCTCCGGGAGGGCGAAAACGGCTTCAAATGGGCCGAAAAACAGCTGGGAGGCACGCGCATACGCAGTACAGGTAAGGGGGCAGGGCGCTCGTATTGTGGTGCATGTGCAGGGGTGGCGAGGCGCATTGCATTGTGGGTTCAGGCACTTTCGGCACACCACAACAAAAATGTTCACCATCACTGATCTATGGAGCCCAAGGGTCGTTCTTTTCTCAGAAGTGAGCTAGGAAAGAACGACCCTTGGGCTCCATAGGTGGTAGAGAAAAGGTACTTTCAGGCAAGCTCTGAAGAAAAGCCACCCAAAAATATATGTAGCACCCCATCTGGGGCCAGTCTGACAGACAGATTTTGCTCCGGTGTATCTGCCTGATGATGTTGCTCCCTCTCACCCCCAGGTAAAAAGTTGCAGAGTTTGCGTTTGTCGCAGCCAAATGCCTTTTCATTTCAATAAATGCTTCAAATCCTGTGACTTTTGCTTTTTTACTTACGACGGCTGTTCAAAGCTATAACAAGTCTGAATCTGGCTTCCCTGCTGACTTTGCTTGTCAGAAGGCCATAAAGGGAGATGGCGTAAACCCCAGGATGTGACAACCACCATAAATACAATGCTGGTTTGCCGAGCGTTTGAATTTGGATTACCTGACTATAGGGATGCCACCACGGTCTTTAAGTGTTAAAAAAATGGTCATATGCAGAGGGGGATTCAGCTGGTTCGGACCGGTTTGGGTGAACCGGTTGTTCCGGCGATGAGTTGGCCCCACCCACCCTGGTGCTAATCTGTCCTAGAGCCCAGCGTGGCAGTGGCTTTGCTCATCAAACTGGTTGTTACACCGGTCACAGGTGATGTTTTTGGGTGCTGTTGTAACTCTCAACAGCCACTAAACGAATGATGGCAAGTCAAGGATTCCTTGCATCTGCAGGAGTCCGAAAAATAAAGTTTTAAGAGTCCCGCTAATGAGCAGATGCCATTCTGCAGAGTTGTTATGAATTCTGAAGCCTTTCTTTACTCAACCTCTTTGGGAGTGTGTCCAAATAATTAGATGCTCTCTTATTAACCCGCTTTTTTGTTTTTTAAAATGGCAGTCATAAAACTCACTTGCAAGTGATTTTTTCCCAGCTGCGTGGTAAGCAACAATGCACTTTTTCCCATCCTGGTTCTCTGTTTTGGTCTCTAATCCTGGAAATAAAGATTTTACAGCCTGGTGTATAATTGTCCTTTTTTCTTTAGTGTCTTCAATTACCTATGCAGCAACACATTAACAAAAATAACAAGAAGTAAATACTCCAAGTTACACCAAGTTTCCCTAAGCAAAAGAATATGGGGAGCTCATAAACGGAATGGAGTTTATCATTTTTTACAAATAATTCAAGGTGGCAAACACACGATGCTACTTCCACCTCTTCTCACCACAACAACCCTATGAGGTGGGTTGGGCTGAGAGATTGTGATTGGCCCCAGGTATCCCAGCTGACTTTTGGGCTTAAGGTGGGACTAGAACTCTCAGTCTCCTGGTGATTGGCCCAAACTCACCCACATTGTCTTACATGGCTAAGTTGGGATTTGAACTTGTGGTCTCCTACATTCTAGGCTGTTGCCTTAACTACTGCACCAAGCTAGCTTATTGGAAGCTTTTAAAGGAGGAAGGGAATGTACAACAACTTTTTCTCTCCTAGTCCTGTCTTGTTTCTACTTCGTCCAAATTCTGAAACCTCACATTGGAGCAACTTCCCGGTACAGAAGAAAATCAATTTAATTCCATTTGACTGTTCACAACTGAATGCCTCTCATAATGCAGGTCACTCTGGGCTCCACAGCTGTAATGCTAATTGACTAAAGCACCTTGGATGCGATGTATATTTAATTTGGATTAAATATACTTAGCACCCATTAGGAAGTTTTTATTGGGTTTTTTATTGTTCTAAAATGGTTTTAGTATTTTAATTGTAATAGAAAGAAACAAAATGTTAATGGCCCAAGGACTAATCAATAAATAAAGAACAGCAAAGAAAGATTTTAATTGTAATATAGTTTTCAAACTGTAATCTGCCTAGAATGATTGACTGAGATGGATGGCTATGTAAATTGAAGGAAGGAAGGAATAAAGAAGTAAATAAATAAATTCCAAATGCCTTAAAAAAAGATCAGGAGAAAGCCAGATGGAACCTTTCTCTGTGACAGGTTTATTACCTATATTAGGAAGCTTAAAAGAAACCTCAATAGTTCTGGCACAAAGACCTCTTTCTGCAATCTGAAATGGTACCTAAAATCAAAACTCTTTCACTTCAAAATCAGAATGAATTAAAACAGTCCACCCCAGTTGAGGACAGGAAAACTGTACAGAGGGTGATAATCACAGCTCAAAAGATCATTAGTTGCCCTCTGCCCTCCCTGAAAGACTCAGCCAGGTCTAGCTGCCAAAGCAGAATCAAAGCCATTACAGAAGACCCTTCACACCCTTGAAATTATCTTTTTGACCTGCTGCCCTCTGTATGGCGTTTTAGGTCAATAAAATCCCACACCACTAGACTAACAAATAGTTTCTTTCCCTGGGCCATCCGAACTGCAAATAAACATGAAGTCACTACGTTATTAAGATGTGAAAAGATGTGAAATCTCAATACCCCATTCAGATGTATAATAACATATTACAGTACAATCCATCTCTTGTGTATTATACTCGGCTAAACGTTACAGTCAGTGTTGGATGTATATTTTGTGTATATTCGTAGATATTGTACTCTAAAATTGCAAATGGAGACGTGGGTACTCTATTATTCTTACGTTCATTTTTAAGTGCTTTGGTTTTATTGTATTACGAACAGTTGCTGGGGTGCATCCACGGTTTCATTGTACTTGTACAATGACAATAAAGTTCTTCTAATCTAATCTATCTATTTCCCTCTCCCCACACAAAAACAGAAAATCTGTTTTTGCACATCTTCTACCATGTTTCCCCAAAAATAAGACCAGCTCTTATATACATTTTTGCTCCAAAAGATGCATTAGATCTTATTTTCCTGGTTAGGTCTTATTTTCAGGGAAATACAGTCCTCAGTGCATCCATCTGGCTAACAATCGTTAATGGGCTTATTTTTGGGGTAGGGCTTATTTTACAAGCATCCTGAAAAGTCATGCTAAGTAAGGCAGTGGTGGCTAACCTTTTTGGGCTCCCGTGCTGATAACTGTGCGTGCGCTTGCCTGCTTGTGTTTGCATGCCATCACCCAGAAGGCAGTTTGTGTGAGTCCCCCATGCCTCCTGCATATGTGTGCATGGCCCACACTTCTGCGCATGTGCAATTGTGTCCTATACGCTGCTGTGCCCCTGCACATGCGCGCCAGATACCTGACAATCAGCTGGCGGGTGGCGCACATGTGCAGTAGACCTTTTCTGGGTGAACGCTTGCGTGCCGGCAGTAATGGCTCTGTGTGCTACTCCCGGCATGCATGCCATAGGTTCACCACCATGGTGCTAGGGCTTATTTTCCAATTGGGTCTTATTTTCAGGGAAATAAGGTAACAGAGCAGAGACAACAGGCGGTCCATAGAAGGAACAATGTTAGTGCATTAATATGATTTGTATTTCAAAGGGCAAAATGCCTCTACTCAGTTTTCTTCCTAATAAATATTGCTTAACAGGCTTAATGTAGACATTGTCCAAAACTCACACTTAGAGGTTTTGTCTCTACTCTGTGACTCACATCTGCCTACACAGTTTTTAGGAAACCCCCTTCTCAGTTGTTTGCGTTTACTGTATAACTTTCGCCCGAATTAATCGGAGATATTATATTTCGAAGTATACCTCAATGGAAACACTGCTTTCTTTGTTTTTAAAAAGCTGGAGGTCTTCCAGGCGTTGTTTCTCTTCGGGTGACAATACTGTAAAGATCTCTTCAGGAGGATCCTAGAATATATATATATATATATATATATGAAAACACGATAAATAACAAGACTGAACTTTTTTTTAATATAGGTATTAATACTGGACTGACTTTTAAATGTCTGTGGAGATTTTCAATCGTCCAGCATTGTCCCCAAAGATGCTTTTTCCAAAAGGAAACTGGATTTTCTTGGGTTATTTTTCCTTTGAAAGCGTTTCGGTTCTCATCCAAGAAGCTTTTGAACTGAAGAAGCTTCTTGGATGAGAAGCGAAACAAGACATTGCCTTTTGGGGAAAAAAAGCACTTTTGGAACTGACTTTTAAATAAGTTTATTTTATTTCAGGAGCAATGGAAAGAAAATTTACCTCCTTATCTACGGGCACCGAGAAGTCATCTAAATGAATGGTCTCTCCTTCTTTTCCTATTTCATGAACCACAAAATCGGAGTATCTAATAGAAGACACAAGACAGGTTAAGTCAGTGGTGGCTAACCTTTTCGGGTTCCTGTGCCAAAAATTGTACATGCGCTTATGCGCTCACTTGCCAGCACCCAGAAGGCAATGCGTCCCTCCACGCCCCCTACCATGCACATGCAATCCCTCCCCCTGTAGCCCTCTTATCTACACTGTGCCCCACAGCTGATTTTCTGTCAGTTTGAGGCCTTTTCCGGCCTCCCAGAGGCTTGAGGAAGGCTTCTGCAGGCCGAAAACTAAACCCATTTTGTCACTTCCAGGAAAAACAGGAAGTAACAAAACGGGCCTAGTTTTCGGCCTGAAAAGCTTGCAGAAGCCTTCTTCAAGCCTCGGAGAAGTCAAAAAAGGATTCAAATCAGCCGAAAATCAGCTGTGAGGCACACACATGTGCAGTGACATAAATTTGCATGCAGCTTGTGTGCCGGCCCAAATGGCTCTGAGTACCATCTGTGGCACGCGTGCCATAGGTTTGCCATCACGGGGATAAGTCAATGCAGAAAGTGCCACGAATACGAATGTCAAAAGACTTGTTGAAATTCCAAATATTTGCAGTTAGGGTAAGGAAGAAGAGATATATTATTTATTTAAGTTAAATTTATTTAGCTCCTATCTCACTGTGGGGATAATCTGCCTAAATAGAACCGAGGTAAAATTATCGAACAATAACATAAACAATGCAAAAGGAACATAACAAGAATACAACAATATGATAACCCCAAAATACAGCAATACGGTAGCCAAAATATGATGGAGCACACAACTGTTGACTTACAACAGTTCATTTAGTGATTGAAGTTACAACAGCACTGAAAAAAGTGACTTTGACCATTTTTCACATAAAACCGTTGCAGCATCCCTATGGTCATCTGATTAAAATTGAGACAATTGGCTATTGATTCGTACTTATGACGGTTGCAGTGTCGTGGGGTCACATGATCCCCTTTTGCGACCTTCTGACAAGCAAAGTCAACGAAGAAGCCAGATTCACTTAACAACTGTGACAAGAAAGGTGTTGTGGTCTGCAGGCAGCCTGCGGAGACAGCAACAGAGTTGGATAGTGGGGAGGAACATAGGCCAGTCTGGGAGTCTGGGGAGGACTCAGACAAGAGATCTGCATCCGACACAGAGATGGGGCCAGGACCATCTGGGAGTTATGTGCTGACTCCGGAGCCTCCAGAATCTGGCAGCAGTGAGGCAGAGGAACAGGGGGAGCCTGTTCCCAGTGCACGCTTGCACAGAGCTGCCAGAAGGCAAGGACAGTTAAGACAAAAGGAGCAACTCGGCAGTAAGGCTTGGAAGTGATTGGCCCCTCCCATAAGACATAAAGGAGGAGCAAAGGGACAGAAGCCTTTGCAGGAAGCAACTTTGTTTGTTCTGGTCGGTTTAATATCTGAAGCTCTGTGTGCTCTGTTTGGCTTTGTACAGCTAATTGGCAATTTCATCGTTGGCAGCATTTCAAAGGAAGATAAAGGTAGGTGCTTATCAGACTTATCCTGAAGGAATTTGGCAGGGACTATTTACAAACTGTTTGAGACTCATTACAGGCTGTGAATGATTAAAATTCACAGCCGTTGAAATAAAGAAAAAAAGGGGTTTGGGATTAACATGTGTTTGTTCTTGTCTGAATAAGCCTTGGTCAGAACAAAAGGTCGTAAAACGGGGCAAAATTCACTGAACCACTATCTCGCTTAGCAACATACATTTTGGACTGAATTCTGATCATAAGTTGGGGACTATCCATATTTACAATGGTTGCAGTGTCCTGAGGAGTCCCACAATCATAATTTGCAACCTTCCTGAATTTAGTTTGGACTGGACAAATCAATGGGGGGGGGGGGGGAGCCAAATTCACTTAATGACCAAATAACTCTAGTGATTCACTTAACAGTTATGACCAAAAGGCCCGTAAAATTGTCCATGACCACTTTGCTAAGTCCTGGAAATGCTGGCCCCAGCTGGTGTCGTTAAACAGAGGACTACCCACAATACAATTCTTGTCAGATCCACCTGTGCAGTATTACCTCTCTTTTAATATTCCTAGAAAGCCCTTGTGCAAGCTAGCAAATTTTGTGATGCCCACATCCTCCTCCATCAAGCCGTGTTTCATCAGATCTGCAAATTTCTCCGGTTCATGTTCCCCATCGCTTTCTACCAATTCTTCCTCTTCTTGGCCTGGATTTTCTTCGTTTAAAGTTATGTCTCCTTTGGATTCTTTGACCAGAGGACTTATTGGCTGCTCCAGACCAGGTTTGGCTTCCTCATCGGAATTCTTTTTTGCTATCGGTGTTTCTTCGGATAACTTCTGCTTTTTAAGATCATCCACACCATCCTGATCGCCTTTGGGATGGGCCCGTTTCCTGGATATGTTTTCTGGGCCCGCCGTTTCCATTGTTAGGGCATACACACGGAGGAATAATCCTGCAGAAGGGCCACTATTAGTATATTCCACATTTTTTTTGCTTTAATTGGACCTGCCACTCGCAATATATAAATTTTTTAAAATTTATATATACATACATACACACATACATACATACACACACACATATATATTTTCTTAAGTTTTCATGGGTACTTACATGTATGGTATTCAGCTTTGTTCGGGTATTTTCCCACATCATTATAGTTGTGCTTTTAAAGTTGTAGCAACATTTCAGCAGAATCTCATCTGCCATCATCAGGCTTCTGTATTGTGTTTGTCTGTGAGTCAGACTTTCACAGCCATTTCTGTTTTAAATTTGGGGCTAGCCTACTTCTGTGCCAGAATGGTTTTTCTTCATCCTGATTGGTTGGGAGTCTTGGTCTGTGTTTATTGGTCTTGGAGTTTGCTGTATTCTGCTTGATTGTGTTTCTAATATCTTCTGTCTGTTTTGTGGCTTTTTTTGTCTTGATTGGCTGGCAACATTGTGTTTCCTGTATTGGAGGCTTTTAGTGCAGCTTGGCTCCGAGTAAATGGATGGCTATCATTTATTAGGCAACCAGGTGAAACTTAGCTTCCTAATAAATGATAGCCGTCCGTTTACTCGGAGCCAAGCCGCACTAAAAGCCTCCAATACAGGAAGCACAATGTTGCCAGCCAATCAAGACAAAAAAAGCCACAAAACAGACAGAAGATATTAGAAACAACAATCAAGCAGAACACAGCAAACTCCAAGACCAATAAACACAGACCAAGACTCCCAACCAATCAGGATGAAGAAAAAACCATTCTGGCACAGCAGTAGGCTAGCCCCAAATTCAAAACTGAAACGGCTGTGAAAGTATGACTCACAGACCAACACAATACAGAAGCCTGATGATGGCAGATGAGATTCGTTGCTACAGCTGAAATGTTGGTACAACTTTAAAAGCACAACTATAATTACGTGGGAAAATACCCGAACAAAGCTGAATGCCATATCTATCTATCTATCTGTCTATCTGTCTATCTATCTATCTATCTTTTCTTAAGTTTTCGCGGGTACTTACATGTATGGCATTCAGCTTTGTTCAGGTATTTTCCCACGTCATTGTAGTTGTGCTTTTAAAGTTGTAGCAATGTTTCAGCAGATTCTCATCTGCCATCATCAGGCTTCTGTGAACACTATACAGAAGCCTGATGATGGCAGATAAGATTCTGCTGAAACGTTGCTACAACTTTAAAAGCACAACTACAATGACGTGGGAAAATACCCGAACAAAGCTGAATGCCATATATATATATTCCCTAAAACAGAATGGTTTATAGAAAGATAAAGCACATTTTATTTCATTTCCTTACATGCTGCTGTTAACACATTTTACTTAGTTCCAAAATGAATGTTATGCTCATACTGTATTCAAATACATGTTTATCTGTAAGTTAAAGTTGCTGTATCAATGAGACTTTATTTCTGACAAGTTGTGGAGAAAAAAGTGTGATTTTTTTTTAAATCATTGCATTGCTCCTTCATACAGTAGTAGTTGAATAGTGTGGAAATAATGTGACACCTTCAGTTGCATTCGTAAAACTTTATAAGTTTGTTCAATTATAACAATCTACTGCTAGGTGGACATTCTGGAAGTATTTTATAATCAATTTATACAAAAGAAGTCAATGTATTTGGGCTGTACACCTTCAACTTATAGAATTTTTCATTGTTTGGCTCCTTCCTTCCTTCTTTCCTCCCTCCCTTTTTCTCCTTCCTTTCCCTCCCTTCCACCCTTCCTTCATTATTCTCTCCTCCTTTCTCCTCTCTCCCTCTCTTTCTCCTTCCTTCCTTCCCCCAAACCCTGTCCTTTCAATCCAACGAGAGGCCAGCAAGCAAAAGCCAAACAAGGGAGTACCCATGAGACAAAAATCCTGCCAACTCACTTTCTGAGATTTAAAGCCACAGCCAGTCTCCTTTCTCTGCTCTGCACACAACCAAGGACTGAAAAAGAACACAAACCATTAGTCACAACCTAACACCTTGACCTTCAAACACGAACCCTAAAACATGACAGGGAAGAATAGATGATAAACAGACAGAAAGACAGACAGACAGGTGGACGGAGGGGCGGACAAATAGATAGTAGAGATAGATAGGTGACTGATAGATGGTACATGAATAGATAGGGTACATAGACAGACAGACATATTACATGAGAGAGATAGGCAGAAGATAGACAGATAGATGGTAAGAGAAGATGGATAGATGACAGAGATAAATACATGGATAGATGATAGATAGATAGATTGATTTAGAATAACAGAGTTGGAAGAGATCTTGGAGGTCTTCTAATCCAACCCACTGCTTAGGCAGGAAACCCTACACCACTTCAGACAAATGGCTGTCCAAGCTCTTCTTTAAAACGTCCAGCGTTGGAGCATTTACAACTTCTGGAGGCAAGTTGTTCCACTGAGTAATTTGTTCTCATTGTGATAGGATGATAGGATAGATATGATGATAAATAGATAGATACCAGTAGGTAGGTAGATACCGGTAGGTAGGTAAGTAGGTAGGTAGATAGATAATAGGATGATAGGTGATAAGGTGATAAACAGATATTTAGATACAGGTAGGTAGATACTGGTAAGTAGGTAGGTTGATAGATGATGAGAGAGCGAGAGAGAGAGAGAGAGAGAGAGAGAGTCTCCTTCTGGCTGGTAGGAAGCCCCCGCACCACTAGAGAACACGGTAGCAGAAAGGCCCCCCCACCTCCTCCCCATAAGCCCCCCGACTGAGGTCCCCCTCTTCCCCCAGCCCTTCTCCAGGCGTTTGCAAAAGGGAAAAGGGGCTTCTCGGCCGAGGTATCGGCTCATATGGCCCGTCCGGAGGCGGAGAGGCGCCGGGGCAGGGGAGCCGCGTCCTTCTTCCCCAGCTGGGCTGGTCGAACGGCGCCGCTTCCTCTTCCTCCGGGCCCCGCCGGACGCGCTTACCGGACTGAAGGGATGCGGAGAACGGAGCCCGGGCGGCCCCTTTGCAGGCTTCCCACACCGCCTCTGGGCCGGGCGGGAACGAGAAGGCCTTCCTTGACTGGCGGCCTGCAGTAGAGCTGTTCCGGAGCAGGAAGAAGCATGGGCGGGCAAAGGCGGAGCTCCGCGGCGGGCAACGCTGGGCTTCTGCAGGTCCGCCCCAGGGTCTTGCATCGGACGTGGCTGGTCACTTTGCAGGATCAACGGATCTCCTCCCGGATCTCAGGCGATCGCCCAATGGAACAGCTTTAGCCTTCATGAATATAGCAGGAATAGCAACACCCTATGATAGGTTCGAGATCCAGATGGATCTAAATAAAAATGATAAATGATTTTTTAAAAGGATCCAGAGGGATCTAAATAAAAAGGATAAATTATTTTTTAAAAAGAACCCAGAGGGATCTAAATAAAAATAAATGGTTTTTTAAAAAAGATCCAGAGGGATCTAAATGAAAATGATAAACGATTAAAAAAGATCCAGAGGAATTAAATTAAAAGAATAAATGGTTTTTTTTTTTAAAAAAGATCCAGAGGTATCTAAATAAAAAGGATAAATGATTTTTAAAAAGATCCAGAGGTATCTAAAAAAGGATAAATGATTAAAAAAAGATCCAGAGGGATCTTGTTGACAGACTTGAACAAATCCAATATAGGGAAAAGTAAAATCTTACACTCAGGCAAGAAAAATAAAATATGGATTGGGAGAAATCAAGCTCAATAGCAGTGACTGTGAGAGGGATCTTGGAGTCTTAGTGGACAACTAGCTAAATAAGAGCAGAATACAGCAACAGCCACAAAAACTAATGCAATCCTAAACTGCATTAACAAAGGGATACAATTGAGATCAAGGGAGGTACTTATACCACTCTATAAAGCCTTAGTAAGACCACGTCTAGAGTACTGCATCCAGTTTTGGTCACATTATAAAAAAAGATGCTGACACTCTATTTCGAGTTGTTGTGGCCACTTGGAGGTTTATCTGTGTCCTCAGGGTCAGCTGAGTAGTGCAAATGGTAGTGCAGTCTACCATTTCCCCCCCTGGAAATCTGTTTGTACTCCCACACCATTTGAAGGGTGTCATCCCCAATTGCATAGCTAAAACCTCTGTAAAGATATTCAACCATCCAAGTTGTGGTTGTCCCAAAGGTGCTTTTTCCAAGTGACGAATAACAGAAGAGTTGGAAGGCACCTTGAAGGTCATCTAATCCAACTCCTCCACAAGCAGGAGACACTACACTGCTTCTGACAGATGACAGTCCAGTCTCTTGAAAGTTTCCACAACTTCTGAAGGCAGCTTCTGTTCCATTGGTTGATTGTTCTCACCGTCAGAAAATTTCTCATTTCCAAGTTGAATCTCTCCTTGTTCAGTTTCCATCCATTATTCCTTGTCTGGCCCTCAGGTGCTTTAGAAACAGATTGACCCCCTCCTCTCTGTGGCAGCCCCTCAAATATTGGAAGACTGCTATCCTGCCTCCCCTGGTCCGTCTCTTCACTAGACTAGCCAGGCCCAGTTCCTGCAACTGTTCATCGTATGTTTTAGCCTCCAATCATCCCCTCATCATCTTGGTTCCTCTTCTTGGCACTCTTTCTAGGAGAAATTTCCTGACAGAACAATCAATCTGTGGAACAACTTGCCTTCAGAAGTTGTGGGTACTTCCAAAACAGGAGGTTTTAAAGAGGAATTTGGAAAAGGAATGGTAATTATTAAGAGTCAAATGTTGCTTCTGTGTACAAAGAAACAATCAGCATCTAAGCTTACACACTTAAATTTATCCACAAAAGCAATCAATATTGAGTTAGAAACAAAGTCAGAAACAGTTGAGTTTAGAGAATTGCCATGCATCCTAATTTCCACTAACATAGGAAAATAATATGATCATCAAAGTTCAAAATCAAAAAGCTAAAAAGGAAACAGACAAAAACACTTTCTCACTAGCAGTTAACACCCGGATGAGAATAGATTAAAATTAAGATTAACACTAGACCAATAATCAAGAAGTAAACAATACTCCAATCAAGGAACTATTAATACAGACAAACAAACAGTAAAAACAATCTAATCATGGAACCACCAAGAACACATCCGCCAACACTGACAGGTTAGTCTTTTTTACATAAACACCTCTACAACTGATATTACTCAGTTGGGTAATGAAACGTCTGCACAAAAGCCACCAAGCTCCGAGAGCACCAAGGAACGCACAATTTCGATTTGAATCACATTCAATTAACTAGCCTTTTCATTTTCTTTGGGTTCTTCATCTGAAACGCAATAAAGATCAGACTCTTCTAACTGTATTAAAATATCAGGGTGTTGGGAAATCAGATACGTATGTATGTACGTATATATCTCTGCAGCTGGCAGAGTGAAGACAATTAGCAGTTGTATGTAATGGCCAGTGAAAAGATTGAAAAGCAGGTCACAAGGTAACCAATCTGGTTTGTTTTGAGACAATTGTTACGGTCACTAAGCAAACATTGTTCATTATAGGCTGATTTTGCCAAAAAAACAAATAAATGTTGGTTTTCGGCAAAACTGTCATAAATAGCTGTTACATTGACCCTGGGCCAGTCTTGTCGCAATCCAATTAAGCTCACAGGGTGGTTGTTAAGGGGAAAATAGGAAGAGGAACGAGTATTAGGTATATTTGCTGCCTTGATTTGCTTATAAAGTAATAAAGGTGAGATAAAAATCTAAAAACAATATGAGCATTATCTTTCTTTCCAAGATCTTTTCCAAGTCCCAAGTAGGAAACTCCCTAAGCTTAATCTGCAATGAATAATTCAATCAATCATTCAACAATCACAAAATAATTCATATTTAACTGACCTGGAAAAAGCACACACAAGAAAGGAAGGATAATACCAGTAGTCCTCAACTTACGACCACAGTTGAGACCAAGGGTTTTGCTGCTAAGTGAGACAGTTGCAGAGTTTTATCTCATTTTGGGACCTTTTCTTGCCATCGTTGTTAAGTGAATTGCTGCAGTTTTTAAGTTAGTAACTTGGTTGTCAAGTGAATCGGGCTGTCCCATTAAGTTTGCTTGTTGGAAGGTCGCAAAAGGGGACCCCTGGACCCTGGGAGGTAGCAACCATGGTAAATATCAGCCAGTTGCCAAGGATATGACCCTGGGGGATGCTGAAAGGGTCATAAAATGTGAAAAACGGTCAGAAGCCACTTTTTTCAGTGCCTCTGTAACTTCAAACAGTCACTAAATGAGCTGTTATAAAACAAGGGTTTCCTGTGGCTGTTTCATTTCCCTCCCTGCTCTTTTTTGCAAGGGTGGGCTGGAGTAGAAGACTTCCAAGGTCCTTTCCAGCTGTATTCTGAGTAATCAATGCACAGAGAATTCCTGCCGCCGCCGCCGCCGCCCCCCCCCCAAAAAAGATGCAAGCACTGGAGGGACCAGCAAACCTGCCTCCGAGGGTGACGTCACCCCGCCTGCCTCTCCGTGTGGAGGGGGGGAGATAGTAGAAGAAAAGGCGTGGCTCCCTGAGGCTCGGCCCCTCCGATTACCTAGCGACTTTCCCTCCGGCTCCGCCTCTCTCCCGGCGCGGCGCAACCGCGCAGGCGCGGCTGGGCGTGAGGCGGCCCCGCTGTCCCTCTTGGAGTTGGCGCCCGGCGTTGGCGGCCTGAGTCGGCGGGGAGGAGCCGGAGGGAGTTGTTCGTGTGGCTCCGGGCCAGGCCAGGTGGCCGGAGAGCAATGAGCTCCCGGAAAGGTACGGCTGGGGAGGGCCGGCGAAGGGTCCCTCCGGTCCCCGGAGAGATGCGGGTCGCCGGGCGGCGGCTTTAGACTAGTCGCGGGGGGATGGGGGACCTCCCTTGCATCGTCAAGTGGGCGCCCGCGTGCTGCCTGCCTCCAATAATTTATATTTTTGCTTCTTTTATTTTTCTTCTCCTCTTTCCTTTTAACGTCCGGCAGTGCTGGCCTTGCAGGCCCGGAGGCGCCGCCCCAAGCATCCCGCAGCTCCCGGCAGGAAGGAGAAGCACCCACCGCATCACAAAAAGTGAGTATGGACCGGTGTGCTTGTGTTGTTGCGTTGTGCCAGGTTTGTCCCTAGGTGAGTGGAGGAAGAGAGGGGTGTCTCTTCGGTGCATTTGCATTTTGCACGGCAAGAAACTTCTCTTCCTCCATCACCTTTCAGGATCTCACCCTCTTTCTATGGGACGTTTTTGTTCCGTGTCTTTGGGAAAGCTGTTCGTTTTTCTGTGTTCAAGCCTTGTTTTGTGACCGTTGGAAAGCGGGGTGCATCTGCCTTCCTTCTGGGTTTTTGCAGGAGTCCAGTTTGGGTGCTGACATTTCTTGACCCACAGAGTCGTCTTTTATTTTTTCTTTCTCCCTGGCATCTGTTTTTATTGCTGCATTTGGTTGCAAAGATATCTTTGATGTGCATGTGTAAATAGCGCTGGATAACCCTTCCAACCTTCTCTGCTATTCCCGACACTGATTCTTATGCCCTAAGCGTTTAATCTTCCTTCTCGGAGGGATTCCAACAAACACCTTCCTTATTTTGGCCTATAAAGCTGCCCCCAATATAGCCTGGGGTTGAATTTTGAGGGAGGGGAAATAAATGGGAGCCAACAAGATCTGGTCATCTGATGCTTCTCCAAAAATCTTGCATCCAAATGTTGATGTGAATGGCCCTCGCTTGCTTCATGCAAGAGTGCTTGTCAAAAAAAAATTGTTGATAACTGACTAGGTGAAAGGAAGCCCCAGTTTTGAGTTGTGCATCTTTCTATTTTTATTTATTTACTCTATTTTTCTTATTTTCATCTTAAAGTGCTTTGGTTTTATTGTATTGCGAACAGTTGCTGGGGTGCATCCACAGTTTCGTTGTACTTGTACCATGACAATAAACTACTACTACTTCTTCTTCTCCTTCTCCTTCTCCTTCTCCTTCTCCTTCTCCTTCTCCTTCTCCTTCTCCTTCTCCTTCTCCTTCTCCTTCTCCTTCTCCTTCTCCTTCTCCTCCTCCTCCTCCTCCTCCTCCTCCTCCTCCTAAACAATTGGGAAGGTTTAGTGCACTTTTTTTTAGAGATGCCTTGTGGTCTGCTTAATTTAATGCTTTGTTTCCCAATATAGATTGGATTTTCCAAGTATATGATACTCCCGTTTTAAGATGCTTCAATCACAAGGTAGCTTTGATATAGAATTTTTTTTTGCATCGCTGCCAGGGATCTGGTTGTCCCTGAAGGGTTGTATCACTTTAATGATTTAGGGGTGACATTATATAATATGCATTGCTAGTTCCTTCTTAGGATAAAGACTCAAGCTAATTTTTTCCCCCTTGTTATATTAGTTTTCAAGGTTCTTTCTCTGCCTACAGAGAAGCATTGGGTGATAGGAGCCTTTGCTGCAAATTGTAGCAGTATAGCTGCTAAAGCAAACATTTTTCAGTTTCAGCCAGAACTAGGCTACAGGCTATTTCCTGGGTGTTTTTAGGGAAATTGTGCGGGTGGCTTTGGACTTTTATTAAATACCTTGGCTTTTGGATTTAGTATTGTCCTTTTGTGTTGTCTTCCATGTTGTTTGGTCACTTTTTTTTGAAGTTCAGTGTCATCACTTCAGTGTCTTGACACTGTCTATTTATTATTTATGTATTTATTGAATTAATGTGTGGCAGGGACACCATAAAGATAAACAATGTGAAAATCCTAAGAAGCCAAAAGTTGTTTTACTCAGTAAGAACGCATCTCAAGAAACAGAAATGTATCTATGATAAATTAGATTATATTTTTCGGCAAACTCATTTGGCAATTGGCAAAGTTCTTTTGACTCCAGATTTTAATATCCAGATTTTAATAGTGACCAAGAGCATTTTACTTCAGAAGTTAAGGCTGTTCCCTCATGTGTGATCAATCCTTATAGTAAGTCAGATCTGGCCGTAATGACAGGCTTGAGAGCTGTCATGTCTTCTGCTGTTTCTAAAAATGCTAAAAGGAATCCAGCCGGTTTAGAACTGGCAACCAAATAGTTCATCTGAATAAAAACACAAGAGGAAAAGTTATTGCTGACAAGGTTCTGGTTTGATATTTCCCCCCTCCCTGGATTATCACCTAGATTAGAAATTGAATCACTTCCTGTTTTCTTGTGGAAAATTTGGTTTTCATACTTATCTTCATGTACAGCATCTTATCTAGCCTTAGCTAAGCTGTCTCAGGCTTGGTTAGTATTTGGATATGAAATTGCCATGGGATACCTGGGCATATTGGGAAATAAAAATAAAATAAACGGAGAGGAAAACAGCAGCCTAGTTTCCTACTGTAAGGAATTAAACCACACGGACATACCCACAAAGTACATAAAATAATACTTAGTTTGCTTTACACTTGAGGATTATCTGTAATTATTCTTCCAGCCTAGGGGAAATTTTCACATTGGCTACACCAAGACAATGTTCAATGCATAAGGCAACATAAGCTCATGAAAAATATTTAAGCCATTCGTGTGTTAACTGCCTTCCTTGATTTGAAGGTGGCCCTTGATTTAATATCTAGGAAAAAGAATTGGGACAAATTGATGACTATAATTGTCATCCCTGTTTACTTAGTCAAATTCTTAAGTTCCTTGACAATTACCATATGCAGGTAAGATATGCTACTTTTAGAGGTCTCCTCCCATCTTAAAATGAACCAGTGCTTGCTCCTTTTCTCTGTACATACAGTGTTAATACTGTCCAGAAGTGAGTTTCATCCTTCATATTGAGCGATAAATCCATATCCATTTTTCTCATTGTGTGGATGCTGCAGTTGTTTGTCATTGTTCCAAGTCAGCCTTCAGATGAGCCTGTAAGCCTCAGCAAGATTTTGTAAGGAATGAAAAATTGACATTAATTATTTGAAAACAAAAACAGGTCTTTTTCAACAAGAACTTTCAGCTGTCCTTATACCTGCCAGATAAATAAATTGTATGTATGCTGAGCAAGTCATTAGTTATATAGTTTCACCCCAATAGTTAACTGATGAGGGGGAAAAAATCACATTTAAGCATTTCCAATGCTATAATCCAGTTTGCTAGCTCCAGTAGCAAGATGTTTATCCCTAACACAGTGACATTATTTAGTCCAAAGTGATGAAACTTCAGTGTATTATTACAGGTAGACCTCAATTGAGCTCAACGTTTCTATAGGTGAATTTTGTCCCATTTTATGACTTTTCTTGCCACATTTGTTAAGTGAATCACTGCAGTTTGGTTAAATGAATCTGGATTCGCCATTGACTTTTGTCAGAAGGTTGCAAAAGGGAATCAATGGGACACTGCAGCTGTCATAAGTGTGAGTCAGTTCCCGAGCCCCTGACCCTGGGCATGCTGCCACAGTTGTAAGTGTGAAAAACGGTTGTAAGTCCCTTTTTCCGGTGCCGTAACTTTGAATGGTCCCTAAGCGAACCATTGTAAGTCAAGGACTACCTGTAAAGGGCGGGGGGGGGGGGAACATTGGAAACAACTCCATCCAATTTCTTATGATTTATACAGCCACCTACTCACCCTTTGTGACTGGGCAGTTTTACAAAGACCTGATGCTGTTTTTCACTTGGAACTCAACCTTCCCTTTGTTGAAGCTGGTGGGATCACCTTCCAAGTAAAAACATTGGTTCAAATTAAGCACCTCAGATAATTCTTGGAGGCGGTTAATCCTGCCTAAGATGTTTATTTCCTGCTGGAGATATACCATGGTCTTGAATAATTATGACCTGTTGGCCCAATTTTTTTCTCCCAAGCTAATTAAAAGAATTTCTAGAGATAGCGAGCCCTTAACCTGGATTGCAGGTCTTTAATGGTAGATTTCTCCTAGTTTTTTCTCGTCTCTCATTTTCATATGAGCATTTTTTCCCTACACAGAAGAATGTTTGATATCGAAGAGAGCCACTCAATCTTGTTCAGTTCTGATGAGGAAACTTTGAAGTTTAACTTTGGCAATTCCTACAGGATGATGTATTTCTGTCCAAATGATTGCTGGTATTCAGTCTAATAACATTCTAGCGTCTTTCTTTTTTTAAAAAATGACCCTCTTTTCCTGTCTTTTGTTTGATATTTTGCTGTTTGATTATAAAGTAACCTGTTACAAATCTAGCTGACTTTTGCATATTATTAAATAGCAATAGAATAGCACTTGGACTTAAATATTACTTTATAGTGCTTTACGGCCCTCTTTAAGCGGTTTTTACAGAGTCAGCATATTGCTCCATCTGGGTCTTCACAGATGGTTTAATATACTCTGTGTGTGTGTGTGTGTGTGTGTGTATGTATGTATGTATGGTATTTAGGTTTCTTCGGGTATTTTCCCACGTCTTAATATTTGTGCTTTTAAAATTATAGCGACATTTTGGCAGAATCTCAGAATCCCTGCCATCCTCAGGCTGTGTGTCAGGCTTGGCAGCCATTTGTTTTTTGTTTTGCAATTCTGCCTTATACTGTATGTTACAGTTGGGAAGTTGAGTTGGAAAAATGAATCTTGTTTGGGTTATCCTAAAACCGAATAATGTATTATTTTCTGAATTGCACCTTGGCAGTTCTTATTTCTTTTCAACTCCAAGAAACTAAATTATCTGAAACCGGATATGTTTCTCTGGATGTAAATTGAGTTTTCATTGAAAGAAGGATTTTGTTTTCCAGTCTGCAGTTTGTTCAGATATTTTATTTTTGGAGTCACACTCAATTGAACAGCCTAACCTGATTACACTCTTGCTGCACTGTGCTATATATGAATGGTCCTTTTCACTTTTCTTTTTCATCAGCTGCTAGATAAATATTTCTTGTATAAATTTCTGGTTACAAGCCAGAATTTTGATGACCCAATCAAGAATCTAAAAAGCTTTTTGCTATATGACCACTTCAACAATCTTTTAGTGCAAGTCTGAAATGGTTAACAAAACAGCATATTGGAATGCTCAATTCCCCAACAAAATATATACAATTTATTTAAAACACAAAACAATAAAATTCATCATCTGACTTGGCCTAAACATATGCACAGGACCACACTGATGAGTTAACTCCTGCTTTTCTGACCAACAGGTACCAACAAAATCCTGGGAGATTGTGCCACAGAAAAGAAGGGTGTGGGTGTAAGCGTTCCCTCCAGGGCTCTGAATCCACATATATTTCACTAAAACAAAGCTAGAAATTAAATGTTATGTGAAAGGATTTAGAATTATTGTACTGTATAGAACTTAAGGCGTAAAAAGTACCTTGGAATTGTATAGTTCAAACCAGAATAGGGTAGGGATGGGGTAGGGTAGGATGGGATAGAATACAGAATGGAATGGAATAGTCTATAACAGAACAGAGTAGAGATAGAATAGGAATAGAATAGAGATAGAATAGAGAATAGACTAGAACAGAATAGATGGTCATAAACAGGGGCACGGTGGCTCAGTGGCTAAGATGCTGAGCTCTTTGATCAGAAAGGTCGGCAGTTCAGCGATTCAAATCCCTAGCATCGTGTAATGGAGTGAGCTCCCATTCCTTGTCCCAGCTTCTGCCAACCTAGCAGATCGAAAGCATGTAAAAATGCAAATAGAAAAATAAGAATCACTTTGGTGGGAAGGGAACAGCATTTAGTCATGCCGGCCACATGACCATGGAGATGTCTTTGGACAGCGCTGGCTCTTTGGCTTTGTAATGGAGATGAGTACTGCCCCCTAGACTGGAAAAAACTAGCATGTATATGCGAAGGGAACCTTTACCGTTATCTTTTTTTAGATGGTCATAAGTCACTGTTTTGCTGTTGTAACTTGGAATGGTCACTAAACGAATGGTTGTAAGTCTACCTGTGTTTGTAACTCAGGGTTGAACAGTCCTCCGTGCTTGGTTGTCTGATAAAATTGCCTAGTTGGGTAATGAAACGTCTACAAGAAAACAACCAAGCTCAGAGAGCACCAAGGACCTCCATAGCCCTCCTCCCTCTCCACTCTCCTCTTCCTCCTCCTCCTCCCCTCTGCCAACCTCCCTCCTTCCTAGCACTGATGAGGTTACCTACTTGGTTAATGAAACGTCTGCAAGAAAACAACCAAGCTCAGAGAGCACCAAGGACCCCACAAGTAATGATCAATTCTTTAGATTCATAAGTTGTGTTGTTCTTTGCCATTCAATGCCAAATTCTGGAATGTTGCCTAAATTTGATAAGCTGAATAATGTGAGCTTAAACAAGCTGAAACAGAATTGCCATTGGTGAATAGAAGTTAGAAAAGCTTGCCTCATGGAAACCGGGACAGCGTTGCTGCTTGTTGCTACATGATATCAAATTATGTATATATAGTCTGATATCATTATATACCGTTAATTAAAATTACTAGTTTATTTCTCAGTTGGCCAGCTAAATTGTTTTTGTGCTGGCAGTGGAAAAGCTGCCTTCCTTTTGTGGTTTCTCCAAAAAAGGAAGTGGTCAGTATGAATAGTTGCATTAATAAAATGTCATTACCTCATTTATGTGTGCTCCACCAATTGTTTACGAAAAATAACAGGAGGCTTCAGAAAGATACAATCGATGCATTAATTTTTTTTAAATTGGTATTTTGCAAACTGATGCAGCTAACATATTTCAGGTATTTAGCTATGGCTGCTAAATACACACATGAATGAGTGATCCAAGCATGGAATTTTACCTAAGCATGTTTCATTCCACATTATTTCAAATATTTTGTCATAAGGAATTGCCCTAAGAGGTTTTTCTGTCCTAATATTTAATTTTGTGACCATAAGTATGGTTGTTGTATTCATTGGTTTCGAGTGCTGTATATCTCCCAATCAATACAAAAATTTGACTTATGGTGATTATTTTTCATTGAACTTTTCCATAATGATCAAGGAAAACAAACAGAAATAAGCATATATTTTCAACATGGCTTGCAAAATGTTTAAACTTGGATATCTGTAACAAACCCCATTGATAGGACTGTTGTATTCATTGGTTTTGAGTGCTGTATATCTCCCAAGCAATACAAAATTTTGACTTAAGGGAATTATTTTTTCTTTAACTTTTCTGTATCGATCAAGGAAAACAAACAATAAGAATATATTTTCAACATTGCTTGCAAAGTGTTTAAACTTGGATATATATAACAAAACACTGATAGGACTGATATCCCCTTGGCCAATTTTTCTGAAATTAGGATGAACAAATTAATGTTGAGAGAGATAAATAAATCACCCACTTTTTGAAATGTTTTAAGTTTTGTTTTCCTGAAACATGAATCGCTCAAGCTTTTTCCATTGTAACTTTGTAAAGGGAGGAGGTTTTGTTTTGGTGTTCAGAATGAAACAGGTTCTTACTTTCATTGATAACTATAAAGCACTTTTGAAATAATTCTTTTTCTTTGAGAGAAATAGAGGCTTCGGTAAAATTCAGAGCAGCACATAAAAACAAGCAGGACAAAATGTTCTGATTCTTTCATGCTGTGCAACCATTGGTGAAATCTCAAGGCTTCCCTTTCCCCTCTTTTTTTCATGTCTTTGGCAAGCTAAGCTATGTTATGCTTGTGTGCTGTAGTTTGGTTTTGATGCTCCCAAATCAAAGCTTGTTTTATGTACTTCTGGATGGTAGGTAATTCCAGAGAAGAGGAATTAAATCTACTTGGGGTTTGGGCAGTTTGTTTATTTGTGTCAGAAACATCACAATTAAAATAAGGCATACTATACAGTGTAAAAAATAAAATATATACAATTAAAAGACAGGTATTCCTCAACTGATGACCACAATTGAGCCTGGCATGGCAGGATGGAGAGGGGGTAGGAAGCAATTGCATGAAGTATCTGTGGGTCGTGGGAGACCTTGGGTGGTCTTAAGCAGGTGACCTGTTACATCACTAGCTCCCCCCCCCCGTGGCCTTTCCTCACCCTGGAATACCTCATGTGCACTTAAAGAATTGCACGTTCAATTAGCAAATGCGTGGGTAAAAGGAGAGAGTGATCACAGTCGAGTTATACGATTCACTCCTATGAATCCTTGGGTTACAAATGTCATCGGTAGGCTCCATTACATTCGTAACTCAAAGAGTACCTATATCCGTGATGGCGAGCCTATGGCACGTGTGCTGGAAATGGCACACATGCCGGAAGTTCCACTGCGCATGTGTGCGCGCCTCCCGCCAGCCAGCTGATTTTTGGGGCCAGGGCACATGCGCAGGGGGGTGGGGGGAGTGCGGGGCAGCCTCATGCACATGGGATCGCATGAGGGCCCCCGCACGCAAACGGGGGTGGGGGCAGCATGGGGGGGGTCACGTGTACATTGCATTATGGGTGCAGGCACGCATGTGCGCATGCACGAACCCTTTTAGCACACGATAACAAAAAGGTTAGCCATCACTGATCTATATTATAAGGTCCTTTTTTGACATCAGTTATCAGAGTGGACCAATAGGTGGCAACATGTTAACTTGAAAATTAAGTGAAAATGAAATTAAAATACAATGAATAAAGCTAGACAAAACCTTGGTAACGTATGAAGGAAGCTTTTGAAATATAAATTCAAATGTGTTTTTATAGATAGCTGATCGTAAAAATGACATCACAATGGCTAAAATGACAAATGTATCCTCTCAATGTACAGGTGAACCTCAACTTACAATAGTATAGGGGTGTTAAATTTGATTTCATTGAGGGCCAAGTCAAGGTTGTGTTTGACTTTGGGGTCAAGGGGGCATGGCCAAGGTAGGCGTGGCTAGGTCAATGTCACTCATTGAGGCTCTGTTTTTGACCACGACGGCCTCCTGCAGCCCTCTGCCCTCTTCCAAGCTCAGAAGTGGTAATTCAGCAGGCTCTGACCAGTTCTGGAGAACCGGTAGTGGAAATTTTGAGTTGTTCGGAGAACCAGCCAATCCCACCTTTGACTGGCTCTGCCCCGTCTCTTCTCTGCCTCCCATTGAGTCCCAGCTGATTGGCTGGGTCTTGTTTTGTTGCCCTGCACAGGAGAACGGAGCTGGAAAGCAGGTTAGTGGGGTGGGGAGGGAATGGGGATTTTGCAGTATCCTTCCCCTGCCACGCCCACTAAGCCACGCCCACCAAGCCATGCCCACAGAACCGGTAGTAAACATTTTTGAATCCCACCACTGCCCAAGCTCCCTTTTCGCTGGCAGAAGCTTTTGCTTTGCTTTTTCCAGGACGGGCCCAGGGGCCAAATCTAAGCACCCTGTGGGCCAGATCTGGCCCCTGGGCCTGGAGTTTGACACCCCTGCAATAGTACATTTAGTGACCATTCCAAGTTACAATGGCACTGGAAAAGTCATGCTGTTTTTTCACATTGATAACCGATGCAGCATCCCCATGATTAATATTCAGATGCTTGGCAAAAACCTGGGGGCAGTGTAGTGTTCCAATATCTCAGGGGTCGCCACAAAGAAGGGGGAGTCAACTTATTTTCCGGAACACCTGTAGGCAGGACAAGAAGCAATGGGTGGAAACTAATCAAGGGGAGAAGCAACTTAGAACGAAGGAGAAATTTCCTGACAGAACAATGAAGCTTTGCTGGCTGAGGAACTCTGGGAGTTGAAGTCCACAAGTCTTAAAGTTACCAAGATTAGAGACTCCCGGTGTAGGGTTTCCTGCCTAGGCAGGGGGTTGGACTAAAAGACCTCCAAGGTCCCTTCCAAGTCTGTTATTCTATTTTAATAGTAGTAAAGGTAGCTGCAGGCACCTTATCGCCTCAGAATATGCGTCGTCTGTCTGCCATTGGATCTCTGAAGGGTCATAGTGCCTCAAGTCCACAGACTCAGATCTAGGAGCAGCTTTATGGCAAGAACAAATATTCTTGAGGGTACACAAGAACAAAATTGAATTAAAAGATGGAGGAAGGAGCTCATCGAGCAAGGAATAACAGAGGAGGATATGGCTGAAAGATCTGACCTCCCTTATACTACTTGGTATGCTCAAGTGGAAGCTCTTACTTGAGTTGTCAAACTCAAGGCCCACGGGCCAGATCCGGGCTACGGGGTACTTAGATCCAGCCCATGGGGCCGGGCCAGAAACAGCAAAGGACCGGCCAGCGATGCCTCTGCCAGCGAAAATGGAGCTCCCCCCCCGTACCCCGATTTCAGCCACAACGGCCTCCTGCAGCCTTCTGGACAACCACTTGTCAAAGCCCAGCCGTTCTGCTGGTATGTTGGCTACTATGAGAAACATGTACTGATAATAATTTATTTTTTTGCCTACGACAAAGCCAAGAAGGTGGCTTCATTCTGGCAGTTTAAAGTTTGATCTAGACATGGAAGAAGAAATCTGCTATTTCATTTTGCTCTAGGTTCATGGAATTTTGTCTGCTACTCAATATCTCTCCTCCTCCCTTCCTCCTCTCCTTCTTCTCTTCTCCTTTTCTCCTCCCCCTCTTCCCACCTCCTCCCCTCCTGTTCTCTCCTTCCTTCCTCCTCTCCTCTCCTCCTTCTCTCTCCTCCCTTCTTCCTTTCCTCCTCCTCCTCTCCCCTCTTCCTCCTCTCTTCTCTTCCCCCTCCTCTCCCCTCCTCCTCTCTTCTCTTCTCTCCCTTCCTCCTCCCTCCTCTCCTTCCTCCTCCTCTCCTCCCCTTCCTCCCCCCCTCTTCCCTTTCCTCTCCCCTCCTCCTCTCCTTTCTTCTTTCCTCCTCCCTTCCACCCTCCCCTCCTCCTCCTCTTCCTCTTCCCTCTCTCATGTTACATCATTTGGTGTCAAGTTTCTTTCACTTTCGGAACACAAAACCCCAGTTTTTCCGCCAACCGCATAGCTGGATCTCGTAACTGCATTCTGAAATTTTTTTCTAGCATTGATTCTCTCCCCACCCCCCACCCCTTTTCCTGATCTGGGAGAAGCTATCAATAAACGTCAGTAGATAACCGGTTCCCTTCTGAGGTTTTAGTTTTCATCACTCCAAGTCTAACAGTGTTGGTGGTTTCTAGAGCATGCTGTACCTTCTCCCCCTCTCAAGCTGGAGAGCAGTGCTTCCGGCTGTTGAATTTCTGTGACCTTCCTGTTGAATTTCTGTGACCTTCCGTGCTGTTCTGCAAGTTCAGAAGGCTTCTTTTGAAAGCTTTTAGCCTCTTCATTCACACAATTCATGTTTAAGTAGGCTTGCTCCTCGAGCGACCCTTTCATAAGCAAGCATCTTCATCTGCGGCATGCGTGCTCTTATCTTCCACTTCCTTTCGCAGCCTCTTTTGAGTGTCCTATTTCGCTGAGGCCAAACTAAGCATCTAGAAGCGAAACCCATAAAACATCTTTTAATATAAAATAGGTTCAACGGTTGCCTCTTTTGGGCTTCCTACAAAGACTTAGCTTGCATTTAAAAAAAAAAAAAATTACTTTATTTTATCTACAGGTAGCTCTCGACATGACTGCAGAGCCCAAAAAATCTCTTGTTAAGCGAGACATTTTGCCCCATCTTAAGCTCTTTCTTGCCAGAGTTGTTAACAGAATTCACAGCAGTTGATAAGTAACCCGGTTGTTAAGCTAATCCAGCTTCCACATTGATTTTGATGGGGAATTCTGGGAGCTGAAGTCCACCAACTTCCCAGAATTAATTGGCTGGCTGAGGAATTTTGGGAATTGGAGTCCACAGTCTTAAAGTTGCCAAAGTTGGACATCTTAAGAGCAAGTGGTTGATTAAGCCAACTGCCCTAAAGATTAAGGCCTACCTCAAATCCACAAGGATATCTCTCCTTTGTGTTCTGATCTAGGCTTTCCAAAAGCAGGAAACTGATTCCTCATCCCAATAAAACCCCTTTTATTTAATATAAAGTGAATTCCTCTCCAGCAAAGTCCCAGCCAACAGTCTTTCAAGAGATTTCACAACTACAGACCTTTATCAGGCTTGGAGAGTTGCCAGGCCGATATCTGCCAAACGCCATGCTGTAGCAGAAATTACTTGAGAAGTCATGAAGTCATGAACAGATCTTCACCCTAATGAACTAATTATCTTCTGCAAACACCACTCCCCTTTCACTCCTCTTTATTCCCTAACTGTTCCCTTCACCTGGCAGCTCTGCACATGTGCACACTGGGAACAGGCTCCAGCTGTTCTTTTCCCCACTGATATCCAACTCCGAAGGCAACTGATAACTGTCAGGCGGCCCTGGCCCCATCTCTGCCTCTGATGTAGAGCCCTTGTCAGAATCTTCCACAGACTCCAGGACTGGCCCATGTTCCTCCCCAATCTCCTCACTGTTTGAATCTGCTACCAGCATTGCTGGCCACTGGCAGGCCACAACACTTTGCTACACAAAGGGGCTTTGTACATGTAGTCCTCAACTTACAACAGTTCATTTAGTGACCATTCAAAGTTACAACAGGGCTGAAAAATGTGACACATGACCTGTTTTTCACCGTCCCAACCTTTACAGCATCCCCATGATCATGTGATCAAAATTCAGAAGCTTGACAACTGGTCCATGCTTACGACTCTCGCTGTGTCCCAAGGTCATGTGACCCCCTTTTTGTGACCTTCTCACAAGCAAACACAACAGGGAAGCCAGATTCACTTAACCACTGGTTTACTAACTTATCCACTGCAGTGATTCACTGAACAACTTTGGCAGGAAAGGTCGTAAAAGGGGGCAAGATTCATTGAATAACTGTCTCACTTAACAAAAATTTTGGGCTCCATTGTGGTACCAAGACTACCCTGTTTCCCCAAAAATATGACCTACCCTGAAAGTAAGTCTTAGCTTGATTTTTTACAATTGCATCCAGTATAAGCCCTACCCCCCAAATAAGCCCTAATTAAGATCCCAGAATGGACGGGTAAAAATTAAGCTAAGGTAGGAAGAGGTGGGTGGGACTGCCTTACTATTTACCTTTGGGCAGTTGTAGCCAGGCCTCACACACCCTGACACCTGCCTTGCCGGCCCATTTCTTCTGCAGCTGGCAAGGCTGACAAGGCTTTCCTGAAGGCCTCTGATAACAAAGCTCTGGATCGATCCAGAGCTCTGTTATTGGCTGCAGAGATCTTCAGGAAAGCCTTGCCAGTGGCAGAAGAAGTTCCTGAAGGTCTCTGACAGCAAAAAGGAGGTCCAGGGTGATGCAGACAAGTGAGGTTAGTGGACAACATCACCCCAAAATAAGACCTGGTGCCTTTTTGGGGGGCAAAAAATATAAGAGAGGCTCTTATTTTTGGAGATACACAGTGCTTGTAATCCATGTCCAACTCAGCAAAAACACTCTCTTTCCAATGAACTTTTCTGACAACTGAAGAAGCTTGTTGGATGACAAACAAGATGCTTTGTCCTTCTTCCTCAAGGAGAAAACTATCCGTCTGCCTTTTGAAAAAGCACTTTTGAGACCTGGATGACTGAGAATTCTCCACGGTCCTTCTCTCTCTCTTGCCTTAAATGACATGGCTGCCAGGGAGTCAATCAAATTTCTTCATGGTGCTAGCTCTCAACCTCTTCTCTGTGTGTCACCGTCACTGTGATAAGGAGGTTCTGCCTGCCAGCCTTGCTATTCTCCCAGCTGCCTATGTGTCTTTTTGTCCCTCGATGAGTCATTCTCTTTGGTAGGTGGATTGACTGGTTCTTCTCAGCAGCAGTTCCTTTTCTCCCAGGGAGAGCATTTAATTTGCATTTTGTTCAGATTTGCCTCAAAGGTAGAATCTCTTCCTAGTTTTAAAATGCAATTTGTCTTCTTTATTCCCTGCAGCTACTGTATAAGGCCTTTGGTGTACATTAAAAGCTTCAGAACGGTTTTATTATACATTGCAAAGCGTAGCATCTTCTGTCCTTCTTGAAGCCTTCGCAGTATAGGTAAAAACAGTTCTCTCATGCCTCTGTTGGAATCTGATTCCGAGGGAGAGATGGAACTGCTGACAGAGTGGGAGTGTAGCTCCAGTGGGTTTTGAGGAAACTGTAGAAGGACACAGGCCAGCTGGGATTCAGAGGAAGACCCAGCCCACCCTCTCTTCATCCTGGGGCATGTAGGAACAGATGGGACCAACGTGAGTTATGTGGTTTAAGGGGGAGGAAAGGGCCCTGATTCCCTTAATGGGCTGCATCTGGGAAGACTGTTTATAAGGGCAAACTGCGCACGGCAAAGTTGCTGGAAGCAAAGCGTGAAATTATTCTGGTTTGTCAAGTCTTATCTAAGTTCTAGCATCCTCCCAAGTCTCTCTATTTCATTATCTTTTGACGTCTTCAATCCCTTATCCTGCCCTGTCTTGTTAATTGCTGCAGTGTGGTTTGTGTTGGTTTGTATTTATAGTTTCACTTAACAACTGGGTGACTAACTTATCCACAGCAGGGACTCACTAAACAACTGAGGCAAGAAAGGTCTCAAAACTCACTTGACAAATGTCTCGCTTAACAACAGAAATGTGGGGCTCATTTGTGATTGTAAGTCGAGGGTTACCCAAAGTCCTTTTAGTACAGTGGTGGCTAACCTTTTTCAGCTCCTGTGCCGAAAATTGTGTGCTTGCACTCGCTCGCCTGCCAGCTTCCAGAAAGCAATGTGCGCTGCCTCCCCATGCCCCTGCGTATGCATGCACCTCCCGCATACCCTTGCCCCCCGCACATGCGTGCCAGATACCCAACAGTCAACTGTCGGGCACATGCGCAGTGGGGCTCTTCTGGGCGAACTGTCCCATGCCGGCAAAAGTGGCTCTGCATGCTACTTCCAGCACATGTCCCATAGGTTTGCCATCACGGTTTTAGTATTTACCATACAGTGGAACCTCAGGTCATGAATTGCTCCTGTTTGTGACCAAATCAGGTGGCGAACAAAAAATCCACCCAAATTTTGGGCTTCCGGTTTTGCGTGGCTTTGGTGGTGGCAGGAATTCATGACTCTCCGCGATTCCTGTTGCGCTCGCCGCCAAGGTGCCCCCAATCTAAATAGGTCTGGGGGCTATGGCTGCCTTGTAAAGGCAGCCGAAGAGAGAGGGGATCCAGATAGAGGTTTGGGGGTATTGCAGACCCTTTCCTCAGCCGGGAATAACCCCTTTTTCCCAAGTTGGTGGAGCGGCGGTCAGTAATGGCTGCCACAAAGAAGTCTGCAGCCGGGTAAGATTTGTGCTGGAGGAAGAGGGAAGAGCTGTGAAAGTTGCTTCTGACTGGGACAAAGCTAAGAGAGAGTGCCCTGGAACTTGGAAGGCTGCTAAGGATGCATTGTTTCCAGAAAGAGTTACAAGGGGCGAACATTCTAAAAGGGAATTTTTTTTTGTTTTGTTTTTACTCTCCTTCCTAACGTGACAGCGATGGAACCATAAGAGAAATCTGAAAACCTGTGTTGGAGGTAATTGAATGTTGAAGGGATAAGGATTTCTGAATATTTAAAGGGGAAAAAAAAGAATCTTTTTTGGCTGTGAGTGGGAAGAGAGAGGAAAAAAAAATTGGAGCAACTTGAAAATAAGGAGAAGATTGCCTAAAACTCTAAAGAGTTAATTTTAAAGAGTTACTAAACACCAATAAGACTTCCAAAAGATATATTTTAAAGAGAACTTTGTGATCAAACTTTAACCCCAGAAAGAGAAAGTGAAAAAGGAGAAAGTATTTAAAAGAAACAGCTTGTTTGGACTGCTTGGTGACTTTGGAACTTCTGAGAATTATTTCTGATTAAAAGCACTTGGGTGGTTGTTTGGAAAAACTTTTTCTCTACATAATGGCATCACTTGTGGATGGACTAAAACTTATTTACCAAAAATATGAAAATGAAAAGCAAGAAGGGAAAGATGTCCTTGGCACTCTTTTTCAATTTTTAGAAATGGCGGTTTGTACTTAGGTAAAGTTGAATGAGCAACAGGATGATTGGGACAAAGAAGAAGCCATCTTTGAAGAACAAGTGACTTTGGTTGGGGAAGAAAAAAAGAAAGAGAAAAAGGAGAAGAAGACTTTAAGACCTGGAAAAACAATCCAAAAAGAGAAGAATAAGGTGAAAAGGGGATACTATGCTAGAAAACAACAGAAAGGAGGAAAGCAGAATAAAAGAGGGGTGGAGAGACAAGGGGGTAAAGAGGACAAGGAGAAGAAGAAGCAAGGGAGAAAGGAAGGGATGAGAAGCCTTAATGGTGGGGAGCAAGATGCAAAGAAACAAAAGTTTTTTTAGAAATAATGGATAAATTTTATTGAAAAAAAGGGATTCTGGAAAGGTGCATAAGATTGTATTTCTATATCTGTATTTAGAAATAACCATAGAAGATCGGAAATAATATGCAATTTAAAAGGTGATAAAATATTTAGTATAATTTAGTGAAATCTTTGTTAAGAAAGGGAAGTACTTTAATGAAACAATAATTTAAGATATGTGATGTGGGGGGGGGGGAAATAATTTTGGAAAGTATAAGAAGTGTTCCCACAAAGGCATGATATTTTATTGAAACGGGTAAAATGTCTAAGATATAAATGATCGTTACTGTTAATGATTAGACCATGTTATATTAGTAAAACTATTTGCGAAATGAGAGATTTGAAGAAGGAGAAGGGGGAACATGTAATGAAATAATGATCGATAATATGTGATGTGGGGGGGGAATAATTATGGAAAATAGGTGCTCCCATAGAAGTATGTGATTTAACTGAAAAAAAAATGTGTTAAATGTTTAAGATATAAATGAATATTAATATTAATGAATTGATTTGTAGTGTTTTGGTAATACTGCATAATTTTAGAATGTACCAGACAGAATCCCAATGTAAGCTATGTATTCTATATTAAGTATTATAAATATAGGGGAAAGAGATAAAGGCGTCATACTCCAATTAGTGTACAGGAGAAGTTTTTTTTTTTTTTCAAAGAAGAAAGATAAATGGATAGTTGAAAATAGAACAGACAAAGAATAATAAATATTATGATTTGAATTGAGAGGAGATAAATAAAATAAAGTTGAGAAAATTTAAAAGAAAGGAGAAGTTATATAGAAAAATGAAAATGTTAATAAGATGTGGAATGGTATGTAAAATGAATATGAATTTGAATTTGTGTCTGTACCAAGAGTTTTAACCCGGGACTAAGCAACTTTCAGAAAAGAGATTTTTTATGTTTTGTATTTTTGTGTATCTATGTTTTGTATGTCTTTAAAAATTAATAAAATTTGCCTTTAAAAAAAAAAAATCCACCCAAATTTTGAATCAGGTCACAATTCAAAAATTGGGTGGTGAACAAAACCACATTCCTTTTCCACGCCACAATTTCCCCTTCAGCGCTATTTTTGGGGTTTTTGTTCCCATGCATGCACAGAGAATCATGCTTTCGGTCACAACCAAATCAAGTTGTGGCCGAAATCCTGGAACGGATTACAGTCGTGACCCGAGTTTCCACTGTATCTCCTTTTCAGAACCGTCAAAATGGTAAATCAACCCATCTTCTCTTACAGTCTCATAAAAGAAAGATACAGTGTTACAATTCTATCATGCCCTTCCCTCAATATATGGGATTTTGCACGACTTCTGTACAACCTGCTTGAAGTGGGGGAGATTCTCTCTCCTTGGCTAGCCCATCTGTTGCTGCTTCTCTTGTCTTCAGATGCTTTGGAGAATTTATTATTAAGCGTCCATCTTTGCTAGCTTCCTTCCTAGCTCAGCCATTCGTAAGCCACAGCCTTTGATTGAGCACTGAAAACAGAGGGCTGAAGGAGAGGCATGAAACTCATAAACCCTGTGGTTTGCTCTCTCTTGACCTGGTAAAGTAAAAGGTAAAGGAGTCCCTGGGGATTTTACTCAGCTAGATGTTGGTGACTCTAGGACAGGGGAGTCAAACTCAAGGCCTGTGGGCTGGACCTGACCAGGGGAGGGGCTTAGATCTGGAAGCAACCCAGGCTTAGATCTGGAAGTGATTGCAGGCCACACTGGAAACAGAAAAGGACTGGCCTGCGGTGCCTATGCCAGGGAAAATGGGTGCAGCCCTCCCAAGCTCCATTTTTGCTGGCAGAGGGTTGCAGGAGGCTGTCACAGCGGAAAACAGAACTCAGGAGCCCACTGGCAGTGCTCAGGCCATCACAGGCACCCCTGACATGAGTGACATCCATCTGGCCATGCCCACTCTGACTCTGCCCCTTGGCCCCGCAACCTGATGCGGCCCTCAATGAAATCAAGTTTGACACTCCTGCTCCAGGAGGTAGCACATATCATTGTTTCGAGGTGCTGTCCGAAAACATTTATGCGGCCATCTGGCCAGCATGATGTCACGGAGAGCCATTACCTTCCCCCACAAAGTGGTACCTATTTATCTACTCGCATTTGCATGCTTTCGAACAGCTAGGTTGGCAGGAGCTGAGGTGAGGACGGGAGCTCGCCCCTGTTGTGTAATGTTCGGGGTCTCAAACTTGGGCTGCCAGCTTTCCATCTGACACGCCCAGCACTTTAAACATGAAGCCACTGCGCCGCCACCACTTCCTGATCTGCATGGAATAATATAACAGTTCTCTCAAGCCAGGATTGGTGACCAATGAGCAGCTCCAGTTAAAAGCCCACTTCACAGGCTCTGTGTCCTTTAGCAGCTCAGCACTTTCTGATGTCACAATATATTCAATAAACAAAGGAATTTTATTTTTAAAAAACTAGCTGCTCAGATAAGATGTGTAAGATAAGAAAAACTTTGCTTAGCGGTGCAGCCCTGAGGGGGAAAGATACATGGAAAGAGGTAGAAAGATAGAAGGAAGACATGGGCAGTGAGAAGTGAACCTTCAGAAGTATGGAAACACACTGAATTTGGGGAGATCAAGCACTGTAGGAAACCCACAGAACAGCTGCACATTTCTCAATGTTGTTTTAGGTAAGAACATTTTTTATTTGTACCCCTTGATTTTAAATCATGGATCTCCAGGCTTGGCAACGGTAGGACTTGTGGACTTCAACTCCCAGCATGCCTAGCTGAGGAATTCTGGGAGCTGAAGTCCACATGACTTAAATGTTTCCAACTTTAGAGATTCCCTGATTTAAAGGACAATCTTGTATTGAAAAACGAGGATCTACTTTTTTTTTAGGGGGGGGGGGGGTTTAAGGATATTTTTATGTGTAGCTTAAATGCTCTTTTCTGATTCACAACAATGACTCAAACCATTGCCAGATTAGATCCCATAGCCACTTAATGAAAATGCAGGTTATTAATGTTTTTTCCTCCAATTTTAAAACCACGTTCACTTTTTGCTGATTCTGTTTCCTCAATATATATTCAGTGTATAGATTTAGTACACAGCCTGGTCAAACCCCTTTGTCCGTCACTTTCGCTATACTGTGTCCATACTGTGGCTTCCTGATCTGTAAATAGGTTTTGCATGAGGAAAATGAAAAGAACATTCTTCAAGTAATTTGGCACGGCCAACACAATCAAAAGCCTGTTTGTAATCAATGAAAAGCATAACAATTTCCTTTTGGTTTTTATTTGTCTTCTCATTTTAACCAACGTGCCTTAGCCATGCTGTTTCCTCAGCTTTATCTAAAGCCAACTTGTCCAGCTGGCAACTCTTTCTATGTAGGGTTCTAACCTTCACTGGTGGACATTAAGAGTTAGTTTGCTAGCCAGTGAACTTAAGCATAGGTAAAGGTAAAAGGTAAAGGTTTCCCTTGGACATACATGCTCGTCATTTCCAACTCTAGGGGGTGGTGCTCATCTCTGTTACAAAGCCGAAGAGCCAGTGCTGTCCAAAGATGTCACCATGGTTAATGTGGCCAGCATGACTAAATGCGGAGGGCTCACAAAATGCTGTTCCCTTCCCCCCAAAGGGGTCCCTAATTTTCTACTTGCATTTTTACATGCTTTTGAACTGTTAGGTTGGCAGAAGCTGGGACGAGTAACGGGAGCTCACTCCATGATGCGGCACTAGGGATTCGAACTGCTGAACTGCCGACCTTTCTGATTGACAAGCTCAGCGTCTTAGCCTCTGAGCCAACATGTCCCTGAACTTAAGGATACTGTACGATAGTTTGTATGACCTATAACAGGTTATAACAGGCGAACATTTTGGGCACTGAGTGCCCAAAGCAAGCGCATGCACATACCCAAAATGCAAGGCAGTCTTTTGGGAGAAAACTGTTTTTATTTTTTTGGTGTTTTCCTACACTGTCCTAGTTTTTTTTAAGGGGGTGGTGTATGCTCCCTATAACTTCCTACACCAGGGGTCCTCAAACTACAGCCCATAGGCTGGATATGGCCCGCTGAAGCTATTAATCTGGCCTGCACGGAACCATGAGGCTGCCCGACCCCTGCACATGCGTGGCAATGACCCAAAGACCAGTGGCCAGCAGGAGGAGTGGGCACATACATGGTGGAGCTGAGCTGGGACGACGGTGCGCGTGCCCACAGAGAGGGCTCTGGTTTGCCACCGCTCAGCTATAAAGTATTGCACTATACATTGACCTCTTCCAATGTTGTAGCCATGGCATCGTTCTCCAGATTTAGATCTAGAAAGAATGCAGAGAAGAGCAGCAGAGATGATTAGGGGACCGGAAGCTAAAACGTATAAAGAACGGTTGCTAGAATTGGCTTTGTTTAGTTTGATGAAAAGAAGGACTGGGGGGATATGATAGCAGTCTTCCAATATCTAAGGGGCTGCAAGAAAGAAGAGGGAGTCCAGCTATTCTCAAAAACACCTGAAGGCAGAACAAGAAGCAGTGCAGTGATTCACTGCGGCAAGAAAGGTAAAATGGGGCAAAACTCAACAACTGATTTGCTTAGCAACAGAAATTTTGGGCTCATGAGTCAAGGACTTACCTGTATACATTCATATTGTGGAAACCAGTTGGCTTTCCCCCCCCTTTTTCTTTAGCTTAACTTGGGATGTGCACTTGAGCAGTTCATATTCTGTTCCGGTCAACACCTGATTGGTTTTTGATGATGTAACCTCCACCCTTTTTAGCAGTCATGTAGCCAGTTTGATTTCTATCTGCTTCATCTGCTGATGTCCATGTGCACAGATGCTGTTTTCAGATAAATGCCTATTGAGAAGGAGAGCCAAAAGAATTGTGATCTGGCCAGTATGGCTAAATGTTGAGAAGCGAAAGTCATTAAACAAGACAATTGCTAACCAAGGACTACCTGTACTTGATATTCAAACCTCCTTCCCTCTCCTGTCCCTCAAATCTTGGTACTTTTGACCTTGATTGGAGAAAACTACCCTGTTTCCCTGAAAATACGACCTACCCTGAAAGTAAGTCCTAGCTTGATTTTTACATATGCGCCCAATATAAGCCCTACTCCCCAAGATAAGCCCTAATTAAGATCCTGCCCACTACAAAGTGGACGGGTAAAAATTAAGGTAGGGATGGAGCTGCCCTACTATTTACCTTTGGACAGTTGTAGCCAGGCCTTGCACACCCCGACACCTGTCTTACCGGCCCATTTGTTCTGCAGCCAGCAAGGTTGGCAAGGCTTTCCTGAAGGCCTTGTAGCTGATAACAAAGCTCCAGATCGATCCAGAGCTAGTTCCTGAAGGCCTCTGACAGTGAAATGCGACACGCACAAGTGAGGTTAGTGGATGACATCCCCCCAAAATAAGACCTGTTGCCTTTTTTGGTGGCAAAAAAGATATGACAGGTCTTATTTTCGGGGAAACACGGTAGTTAAACAGATTAATTTTATTTAGATGTGGGAAACAGAGAACCTATAGTGTAAACCTTAAGAATAGTTTAAAAATAAAAGAAAATTTTCAAGCAAGACAAGAAGAACAAATGAGATTCGCAGAATTAGTCAAGGAAGAATTTGTTTTTTAGGTAGAATCAGAATGAAGAAAAACTAAACAACTGGATTCTTACTCTGAGGAATCAAAAGGAATTTTAAGGATGGTCTTTAGGCTATTGTTTCTTCAATTTGCTGGCTGAGGAATTCTGGGAATTCCACATATCTTAAAAGTTGCCAACTTTGAAAATCATTGACCTTGAGCATTAGAACATCTTCGCCCAGTACAAATTCCCATGGAGTTGCAATAAGCAGGTATGCATTTAACTTATATCATTTGTTGTGGTGGGAGTCCAGTACAGAAATCATTGCAATTAGCTTTAAATCAATATTTATGCTGCCAGCAAGGTCTGTAGTAGTAACACCATGGAGAGAAGCCGGTGAAAACTATATCTGTGGAAGCCACATTAAAATGAATATTTTGAAACTATCTGAAACTTCTCATTCTCTCTTTCTCTCTGGCAGAGAAAAAGAGACTATCTGATTCTTCAAAAGAAACTCTTAATTGCTAGCGACAAATGAAGTGAGCGAATTTCTACAAATCTAATGTGCGTGTCATAATATTTGATGTCTCCGTGTTGTCATAATCTTTCAAAAGCTGGTTTGGCTGCTGTAATGACATTGGAAATAAAAGTCACATAATTTCTCTTGACTTTTTTTATGTTTTAAAAATGACTGTCTTGGTATTCAGATTGTTGCTTGATTTTAGATTTTTTTAATAAAAAAATATAACCTTATTAATATTAGTCGTAGTAATTTTTTATATGGGAATATGATGTTAGGAGAAATCCTTGCCATTTGCCATGGAAAATGAAGCACACTGGGATTATAAAATGAAGCACACTGGGATTATACAAACATCCTGGCATTATGCAGTGTTTCTAAAGGTATTTTTCATTTGTAATCTTTTGTTTGTAATGCATATTGAGCCTATATATTCCAAAAATGGCATGTATTTAGAAAGAGAGAAAGACAACTGGATCCTTTAAATCCAGTGGATTTCCTGCCCTGCTCTGTCCATCTCGTTTGGAGCCTTTTGAAATCGGGAAGAATATCTGATTTAATCCAGAGTCGGATTTTCTCCTTGGGGGTGTTAGAACGCTTTATCTGATCTTGGAGAAGATAATCTTCTTGATTCTATAATTCTTAGGATGTTTCACAGGGAGCTATTGGATTCTCTCCTTGATCTTGCAAATCGGTTATAATTTGATATTGACTCTTGGCTGCTGCCCCAGGAAGAAGTGAAAGCATACAAGTGCTGGCCTAGAGAAGCCTGATGACAACAGTACCTTCTTTCTCCTGCCTCTACTGCTCCCAGTATCTGTCTTCTGTTAATTTTCATCCTGCGCATTTAATCTGTAATCTTTCTTTTAGAGAAGCAGCAATTTCTTAATGTGATCATCCTTATTCACAGTGAAGTGTGCTAGCTTTTTTATTTTTTAATCTTCACTTTAGATGGATTTATATTTTAAATTTGATTTGCATTCCACTTTAATTTCCTCCTTATTTAAATACGAGAGAATAAGTGTTGTTGGTTCTGTTTGCTTATATTGTTTTGGGGTTTACAGTTTTGATTTATAACAAATGTGTGGCTCTTAATTATTATTTTTAGGAATGTAAGAGGGTTTTTTTTTTGGTCTTTAAGCTGTGGGAATATCATGTTACGGGGTGTGTTGGGATATTACATTAATCATTTTCTACAGCTTGTTGTGAATGCAGCTATTTGCACATAACAATTTTCTCATATATTTTGGCATTGGCTTCATCAGTATGGTGCAGTGGTTAAGGTGCTGGCGTAGAAACCAGGAGATGGTGAGTTCTAGTCCTGTTTTAGGAATGAAAGCCAGCTGGGTAACCTGGGCTGGTCAACCTTTCTCAGGCCATCCCACCTCACAGGGTGGTTGTTGTGGGGAAAATAAATGGAAGGAGGATCAGGTATGTTGGCTGCCTTGAGTTTTATATATAAGGTAATAAAGATGGGATTAAAACTCAAACACTGGCTTGTTTAACATTCTCTTATTATCTAGCTACGTTGTCATTCATCTGTCAAAAACGCTAAACCAGGATTTTAATTTTGGGGGTTTTATTTGGTAGTTGTATTGCCAGACCACACAGAAATGTAAATGAAATAGCTGATCATGGGAAGAAACTAGCAAACTATTCATAAACAATGATGGCCAGCTTCTTGGCACAACAATTGTGACAATCCATCATCTACTGATCAAATCAAATCAAATCAAATCAAATTGAAAGAAAAAAATGAAATTTGAAAAAAGCAATGAAATTGATACCTTATTTGAACCTATTACAGATAGTCTTCAACTCAGAGCCACAATTGAGCTCAACATATTTCTCCCCGAGCAAGACAGTTATTGCGTTAAGCCCCATTTTACAACCTTTTTTTTTTGGCACAATTGTCAAGCAAATCACCGAAGTTGTTAAGTGAATCCTTCCATTGTAAAGTTAATCTGGCTCCCCCTCCCATTGAATTTGCTTGTCGGAAGACGTCTGGGGATATTACAAATGGTGGATATATGACCACAGGACACAGCAACTGTCATAAATACAGAACCAGTTACCAAGCATCTGAATTTTGATCAGGTGGCCATAGCGATGCTTGCAACAGTCATAAGTATGAAAACTGATCATAAGGCATTTGTTTTCAGTACTGTTGTAACTAAATGGTCATTAAATGAATAGTTGTAAACTGGGGATTAACTATACTCACTTGACTCATTGTAAAAACCGGACCTTAATTAAATTACAGGTGATATTGTTAGAGCTACAGCAGTAACTTAATCAGTTTTTAATTTCATGCCTCCGCTGAGCACAATACTTTTGGGGAAATGTTGCAAAATCTGTTTTAACAAACTGAAAATTTACTTCTGTTTTGTGTGTGTGTGTGTATATGTGTGTGTGTGATATTTTAATCACAAGTGCATTTATAGGCCAGGCCTCTTGGGATTGTTCTATCATTAGAATTTGCTGCGCAACCATGGAAAGAAAGAGCACCTTCCCCAAAATGAGTCATTTTGCCTACCTTAATTGCATATCTGACATTTTGCACCTTTTTGCATATCTTAAAAAATGTCTGTCTTTTGGAATGTTTTTTACAGCAGTGGTCGCCAACCAGTGGAGCGGGGACCACTGGTTGTCCACGAGAAAATTTTGGTGGTCCGCAGAGAACTGTCATCCTCAAAGCACCCCCCCAAAGCAATTAATCCAGGTTGCATGGGAACTCAAGGCTGCATCACCCACATGGCCTGCGGGAGCACAAGGCTTGCAGGGCAACTTGCTCCAAGAGGCTGCGCCCGGTGTGACAAATCTCACAAAGACTCGTTTCTGGCCCGTTTTTGTGGATTTTCCCAAGGCCTCTGGTCCGCGGGATTTAAAATTAGGAGTTTGGTGGTCTCTGAGGTCCAAAAGGTTGGTGACCCCTGGAATAGATGATTCAGAGGATGCATGGCAATGCTTTAAGATCTTCCAACTTGTATGGCAGAAGCTATCCTAGGAAATGCATTTTATTTAAGAACTAGCTGGATACCAGTGCTTTGCAATGAAACTTTGTGATCAGGCTATGCAGGAGAAATTAGGTTCACAATCCATTGGCTCAGTGGTGATCGGTGATTGAAACACATAAGGGAATATCGCTGGCTTGAGTCCAGAAGCAGTTCCATAAGTGGAAGGCATAGACACTTGGGTGAGGTTCTGAGGTTTAGTACTGTAAGGAGCCCTAGGCCGGTCCTGAGTAAAGGAGTGGAACAGCTGGCAGTTTGAACTGAGGTAACGGAATGTGAGGCAACTGGCAGTTGGACCAGAGTTCTTTTCAGGTGGGGAGGGGGAGTAGAACTCCTTAGCATCAGAGCATGTTAATTACTACATGAGAAATACTAATGTAATGGTAATGATCTGATGGTCATTTCGAAAAATCCTTTCTTAGCGAGCACCTAGAAGCCAAGAGGAATATATGTGCCAAATTTCAAGTTTGTAGGCTTTATGGTTCCAGAGATTTCTTGATTAGTGAATGGTACTTGGCTTTTATATATATAGACTAGCTGGATACCCGTGCTTCACTACAAAACTATGTGATAGGGCTTAGTTTTTGGGGAGGAAAATCAGGAGAAAAAATTTCTGCCTCTACTTACCAGTATTCATCTGGCTAGCGTTTTGTCAGTGTGTGAGAGAGTTGAGGGCTGTTTGGAAACTAAAACAGTATTTGCTGTGAGAGCAAGGAGACAGTAAGGAGTCTGGGTGTGGCTTAGCTCAACTGTTCCGCACTAAAGCTGGTTGCTGCTGTGAAACAAAAAGTGAAACTGAAACTCTTCTGCTTGTGTTTTGCATTTGGAACAGATTTCTTTTCAGGTGAGTAGAACTCCTTAGCATCAGAGCATGTTAATAATAATATAGGAAATACTAATGCTCTGATGGTCATTTGGAAAAATCCTTTCTTTGTGAGCACCTAGAAGCCAATTTGGAACATATGTGCCAAATTTGAAGTTTGTAGGCTTTACGGTTCTGAAAATTTTGTGATGATGCATGAGTGGTCTTTCACTTTTATATACTGTATATAGATGATGTGACGGGGTGTGTATCCATTCCTGCATGCACCAAATCACAATTTCTCTTTGGGCATGTAAATTGTAGCAAAGCCCCAGCTATTTATTTCCTCGGGGTTTAATTTTCAGTCCCTGGTCAAGGAAGGATTCATGGATGTCTACTATAGGTTTCCTGGCAGACTCTTAATGCCAGGGATGTCATCTTCACTTGTAATCTGGCATGATTTTGCTTCTTCAAATTTTTGTTTTCCCTTCATGCATTTTTAAAACTGTTTAAGCAAGAGATTGTTATCAACAACCTACTGATCTTGCTTTTTTGAGCTTTCTAGAGTTTTCCCGGGTGTCCTGCAATTGGAGAACTTGGTCAAAATACGCGCTGGTCCATAAATTGTGACTGGTATTAATTTGATCATTGTACACATTGTAGACAGTCCGCAATAACCTTGAATTCTGTTCTAAAACTAATTACTAAAATCAAGAAGAGTAATTTGACTTTATGGAAGCTATATAATTTTGTCATATTTGGTATATGAAATATAAACATATCATTCTAAGCCTTTTAGTGAATTTTGCCCCATTCTACATCCTTTCTTGCTAAAGTTGTTAAGTGAATCACTGCCATTTGTTAAAGTAGCAACACAGTTATTAAGTGAATCTGGCTTTGCTTTTTCAAAAGGTCACAAAAAGATTTTTAGCCTCAGATGCCTCTCTACATACCTATTTACCTACCTATCTACCTTTCTATCTACCTACCTATAAACCTTATCTATCTACCTATCTACTTAATTACCTATCTACTTATCTACCTACCTACCTAATCTCTTTCTCCCTCCTTCCCTCCCTCCCTCCCTAGCTACCTTATCTATCTATCTACTTAATTACCTATCTACCTACCTAATCTCTCTCCCTCCCTCCCTACTTAATTAGCTATTTACTTACCTACCTACCTACGCTCTCCCTCCCTATCTACCTATCTATTTACCTATCTACTTAATTACCTATCTACTTATCTACCTACCTACCTAACTAATCTCTCTCCCTATCTCCCTACCTACCTATCTAATCTCTCCCTCCCTCCCTATTTACCTACCTACCTATCTACCTTATCTACCTATCTACTTAATTACCTATCTACTTATCTACCTACCTACCTAACCTCTTTCTCTCTCTCCCTCCCTCCCTCCCTATCTACCTTATCTATCTACCTATCCACTTAATTACCTATCTACTTATCTACCTACCTAATTTCTCTCTCCCTCCCTACCTAATCTCTCCCTCCCTCCCTCTCTCCCTACCTACCTATCTACCTTATCTACCTATCTACTTAATTACCTATCTACTTATCTACCTACCTACCTAATCTCTCTCTCCCTCCCTCCCTACCTTATCTATCTATCTACCTATTTGGTTACCTATCTAATTATCTACCTACCTACCTAATCTCTCTCTTTCCCTATCTACCTACCTATCTATCTTATCTACCTACCTATCTACCTACCTACCTAATCTCTCTCTCTCCCTCCCTCCCTATCTACCTACCTAATCTGTCTGTCTGTCTGTCTGGCTATCCTATCTTATCCCATCTATCCATCCATCCATCTACCTGAGAGCCATGGTGGCGCAATTGTTAGAATGCAGTACTGCAGGCTACTTCTGCCAACTTCCAGCAGTTCAATCCTGACCAGCTCAAGGTTGACTCAGCCTTCCATCCTCCCAAGGTCGATAAAATGAGGACCCAGATTGTTGGGGGCAACAGGCTGACTCTGTAGACCGCTTAGAGAGGGCTGGAAAGCATTGTGAAGCGGTACATAAGTAAATGCTATTGCTATGTAGTCTGTCTGTCTGTCTGTCTCTCTCTCTCTCTCTCTCTCTGTATAGGTATAGATTAGATATAGATATGATGTAGATTTGGACCTGCTGCAACTTGATTGCTGGAGTTTATGTAAATGTTGAGTGGACAGCTTTCAAATTAAACCCAGGGGAGGAATTAAGAGTTTCTGCCTGTGTGAAGGTGAAAATGTCTGCTTGTAGGGAAGAATAGAGAAAAATGTCAGAGGCGGAGATGCAAGGACATGTCCGTGATTGTCTGTTTAAATGCCAAATTAAGTGGGGATGCTTGCATCAGAGGTGGTATTCAGCAGGTTCTGACCAGTCCTGGAGAACCGGTAGCAGAGATTTTGGATCGTTCAGAGAACCGGCAAATACCGCCTCTGTCTGGCCCCATCCCCCTCTATTCTTTGCCTCCCATTGAGTCCCAGCTGATTGGCTGGGTCTTCTTTGGTTGCCCTGCACAGGAGAACAGAGCTGGAAAGCAGGTTAGTGGGATGGGGAGGGAATGGGGATTTTACAGTATCCTTCCCCTGCCATTCCCACCAAGACATGACCACCAAGACACACTGACACGCCGACAGAACTGGTACTAATTTTTTTAAAATCCCACCACTGGTGGGCTCATGATTAAAATTGGGATGCTTGTCATCTTATTCATATTTACGACGGTCTGCAGTGTTCCAGGGTCACACAATCCCCTTTTGCAACCTTCTGACAAGCAAAGCCAAATTAGAATAGAATAACAGAGTTAGAAGGGACACCTTGGAGGTCTTCTAGTCCAACCCCCTGATTCATTTAACAACCGTGTTACTAACTTAACAACATGCAGCAATTCACTTCACAACTGTCTCACTTAGCAACAGAAACGTTGGGCTCAATTGTGGCTGTAAGTCAAGGACTACCTGTATTACATTCCGTACTTTTATTTTTGTATTTTTAAATAAAAACACAAGCTTGAGATCATGGATGCTCAAATGGGAAATGGGCTATCCTTTTTTTTTTTAATTTAAATTATGCCGTTGTCATGCCTCTGGTGGAGACTGACTCTGAGCAACAGGAGGAACAGCAGACAGGGAGTAGAAGTGTGGCTCTAGAGGTTGTGGAGGAGGCTGGGGAAGGGCAGAGACTGGCAGGGAAGTCGGAGGAGGACCCAGGCCCATCCCCTCTGCATCCTCGGGCATACAGGGAGGAGAGGATAAGGGAGAGACGTGGTCTACTGAGAGGAGAGGGCCTTGATCCTCTTCATAGGCTGCAGCTGTGACAACTGAATAAGAGGACGGACATACGTACGGGCGGGCGCTGGAAACAAAGCATAGAAATATCTTTAGTTTATGGTTCCTCTCTGAGTTTGGCGTCCTCCCCAGTGTGTGTTCTGTTATCTGTGGACGTCCTCCAGCCCTAATCTTGCCTGGTTTGCGTTGCTTTTTTCCTCCTCCTTATAACTGTTTGTGTGGGAGTTTTTTGTCTTCCCTCAAGGATATTTGGAGCTTGGAAGCAAAGTGAAGGAATAAAAGGGGCTTCGGCTGTTTTCTGTGACTGTGTTTGTTTTGTATCCCACCCTGGGTCATCCCTGCTGTAGATTCAACAAAGTCCTCACTAGCTATTAATAATTTAATGTTGAAATGTATGTGTAGTTGATGGTGCATAAGAATACAAAGTTCCTCTCAGTTGCCTTTGGAGAGATTGGTGGCATGCATATAAGTTTAATAAATAAATATTGGGAAGAACAAATGCTCATGCATTAATATGATACTGTGACAGAGATTTCTGATGGTGTAGCCAATTTCCCCTTTTTTACTTTTGACATTCCTCTTCTTCTCAAATTCAATTCGATCAATTAGGGTTAAACAAATCATAGATGGAAAAAATATCCAAGAGAAATCCACCTTTTTTTTTTTTAGAACAGAACAGAGTTGGAAGGGGTACTTTTGAGGTCTTCTAGTCCACCCTCCTGCTCAAGAAGGAGACCCTAGACCATTCCAAACAAGTAGCTGTCTTCTTAAAAACTTCCCCAACTTCTGAAGGCCAGGCATTCCATTGGTTAATTGTTCTCACTGTCAGGAAATTTCTCCTTAGTTCTAGGTTGCTTCTCTCCCTGATTAGTTTCCATCCGTTGCTCCTTGTCTTGTCTTCTGGTGCAATTAAAATTAAGGGGAAATTTCCTGCCGGAGAGAATAATTAATCGGTGGAACGGCTTACTTCCAGAAACTGTGAGTGCTCCATCAACTGGAGATTCTTCAAGAAGAGATTGGAGAACTGTTTGTCCAGGACTGTATAAGCCCATGATGGCGAACCTATGGCACGCATGCCACAGGTGGCATGCAGAGCCATTTGTGCGGGCGCATAAGCCCCAGCCAAACTTACCTGCATTGTGCATGCGTGCACCTCACAGCTGATTTTCGGCCTGTTTGAGGCATTTTTCACCTTCCTGGAGGCTCGAGGGAAGCCTCTGCAGCCTCAGGGGGCCGAAAAACGGGCCTTCTGGAAATACCGGAAGTTCCAAAATGGGCCCATTTTTCGGCCTCCAAAGGCTGCAGAGGCTTCCCTCGATCCTCTGGAGGGCAAAAACGGCCTCAAATGGGCTGAAAATCAGCTGGGAGGCATGTGCATGCGCAGTGCAGGTAAGGGAGTGGGGAGGATGTTGTGCTCACCTGTGCAGGGGGCGGAGCGCATTGCATTGTGGGTGCTGGCATACTTGCACACTTTCGGCACACCATAACAAAAAGGTTTGCTATCATTGGTGTAGGCTCTCCTACTTTAGCAGAGGGTTGGACTACAAGACCTCTAAGGTCCCTTCTAACTCTGTTATTCTACAATGTTGTAAATATAATGTCATCCCACTCTTTTGTATGATGGTTTGGGATCCTTAGAAGTGGGGAGGGGGAGAATTGAAGTGTGTGTTATGTACAGGTAGTCCTCAAAAGTTCAGTTCAATTCACTTAGTGACCGTGGTTCCCATTTGTGATGGTTTCAGTGTCCTGGCGGGATCGCACGACCACCTCTTGTGATCTTCCGACAAGCGAAGTCAGTGGGGAAGTCATACTCAATGCGTGAACAGTGTGTAGCACCTGGGTGCCATACCTTTTGATGAAATAAAATAGTATTAATCATATTTGTTTCATTTAACAAGCTTACATAATTCTAGTAATACACATGTTTTAATTATTATTTAGTTATTCAGTATTTCAGTGTGTCATTTTTATGCCAATCACCCTGTCCTAAGTATCATACCTTTTAATACAAATAGAATATTACTTATCATATTTACTATATTTAGCAAGCTTAATATAATTCTATGAATAATACAAACATTTATGTTAAATTGAAATCTTCCATTATTTGTTTGTTCAACTTATAATCCTTCATTATTTGGCCATCCCATATTTCAAAAGGTTATTTTTATGTCAATTATCATATTCTGCATGACGTACATTTTAATACAAAAAGCATTTTAAATCATATTTGTTACATTTAGCAAACCTACACATCCAGAAGTTGTGAATGCTCCAACACTGGAAGTTTTTAGAAAGACATCGGATAACTATTTGTCTGAAGTGGTGTAGGGTTTTCTGCCTAGGCAGGGGGTTGGACTAGAACCATGATGGTGAACCTATGGCACGTGTGCCACAGGTGGCACGCAGAGCCATTTGTGCGGGCACGCAAGCCCCAGCCAAACTTACCTGCATTGCGCACGCGCGCACCTCCCAACTGATTTTCAGCCTGTTTGAGGCTGTTTTCTCCCTTCCAGACGCTTGAGGGAAGCCTCTGCAACCTTGGAAGGCCAAAAAATGGGCCTTCTGGAAATACGAGAAGTGCCAAAATGGGCCCGTTTTCAGCCTCACGAGGCTCCAGAGGTTTCCCTCGAGCCTCTGGGAGGGAGAAAATGGCCTCAAACAGGCCAAAAATCATCTGGGAGGCATGCACATGCACAGTGCATGTAAGGGGCATAGCTGGGGTGTTGCGTGTGCATGCCCAGGAGGGCGCATTGCATTGTAGGTGCCGGCGCGCGCACATTTTCGGCACACCACAACAAAAAGGTTTACCATCAATTGACTAGGTCCCTTCCAACTCTGTTATTCCATGTTCTATATTCTACATATTCATAGTGATTTATAATAATTCATTATTTATTTAGCAGATTTTAACCATCTGGTCATTTGTAATGAGGAGGGTGGGGAATTATTTTGGGGGAAAAAAGAAAGCAACCCACCCCATTCATTTGCAATTCCGCCCCCCCCCCCCAATACGACTCTCTTTGCATCCAGTCGATTTCTTGCAGACCGGCTGGGTAACTTCCCCAATGCCATTAAAAAAAAAAAAAGCTAAGATGTGCCTCGACATGCAAGCCCGTTTTAAGAAGCATCTGGTTATGTCAGTCCAACCTCAGGAGGAGAAATTTCCCCCCCACACCCCCCCCCCTCTGCACAAAATAAATGGTATTTCCTGCTTTCATAAAGAGTCATGTGCGTACATGGCCTGGGCGATGATGTCTCCGGAGCTCTTTTCTTTTCCTAGCGCCCTTGAATCGGTCTCTGCCGGGGACTCCTCTCGGCTGTTTGCAACAAAGGGGAAATCAGGGAAAAAGAAGCGCCTTTCTCTTTAGATAAGGCTGCAGGCAGTCTTTTGGTTGTGAATATTTTCTGATTTTTCCAGAAATCAAGCAGAAGATTGAGCTGCTGATGTCAGTTAACTTTGAGAAGTCCACCTCTTCAGAAAGGTACAGCTTAAAGCATCTTCTGCATGAACAATTCAAATTGGTGTGGTGTTGCTAACCTGCAGCTCAGAATATATATTATTTTTACCGTCCTTTTTAAAAATATATATATATCTTGCATGTTTGCCTTTTGATGTCTGAATCAAAACCCGTGTTTTGGTTGAGCTTTTGACATTGTTGAGGTGGTTTCTGACTTTGTTTTTTGTTTTAAAAAGAGAAATGAAATTTCAGCTGTGCAGCATGCAAAAAAACCCACCCCTCCTGTAGTTATTAACGGTTCTCTTCCCTCCCCCCTCCAGTACGTGCCTGTGTGTTTATATTTTTGCTGCAGTCGATGGTGTCTTTGTGCTCGTCTGTCTTTTCCACCGGCAAATATCCATCTTGAATTTTTTTTTTTTTTTCAAAAAAAATATCCTGTCCCAGAGAGAGGGGGAGGGTGGGGGGGATTTTTTTTTTTTTTTTTTTTAAAAACAAGGCTGTGGCAGAGAACTAGGGGCTAGCTAGCTACCTAGCTGGATGCTTGAATTTAACCTTGTAGAAAACAGGAATCGTTCAAAGCACGATTTGTGTCTGTGTGTGTGTGTGTGTTACAAGGGAGTGTCCTTAGTAAGAGCTTAGGAATTGCAAACCTATGAATTAGTCACATTCGGCGAGAGGGTTGTGATGCTGTTGCAAGTCTGTGCTAGGAAATGGAACAATCACTGCAAGCATCAGTGGTTCATCATGCCTGCAGGTAAGGGAGAATTACTTAGAAGCATCCCGAAGGCAAAAAGAAAGAAAACTGGAATTTGCTCACATCCATACCTTGTTATTTTAATTTCACATTTATGGAACATGGTGACTTCCTTTACTGAAGCTACTGTACTAAGCAACCATCTTCTTTTATTATTTTGCTTATGTTTTTTGGGGAGGTGGGTGGATGTTGTTGTTAGAAAATATGATAAATATTTCCCATGTAGTGTCACGGCTGTTTGGAAAAGCATGCATCTTTATTATTATTTTTTCTCCATTCGGACCACGGTTCTTCTAATGTTTCGTTAGCCATTCCTCTCCTCTTAAGATGTGACATAATTGAAGTGGACATGTTTTATATCCGATACCCATATCCAAACGTACAGCAGAGGATATCATCCGGGGATATAGGGAAAAAAAAACCTTGGAGCTAATTAGGAACATCATTAAAAAGGCATTTTGGACTGTGTAATACGTAGAGCTTTGAAACAGGACAGGTTCACAAGTGGGGGAAGACAATCATCAAAAGGAAGGGGGACATTTATTTTCCTTTAAAAAAAATGACAACATGACACAGCCTTGAGAAATAAGATTTTAAAATGGTGTGCAGGGTGGGGTAGAGAAGTAAGATATCCTTGCTGAGTGTATGTGTGTGTTTTTTCCCCCAAGTGGTGCATTTCCAGGATTTGAGCAATGGATTGCAAAATTTGATGGGGAGAGGGGATGTTGTTTCTTGCCTCTAGAAAAAAACACACACACATCACAAAATCAAAATGCTAATTTGGTTCGGTGATCTGGTTTTTCCGTTTCTGTCCCGGTTCTATATCAGCTATAAATATTATGCCAATAAAATGGTGGTAATGATGACGTGAGGAAGGAAGCTCGGGATGAAAATAGCAAGGAAAACTGTGATTTTTTTAAAAAAAGGTTTTCTGTTAAGGAATGGTTCTTTTATTAGGGGTGGTGGTGAAGCCAATTATATTTGCTGAAAATGTATGCAGCATTAGGAATAACTTTGCCACTAGTATGTCAAGAGATATATTTTAACTCTAAATGGAAACTGGTTCATTGGAATTAACCTGTTCCTTTAATTCATATATGCCCATCATTAATTGCATCCGGAGGAAGCAGATTTTAGGATAAACATTGTGACAGTGGAAAGTTGGAAAAAAAAAATTTCCTTGGTTTCTTTTTTGAGGGAAAGAGAAATAACATGTAAGACAAATATGTAAGGCAAATGTGTACTCTTTTGTGTAATTTAAATGAGGGCTCCTATATATGAGAGAGATCAAACTAGCCTAGAAATTATAGCTGTCATTCCTGTTATAGGCTCAGTTCTTTTGCATAATTATATAAAGATATGTACATTTTTAAAAATAAAATAAACACATATTGCTTTTGCAAAATGTCATGAATTCCAGAATGTTTTTGTGTGTTGGAGTCTCCCATTTGCAGGGAGTTAAATTGCATTTAAGAGAAAGCAACATTAAGCATTTGCACGCTTAAGTGAACGAACTTTTTTTTTTTTAATACCTTTTTCACCTTGTACATTATTTAAGCAAAGCAGCCTTTCCTTTTCATGTATCTTCTCAGGGAGGACTTTGAAATTAAGATGTTGGGTAAAATGGTTCTGTGGTTCTGAAAATTGTGCCCTTTTACATGCACGCAGTCAAAGCATTCACATGTCCAAAGTGAGTGGTGCTTGCATGTCCTTATAAGCCCAACCATGAGAGCAGCAGAGAAATATTTCAGAATGCACTAACATGCTTATTGGCATGATGGCAGTGTGTGCAGAACCATTCATGCTTACGCATGCTTTATACCGAACATGTTACATGTATGATAGTGCAAGTTTAGAAGTGATGCTTTTTCCCCGCTCGTACATATTGGATCTTTAACCTACCTGCATTAAGCGAAAGTCCACACAGTGAATTTTGGTAATAAAGGAGAATATTTGTAGCTCAGGGTTGATATGAGGGATCCTTGGTGCTCTCTGAGCTTGCTCGTTTTCTTGTAGACGTTTCATGACCCAAACTAGGTAACATCATTGGTGTTAGCAACAATTAAGTAAACAATGCCCCAATGAAAAATCTGCCAAAGAAGCCAACAGTAAACAGCCCAACCAAAGAACCTCTAAGACTGCCCCCACCAACACTGACAGGAAAAGCACCAGAATAGAAACTAAGAGCAAACTCCACTCCTTACTAGCATTGAAGATGTTACCTAGCTGGGTAATGAAATGTCTGCAAGAAAAACAGCCAAGCTCAGAGAACACCCAGGACCCCACAGTTCTCCTCCTCCTCCTCCTCCTCCTCCTCCTCCTCCTCCTCCTCCTCCTCCTCCTCCTCCTCCTGATCCCTACTCCCTTCTAGCACTGGTGATGTTACCTAGTTTGGGTAATGAAACGCCTGCAAGAAAACAAGCCAGCTCAGAGCGCACCAAGGAGCCCCGGATGAATGTTATGCATAAAAATAGCAAGTATTTCCTCGTTACCTGAAGAGCTTGAATTGCATATCCGATTAGATATTCCTGTTCAGGTGCAGGTAGGCCTCAATTTTCAGACATTTGGCTAACTGTTCAAAGTTACAACAGCACTGAAAAAAGTGACTTAACATCCCCATGGTTGTCACACTACCAAATTTTGGGCGCTTGGCAACTGGCATGTATTTATGATGGCTGTAGCATCCCGGGGTCACCCTTTGTGGCCTTTCCAGCTGGATTCTGACAAGCAAAGTCAATGAAGAAAGCCTTGATTCACTTAGCAACCACATGATTCATATTAATGACAACGACAGTGTTTCTTAACAACCGTGCAAAAATGGTTGCAAAATTGGACGCAACTCCCTTAAACAACTGCCTTGTTCAGTAATAGAAATTCAGGCCCCAATGATGGTCGTAAGCATTATGTCTTCCATTTTATAATTTATGTTGTAATTTTTAGTTTCAAGCATTTTTATTGGAATATTTATATTCTTAAACTATAACTTCAGGTCTTTATTTAATTTAAAAAAAAAAACTACTTGTTCTATAGCCAAAACCACAAGAAATACACATAATATACTTCCTAGTTATCCGAGGTGAGAGTGTTATAGAATCATTTCATTATATTAATAGTTAATGTGAGGAAATAAATCATTTTCTTGTGAGAGAACACTTTCTGTCACAAAATACAACGTTGGCCACATTTTTCTTTAACTTTTTATTGCTGGTTAATCTGTAACAGAAGACAATAAGAAATCAATAAGAAAATACAGTAAAGAGATGACAGCATAGATTTCAGAATGAAGCAAACCAGAAAATAAATAAAATGTAGACACAAAAGGAAAAAAAAAGAAAAAAACCGAGATGCATATTGAAACAACTAAATAGTATGAGAATATTTTGATTGCTGTGGTTCTTAAATCAGAAATTTAAATCATGACTACATCAAACCACAATCAGATTTCCCATGGTCTTGTAGGAAGTTTATATGAAAATAACACAAGTTGTACATCAGATATACTAAATCTTCCATTATAGTAAAACAGCTTACCTGTTGCCCATTCTAGATTCATCCAAAATTATCCGTATTTCACAAATTCCAATTTTTCATAATATAATTCAGAATCACATGGTCACATGGTTGATTGACCCCGATCTGTTTTCCAAGGAGATTGAGTGATATCTTAGTCATCTAATATATCTAGTTAATTTGGTTGATAACATCTGTCTCTCTGTAGATTTTGCCAGAACTGATATTTTCTATACTGTTTACATTCCTTTTACATATTCATCATGATGAGAAGAAATGCTTTGCTGTTCTGTCTGTTTAAACAGAGGCAATTTACTGAGGCATATCTTTATAACAGAACAACAGTATAATAGAGTTGGAAGGGACTTTGGAGGTCTTCTAGTCCAGCTCTCTGCTCGCTATAGCATTTCAGACAAATGGCTGTCCAATCTCTTCTTAAAAACCTCCAGTGTTGGAGGATTCACCACTTCTGGAGGCAAGTTTGCTTCTCTCCTTGATTAGTTTCCACCCACTGCTTCTTGTCCTGCCTACAGGTGCTTTGGAGAATAGCTTGACTTCCTCTTCTTTGGGGCATCCCCTGAGATATTGGAACACTGCTATCATGCTCCCCCCAGTCCTTCTTTTCACTAGATTAGACATAACCCAATTCCAGCAACCGTTCTTTGTATGTTTTAGCCTCTATTCCCCTAACCATCTTTGTTGCTCTTCTCTGCACTCTTTCTAGATCTAAATCTGGAGAACGATACTGGTATGGAGAATAGGTGACCCCGCCCTTCTTCTTTATGACAGCCCCATAGATATTGGAACACCACTCATGGCACCCCCAGTCCTATTTTCATATATCGTATCGTATCGTATCGTATTGTATCATTCATATATATATATATATAAATATATATATATATGTGTGGATCTTTGGTTATTCGGGTTTTCTCCCGCGTAAGATTGGAAGTATCCAGGCAACGTTTCGATGAAGTCTCATTCATCATCTTCAGGCTTGGTCTTCAGCTCTGTGCTTCTCAGAGTGATGTGAGCTTGCAGCTGCTTCTTCCTTTTAACTGCTAGTGGGGGTGTGACTTGATTGGGTGGGGGCTTGGCTGTGTTCTGATTGGGTGAGGGTGTGTTCTGATTGGCTGGAGGCGTGTTCTGTTCAGGTGGGTGCTTGGTTGTGCTCAGGTTAGTCTTAGTTGCTGGGGGATTTGAGCTGGTGAGCTGTGATCTTGCTGTAGGCTTCAAGTTCGTGGTCGGCTGCATCTTCATGGTGGGGGTCAGTTCACTTCATGTATGGCTCAGAGGGGTTTGCAGTGGGTAGTGAGGCAGCTGCAGTGCGGCTTCTGGTCCGTGGTCGTGTCTCATCTTCTGTGTGGGTGTGAGTCTGCTTTCTACATGGAAGTGTGGTGGTGGCATCTTGTGTGGCTCTCAGGGGTGTGGGTCTGGTGTCATTCTTCATGTTAGGTCCTCGTCTGTTCATGAGGGCGGGTTTCCAAATGGCTGGTAGGCGGGAGGTATCATCTCATTTATTCATGCTGTGTAGGCGTTTTTCTATCTATGGTTCTCTGATTATTCTGCTGCTGAAGTGTTCGAAGCCAAACAGCAAGATCACAGCTCACCAGCTCAAATATATATATATATAGTATTCAGCTTTGTTCGGGTATTTTCCCACGTCATTATAGTTGTGCTTTTAAAGTTGCAGCAATGTTTCGGCAGAATCTCATCTTCCATCATCAGACAAACACAATACAGAAGCCAGGTGATGGCAGATGAGATTCTGGCGAAATGTTGCTACAACTTTAAAAGCACAACTATAATGATGTGGGAAAATACCCGAACAAAGCTGAATACCATACATGTAAGTACCCGCGAAAACTTAAGAAAACACACACGCGCACACACACATATATATATATGTGGATCTTTGGTTATTCGGGTTTTCTCCCGCGTAAGATTGGAAGTATCTAGGCAACGTTTTGATGAAGTCTCATTCATCATCTTCAGGCTTGTGTCTTCAGCTCTGTGCTTCTCAGAGTAAAGCACAGAGCTGAAGACACAAGCCTGAAGATGATGAATGAGTCTTCATCAAAACATTGTCCAGATACTTCCAATCTTACGCGGGAGAAAACCCGAATAACCAAAGATCCACATACAAATACCCGAGAGAACCTCAGAAAACATATATATATATATTTATATGCAGGTCTTGGCATGTTTGGGTCTTTTCCCGTGTAAGATTGAGAGTATCTTGGCAACATTTCAATGAGGTCCCACTCGCCATCTTCAGGCTGGTGCTTTCGGCTTCGTGCTTGTGTGCGCAAAGCCAACCAAAAGCACCAGCCTGAAGATGGCGAGTGGGACCTCGTCAAAACGTTGCCAAGATGCTCTCAATCTTACATGGGAAAAGACCCGAACACGCCAAGACCTGCATACCTGTACACACATACATACATACATGTATTCATATATACTCTGCTAACAAATTCCAGTGTCGGTCACGTCAAGCTAAGGAATCTGTTCAGAAAACTGCAAATCCCCAAAGATCTTGTGCTCCTACAAAACCTATCTACAGATCCGGAAGCCACAGTACAGAAAGAATGGTTCCAGGTCAAAAAAGAAGTGAGGCAAAATACTGTATATTCTTCCCTTACTTCTTCAACCTATCTGCTGCATGTAATAATTTGTTTATTAAGAGGAGCTGGGGTTGGAAGATATGGTTTTAAAATTGGAGGAAGAAACATCAGCAGCAACCAGTTTGTTGACAATGCTCCATAGCTGAAAAAGCTAACTATTTACAAGCTCTGGTAATGAAAATCAAGGAGCCCAGTGAAAAGAAGGAACTAAGATTGGAAGGGATGGGATGGGATGGGATGGAATCAGAAACAAGGGAATGGAAAGGAATGGAAGAATATTAGAATGGAAAATGGAATGGAATAGAATAGAATAGAACCTACCTTACAGGTTCAACTCAGATATTACCAAAATTCAGTTAATAAAATCAATAGGGCTTCCAAATTTGGTGAGTACATAACAGATAGATCCAAAACTGTACTAGAAGAAAATCGTTCCAATATTCAATATTTACACACTAAAGAATTTATTAAAAAAGAAAATCCTCCACAGGTAGGAAAAGAATGCTTGGACTTGTTTATTCACATTGTGCAAAATAGAGGGTTTGCTAAAATAGTCTAAAGCAGGGGTCTCCAACCTTGGCTCCTGGAAGCCTGGCGGACTTCAACTCCCAGAATTCCACAGCCAGCTTTGCTGGCTGTGGAACTCTGGGAGTTGAAGTCCGCCAGGCTTCCAGGAGCCAAGGTTGGAGACCCCTGGTCTAAAGCAAAATTAGATCATGGAAATCAACTGATACTGACATCCATCCATTCAAAATGCTAGGAGAGTCGATTCCTTTATGGCCTTATATAGCGGGATAGACTGCCACAACTCAGCAACTCCTTGATACCTAATGTGGCCCTAGAGCAGGGGTGTCAAACGCAAGGCTCACGGCCCGGATTTGGCCTGTGAGGTGCTTAAATCTGGCCTGCGGGGTTGGCCTGGAAATAGCACAGGATTGGCCCCGCGGTGCCTTTGGCACCCAAAATGGGGCTTAGGCAGCTCCTGCGGGGCCTGTTTGGGCCCGGTGGCCTCCTGAAACGCTTTGCCAACCAAAATGGGGCATGGGGGTCCCATGCGTACCCCCCGTGCCCCATTTTGGTCAGCAAAGCGCTTCAGGAGGCCATCCGGGCCGAAAACAGGCTATGAAAATGCCACCCCCCCCCCACCGGCCCATGGAGGAGAACTACAATGCTGATCCGGCCCTCAAAGAAATCCAGTTTGACACCCCTGGCCTAGAGCTTCAGATGATCAGTTAAATAATTCCGAATTATAGTTGTGCTCCCCCCCTCCCACAAAAAAAGCTCCCATTTTTTTAGACTTACTTGCTTTTCACAGCCTTCCTTATCTGGATTTTTCTTTTCTTTCTTCCATTGTTAAAAATGATGATACGGGCACCTTTCCAAAGCAATTTTTCTTGGCCTCATAATTTTTTCATTCATCGTGTTTGGCAGCTTCTTGCTATTTTCTGGCTTTTGGGCTTCTCGTGATCAGCGCTGGAGAAATGACGTGAAAAATAGTTCCCTTCCCTGCCCCCCTCCACTCCCTCCCCTGTTTTTCAAGCAACAGAAACGCTGATGCTCACATAACAATCGTGCAGAGTTGGCATGTTGGAGGTCCCATCCATTCATCAGCGGTTACCTAATGGGGACCTAGAAAATATATCTTAATTAGCGCTGAAAACCTAGCTTTTTTGGGGGGGGGGCTGGCCTTGGGATGGAGATGGGTGCTGGATTGTTTTAATATTTGTTTTTTTTTTTCCAGCCTTTGAATAATTATCGCAGTTCGTAAACCAAAGACCCAAACTCCACCCTAGAAAGTAGTGTTATGAAAGGCAGCTTCATTTAATAAGCGTATCACTAATTTAACAACTGCAATGATTCCTTTTAACACCTGTGGCAAGAAAGACTGTAAAAATGGGGCAGAACTGACTTAACTGTCTTGCTTAGCGACAGAAATTTGGAGCTCACTTGGGGTCATAAGTTGAGGACATTTTTTGTTAGCACCACATCCTTAAAATTATTACAATTCATTTAAATATCAAGTTCCCAATAATAAGAATAGAGTAGAGTAGAGTGGAGTAGAATAGAATAGAATAGAATAGAATAGAATAGAATAGAATAGAATAGAATAGAATAGAATAGAATAGAATAGAATAGTTGGAAGGGATCTTGGAGGTCTTCTAGTCCAACTCCTTGCTTAGGTAGGAAACCCTACACCATTTCAGACAAATGATTATCCAGAATTGTCCAACAATACAATAATCACCCTGTAGGTTTGATACAGATAGTTCTCGACTTAAAACAGTTCATTTAGTGACCATTCAAAGTTATATCACTGGAAAAAAAGTGACTGAGGACTGTTTTTCCCACTGAACAACCGTTGCAGCATTCCTCAGGATCACATCATTAAAATTCATACACTTGGCAACTGACTCACATTTACGATGATTGCAGTGTCCCAGAGGGTCATGTGATCTCATTTTGTGACCTTCCAATGAGTAAAGTCAATGGGGAAACCAGAGTCACTTACCCGTGTTACTAACTTAGTAACCGCAGTGATCCACGTAACAATTGTGGCAAGAAAGGTCATAAAATGGGGCAATATTCACGTAACTGTCTCGCTTAGCAATGGAAATTCTGGGCTCAATTATGGTCATAAATCAAGACTACCCATACTTATATAAAGTAAGCAATGTGGGCCTACTATATTCAGTGTTTAAATACATGTGAAATGTTTAAAACAGTCAAATTAATTGGTAGTACATTTCATAGAACCCTGGGAGTAAACTCTTCTGTACCTAAGGCAATTTAATAAATGTGAATAGGATAGTAAATATGTACTTTTGCTCTTAAATATATAATCTTGTCATTTTTGCTATTTTATCACAAACCTTAGTTATTTCATGCATAACAATATTTGTTAGGAACTTTTAATTAATGTTTGCCATAGATATCGACAAGTCTATTTTTTAAAAAAAGTATTTACATGTTATTTTCTAATGATATGCTAGCTTTATTTCACAAAGTGAAAAACTTGCAGAACCGGCTATATATTATAAATTCTGAAAAGCAGGTGGAGATGGGATTAGTTGAAGCTAAAGTGAGCAACATCTTAAGGAGACATTGTTTTCCATTAATGGATTGCCATTTGAACTATCTGCTTTCATGAGGAACTGATGCAGATGTTGAATAAACCAGCATTTGATGGAATATATTGGGGCTCTTGATAAAAAAAAAAAGTCATGAATACCTGCCATTATTCCATCCACAGATGAGGGCATGTATATCTGGGGGTTTTGTTTTATAGTGAGAACATGGGCTAGGAAGAGGACAGAGAGACATTAAATAAATAAAAGATCATTTTTAATATATATCAATGGAGATTCTCTATCATCCAAGTCATGGTTGTCCCAAAATTGCTTTTTCAAAAGGCAACTAGACTTCCTTGTTTTTTTCCTTTTCCTTGAAAACATTTTGCTTCTCATCCAAGAAGCTTCTTCAGTTCTGATTGAGGGGTCCTTGGTGCTCTCTGAGCTTGGTGGTTTTCTTGCAGACGTTTCATTACCTCAAATAGGTAACATCATCAATGCACTCATGATGTTACCTGGTTTGGTTAACAAAACATCTGCGAGAAAACCCACCAAGCTCAGAGAGCAGCAAGGATCCTTCATTTCAACTCTTAGCTATAGATATTCTCCTTCATAGATATCAGTTCTGACTGAACTGAAGAAGCTTCTTGGATGAGAAGCAAAACATTTTCAAAGAAGAAAAAAAACCCCAAAAGGTCCAGTTGCTCTTTGAAAACTTTAAAACTTTTTCATGTATATTTATTTGGATCTAGAAATATTATGTGAGCCAGGACCTGGATTTTCAAGATTGCATTTCAATTCTATGGGGACATTGTTGGATGCAGTCAACCTGAAAAGGCTATTAGATTGAGTCTAATTTAGATTTGTGGTGACTCCATCTATGCTTCTGTCAATACACTGGGGTGTAGAACAGAGAATGTGCTAGAGAAGTTTTAACTATTTCAGCATCCTGTTTGGTTTGTATTCTTTCCAAAGTGGGCTTTTGGTATAGAGGGAAATCTATATATATAAAAGTGAAATACCCCTCAGGCATCATCACAAAATCTCCAGAACCGTAAAGCCTACAAACTTGAAATTTGGCACGTATGTTCCTCTTGGCTTCTAGGTGTTCACTAAGAAAATTTTTTTTTTGAAATGACCATCAGACAATTAGAATTTTCTGTATTATTGTTATTAATACGCTCTGAAGCTAAGGAGTTCTAGTCCCCCTCCCCACCTGAAAAGAAATCTCTTCCAAATGCAAAACATAAGTAGAGGAGTTTCAGTTTTAGTTTTAGTTTCACAGCACCAAACAGCTCTAGTACAGAACAGAGAACAATTGAGCTAAGCTACACCCATGCTCCTTGCTGTCTCCTTGCTCACACAGCAAATACTGTTTCAGTTTCCAAACAGCCCTCAACTCTCAACTCTCTCACAGGATGCTAGCCAGATGAATACCGATGGATGCTGGTAGGCAAAGGCAGAATTTTTTCCCCCTTATGTTCTTCCCCAAAAACTAAGCCTGATTACATAGTTTTGTAGCGAAGCACGAGTTTCACGCTAGTTGTAAAATAAATAGCTAGAGCACAGAGGGAGAAAGAATCAACTTGAATCTTTTTTTTGGGGGGGGGCATATATATTATGGCATAACATGCAGCAAAAAATTGCGTTATGGCCCCAAGTTCTTGGCCTGCTAAATTGTGTAAGATTGTGAGAGTCTGGTAGATATGAATGCCTTTATTGATATAGATTCAAGTGATGGAATGCTTAACTCTTCTATACAGTCAGACACCCCATAATTTAAAGGTGTGATGCCCAAGAATATTACAAACAAATCTCCCTGATTGCTGGCCAGCGTAATATGTTGCTGGTGACATTTAATACCATATATATATATATATATGTCTCGGGGAGCAAGATACCTCTTAGTTTACAGAAATCGATGATTAGACTGCTTGTTAAGAATCTTCGATTGAATCCTTTGGCTATGGGCAACTACAGACCTACGTTAAACTTTCCATTGTTGGAGAAGGGTTTTGACTATTGAGCTTGTCAACTTCAAACAGGGCAAATGATCCGCTCTGATGTGGCTTTAGCAATAGCACTAGCGATAGCACTTATATACCGCTTCACAATGCTTTATAACTGTAAGTGGTTTACAGAGTTGGCCTATTGCCCCCAACAATCTGGGCCTTCATTTTACCAACCTTGGAAAGATGGAAGACTGGGTCAACCTTGAGCCAATCAGGATCGAACTCCTGGCAGTGAGCAGAGTTTGCCTGCAATATGCATTCTAGCCACTGCGCCATCACGGCTCTTAAGGATGGGCAGGTGGTTGTAGCTCCACTGTTTGGCCACTGTGCACAGTTGTTGATGCTCTTTAGAACATAAATTCTGCACTGCTAAGTTGGTATAGAAAACCCTAGAAATGCTCTCCAACTTTATGACTTGGAAGACTTGGGAAGAGAAAGTGTGTTTGGCAGTGATTCCATTTTTAAAAAATAATGTTTATGTTTTCTTTCTTTAACATATGAGTTCTTAGTGTACAGTACATTGTCTGGGTCAATTTACTTTATACAAAGTATTAGATACAATAATAATACTGTGGCGCTTGTTTATGGGAGGAGAAAAATTCACATCCCATACACACAGCATTGCTGGTGAGATTTAGATTTATCTCTATTTGTTAATTGTTATGCTCACTAGCAACTCAACACTGCTTATTTTGTATTTGAGTTCTTATTGAATGTATTTCTATTTTCCCCAGTTTCACTCATCCTGTTTCTTTAATAAAGCATTAATATCTACAAATAACAATAATAATAGGATCTGCTCACATAATCCACCGATACATCATGCAGTCATAAATACTTGGGAAGTGTTCGACGAATGATTTGTGATATGAAACCCAGCATAGTTATCTCGTTTGCTGTGTATGCTGTCATTTTTGTGTATGATGATGATGATGATGATAATAATGATAATGATAATAATACTGTTTAGATATACTGTACAAGATAATAATTTTTCAACTTCTACGATTTACATATTTATATATTGTAGTTATAATGGCAGTGATTCCATTCTTCTTTGTTGGGTAAATTTCAAATAATGTTGCCTAAAGAAAATGAAGTCATTTTATAGTGTCCCCAGGGCCCTATAGAAATGTGGTGGCTCAGCGGCTAAGACACTGAGCTTGTCGATCAGAAAGATCGACAGTTCGGCGGTTCGAATCCCTAGTGCCACATAACAGAGTGAGCTCCTGTTACTTGTCCCAGCTTCTGCCAACCTAGCAGTTGGAAAGCATGTAAAAATAAAAATGCACACATGCAATATAAAAATTCAAGAGATTACAGATAGTTCATTTAGTGACATTCGAAATGACAGTGGGCACTAAAAAAAGTGATTTTTGACCATTTCCCACACTTACAACCGTTGCAGCATTCCCCATGGACAGGTGCTCAGAATTCAGACCCTAGGCAACTGACTCACTTTTATTATGGTTGCAGTGCCCTCGGGACATGCGACCCACTTAACAACTGTGTCCCTGACTTAACCACCGATTCTGTTAACAACTGTGGCAGGAAAGGTCATAAAACGGGGCAAATCTCACTTCACAAACGTCTCGCTTAGCAACATACATTTGGGCCTCAGTTGTGGTTGTAAGTTGAGGAATTACCTGCATAAACTTTGAAACCGTTCTAAAGAAGAAATGCTGTAGCCACCGTAGGTCCAATGGCGAGCTGTAATTTCTCAGCCTTATTTTGGTCTGATCAGCAGGTTGATCATAGAGCTCCATAGCCAAAAGGCAGTAGTTTCAACAAGTCCTTGGATTAGGTTAAATTAATGGTTTGGGCAGAATCTACAGGTTGATGGATTAGCCAGGTTGTCTGGACACAGATGGGAATGTTCTCCTCTTGCTTGCTTGTATCCACTTGGTCAATGTATATCAATGCAAAGAGGCTGCTCTGAATCAATTCCATGTCAAGGCTGAAAAGGATTAAAGGACAATTAGTTGATCTAGGCACCCATGTATTGTCTGTAATGGCTGGAGGCAGAAGCCTGGAGAAACTAGATGTAGTGTGGTCTGTGGAGATTCTCCATCATTCAGGCCATGGTTGTCCCAAAGGGGCTTTTTTCAGGAGGCAACTGGACTTCCTTTTTTCTTTAAAAGACATTTCACTTCTCATCCAAGAAGCTTCTTCAGCTCTGACTGAATGGTGGGAGAATGGAAGGATTTCTATTCCTTGCAGACAGCTGGTCATTTGCATCCTTTTAGAGGGTCGTTGAGGCCAGTTGGAGGTTTATCTGTGTCCTCAGGGCGCCTGAATGGTGCTCCTGATTCCTGTAGTCTGCAGTTTTTTTCCTCTGGAAATCCATTCCTACTCTCATACCATTCAGAAGGTGTTCATCCCAAATTGTATAGCTAAAAGTCTGTAGAGATACACAGTCATCCAGATTTTGGTTGTCCCAAAGATGCTTTTTCAAGAGGCAACTGGACTTTCTGGGTTTTTCTTTTGAAGACGTTTCGCTTCTCATCCAAGAAGCTTCTTCAGTTCTGACAGGGTGGTGAGGAATGGAAGGATTGATATCCCTTGCAGACAGCTGGTCATTTGCATCCTTTTAGAGGATTGTTGAGGCCACTTGGAGGTTTATCTGTGTCTTCCTGGTTCCTGTAGTAGATGCAGAGTAGCCTATCAGAAGGCTGAAATGTTTTTCAAGAGTTTATCTTTTGTTCTTTTGGCATTTCTGTTGTGCCCTTCAAGGCCAGATCAGAGCAAATAAGTGGGAAAAATACTGAACTCTGGTGTGTGAACTTAGTGATATGTCTCCATTTGTGTGAGATCCAAGGGTCTTAGTTGGCACCTACTGTAATAATCCTTGAGCTATTAAGGGCTGAAGTTAACGTCATCAGATGGTAGCTGTTCATTACTTCTCCATTTTTTGCCTCCTTTTCAATATTCTTCTAGGTCTCTGACCTCTGTGCATACAATAAACATTCTCATAATTCAGGAAAGGGGTCTAATATAGAGCACACCTCACAGGTAGGCGTAGTGATTCAGAGAGATGACCTTGGAGAAACTAGGTTTTACGTAACATGAACCGAAAAAGTGCTTTAAGCTCAGAAAACAAAGAAGGCTGTGAAAAAAAATCAGAATGGCTCTGTTGTAACTCCTGGGGACTTAAGAGGGAGGGAGAGAGAAAATGCAACCAAGATTTTGAGTGTCCTTGACTTCAGCTTATATCAATATAGATAGTTCCATCAAACTGCTTCCTAGCCTAACCCTCCTCGACTGGCTGATAGACACACCATTCAAGAAAGAGGGGGTTGGCACTTGCCTCCATCCTGGCAAAAAGCGAACCCAGTCCTTAACAGGGGGATAGAATTAAGATCGCATGAAGTGTTAGTACCATTTTACAATGTCTTTGTAAGATCACACTTGGGCTATTGGAAGGGTTTTCAAACCTGGCAAAGTTAAGACTTGTGGTCTTCCAACTCCCAGAATTCCTGAGCTAACATGACTGGAGAAGGAATTCTGGGAGTTGAAGCCCACCAGTCTTAAAGCTGTCAAGTTTGAAGACTCCTAGAATAGATAGAGATGTGGAATAGATAGATAGAAAGAGATAGAAAAGAGAGAGAGATAGAATAGATAGAAAGAATAGATAGAGGTAGGATAGAGAGAGAATAGATAGATCAAGGGCCTTCAAACTTGGCAAGTTTAAGACTGGTGGACTTCAACTCCCAGAATTCCTGAGCTAACATGACTGGAGGAGGAATTTTGGGAGTTGAAGCCCACAAGTCTTAAAGCTGTCAAGTTTGAAGAGCCCCCTACTATTGCATCCAGTTTTGGTCGCCACAATGTAAAAAAAGTTGTTGAGACCTTAGAAAAAGTGCAGAGAAGAACAACAAAGATGATTGGGGGACTGGAGCCTAAAACAGATGAAGAACGGTTGAAGAATTGGATATATCTAGTCTAATGAAAAGAAGGACTAGGGGAGACATGATAGCAGTCTTCCAATATATCAGGGGTCACCACAAAGAAAAGGGAGTCAAGCTATTCTCCAAAGCACAAGAAGCAATGGATGGAAACAATCAAGGAGACAAGCAATCTAGAACTAAGGAGAAATTTCCTTTAGTGACAACAATTAATCAGTGGAACAACTTGTCTTCAGAAGTTATGGGTGCTCCAACACTGGAGGTTTTAAAGAGGTTGGACAACCATTTGTCTGAAATGGTATAGGCCCATGATGGCGAACCTATGGCACACGTGCCACAGGTGATACACAGAGCTATTTGTGCCTGCACACAAGCTGCAGGCAAACTTACCTCACTGCACATGTGCATGCCTCACAGCTGATTTTTGGTCGGTTTGAGGCCTTTTTCGGCCTTCCAAAGGCTTGAGGAAGGCTGCTGCAGGCTTTGCAGGCCGAAAACTAGCCCCGTTTTGTCACTTCCTGTTTTTCGAAAATACCAGAAGTGATGAAACGGGGCTAGTTTTCGGCCTGGGGAGCCTTCCTCAAGCCTCCAGGAGGCCGAAAAAGGCCTCAAACCAGCTGAAAAATCAGTGGTGAGGCGCAGTGCAGGTATAGGGGCGGCAGGGGTGGGTGGGTGGGGATTGCGGGCGCATGCGTAGGAGATGTGGGTGGGGCCTTCTGGGTGCTGGCATGCGAGCGCGGGTGTGCAAGTGTGCGCACAGTTTTTGGCACAGGAGCCCCAAAAGGTTAGCCACTGCTGGTGTAGGCTCTCTTGCTTAAGCAGAGGGTTGGGCTAGAAGACCTCCAAGGTCCCTTCCAACTCTTTGTTATTCTGCTATTCTGATTTCTTCAGGGCACACACTTAGGAGTCGTGAAGAAAACGTAGCAGAGTTGTGAAAGAAAGCTTCGGAAATGGCATATGAGAATCGGTAGGAAACCAAGCATCACATCCCAAGTGTCCATCTGTCTTCTCACTTGCAAAGAGTTGAGTAGAAAAGATTGCAGAGCTGTCCTTTTTTTCCTTTTCCTTTTTTAAAAAAGAAACGTTCCTCTTATATCTCTAACAAAGAAGTTTGCACAACTGCCAGAACCTGTATTATTTACAAAGCTGCATGCACTGAGCATTTTGTGGCTTCTCCTAGCCAATTCATTAAAGCAAAACCAAATAGGAGCTACCAAAATGGTTACTCACTGTGATGTTATTGTATTCATTGTCTCTGGTTCCAACAGAGTCAAAACGCAAATCAAAATTAATACTAAAATATAATTTGCAGATAAATGGCCTTGCAGCCATAGGTGTCCAGGCAGCCATTGATATGATATCTCTGGATTTTAGTCATGTATAGCTTCATGTTGCAGTGAGACTCCCCTTTACAAGAAATCATCCGCATTTTTAAACCTTGTTTATTTTGGTTCCAAGAATGCTTTATTGAAAAGAAGGAATTATTTATAGATGCTCTGACCTGGAGAATCTTCTGATCAATGTTATGATTTCTTTAAAAGAAAGGCTCAGCCTCCAACCACTCAGACAGCTAGAATTCTTAATCCTCACAAAAGAAGAAACAGCTAAAAACAGCTCAAACAACTTCTGTATTTCACAGTAATGCTCATTAATTTCGTCTACGGAGATTCTCAATGTGATATATGCAATGCAGTGCAGTGAAACAGGTAGAAACTAAACAAAACAACCACTTTACAAACGCATGGCACAATAGAAGAGAACAAACTTGGACAGAGAGGACCGCTGGTTTGAAAGAGGGGTCAAAGAGGTCATCTAGATTAAGATTGAACGACCCTCCTCAATAGGGAGGAGAAATAGGACACCACCTAACTCCTGTTAACAACACAATCCTTTCAGCAGTTCCAAGAAAGTTTTATACCCATTTGCACAATTCAGATGACCACTAGGGGACAGGTAAAGCTCAAAGTAACTTCAACGATTCTCAGAGAGAGTGCTAACAACCAGATGACTGCAAGGAATATAAATCCTTCCATCCTCCCCCGTTCACTCAGAACTGAAGAAGCTTCTTGGCTGAGAAGTGAAATGTCTTCAGGGAAAAAAAGTCCAGTTGCCTTTTTAAAAAAAGCACCATTGGGACTCATCAATATCAACCAACCAATTCTAATCAGCAAATCTCAAACAATCATGATTATTGGGATCAAAACCCTTGTACCCTCCTTTACTGATTCTAGAATATTCTATTAAAAAGTCTTTTTTTATTTTAAATGAAGGAATTGCCTTGTCGTAGGACCTAAAGGCAGGACCAAGAAATAGTTTAGCAAGCAGAACTGGACAGAGAGATACCAACTGTGGTAGAAGGGCCATTTTGAAGGGAGAGGAGCCATTCTGCATCGTCGTATTAACTTAGCGCTAGTATACGCATATAGATTACTTTTTCATGCTGATTGAACAATGTAAATAGCTTACAGAAATAATATAGGCAGTTTAAGTGGTTTGTAAACAAAGCTTGGACGAAAACACAACAGGACGTTACTCAGTGGATTCTGAATGAGAATAGAGGAAAGCAACATTTTTAAAAAGAGAAATCTTAAGTCTCTTTGCATGTCTAGTCAAGAATAAGTATATTTCTAAGCTGTTAAACCTTTAGAACTTGCCATATCTGTCGTCAGTTTTCTAGAATATATATTTTTTTTAAATACAATCATTAAAATTTTAGATGAAAAGCCATGTGAAGAAAAGTCTTTCAAATCTTCTCCTCAGCAAGCGATGTGATTGTCGTTTTTCCTGATATGCACTGCTGCTCAGAGCATATCACACGAAACATATTAATAGCACAATTTGTTTAGTGATAGCTACCAGATGTTTTTTTTCTTCTGACAAAACAAAGCAACCCTGATAGATTTTCCATAAATTTAATTTAATTTTATTTTATTATTTTATCTACTAGGAAGATCTTACTATTTTGTCTTAGATGCAACAGTATTTAGACTCTCCAGAGTATAATCTTGAATTCCTCAATTATTTTATTGTTAAAACACAATTAACAGCAAACACTGCAGAAACCTATTGGAATGGAGTTTGTGGAGGCTTTATGTGAACAAAAGTGAGTTAATTTATCTCAGGATTATTTTGAGATAGATTTTTTTTTAATCCAGCTGGCATCACCTCTAAATGGATAGAATACATTCTTTGAGAACTAGTGTATATTAATTCACCAGTAGCAGAGAATTACATGTTGTTGTAAAGAATTACTAAAAAGTCTTGTGTTTGCTCCAAAGAGATTATCTCCTTATTTTTTTTACTTCCTTATCTCCTAGTTTTAATGTCCAATTGTTAAATTCTCTTACCCCCTCGTTGTTTTAAAAATGTTATATAGGTAGTCCTTGATGTTCAATAGCTCATTTATTGACTGTTTGAAATTACAATGACACTGACAAAAGGATCTTATGACAGTTGTTCACATTTAACGACCATTGCAGAGTCATTTGATCAAAATCCAGACACTTGGCCACTGAGTCAAATATATGATGGTTGCAGTGTCCTGGGATCATATGATCCCCTTTTGCGACCTTCTGAGAAGCAAAGTCAATGCGGGAGCCAGATTCACTTAACAACCGGGCTAGTAACTTAACTACCGCAATGATTCACTTAACCTTGGCAAGAAAAGTCAGGTCCACTTAACAATTGTGTTCCTAACTTAACAACCGCAGGGATTCAGTGAACAACGGTGGCAAGAAAGATCATACAATGAAGCAAAGCTCTCTTTAACATCTGTCTTGCTTAGCGACAGAAATTTTGGGTTCCATTGTAGCCATAACTCACTGACTATTGGTAGCGACAGAAATATATGGCTCCATTGTGGCCATAACTCGAGGGCTACTGGTGCAACAAAATTTATTTCTGCAGAAATAACCAATGAGAATAAGCTCTCTGAGAATACAAAAATAAAAAATAAAAAATTAATGAGGACCATATTACCTGTATACAAAAGTGCAATGAGGGAAAGAATTAAGGAAGCAAATACTTTTTAAAAATCATAGTTAAAGCCCCCATGAATCTTTAAAAGCAGTTTAATAATAATACAGGTAATCTTCGACTTATGATACCGTATTTCTCCAAAAATAAGACCCTATTTTATTTATTTTTGCCACCAAAAAAGGCACCAGGTCTTATTTCCAGGGGATGCCATCCATTGACTAACCTCACTTGCGTGTGTCAACCTGGGCCTCCTTTTCACTGTCAGAGGCCTATAGGAACTACTTCTGTCACTGGCAAGGCTTTCCTGAAGGCCTCTGCAGCCAATAACAGAACTCTGGATCAATCCCGAGCTTTGTTATCAGCTATAGAGGGAAAGCCTTGCCTACCCGACCAGCTGCAGAAGAAATGGGCCAGCAAGGCAGGTATGTGCACGAGGTGTGTGAGGCCTGGTTACTACTGTCCAAAGGTTAGTAGTAGAGCAGCTCCATGCACACCCCATCCCCACCCTAGCTTAATTTTTATCCATGCACTCTGGAGTGGGTGGGATCTTAATTAGGGCTTGTTTTTTGGGGGTAGGGCTTATATTGGGCACACGTGTAAAAATCAAGCTAGGAGTTACTTTCAGGATAGGTCATATTTTGGGGAAAATGGGTTAATTCATTTACCAACCACCCAAAATTACAACGGCACTGAAAAAAAAGTGAACATGTCTGTTTTTCATACTTAGGACCATTGCAGCATCCCCTTCACGTGATCAAAATTCATATGCTTGGCAACTGACTCATATTTATGATGGTTGCAGTGTCCAGGGGACGTCACGTGATCCCCCTTTGCGACCTTCTGACAAGCAGAGTCATTAGGGAAACCCAAATTCACTAAACAACCGTGTTACTAATTGAACAATTGAAAATGGCTGGTGGCCCCAGGATAGGAAGTCTTACCTTGGATATGTTGGGTGAATTTGGGCCAGCCACTCTCTCTTAGACCTAGGAAAAAGGCAATGGCAAGCCAAAAATCTTGCAAAAGAAAATTGCATGTCCGTCCCACCTCCCAAAAGCATAAATAAAAACTCAGCTAGCATATGGTGCATAACTGAAACCAGGTAAGATTAGTCCTGTACAGGTAGTCCTTGAGTTATCGCTACAATTGAGCCTACCCTTTCTGTTGTTAAGTGAGACATTTTGTTAAGTGAGTTTTGCCCCATTTTGCGACCTTTCTTGCCACTGTTAAGTGAATCACTGCAGTTTTTAAGTTAGTAACAGGGTTGCTAAGTGAATCTGGCTTTCCCATGGATTTTGCTTATGGTAAAAACCAATCATGTGACCCTGGGACATCATAAATATGTGTCAGTTGGCAAGCATCTGAATTCTGATCAAGTGACCGTGGGGATGCTCCACTATAAGTCATTTTTTTCAGTGCATTTGTAACTTTGAACTATATGAACTGCTGTAAGTTGAAGACTATCTGTATAATATCAAAATGGCTAATTAGCACATTCAGAGAACAAATAAATTAGAGGGAGAAAAAAATAGAAGTGTTAAGGAAAGCAGAAGTGCAGAAATTTTGGCAAGGACTTGACCAGTACAGATGCAGAAAAGGCATTGTAAAAACTGGATTTTCATAGAGACTTACCCTGTTTCCTCGAAAATATGATCTATCTTAAAAGTAAGCCCTAGCTTGATTTTTACATGTGCGCCTAATATAAACCCTACCCCCCAAATAAGCCCTAATTAAGATCCCGCCCACTCCAGAGCGCACATGTAAAAATTAAGCTAGGTTGGGGATGGGAAGGTGGAGCCGTCCTATTATTTACCTTTGGACAGTTGTAGCCAGGCCTTGCACACCCAGACACCTGCCTTGCTGGCCCATTTCTTCTGCAGCCGGCAAGACTTTTCTGAAGGCCTCTGTAGCTGATAAAAAAGTTCCGGATCAATCCAGAGCTCTGTTATCAGCTGCAGAGGCCTTCAGGAAAGCCTTGCCGGCAGCAGAAGAGGTTCCTGAAGGCCTCTGACAGCTAAAAGGAGGCCAGGCAACTGAAGTTAGTCAGTGGATGAGATTCCCCGAAAATGTGCCTTTTTTGGTGGCAGAAAAACTATAAGACAGGATCTTATTTTTGGAGAAACATGGTATTTTGTTTAGCATTGTATCCACGTGACACTAATAAAATTTGACAATGCCTTTAAGACTTATTTTTTTAAGCAAGTGAGCCCATATCCGCCATGTTCTGGTTTTTTGTTTCCTGCAGGGTAAAAAATGGTAAGAGGAGCGAATCTGTGCCATATACGAAAACCAACGAGAACATTTTCAAAATAACACTTAATTTCTCTCTGGAACATAGCCTGGAGGACTTTTAAGCCAAATATTTGAAGAGGCAGTTTGCAAGTCTGGCAAATGGCAGGTGCTCTACTTATTCAGAAATGTTCTTTGCTTGGTGAACGATAAGCAGAAATTCACCTCTAGACGCTCTTTGGTGATCAATGAAAATGCTGAATATTTTAACAAGTTCCTTTGTCATGTTTTATGGAGTGATATATGTGTGCATATTGCAACATTAACAAGTGAGTTTTCTGCCTGGGTAGATTCCTTATTGCTAAAACCACCTGTAACTGTACATCAGAATTAGAAGTATTTTCGATCTAGAGCAAACAGATACAGGAGTGGATTTTTTTTTTATCATGCTTAAGACTCCTTCAGTTTCAGTGAAAGTTTAAATTAAAAAAATAATTTCCCCCCCTTATTAATCTGTTATAATCTGGCCCAGCAGAAATCATTGGATATAAGAGGGATGTTATTTTGGGTTGGAAGATCTGATGGAATAAGTGACCACTTTTGCATTTTTAAAATAGGTTTAAGATGTATTTCCGGGGGGCGGGGGCGGGGGGGGACCCACAAGAGCATAGATATTATAATCAGTCATTGTAAAATGTAACCAAGCCACGGTGTTCACATATTCTGTTCATCCATCCATCTAGGGTTGGGCTGCTGGGGGTTTGCAGGGGCTCGGGAGAGCCCTTAGCTAAGATTTTATGCAGTTTGGAGAACCCCCAAATCCCACTCCTGGCTAGCCCTGCCCACCACAGCCCGCCCCTCCAAGGAGTCCCCACATGGCCTGTTTTGGATGCAGGTAAGTGCAGGGAGCGCATGGAGACTCTGGAAATTCAGGAAGCCTGGGAATGGGCCTGTTTCTGGCTTCCAGAGAGCCTCCAGAGCCCAGGGAGGATGTTTTTGCCCTCCTAGAGGTTCAATAAAAGCCTCCGGAGCCTGGGGAGGGCAACCCCCCTGCCATCATGGTGCAGGAGGCTAACTAGGCCATGCCCACCATGGCCACGCCCACCCAGCAACCAGGCAGTGAACCCTTTACTAAAATTTGTGAAGCCCACCCCTGTATCCATCCATCCATCCATCTACATCAGGGGTGTCCAACCTTGGTAACTTTAAGACTTGTGGACTTCAACTCCCAGAATTCCTCAGCAGCTGGCTGAGGAATTCTGGGAGTTGAAGTCCACAAGTCTTAAAGTTGCCAAGGTTGGACACCCCTGATCTACATCTACTCATCTGCCCATCCCTCCATCCCTCCATCTATCCACCCACCCATCCAATTTAGATTTCATATCCGCCTCACTATCCAAGGGACTCTGGCTTTTTACAGATATCAGCACTACTTTTTACTGTGTATTTATTAATTTCTTTGTGCTATTGTTTAAAACATTGTTTTGAAGACAAGTTTCATGTACGTGTGGCTTTCGGTGTTCAAGTTAATTACTTGCACTCAAAAAAAAGGGAGCTTTTTCTATACCTTTCCATCCAGTATACCAATTCTTTGGCAGTGTTTTTAAAATCCCACTTTTCCTGGATACTTATTGTTATATTCCTGTATTATTATCCCCGTTTACATATATTAAAAACTTCCCCTGAGCTAATATTGCAATTAAGGTGCATTTAATAGCATTCAATAACAAAAAAAAAAAAACAAAAACACTACAATCAACAATAAAGAAAATCCTTAATTTGTTTTGTGAAATGCTTAGTTTTACAGAATAACAGAGTTGGAAGGGACCTTGTAGGCATCTAATCCAACCCCCTGCTCAAGCAGGAGACCCTATCATTCCAAACAAGTGGCTATCCCATTTCTTCTTAAAAGCCTCCACAAATTCTGAAGGCAATTTGTTTCACTGACTGTTCTCACTCTTAGAAGGAAATTTTTCCTTAGTTCTAGGTTGATTTCTCTCCTTGATTGGTTTCCATCCATTGCCCCTCAAATATTGGAACACTGCTATCATGTCTCTCCTAGTTCTTAATATATCTATAACCTTGGATCCTTGCATGTGTAAATATCTATTTTAATTCATTATCCTTACTGGTGTCTATGTCAGCCTCATCTCTTATATAGGAGATAAATTTCTATATTATATATTTTTTCCTGTTGGTTATCCATAAACATATCATCCTTAGTAGTGAATGAGCTGCTTAATATGTAGGACACTGAGGGGAAATGAAGGAATCTGTGAGTACAATAATAAAACTATATGACTAGTTTTATTATTGAAAATTGCATTCTCTACATTTGCTCAAAAGTGGCAATTAACACATTTATCCAAAAGGAGAACAACCTTTAATTTAAGACTAGTTTCTCTGAAGGAAGTGGATCCAGAAAAATAAAAATAAAAGATAAAACACAGACAAAAATCCTGCTGATTCCAGCTGGAATTGACAACATGGGGATTTGACCGTACATAGGTGAACAACCTGTGCAATGTGCAGCTGTCCCTAAAGTCACTCCTAGAAATACCCTACGCAATATATGTGTCTGTGTGTTTGATCCACTTGTATATGTTATATATCTTGCAGAAGAAACCTTACTCCTCCTAAGGCACTAAACCAATAAGGAAAGCTTCAAAAATCAAAACCCAATTAGAGCCGGGAGGAAAAATAAATACAATTTTTGTCCTTGTTTTTTATTTCCTCTAAAAGGATTTTTTAAACATTTTGATAAGGACTTTTTAAAACCCTCCAGTGTTCATATACTGCTAGAATTTATAGCCCAAAGTTTTACACTGATATGTAACAACAAAATTTACATTGAGAATATTAATTAATTTTTTTTTGTACCCATAGGATAAGCAGTGTGATATAATTCTAATTCAAGAAAGAAGAAATTTTGTTTATGAACTTGTCAGTGCCAAGTTTGGGTGTGTTTTGTTTTGGGGTTTTTTTGTGTGTGTCTGTTAATTTAGGTGTCAATAGATTTAATTACAGACCTTAATGGGCAGCAAAACACAACAAAATGCCAAAATAAAGATGTAAGCATATTTTTAACCCAACTAGTAACCATGCTTATTGTCTAAATAAATTGTAATTTTACATCAATAAATATATCAAACAAGATAATTGCACACATAAATGAAAATATACATATTGCAATTTATAATCTTAAAATAACAGAGTGAACATGATGATACAGTATAGGAGGCCATATTGGCTGCATTTAAATTTCTCTTCAGCACCTTTTCTTTTTCCAGATTCCCACCTGAAAATAATTGATTTTTCTTTTTTCCCCTCTTACATTTCTAGAAATATTACAAGCCAAAATATCTCAGTCCTACTAGTTTGGTGACATGTCTCAATAATATTAATATTTTAATATTGATAATATATTAATATTAATAATAAACCACAGGAAACAGAATAAGGCCTTCCTTCTCTCTTATCCGAAAGTTTTGAGAGTCATCTGAGAACAGCAAATAGTTCTCCTGAGGTCATAATTTGATTAATGAACTAGGAGATACTTTATAGTCACAAATAAAAGAGATTTCCAGGAAGGAACAACCATGAAATGCTGTGAAAAAAAGTTCAAAAATCCTTTGTTCTCTTTGACATTTATTTATTTTGTTCCCCTTGGGGTATAACAAGTTGTCCTGCTAAGAATTCGGTTACACGGGCAACATGTACTGCTGAATAAAATCTACAGGCAGAGAGCTTCCTTTCAATTGTATTTAAAGGAGCCATGGTGGCCCATTGATGAGAATGCCGTATTATAAGCTAATTCTGCCGACTGTCAGCAGTTCGATCTTGTTTGGCTCAAAGTTGATTCAGCCTTCCATCCTTCCGAGGTTGGTAAAATGAGGACCGAGATTATTGCGGGCAATATACTGACTCTGTAAACCACATAAGAAGAGTGTAAAGCACTGTAAAGCAGTATGTAAGTCTAAGTGCTATTACTACTCCCTCCCTCCCGCATTCTCCTTCCTGGTGGCACAGTGGTTAGAATACAGTATTGCAGGCTGACTCTGCCCAATGCCAGCAGTTCGATCCTGACCAGCTCAAGGTTGACTCAGCCTTCCCTCCTTCCGAGGTCAGTAAAATGAGGACCCAGATTGTTGGGGGCAAGATGCTGACTCTGTAAACTGCTTGAAGAGGGCTGTAAAACACTGTGAAGCAGTAAATAAGTTTTGAAGTGCTATTGCTAGTGCTATGTTCTTCACAAAGCAGGTAGCGAGCAGAGAGAGCGAGAGCAAGTGCCTGAGGGAAAAGAGTACAGGTAGTCCTTGACTTACAACCCCCCATTTAATGACCATTCAAAGTTACAATGGTACTGAAAAAGTGACTTATGACCATTTTTTTCCCACGCCTATGACTGTTGTAGCATCCCCTTGGTTACGTGATCAAAATTCAGACTCTTGGCAACTGACTCGTATTTGTGACAGTTGGAGTGTCCCGGGACCATGCGATCCCCTTTTGTGACCTTCTGACAAGCCAGATTCACTTCATGTTACTCACTTAACAGCTGTAGTGATTCACTTAACAACTGTGGCAAGAACCATCATAATATTGAGCCAAATCCACTAAATAACTGTCTCGCTTCGCAGCAGAAATTTTGGTCTCAATTGTGGACAAAAGTTGAGGACAACCTGTATATCTTTGCACCATTAAGGAGGGAAGTCAGATTCCAGAAATTGCTGCAAAACAATTTTTGATTTTCCCGGCAGGATATTAAGCCAGGTTTCTGAACTTGGGCAAATAATCTCATAAACTGTTTTGCAACTAGAAGTATAAACCAACTTAATTATTGCTGAATGAATCCTGCCTTTTTTGAAAATGTGACTTTTCTGTGGGGTGGAAGTATTTTGCAGTTGAGATTTCCCTTGTTTGATCTGGAAATAATATTTTACAATCCACAGGCAATTTTGAAAAAAAAAAAAAACTTCAGCAAAAATATTTTGCAACATGTGAAGCGTATGTTTTCTTTTATGTATACTGAGAGCATTTGCATCAAGACAGATTCCTTGTGTGTCCAATCACACTTGGCCAATAAAGAATTCTGTTCTGTTCTGTTCTGTTCTATTCTATTCTATATCTAACTGTTGAAATCCTTGAACTTTTTTTTCTATTCAGTGCATTGTTAATTAACTGATTGTTGGTTTTCCATTCAATATTCTCATTTTGGGTGCTTGTGTGTTATAGCACTCCCCAGTATTGGATACAAATATAATTTGTTAATAAAACAGAAGCTTCCTTTAGTACTGCCTGCATTTGATGTTAGACTTTTTCTTCCCCAGTGTAGCAGTTTTATCGTTTTTATTAATATTCACATATTCTTTAGATTTCATTATGGCGAGTTTTGTAGAACCCTGGAATGCTTTTTAAAAAAATCACCTATCCCAAACAATTTCAAATTACTATTTGTACTTTGATGGCAGTCCTACAATTATTTACGTGGAAGTAAATCTCATTTATTTTGCCCTAGCACTGATGATGTAACCTAGTTTGGTAATGAAACATCTGCAAGAAAACAACCAAGCTCAGAGAGCACTAAGGACCTCTGATGTCAACCCTGAGCTACAAATATTCTCCTTTATTAGTAAATCTCATTTAATTTGTGCAAAATCAAGTGAAGCTGTAGAGAAGCAGTAGATATTTTCTAGAAAACAAAAATATTGGTTGGTTTGCTTGATGGCTTTCTCTTTCAATTTCCCCTCCCCCCCCCCCAGGTGATTTCCTTTGCTTTAGAAGCAACACATTTTGTAGTTTTAGCATGTTGGAACTGGAAACAAGAGGTTAGAGGTTGTACCTAATAAAATTATGTAAGAATTACTCAGAAGATTGGTTTTGTTGGTGCCTGTCCTGATTGCATATTTTGTTCCTCCAGGTCAGTTCGAGTTGTTTAATGTATTATTGACTCATGAGTCAGATTCCTCTTTTGCAGCTTTCTGTTTTGAGCGCACCTTGGTGAAAATAGCATGATACATGATCAGAAATCTGTAGTTTAGATTCTCTGGACTTGTCCTAATTTGGAACAGGAAAAGATGGACTTTCTCTAACATCTTGCTGTGGTGTTAAGATACAGTGAGATGTTTTCAATTTCCTAATTAATTATTTAATTACCCTCAGCACATTTTTTTTTAACACAGATTTTATATTAATAACTTTCTAAATGATGAGAGGATGAAAGAGCGTGCACCAGTGTGGTGTACTAGGTAAGATGCTGGCCTAGAAACCAGGAGATTGTGAGTTGCAATCCCCCCTTAGGCACAAAAGACAGAGAGGTGACTTTGGGCCAATCACTAGGTGACTGTGAGTTCTAGTCCTGCCTTAGGCACAAAACACAGAGGGGTGACTTTGGGTCAATCACCAGGTGACTGTGACTTCTAGTCCCGCAGTAGGGACAAAAGACAGAGGGGTGACTTTGGGTCAATCACCAGGCGACTGTGAGTTCGGTAATTCGGCCAGTAATTCTCTCTTAGTCTAATCCACCTTGCAGGACTGTAAATATTAGTGAAGCAGGTTTAGAGCAAATATCGCCCAGTAATTCTCTCTTAGTCTAATCCACCTTGCAGGACTGTAGTTGTTGGGGAAATTGAGGCAAGAAGGAGTATTTTGTATGTTCGCCACCTTACTTACAAAATAATAAAGGCGAGATAAACATCTAAAATCTAATAAATAAGTAGACAGATACACATACTCAAACCACACTCATTCTCTCTGGAATAGGCTTTCTTACTTAATGTGCCACGCCGCTGCTTAGGCAGGAAATTTTTATACTATTTCAGAGAAATGATTGTCCAATCTCTTCTTAAAAACCTCCGGTGTTGAAGCATCCACAACTTCTGGTGGGAAGACGTTCCACTTGTCAATTGTTCTCACGGCCAGGAAATTTCTCCTTAGTACTATAGGTTGCTTGATCAGTTCCAACCCATTGCTTCTTGTCCTATCTTCAGGTGCTTTGGAGAATAGCTTAACTCCCTCTTCTTTGGGGCAGCCCCTAAAATATTGGAATATTGCTATCATGTCACCCCTAGTCCTTCTTTTCATCAACCTAACCCAATTCCAGCAACCGTTCTCTATATGTTTTAGCCTCCAGTCCTCCTAATCATCTTTGTAGCTCTTCCTTTCTCTCTTTCTAAAGTCTCCACATCTTCTTTATATCATGGCGACCAAAACTGGATACAATATTCCAAGTATGGTCTTACTAAACTGTAGTATAAATAAAGTACCCGGTTATTTACATTGCTCTGTATTATTTTGAGATCAAGAATTTTGTATGTTACTGCAATTTTATTTGCAGCACATTGCAATTTAACACTCAGCTTATTTTCAACTAGAAGACAATGGTACCAGGTAAAATCTTGGTTTTGCATTAGCATGCATTTGCAGCAAACTAAATGGGATGTAGGGTATATTGAAAATAAACTGATTTATTTTTCTAGCTCCAAAATGTCACCTTAAAGCAGAACCTTCATTTAGAAGCTTTCTTAAGGAAGCTTTTTCCGGCTGAAAGAAAGACTTAGAGCCAATGTTTCGTTTACTGTACCTAAAGTTGTCACTGGCACGGTGATATGAATAGACATCTAAGCCAGTTGCCATAGTAATGCTGCAGCATAGTAGAAAATGTAAGTTCCTTTTTATATTTTGATATTGCTCATTTTTTGTGTGTGTGTGCAGAGAGGAAGAAAGGGAAAAAAACGAATGCTGAAACATGGTTTTGGAGTTGAAAGATAAATTCGTCTGGTAAATTACAGCTAGTCCTCGCTTTACGACCACAATTGATTGCACAATTTTTTGTTGCTAAGCCAGATCGTTGTTAAGTGGGGTTTTGTCCCCTTTTACAACCTTTTCTCTTGCCACTGTGGTTGAGTGAATTTTTGCAGTTATTAAGTTAGCAATACTGTTATTAAATGAATCTGGCTTTCCCTGTTGATTCTGGTCTCAAAAAGTGACCATGTGACCCCTGGGACGCGGCAAACCATCGTAATTATGAGTCAATTGCTAAATGCCTGTGTTTTGATCTCATGACCGCGGGGCAGAGGTGGTCTTTAGCAGGTTCTGACCAGTTCTGGAGAACCGGTAGCGGAAATGTTGAGTAGTTCGGAGAACCGGCAAATCCCACCTCTGACTGGCTCCGCCCCATTTTTTCTCTGCCTCCCAGCAAGTCCCAGTTGATCGGCTGGATCTTCTTTGGTTGCCCTGCAGAGGAGAACAAAAGCAGGTTAGTGGGGTGGGGAAAGAATGGAGATTTTGCAATATTCTTCCCCTGCCATGCCCACCAAGCCAAGCCACGCCCACCAAGCCAAGCCACGCCCACCAAGCCAAGCCAAGCCACGTCCACAAAACCAGTAATAAAAAAATTGAATCTCACCATTGCCGTGGGGATGCTGCATCAGTCTTCAGTGTGGAAAAATGGTCCTCAAGTCACTTTTCTCAGTGCTGTTGTAACTCAGAACAGTCGCTAGACGAACTCTTGGAAGGACTCCCTGTAGATTAAACCAATTAAAAACTATGCCTATTTGAACTATCTGCTAGGTCACTGGAGTTGCGAGATTTTATAACCAGTTTGCTGCTAAAATGCACGGAGCAGGTTTTTCATTTAATAATTCATAGATGACAAGGTTTTGTGAATGGCCTTCCCCGATGACTTGCTTGCTTATCCTAAGGCTGTGTTCTCTTCTTTGCTGGTCTGCTTTAGCCTTCAGATTCTGCTTTTTCATAGATTGATATTGTTACTTATAGTTTCTGTTGTATAAGCCCTTTTCATACTCGAACAGGATGCTAATGGAGAATGATAAAATAGGAACTTTATGCAACCACTAGCTCGATACCCATGCTTCGCTATGAAACTATGTGATCCGGCTTAGTTTTTGGGGAGGAAAATAAGGGGGGGGGGAATTCTGCCTCGGCCTAACAGCATCCATAGGTATTCATCTGGCCAGCGTCCTCTCAGTGTGTGAGAGAGTTGAGGACTGTTTGGAAACTGAAACTGAGCAAGAAGGAGACAGCAAGGAGCCTGGGCCTGCCTTAGCTCAAGTGTTCTGCAGTAAAGCTGCTTGGTGCTGTGAAACCAAAACTGAAACTCCTCCTCTTCTCTGCTTGTATTCTGCATTTGGAACAGATGGGGAGGGGGAGTAGAACTCCTTAGCAGCAGAGTGTGTTAATAATATAATATAGGAAATACTAATGCTCTGATGGTCATTTCCAAAAATCCTTTCTTAGTGAGCACCTAGAAGCCAATTTGGAACATACGGGCCAAATTTCAAGTTTGTTGGCTTTACGGTTCTGGAGATTTTGTGATGATGCGTGAGGGATATTTTGCTTTGGTATATATATAAATTATTGGGACAAAAAGTGACTTAGGACCATTTTTTATGCTAACAACCATTGTAACTTTCCCGTGGTCATGTGATTTACAACTGACTCACGTTTATGAAGTTTGCAGTGTCTTGGGGTCATGTGATCACATTCTGTGACCTCCTGATAAGCAAAGTCAACGGAGAAGCCAGTTTCACTTAAAGACTGCATGATTTGTTCAACAACTGCAGTGATTCTGGTCTCAATTGTGCTTGTAAGCTGAGGATTACTTGTAACAGAAATTGTGATCACTTTGCTGCTGTCAGCAAAATTAAAAAAGTTTCACATCTTGAAAGAAGTACCACGTTATGAATATTTGTGTCCCAGGATAATGTTGCAGGATCGAATCTGAGTAGGTCACCGAGACCAGAGGTTTTGTCTTCTGAGCTTTTGGACTCATGCTGGAGCCCATATCCTCAAATAACTTTAGAGAAGAGTATGTGCTAGATTCAATGTTAGAGCTACTAAGATTGTTGGATGAGCAGGCACAAAAACAGCCAGGGAAGTGAATTGAAGCCTAGGAAACAGGCAGCACAAGCCAATAACGTCAAAGCCACCACAATCAACATCTAAAAAGACATACACAACTATAAATACCATATCAGTGTTCCAATTAAGAAACTCCAAAGCAATGCACTCTGAGATAGGCATTTTCTCAAAGCTCCATTTTATTAGAGTAGTCATATTGGCACATCTGGATAAATCCAAATCTGAGAGTTCTGGGTTTTCCCTCCATAATTGAAACTCAAAATCCCATCCCCAGCACCCATCAGTCCATCTCATGGTCCAATAAGGGCCATCACAACAAGAAACATTCCTCCAACCGCTCCTTGCCAGGTACAGGACAACTTGCCCTTGACTCAGAAGAAGAATGTTGTCATGTCTAAACTTTCTCACTCTATGATATCCCCCCTTCCAAATTCCCAGGCACTAAAATGTGACAGCGGGGAAGCGTCTAAATAAAAATATGGTTTCCAAAGCTGACATAGGTAAAGGTTCCCCTTGCACATATGTGCTAGTCATTTCCGGCTCTAGGGGGGGGTGCTGTCCAAAGTCGTCTCCGTGGTCATGTGGCCAGCATGACTAAATGCCGAAGGCACACAGAACGCTGTTACCTTCCCACCAAAGGTGGTCCCTATTTTTCTACTTGCATTTTTATACATGCTTTCGAACTGCTAGGTTGGCAGAAGCTGGGGCAAGTTACGGGAGCTTACTCCGTTACACAGCGCTAGGGATTCTAACTGCCGAACGGCCAACCTTTCTGATCAACAAGCTCAACCTCTTAGCCACTGAGCCACTGCATCCCTTCCTGACAAACTACACACAGAACAGCACACACCTCTGGTGGGAGAGAAGTTCCCCAAGGGTGGGCTCCAGAACAAGTCCGAAAGCTCGGAAGACAAAACCTCTGTTCCCGTTGACCGACTCAGATTGGATCCCTAAGTACCATTTTATTCAAAAGATGGTACTTTGTACTGGCCAGATCAGGAACAGAGGTAGTGGTTTTCCTCTTATCTTTTAATCTGATTTTATGCGTGTGCTTTAAATCCTACATACCAACCTGCTGTTGTTTTTCTTTTTTTCCCATTCTTCCCGTGTTTTTCTTTTGTTCCCATTCTTCCCGTGTTCCATAACATTTTCAGATTCATTTCTGCAGCCCACGCCGAATCAATTATCCTCTTTCATAAAGAATGTTTGAATGAGAAGCTAAGAAAAGAAAAAGCTCCTGGAAATTTGCTCAAGCATTTTATTTTCTGAATATGTACATATCTCTACATATTATTTCCTTTGTAGGCCAGAGCCTCAACAAAAAGTTCCTTCTGCACCGCCTCCTCCTCCTCCTCCTCCTCCTTCTCCTCCACCATTGCCGGAACCGACACAGCCAGAACCAGAGGAAGAAATTCTGGGTTCTGATGATGAAGAGCAAGAAGATCCTGCAGATTATTGCAAAGGTTAGTTGGTGCAAAGAAAGAGGTGAATTTTGCTTGAATGTCTGTGGAGAGTCTCAGTCATCCAGGTCATGGTTATCCCAAATTAGGACAGCAATCCTGTTCTGGTCCAGCTCCCCAAACACGACAAACCTTCTGAAATGAACTCAAAGATTCCTTTATCAGGAGCCCCAGCAAAAAGTCTCTCTCCCACCACAGGGAAACAAGTCTGTCTGGCAGGGAGATGAATAGTTGTGTGCCACATCTATCCATCTCCATTCCCTGCTATTTATCCCCAGGGCTAGGGTGAGGTTTCGCTAGCACCTGTGGCTATTCCATCCCAAGGACCAGCCCATAGATTTCCACTGCTATCCTCTCCTCTGCCTTCTGTGCATCCACGCGTCAGGCACTGGACCCAGCTGTTCTTCCTCTTCCTCATCAGCCACCTCCAGACGTGGCTTTTCCATCCCAAGGACCGGCCCATAGATTTCCACTCCTCTCCTCTCCTCTGCCTTCTGTGTGTCAGGCACTGGACCCAGCTGTTTCTCCTCTTCCTCATCAGCCACCTCCAGGCCTGGGGGCTGTTGACTCTCCATCTGAGGGTTGATGGACAGCCCAGGCTCCACCTCTGTCTCTCTCTGCCAGCTCTATTCCTTCTTCCCCCTTGGAGCTCCCAGGTTGCCTTGATGCTGATCCTGACTCCCACACTTCCTCCTCCTCTGATTCGGCTGCTGGAGGGGCTGGCGGCCAACAAGCCACAATAGATCCCATCTATACTTGAAATATCTGTAATTTTTGGGGTTTTTCCCCTTGAAAACCACTATGAAGCTTCTTGGATGAGAAGCAAAACATTCAAGGAATGCAAAACCCAAGAAAGTCTTGATTTGTTGCTTTTCGGGAAAGTATCTCTGGGACAACTTGATGTTTCCATCATTTGAAACTAAAAATCCAGAAGTTCTTTCCAATCCCTATTTTTTTAAGCCTTGTTATTAATTAAATAAAAAGAGCTTCCATTACTAGTAATACTTTCTCCTTTAATTCTGGATTGTGGAAAATGCATGCAAGAACCTTATTAAGTAATTTAATGAATTATTATTTAACATAATTTTTTAAAAAATTGTCAGGCTGTCAACAGTAGCTGAAGTATTTTCTGTTATCAGTTTAATCTCTTTCTTCCAAATTCCCAATAGTTGAGGTTGTTGGGCCACTAAGGAGAAAGAATAGAATATTGTTGTTGATTATAGTTGTTTATAGGTAGTCCTCGACTTACAACCACAATTGAGCCCCAAATTTCTGTTGGTAAGTGAGACATTCGTGGAGTGAATTTGCCCCATTTAAAACCTTTCTTGCTATAATTGTTAAGTGAATGACTGCAGTTGTTAAGTTCGTAACATGATTGTTAAACGAATCTGGCTTCCCCATGGATTCTGCTTGTCAGAAAGTCGCAAACGTGGATCATGTGATCCAAGGACATTACAACTGCCATAAATATGAATCAGTTGCCAAGTGCCTGAATTTTGAATCACGTGACTGTAGGGAAGCCTCAGTGGTTGTAAGTGTGAATATAAGTCTCTTTGAATGATCATTAAATGAAAAGTTGTAAGTCAGGGATTACCTGTACTTAGGGTATTCCACTTGTTAATTACTTTCTGTAGCCTAAGTTATCATTATACTTTTAAAATATACTTATTTATTTTATTAAATTCATCATGCTGTCCACTCAATGACTGAATGGTATACAGTAAAAACGCTCCGCCAAAAGAACCTACTATTTGCTGATCTCTAGTAACTGGAGTATCTGAATTATTTTATATATTCCTTGGAGACCTGTGATAGCGTTTCCAAAATTAAATTAGAAAGATTAGCAGGATTCTGACGAATCACCAATTTTATATTGAAGTCATTTCCTTCATATGTAACTTTCCTGTCAAGCCCGAAATTGACATGTGTAGCCATTTTAGTTAGGCTTAGTATATACAGTATTTTTTTTCTTGCTTTCTCTGTGGCAGTCATGGGGGAAAGGGTTTTGGGTTTGCCACATTCCTAAGTGGGGAGGAATGGAGAGAGAGAGAGAGAGTTGTTTTGGCTAGATGATTCTTCTTCCCATGGGAAAACGAGCTGTCCATGCTTAGGCCCCTTGAGTTGGAGATTTATGGTAATCAAGCAACATTGAATTACTTCTATTGGAGAATTGAATTACTTCTATTGGGGGTTGTTTCTAAATTTTAATATTGTGGGGTAATTCCTGGTTGTATCAGATCCAGAATCACCACGCGCTTTGCCAATTTGATGCTTTCCTAAATAAAAGAAATTGTCTTGGAAGATGGACTTTGTTTTATTCTTTTTAAATGGATTTCATCACTTGGAAACCTGACATTTTCTATCCTTCCTTTTTCTTGTAAACTTCTGAATACTAGGATAATTTTCTTATTCTACGATCAGGAAATTCCTTGAAAATTATCTGATGGGCCATTGAGGCAGGAATTACTTTAAAGTCATCATAACTTTAGTTTATGCGCCGCCTTATCCCTTTTCCTTGCATAGATGACATAATAATTGTGCTTTATTGTGTGTCTTGGCACCGAAACCAACAATCTCTTTAACATAAGGGATTGAAAGGCAGAAAAGGAAGCATGAATGGTTGAAATTCAGCACCCTAACCCATTCCCATGTTTTGGCATTATGGTTGAGAGAGCATATAGTCTTCTTATATAATGGTACCTTGGTACTCAACTGCTTTGAAACTCACTGAATTTGGTACTCAGTGCATTTTGATGAGAAAATTTTGTCCTGCTACTCCTCGTTTGTTCGGTACTCAACACACAACCTAGAACTTGCCTGTATCTCGCTACATTATTCCTTCTGGGGAAAATTTATTTTTGGTACTCATCGTGCCTCTTGGAATCAATGAACTCTGAGTTCTGAGGTATCATTGTACATACTTGAATTATTTCTCAACAATAGCATTCTTGTGTTCATGGGTGTATAGTGTCTGATTCCAGTTTTGGATTACAGGCTCCTTAGTGACTGATTCATTGAATGATTTTTAATAGGGGTACGATGAGTATTTAAAAAAAAACAATTCTATGAACTCTCATTTGATTAATCCCAGTGAAAGACAGTTTGAAGGAACTCTGCAAACAATCCTTAATCCCTGCTTTCTCTTGCTTTCTAAAATAAATGGGGAAAGAGGAAGCACTGTTTTTAACCATGTTCAGCCCAAAGTCATTCTGTGAGTGAAATTTGATTGATTGATTGATTGAGATTGATTGATTGATTGATTGAATGAATGGCACTTAGCAATAGCACACTTAGACATATACACCGCTTCACAGTGCTTCACAGCCTTCTTTAAGCAGTTTACAGAGTCAGCGTATTGTCCCCAACAATCTGGGTCCTCATTTTGCCGACCTTGGAAGGATGGAAGTCTGAGTCAGCCTTGAGCCAGTGGGAATTGAACTGTTGACAGTCAGCAGAATTAGCTTGCAGTACTGCATTGTAAGCACTGTACCACGATGGCGAAGAGAGGGAGGAAAGAAGGAAGGAAGGGAGGGAGGGAGGAAGGAAGGAAAGAAGGATCTTGGGTGCTCTCTGTGCTTGTGGTCTTTCTTGCTGATGTTTCATTACCAAACTAGAGAAGCTATTATAATATAAATTGAAAACAAACCGCATTTCTTTTTTTTTGAAACAAATTTTATTAATTTTAAAAAACAAACATTAAACACATAAAACCTCTTTCCATTATAAATTTTTACAAAACAAATAAAACATTATTTTATTTTATACAACATAATGATAATATATCCCATTTCCACTTAAATTTCTTTTAGCAGATTTCTCATCATTTCTCTTTACTCTTATTCAATTATATTTCTTTTCTATATTTATCCATTTTATCATATTCATATTTCCCTCTGTTTTGTTTATAATTATCCTCATCTAGCTTTCCACCAAGGTTTTATTAAATCTCAAACAAACATAAATACACAAAACACAAAAACATAAAACTTCTTTTTAGAAAGTAGCTTGGCCCCGGATTACCTCTCTTTATATGGACTTCAATAAAATTTACGCTCATCTTATATACCATTTCCTATCTTATTTACCATTTTGTATCTTCATTATAGCTTCTCCCCACTTTCCAGTCTTCTTAGTTATATTTTATTTATTTCGTCTTAATTTACATCATTATCCTTGTATCTGTTGTCCATTCTTTTCCAATTACCCATTTATCTCATTCCCTATAGTAAAAAAAAAAGAATTTCTCCTGAAATCACTAATCAAAGTATGATGCCTTTCCATCGCTCCCCTAAATTAACATTTAAGGTAACACCTGTTTCCCCATCTGATTCTGCTTAGTACCTTCTACCTACTAATTTTTAAAAGAAAAAAAAAAAGTAAACCGATAAAGTAATTAAATACATAATTAAACATTAAATCTTATAACATTCCAATTATCTATTTGAAAATAATGTTCTAATTTTCTATTTCTAATACAAATACTACAATACTATCTTATGTACCTTGCAGAATCCTTTTAAGAAAAATTTTACATTACCCTTTATCCCTAAAAAAAAAATTCTTTTTCCCATCTTGTTTCATACCTTTGTGGCTTTTTTTCCCCTTTTCCCTTCCTTTTTTATCCCCCCTGGTCTTTTTACCCCCCTTCTCCAAACCTCCACCTTTTTAGCTTCCCCTCTCTGTTGTATTTCTCTTTTCTTTTGCTTTCTAACATTGTGTTGATTTTGCATCTTATTTTTCTCTTTCTTGGATGTTTTTTTTAAGTCTTAAGTCCTTTTTCCTTCCTCTCTTTCTCTTTCCTTTCTTCAACTTTTTGGATTCATTAAAGATGGCTTCTCCTTCTTCTTCTTCTTCTTCTTCTTCTTCTTCTTCTTCTTCTTCTTCTTCTTCTTCTTCTTCTTCTTCTTCTTCTTCTTCTTCTTCTTCTGCTTCCTCCTTCAATTGTTGTATTTTCTGGTAAGTAGCAAGTGCCATTTCTAAGAAGCAAATAGTTTCTCTTCAAGTGTCCTTGCCTTCTTCCTTTATTTTTCCATATTCCTCTCTTAAATCATCAACAGAAAGAACCATTATAAACCTTTTCTTCTTTTCTCTTCTTCTTCTTGAAACAACCAAGATATTTCAAAACTTATAACAATTCCCCAAACTCCCAAAGTCATCAAACAGTCCAAACAGAGCACAGGGTTCTTCCCTTCGCACTTTTTCTTCCTGGGGTAATATCAATTGGAAAGGGAAGAAAAAGCCCAATCTGTATTTAAAAGTCTTATTGCAATTAACTTCCAATCTCAAAGTCCAGGCATCTCCTCCTACAAAATCTTAATATAAATTTCTCCTTTGTCCTCTCCATCCCCACTTGTCACAAAGAGCTTTAAATTTTTACCTTCTATAAAAAAGCAGGCTTTTCAATGTCCATTTGTTGATTCGATAGGGAAGGAGAGTAAACTTTCTCTTTCACACTTTCACTCGCTGCTTATAAATCTCTTCTAGAAACAAAGTATGGTTCAAAAATCAAGGTTTTCAGGATGTTAAATGCATCTTATGCTCCCGGTTCCACCAAAAAACTTTCGCTTCAAAACTTTCTCCTTCCTCCAGCACAATCTTGTCCAGCTGCCGGCTTCTTTGTGGCGGCCATTGCTGACCGCCGCTCCACTGCCTTGAGAAAAGGGGGTTATGCTGGGTGGGGAGGGGGTCTGCGAAACCCCCAAACCCCTGTCTGGATCCCCCCTATCTTCGGCTGCCTCTCCGGGGCAGCCTTATCCTCCAGACCTGTCAGGATCGGAGGCACCAAGACGGCTAGCGCAGCAGGGATCGCGCAGGATCATGAAACCCTGCCGCCACCGAAGCCTGGCAAACTGGAAGTCAACAAACCGCATTTCTTACTAGCACTGATGATCTGTAGAAATTCTTAGTCATGATTGTCCCAAAGGTGCTTTTCTTTTTCAGGAGGCAAGTAGACTTTCTTGTTTTTTACTTTTGAAGACGTTTTGCTTCTCATTCAAGAAGCTTCTTCAGCTCTGACAGGATGGTGGGATAGATCCTTCCATTCCTCACTATCCTGTCAGAGCTGAAGAAGCTTCTTGGATGAGAAACAAAACGTCTTCAAAAGGAAAAAAAAGTCTATTTGCCTCCTGAAAACAAAAAAGCACCTTTGGGATAGCACTGATGATGTTACCTAGTTTGGTTAACAAAACGTCTGCAAAAAACCCACCAAGTTCAGAGAGCACCAAGGGCCCCTACAAATAGTCTCCTTTATTGGTAAATAAATAATCAAACCGTAGTCCAGATGTGCCAACTGGATCAGAATGGTTGGAAATTCCTTTAGAGTTTGTGGGCCACAGGTGCAACTAGACTTGTGTGGTGTGTGTGTGTGCTTGATGGCCTAGATTTTTTCTTTTTCTTTAGCTCTTGTTTTTTACTCTGGAGATGTCTCCTATTCATCAGAGTTAACAAAGGCAAGAATTTCTCTCATTTGCCAGCTTAAAATAACAGCACATTCAGGAGATGCTTTGAAAAAGAACCAGCTCTGCATCTCTGCTTCTTCCCTTTCAAAACCAGTCATTATGTGAAACATTTCATTCTTCACTCTGTGGCCCTCCTTTACAAAACAGCTCTTTTTAAAAAGAGCGAAAGAATTTATACCGAGCGCCCCATGTTCATCATAGCTTAACATTTTTCTTTTTTGTTTTGCCATTCAGAATAATGACTTGTTAAAATAATGTTGGTTGGTTTATGTTTTAATCGCTGCTCAGTTGACATTATGTAAGAACAGGGTGCATCAACATTTTATACAAATATAAAGAAAGGTTAAATATTAGTGGGTGCAAGCTTTTAAAAATGGTTGCACTGGTAAAATAATAATGGCCAGCCATGTTTACTTATTTATTTAAATAGATTTTCAGAGATCGTATTTGCTATTATTGCTGTTATTGTTGTGAACTTCTCATTCTTCTCTTCTTATCTTTCTCATCTCTCTCATCTTTCATACTACACTCACCTATTGGTGTATTACGATTTATCACTAGTTGTATTTTATGATTTATGATTGTATCTTATGATTACAATCATGATTTATCACTTGTTGCTTGTATGCACACTGAGAGCTTATACACCAGAGACAAATTCCTTGTAAGTCTAATTACATTTGGCCAATAAATTCCGTTCTGTTCTGTTCCATTATATTCTCTGTCCTGTCCTATCCAGTCCTCCTACCCTACCTAATCTGTCCTGTCCTGTCCTGTCCTGTCCTATCCTATCCTATCCTATCCTATCCTATCCTATCCTATCCTATCCTATCCTACCCTATTCCTATAATCTACTCTACTCTACTCTACTCCATTCCCATTCCCATTCTCTACCCTACCCTACCCTCTATTCTATTCTATTCTATTCTAGTCTATTCTATTCTAGTCTAGTCTAGTCTAGTCTAGTCTAGTCTAGTCTAGTCTAGTCTAGTCTAGTCTAGTCTACTCTAGTTTAGTCTAGTCTAGTCTATTCCCCATACCATACCATACCATACCATACCATACCATACCATACCATACCATAGTATACTATACTATTCTTGCATTTTGATTGCTGATGCTAAAGCAGTACCTCTAAATGTCAACATTCATTTTTGTGCAGTTATTGGTCTTCATATTTTGCCCCGCATATATTAATCCTCCTTGACAGACAGATTGAAACTGCTCTACCCAGATAAATTTTGGACACTTCCTTTCGTGGTCTCCCATGAGGCTTATCTGATAGTCTGTATTGTAAGATGAATTGACAGTTTATGTCACTAGTGAAGCTTCCCTGAAAAAAAAAAGGAACTGAAAAATTAAATACTAGATAATCCCCTAACTTTGAAATGCAGGTTGTTTAGCGATAACAAAGTTTTGAAGACACATTGAAAAGTTTAAAGCTTTGAAAAACTTATTAGTAGCTATTTGCATAATCATGTAGGTGTTTTTCAAATTTTAATGACCCTTTTCCTTTATACTTTTCCACTGGTCAAAAGGGCCCAGCAGAGATTATACGATTTGAGACTTCTCAGAAAACAACAACTGAATGAGAAACTGCTGGTGACCTTCTCCTGCTGCACCATAGAGAGTATCTTAACTTACAATTGCACAGAGGCAGATGGGAAAGCACTCCAGAGGGTTAACGTCATTGCCCAGGGGATCATGGGTTGCCCTCTCCCCTCTTTGGAAGAGCTTTATAGCTCCTGCTGCCTTAAGAAAGTCCAAAACATTCTCAAAGAGACATCTTATCCTGGGCGCCTTTTTTTTTTTAACTATTACCATCTGGCAGACAGTACAGGGTAATAAAAACAAGGACAAATAGGCTGAAAAACAGCTTCTATCCCAGGGCAGTAGCTCTGTTGAATTCTACTGTAGAGTGCCATATTAATGCAATATCAGGGTTTTCAATTCAATGTATAGAATGCGAAGGAGGTGTGTTTGTGTTTTATTTTTATAGTTATAAAGTACACTGAAGATGGTATTTAATTTTGTTGTACGAGGTACAATGACAATAAAATAACTAACTATACTTTTATAAAGTATACTTTTATAAAGACTGAATGCACCAATTCTCACATTAAACAAGAGGAAAACCTTCTATGCACCAATTCCACCCGCACTTTCTGCAATTTTGTAAACAACAAACTAAAAGACTCAAGGTCCATCCCACCCCTGAAAGGACCTAATGGTAAAGATTGCAACAACGACACTATTAAAGCCAACCTCTTTAACACATTCTTTGGCTCAGTATTTGTAAACAGCAATGGATCATGGCCAGTATTTCCTAGTCAAACCACAGACAACTACAATGATCTAATACATATCGATTTTACAGTAGACAATGTTGAAAAAGCACTACGCAATCTAAAACCATCTCTGTCTATTGGACCAGATGGAATATGTGCCTACTTCTTAAATAAGCTATCCACTGCCATAGCGGAACCTCTAAGCATAATCTTTGAAAAATCTTAAAGGACCAGCTCCCTGCCAAAACTATGGTCATAAGCCACAGTCATCCCCATCTTCCAAAAGGGAGACCCCAGCCTAGTTGAAAATGACAGACAGGTGCTGCATCACCTGTAAAGTCATGGAATCAATTATTAACCAATCCATTATCCTCCACTTAAAGACAAACAACCTACTCTCTAATAAACAATTTGGTTTCAGAAAAAAACTATCCTGCAATCTGCAACTCTTACACTGCAAAAATATATGGACCACACAACTCGATCAGGGGAAAGCAATAGACGCAATCTATATAAAATTCTGTAAAGCCTTTGATTCAGTGGTACACGACAAACTACTCCTAAAACTAAAATCTTATGGTATCTCTGGACGCTTATATAACTGGATAGAAGCATTCCTGTCAAACAGACAATAAATAGTCAAAATTGGGAGTGTCTATCAAATTCTGTACCTGTCAACAGTGGTGTCCCCCAAGGCAGTGTTCTAGGACCAACTCTCTTCATACTCTACATAAATGACCTCTGTGATCATATTAAGAGCAACAGCATTCTTTTCGCTGATGATGTAAAGTTGTTCAATACCACAGACAACACTGCTACCCTTCAAAAAGATCTTGACTATGTATCAGAATGGTCAAACAAATGGCAACTTCAAATCTCAACAAATAAATGCTCTGTCCTACATATTGGCAAAAAAAAATCATCCAAACTCTGTCAAGGATCTTGGAGAACTCATTTCTAATGATCTAAGTGCTAGAGCCCACTGTAACTACGTAGCCAAAAAGGCATTAAGGGTTGTTAACCTAATCTTATGTAGCTTTTTCTCTGGTAATATTACACTACTAACTAGAGCATACAAAACATTTGCTAGACCAATACTCAAATACAGCTCATCAGTCTGGAACCCACATTACGTATCTGATATTAACACAGTTGAGAAAGTCCAGAAATATTTCACAAGAAGAGTTCTCCACTCCTCTATTTGTTGCAGAATACCTTATGCCACCAGACTTGAAATTCTAGACCTAGAAAACCTAGAACTGTGCCATCTTTGGTCTGACGGGTGGATGGATGGATGGAAAGAGGGAAGGATTGAGAGATGGGTGGATGGATGGATGGAGAGAGGGAGGGATTGAGAGATGGGTGGATGGATGGAAAGAGGGAGGGATTGAGAGATGGGTGGATGGATGGATGGAAAGAGGGAGGGATTGATGGATGGAGAGAAGGTTGGATTGAGAGATGGGTGGATGGATGGACAGAAGGACAGATTGAGAGATGGGTGGCTGGATGGATGGAGAGAAGGATGGATTGAGAGAGGGATGAAATATTTCCATTCACTAAACTACTGTCTTCTTTGCAATTGTGATACAATGACTTTAGAATACAATTAAACCTTTAAGGTTTGTCCCAGGATATTTTTGGAACATTGAATTAAATCCAGCAAAGCCATCTTAGACATCTCTTCTCAGAATTGTTGCATTATGTTCAGTGATGGTCTAAATAAATGCATACATTTCCAGTTGCACTTCTGCAGGTAGCTGGCTATATTAAGATCCTTTCCTGCATACGTAAGTAAAACACTACAAGTGAAATTACATCCTTAATTATATCCTTTGGTATATTTTTTTTTTGGAAAGGTGGCTACCATCCAGTGAAAATCGGAGATCTTTTCAATGGTCGATATCACGTTATCAGAAAATTAGGATGGGGTCACTTCTCTACCGTCTGGCTATGCTGGGACATGCAGTAAGATGTTTTTTCTCTTTGCATCTTATTTTTATCAGATGAATGGAAGGATGGACGGACAGACAGACAGGTGTGGATGGATGGATGGTAGATAGAAAGACAGTATAGCCTAACACACACACTACTATCACACACACACACTACTATCACACACACACACACACACACACACATGCTGCATTGTATGTGTAATGTGTTCTTTGCAACCTGCTGAACATAGCAATTTATATATTTATTAATGCTGCCTAATCAAACATACAATATATTGAAATCTCTTTTCCTAAGAAATGATCAGTATATTATTAAATGAATGTTGATTGAATGATTTTTTTTTTGTTTTTTTGGTCTTCTGAGCTTTTGGACTTATGCTGGAGTCTATCTTCAGGGAACTTCTCCCTAACGGAATGTAGAGTGAAGTTCTCACATTCCAGGAAAGAGAAATTCCCTAAGGATGGGCTCCCAGCACGGGTCTGAAAGCTTGGACGAAGTTTCATCATTTCCTGTCATACAGGAAGTGATGAAACGGGCCTATAATTCCTCCTGAAAAGCCTTGTAGAGGTTTTTTCCAAGCCTCTGGGAGGCCGATAAAGGCCTTAAAACCAGCCAAAAAAATCAGCTGTGAGGTTCAGTGCAAGTAAGGGGGTGGAGTGGGGACTGTGCGCACATGCGCAGGGGGCGTGGGGAGGGAAGGCATGCATTGCATTCTGGGTGCTGGCATGCAAGTGCGCAATTTTTGGCACAAGAGCCCAAAAATGTTAGCCACCACTGGTATATAGCATTGATACTTCTTCTTTTGAACTATTTATTTTAAAGGGGAAAACGGTTTGTCGCCATGAAAGTTGTAAAAAGTGCTCAACATTATACGGAGACAGCCTTGGATGAAATTAAATTGCTGAAATGTGTAAGTATCACAACAACTTCCCATTCTTTCTAACAGTGAATTTTGTTTCTTCAGATACAAGTAATTTTACAACTCATTTAGAAATAAGGGACACAGTTTTAAAGCTACAAGGCCTTTTCAAACCTGCGTTGTCTTTAAAATAAATGTTGGCACTTTTAAAATATAATGTTGGGGCACTTAATTCAAAAAAATACATGATTTTTTTTTTTGTCTTCGTTTTTAGGTTCGTGAAAGTGATCCTAGCGATCCAAATAAAGACATGGTGGTCCAATTAATTGACGACTTTAAAATTTCCGGCATGAATGGCATACGTATCTTTTCTATCTATTTTTCATTTTAAGCTCATTAAAAATGGTTCAGACTCTTCAGAATATTGAACTATTGTTAGTGGGTCAGTTCTTTAAAAATGAATTATGCTTTTCAAAATATGTGTTGTGACAAATAACTTTTGTAATAATTTGAATGTTTTTGGTATTTTTGGAAATAAGATTTTAAAATTCAGGTTAAGGCTTATATAGGACTTATCTTACAATATTTTCTTAAAATACTGACCACAAAAGTTTCCATGTTCTAAACCAGGGCTTGTCAAACTCGAGGCCTGTGGGCTGGATTAGCCTTGTGGGGTGCTTAGATCTAGCTCATGGGGGCCCACCCTGGAAACAGTGAATGACTGGTCTACGATGCCTCTACCAGCGAAAATGGAGCTCCTATAGGCTCCACACGGCCCATCCGGGCTTCGTTTTCGGTCACGATGGCCTCCTGCAGCTCTCTGCCAGTGAAAACTGCAGCCTTCCCAAGCTCTGTTTTCATTGGCAGAGGGCTGCAGGAGGCCATTGTGGCCAAAAACAGAGCCTCGATGAGTGACGTCGAGCTGGCCACATCCTCCCTGCCACTTGCCCCCCTCCGAGGTCAAATACAATCCTGATGTGGCCCTCAATGAAATCGAGTTTGACACCACTGTTCTAAATTGTTCTAAACAAAATGTCCTTAAGCACTGCATATATAGCTATCAATTATGATATACATTTATTTTACAATGTTTAATTTATACAATATAATATCTATTTTTATAACGGTGGAAATGTGTCTATTTTCATAGTGTCTGCTTTGATAGTCAAACAAAAGATACTTTGTCGCTAAATAAAGCACCAGCTGATTCTATAACGGATCTACCATGTTACATTATAATTCTAATTAGTTATAAGATGTTGTTGCTACAGGAACAATTTATGTTCTTTTGACTTATATTAGACTGAAAATTCCTCTTGCTGTTGCCTAAGATGTTTTCATAGAGATGTTTTGCAAGCACTATGATCTTTATTTTTTCTTTTTTATTACAGAATTTTTATTTCATGAAATTAATTTATGGGCTCTGCTCATATTTTTTTTCTCTCCCCCTGTTCAATTCTCAGAGACTCTGGACAAGTCCTTTCCGTTTTCTTGGCAATGTTTTTCTAAAGTGGTTTGCCATTGCCTCCTTCCTAGGGCTGAGAGAGGGTGACTGGCCTGGGCTCACTCAGATGGCTGTGTGCCTAAGATGAGACTAGAATTCACAGTCTCCTGGTTTCTAGCCTTAATCACTACACCAGTCTGGTTCTCATGCTCATATTTATCATCCCGTAAATCAAGAGTGTCAAACTCAAGGCCCGAGGGCCAGATCCGGGCCCAGAGGTGCTTAGATCTGGCCCACGGCCCATCCTGGAAACAGTGAAGGACCGGCCCACGATGCCTCTGCCAGCGACAACAGAGCCTGGGTAGGCCATGCGCAGCCTCCCCGAGCTCTGTTTTCTCTAGCAGAGGGCTGCAAGAGGGCGTCGTGGTCAAAAATGGAACCCAGGCAGGCCTCATGTAGCCTCCCCAAGCTCCGTTTTCGCTAGCAGAGGGTTGCAGAAGGCTGTCACGGCCAAAAACTGAGCCTTGATGAGTGACATTGAGCTGGCCATGCCCTCCCCCCTTTCCTCCCGAGGTCAAACACAACCCTGATACGGCCTTCAATGAAATCGAGTTTGATACCCCTGCCGTAAATGGTCAGCATGTCTAATTTTGATGGGTCTAGTCTAGGATTGTGCAGTTCTGTCCTTACTTTATGTAAAATACATTGTAGAAGAGTTCAGTCCATCTTTTGATTTCAGTAGCATTCATCTTTGTAATGGCTTTGTAATTGTGCACCAATAAAAACCACTTGCCATTTATCCTTAATTGAAACACAGATGTCTGTATGGTTTTTGAAGTACTTGGACATCACCTTTTAAAATGGATAATTAAGTCCAGCTATCAGGGCCTTCCAATCCATTGTGTGAAAAGTATAATACGGCAGGTGAGAGTCCCATATTCATATGTCATTAATTCAGGTATTAATATGTCATTGTCTAGCAAAACTTAGAGAGATTGTATTTTTAGATATTTTAGTCTCTAGTACCCTGTTTCCCTGAAAATAAGATCCAACTGGAAAATAAGCCCTAGTATGATTTTTCAGGATGCTTGTAATATAAGCCCTACCCCGAAAATAAGCCCCAGTTAAGATTGTCAGCCAGCCAGACTCATTTGGAACTATATATTTCCCTGAAAATAAGGCCTAACTGGAAAATAAGGCCTGACTGGGAAATAAGGCCTAACACATTTTTGGAGCAAAAATTAATATAAGACATGGTCTTATTTTGGGGGGAAAGTGTTCCAACTGTTTGTAATGTTAAGGAGAAACATCCAGAAATTCATCATAAGCACACAGCTATGAAATACTGAGATAAGTTAACACTTGGAAAGAAGAATATTGGAAGAGTTCCGCTTTAAAAAAAATAGTTATTAACATTCCCAATTGCACAAAAGAGGTGTTTTACAACCTGTAGCAGTGGATGAAATGACATTGTGCTATACCACTTAATGCAGATAAATCCTTGACTTATGACTGGTGGCTTATGACCTGAAGATCCCTCGTCAAACCCCTTCAATGGTCATGTGACTGAACTTCAGACTCTCGCAACAAGCAATTTTTTCACATTTATGACCGTTGCAGTATCCGCAGTGGTCACGTGATCAAAATTCAGACGTTTGGCGACAGACTCATATTTATGATGGTTGCAGTGTCTCAGGGTCATGTGTTCCCATTTTGCAACTTTCTGACAAGCAAAGCCAATGGGGAAGCTGGATTCACTTAACAACCGTGTTCCTAACTTAGCAGCGGCAGGGATTCGCTCAGGTCAAAAATTCCAGCAACCGGTTTGCTGCCCAGTTGCTGGGTAGATGTGGCCATGACTGGCGGGGCCTACCGGAACTTCCTGTTTCCGGATTCTGATGGGCCTCCAGAAGCCGGGAAAGGCCATTTTTGCCCTCCCAAGGGTCCAGAGGCATCCTCTGGGAGGGCAAAAACAGCCTCCCTCAGCCTCTGGAAGTCCTCCGGAAGCCAGAAACAGGCCCATTTCCGGACTTCCAGAAGGCCCATTTTCCCCCCTCCCAGAGCCTCTGTGTGGACCCTGTGCTTACCTCCAATGAAAATGTGGAGACTCCTGGGAGGGGAGGAGCAGGGGGGGCACTCAGTCGTTTGAAATACCAGTTCGGTGAACTAGCTGTAGCTTTAACATCCAGTTCATGCGAACCGGTCCAAACCGGTAGAATCCTAACCCCTGGATTCACTTAACAAAAATGGCAAGAAAAGTTGTAAAAACAGGGCCCCGTTTAACAAATGTCTCACTTAGCAACAGAAAGTTTGCTCCACTGCGGTCATAAGTTGAGGTTTACCTGTACAGTGTTACTTCCAGAGAAACATATGGCGCCACACTCGTGAGGTTAAGCAACATCAGGAGGTCTGTGAATAACTCGGTATTAAAACTGTTGAATCCTGACCAGCATCCTTGTTTTTGATGGTAATGCAATTATTCTCCGTCTGAATATTTTGCAATCAGGTATTGCAGGGTTTAGATTACCTTCACAGCAAATGTAAGATCATTCATACGGATATCAAACCAGAAAACATCTTGATGTGTGTAGATGACACCTACGTGCGGAGAATGGCGGCGGAAGCGACCGAGTGGCAGAAAGCAGGGGCACCTCCTCCCTCTGGCTCAGCAGGTAGCAGCATTCAAAATTCCTATTTTCCACAAATGAGACAACGTGGAGCTGTAATAGAACTTGAGTCGATTTTACTCAATGGGAACAATACGTTTAAATATGCTGAATTGGAAGGTGTAAATTTTCAATTGCTTTCCAATCGCAAAGGAACAGGTATTTGTTGTGGTCTGTCGGCCACTGGCCCCCTCCAGCAGCCAAATCAGAGGAGGAGGCATGGGAGTCAGGATCAGCATCAATGCAACCTGAGAGCTCTGAGGGGAAAGAGGGAAATGGAGTTGGCCGAGATAGACAGAGGCAGAGCCTGGGCCGTCCATCAGCCCTCAGAACGTGAGTCAACAGCCCCCAGGTCTGGAGGTGACTGATGAGGAAGAGGAGGAACAGCTGTATCCAGTGCCTGATGTCTGGATACACAGAAGGGAGAGGAGAGGAGAGCAGTGGAAATCTATGGGCTAGTCCTTGAAACAAGAGTCACCACTAGTAGCGAAGTCCCACCCTAGCTCTGGGGATAAAAGCTAGGGGATGGAGATGAATAGATGTGGCAGACAACCATTCATCTTCCAGCCGGCCAGACAAACCCACACACACGCACACACTTGTGTAGCTAATGCCAGCTCACCCTGGCTTTAAATATATATATATATCTACAATTGGAGGAGATCCAGATTTATATATATACTGTATATCTAAGCTAGGTCTTGGCAGCCCAGCTGGTGTGGGAGGGGACAGGGAAGAACCGGGCCGTGTGAGCAGTGGGCTGGCGTGCATGTGGGCACAGCTTGACTTGCACAAATTGAGCTGCATGCGTATGCCTACCATTCGTGTGAGTTGAGCTGCGCACATGTGTGCTTTGGACCGCTGCTCACGTGGCCCGGTTGGGAATAGGCCACAGCCTTGTAGTGGGTAGCAGTCCAGGGGTTGGGGACCCCTTGTATATCTGATCTGAGATTTTCCTTTTATGGCTCTTTTATGACAATAGCAGAAAAACTACCCTGTTTCCCTGAAAATAGGACCTACTCCAAAAGTAAGTCCTAGCTTGATTTTTACATGTGCACCCACTATAAGCCCTACCCCCCCCCCCCCAAAAATAAGACCTAATTAAGATCCATCCCATCCATTCCAGAGTGCAGAGGTAAAAATTAAGCTAGGGTGGGGAAAGAGGGCGTGAAGCTGCCCTACTTTCGGACAGTTGCAGCCAGGCCTCACATAGCTCGGCCTATTTTTTCTGCAGCTGGCAAGGCTTTGCTGAATGTTATTATCCTGGGAATGAATATCTTTCATGAAGCCTATGTCTCTCAGCTCCCAGGTTTTTCTGGAAGGAGAACAAAGCTTGGTGGAACAGTCTGGCATGAATTTGCTGTTTGGCTAGGAACGTGAGTGTCCAAGCAAGATAGATGGGTGAATGACAGAGCTCTAGTGTTTTGAGAGGACCAGTGAAAAAGTTTCCAGATGATGAAGACAACAGTTTTTGGACATGCTTGGATGGCTTAGACTTGGGGCAGCCTTGGCAACTTTAAGACTTGTGGAGTTCCGTTCCCAGAATTCCCCAGCAAGCTATGCCTTCTCCTCATAAAATAGGGTAGGGTAGGAGAGAAGAGAAATAGAATAGAATTAGGAGTAGAGTAGAGTAGAAAAGAGAACAAAGAAAAGAAAAGATGGAATGGATAGGAATAGGAATAGAATATATGAAATGGAATGGAATAGAATAACAGTAGAGTAGTATAGAATAGAATAGAATAGAATTGGAATATTGGAATGAAGAATAGAGTAGAATGCAGTATATAGTACAGTACAATACAATAAGGAATAGAATAGAGTGGAGTGGAATGTAGTATAGAGTATAGAATAGAGTAGAGTAGAGTAGAGTAGAATAGAATAGAATAGAATAGAATAGAATAGAATAGAATAGAATAGAATTCTTTATTGACCAAATGTATTTGGGTACACAAGGAATTTGTCTCTGGCATATATCCTATGTTTACTATTTTTAAAAAATATACACTTGAATATTCATAAATGTGATTCTGGCTGTCTCTTATTTTATTTTTTAGTGAGTACTGCCCCGCAACAAAAGCCTGTAAGTATTGTTACATTGTTGTTATTTAGGTATCTTAATTCTTTTGTTTGGATGGTTGAAAGATAACACCTTTTAAATTTCATTTATGAATCTTATCTGACGATGAGTCTTTTGCATAATATTCATCATGCATTATATTTGCCACTGGATTTTAAAACATGTTAATGCCACTTAGATTAAATGAAACTACTAAGTACAGGTAGTCCTCAACTTACGACCTCAGCTGAGCCCAGAATTTCTGTTGCTAAGTGAGAGAACTGAGTTTTGTCTCATTTTGTGACATTTCTTTCCACATTTGCTAATTGAATCACTGCAGTTGTTAAGTTAGGAACACCATTGCTAAATGAATCTGGCTTCCCCATTGACTTTGCTTGTCAGAAGGTCACAAAAGGGAATCACACAACCCTGGGATACTGCAAGCGTCACAAATGTGAGTCAGTTGCCAAGCATCTGAATTTTGATCATGTGACTACGGGGATGCTGCAATGTTCATAAGTGTGAAAAATAATCATGTCACTTTTCTTAGTGCCGTTGTAACTTTGAATGGTCACTAAATGAATTTGTAAATTGAAGACTACCTATATATGTTTCCTATGCCAAGATAGGTGGGGACAGGACCAGAGACAATTTTGGAGAAAGTGATTTATTCCATCTTTCATATGAGGCAAACTGTCAGAGTGTGCACAGTGTGACCATGTGAGACAATCCAGGAGCAAATACAGTGGTTTATATTTAAGTAGAGGTTTTATCTAGAAAGAATATATACATACAAGTACTTTAGTCGGATAAACAGCAATCAGCAATTACAGCACAGAAGCGCACATGGACAGAGAGATATACCCCAATAGGGCCTCTTCTTATTTCAGTCTCTTAAAGTGATATCAGCCCAAAAACCTCGGTGACTCATTTCCCAGCATGACATCATCATAGCAACTGGTCGACTCTTAAATCAATACCCTTGGAAGTGCATATGTAATGTATCCCTTATTTCGCCGAAAATACAACCTACTCTGAAAGTAGGTCCTAGCTTGATTTTTACACGGGCACCCAATATAAGCCTTACCTGCCAAAATAAGCCCTAATTAAGATCTCGTCCATTCCAGAATGGACGGGTAAAAATTAAGCTAGGGTGGTAATGGGGGGAGATGGAGCTACTTATCTTTGGACAGTTGTAGCCAGGCCTCACACACCCCGACACCTGCTTTGCCAGCCCATTTCTTCTGCAGCCAGCAAGACTGGCAAGGCTTTGCTGAAGGCCTCTGTAGCTGATAACTAAGCTCAGGATCGATCAAAAGCGCTGTTATCGGTTGCAGAGGCCTTCAGGAAAGGCTTGTCGGCCACAGAAGAAGAACTTCCTGAAGGCCTCTGACAACAAAAATGAAGCCAGGGTTGACGCATGCGAGTGAGGTTAGTCAGTGGATGACTTCCCCCCAAAATAAGAATTGGTGCCTTTTTTTGGTGGCTCTCTCTCTCTATATATATGGCAGGATCTTATTTTCAGGGAAATACGGTAGTATATAATGATATAGTAAATCATACAGGTAATCCTCACCACAATTCATTTAGTGACCAATCGAAGTGAACTGAACAAAGGCACTTATGACTGTTTCTCACACTTCCAGCCATTGCAGCCTCCCCCAAGGGTCACATGATCAAAATTCAGCCGTTCTGTCATCTGATTCATAGTTACGATGGTCGCAGTGTCTTGGGGTCACATGATCCCCTTTGGTGACCTTCTGACAAGCAAAATCAACAGAGAAGCCAGATTCACTTAACAACGGTGTTCCTAACTTAACAACCACAGTCATTCACTTAACGAACTGCAGCAAGGAAGGTTATAAAATTTACTTAACAAATGTCTCAGCTTGCCACAAGAAGTTGTAGGTGCTTCATCACTGGAAGTTTTAAAGAAGAGACTGGACAGCCATTTGTTCAGAATGGTATAGGTTCTTCTGCTTGAGCAGGAGGCTGGGCTAGAAGACCTCCAAGGTCCCTTCCAGCTTCTATTCTGTTCTTCATTGCCATTCTGATACCAAGGTATCCATGATTCATTTCTTAACATAATGCATTCTCAACACGAAAAAAAAAACCTAGTTTGAAATGCCATCCTATGTCCTGCTTGTGATAGCTGGAAAATGTACTTTGGTACATTCCAGCTGGCCCATCCCCCCCCCTCCCAAAAATTAACCTTTGATTGGGAAATGAGTACATATTAAAGGAAATGTTCCATATTATGTCTTAATAGAATGTAGCTACTCAAAAGTTTCAAAAAACACAAACATTCTAGGATTGAGGGGGGGGGGAGAAATACCTTCTGCAGATTTATTTTATTTTAATTTGGTTTATATTTTTATTTTATTTTTATTTTTCTTCATGTCATTTGATTAATTTTATTTGTATCCTGTCTTTATTGTTTTTACAAATAACCCAGCAAACACACACAATGCAGATAACTCTCAATTTACAATTGTTCATTTAGTGACCGTTCAAAGTTATAATGGCCCTGAAAAAAGGGACTTACAACTGTTTTTCACACTTATGACCATTGCAGCAACCCCGTGGTTACATGAGCAAAATTCAGGCGCTTGGCAATTGACTCATATTTATGACGGTTGCCGTGTATCCAGAGGTTCCTTTTGCGACCTTCTCGCAAGCAAAGTCAATGGAGAAGCCAGATTCACTTAATAACCAGGTTACTCATTTCATAACTGTGGTGATTCACTTAACAACTGTGACAAGAAAGGTGGTAAAACAGGACAAAACTCACTTAACCAGTGTTTCACTTAGCAATAAATACATTGGGCTCAAATTGTGGTCGTAAGGCAAGGACCACCTGTATACCTTCCTCCTCCTTTGTTCCCCACAACAACTCAAATCTTTCTTTCATGGCTAAGGGGGGATGAGAACTCCTGATTTCTAGGCCAACACCTTAACCGCTACATCAAACTAGAATTCCCGACTTCTGGTTTGCCAGGCTTTGGCAGCGGCAGGGATTCACATTCCTGCGCGATCCCTATTGCGCTAGCCGTCTTGGTGCTTCCGATCCTGACGGGTCTGGAGGCTAAGGCTGCCCCGTAGAGGCAGCCGAAGACAGGGGGGATCCGAAGAGGGGTTTGGGGGTATTGTGGACCCCCTCCCCAGCCTGCAAAACCCCCTTCTCTCAAGGTGGTGGAGCGGCGGTCTTCAATGGCCGCCACAAAGAAGCCAGCAGCTGGGTAAGATTGCCCAGGAGGAAGAGGGAGAAAGTTTTGAAGGGAAAGGTTTTTTTGGCTGAACCAGGACTTTAAGATATATTCACCATCCTGAAAACTATGACTTTTTGAACGACACTTTGTTTCCAGAGGAGATTTTCAAAGCGGCGAATTTGAGGTGCTGAAGGGTAAAGTTTACTCTCCTTCCCGACGGAATTAACAAATGGACATTGAGAAACCTGTCTTTTTATAGAAGGTTAAAATTTGGCTCTTTGTTACAAGTGGGAAGGGAGAGGACAAAAAAAATAATAATTAAGATCTTGTTGGAGGAGATGCCTTGAAGATTTTGAGATTAGAAATTAATTGTAATGGGGCTTTAAAATACAGACTGGGCTCCTTTTCTTTTTTTTTTAACTGATACTACCCCAGGAAGAGAAAGTGAGAACTTTGTGCTCTGTTTGGACTGATTGATGACTCTGGGACTTTGGGGAACTGTTTTAACTTCTGAAACATTTTGGTTGTTTTAAGAAGAAGAAGAAGAGTTGGGGGGCGGGGGAAGGTTTATAGTGGCTTTACCAGATGATGAACTTAGAAAGGAATATGGAAAAATAAAGAAAGAAGGCAAGGACGCTGTGGAAGAAGCCTTTCATTTCTTAGAAATGGCGCTTGCTATTTGTCAGCAAACACAACAACAGATGGAGGAAGCAGAAGAAGAAGATGCCATCTTTAATGAATCTAAAAGATTGATCAAGAAAGAAAGGAGAAAGAGAGGAAGGAAAATGAAGGACGTAAGATCTAAAAAAACACCCAAGAAAGAGAAAAATAAGATGCAAAATCAACATAATGTTAGAAAGCAAAAGGAAAAAGGAATACAACAGAGAGGGGAAACTAAAAAGGTGGAGGTTAGGAGAAGGGGGGGGGTAAAAAAGGCCAGGTGGGTTAAGAAAGGAAGGGAAAAGGGGGGGGGAAAGCCACAAAGGTATGAAACAAGATGGGGAAAAGGGAATTTTTTTTAGGGATAAAGGGTAATGTATAATCTTTTTTTTTAAAAAAAGAAGATTCTGCAAGGTACATAAGATGGTATATAAGAATTAATAAAAGATTAAAATGTTAAAATGTTTAGTAATGATAGACTTTAAACTTTAAAAAAAATATTAAAGGGAATGTCTAAAATATTGAGTTTAATTATAGTTAAATTGACTATTGTGTTGATGTTATTATAAACTTATTATTGCAGCATTTGTTTTTGAGATAGATAATTGGAATGTTATAAGATTTAATATTTAGATTTATTATCTAATTATGTATTTAATCATTTTAGATTTACAATTTTTTTTTCTTTTTAAAATCTAGTAGGTAGAATGTACTAAGCAGAATTAGATTGGGAACTAGGAGTTATTTTAAATGTTAATTTAGGGGGACGATAGAAAGGCATCATACTTTGATTAGTGATTTCAGGAGAAATCTTTTTTTTTAACTATAGGGAATGAGATAAATGGATAATTTGAATAGAATGGACAAAAGATGCAAGCATAATGATTTAAATTAAAATGAAATAAATAAAATAGAATTAAGAAGAATGTAAAGCGGGGAGAAGCTATATAGAAGATATAGAATGGTAAATAAGATAGGTAATGATATATAAGATGAGCATTAATTTAATTGAAGTCCATATAAAGAGAGGTAATCTGGGGCCAAGCTACTTTCTAAAAAGAAATTTTATGTTTTTGTGTTTTGTGTGTTTATGTTTGTTTGAGAATTAATAAAACCTTGGAGGAATGTTAGATGAGAATAACGGTAGACAAGTCAGAGAGAAATGAAGATGATGACTATAAAATGGATAAATATGGGGGAAAATAATAATAATAATAATGAAATTGAATAAGAGTAAAGAGAAATAATGAGAGATTTGTTAAAGGATATTTGTTTGTCCATGTGGAAATGAGGTAAAATAGAATTGTGTTTGTGTAAAATGGTGTTTTATCCGACTTGTAAAAATTTATAATGGAAAGAGGCTTTATGTACTCAATGGTTGATGATGGTTTGTTTGTCTTTAAAATTAATAAAATTTGTTTAAAAAAAAAAAAACCAAACTAGAATTCCCATGGACAGGTTACTTTTTAGTTAAACGTGGTTTTTATCGGGCCAGATTTTTTTGCAGATGATTTGGAAAAATAGTTTTTAAAATGTGGATTTAAGATGGTTGATAGTGGATAGATGACCGTGTTAGCACAGGGGTGTTAAATTCAAGGTCCCTCAGGCCAGATGCGGCCCACAGGATGCTTAGATCTGGCCCGTGGGGGTCATCCCAGAAAAAGTGAAGGACCAGCTTGCAGTACCTCTGCCAGCGAAAATGCTCTGTTTTCGCTGGTGGAGGGCTCGCAAAACAAACTAAAAGCAAAAACAAAAGGAGAAATGTTTCCCCTTTTGCATTTGAGCCTGCAAGAGGGGACAGGAAAGGAGAAAGGGAAAGAGAAAGAAAAAAATGGGAAGAAGGGAAGAGAGCAAGGAAGGAAGAAGAAAGAATGAAGAGGAAGGAAGGAAGGAAGGAAGGAAGGAAGGAAGGAAGGAAGGAAGGAAGGAAGGAAGGAACAAACGAACTGGCAAATGGTAAGGCTCTTCTGGAGGAGAAGGGTTTGATGTTCTCCCTGGTCTCGCCTTCCTCTCTTGGAAACAATGGATTTCCTTCCCCACCAAGTCCCGCCCGGCCACCACAGGTGTCCTCAACATGAGTGGCGTCAAGTTGGCCATGTTTCCTTCCAGCCACGACCCCCTTCGCCCCTCCCCAGGTCAAACACAACCCTGATGCGGCCCTCAATGAAGTTTGACACCCTGGTGTAGCATATTAAGGTGGTTTTCTTAAAAAATTCCACCAAGATAAGAGCATTTGTATCTAAAAATTAGATTTCTAGGATTCGAACAATTTCCTACAGTAAACGGGTTTTCCCATCGCTTAAACGTACGTAATAATGGCAGATCAGTAACACTGAATAAGCTAATCATGTCGCGCGATTCAAAAATGAATCTGTGGTTTTTCTTTTTTTCATCAGATTGGAAAGATATCTAAAAATAAAAAGAAGAAACTAAAAAAAAAGCAAAAGAGGCAGGCTGAGCTCCTAGAAAAGCGCTTGCAGGAAATCGAAGAACTGGAAAGGGAAGCTGAAAGGAAAAAAACGGAAGAAAATGTCACCTCGACTATACCATCCAACGAACAAGAGGATGGGTACCATCCGGAAGTTAAACTAAAAAGTGTAGAATTAGAAGAAGTGGCAGACGAAGAACCTGGGAATGAAGATGGTAAGTTAGTTTGTGTCATTTATTCAATTTATTTGGCTCCTAGACATAAGCCTCAGAGACTGTATGTATGTCCACAGGTAGTTCTCAACTTACAGCCGTTTATTTAGTGACCATTTGAAGTTAGCACAGAAAAAGTGATTTATGGCCATTGTTCACAGCAACAAGCATCTCCATGGTCACGGGATCCAAATTCAGACGCTTGGCATCTGGTTCACATTTATGACGGTCGCAATTTTCAATGGCAGAACTATTACTTAGGAAAAGATTGGACAAGATTCATTTCTCTCTGTCTCAAACAAATCAAAATTGCACTTCAAAAAAAAAAAAAAAAGAGCACCTCCCAATGAATTAACAAACTACATATGCAGATAGTCCTCAACTTACAACAGTTCATTTAGTGACCATTCAAAGTTAGAATGGCACTGAAAAAAGTGACTTATGCTTTTCACACTTATGACCATTGGAACACCCCTATGGTCATGTGATTTACATTTGGATGCTTGGCAACCAATTCACATTTATGATGGTTGCAATGTCCTGGGGGGTCATGTGATCCCCTTTCTCAACTGTCTGCTGAGCAAAGTCAGCAGGAAAGCCAGTTCACTTAACAACCGGGGTAAGAAAAGTCATCAAATGGGGCAAAACACACTGAACAGCTGTTCTCGATCAGCAACGGAAATTCAGGGCTGAATCGTGGTTGCAAGTCGAGGATGACCTGTATGCTTAACCCCACCTTGAAAATCAGCATTTTAAAAGATATTTTACCTCATGTCTTTTGTGTATCTCTCAGGAGAAACAGAAGACCAAGATGAGAAAGAAGACACGGAAAAAGAAAACACCGAGAAAGATGATGACCTGGAGCAAGAATTAGCCAATTCAGAATCCGCTGATCCCGCTTGGATAGAATCTCCCAAAACCAACGGCCACATTATCGACGGTCTTTTCTCCCTGGAAGAACAGATAGAGGAGGAAGAGGAAGAGGAGGAGGAATGCCCCAACGCCGAGCAATATAACCTCGACGAGCCAAACACCAAAAGCGAGTACAGTTACGGTAGCTCTTACGAACAATTTAACGGCGAATTGCTGAATGGACGTCATAACATTCCAGAATCACAATATGATGAATTTTCAGCTTCAGTGTTTCCCAGAGCTTTAGATTCTGTCGCTTGTGGTTCAGTGGTTTCTGAAGAATCGACGGTAACCGAAAGAGAAGAAAGCACTCCATCCCACGACAGGAGCAGGACAGTTTCGGCATCCAGTACGGGAGACTTGCCAAAAAGTAAGCATTTTTTTTACTGTAACGTCGTGCGATTGAGGTCTGTTTTAGAAACTATTAAGTGAATATGCTTCTTCTACATGGAGGGGTCCTTGGTACTCTCTGAGTTTGGTTGTTTTCTTGGAGATGTTTCGTTACCCAAACTAAGTAACATCATCAGTTCTAGAAGAAAGAGGGGTTTGCATAGAGGAGGAGGAGGACCGTAGGATTCTTCGTGCTCTCTGAGCTTGGTTGTGTTGTGACCCAGCCTTAGCAGAAACAAGAAACAGACTCCATGTCATGAAAAACCTCTCTTGTAAATTAATGACATTCACCCACCGAAAAGTCCAGGCAAAAGTCCTTCAAAGAGTTAATGGCAGTAACAGAATGATAATTGTCATGAGCTCCCAGCCGAAAGGCTGCAAATTAAGTTCCGGCAAGCAGTCTCTGTGGCACAAAACACGATGAGCCAAATCTTCAGAAAGATACTCTTGTCTCCTATGATAACCTCTTCCCTTTCCTTCTATTTATTCTCCAGCCGGGGGGATGAGGATTCAGTATCCATGTGTGCCTTGCTTCCCGAGGCGACTCCTTCTGTGGTTCTCCTTTCCTAACAGCTCTGCGCATACGCGCATCTGGAACAGGTCCCAGCTATTCTTCCTCCTCACTCATGTCAGCCTCCAAAGGCAGCTGCCTCTCCGTTCTCTGGGAAATGTCGGACGGCCCTGGCTCTATCTCTGCATCTGATATAGAGCATCCACCATAGCCTTCCCCAGACTTCAGAACTGGCCCAAGTTCCTGCCCAACCTCCACATCATCTGAGTCTGCCACCAGCTGTGCTGGCAGCTGGCCAGCCACAACAGGTCGTTTTCTTGCAGACCTTTCATTATCCAACAGTTCTAGAAGGAAGAGGGGTTTGCAAGGAGGAGGACTGTGGGGTCCTTGGTGCTCTCTGAGCTTGGTTATTTTCTTGCAGATGTTTCATTACCCAACTAGGTAACATCATCAGTGCCAGTTTGGCCTAGAAGACCTCCAAGGTCCCTTCCAAATCTGTTCCCTAAGACCTCCTGTGCTGTGGTTAGCCAGCAGCAGGTGCAGACGGCTAAGGAGAGCGAGGATTCAGATGAGGGGCCAGGACCATTAGGGAGTGGACTGCTGCCTTCAGAGATTGTGGGGGCTGGCAACAGCGATGAGGAGGTTCCCGAGGAGCTTGTGCCCAGTGTGTGTGCACGAAGGATTGCTCGTAGGAAAGAGCAGCTACAACAGCACGGGCAACTCGGCAGTAAGGTTGCAAGGTAATGGCCCCTCCTTCAAGAAAATAAAAGCCAGCTGTGCAGCGGACGTTCTTTTCAGGAAGCAAAGACATTTTGAAATTCAGCCTTGTGGACATTACAGTTGGTATTTGAAGACTCTTGTGTTGTAAACTGTTTCTTATCTGTTGTTTTTTGGCAGCCTTGCAAAAACTTGGCAAGGCTCTTTCTTGTCGGAGCTAGTTAGTTGGAAGCAGCCTTTTATCTGTGAAGAAACAGAATTCATAGATGAAACTTTAAAAGGTTGTGCTGCTGCCTTTGTCTTGTGTTTGCTCTCTTGGAACCAGGTTTGGGTCAGAACACCCTGATGATGTTACCTAGTTGGGTCATGAAATGTCTGCAAGAAAAATAACCAAGCTCAGAGGCTACCAAAGTCCCCTCAGTCCAACCCTGAGCTAACAAATATTCTTTTTCTACAGTTTCTGTTTAGGATCTTGAATCTATCTAATGCTGAGATGGTAACCGTGTTTTTAGAATAAACCTTTATTTAAGATTTGTATGCAAGCGTGCATAGGCATGCTGCGCGGGGGTGGATGAGTAATGTACAGGTTGCAGATGGTTGCAGACTGACCAACCGCTCACCTCCCAAATCAACAACTACACATTATGTAGAAATGTGCATCCTTGCATGCTGATTGATTGATCCGACTCCCTTCTTGTTTGTGCCAGAAAGTTAACATTCGCAGAAGTATAAATGCAACAACTGTGCAACCGTCTCTGAATTATAAGAGGCATACCTTCCCCAATGTGCAGGGCTTAAGTAGGGCTTATTGTGAAAAAAAAAGAAAAGAAATATGTCAATATTAATAAAATGTGTGCGCTGTAGAACTCTTTGATTGCTACTATTTGATGGGGCACACTCTTTTTGTATCAAAACATTGCTTTTTGAGTGGAAGTGAAAACTGTGTAATGAATATAGGGTACCTCAAATGCTTTTCTCTCTGTGTGCAATTAGTCCTCAACTTACAATCATTTTTTTAGTGACCGTTTGAAATTTACCGAATGGCACAGAAAAAAATGACTCATGACTGTTTTCACAAAGGTGCTTTTTTCAGGAGGCAACTGGACTTCCTGTTTATTTCTTTTGAAGACGTTTTGCTTCTCATCCAAGAAGCTTCTTCAGCTCTGACTGGATGGTGGGGGAATGGAAGGATTTATACTCCTTGCAGATAGCTAGTCATTTGCATCCTTTTAGAGGGTTGTTGAGGCCACTTGGAGGTTTATCTGTGTCCTCAGGGTTGCCTGAGTAGTGCAAATGGTTCCTGTTGCCTGCAATTTTTCCTCTGGAAATCCATTGCTACTCCCACACCATTCCAAGGGTGTTCTTCCCAAATTGTGTAGCTAAAAGTCTGTCGAAATTCTCCGTCATCCAGGTCATGGTTATCCCAAAGGTGCTTTTTTTCAGGAGGCACCTGGACTTGTTTTTTCTTTTGAAGACATTTTGCTTCTCATCCAAGAAGCTTCTTCAGCTCTGACTGGATGGTGGAAGAATTGAAGGATTTATATTCCTTGCAGACAGCTGGAAAAATTGCAGACTACAGGAAACATTTGCACTATTCAAGTGACCCTGAGGACACAGACAAAACCTCCAGGTGGCCTCAATGACCCTCAAAAAAGGAGGCAAATGACCAGCTGTCTGCAAGGAATATAAATCCTTCCGTTCCCCACCCTCCAGTCAGAGCTGAAGAAGCTTCTTGGATGAGAAGTGAAATGCCTTCCTTCAAAAGAGAAAAACAAGAAAGTCCAATTGCCTCCTGAAAAAAAAGCACCTTTGGCAAAACCATGACCTGGAGGACTGAGAATCTCTACAGACTAACCATTTTCACACTATTGACCATTGCAGCATTTCCAGGGCGACGTCTCCAAAACTCAGATGCTTGGCAACTGACTCATATTTAATGACTTCTATTATTTAAAGTGTGAACTTCAGATCAGTAAACGGGGAAGCCAGATTCCCTTAACAATCATGTAACTAAATGAATAACTGTAGAGATTCACTTAATAACCATGTTACTGGTTTAACGACTGCAGTGATTCGCTTAACAACAAGGGGGTGATTCGCTTACAAAATGGGGCAAAACCCACTTAACGACTGTTCTCTCTTGGTGGCAGAAATTCCGGCCTCTGTTGTGGGGTCCTATGCTGTATCCACAAGACAACTGATCTTGAAACAAGGATACTCAGAACCGATTTGGACTGTTTGTTAAAATACATCTTGTCAGGTTTTAGAATAGAATGGAGCTGGAAGGGACCTTTGGAGGTCTTCTAGTTCAACCCCCTGCTCAAGCAGGAGAACCTATATTATTTAAGTGGCTGTCTAGGCTCTTCTTAAAAGCCTCCAGTAATGGAGCACCCATGATTTCTGGAGGCAAGCTGTTCCATTGGTTAAGAGTGGTATAGTGGCACAGAGTTGGAGTTCTCGCCTCACAATCAGGAGGCTGTGTGTTCGATCCTAGGTAGAGGCAGATATTTCTCTCTCTGGGCACAATGAGAATGTATCTGCTGAACTAAACTCTGCATTGGTGACAGGAAGGACATCTGGCCAGTAAACATTCTGCTAGCTCCATTCAGTTGCCAAGACTCCACCCTGCAAGGGATTATGGGTTCGTTCGAAGAAGATGATGATGATGAAGCTGTTCCATTGGTTAATTGTCCTCCTTGTTAGGAAGCTTCTCCTTAATCCCAGATTGCTTCTCTTCTTGATGAGCTTCCAATCATTGTTTCTTGTCCTGCCCTCAGGTGCTTTGGGAAATAAATTGACCCCCTCAAATACTGGAATACTGCTAATTTGTCCCCCTAATTCTTCTTTTCTTTAGACTAGCCAGACCCAAATCCTGCAGCTGTTCTTCATATGTTTTAGTCTCCAGGTCTAATTTGTTTTGTTAATTTGGTTGATTTTGACTTGTTGATGTTAGGTGAGCATGTCATGAATGTTACTAGTCATATTCTTCCCATGCTGTTATTACTCTCGTCCAGTTGCAGCCATGTGATAGATAGAACAGACTGTGAGCAACTTAAGTGTCATTTATTTCTCTAAGAAAGAATTTGTGGTACTCCATCTTCCCTCTCACACATCTGAGGGAAACACGTGGTTGTGTGTTCACCACTAACCCTCAACTTGCAACCACGATGGAGCTCAACATTTATGCTGTTAAGTGAGAAAGTTGTTAAGTGAGCTTTGCCTTACTTTATGACTTTCCTTACTGCTTTTGTTAAGTGCAGTTGTTAAATTAGTCTCACAGTTGTTAAGTGAGTCTGGTTCCTTCGCTTATCAGAAGGTCGCAAAAGTGGATCACATGACCCCGGGAGACACTGCAACTGTTGTAAATGTGAGTCAGTTGTCAAGCATCCAAATGTAAATCACGTTGCCATGGGGATGCTGCAACAGTTATAAGTGTGAAAAATGGCCATTAGTCACTTTTGTTCAGTGCCATTGTAACCTCGAATGGTCACTAAATCAACTTGTTGTAAGTCGAGGAGTACCTGTACATTTTTACAATGTCTGTGTATTTTTCTCAGAGTTTTTTTTATTTTGCTTCCAGTGCATTGAGAAAGATCCACCTTATTATAAATATCAAGTCAAGGGAATATTGTTTGTTTTTGGAGTTTGAGTACAGGTAGTCCTTGACTTATGACCTGTTTGTTTAGTGACCGTTTGAAGTTATGAAGCCACTGGGGGTGAAAAGTGACTTACGCCCATTTTTCACACTGAACAACCATTGCAAACATCCCCGTGGTCACATGATCAAAATTTGGATGTCTGGCAACTGGTTCATATTTATGATGGTGTGATGACCCGGGGAGTGGCACAAAAGCAACAAAGTCACAAAAGTAGGTAAAGTCCCTTTAATTCCTCCAACTTGGCCCCCAATGTCCAGTTATCATTGGCTGAAGAAAAAAGTCTCCCAAGAACAGTTTTTAAAGGGAAGAAATTCAGTCTGAACCCAAAGTACATATAAATTATAAATAAAAACCAACACAAACCACGCTGCAGCAATTAATGAGACAGAGCAAGATAAGGAATTGCAGACTTCAAAAGACAACAAACCACACACAGTTGGGAGGACGCCAGAACCCAGATAACACTTGACAAACAAAGATAATGCACGCTTTGCTTCCAGCAAGGTTCTGTGTGCAAACATCCTTTTCAAATCCTGTTTTTCCAGCTGCAGCTAATGAAGGGAATCAGGGCCCTTTTCTCCCCCATAACCCATGTTGCTTCCTTATCTGTTCCTCCCTGCATTCCCTAGGATGCAGATGGGGTAGCCCTAGGTCTTCCTCTGAATGCCCAGCTAGACTGTGCCCTTCCCCAGTTTCCTCCACAGCCACCGGAGCCACACTCCCCCTCCCTGTCAGCTGCTCAATCTCCCCCTCAGAATCAGATTCACGTGATCCCCTTTTGCGACCTTCTGACAAGTAATGTCAAGGGGGGAGGCCTGATTCACTTAACAACTGTGTGACTAACTGAACAATGGCGGTGGTTCACTTAACACCCACAGCAAGACAGTTTGTAAAAGGGGGCAAAATTCACTTAACACATGCCTCCTTCAGCAATGGAAACTTTGGGCTCAATTGTCGTAAATCGAGGACTACCTGTATAGTGATGATTCCTGAATACAGTAATAGAAATGGTTGAGTACTGACCCTAAACACATACCCAGATCCCAGAATTATACAGATTATGTATTTATCTCAACAGACGTTCCAAAATGAGGCACATTTCAACAACAACAAAAAGATAACATTGCAATGTTAAAATAATTATTGCAATTATTTGCAGTAATACCAGACAATTTTCCTCAAAGATAATTAATCTTGTCTTTAACGTCAAGCAGCGTAACAAACACTCTTAAGTAATTCCAAAAAGCTGCTTCCTTCTTCATGTTTTTTTGATGGTTCTATTACAGTTTTGTACCAAAAAAGTACAGATTTGTGTTCCTCCATTTCTATAGGAAAAACAAACCCAAAAACGAAGTAGTACGTTCAATTCTAAAGTTTAAAAAGAAGACTGGACCGGAAGGATTATTCTGCAATTAATTTGTAATTGTGGGATTTGAGTTGTACTCTTTCTTAGAGTGGGGTGGGTGGGTGAATCCTCTTAACTGATACCGTTATGTGATATCTGATTGTAATATTTATAACTAGCTCGATACCCATGCTTCACTATGAAACTATGTGGTCTGACTTAGTTCTTGGGGAGGAAAATGGGGTGGGAGGGGAATTGTGCCTCTGCCTACCAGCATCCATCGGTATTCATCTGGCTAGCGTCAGTGTGTAAGAGAGTTGAGGGCTGTTTGGAAATGGAAAGAGTATTTGCTTGTGTGAGAAGGAGGAGATAGCAAGGAAGGAGCCTGGGCATGGCTTAGCTCAACTGTTCTGTATTAAAGCTGGTTGCTGCTGTGAAACTAAAACTGAAACTGACACTCCTCTCCTCTGCTTGTGTTTTGCATTTGGAACATATTTCTTTTCAGGTGGGGAAAGTGAGTAGAACTCCTTAGCATCAGAGCGTGTTAATAATAATAATATAGGAAACACTAAAGCTCTGATGGTCATATCGAAAAATCCTTTCTTAGTGAGCATCTAGAAGCCAAGAGGAATATACGGGCCAAATTTCAAGTTTGTATGCTTTATAGTTCTGGAGATTTTGTGATGATGCATGAGGGGTATTTCATGATTGATTGATAGATAGATAGATAGAGAGAGAGAGAGAGAGAGAGAGAGAGAGAGAGAGACGATTCCACACCAGGATAAAGATTAAAAAAGTATTTTTGAGGAATATGCAATTTTGCCATTGTTATGCTAATTCGAAAAGCCAGCTGTTTTCCCTGAAAATTCTTTTGATGGGGCCTCTCCACGTAATGATCTTGCAAGACACCTGCTGTACATTTACCTACTAATGTTCCTGTAGAAAATTCAGCCTGAGGCACATAAATGAGCAACATTGCCTGGGACAGAGTCAAATAAGCCACATTGTCTACGATATCCAAACTAACCTCAGCCTCGCTCTCAAATCAACATCCCACCACGAAATATAGGTAAGATCTTGCTTTCCAACACATCCCAGTTGCTTGGTTAGCATTAAACTTTTAAAACAGTAGGGTGTTTTAATAGCAAGGGAGTTTGGGGGTCAGTTAAGAATGTTAGTATACTTTGGAAGGCCATAATATATTTTCCTCCCCTGTTTCGGGAGAAGCATAATGTTGCTCTGAAAAATACAGAGTAGAACACCTAGCTAGCTGAAAACCTCTCTCTGAGTTGAATAATTAATATAGAAACATAAATTAATCTCCGTTGCATTATTTGGGCCCTGATGATCAGCCAATAGGAGAATGCCTCAGTATCTATTTTCATTACTTCTGATACATAAGATTATATTTTAGTGGGTTTTTTTCTTTTTGCTTTTGCAGAATAAATGGTTGAAGGACTTCTGTCTAGCCAGCTGCAGTACGAGAAAACAAGAAAAGAGCCAAGTTCCTGGAAAGTTGAAGAGATGAAATTAACTTAGAAAAGAATGTTGGGAACTTAGCAATCTGTTGAGGATAGCAAGGCAAGAAAATGAGCAGCAGAAGTCCTAGAAAACTAGCAGCCAAAGTGGAGAAAAACAGCAAACCTGGTTTTATCACAAGTGTTGAATGCTTTTGGACTTGGTTCATATTTTTTGTTGGATCAGATGAGCGGGATGGATGTCAACTTGGCTTTCAATACTTTTTATTTCTGTAGCAATAACGTGAAAGCGAGTTTTGGATAAAGCTTGATGTGACTTTTTTTTTTTTTTTGGTCATTTCTTCCTCATGAAGTGTATGATGTTGACGGACATGCAACTTTTCTAGCAGCACACAGCTCATTGTCTCTGAAACCATGGTGGCCATGAGCCAATGTTGTATTTTTATCAAAAAGGAATAAAAGGAGAAGTTGGGAAATGGGAAGAAGGCCGAGAAAAGAGTGAACGGATTTTCAGCCACTGAGCAGTTCACTTAATATTCAGATCACATGAAATATATAATAATAGATTTATTATAAAAATATAAATCTTGAAAATCATTGTTTCCTCACAATTGTAATGGAGGGATAGATAGATAGATAGATAGATAGATAGATAGATAGATAGATAGATAGATAGATAGATAGATAGATAGATACGGATGGAGAGAGATGGATGGATGGATAGAGAAATAGATGGATGAATGGATAGGTGGGTGGACTGACGGACAGATAGATGGATAGATGGATAGATATAAATGGAGAGAGGGGGATGGATGAAGAGGGAGATTATGGATAGTCAGACAAATGGTAGGTACAGTAGATAGATATAGATGAATGGAGATAGATAGATAGATAGATAGATAGATAGATAGATAGATAGATAGATAGATACAGATAGACAGACAGACAGATAGATATGGATGAATGGAGAGAGATGGATAGACAGATAGAAATGGATGGAGAGAGAGGGATACATGAATGGAGAGGATGATGGACAGATAGACATAGCTATGGATGAATGGAGAGAGATGGAAAAAACAGACAGACAGAGATAGATAGATATAGATGGAAAGAGAGATATATCATTGTGGAATATATTTTCATAGATTATTCTTTCATCTACAATTCTTTCTCTAAATGTTCAATAGTGAGATAATTATTTCCCTGGGCATTTGCAGGACAATTTTACAAAAAGCATTTGTTTAGTGGCTGTTACAGTAACAGCGGACTGAAAAAAAGTGACTTAGGACCATTTTTCACACTTACAGCCATTCCAATGGTCACGTGATCAAAATCAACTGTCAACTGGTTCATATTTACGATGGTGGCAGTCTCCTGGAGTCACGTGATCCCCCTTTGGCGACCTTCTGATAAGCAAAGCCAGTGGGGAAACCAGATTCATGTAACCACTGTGTTATTCATTTAACAACTGCAGCGATTCACTTAAAGAAACGTGACAAGAAAGATCACAGAATGGTGCAAAACCCACTTAACACATTTCTCGCTTAGCTGTTCTGACCAAGGCTTATTGAGACACTTAATAAACACACGTTAGTCCCCAAACCCTTTTTTTCTTTATTTCAACAGCTGTGAATTTTAGTCATTCACAGCTCGTAATGATTCTCAAACAGTTTGTAAATAGTCCCATGGAAGTTTGCCAAAGTCCTTCAGGATAAGTCTGATAAGTACCCACCTTTATCTTCCTTGAAATGCTGCCAACAGCTAAATTTGCAATTAGTTATACGAGGCCAAGCAGAGCACAAATTCAACTCGGAGCTTCAGGTTTCAAACCAACCAGTATGAACAAAGTTGCTTTCTGCAAAGGCTCATGTCCCTTTGCTCCTCCTTTATGTCTTATGGGAGGGCCAATAACCTCCAAGCCTTACTCCCAAGTCGCCCCATTTGTCTTAACTGTTCTTGGGTTCTGGCAGCTTTGCGCATGTGTGCACACTGGGAACAGGCTCCCCCTGTTCCTCTGCCTCACTGCTGCCAGAATCCGGAGGCTCCCAAGTCAGCACACATAACTCCCAGCTGGCCCTGGACTGATCTCTGTATCGGACACAAGACCCTCGTCCGAATCCTCCCCAGATTCCCGGACTGGCCCATGTTCCTCCCCGCTGTCTGACTCTGCTGCCGTCTCCACAGGCTGCCGGCAGACCACATTAGCAACACAAACTTTGGGCTCCATTGAGATCGTAAGCTGAGGACCAGCTGCACGTGGAAAACTCCCCAGCTCATTGAAAGAAAAAATAATAATACTCATGTTTAGGGGCTGACCGTGAGATATTAATTTTGCTTGACGGTTCTGCTGTGGTGAATTTTGCAAGATGTTTGTGAACTTTTCAGTGCAGGTTGTGAGAATTTTTGCCTCACAAACTTCACTTAGAAACCATGCGTGGGAGTCTTAACTAGCTGAAGCTTTGTGAATCATGATTGTAAGTGTGAAAGTGAAGGAGGGTGTGTGTGTGTCATGCCCTTATTAGAGTCAGACTCTGAGGGAGAGGAGAAACAGTCGACAGGGAGTGGAGGTGTGGCTCTGGAGGTTGTGGAGGAGGCTGGGAAAGGGCAGAGGCCACCTGGGCAGTCAGAGGAAGAACCAGGCCCCTCCCCTCTGCATCCTAGGAGACGCAAGGAGGAATGGAGAAGGAAACAACTTGGCTTACGAGAGAGGAAGCAGCCATGATACCCCTCATTGGTTGCAGCTAGGGAGAATAGTATATAAGAGAGACGGTTAAACACAGCGTTCCCAGAAGCAAAGATTGTTTTTTTCTGGGCTGAAGTTATCTTGGTTGACATCCTTCCAACAGACTGTGCCTTGTTATCTCCTTGAAATTGGTAATTATTTATCCTGCTCCATTGTGGAAATTCCTTCATTGTAGTTTGTTTTAGTTTTTTATTTCACCATTTGCTCATTAAGTTTGGACTGTATTGCTTTCTTTTGAAGACTATTTTTGAATAAGTTTAATCTCCAACTGAGAATTATTGAACAGTGGGGCCAAGTTGGAGGCATTAAAGGACATTTATTTACGTTTTGGATTTTATTATGTTTGTGTTACACTCCGGGTCATCATAATATGTGTGTGTGTGAGAGAGAAAGATTTAGCAGCCATTGTTGAATAAATAACATCGGAATGAGGAATTGTTCACCTTACGGTATAGAAACCATGATTATCCAACCCTCTTAGACTTGTAGCATTAATACCAGAAAATTAACAGGCCAGCTAAAATTGTTACTATTACTATACTAAAGCTATTACTAAAAAAGCTAAAATTATTTAACCCAAGGGGACCAATTTTGTGAAATACAGGTAGTCCTGAGCTCCATACAGGTAGTCCTGAGCTACCTGTATTCAACAAAATTCATTGAGTGAGTTTTGCCCCATTTTAAGATCTTCCTTCCCACCGTTAAGTGAATCACTGCAGCTGATAGGCCAACATGGTTGTTAAGCGAATCTGGCTTCCCCCATTGACTTCCGAAGGTCACAAAAAGGGATCCCATGACCCCTGGGAAACAGCAACTGTCATAAGTATGAAACCGTTGCAAACAAGCATTTGAAATTTGATCATATATCATATTTGAGTATTTTTTTTAAGTTAGTGAAATATCCAAAGTAGAAAAAAGTTTTCGCCCTTTGGGGTTTAAAAAAAGAAAGAAAGAAAGAACACAGAGGATTCTCTTAATATGAATTGTGACAAAGATTAATGAGTTAACAGAAGCATATAATTACGCCCCACAGCAAAGAGAAGAAGAAATGGTCAAATTTATTCTTTTATCCAAAGAAGAGAATATATCGAACCTTGTTTCTAGTTTGAAATTGTTTCCGGATTTTTGTGTTTGCAATGGGGGAAAAAAATGAAAGTTTGATTTTGTGTTTGCAAATTAGGTAAGCTTATTGTTATAGAAATAGCTTATATATACAGTTGTGTAAAAGTAAAAAGTTGTAATGCTGTTATCTCCTCCTCTGCTAAAGAGAGTTGGAAGTCAGTGTCTTTCTTTCCTTTCCTCCCTTTATATCATATATTTTTTTCTTTTCCCTTCCCCCTGTTCCTAGTTTTCTATTACCGTATATACTCGAGTATAAGCCGAGTTTTTCAGCACATTTTTTGTGCTGAAAAAAAACCCCCTCGGCTTATACTCGAGTCAGATTCCCCTCTGAAAAAAAAATGGTGTAGAGCTCCGAAGCTGGGCAGCCGCTTCCCTGCTTCCGTGTTTCCTTTGCAACTTTTAAGCATGGGAGGGGGAGGCTTTTCTGAGCTCTAGGCTGAAAAAGCAACGCGAGCCCAGGTCGCTCCACTCAGTTTCATTTCCTCAGCTCCAGCTGCTTTCAGTCCACTCCGGAGGAGGGGGAGGAGGAGGGGGAGGCTTTTCTGAGCTCTAGGCTGAGAAAGCAACGCGAGCCCAGGTCGCTCCACTCAGCTTCATTTCCTCAGCTCCAGCTGCTTTCAGTCCATATGTAATACAGTAAAGCCCTTTCCAGCACGCGCGCGCGATCCGCCCCCGCCGCTTTGCCCTTGCAAATGCAAAAACCCTGGGGTTTTGCATTTGCAAGGTGCAAAGGGGCGGGGGCGGATCGCGCACGCGTGCTGGAAAGGGCTTGACTTTATTGGGGGAGGGGGGGAGAGAGAGAGAGAGAGAGAGAGAGAGAGATCGATCATAAGAACAGCTCTTGGTTTTTTCTTGCAAGGGAGAGAGTGACTCCTGCCTCCCACTGTCATCATCATCATCTTTTGGGTTAGTGAATCAATCAAACCTTTCATGATAGTGAGATCCTTTCCCAAATTTCCCTTAAATCAGGGAAGAAATCAGAAACAAACCTTTGGGCTGAGAATAAGCTCGTTCCTATGATGCCATTTTTGTTCACTTCAGTGTGAAAAGTGTGAAAAAACACACTTCTTTTTCTTCATCTTCTTGTTCCCTATTTACTGGTCTCTTTCAAAGAGGAAATTGTGAACATCAAACTTATTCTCAACTGTCCTAGTGAAAGTTTTTATTGGCATCTATTTTTATTTTTGAAATTTACCAGTAGCTGCTGCATTTCCCACCCTCGACTTATACTCGAGTCAATAAGTTTTCCCAGTTTTTTTGTGGTTAAATTAGGTGCCTCGGCTTATATTCGGGTCGACTTATACTCGAGTATATACGGTACTTTTTTTGAATTTTTCTTTGTATTTTATGTTTGATAAACCAATAAAAAAAGGAAACATGATCACATGATCGTGGGAATTCTGTGGAGGTCTCAACTACGAAAAATGGTCCTAAGTCACTTGTTTTTGTAACTTTGAACGGTCACTAAACAAACTGTTGTAAGGCAAGCACTACCTGTAATTATCTTATATCAGAATCTCGGATATGGAAAGTTCTAAGTGGTGCTTGATTTAAAGAGGCACCTTTCTAAAAGCCAAATGCAATCCTAAGTTGCATTAACAGAGGGATAGAATCAAGATCAAGCAAGGTAGATCAAGTAAGGTACTAATACCACTCTATAAAGCTTTAGTAAGGTCACACCTAGAGTACTGCATCCAGTTTTGGTCACCACAACTATAAAAAAGAGGTTGAGATTCTAGAAAGAGTGCAGAGAAGAGCAACCAGGATGATTAGGGGACTGGAGACTAAGGCATATGAAGAACGGTTACAGGAACTGGGCTTGGCGAGTCTAGAGAAGAGAAGGACCAGGGAAGACAGGAGAGCAGTCTTCCAGTATTGGAGGGGCTGCCACAGAGAGGAGGGAGGGTCGAGCTATTTTCTAAAGCACCCCAAGGCCAGACAAGGAACAATGGATGGAAACTGAACAAGGAGAGATTCAACCTGGAAATAAAAATAAATGTTCTGACAGTGAGAACAATCAATCCATAGAACAGAAGTTGCCTTCAGAAGTTGTGAGAACTTCCTCACTGGAGGCTTATAAGAAGAGACTGGGCTGCCATATGTCAGAAATGGTGTAGGATCTCCTGTTTGGGCGGAGTGGTTGGATTAGATGACCTACAAGTTCCCTTCCCACTCTGTTAACCTGCTAATTTAATTTGATTTTGAGAGACGAAAATAGGCAGGTGGACATCTCTCTTTATGTACAGATATTATCTGATCAAAATTATGACGCTGGGTTGTGATGTGTCCCCCCCAATTTGACATAGAAAGGACAGCCAATGGGCCCCACCATCGTGGGGATGGTGCAGTGGTTAGAGTGCAGTATTGTAGGCCACTTCTGATGCAGCCAGTTGCCTGCAATTTGGCAGTTCAAATCCCACCAGGCTCAAGGTTGACTCAGCCTTCCATCCTTCCGAGGTGGGTAAAATGAGGACTGTAAACCGCTGAGAGAGGGCTATAAAGCACTGTGAAGTGGTACATAAGTCTTAAGTGCTATTGCTGTAATGAGGCTAGCAGAAACAGTACAGGTATTTCTCCACTTACATCCATTTGTTTAGTGACTGTTTGAAGTTAACAGCAGCATTGGCAAAAGTGCCGTGACTGTTTTCACACTTAAGACATTTGCAACATCCTCCCCCGTGTTCACCCGATCGAAGTTCAAACCCTTGACGAATGACATGTATTTATTGACAGTTGCCATGTCCCCGGCGAATCGTATGATCCTCACTTGCAACTCTTCTGAATGTTATGCCTATATTGTTATTTCAACTTAATAAAATTTTATTTTACTTTGCTCTGTGTGGTTTATTCTGGAGAGAGAGAGAAAGAAAGAAATGTGTAAAAGAGGTTTTAAACAAAAAATCCTTGATATAAGAAAATATATTAAGAGGCTTTTCTTCTGGCAATTATTTAAGTTGTTAGCCTCTTTCAAAATTCTGTATCATATTGTAATATATTAAGCAAGAATTGTGGGACCAGTTGGCCAAAGAAAGCTTAGGATCATGTTGGTTGGAAACATGAGGAAGAGGCCTATCCCACAGTGATAGACCTGTGATGGCGAACCTATGGCACACGTGCCACAGGTGGCATGCAGAGCCATTTGTGCAGGCATGCGAGCCTCAGCCAAACTTACCTGCACTGCATATGCGTGCGCCTCCCAGCTGATTTTTTGCCCGTTTGAGGCCTTTTTCAGCCTCCCAGAGGCTCGAGGAAGGCCTCTGCAGCCTCAGGGTGGCCAAAAAACGGGCCTTCCGGATATACCAGAAGTGACAAAACCGGAAGTGATGAAAAAGGCCCAGTTTTCGGCCTTCAAAGGCTGCAGAGGCTTCCCTTGGGCCTCTGGTAGGCCGAAAAAGGCCTCAAAACAGGCCAAAAATCAGCTGGGAGGTGTGCACATGCGCAGTACAGGTAAGGGAGGCTGTTGCGTGCGTATGTGCAGGGAGGGCAGGACGCATTGCATTGTGAGTGCCGGCACATGCACTTTCAGCACACCACAACAAAAAAAGTTCGCCATTACTGGGATAGACGATGGTTAAAATGATGATGATTGTAATTTGTAACACGTTTGGTTAATCATTGGCGTATCCTTTAAAACGTTTTCTTCCTACGTATTTTGAATTCTCTTTTCAAAAGATGGCGAAAACATCAGCTATTTTTTGCTCTCTGCAATTGGGGATTTCTTTTAAAAAATGAATGTTGGGTTAACGCGCTCCGAATATTAACTTTGTAAATTTATTCCTTTCTTTCTTAATAGCAAAAACTCGGGCTGCTGATTTGCTGGTGAATCCGTTAGATCCAAGAAACGCCGATAAAATTAGAGTTAAAATTGCCGACCTGGGAAATGCTTGTTGGGTGGTAAGTTGTAATTAATTAAACACGTCTAACAACTTCGCTCTTTAAGTCTCCTAGCTGAGTTGGAGCGTTTTGTAAATTAATGCCTGTCGTTTCTGGTTTTTTTTTTTTTTTTTAGCATAAACATTTTACGGAAGATATCCAGACCCGACAGTACAGATCGATTGAAGTTTTAATAGGGGCAGGTTACAGTACACCCGCTGATATCTGGAGTACAGCATGTATGGTAAGAACCTCATTGTGTACTTGTTTTCCTGCTTCTGAATCAGAAATCATCTTCTTTGAATGACCCCATAATCCCTTGGGTCGCAGTGGAGTCGGGGCAACTGAATGGAGCTGAGTGTTTTAATGGCCCGGATGCCCTTCCTATCACCAGTGCAGAGTTCTATTCAGCAGATATATTCTCAATGTGCCCAAAGAGAGAAATACCTGCCTCTACCTAGGATCAAACTCACGAGTTGGAGATCCCTGCTCTAAAAAAACGAAATAAAGCACAGGGAAAAGCACAGGCTGGTGGGCGGGGCCAAATGCTCACCGGAACTACCAGTTCTCTTGAACTGGTCCAAACCGGTAGAATCGCACCCCCCCCCGCCCGGTTACCACCACTTGGTGGAAGAACATTGTCACCCCCTGCTGGCTGCCATGAGCAAGTCTCCTCCGAAGCTTCCACTTCACACATTCCTCCTACTCAGCAGAACCACAGACATTTGTCTCAGGAGGACATTTCAAGGATCCCTGATCAAGATATCAGGTGCATAACTCAATTGGCAGCAGAACGAATCCCACTTCCCAAACTTACCCTGAAGGGCTGTGGAACCTACTGTCCTTCTTCCTGGTAGCCCAAAGGTGGAGAAGACCACAGTTTGCCCGGGGAGGTGTAACTTGTCTGCCCACAATGAGTGTAGACTTCATCAGATGTTGAGGCAGTCAATCAGAATAGAGCTGGAAGGGACCTTTGAGGTCTTCTAGTCTAGCCCCTTGCTCAAGCAGGAGACTCTGTACAATTTCAAATAAATGACTGTCCAATCTCTTCTTTAAAACCTTCAGTGATGAAGCACCCACAACTTCTTGTGGCAAGCTGTTCCACTGGTTAATTGTCCCCTCACTGTGAGGAAGTTTCTCCTTAATTCCAGGTTGCTTCTCTCCTTGATTAGTTTTCATCCATTGTTTCTTGTCTTGTCTTCTGGGGCTTTGGAAAATATTTTGACACCCCCTCCCCCCTTCTTTGTAGGAGCCCTTCAAATACTGGAAATCATTTCAAATTTCCCACTGTAAATACAGCTACTAACTTTATTTCAGTATTTAATTGACCCTGTCTAAAATGCTACCAGCTTTCATTCTTTTGTGATCATGGGTATAAATCAGCAAACATATAAAACTAAAGAAAAACTGCTAAACTTCTCATTGAAGTCAGTGTTGAAGATTAAAAGGGTGGAAATGACAAGAAAGAGAGCACTGATTATTTCTATGCAGAAATAACTCCAAGAAAGGCCACTGCTATAAAATTCCCGGCATAGTCTTATTAAAAAAAAAGCATACTAACTTAGCGAGATCCCTTCTTTTTTTTTCACCAATGGTGGTTGAAATTTTCCCCTCCTTCATAAGCAGTTTTTCATGAATTATGGAAATATGATCTTCAAAGAAAAATATGTTGCATAGCTATTTTTGGGTGAGCAGCATTTTGATGCTCAACTGCAGGCAGGAATGTAGTCTATGTAGTAATACCAGAAGAAGTTAGTTACAAGGTAGTCCTTGAATTATGACCACAACTGAGCCCAAAATTTATGTTACTAAGTGATTAGTTTCATCCACTGCTTCTTGTCCTGCCTTCTGGTGCTTTGGAGAACAGGCTGACCCTCCTTGTCTTTTTCGTAGGCCCTCAAATACTACAATATTCAAATATACTCAAATACCATTTTTTTTCCTTTGCATCCTGGGACTGTCCTTGGTATGTTCAGTTGTCCTGTTGATATGCCATCTCTAGGAGACGGCACCTTCTAGAACATCTACTTTTATTCTCCCTTAAAGCCACGGCACGTGCCAAGATCCTCAGAGAAACCAGTCACAGCATTGGCCTTATCCTTGACGGGCCAAGATTATTCCGGTTTGTTCCACTGCTCAGATTTGCCAGATGTGGTGACAAACCAGGATTCATGGTTGTAACCAGATTCCCGAGACTCCCAGCAATGGAAGGTTTGATCTGACTCTTGTCTAATCTCAGGTAGACTAGTTTCTCTCCCAATCCAGTAAACGCTTCATAAGGAAGTTCTCTACTGCAGGGGTCTCCAACCTTGGCAACTTTAAGACTTGTGGACTTCAACTCCCATAATTCCTCAGCCAGTTTTGCTGGCTGAGGAATTCTGGGAGTCGAAGTCCACAGGTCATAAGGAACTGGGGAAAAAAGGAATCAGTTTTTCACACTTAGAATGTGGTAGCATTCCCCATGGTCATGTGATCAACATTCAGATGGTTGACAGCTAGTTCATATTTATGACGGTTCATGTCATCCTCTTTTGCGACTTTCTGACCATCAAAATCCATGGGGGGAACCAGTTTCACTGAACAACTGTGGGACTAACCCTACACAAGTGCAGTAAATTAAGATACTCTCTCTGGTGCAGCAGTGGAAGGTCACCAGCAGTTTTCCATTTAGTTGTTGTTTCCTGAGAAGTCTCAGGTAGCATAAACTCTGCTGGGCCCTTTTGATTAGGGCTGCAATGTGGGCACTCCCAAATCAGGTTTTAGTTTTTTCTTCTGGTTTTATTTTAAGTGTACATGCAATCCTTGACCTATAACTGAAGTGGAACCTGGAATTTCTGTTGTTAAGTCATGATGGTCGTAAGTTGAGACACTGACGCCACTTACCCACAGATAGGGTTGGCTTATGGCATAGTGGCCATTGAAACTCACGCTGGGCACAAGCCCATGTTCTTGTATGGTTTAGATTTTCTGTGAAGCTTCTTTTAAATCCCACATCCAGAAATCGAACCTTGCTCTCCATCTAAGAACCCAGCAACTGCTCTTTATAGAAATAATTTTCATTTGCATCTAAAAACTATGTAAACAAGGGTTTTTCATTGACAGATAGTCCTGGATATATGACCGCAGTCGAACCCAACATTCCTGTCGCTACGTGAGACCTTTGTGTTAAGTGAGTTTTGCCTCTCTCTGCCACCTGTCTTGGCAAGAGTTGTTAAGCGAACCAACTGCAGTTATTCAATTAGTCCCACCATTGTTAAGCGAATCCGACTTTCCCCACTGACTTCGCTTGTCGGAAGGTGGCAAAAAGGGATCTCGTGACCCCAAGAGACTCTGAAACCGTCATAAATAGGAGTCAGTTGCCACTCACCTGACTTTTGATCACCTGGCCATGAAGATGGTGGAATGGTTATGCCACACCCCTGTTGGAATCTGATTCGGAGGGGAAGGCTGAACAGCTGACAGGGAGTGGGAGTGTGGCTCAGTTGGCTGTGGAAGAAACTGGGGAAGGGCACAGTCCAGCTGGGCAGAGCAGGGGAGAGGTAGAGCAAGGCAGAGGGAGTTCAGAAGAAGACCCAGGCCCACCCCCTCTTCATCCTAGGGCACGCAGGGAGAAATGGAGAAGGGAGCAACCTGAGTTGCATGGCTTACAGGGGAGGAAAGGGCCTTGATCCCCTTCATTAGCTGCAGCTGGGAACACAGTGTTTAAAAAGGGAACTTGCGCGCAGCAAACTGTAGTGAGCAAATTATCTGGTATTGTCCAGGCTTATCTGTGTTCCTGGCATCTTCCCATCTGTGTATGTTTGGCTGTGCTTTCAAGTCTGCAATTCCTTCTCCTGCCCTCTCAAATTAATTACTGCAGTGTGGTTTGTGTGGATTTTTAGTTACAGTTTGTATGTACTTTGTTTTTGGACTGAATTTCCTCCACTTAAAGACTGTTCCTGGGAGAGTTTTTCTCCAGCTGAAGCTAACCTGGACATTGGGGGCAAAGTTGGAGGTAATTAAAGAGACTCTTCTTGCTTATTTAATTGTGTGCCTTTGTGCCACACCCCTTTGGGTCATCACAGGTTATAAGTGTAAAATAAAAGATCATAAGTTTAATCCAGCATGATGAAAGGATCATAGATTTTTTTTCCAGCTGCATTGGGATTTTGAACGGTCACTAAATGAACTGTTGTAAGTCGAGGACTATCTGTATTCCTTGAATAAGAGAGAAAACTTGTCCACTGCTAAAATATTCTTCTCTTTTTTCTTTTTTTTAAAATCCTAGGCCTTTGAATTGGCAACTGGAGACTATCTCTTCGAGCCACATTCTGGTGAAGATTATTCCAGAGATGAGGGTATGTATTTTTTATTTTTTATTTAAATATCTAGGTGTCCTTTGAATCTTTGTGAATATTCCTAGGAAATACATATGAGGAAACAGTCCCTGAAAACAATTTCATTTCCAAGGGGAGGAAAAAGGCTGCATTTCCCCCTCCTCTTTTAAAATCCCACTGCTAACTGTAAGTCGCTCCCTTCTGCAGAAATATTTTTCCTCCCAAAATCCTGAGAGAAGATTTCTGTCCCGTCCTGTAAGATCTGCATCTGTGTGTGTGTGTAAAGATTGAAATTGTGCAGCTTGGATACAGAGCCTGTGTGGAGCGATCTCGAAACACTAAACTTGACCCCGAATGCCAATTTCCCAATTTTGAGGACATTGGACCGTATTTACCCCATTAGGCAGATATTTTTTTTATATCTCTTAAGGATTATCTGCAAATTTGGGTGGTGGGGATGACAACATTTGCCATCTTGAATTTGCTGAAAGGGATAAAATAGAAGATACGGCAGAAAAAAAAACCTGAATAATTGCTTTATTATTAAATTTATAAACTGCCCTGCTAACTAGCAAGCAGACTACTAACTATCATTTAGTAAGGTTGGAACAATTCTGTGACAATTGTTTGGCAGCTAGAAAACAGCAGTTTCAAGCTGGGAAAAAAAAGTAGAATATTTAGCAAATCGTTTTGCAAAAACAAATGTTAGGCAAAATGTTTGTGTTAATATGCGTTAATATGTCAATTAATATACATTCTTTTCTTTTTTTCATCCTGCCCTGTATTTTTTTGGAGCATGGCTTCTGGCAGGAATGTGTATGTGTGTGTGTGTGTGTATTAGTATTATTATGGTATTAGTCTTAAATTCAGTTTTATTATCTTTCTTTTGGGTAAATACGATCATTACTAAATGATTTACGGGTAAGTCCTCAACTTACAACCATAATGGAGCCCAAAATTCCCACTGCAGTCCACAGTTGTTAAGTGAGTTTTGCCCCCTTTTATGACCTTTTCTGCCACAGTTGTTAAGTGCATCATGTGGTTGTTAAACGATCACGTGGTTATTCAGGGACACTGCAACCGTCATAAATACAAGTCAGTTGCCTAACGCCCAAATTTTGATCAGAGAATCACAGTCTTAAGGGAAGGAGTGGCTGTGAGTTCGATCCTAGGTAGATATTTCTCTCTCTGGGCACAATGAGAATGTATCTGCTGAACAAAACTCCTCATTGGTGATAGGAAGGGCATCCGGCCAGGAAACACTCTGCTAGCTCCATTCAATTGCCCAGACTCCACCCGCAAGGGATTATGGGGTCATTAAAAGATGATGATAATGATGATCATGGTCTTATGTGTGAAACAGCCAATGCACGGTTGTAAGTCGAGGACCTGCCCTGTACAGTCCTATTTCCATCTGTGAACCTGTTTCCTCAGAGTGTCCTTGGCAGCGGTGTTGACAGGAGCCTGGCTTACTTTTTTTGCTTTCCTTTTGAAGCGCTGCCGACGGTCCCTGAACTCTTGGGACCCTCTGCATGGGGTTCCCTGCCAAAGTCGGATTGCGTGGAGAACTTTCTTTCTTTCTTTCTTTCTTTCTTTCTTTCTTTCTTTCTTTCTTTCTTTCTTTCTTTCTTTCTTTCTTTCTTTCTTTCTTTCTTTCCTTCCTTCCTTCCTTCCTTCCTTCCTTCCTTCCTTCCTTCCTTCCTTCCTTCCTTCCTTCCTTTCTTTCTTTCTTTCTTTCTTTCTTTCTTTCTTTCTTTCTTTCTTTTTAAGAAACTAATTCCATTTTTCCTCCCCCTCTTCTTTTATATCCCCTCCTTGCCCTGCCCTTCCCGTTCCTTATCTCCTTTGTTTCTCTCCTCCATAGACCACATAGCTCACATCATAGAGCTCCTAGGCAATATTCCAAGGCACTTTGCTCTCTCTGGAAAGTATTCTCGGGAATTCTTCAACCGCAGAGGTAGTCCCTCTTCTTTTTAAAGGCGCCGCGACGCAGACAGAAGCAGACTGAAAATTGCTTGCTGGCAGCTCAGGGCCCCAGAACACATGTCCGAAATATATATATATATCTGTCTCTCTAATCATTATGTCTGTCTGTCTGTCTGTCTGTCTGTCTGTCTATCTATCTATCTATCTATCTATCTATCTATCTATCTATCTATCTATCTATCTATCTATCTTATATATCTATATCTATCATTATCTCATCTATATATCTAATTTATCTATGTCTCTGTATCTGATTATCTATATCTCTATATCGCTCTATTTATAATTTATAATTTATATCTATATCTTTATCATTTATTTGTCTAATTTATCTATATATCATTATCTATCATCTATCTAATTTATCTATATCTTTATATCTATATCACTCTATTTATATCTTTATATCTATATCTATCACTCTATAATTTATATCTATCATCTATATCATCATTATCAATCTAACGCTTTATCGCTCTATTATCTAATTTATCTGTATCTCTATATCATTATCTCATCTATCTAATTTATCTAATTCATCTGTATCTAATTCACTCTATTTATCTAATTTATATCTATATCTATATCTCTATATCATTATCTATCTCTATCATCTATTATCTCTCTAATTTATCTATATCTGTCTCTATATCTATCTAATTTATATTTTGGTATCTATATCTAATTTATCTATACCTATCTATCTAATCTATATTTATCTCTATCTCTATTTATCTATCTCTATCTATATTTTATCTATCTGTTTTATCTATCTATATCTATCTTTCTGTCTCTTGTCTTATCTATATGTTTAGGACTTAAAAGCTATGAAGGATTGGGTGCTTCGCTGTCCCACAAGGCAGCCTGGCCCTCTGATTTGAACTTTTTCCCCCCCCTAAATTCATGCTGCAAGCAACATTCGCGTCTCTGTGTTTTCAAGAGGACGGCCGGTCTGTTTCTGTCTGTACCGGGCCATTCTCCTTGTGTGCATGCCTTGTATTGATTAAACTGTTGTATGTTTCTCTGTTTTGCTGGAAATATGCTCCAATGCAGATCACATAGCATTGATCATTGAACTACTGGGAAAAATCCCTCGAAAATACGCAGTGTTGGGAAAATATTCCAAGGAGTTTTTCACCAAAAAAGGTAATGGTGTTTCTGAACCCCCTAATATCAATATCAACACTAGCTCTTTCCACCACCACCCCTCCCTAGAAAATGACTCATCCTTATGAACGATGAAGCATTTATTAAAAAATTTAAAAAATACATGTTAAAGAACCTGTGCAGAATGAATTTTGTTTTACACGTAGTCCTTGACCTACCACCACAATTGAGCCTCAAATTATTGCTAAGTTAAGTGAGACCTTTGTTTAGATGAGGGCCTGATTTTATGCCTTTTCTTGCCACTGTTGTTAAGGGAATCACTGCAGTTGTTAAATTTAGTCACACCTGAGTACACAGATAAACCTAGAAGTGGCCTCAATGACTCTCTAAAAAGAATGCAAATGACCAGCTGTCTGCAAGGAGTATAAATCCTTCCATTCCCCCACCATCCAGCCAGAGCTGAAGAAGCTTCTTGGATGAGAAGTGAAATGTCTTCAAAAGAAAAAACAAAGTCCAGTTGCCTTCTGAAAAAAGCAGCTCTGGGACAACTATGACCTGGACGACTGACAATCTCTACAGAGGTTTAACCAGGACCCTAACTTAACAACTGCAGTGATTCACTTAACAACTGTGGCAAGAAAAGTGGCAAAATGGGGCAGAGCTCACAGAATAAACGTTTCACTTAGCAACATCAATTTGGGGGTCCATTATGGCAGTAACTTGAGAACTTCCTCTAATTGCATCAGAGGCCCCCCCCCACTTTTTAAAACATGTAGTCTTTCGCCTTCACTTAGATTGCTTTTATATTTTTTCAATCCTTCTGGGTGATGACCCCAGGTGTGGCACAAAGGCAACACAGTCAGATATTCAGTAAGAGTCTCTTTATTAGCTTCAACTTTGCCCCTCCAATGTCCTGGTTACCTTCTGGCTGGAGAAAAACTCTCCCAGGAACAGCCTTTGACTGCAAAAAAATCAGTCCAAAACATGAGCAACACAAACTGTAACTTAAAGTGCAAACAAGCCAAACTGAAGTAATTAGTTTGGAAGGGCAGGAGCAAGAATTTCAGACTTGAAGGCACAGCAAAACTCACACGGTTGGGAAGACGCCAGGAACACAGATAAGCCATGATAACACAGGATAAAGTCATGTTTGCTCCCAACAGCCTGCCACACGCAGCCTGCCTTTTTTATTCACTGTCTTCCAGGTGTGACTAATGAAGGGAATCAGGGCCCTTTCCTCCCCCATAAGCCACGCAACCCATGTTGCTCTCCATTCTTCCCTGCGTGCCCTAGGATGAAGAAGGGGTGGGCCTGGGTCTTCCTCCAAACTCCCTCTCCCTTGTTCTATCTCTTTCCTGCTCTGCCCAGCCAGACTTTGCCCGTCTCCAGTTTCCTCCACAGCCAACAGAGCTACACTCCCACTTCCTGTCAGCTGTTCCTCTTCCTCCTCGGATTCAGACTCTGACAGTGGCATGACAGTGATTGTTGGTTTTATGGATTGCAATCTGTTACACTTCCACTGTTACCAAGAATATTTTTACTTTTTTCTATTTGGTAACCCGCCAAGGATCATTTTAATTTAGCAGGGTATAAACAAACCAACCAACAAGCACAAGTGTTTATTGCATCCCTGAAGGCATCTGTTGGATGCAATTAGTATATGTATTTGTAGCAGGAGTGTAACGCGCATTAGATAAATGATTAATTTGGGAGTTTGTGCAGTGATGTAACCCTGTAAAGAATACATATCAAAATGACCCAAAGGAACTCTTCGATGATGTTATTTTGGGAATGAACTAAATCCCTGTTCAATAATCAATATACTTTCCTCTCTTTGAATTTTTTTTCCTCTATTTCAGGGGTTCCCAACCTTTTCTATATCCTGCACCCCTAGAATGCTTCTGATATATTCTCGCACCCCTTACAAAAGTTAATTATGCATATAATTATGCATATACACTATAATTTTGAAACTTCTAAACCCAAGTTTTTGCTCCCTCCCCAAATATCATCTCATATCCCTGGTTGGAAACCCCTTTTCTGTTGGAAAAAGCAGATTTTTTTAAAAAGAGAGAGCATGTTGCTAACACTAGAATTCTGAAATAATAAATATTGCCCTTGCCCCTTTAATACATTGTAAAATCAGTAGGCCCAAAGATTTGGAAGGGGGGTGGACTTCATTGAAAATAACTTCCTGGCTCTGCAGCGCCCCCTTGTGGTTTGCTTTATGTTAGTTTGACTTTACAGAATAACAGAACAATAGAGTTGGAAGGTCTTCTAGTCCAACCTACTACTCAGGAAGGAAATCCTATATCATCATGGACAAATGGCTGTGCAGTCTCTCCTTAAAAACCTCCAGTGTTGGAGCACTTACGATTTCTGAAGGCAAGCTGATCCACTGATTGTTAATATAACTTTATGTAATATATAATAAGTTAATACTGTGTTTCCCTGAAAATAAGACCCTGTCTTATTTTTTTGCCACCAAAAAAAGCACCAGGTCTTATTTTCGGGGGATGTTGTCCACTGACTAACCTCACTTGTGCGCATCACCCCCGGCCTCCTTTTCGCTGTCAGAGGCCTTCAGGAATTTCTTCTGTGGCTGGCAAGGCTTTCCTGAAGGCCTTTGCAGTCAATAGCAGAGCTTTGGATCGATCCTGAACTTCGTTCTCAGCTACAGAGGCTTTCAGGAAAGCCTTGCCAGCTTTGCCAGCTGTAGAAGAAATGGGCCGCCAAGGCAGGTGTCGGGGTGTGCAAGGCTTGGCTACAACTGTCCAAAGGTAAGTAATAGGGCAGCTCCACCCTTCATCCCTATCCTAGCTTAATTTTTACCCGTCCACTCTGGAGGGCTTATATTCCGGATAGGGCTTATATTCCGGATATTCCGGCTTATATTGGGCGCACGTGTAAAAAATCAAGCTAGGACTTACTTTCAGGGTAGGTCATATTTTGGGGGAAACAGGGTACGGCTGCCTTCCCAAAACTCAAAAGAGATTCCGATCACATCATGACGCGCGCAGAAACTAACCCTTTTCTCTCTTCCGCTTTTCCCATAAACGCAGGAGAACTCCGGCACATCACCAAGCTGAAACCCTGGAGCCTCTTTGATGTTCTCGTGGAGAAATACGGTTGGCCTCAGGAAGACGCGGCGGAGTTTACCGATTTCCTGATCCCCATGTTAGAAATGGTTCCGGAAAAACGAGCTTCCGCTGGTGAATGCCTTCGGCACCCTTGGCTGAATTCGTAGCAGGAGCCTTGGATCAAAACCCCATCAGGCCAGCCCTCCCTTTCTCCACGCATCAAACCTAAAAAAAACCATGGTGACTTGTCATAAAATGCTCTTTTAACAGGATGGCTTCAATCCCAGTCCTTTATTTTTTACTTTGGAGGTACTGTTCTGACTTTTTTTTTTTTTTTTTTTTGCTTTTCCGTGCACTGTGTTTTGGGGAGGAGGAGAAAAGAGGAAGGAGTGTCGTTTTTGTCTTCAACTGGTAGTTCTACTGACTGTCTCCAAACATACCCCACCCCGCAAACTTACTCTGTGTCTTTAAAGCATTGTTTCTTGTGTTGTGTGGAATCCAAACATTGACCTTTGGAAGCACATCTCCTCCATTCTCTTCCCTTTACTGTGTTTCAGGCAGGTTTGTAACTATTTATGGAAACTATTTTAGCTGAATATTATATAATTTACAAGTGTGAGACATTTATCGAGTCCGAATTCGGAAAATGTACAATTCTTATCTTCAAGCAAAAGGGACCTTGTTCTTTGTAAAATAGCGTTATGTAAATGCACCCTGTAAATGTTTATTTCCATTTAAAACTAAAACAAAGAAACAAAAACGGGGATGCTGCACAAGTTGCAGAGTTAAAAGCTATTCAATTGAAAGTGACTTGAGTATACCAATTGCATGTGGTGGGTTTTGCTTTAGGGAGCTATGTAAACGTCCCTTTCGGTAGCTGATAATTGGATTTCGAAAGAAAAGTGACTCTTGATATCTAAAATTTCTCACTTGGATCTCCAAGAGGCACTTTAAAGGAAGTCTGAAGTGAAGAATTTAAAGAAAATCTTGGAAGCATTTTTTGTGCAGAACTGTGGATGATTAAAAAAAAAAAAGGCAGTCCTTTTAAAGGAGGAAAAAGAAAGAAAGAAGCAGAAATGATACAAACCTTACATTAAAAATGAAAAGATCATGCACCTTCCGTTCATAGCTTTACCTGTTTCAGAAACAAATTGCACTAGCTTATTTTTTTTTTCCTCCCCCATAATCGACATATTGAGGAAGTAATCTTCCTTTTGTAAGTTGCACACAAAAAAGTTAGGTGTTTTTTTGTATTAAAAGAAGAAAAAGAAAAAAGAAGAAAAGTAGATTCCAAAAAGAGATCTTCTAGGCAATACAGATTTTAGAATGTAAAATACAGAGGTGTCTTTTAGCCTCTTTAAAAAAAAAAAGTCGGTGGGAATGAATGTAAATTTATTTCTGGTTTTACACATTAATTACGGTGCCACTTTTGTCCATTTTAAAAAGTTATTCACATGCCTTTTGCAATACTTAGATTGTGAGACGATTCTCTCTCTCTCCCCCACCACCCCATATTGTAACAATAATTAATTGTTTGAGGTGCTTGCAGTTGTCTTAATTAAAGTGGTTGTTTTTCTTTTTCCAGAAATTGTCCTGCTCCCTCTGGATTGTTTTTGGGAAAGGGGACAAATGCGAAACGGCATTTTTACTCGTTCGGTGTTTGTTAGAAAAATCAAATCGGCCGGGGATTCAGAGGCATTTGCCTTTTTTTGTTTTTCCAATGTTTATTCAAACAAACCAACAAACCAACCTCAAAAGCAGACCGAGGCGAAATAAGACATCTCAGCCTTGCTATATATATATACATATTCCGGAAGGCGAGTTAAATCCTTTTGAAGCAAATGTGGTGCTAGTTGCTAGGATGCTTGTACGCAACCGTAGCTTTTCCAAGAGAGCAGTTGTAGATACAGATTTTGGATGGAACCAGGCAGAGCCCATAAAAGGACTATCAGTACAAACCACGTTTCCAAAAGAAAGAAAAAAATCGATGCATCATAAATTTGCTTTATTACCAATGCCTTTCTGAAGGATGCAGCGTCTTGCATTAGATCGACGAGAATATTTTTAGTTCAGGGTTGAAATTAAGGGTCCTCGGTGTTCTCCGACCTGCGTGGTTTTCTCACAGCCCCAAACTAGGAAACTTGGCACTGATGACGTTACCTAGTTGGGTCGGGAGACGTCTGCCAGAAAACCCACCCAGCTCAGAGAGTGCCAAGGACCTCAGTGTCTCATTGGTTTAACAGCCTTGCAAAGAACCTAATCAATTGGAGAAGGGCCTCTTATCATGCTTTGCCCCGATTGGCTTACAGCAATATGCAAATCTTCGATTCAAAGGAGGGAACAGCATTCCTGGATGGTTGTTGTCCTTGCCCTTCATTGAAATTCTTCCCCGGGGTTGGGTGGGTAGGGGTAATGTGAGGGTGTGTGTGTTGCGGAACAAGGATTATGGAAGAGTTGCTTTGGTTTGAGTGGCTTGTCCCCGATGATTATTTGCAATCTGTATTCTATTTATGTACTATATAAAAAGGAGGTGATTTTACATCAGGCTTGAGACCGTGTTCATTTCCATGGGATACACAAAGTGAAGTCGTTGCTGGATCTCCATTGGAATTTGGTGACAATGACCCAGCAAAGATCCCACTCAGCAATTTTATTTTTGGACCCCGAGTCTTCCCCAATGGTAGCTTGGTTTATTGGGCTGCTTTCCTCTCTCTGCGGAAACCCTGCAATCCGTGGGTGTGTACATGGCGCCCCCTGGAGTAACTTTAAAGAATCTCACCTGGCTAGCCTGCTAAATTGAGAAGGGCTTTATTGTGTCCATCTAATGGAGGGACGCGGTGGTTCAGTGGCTGAGACATTGGGCTCGTTGATCAGAAAGGTCAGCAGTTCGTTGGTTCGAATCCCTAGCACCGTGTAATGGAGTGAGCTCCCATTCCTTGTCCCAGCTTCTGCCAACCTAGCAGTTCGAAGGCACGTTAAAAATGCAAGTAGAAAAATAAGTGGGAAGGGAACAGTGTTCCATGCACCTTTGGCGTTTAGTTCTGCCGGCCACATGACCACAGAGACGTCTTTGGACAGCACTGGCTCTTCGGCTTTGTAACGGAGATGAGCACCGGCCTCTAGAGCTGGAAACAACTAGCACGTACATGCGAGGGGAACCTTTAAATAATCCAGGAAGCAGGTAAGAAGAAATTCTGCTTCATGTAGGTAGTATGAAGGAACCAGCTACTTCTCATTTCAGCTTATGATATTATGCTAATTGTAGCATACACTGGCAAGGATGGACTATAATTCACGGAAACTGAAATTGTAGTGACTTTATGCTGCCCCAATACAATATAGGTAGTTCTTTTCTATTACCAGGTTTTATCGGTACAGATAGTCCTTGACTTATGGCCACAATGGAACCCAACGTTTTGTTGTTTCTAAGCAAGACATTTGTTAATGTTTTTCTGTTTTATGACTGTTACCAGTTAAGTGAATTGCTGCAGTTGTTAAATTAGGCCAAGGGGTCGGCAACCTTAAACACTCAGAGTCATTTGGACCTGTTTCCCACAGAAAACTCCGGGAGCCACAAAATCTTTCCCGTGCTCGACTATTTCCTGAGCGGCTACGAACTAGCATATATAATTGAATTAAATGTTCTGTTTTCTTCTGAAACTTTTCTTGGATTTATCCATGGTTAGCCTACCATGGATCAAAAAGCTCAATAAATCACGTGCCGGCAAGTGTTGCACATTGGTGGTTGTGATGCATATTTTGAGACAGGGAGCCACGGCAGAGGGATGTAAGGGCCACCTCTAGCTCCAGAGCTACGGATTGCTTACCTCTGAGTTAGGCACACCATGAATCTGTCTTCCCCATTGACTTTGCTTCTCAGGTCACAGTAGGGGATTGTATGACTCCAGACACTGCAACCAGTCAGTTGCAAAGCTTCTGAATTTTGATCACATGACCAGGGGATGCTGCAACGGTCATTAAGTGTAAAAAAAAGGTCCTTTTTTTCAGTGATGATGTAACTTCGGTCACTAAATGAACTGTTGTAAGTTGAAGACTACCTGTACCAACAACAGTCAAGATCGGTAGTCTGGAGGTAGAATATATAACATTATTGATTTGCCTAGCTATTCCTGTCTCGGGCATCCTGAACGTGAATGGATTTGGGTTGTGTAGTCCAAAAGGCACTTGCGATATGAAGTGTCAAAGAGGACAGGTAATGGAGCCCAACATTTCTGTTGCGAAGTGAAACATTTGTTAACTTGAGCTTTGCCCCATTTTATAACCTTCCTTGCCCCGGTTGTTAAGTGAATTGCTGCACTTGATAAGTTAGTAACCTGATTAGTAACCTGATTAAGTAAATCTGTCTTCCCCCTTGACTTTACTTCTCAGGAGGTTGCAAAGGAGGCTCACATGACCCCTGGACACACCAATGGTCATATATATATATATATGAACCGGTTGCCAATTTTGATCGCATGATCACAGGGAAGCCAATGGTCGTAACTGAAAAACAGTGGGAAGCCGCCTTTCAGTGGCGTAGTAGCTTTGAACGGTTCCTAAAGGAACTGTTGTAAGTCAAGGACTACCTGTAGTGTTTCGCATTGAAGAATGCCATTTGATAAATAGCACACTACTAACTGTAGTAGTTTCTGCTGCTAGCAGGGGTAGCAGTTTCCTCAAGACAGCACTATATGTTGGGTAGAGTAGAGTAGAACAACAAGAGTTGGAAGGGACCTTGGAGGTCTTCTAATCCAACCCCCTGCCTAGGTAGGAAACCCTGTACCATTTCAGAAAATTGGTTGTCCAATCTCTTATTAAATACTTCCAGTGTTGGAACATCCACTACTTCTGGTGGCAAGTTGTTCCACTGATTAATTGTTCTAATACTCAGGGGAAAAAATGGCTGCCAGTTGTTAAATTTCTTCAGAGTCCTTTGGATTTAACTGGCTCCATGTTTGCATTTCTTGCTCTCAGCGAATAGAAGCCTCCTTTGGCCCAGGTTAAGTCCGCTGAGGTACCCACAACACCCTTTCAAACGTACACTTTCTGAAAACAGCAAATTTGCAAAACAAGAGGGTTTAAAATTGACATAATTGTGATTTATTAACATGAATTAAAATGCCCAACCAGTGCTGCAATGTGACAGTATATTAAAAAAAAATTAAAAGTTCATATACTGTACTACTTTCACAAAGATCACACGCTTTTGCAAAAGACTCATATGTACAATACTATATCAAATGAGAAGCATTAAGCAGTTTTACACGCAAAAGGAACAGTATTTACAGCACTTGTCAGAGACATTAGAAACAATCTATACATTAAATTACAATGTCTGAAAAGAAGTCTTGAAAAGAAAGGAGCCGTGTTCACACCAAACTATAAAAAATATCTGTATTGCGTCTTCTACTATATGCACACAAAAACTGTTGACAGATGAAGAAAAAAAGAGAAAGAAATCTGTTAGTGCTGTCCACTTAGCTGTGTACTTTTTAAATTACATATGTATAAAAAGTAAATATAGGAAACATTCACTAAATGAAGTTTTTAACTGCAACGATAAAAATTTAAAAGTTATGCAGCAACAAATCTTACTGCCAGAACAAACAGAGCTGGAATGTTCATGTACAAAATAATAATTAAAAAAAAAATTCCTAAAAAAAAAACCCACTGGCTTTCGCCACAGAGATTTAGGGATTTTTTCTTTAAAAAAAAGCAAAAACTGGAAAGAATACGATGAAAAGCACGCGCGCACTGGTGTTCGCTTTTATACAAAGTATAATGTACAAGCTTTAAAAAGTACCTTGAACAGGTACATATGAAATATACAGATTTTTACAGAACATTTTTAAAATGTTTAGAAGCGAGGAAGGAGGGGGGAGTTGAGGAGGAGGAGGGGGGGGTCCGGTTTTTAATGCCACCCTGAACCATGATAATTGTTTTGAAATGTCGGTGGCACCTGGGCTCTGTGCATAGGGATCTGCCCGGGCAACGGAGATGCCTGCTGAGGTCCTTGTACGCCATGCGGAAGGGAGACTGAGCCAGGATGAGGACAGAACCCGGAGGCGGTAGGGGTGGCAATACTGGTTGGTGCTTGGGGCTGGAGGTGTGAGCTCTGGCTGGGAAGCAGACAGTGTGGCCCTGTTCCAGTTGGCGGATGAGGAGGTCCGGATCCCAACGGGGGATGATGCGGCTGCGATGGGTAAGTTGACACTGTCGGATGAGCGCTCGAAGGGAAAAGGGAGGGCCCTTGGTGAGGCGGGTGATGTAGTCCTTGGGCTGGTGCTGCGTGATGACTGGAGCTTAAGACGTTGGAAGGGGGCGGTGGCGGTGGCGGAGGGGGCGCTGAGCTGACTACGTGCTGGTGTTGTGCTTGCAACCCTTGGTGGGCTGTAGTGGGATGCGTAGGAAGGTGATGAGGGAGGGGGGCGGGAGGAGGAGGAGGAGGAGGAGGCAGGTGATGACTGGCAGCTTGAGAGTGGATGTGGGAACCGGTAGCCACAGCGTGTGCGGGGCTCACCCCGTGGGCCACAGCATGCTGCGGGTGTGGGTTCTGCTGCTGCTGCTGCTTCACGAGGTGTGGTCCGGGAGCGGCAGGAGGGGGTGGAGGTGGGGGCGCCCCCACCACTGAGCTCTGGTGATGAATACTGGCCGTTGGAGATGGCAGGAAATGCCCGCTGTTGACAAGGTGGCCCGAAACGGGCTGCTGACAGGCGGTCCCGGCGAGGGCTTGATTTGGTCCAGAGGGAAAGACGGTTTGTTGGGACGTGAGGCTGCTTTTGATCGGATTGTAATTCTGAAAATTTCCTGAGGGGGGTTGCTGGTTTTGATAATAAGTGGAGGAAGGAGGGGGAGGGGGAGGGGGAGGCGGGGCAGCAGCAGCATTCAGAGTCTGTTGGTGAAACTGGTTGTAAGAGACCGAAGAGGTTGGGGGAAATAACGTCCCGGTGTTTGGCTGCTGGGTGCTAGGCTGGAGAGTTTGGGTGGTGGCATAAAAGCCCCGGTGAGAGTCTCTCTGAGGCATCCCCACCTGAGGAGACGGCGGGTGTTGAGGTCGGTATGGTGATCCTAAGGGTTGGGAAGGCGGCTTTGGTGACAGGTAGCCGTGCTGAGCCGGGGTGAGGGGGGTGGAGGGTTTGGGAGGGTTTTCTATGTGAGGTGAAGTGGGACAAGGAAGCTTCAGCGGTGCCGGAGGCGGTTTCTGGGAGAGTGGATCAGCTGTGCTGCGCAGGAGGGGCTGGGATTGGGGAGGAGGTTTTGAAAGTGCTTCAGCGTTGTTGGACAGCTGTTTCTGTTGCTGGTCTGGTTTGGGGTGAGTTGTGTTGTCAGCCCCAGGAGTGTCTCCTGCACTCTCACACTGGGAATCCTGCTTGGTTGGCGTTTTTCCGAGTGACTGAACAGGAACTACAGGATTTGGTGAAGGAGAAGTCTGCATCAAGACAAAGAAGCATTAAGTGTCAGTCTGTTGTTAAAACACATTCATTCGGGATAATAATAATAAGAATAATAAGAATAAGAATAATGATGATGATGATGATGGTGTTCTGTGTAGGCTCAAGAACAAGGAGCACAAAGAACAGCATTTCTTCACAAAATACTCTCACTTGTCTGACAACAATTGGTGTCCATATCTTTTAATGTTTTGAACCTTGTGAAAAGAAAAAAACAGTATCCTTGTTCTGTGAACTATATATAATTAATTAAAACTTCTGGGGGGAAAAGTCATAGCTTTAATAACATTGAAAGACCTCATTTAAAACTTGTGAACTCTTTCATTTTGTAGCCCAAAATGTCACGCCCCTTAGTGGTTTTGCAGCAGAGAATTAGCAAGGTATATTCATATTGTTTCTTTAAAAGAAACAAGGCAATATTTCATTGGTATTAATAGATCGATGCAATACCTGGCATTAATAAGATAATGGCTTTCAGTGCCATTTCAACAACTAAACATTTTGAAATTTAGAAGCAAAATAGGCATATCCTGTAGTATTTTAAATACAGATAGTCTTCGAATTACGACCACAATTGAGACAAAATTTATAATGGTGAGACATTTGTCAAATAAATTTTGCCCCATTTTACCACCTTTCTTGCCATAGTTGTTAACAGGGATGTTAAGTGAAGCTGGCTTCCCCACTGACTTTGCTTGTCAGAAGGTTGTAAGAAGTGATCACATGACCCTGGGCCACTGCAAATGTCATAAATACGAACCAGTTGCCAAGCATCCAAATTTTGATCACATTACCTACCACGGGGATGCTGCACCGGTCATGTGAAAAATGGTCATAAGTCACTTTTTGGTGCCTTTGCAACTATGAACGGTCACTAAACAAGCTGTTGTAAGTTGAGGACTACCTATATTGCATTTGCTTCTGCTGGTAAGAACTCCATCCTGTCTTGAAACAAACCTGTGCAGTTCCTTAGCACTGTGGTTCCTCTCTCACCTATGTTAACTGGTACGGGGGGAGGGGGACACATACTCCTAAGCTTTCTATTTGATGACATATTTCTGCGGCTCACAAATGTCCAGAAGTATCACCTCAAATCTGACCTGGGCTCTATTTAAGAACTGCTTTGCTGAACTCATAAAACCGGTCAAGTCCAGCATTCTTTTTTTCCATCTTAATCTCTCTTTTTTTGTCTCCAGCATTTGTTCATTAAAATTATACGGTCTCTTTATGAAAACTGTGTTTTAATTCTAATTAAATTCAGAAGCTAAGTAATAGAATTCAAGCCCTCTAACTCTCTCCCCCCCCTCCCTCCCTCTCTCCCATGCTCTGTGAAACGGTACCTTGCTTGGTTTTAGAGGACTCTTGCACGTCTTCAGAGGAGTATCTGGGGATGGGCATTCACTTGTAGGCTCCGGATTTTCAGGATCAGTTTCTGCAACAAACAAGAGTCTAGAAATAGAGGTGTTGCTGTGTTTGGACACAGTTAAGAAATGGGGGGAACAGATTAAACTTTTATATATGCAACAGACAGAAGCCCAGATCATTGTCCTAAGATTCATTAATAGTGTCTGTGATGAACAGTTGCCACCAATCAAAACAGACCAGAAACCATAGCAATAGCCCTTAGACTTATATACCATTTCACAGTGCTTTCCAGCCCCCTCTACGCAGTTTACAGAGTCAGCCTATCTTCCACAACAATCTGCGTCCTCATTTTAATGACCTCAGAAAGATGGAAGGCTGAGTCAACCTTGAGCCACTCAGGATCAAACTCCAGGCAGTGGGCAGAGTTAACCTTTAATACTGCATTCTAACCATTGCACCACCAGGGCTCAGCAACCAGGAGTTGTTCCAAAAAGGAGTGTGATCAGAAGCAACTAAGTGATCTCTTACCAGGATCCTTGTCTTTCCTATGATCACTAAGAAGCAACGCTCGCTGATAACTTCGCTCTCTCACTTGCTCCACTGATGTTGAAGAGGTCCTTTAAAAGAAAAATAAAATTCTATCTTGTAATTTGCTTCTTAACAACAAATACTAAGGCAACTTTAATTCAGCTCCCCTTGCTATCTTAACTGGGTTTGAAGGTGCTTCAAAACATTTTGATGGCTTATAGTTTAGTGTCCATAGAATATTTATGCTACAATGATTAAGGACAATGCAGAGGCAGGGAAATCTTCTACAGTCTTAAAAAGCCCTTTGGTTGCTGTGTGCTTCCTCATGGAAAAAACAGTGGGACGCAAGGAAAGCCACGTGAGTAATGATGGATGAATTCCACGGTAGTTCACATGGTGTAGGATCCAGATCAGGGGTGTCAAACTCGTGGCCCGCGGGCCAGATGCATCACACGCTGGCCACGCCCACTCCTGGTTTAGCGAAGGGACCAGGTCGTGATACATCAAGTGACGTGACACATGTTTGAGACCCCCTGATCTAGATAAACACTAGTGTAAGTCCCCAGTGTAAGAACTATATAATTGCTCAGGGACTGAACAGGACTGTGAGCTAAGCCCCCTGAATTTTTTTTTAATACTGGTGAAATCTGTAGCACAGCACTTATTAGCCCCAGGTAAGAAAGTAGGCAGGTTAAGTCCAGCAAGGACTCTGTTAAAGGAGTCCTTATCCCATGTCTCTTTCTCTCTGCCCTACCACAGGGGTCCCCAACCTCAGGCTGCAGCCCACTACTGCGTCTTGGGCCACAGAAGTGGCGAGCGAAGACACGCCTGCAGCTCCACTTACACAAGCAGCTGGTGAAGTACAATTACGTGCCTGTTGGCTCGCCCACCGCTCACACATAACCATTCCTTCTCCCTCCAGGCTGCAAAGCAGGAAAGGTGGAGGGCCACTGGCCTAGAGAACTCCACCTGCCTAATGGAAGGGGGGCAAGGAGATGACCAGCTGGTGGCACTGTTTGCTGATCACGGGAGCAGGTTCTTTCCTTCACCCTTTTTCTGGGAATCATCGGACCGTGCCTTTCCCCCTGACCTGTGTGCTAACTCATCACACTTTGCCAAGGGAAGGCTGGCACACAGGGCTTGGCCAAAGAGAGCCCTGTGCCAAATCAGAGGCCTCGCTGCAACCAGCTACTTGGAATGAATGAGTTCTGCAGGATGGAATACTCTGAGGATTTGGCTAAGAGGAGTGGTAAAACTGGACTTGGGTGTTACATCATCTGCCTGTGGTGTAAATAACCAGCAACCTTAACAGCAGTGAAGGCAATCTTGGAGCAACAAGGATGATTGTCGTAATGCTGGATTCTTACACAGACATTTCAGCTCAGCTTCCTTGGGCTCATCTGCTGCTGCTTTTAAATTCTTCTTAGGGTTTTGTTTTTATGTCATTTTAGCTCTTCTATATGTAATTTGTTTTTACTTTCATGTGTCTTTTATGCTTTTGTAATACCCCGCATCCTCGTGGCTGGTATTTGCCATAATAATGGTTGGATTTGACTTGACTTGACTTGACTTGATCAATCACACCCAGCCTACAAACAATGCAACTTTTTTTTTTTAAATGGGAGAAGCTTTTCCAGTGCAAGCCATAACTGGTGTAAGAATTAAACTTGGAGCTATCTGGTTTCAGAGCAGAGTTACACAGATTCAACTACTACCCAGTTTTAAAGCCATGATATGTATGGCAAGGTGTTCCCTGAAACAATGCAAGAAGAGGCCAACAGGTCTGAATCACCTGACAGTGACTTAAGACAGTGACTTTCACACTCCTGAAAAACAAGTGGCCTGAGAAAAGATTTGAGTAGTTTCTGGCATTCAAAGCAATTTCATGAATCATCTGACACACACAAAAAATGCTCTTGCCCTATTCAGCCTCCTGCTATCTTTGTGATTTTGATGGAAAGCCTCTGTGCTTAGTTTCGCGCCTCCCCCCCAAAAACCCCCTGCCAAAAGATGATCTCTACCACAGCCCTGATTGCACTATCATTCTTATTATTCCAGCTAAGCACCAATAAGTCCACAAGGCCCCATGGTTGGACACCCCTCCTCGAATGGCATCGCGTGTGTTTTTTCTATATTCATTTGGCTTAAATTGCAAGGGATAGTAAGACCTGAAAGTCTGTTACCATCCAAAAGACTCATTAGTCTTTCCTATGCAGTTTATAGGCAGCCTGGTATTACTTGGACATTTCTCAAAGCAATTTGCGGTAGTCCTTGGCTTATAACATTTGGTGAGTGTTCAAAGTTACACGACAGCCCTGAAAAAAAGTGAGCTATTACCGCTCTTCATAGTTACGACCTTTGCAGACTCCCTATGATTCAGACACTTAGCAAACTGCTTCGTATTTATGACCGTTCCAGCATTCCCATGATCACGTGATCAAAATTAGGATGCTTGCCAACTGACTCATATTTACGACGGTTGCAGTGGTCAGACTAAACTGCTCCTGAGGAACAGTGCTGTCGTAGATGATCAGGTTCCAAGTAGCCTACACAGGTTAGTCCTTGACTTGCAATAACTCATTTAGTGACTGTTCAAAGGTACAATGGCACTGAAAAAAGTGAGCGTTTTTCACATTTACAATCATTGCAGCAACCTCGTAGTCACATGATCAAAATTCAGACAGCTGGTGAACTGTCTCATATTTATGATGGTTGCAGTGTCCCTGGGATCACGTGATCCCTTTTTGTGACCTACTGACTAGCAAAGTCAATGAGGGAAGCCAGATTCACTTAACAACCGTGAGACTAACTTAACCACTGCAGTGATTAGCTGTGGTGAGAAAGGTCGTAAAATGGGGCAAAGCTCACTTAACAAATGTTTCAGGAAGTTTGGGCTCCATTGTGGTTTTAAGTCAAGGACTAGCTGTGTTTACAAAGCACAGATCACATTGGGGGAAAGCAGCTTTTGCCACTGTTTTAAGGTTTGACTACTACTGATCATAACTGGCAACGTTAGCGAGCTCTCGGGTGATTTTTGAGAAGGGACTTACCACTGGGCCTCCGGATCGCTCTTTTCACCTGAAGCCTCCTTTGAGGAGGAAGCGCTTTCGGCCTCTTCTGAAATGGCACTGTGCTCAGCGGGTGGCAAAGAGACGGGGAGGCTAGCAGGGTGTTCCCTCTCCGGCTGCTCCCCGTTTTCGCCGCTGTTGTAGCCATCGGTAGCAGCACTGCTGTTTCCTCTCCTGGCTGCATGAGGCGACATGCTCAAGAGGGAAAAGTTTTCTGCTTTCGAGCCGCTTTTTCGGGCTTCTCGCTGCCTCTTGCGGTATTCCAGAAGCGACACCTAGGAAAGAAGCAAAATGGAAAAATGTGATTTCTCTGAAGTATTACAGCACAGGTTGCTTCCCCCACCCACCACCCAAAAGATTCTTGTGCGCTGTAATGTCGCCACTATTTTGAAAAGACAGTGAAAAATGATGTGTCAGTTTTTGTCCCAGTCGTCCTAGCTTTGTTTTATTTTGTGTTCTTTGAGCATCTGAATAACATGCCAATTTATTGTCCCAAGGGGGCTTTTTTCCCAAAGGCAACTGGACTTGGTTTTTCCTTGAAGAGGTTTCGCTTCTCCTCCAAGAAGCTTCTTCAGTTCTGAAGAAGAACTGAAGGAAAAGCAAAGCCCAGTTGCCGTCTGAAAAAGCACAACCATGGCCTGGATGACCGAGAATCTCCGTAGACATGCTAATGTATTCGTTGTAGCATTTGAAAAGCAAAAATGTGGCAAAAATTAGTTTAAAAATATTTGACACATGGGCATTAGCTTGCTTTTCTATTGATGTAGAAATTTCTGCTTATGAAGCATTGACAGGTAGTCCTTAACTTATGAGTAGTTGCTTAATGACTGTTTAAAATTACAACAGACTTCAAAAAAATTACTCTTCAAATTGACAACTGCCATGACCCCCCCCCCCATCCCTAATATTGTTATGTACATTTTCCTCAAGCTTATTTCAGCAGAGGGAATAGTGCCTCACTTAACAACAGCAACTTTGGGCTCAATTGTGGTCATACATCAAGGACTGTTATATACCTTCATTTTATTCCATTATTTATCTACTCCTGTGGCTTTGGAAAACTATATATAAAAAAGTACAACTGAAGTGTACATAAGTATTTGCCTTCAATAGTTAAATTAACCTTCAACATTGCTAGTTCATAAGTCAGTTCAGTTTGCCAGTGGGTGCCTACACTAAAGCCTTTGAAAAGTCTTACCAATATAAATGTATAGACAAGCGGAAATGCCTTCCTGCTGTCAATTTGCGCCTTAAGTTAAACTTTCACTTGAGGTGGTACCTTTTTCTTTTGTGGAGGATTCTGGGGTGTGCAATTGCCATCCATCATGTTGTCACTATTGGCAGTCCTTCCAAAACTAATGGCGAGTCCCTCTTCAGAAGTACAAAACACAGGCGTTTCCACAAACAGGCCCCGAGCGTCTTCTGGAATCAGGCACTTTGACTCATTGATCCGGAACCCACCGCCAACTTCTAACTGGTGTGAAGGAGTTAAGTCTCTCAAATTAGAATTCATGGAGAAATTGACACCTGTCCTGTCGGGACTCTTGATCCAGGTCGGATACACTGTGCCCCGCCCGCAGTGAGCCGTTTCCAGTTGGCTGTTTGCATCAGTCCGGTTGTGGCAGGGAGCCTCCAGCGTTTTATGCAGTGCACTTTGCTCGATGGCTTCCAGCCCTAGCTGGAGCTCGGAGGAGAGGCTTTCTTTTTCTCCTGAGCACTGCCGGGGGCCATCGGACCTGTTCCTTGGGCTGGAGTAGCCAATCGTTTTGATCTCTTGCAGGCATATTTCCGTGAGGCTGGCATTTCTGAACGGATTGAGTGCTAGCATGGAGGAGCAGGAACGTTCGTAACCCTGTCCAAAAAAGATTGGGGTGGGGTGGGGGAGAATGTTGGGGAAATAGCATAAAACCGTTAGCCCAAATAAAAGGTCTCTCCGTGGTAACTATTCTGGTAGTTTGCTTTTAATATATATTGTTCATTTTTTTTCTGGATTCACTTTTAAAGCCAACTTGTAGATCTATTCAATGGAGATCTATAAAATATGTGAGGTTTTTCCTTAAAGTTGTAGGTGTGGTTCCTATAGACACTGCAGAGGCGGTCTTCAGCCGGTTCTGACCAGTTCTGGAGAACCAGTAGCAGAAATGTTGAGTAGTTTGGAGAACCGGCAAATCCCACCTCTGACTGGGTGGGTCTTCTTTAGTTGCCCTGCACAGGAGAACGGAGCTGGAAAGCAGGTTAGTGGGGTGGGGAGGGAATGGGGATTTTGCAATATCCTTCCCCTGCTACGCCCACCAAGCCACGCCCACAGAACCAGTAGTAAAAAAAAATTTTTTTTGAATCCCACCATTGAGACACTCGTAAGTTTTTATTTCTCTTTGTCCTTTCCTATTGTGCAATTTTTATTTTTAATATTCTAATTTGCAGATCAATAAATATCTGGAAAATGTGGGAGATTTTTCCTTAAGGTTACACAGATGTGTTCACACAGACATGCCTAACTTTTTATTTCTCTTTGTTCTTTCGTATTATTCTACTTTTAATATTCCAGTCGTTCTCTTTGAAAACTGCTTTTACTGAAACAATCTTGAATCATAGCTGGTGATAAGAACTAGAAAGTTCCGGAAGAATAATGAAAGTTAATTATTCCTCAATTGACTGCATTGAGACAGTCTGAGAAGAAGACACCAAATTGATTCCTTTATTTATGATTGGGAGTTTCATTAAAAGACAATTGTCTGAACACTTTGCCATATCTAGATTGCATATCTGTTAGTCTATTTTCTTTCGAGTTTTTACGTACATTCCATCAACTTTTTTCTTTTAAAAGAAAATCCTTATCTGCATTGTGAAAGTAGGAACTTGGGAAGCTAGTCCCTAGGAACTATTCACCAGGATTTCACATATCTTTTATTATCTCTTAGGATGTACTGTCTGCAAATGTGTATTCCTACAAACCTCCCTGAACTGCACATTCTCTTAAGAATTTACAGTGTAGAAAAAGATTAGCAAAGCAGACCAAATAAAACTTCCCACACAAACTTACCTCTTGATTAAATGTTCGCCTCTTAACTTCTGGAGAACTTTCAGGTGAAGAAATATTCTGCAGTAACAAAAAAAAAAAAAAAAGGAATGTTTAAAAACTGCAGAACCAAACCAGTCTGATGATTTTTTGAAAATAAGGAACAAAATAACTTCTCTTTAATCATGTCCAACTATCTATGATTTAGTTAAGGGTTGATGGCATTGCAGGAGCTGACCAAGTGTGAAAAAAGAACCCTAAAAACAGGACCTGGGGCCTATGACTCACTCTGATACTTCCTCCTGAGGAAAAGTCTCTTTAGAAGCATCCTTCATAGTGTTCTAAAAGTAATGGTAGCGACAGATTACAGGCAATCCTCGACTTATGACCACAACAGAGACCAAAATGATTGTTGCTTGAGTGAGTTTTGCCCCATTTTACGACTTTTTTTACCTCTTCTTGTTAAGTGAATCGCCGTAGTAGTGAATCTAGCTTCCCCATTGACTTTGCTTGTCAGAAGGTCACAAAAAAGGAACTTGGGACATAGCAAAGATAATAAATATGAAAAACTGTCGTAAGTCACATTCAGACTTACGGATTCAGCATTCAAAATTCAGGCGCAGCTGCCAAGTGCCTGAATTTTGATCCTGTGATCATGGGTGTGCTACAAAGGTCGTAAATATGAAAAACTGTTATAAGTCACATTTTTCAGTGCTGTTATAACTTTGAACAGCCACTAAGCGAACTCTTGTAAGACGAGGATTACGTACAGTTTTATTCTTCATAAACAGAGCTGATTTTTTCCCCCCGAAGCAATTAAGGTACACTGGTTGCTTTATCTGACAAGGCAAGGCAATGGAATAGCTGAAGGCTCACCTCAAAGTGCACTGCGTTTCCATGGACACATGGAATCACCGAAGTAACAGATGAATAAATAGGTTTGTAACCATTCCTACAGGTTTCCTCTTCCGTTTTTATTCTGGGAGGCGTGGCAAGCAACAATGGATCTGAGGCAGAGAGATCGGCATGGGTGGGCGTGGCGTATGGAGAAGGAGTGGGCGTCGATGTTTCCGAGTAGGTGGAATCCAGCAGCTGGTACTGCCTTCGCTTTTTGAGTGGCGTTGTCAGATCTGTAGGTAACGATGGGGAGAAGAAGCAGAAGCCCAATTAAGTGATTTTTCTTGGTCGTACGACATTGTAGCCAGTTGCAAACAATGTGTGATTAGAACAGGTTCATTAACTCATCATCGGCTGCTAAAATGAACTGTCATTTTAAAGAAATAAATGCATTTGCTCCACCAAGACGTCTTCCCTTTTTTCAGGAGTTGAAACTGATATATATGAACAAAACTTCCCACACAAACTTTGTTTATATATATAGAAATATGTATGTAAAATAGTTGCCATGGTGGCGCAGTGGTTAGAAAACAGCAGTATTACAAGCTAACTCTGCAGTCTGCCAGGAATTCGATCCTCACCAGGCTCAAGGTTGACTCAGTCTTCCATCCTTCTGAGGTTGGTAAAATGAGGACCCAGATTGTTGGGGGCAAGAGGCTGACTCTGTAAACTGCTTAGACAGGGCTGGAAAGCACTGCGAAGCGCTATATAAGTCTAAGTCCTATTGCTATATATATAGACACACGCACCTACTGAGAGAAAGGGGAGCCTTTCTCTGTCAGTACTTGAGGCATAGTCCTCGACTTACAGCAGTTCATTTAGTAACTGTTTGAAGTTAAATAGCACTGAAAAAAGTGACTTGACTGTTTTTCACATTTACAACCACTGTAGCATCCCCTTGGTCATGCAATTAAAATTGGGGCGCTTGGCAACTGCCCCGTATTTATGACAGTCGCGGTGTTCCCAGAGTTATGTGATCCCATTTTGTGACCTTCTGACAAGCAAAGTCAATAGGGAAGCCAGATTCACTTAACAACTGTGTTACTAAATTAACCACCGCAGTGATTCGCTTAACAACTGTGGCAAGAAAGATTGTAAACATGGGGCAACATTCACCTGACAACTGTCTCACTTATACAACAGGCACAAGTCGAGGACTACCAGTTAAAAAGGCATTTGAGAAAAAGAGGCTTCCCAACTGGTGGTCTGGAAACCATAAGCCACACCAGCCCTGAACATGGGATAAGGGTGAACTACATAATGAATGTCACCTGGCAAACAGCTGTCGGTCAGTAATAAGGGGCTTCTACTTTCACCGTTGACTGCAGGGCTTCTGGATCTTTCGTGGGGCGAGGAAATGAAAAACCCAACAACCGAGTTTTCTTCTTCCATAGCTTGCTTTAACCAGCGCTGCAAAACACGAGGGGTGAAGATGAGGAGGGTGGACACTTAAAGTTCACCAGGGGTGGCATTCTACTGGTTAAGACTTGTTCTATAGAACCGGCTGTTATGATTCTGCACACTTCAGAGAACTGGCAAACCATGCCCCTGGATGGTCCCTCCCCGCCCAGTTAGTCCTTATCGTGCATGCACAACAGTGCACACATACCTGATATCGCTGTCTGCATTCTTCCCTGCCCGGTCACTCCTTAAGGTATTTCTTTTTTTTCCCCCTCCCGACAATCAGCTGTTCCCATAATCAGCTGTGACGGGATTCCCGTTGCTTCGCCCAAGAGGCTTCCCTGAGGCCCAGGAGGCCCCAAAACGGAGGACAGAGGGGAGCTGTAGCCCCCCCCCCTTGCTCTTTTTTTCCTTCCTGAGCCCCAGGGAAGCCTTCTGGGAGCAAAAATGCCCCCCCAGAAGGTTTTTGAGGCCCAGTCGGCTCAAAAAACGGAGGGGTATGTGTGCAAAAAAAGAAGCCAGATCCACCCAGTCAAGTGGCCACGCCCACAGAACCAGTTGTTACAAAATTTGAATCCCACCTCTGAATCTCACCTTATACAAACATTGTTTTTAAGCTACTGTCATTATAAAAATAAAATATGAATTATCTGTACGTCAAAAATAGGGAACAACATAAATGTAATCAGCTTGGCAAAATAACAAAGGCCTTCGCCCAATGGTGGAATGACAACTGATTCAATGCTGCTACCGAAAAGCAATTTCATTGGGAATCCCTCGCCACTTCCTTCCATGCAGAAAACTGATTTATCAATTTTTGGGGGATGTTCTATATAACCCTAGGGCAGAGGCCTCCAAACTTGGCAACTTTAAGACTTGTGGACTTCAAGTCCCAGCTATAGCTGGCTGGAAAATTCTGGGAATTAAAGTCCACAAGTCTTAAAGTTGCCAAGTTTGGAGGCCTCTGCCCTAGGCTATCAGGTAATATTACCTTTTTACAGGAACCCAGGATGCTTTCCATCGGTTCTTTTCTCCGCCGTTTTTCAGAAAGGAAGGGCGATGTAAAACGGATATAGTGCTTCGGAGTCGTATATACATGTGGGCTGAAAGTGAGGCCTGGTAAAGAATTCAGCTGGGTCGCCAAGACCTCTGGGTCGGTGGTTATGCGCAGAGGCTTTTCCGAGAGGTTTTCCATTGGCTTTCCCGGCTTCTCATTCTTCTCGCTTAACCACTCACTCACCAAGTGCTGAAACAGAAAAAATCAGCAGAGCCCTTACTCTGGCGTTCCGATGAACATGAGAGAGAGAGAGGGAGGGAGGGAGGGAGAGAGAGAGAGAGAGAGAGAAAAGACATACAGGTAGTCCTTGACTACCCTGGTTTGTTTAGTGACCGTTCGAAACTACAGTGGTGCTGTAAAATTCATACTTTTTTCACACTTGTCTACTGTGACCCCATGGTCATGTAATCAAAACCCGGGCGCTTAGCAGCTGCGTCATATTTATGACAGTTGCAGAGCCTCAGGGTCACGTGATCCCCTTTTGTGACCTTCTGACAAAGACAACAGGGTAAGCCAGATTTACTTAAACAACCGGGTTACTAACTTAACAACTGCCATGGTTCATTGTGAGCAAGAAAGATCGCAAAATGGGGAGAAATTCACTTATGGTTCTCGCTTAGCAACAGAAATGTTTGAGTTCAGTTGTAGTTGTAAGTCAAGGACTTAAACTGCATTAGCTACTTTTTCCTTCTCATCTCAGACAGAGAAGCAATGAGTGTCCCACGTACCTTTTTTGTTTTTGGGTATTTAGTGGGGCATTTATTAAGTGCTGGGGCTTCAGGTTCAGGAACGATTACAGCTACGGGTGTCTCGGCTTCCGGCTCAACGGAAAGCACGGTGGCTTCCGGTTCGTTGTGCTGTGAAATCACTTCCACATCTGGAGAGGATGGCTGGATATCCGAACACATGCTGACGGTCCTGTGCCTTCGTCGCTGCTGCCCAATATGCGTCCTATTCCGGGAAAAGCTTTTCCTCTGTTTTGTCCTGTTGACTTTGGCAGGGGTTGGCTTGGTGGCAGCCTCCTCTTTTGCTGGTTCCTGAACATTACACATCATCCAGAAAGTTACATAATTTACACGCCTTTCATCAACTTTGCGCGTTTCCCCAAACTGGGGAAAAATACATGAAGGATAAAAACACATGTTTGGCAGTACCACTTGTACATCTTATTTAGGATCATTTTAGCGTTTCTGTGTGCCTTGGCAGTATCTTTTTTTTCTTTTGGTATTTGGTTAAGAAAAATGGCAACTTTCTAATTCATCTTTCCCTTAATGTAAATATATTTGCACTGATTACTGTGAACTCTAGGGCTGCATCCACGTACGATTCCAAATCTCAAAATTCTCTTTCTTAAGCAAACATTAAAGCATTGTAAAAGTTGGTGAACTAGAATGAAACAACCAGTTTGATGACTGGATGACAGAGGCTCAGGCCTTCACTGAAGTCACAGAGACTCCTGTGTGACTTGGGTTGGCCACTCTGTCTTAGCCCAGCCCATCTCACTATATTGCTGCCTAGACAGAGCAGAGACACACAAATGTATTGCCCCAAGAAGTGTGGGATAGGAACAGAGCAATGAAGAAATAACACTGCGTGACTCTATGCAAAAAGCATCAAAAACAGGTAAGATAATTTCCAGAGATAATCATTTAATAAAACGCAGGCATCTACCTGAACAAATTCCGTCTCGTTGATGATCTGGGTATCTCTGCATTCTGATTTTATTTCTGTTTTAGCTGTACTGATTCTTTCCAAAGCTTGTTCTCTTCTTTTTTCTCTTTTTTCTAACCTGGCAAAAGCTTGAAGGATCGCTTCCATCTTGCGTTCTTCTCTGGTCTGAAGAATTTAATAACACAGATGCTTAAACAACTTATGCATTAAGTGACTTAAAATACAAAAAAAGAAAAGAAAAGAAAAAAAAAGGTATTCGAAGTACTCTTGACAGGTCAATTCATAAAATCCATTTTATAGAATTCACATTTTGTTCCACAGTAATGGTATGGCATTTATATTTTGAAACCTGGTAAATAGGTGCATGTACCTGCAGTATTTACTAATAACATATTGAAAGTTTCAAGTGATGGGGACCCAGTATGGATTAGAATTAAATGAACAGTTATTTCATTTTAGAGTTAAAGTAAAGTAATTTAATAAGAGATTTTTTTTTCTACATGAATAAATCCATATATTATTTTTAAATGCACTGGTATTTCACAAATACAGTATGTAAAATATTATAATCTATGAATAGTAAACATGTTATCTCCCATCTTAGTATTCTCTGTCATAAACGAGGTCAGATTATCTGAGCAACTTTCTACAGTGCTTTTACAATGACTAGGATTTAAACTTCTTAGAACATAAAAAACATTATCTCCTTTATTTGAGGTATACAATTAGCCCTCATCAGTTCAAACAAATCATTATATTAAGGTGATCGCTTATGGCGATAGTGTTTATTATAGATGTCACAAGCACACAAATTAACTCACCAAACACCTGCATTTATGAATATTACTCTGATTCATTTTTTTCAGAGATAAGGAGAAAAGTTTAAATAAGCTAGTGCTGAGCTACTGAGATTTTTCAACTTGGCATGCCTCTGGGAAAGTGACAATAACCATTTCATTGTGGTCAGGGACCACACACAGAAATTGTTGAGTGGTGAGTGAAACTTGAACAAGGGAATTGTGAGGTTTTATACTAATGGGAGCACATGAGATCTGTACACCTCCAGATAAGTTTCCAACAACACATTTCCTCTTTTCTGTGGAAATCAAAGCCCTATCAATCTCAGATAGAAATTACATGAGGTCCTCAACTTACAACAGTTAATTTAGTGACTGTTTGAAGTTACGACGACTCTGAAAAAAGTGCCTTATGACCATTTTTGACATTTATAATCATCGTAGCATCCCTGTGGCCACAGGATCAAAAGTCGGACGCTTGGAAACTGCTTCATATTTATGACGGTTGCAGTGTCCCAGGGTCATACGATCTCCTTTTGCGACTTTCTGACAAGCAAAGTCAATGAGGAAAGCTGGATTCACTTAACAACTTAACAATTACAGGGATTCACTTAATAACGGTGGCAAGAAAAGCTGGAAACGAAGCAAAACTCACTAGCAAAACAACTAGCAACAGAAATTTTGGACTCAAAATTTGTGGTCTACCTGTACCTTAATGCTCATTTCCCTTCATCGCAATAACCAGTCTGAACTGTGCCTTGTTTTTATTGCCAGCAAGTATCCATCACACACCATTCCCTCAGTTGCCAATAATCCAGACAGCTGGAACAACTTGAGTTATGACCAGAATAGATAAGTCTGCCTCCACTATGGTTCCAGAGTGAGCCCAGCCTTCAATGGCTACCTTAAACCATTTGACTTCATGTATAGCATTATCATAGGGTTCGTGACAGCAGCCACTGAGGATTCTATGAAACATAACACTTAATACCATTATTTGGACTACTATTTACCCCTTTCGGTCTTCTGATATATCTGTTTCGTACACACAATAAAAATATCCTCTAGAAATAATATTTGGATCACTGTTGATGGCAACAGGATGTTCAAAGTTTTCTATACATCATCACTGTAGATCTCCCAGCCTCCATTTTGACAACTCTGGGCAAATACCTGTAAGATAAAGTTTTCCACCACTGTTGCCACAGAATATATAGATCCGAAAATGCTTCCCGAAGATTCTAGCATGTGTATTGTTTCATACATACTTGAATGCAACCTTAGATATTAATTTGATTCAAGTGCCAATAGTACACAAACGGCCATACATAGTCAGCTTCTACCGTTAATATGGATTTCTCTTATATTTTACAACGCTAGAAAATGTTCAGCTATTCTTTTTATTAAAATCTACTTTAAAAATTGGCTGAAAACTGGAGTCTTGGAGGGACTGGAAATATCTTCCTATTGGTTGACAGGTTTATGACATCACTTCTGAATTTCCCCAGCAACTGTAGATACACACGCACAGGAGCAGCTTCTGTTTTTACTCTTCGTCTGCCTGCTTTGATAGTTCTGCTGTTACCTATCAGGCATCAAAATCTTCTAAGATTCTTAAGGTGAGCAAGTTGATTTTTCAGATAGGAGGAAGTCTTTCCAGCTACTGCTGTCAGAACTTTTGGTTTCTTTATCTTCCATCTTTCCTAATTAGTTTATTGTCCATCACTTTTTTCCAGCTTGCTTACAAAATCTGGTCTAAGAATTGCAGATTTTTTGAGAAGGGAAAGATGCAGGACTGGGGGGAAAAGTTACTAGATTTGGGTGGGTGGGTGGGGGAATCCAATTTGTTGGTTGCTTTCCATGGCCATAAGATTTCTCCTTGCAGATAAACAAGCTGAGAAAGAGAATAAGTAGAGTTACTTATAGTAAAGCATGAGAAGCAGAGCGAAAGCCAATGTTTGTAAAAAAAAGGTGCAAGATAACATCTTTTATTTGATGCCTTCAACTCAGCTGGTAGTGGGGAGGGGGGAGCCAAAGTTCAAAAGAGTTACCACCCAAACTTGACATGATGCTTTAATTTAGTACTTCTCTCACCTCTGCTGAAGAAATGCCATCTATTTTGTCATCTTTATATTTCAATTGTAAGAGTATGGAAGGAAAGTGCATTTGCTATGCCCTACACAGTCCTAAGTTTCTATGAACAATGAAAGATACTTATTTCATGAGTGAAATCAAACACTCAAAGATGAAGATCTTAAAAGTTCTTTTCTAGCCCTCTTTCTCCTGCAATTGCCTTACAGCCGATCATGCCAAATGGAAGTTTACTCATCTGTACTCTCATGCCATTGAGAACAGTGGTAGTCACAGTTTCTTCTGCCCAAGGGCTTAATTTATTACATGAACAGGAGCAATATATATGCACATGTTTCCTTTCTCTCTCTCTCTCTCTCACACACACACACACACATATATATATATATATATATATATGTTTTCTTAAGTTTTCGCGGGTACTTACATGTCTGGCATTCAGCTTTGTTCGGGTATTTTCCCACGTGGTGCTTTTAAAGTTGTAGCAATGTTTCAGCAGAATCTCATCTGCCATCATACAGAAGCCTGATGATGGCAGATGAGATTCTGCTGAAACGTTGCTACAACTTTAAAAGCACCACGTGGGAAAATACCCGAACAAAGCTGAATGCCAGATATATATATACACACACACACACACACACACACACACACACACACACAGGATTCTGTACTTACTTTTCAAAATGATCTCGCAGCCCAAAGCAGATGGAATTCCATAAGCTGTTTTGGGCCTCTTTCAATAAATACAGGTAGCCCTTGATTTATGAACACAATGGAGACCCACATTTCTGTTGTTTTGCCCCATTTTATGACATTTCTTGCCACAATGGTAGTGAATCACTGCAGGCTTCCCCTTGATTTTGCTTGTCAGAAGATTGCAAAAGGGGATCTTTATATGACCCTGGGACACTGCAACTGGTTTAAGTACATGCCAGTTGCCAAGCCTCTGAATTTTGATCATGTGACCGTGGGGATGCTGCAATCACACACGTCATTTTTTTCAGTGTCGTTGTTTTGAACAGTCACTAAATGAACTGTTGTAGGTCGAGACTACTTGTATTTATTTCCTAGATGCATTAAACAGTGGAGAAAACAGGAATATTTTCCTGTTTTCAGGTTAGGATAACTTGAGATGGAAACAAACAAAAAAATAAAATAACCCAGTAGATGATGTTTCAATGTTTGTTTCTTTCCTTTGAGGAAAACTGCACAATGAATAGAAATGAGGGGAGATACAAAATGCAACTGGAACTGATCTTTCAGACAAGAGGCAAAAGATATAAGGACCAGACAGCAACAAAGTCATAGGCTATGAGAGTTAGCTTTAGGTTCTTAATGATAATTTAGTGCATATAGAGAAGCTGAGGGCTACAGTACCGAAATATTGAATATATTCACATTTTAAATAGGGAAAGAAAACAGTTAAAACAAGAATGCTTTAGCTACTGAACAGAAAGAGGAAGATTACTAGTATGCCAAAGCAAATACTAAAACTAGAGAGCAACTGGAAAGGAAGTGCAGGGGTCAAGATTTTAAGATCACTATGACAGATAACATTATTTCCTGAAAAGATAGGCTGAAGAGGGTAAAAGGTTTGGCTAGAAACTCATTATTTAAAATAGGAGGAACATCTTTAAGCAGAAAAGCACTAAGTATTATGTAGAGTAGCTTTAGAGAAAAACCCTGTTATAATGATTAAGGATTAATTAATTTTGTGAGAATGTAAACCAAGAAAAATAGGAGATATACACACCAGGCTCTGTAATAAGAGGCCAAGAAAGAAGATGAAAATAGTTTTTAAAAATACCTCCTACTTTTATTTATATAGATCAGTACAAAATAGATTAATATGTAATTAAGTAGCTATCACATGAAATAAATTATTTGTCAATTTTAATCTTTAAATGAAGACGCTTTTTCTCATTTTCAGAGTTCTTCCTAAATACATGTCTCTTGTTAAAATTCAGGCTATCTTCAAAGTTCTGTATTTCACTAAATGTTTTAATATTCAGCATGTTTGTTCAACATATTAAAAGACAAATATCTGTTGTCATAGTGATATTTGTTTTCTATTATTAGAAATATATTCATAACTAGTTTTGAAAACAGAGGGCTCTTTATCACCATGGCCAAACAAGATAGGTTAAAATAATAAAAATCAAAATATAGAAAGTATTTCAGAGGATGACAGTGCATCAGATACAGGAAATAATTCAGCAAAACAAATCCTTGAGAAAATATACCCAACCTTTTTCAAAAATTATGAAAGCTCCCCAAAAATCAGAAACACATACACACACATAGGTTTATATAGAATTAGCACATATCAGGAGCAGATTTCAAATATTCTCAAATGCTAAATACCTAGGAGAGGCAGCAATGATTAGCATGGGAAGAGCACTGTCACTCATCTTTAGTGACAGCTTTAAGCGGCTACTAGCTTCCCAACTTACCATCTTCCTTTTCCTTTCTGCAATCTGCTCCTCTGATTCCATTTCTACTTCATTGCTAATAGGAGTTTTTTCTTCTATATCATCAATAAAATCTGGCTCCTGAAAGATGGAAATGACTGCTTTTACAGAAGCTACTATTGCTGCTGCTACTGCTGCTGGTGTAACCTAGGGAACTCTACGATACTAGCGTTGCAATCCTATACACACTTACCTGGGAGTAAGTCCCACTGAAATCATTAGGACTTGCTTCTGAGTAGACAGGAATAGGATTGCACTGTAAAAAAAAATCTCACGTCACAGCTAATGCAGGAGAGGATCTAACATGCAGAACCTGCAACTCATTTAATAGCCCACTCAATTAATAACCTAGATCAAAGGTATTTTCCTAAGGTCCAAAAGTATCTTTGATATATTTGCACACCAAAACAGCAAAGTAAGATTTACTTTAAAAACTTCAGCATCTCAAGCTATGTTATTTTAGTAAGTATTTTAACTCGAATGTGTAAAATATTTCATTTTGTTTAGCTAATAATATGCATCAAAGCTTTGTTAAAGTATTAGTTGACAAACTTCATATGCTTCCAAGTGTTTTACTAACAGTGCAATCCTATGCATTTTTCCTACCTCACTAAGTACAACGGACTTTCTCCCAGATAAACATTTACAAGGTTTAGCATTGGTATGTGTACAAAATTATCTAATGAGGAATTTCTCACAAACTGCATTTAATAGGGTATCATATTTATAGCTATTTTTTAATTGAATTAAACATAATAATTCATATCATTTCTGCTACCCTGAAAAACCTCAGAGCTATTTATATATCTACAAAAAATTTTTTAAGAGTATACATATTGGATATAATTAAGGAACTAATAATGACACATTAACATTATGTATCATCCATCAGTTTTCTAGCAACTGAAGTTAAAATTTATAGTTGCCTAAATAAAGTAAAAGCAAAGCATAGTACACCTGTCAGCATATTTTCATCTCAACCAGTGTACTTTATCTGCATTACAATTCCTACCAAAACTGGGAGGGCAAACTCTATTCCTTTACATGTTCATTTTTATCTTGTTTAGAACATATTCAATTAGTGCCATTTACATCAAAAAGGATTGCTGAGATGCTTTGGGCTTACGTGCAGGAATCCCAAGTGCTTTCCTACATTTTCTTTAAAAAAAATAAAAAAATCTCCAGAGCCACTTGCCTGCCTTCCAATTAGGTTAGTAATTGGCTTAATATTTTAACCTCATTGGTCTGGTTTCTAGTGGGTTTGGGCGAGACACAGCAGTGATGCTCATATGTGCATACACACAGGTTTTTTTAAATCACAAAACACCATGCGGGTGTCTGAGAGGCATTTAACAAGTACTATGTCATGGTAGAAAAAGGAGAAAAGGACCATTTTTTTCCATATGTGATTTGTCTTTACTGGAAGAGTAAGCTGAATACACTGTTGCTATAGATCAGTGTTTGTAGGAATCACATGCTGTACCATGCGGTCGACAACAACTTGCTGCAGCCAACTTGCCATGGGACAAGAGTTACACTAATATCAAAGAAACTGTGGAATAGAATCATTGAAGAAAAGATGCCAAAGGAGGGACAGAATGAAAGGTGAAGGGCAAAATTTTAAATATTTTTTTTAAATTATTTTAAATAATTAAATTGAATGGTTGAATTGTCCTGCAGCAAGTTGCCCTGTAGTGAGTTGGCCATGGTGGGTTGGTCCCACAGAGAGTTGTCCTGTTCCATGCATCATGTGCAGCTGGCAGAAAGGCAAACAACAGCCTGGGAGATTTGGATGTGCACCCTCAAAAGCAGCAAATACAAAATAAGTAATACGATAGCTTGCTTCACACTGACATTCTCTTTCAGTGTGACCCTGGCCATGCTCACATGTAAGCTAGAACTAGAATTCTAGCTCATCATGAAAAAAAGGGCTTGGACCTGGATCTGTTCCATCAAATCTGGCTCCTTCAAACAGCAGCCATGGCTGACCTGTCAGGAATAAACCGAGTATGCCCATAGGCTCCCATTGTTAGCAGCTGCTCAACCAGCCCAAAGTTTTGCAAGTTACTTGTGCTGGAGCTCTTGGGCTTGCTGCACCCACAAAATGAGGACTGTAAGTCCCAAACCAGGGAGACAAGAAACCAGGCTTTTTATTCCTGGTTCATTTTAGCCACCAGTAAAAATTAGTGAAGGAGCTGTGTGCATAGTCAGGAGTTAACTCCCAGTATATCCAGTTTCTTCATAATTCTGACTTAAGGGTTTTGTTTTGCTCAAAGCAGCACTGCTTTTGTTTCCTGAGAAAATTGTGTATGTGTGTATTATTAACTATTATCAGGCATGCTGAAACAAGTTCTCTCCTGTTTTCCTGCTCAGCAAGTAAGAATCAATTTACCATTAAAAAAAGCCAAATAACACAACTGACTGATTCTAATTGCAATAAACAAAAGTAAATACAGTATAATCTGTTTATAAATAAATACAGCTCCTACCAGCTTCGTCCTCTGAACAATATCCTTCACAAAACTATTAAGTCCTGGACTCTGGTTTTCAATCTCAGTCTTCATTTCAAATTGGTATGGTGATTATGTACATGTCAAAAATTATTTAAAATATTAAGGCAGATTCTGGATTAAGTGGGTAAATCTGTAAAACTCTCTTGCATTAAAATAATCTCTACATATCTGTAAATTCTTATCTTGAATAAAAGTTGAAAGTGAACCCCATAGAGGATGATCGTGATAATTCAAGGCACAGCATGATATCCTTACATCAGTGATCTGCAAAAGTATTCAAAACCAACTCTTGTTGTATACTGATGGAATTCAACAAGAATAGTTGATGAAGGTTGAAGAAATCAGCAAGGATTTAAATTCGTATCTTTATTTTAGAAAAGGCATCAGAATTATTTCTAGGTTCAGGATCCAAGCAAAAAAGCTACAGTTCTTAACCCTCTCTGTAGCCTGCCAAGTCCCATTTTTGTGAGATACATGGTCATATACCGTAAATATGGTACCCAAAAAATAAACAACGCCCCCTTGCTTTTGCTGAAATTTTCTATGTGAGAAGATTAGCAACAGAACAGAATAAATACCTGATTATTTGAGATCGACAATCGAAGGGGAGAAAGTTTTCTCTGTCGATTTTCTGGAAACTTGGTTTTGCCTGCTGCTACTTCACAATCCAACGTGATATTCTGGTTTTGAGTTTCCTTCTCCTTTTTCCCCTTTTTCCTTCTGGTTTCATATCCTGTGTTTATATTTTCGGTAGGCTCAGAGGGACGCTTCAACACTGGGCATTCTGGGTTTTCTTTGAGGCAAGCACAGTCCACTTTGTATTTGCTTGTTTTAAAACAAAGGAAAATTAACATAAGAAAAGCTTGTGGCTATGATTAGATTTTCTAGGAAACACACAAATGGAAGCCTAACTCTTTTTACAACTACTCAAAATTATATTAAACAGACTAGCAATTTTAATGAAAGTTATGATCAGCTCAAATCAATCCACTACAGGATATTCACTGATGGGTATGGACTATGATTGATCACACTGGTCAAATACAAGTTGATTGCCTGGCCCATCCAACTGATTTCTGTGCCTGAAGGCAGAACCTTGGTTTCCCTGTTCCTAGTCTAGCTTATTATAACCATTACATGCCAGTTCTCTCATAATTACTAAAAGACAATCAAATTGGTATTTTAAATCCTAATTTAGATTTAGTGAAACTTTCACTGTATGGCCAAAAAGATGAGGATGAAAAAAGATAAGTACCGTATGTTCGAGTATAAGTCGACCCGAATATAAGCCGAGGCACCTAATTTTACCACAAAAACTGGGAAAAACTTATTGACTCGAGTATAAGCCGAGGGTGGGAAATGCAGCAGCTACTGGTAAATTTCAAAAATAAAAATAGATACCAATAAAAACTTTCACTAGGACAGTTGAGAATAAGTTTGATGTTCACAATTTCCTCTTTGAAAGAGACCAGTAAATAGGGAACAAGAAGATGAAGAAAAAGAAGTGTGTTTTTTCACACTTTTCACACTGCAGTGAACAAAAATGGCATCATAGGAACAGGCTTATTCTCAGTCCAAAGGTTTGTTTCTGATTTCTTCCCTGATTTAAGGGAAATTTGGGAAACGATCTCACTATCATGAAAGGTTTGATTGATTCACTAACCCAAAAGAAGATGACGATAACAGTGGGAGGCAGGAGTCACTCTCTCCCTTGCAAGAAAAAAGCAAGAGCCGTTCTTATGATCTCTCTCTCTCACCCCCGTAATACAGTCAAGCCCTTTCCAGCACGCGCGATCTGCCGCTGCCGCTTTGCACCTTGCAAATGCAAAATCCCGGGGTTTTTGCATTTGCAAGGTGCAAAGCGGCAGCGGCAGATCGCGCGTGCTGGAAAGGGCTTGACTGTATTACAGGGAGAGAGAGAGAGAGAGATCATAAGAACGGTTCTTGCTTTTTTCTTGCAAGGGAGAGAGTGATTCCTGCCTCCCACTGTCATCAACATCTTCTTTTGGGTTAATGAATCAATTAATTTGGGAAATGATCTCACTATCATGAAAGTCAGTGTTCTCTGCCAGTGGGGCATTTGGAAGAAAATACCCCGTGGCATATCCACGCACGTGTAAGGGGAATCAGAAATCCCCGCGTTCAATGCCTAGCACAGCAGAAGAGAAAACGCAGCTGTGAGCAAATACTGGGAAAACCTTATTGATCAGAAGGAAGGAGGCAAAAGAGGGAGGGGTGGTGGTGGACAGAGGTCCCACTGGTATTTGTGAAACACTTGGTCGGCAGCGCTTAAAGTCAACGTCCTTGCTCCCACCCACCCAAATCCACGAAGTCCCCCAATTGCGCAGCCCAGAATTGCCCTCCCCTCAGCAATGACGCCTGGTATTTCCCGAGACAAAGCTCCGCCGTGCAATGAAAGCGCCCTGGCTCTTGGCTCGCGGGCTCAGAAAACAACGCGAGGCGAGGTCGCTTCGGCTCCGCTCAGCTTCGTTTCCTCAGCCCTAGGTGCTTTCAGTCCGCTCAGGAGGAGGAGGAAGTGGTGGCGGCGGCGGCTTGCGTTGTTTTGTGAGCTCTAGGCTCGGGAGCTCAGAAAACAACGCGAGGCAAGGTCGCTTCGACTCCGCTCAGCTTCGTTTCCTCAGCTCCAGCTGCTTTCAGTCCACTTGGGAGGAGGGGGAGGTGGTGGCGGCGGCTTGCGTTGTTTTCTGAGCTCTAGGCTCGCGGGTTCAGAAAACAACGCAAGCCGCCACCACCACCTCCCCCTCCTCCTGAGTGGACTGAAAGCAGCTGGAGCTGAGGAAACGAAGCTAAGCAGAGCCAAAGCAACCTCGGCTCGCGTTGTTTTCTGAGCCTAGAGCCAGAGCGCTTTCATTGCACGGCAGAGCTTCTTGTCTCGGAAAACACCAGGCATCGTTGCTGCCCCCTGAGGGGAGGGCAATTCTGGGCTGCGCGTTTGGGGGACGTCGTCGCTTTGGGTGGGTGGGTGGGTGGGAGGGAGTGAGGATGGACGGAGTCCATGAAGTGGGGCTTGCCTGCCCTTGCTGGCTGCCTCTGCTTCCTTAGGGGCGGGGAAGGGGGCTCATCTGGACCAAGGGTGAGTCTCTCCCTCAGTTTCCCCTGAAGGATCTTCGGTTGCTTTTGCCTTCTCCCTACATCTTCCCTCCGTTAAAATCCCTCCTACACACACACACTTATTTTCAGTCGGATAGATTTCGTGTCTGAGCATTCTCACATGGCGGTGGGTCTTTCCCCCCCAAAAAAAGTTAAAAAAAGAAAAAACAATATATCCTCATGCAAGAACTTTTCTGCTTCCGATTACCCCCATGCTTAAAAGTTGCAAAGGAAACACGGAAGCAGGGAAGCGGCTGCCCAGCTCCGGAGCTCCACACCATTTTTTTTCAGAGGGGAATCTGACTCGAGTATAAGCCGAGGGCGGTTTTTTCAGCACAAAAAATGGGCTGAAAAACTCGGCTTATACTCAAGTATATACGGTATGTCTCCAGTGACCAAAAGTTTTTGGATTTGTTATCAACATTACTATGCTCAGGTGTTCAGTGGCTATATCATTTTGTGATATGGTATGTGAGCTGTCGGAGAAAGCATCTGGAGATTTCACAGTTTTATTGCTAACTCTAATACTGGTATCTAGATTACAGCCTAATGCTGCAAATTATACCAGACATTTTTCACTTACGTATGAGTCTGCATTTAATTCCTAGATTATGACAATACACAACTGAAAAAACATTGATGATTGGGAATATGTTAGCAGCATCTCTGAAGCTCAGCATTACTTACCAATTTCCATAATCAAAATCGAAAGCTATCGTTATTTCTGTTCCCTTTGGAATGTCCTGGGTGGAATAGATATACAGGTGAATAGTTCCATCTTCGATGGCATGTCTAACCTAGATGGGGAAAAAACAGTATTTAAACACAGCGTATTTTATGTGTTTAAAATATAGATTTGTTCCAAATAAATACTTTTATCTTCTTATTGCTTTGGTAAAATCCTCTGTTCCAAAATAGGTGAGAACAGTAGTGATAAGTTCATTTGAAATCATTAACAAAATAAATATAGTCTGTTCGAAATATATACCTCATAGCATTATAAAGAACTCTTATATTCCACGTTCAATGGTTCAAAACATTCCATTAATTTCAGTTGGCTAGCAAGCGGCGAAGGAAACTTCTCAGTTGGGGCCTGTCAAGAATGCATGAGCCACAACTTTTCATTTGGAATTGGTTATTTAAAAAACCAATTTAGCTAGCATCATTATTTAGGAAAGATTTATATTCATAAAAAGGAGTGTTCCAGTTATCAGGTTTGAAATAGTACAATATTAATTTTAAAATCAAGCAAATTCCAGCAGCTTTATCAACCTTCCTTTAGTTACAAACACAAAAACACAATACCTTGGGGGGAAAAATAAACAATTTCTTGGAAATGAATGTTGTATGTTTTACACATTTCTGTGCTTTTTTTTCCAGCCATTAATTTTAAACAAACTTTTGCATCTCAGACGTTCACATGTGAGGGAAGAGAAAATGGTGCAATATTTTTGTTTAACATATCTTGGAAGAGTTCTCAAATTGCTAGAACAAATAGGTCCTATTATATCCTAATTCTTTGCCTGCATGAAGGTTTGCATAAACAGAACACAAATGAATTTAGTTTCATTTCTAGAATTTCTTCTGAAACACTAATCCAAATTTTAATACAGGCTTCCATATCCTACAAATGCAGTTAAATGATAAGTTAATTTTATTCAAGAATTTAAGATGTTATCTAAGATACAGCACCAATGGAAAATGTGAAAAAGATTCCTAATTTAAGAAGCGTAAAGAAGCAAACAAACTCAAATTTTTATGGTTTTTTCATTTACAATTTCTACTACCGTTTTAAGGGATTAACTAGTGCAAATGTTTCCTGAAATTTCACATCCTGATTTTTAAGGCCATTTTCTACCCTTATTTTCTACATCTTTTCTTCTCTTCCTGCCTTCCTTTCCTTCCTTTCTTCCTCCTTCCCTCTCTTTTACCACTAATATATATTAAGAATTATTATCACACCGCATATGCCAGTCATTAATGCTCATTAATACAAAAATGTTCTTTCCATATTCATCCGTGAATGCTGATTGTCAATACATTAGTATCACCATACTCATATTCTCAATGTCATTCCTTCTGATTGTTTCTTTTCCAGGGGCATCTGCCAGGGATGAGGAGTTTTATATGTGATGAGAACATTTTAATGTCATGATATTACTTGACCTCAAGGTGGCTTCTATTGCATGCCTATGCAAGTACTACTTTACAAGTACAGATACGCTCTTTGCTCAGAATAGTTCCCTGCATCTGATAAATTGAATGGCACTATACTGCATCTGCAGTCTTGAAAAATTCCCAAAACTCTAATTTTGCTGCATTAGATTCATAACTAACTCTAACCCTTGGTTTTAGAATTTGGGGGCTGGATAATATTACCTTCCTTTCTATAATATTTATAAAATAATGTACTAGCTTTAGTGGTCTAATTACAGCGCAGCCCTGGCATAGTTATACAATACATATTCTTTGCTTCATTTTATAAGCATAAGGTTCTGCAACTTGAGCTTACATTCCCTGAAATGTTTAAAACTGGAAAATATTTTAATTCCTGGAAAACAGCTATACACAGCTGGGTCACATTAAGATTGGCTTTTTGAGCAAAGCTTTATTAGGTCACATTTATCATAATAAAAGCCTACCTCAGCATTAGGTGTACAAGAACGTCTGATAAACCGAGCTTCATTCCCAAAGGTTCGTGCATCCACACACATTTCTAGCCCATGAAATTTAGAATAGAACAGAACAAAGGGGTATGGCCTAAAAAACAATAAACATTCCGTCACATGAAAAATATTTTAAAGTACAGCTAAAAGTTACTTTTTCAAATGTCTAGAAAACCTAGTACCATGGAGAAAATATGTTGCAAAGTTTATATAAGCTTTTGAAATTTTGGGGTGGGAGTTTCACTGCAACTTTTTATTTATTACTTCATCAAAGGATCAAAGTGGGACTTTTCTGGCATGCTGAAACAACTCACTCATTTATTAACAGCCAAGCAGTTACTAAAATAATTATACTGTTGTTAACAGTACATGCGGTCGTCAACTTTACAACAGTTTGTTTAGTGACCATTTGAAGTTATAATGGCTATTTTTCACACTTATGACAATTGCATGATCATGTGATCAAAATTCAGACGCTTGGCAACTGACTCACATTTATGGCCGTTGCGGTGTCCCAGGTCACATGATTCCCTTTTGCCACCTTCTGACAAGAAAAGTCAATGGAGAAGCCCGATTCACTTAACAACTGGGTTACTAACGTTAAGAATTGCAGTGTTTTGCTTAATAAATATGGCAAGAAAAGCCGTAAAATGGGGCAAAACACACTTAACAAATTTCTCATTTAGCAACATAAATTTTGGGCTCAATTGTGGTTGTAAGTTGAGGACTACCTGGACTGTCCAGAAAAGAATTAAAAAGAATTCTACTCGTCATGCTTGCATTTTCTCTGTCTTCTTCCAAGATTATAATCTGTGATGAGGAGCACTAGAGGCAGAAGATCAGTTGGTATCAATGTCTCTTCAGCACAGGCGGGGGGTGGTCAAACTGGTGGCCCACAGCCTGGATGAGTCACACGCAGGCCACACGCACCCCAGCTCCGCGAAAAACATCGCGAAACATCACATGATAGCAACACAACGCCTACACCATGCTTTAGCACATATACAATGTGACTTGGAAAGTAGTTTTTAAACAACTTCATGATACATTTTATACTATAAGAGCTGAATTTAATTCCTGATAACTTTGAGGCGCATACATACAGACTTCTTAACAAGGTACTTATAATATGAGGTTGTTTGCCACCTCTCTTTTTTTGGGGGGTGTGTGTTTTTCTTAAAGTCTCAATTTTTAAAAAGTCAAATGTTAACTTACGTCCTGAGGCTTCATAAGATAGTAAACTTAAAAAGCAGTGTCGTGAGATAATAGTTTCAACTCATATCAGCATCAAGTAAACCAGCACGATCCTGCTTTACCTGCCCTTCAGTTGCTATTATTGAGACTAAGATTTTTTTTATTTTTTATTTTAGATCAGATTCACTGACAACTTTCCTGGGCATTCTAGGGCTATTTTGATCTGGGCAGAAGGTGGGCATCTTAACCTAATTGCCCTGTTTTCCGAAAGGCAATGAAGCCAAGTAGTTCCTCAGAGCTTTTAATGAATGAGACAGTTGCACATTTAGATGCTGGCTTATGAAATGAGTTTAAGGTTTTGTGATTTTGTTATTGTTTTTATGCTTCCATTTTTTTCAGGTGCCAGGAATCCTTGTGAAATCAGTATATATAAATGCTGTAAATAAAATATTTTAAGAATGTTGGAGGGAGGGAGGGAGAGCTGCTTTGGTATCTATAGATGGGTGAGGTTTTTTGTTTTTTTTTTAAATCAAAGTGCAGATTTTGTATGTCTACTTTCCAGCTTAGCTTCCAGTCATTCCGTTAAGACATTTCTTAATAAAACCAAACTATAAACTTAAACAGAGAAAGGAAATGGCTACTGTTTATTTGTTCAGCATGCTTAATGAGAATGAATTTTTTTTTTCTTGACAAAGAAACTGAGAAAAGAGGGAGAAAATAAGACGTCAGACAAATGCAAGCATCTAGAAGAAAATGCTCATATGCTAAATTTGTGTCAGAATTATAATACTGACCATGTCAATCCTTGTGATTATCATTGCTAATTAATTTAATCTAGGAAAAAGGTATTGAGATCTATTCAGGCAATGTATAACATCTGCTGTAATGTCTATTCTTTGAAGTTGACTAGTTCTTTCATGAGGAGGTTTAATTTTACTTTGCTAACCTAATAACTATCTAGATGAAGTTTTTAACTTTTCATTTGCCAGGCAAAATGTGGAGAATCAAAGTCAGTCAAAACAAGCAACTTTAAACGATGGAACCACACTGAGGCATAGCGATAAAAATATTGAGATGAGTGACAAAGGTTTAAAAGGCTGCAGGAGATAAAATTGTATATACAAAGTAGAAATGAGAAGGAACAACACTGTCTAATTATTACCAAAGCGAATGACAATAGCTACTGAGTTTTCAAAAGAAAATGTGACTAAGATGCAAAGCAAAGACCAGATGAAAAAAAGTATTTAATTTGCTTGACAACTGTAATATGTTTAATGGGGGGAGGGGGAGAAAGAGTAACTAAAGAAGGTTAAAGAGAATAACTAAAGAAGGTTTAGAAAAAAGTACCTCTTAAAGAAATATCCATTAGCTTCAAATTGTTCCCTCAGCATGAATTTTCCACGATATTCAATAATAAGTGCATCTGGAGGCAAGTCTTTGGCAGCTTTTAAAATTTTCTTATTTTTTTGAATATAGCTCTAAAAGGAGAAAAGAAAAATTTAAGAATCTTATTAACTGGCACACTGATACAGATATAATGTACCCTTTAACAGAACAGCTTGGTAATTTTAAATGTGTTTTCTTTTTTTAAAAAAGTTAATTGATTTTATTCCTGGAAGGACTTTGATTATCGTATTTACACAAACATCTTAATTTACATATTGGAAAGGATAACAATTTGAATGCATGTATAAATTCTATAAAACTGAAAATCAAAACAAACTTTTCAAAATAGGTCGGGGGCAGCTCTTCCCTTACAGATGCTTCACTCCATCTTATTAAAAGGCCAGAATTGAGGTGGCAGAAGGAATGAAAACACATGAAATATGCAGTCTCTTACATTTGCTAACCAGAGAAAAAGGACAGGTGCCAAATATTTCAACATTTCAACAAAAATGCCAACATGCGGATTCTTAGGTAAAGGGGATGTCTTCTGCATTTGGATAGCCTTAGGGTGGGAATATGCCTTTCTAAGAAAAAGTCTTACTGTACTCTGACACAACAACTAAGGAACTCACACCTCTTGTAATTGTGTCACTTCTGATCAAAAGAGAATTGGCCTATATCTAGGCGAAGGTCTCTGCAAGCAGGGACATTCCTCCAAGGGGTGCGTCACGTGCGCCATGCTGATGCTAGAGAGAAAGAAGCAAAGATGCTTCTTATTACAAGAGCTGAGAATGTAACTTTTCCTTTTATTGTTTAGTCTCTACTGACATTAAATTTATCAAATAGCTTGCAGATCCCTTCCATAGGTCGCATGACACGTAGTTTTGATGGCATAATGTTGTACTCTTTATTTTCTCATCAAGGAGCATTTTACTTGGCATTAGGAGGGAAATACTTTTGGAAGTACCAAGCTAATCTACCTTCAAATATATCTGATATATTTGAAGGTAGAAATATTTGAAGGTAGATTAGCTTGGTACTTCCAAAAGCGTGTACAAATCAAATGGTTAGCATCTTCCTGGCCATTTATAATCAATCACATACAATTAACTGGACAAAACATTAAGTACTGTACCCATTTCAATGTGCTATTGAAGCATACTAGCATATGGCATAAAAATGGCAAGTCTGTTTATAGCCATGTCAATACAGATTAGTTCCAATGTATTGGTTATTTGTTTTGAAATTACCATTGTTGCTATCCAAATGATGGGGACTTCCAGGACTACATGGCTATCTGTTTATATTTATGATAACTCTCTTAAAATGCGTTACATATCACAATTTTGATTATCCCTGAAATATGCCACTATGAAATAGGAGAACAATCAGAAAATCAACCGAGATTTGTAAGAACGCTCCTATGTATTGCTTCTACTCTGAACAAAACAGTTTGATAACCCTTCTAAGTGAGTGGCAATTTTGGGCAATGATGATCCCCCCAGAAATTATAGCAACACAGAGGAAGTAACGTGCATTCCAAAGGAGACAAGTTTCTGTCATTGCAATTTTTCTGTTACACTGAGTCTATTGTTTTGTGGAAACAGAGGCCTGCATACACTACCAGAGCCAATAATTGGGATGTGCAAAATATTCTGTGCACAACAGCTGGTTTTAGATAGTTGTGTCTGAACCAAAACATGCCCATTTGGGCTGATTTGTTCCATGGACAGGGGAAAAATGGTGCATGTTCTATTCCAGATAGAAAGGGTTAGGAAGAAGATTTGAGAAAATTGATATTCGGAAGCTTGGTGGCAGAAGGAGTGTATTAGGACCCCCACTGTGTTGATAGGAGGAGAAAAAATGCTGGGAAAATCAAGGGAGCAGGTAAGACAGCTGTGATGTGCTGGGACAGGAGCAGTAGAGGTAACTGAAAGGAGGATCAGAGATTCAGAAAATCAGGGATTTAGTAGGCCAGTGGGATGTGTGTTATTTTAGATGTTGTGCACAGTCAGTCGTGTCCCCCCCCCCCCCCGCTCTCTCTAGATTTTGCCAAAATCTGGAACAACCTAAGCAATTCAGGTCTGAGTTTGATTCTGCCAAACCATGACTGATCTGAAACAATTCAGCAAAACCTTTGGAATGCAAATGTTTGTCCCAAGTTCAAAACATTTAGCATGGAAGCTAAAATCTATATAATAACTTTTGGGCCAAACTTTGTTTAAAATATTTTACAAATTATCTTTTGTTACAATCTGTTAAGTAAACATTATTTTTCAATACTTAAATACGGGTTTATTGTCCAGATGACCCCATTGCACCACTGAAAAATAAGCTTCTAGCTTTCAATTATTTTTCAGTTCTACTAGTGAAAGAGATTGGAAAATGCTAAGGTATCTTTGTTTTGATCAATGGTGTTTAAAACTACTGGTATATGAAATTGAAATGACTGTAAAATGAATACAGCAGCAAAAAGTTTATGAAGAATGTTTTAATTAAACATAGGATTGCTCACTTTTGGTCTCATTTTTTAAAATGTAAGACTATGTATGTGTTTTTCATATTCATGCTTTATACCGTGAGCTACTCAGTGTCAAGAAGAACACAACTTCTAAATCAAATATATAAAATGTAAGAAGCAAATATTTCATCTATAAAAATGTCATTTTCCATATTTATATATATTGATTTCTTGATTAACAGCTGACAGACCAGGCATGTTAATGCTCAGCCTTGGGTGGCTGAAATGTTATTTGTCTCTCTGAAATTGAGATGGACACACAGATACTTTTGAATTGTCCTATCTCTCACCTTGGAAGATGGAGTTAATATTCTCTAATTACAAATTGTCTGGACCAATTACAACAGACAATTGTGTGCCTCACTTTAAATCAAGACTGGAAAGTTTCTGTGCCAAAGAAATGGCAGGCAGAAATTCCTGGATCTCAAGATAACATAAGCCAAATGAGGTGTTATCATGGATATTTTACATTTTAATATTACTTCAGTGGATCCATAAATTCTCCAATAAATAAAGTGTTTTCAAGTACATGTACACATGTAATAGTATACATGCAAATTGTTTGCTTCCATCCCCATATCATTATTTTCATTATCAATATTAATCATAAAATATATAATCAGAATACAGATTGAGAGCTTCACTGAGATTTATAATGGAAATGAAGACAGTGCAAGCTTCATTTTGTAATAGAATCTTGTTACATTTTGTGCTAGTTCTTTCTTTTATATCAAAGAAGCAACTATTTTCTCCAAGTTATGTTGAACTGTTCTTAATATTAAAGGAAAACATTTGTGAATGGGATGCCCCAAAGCTGATAATGAGTCATAGGCCGACCAGACTACACAATTTCTTCTCCAACAACCTGTGCATGACACAAAATGACTGCCAGCTACTGATAGTGTCTCAATGATTTAATTCTCCATTTTACTCAGTATTTTTCTACTTCCAAGTTAGAGATAGGACTATTCAGTTTTGTAGCTTGTAATAGTTCTGTGGATAATTAGAATATAATCTTCCATAAAATGGTGAACACTTTATTAATGTTCATACACCTTAAAAGATCGATTTGTAGTGTTATTATTTATTGTACTCTATAAATAAATGGTAATGTATTTATTGTGATAATTGAAAGTCATGACTGGACACAGTTTCCCACCAATAGGTCACTATTTTAGAAAGTAAATAAATGCATGACAGATAAATAAATAAATAAATAAATGACTGCTCATAAGGAAGGGGGAAGTCACACCTTCAATACTATATGTATACAAAAATGCAAAAATTTAATACTATGTTACATTAAAAGTTCCTTCAATATGCATTCATATACCTCTACTGGAGGTTTGAAGATTGAGTTGCTGGTGACCACCTCTTTTTTTTCATCTCCATTTCCTAATCTCAAAACTATTCGCTGGGCCTCTCTCTGAACACCTTCACTGTATTGATTGTTGTTTGCTTCTTCGTATCGATCCATCCATGCCTTGATTTTAGTTTCCCACCCAAAATTTGAAATATCAGAAGGATCAATCTCTGGAGCCGAGCCCTAAGTGAAAATATAAACATAAAATTAGTGTGTTTTCAGAGCCAGCTGACTCAAAACATCTGTGAAAAACATAATTACCTAATTCGTGCACAAGATGTATGAAACTTAGAGCAACTTTTCTACAAAATTAAGGGCTCAATGATATGGTCTCTTGACATTCACCATACCTTCCCCTGGAGTTTCAATCAAATCCTGCTCCTGCGCCTCATCTTTAACTGAAATAAAAACCTCAAAGTTAAGATATTCTTCACTTTCCTAGGTTTTTGTCAGTCTGCCTGTTCACGGGTTCTTAATCCCACGAAACCCAACTGTTTTAACTTATGGAAGCAACACTGTCAATGCTACATTATTCAGGTGATCAGTGCTAATGGTCCAGTACAATTGTACACAAATGACAGCATTTCTATACTTGCCAAAATACAGACATTTCTATTAGATTAATAGCAATAGTGCTTAGACTTTTCACCGGTTCATAGTGTTTTACAGCCGTCAATAAGCGGTTTAGAGTCAGCATATTGCCCTCAACTATCTGGGGCCTCATTTTACCAACCTCGGAAGGACGGAAAGCTGAGTCAACCTTGAGCCAGTCAGGATTGAACTCCTTGCTGTGGGCAGAGTTAGCTTTCAATACTGTAGTCTAAGAGCTGTGTCTGCATGGCTTAGATAGCAACAGCACTTAGACTTATATATTGCTTCACAATGCTTTCCAGGCCTCTCTAAGCAGTTGACAGTCAGCATATCATCCCCAACAATCCGGGTCCTCATTTTACCGACTTCAGAAGGACAGAAGGCTGAGTCAACCTTGAGCCAGTCAGGGAGCAGTGAGTTAGCCTGTAATACTGCATTCTAACCACTGTGCCACCATAACTGTGCCACCACCAATTAAGATTTGGGGACATTTTTTAATTGTGGTTCTAGTCTCTCTTAAAGAAGAGGTGCAGTGCTAGTATCTCCTATTTGGTTGTTTGAATGTGGTCCGTTTTCCCTCCCATCACATTTCTTTGTGTCCCCTTCAACAATAGAGTGTTTACATGAACTTTGCTATGAGAGGAATTCCAAAGGTATTTATCAACTCACAGAATTGGAATGGGCCTAAACATTTTTTTAATAGGCTCTTTCTTGGCTCTGGAAATCCTTTTCTCAGCAACCTACCTCATTCCATCTCTACAAGTGTTCTGCCTTCAGGAATACAAAGCTGCCTTTGAAAGTATGTGCTATAGATGAAGCTGTCATCTTACAGCTATCCTATATTTGGCATCTGGCAGATATGCGGACGTCAAATCCTCAAATTCCCCAGGCAGCCTGCCCAGTATTAAGAAGACTGGGAATGGAGTCCACACTATGGTGAATATTAGTTTATTAGCTGTCCTTCAAGTTACTGGAGCAGCTTAGTTGCATTACAGATAATATGTACACATCTCTGTGGGTTTTTTGTGTTACATAGCATTTACATCGCATGTATTTTTTAATAGTGTTAATATTTTATGAACATTTGATGCTATTGGCCACCTTAGGCATTAGTTTTAGAAATATGAAGGTATAAAGATTTTAAACAGTACAAAACATAGCTTGACAACCAACCCTCTGGTACCCATTAATCAATGAGCAAAAGAGTATAGTGAAATAAATAGCAACAAAAACATAAATATGTTTTACCTTAACTCTTGAAGATTTTCTAGAACCTTCACGGAAAGCCTGGGAAAAAAAAATCACATCAGCCTACAAGATTAAACATGAATATTTTCTGAAGGATGATTCGTCTTGCTTGAAAGACAAAATCCTTCTGCGGCCCTATAAAACGCAGATAAAATTCTCCTTATGTTTTGCTGGTAGTAGAATATAATTATCCTATGTGTTGAAGCCCAATGTGAGTTCCATCAAGTAGTGGGGATGTATATAGAAATTAGAGTACAGTAAGAGGCTGTAATTTCATAAGGCAGTATTATTTCCTGGCTAATATTTTCCTCTGCCAATTTCACCCAATCTCAGGAGCACCGTCTCTCTATGCTATTTCTGTCACCTTTATATCAACCGGTTCCAATACTGACTAGTTCTTGTTATTAACACCCCTTTTGGGAATAAAGTGAGGAGATCCTTCAAACTTTTTAAAATTTCCGCTGCCTCTTTAATGTCCTATTTCTAAATATCAGAGATTATATTGTGGATACTACAGTGTCTAAGAGCATCAATCTTTCTGGAGCAGGCATTCCTGGCTCCTTTTTAAAGAAGTGCTGGTGCATCTCTTCCTTAAGAAACCATTGCTGGATTCCACTGTTCTGAACAATTTTCGTCCAATCTCCCTCATACAGAAGCTGGGGTGTTGCAACCCCAGAGAAAATGGAATATCTGGACTCTTTTCAGTCAGGTTTCAGATCCCGATATGGGACCAAAACAATGGAAGGATGGAGATGGTGCACCCATCCTTGTTCTTCTTGACCTCTTGGTGGTCCTTCCAATACCATTGACCATTAGTATTCTTTTGTGCTAACCTAAGGAGTTTGGGGGGGGGGGTTGTCGCACAGTTGTGTGCTGGCTGACCTCCTTCCCGCAAGGGAATTGGTGTTGATAGGGAGTGAGAAGTCCAGCTTATGGCCTCTGCTTTGTGGCTGCTACAGGGCTCTCTCGGCTTCATTTGCATGAAACCACCTTCGTGAAGGCGATAGGAATTTTAAAATTTATAAATAAAAATCAGCATTAGATTTTAGCTTACTTTTTTACATTTTGTGATGGTTTGCTCTTTCTCGCCACTTTTTTTCCTTTTCTTATCTGTGACCTTTGTAACTCGTGTAGCAGTTAGCGTAATTGTAGTTGGTGTATGTTGAAAAGCAGTATATAATTCTACAGGAACTTCATCACCACTTTCTGTTGCACTGGTATCCCCATCTTTAAAATACAAATGAAATAGGAAATTATCTCACAGTACTAAACTACTCCATGAATTAAAGTCATTGATTGTTTAAACTACTAACTGTATATACAATTATCCAAATTTATAAAAAAGGAAAACAAGGAGTTAGTAATATTAACATTAATTAGATTATGGGCTCCAGTAACAAAAAACATTGTTTAGATTTGTAGCTTCTTTACATTCAATAAAGCTTCAACTTTTCCAAGAGCTGAAAGATTTCCATATACTGAACATAGTTCTCAATTACAAATTCATATACTTATATAAGTTTTAACCCAAATGTAAGGCTGCAAGGTTTTAGACAAAGTAAAAAAAAAAATGACTACAGGAAAAGATGTTTCACAATAGTTTCAATCACACTAATAAAAAAAAAAAAGCCAATGTCCTTCCAACTAATGGGGAAACTAATCTTATTCAACAACTTTTCCTAAAGCTAAGACTTATTCCTTTAGGTTCCAAATAAATTTGAAACATTGGGGATCATCTGTGTTTTCTTCCCAAAGGCCTCTCTAATGCCACTGTAAACTCATAATGGAAAAAAATAATTAAAAAAAAAGGGTATCACACACATGGTGATCTTTATAACAAAAGGTCACCATCAACTTCTAATTACTCGCTGCCTCACTCTCTGTAGGAACTGTCAGCAGAAGTCAAACAGAACAATCAGCAAAGAAGTAAGGTCTCTTTTAGCATATGCAAATATCTCCTATGTGTCTTAATCAGTTCTCAAATTTAAAGCTGTTAAATTCATATGTGGCTTGCAGTTTGGAAATACCTATTTGTAGTCAAATCGTATCTTTTATAATTCTAAAAAAAAAATCTTCCACTGTTGAAAGAGAAATTATCACCCAGCATCCATTATAAAAACCAAGCCTTTTTCTTCCTGAAGCAGAAAAAAATTGCAGCAACATTCATTGAGCATATTTAAATATACCACAATCTTCAGAGAAAAAAATAAAATAAAAAATAAACCAAATCTGACCTAGAAAGTTATAAGATGAGGTATGCTAACTGTTACAACCTCGAAGAGAGGATATTGCCAGATAAGCAGATTTGGTATTTCCCCATTTCAAGATAAACTGCATATAAAACTAATACTTCATTTTATGGAAAAATTATATAAGAAAACACACCCTGGTTTATACAAGGTGCTTAATGCCATTTAATTCTATTTAGTTCTAATTGATTCCTAGTTCCTGTATTTTGTCATTACTTTTGCTCTGTATTTTATTTCTCTGTGTTGTAGCAGAGTGATCAATGATTGGATAGTTGACAAATATTGCAAAATAAATAAACTCCAGCATCTTCTTATCTACCGTAGGACAACCATTTTTGCAAAACTGAGAAGCATGACATAAGGACTTGGCACAGCCTCCAAACTTCCTTCAAAAGTTACTGCTCAGTTGTTATTTTTATTATAAGCATAATAATAATAATTAAAAATACAGGAAATATTTTTACAAGATTTGGTTAATTTTAACAATTTGCATTTGTTTTAGCAAGGAAAATATTCAAAAGTTGTTTTGTAAACAAATACTGTTAATTTATTTGCATAAAAACTGGTGAACTATTTGCATACAAATAGGTTTTTATTAGCAAATAAAAGTGTTCCATTTATACTCTATTAAAGGATGTTTATTTTTTTAGCAAAAATGCAAGACCAAAAAGGGTGGTGGTGGAAATGTCAACAGCAGCAGACTGCTTGGCATCAACATAATTATCAAGAACAAACTTTAGAATTTAATGAAATTTTTTTTACCTACCTGACATATTTTCCCTTTTTCTACGCTGGAGCAACACTGCTCTTTCCTTATCTAAGCTCCTTTTAAAAATAGGAGAAAAAAGAAACTAAGTAAATATTAAGATTTTGATGGAACATCAAAGGTTTTTTTCTAATGAATGGTGTGTGTATTAAATGTAATAAACAATTAAAATAAAAATGTCTGTATCCATTCACCATACTAATTAATTCATTTTTTGCTGTTTGAATACATTGATGAATACATTGATTGTTTTCAAATTTTGGCAAATATTGTGTGAACAGAAACAGAGGAAACATATCAAATTTTTAACCTGGAGCTCTCCACTCTGGGAATTTTACACTTGGTAGAAAGTATCAATTTCAAAGCAAAGAACTTATCAATGCAGTGGCATCTAAATCTGTTACTTTAGCATTCCAGCTTCATATGTAAAGAGACAGACCAAACCCCTAAAGTAGGAGTGTCAAACTTGATTTCAATGAAGGCCACATCAAGGTTGTATTTGACCTCAGGGGGCTGGGGTGGAGCATGGCGAGCTCGACGGCAGTTGTGTCGGTGGTGGCCCAAGTGCTCTGCTAACGAAAACAGACTCCCGAGCTCCATTTTTGGTTGGGACAGCCTCCTGCAACCCTCAGCCAGCAAAAATTGAGCTTGCAAGGGGTGCGTGTGGCCCTCCCGGGCTGTTTCTGCTGGCAGAGTCACCACAGGCTGGTCCTTTACTGTTTCCAGGGCAACCCCACAGGCCAGATGTAAGCAGGGGGATCTGCCCTGTGGGTCTTGAGTTTGACACTTGAGTTTGTGTATTCTGACAATATTCCAAACCTAGAAGCCACCTCAAACTGGCTGTTTCTTGTAGCATAGTAACAGAGTGCCCATATTACACTAAGGGTATTTTAAAAAAAAATTCTGGCAAATATTGTATGAACAGAACCAAAGGAAATATATTCAGTAAATCAAGATTACATGAGCCACATCCTGGCATTGCTCTACTATAGGCTGACTATCTCATTCTTCCGCCAATTCTTGATAAGATGCTCCAACTGGTTTTATCCTATCTTATTCCTCCAAACGTTCATTGGCCACTGGAAAGTGAGGACATACACAAACCTTCTTCTTTAAAGGATCACATTTTTCCTCAGTACATAGAGGGGAATTATTTCTCAGATAAAATAACCTGTGTTAACTATGAGTAATCTTGATCCAGGGAACAGCAATAACAAAATATTATTTTAAGGTAAATGATAAAGGTACATTTCAAAGGTAATAAATATCAAATATTCTTTAATGCAAGTATCATTATGAAAAATGAGTATTTTGGTCACTCCTTTTACTGAATGAAGAGTGCCACCTTTTAAAGTAAATTGTACTCTTTAATAATAATGTTTACATGTATTAATATAATGGAAAGGTTTGTCTTCATCTGCTCATATTTTATCCATGTTTCAAATCATATGCCAACACAAATAATGTATTTTCAATTATTTACCACTCACCTAGGCTGGCAACGCTCACAAAGGTATGTGTCAGGAATATGCTGCCTATCAATCCCCATGCAATCAATGTGCTGCCAAACACTTAAAATAAAGGAGAGAATACAGTGTTATTTTCATACTTTTCAATGTTTAGATAGTTCATTCAAGTTTCCTTGTGACTGAAGAAAATTAATTTCCCTAACACCTGCTATCATTTGAAATGATGATATGCAAAACGTAGGGAGTGTTCCATTATTGCTGTTTCAAATAGTCTCCTCTCTAAACAACGTAGCAAGTGCTACATTACTCTCTTCTGAGTGTTTGGATATCCTGCATGTGGCTTGATTTGTTTCTGTAATTCCTCTAAAGCCACAAAGCCTTGAAGAAAGCATTAGCTGATAAAACAGCAGCCACAAGTTTCACACCTCTGCCAAAGCTAATTGTACAGGGCTGGGATGAGGCAGAATCATACATATACATATCTAGAAGAGTATATATATTCCACTTTACCTGGCTAATTAAATAATTTGTTATGAAGAAGGTAGCAATGTTACTGTCCATCTCTGTGTTGTGCTTTTATTTTCAGGCAGAATACCAAATCTGAGTTTATAGACTGCATGTGTATTGTAATAAATGTTGCTGTATTCTCAAATGTGGAGATAGTCAATGCAAAATTTATGGCTTTGCTATTATGTTTAACGTACAGGCAGGTTGGCAAAAGCAACATATATGCATTGTGAATGTTTGTTTGGAAGAAGCATTAAGCCAATTGCCAGAAAAGTATATTTTTGCTATTGATCATGGACTATATTAGGGTGAATACATTGCTACTGCTTCCTTTTAGATTTATTCCATAGCTACTTGTGAAAGCAGATCAGGCTGCAAAAGCCATTCTTAGCTGTTGCTTCCTTTGTTTGCTCTGGTAATTTCTAAAATGTTTGCTTTGTTTTATGTTGGCTAATTCTTCTGTAGGTGGGATAGAAGGTAGCACTTAGCATGGTCCCCTAGGACAAAAGATAACAGCAATGAGCTTGTTTCAAGTTCCCATTGCTTGGACAGAATGTTCTGATGGGATCATTTTATTCCAAGCTAGGTACAAACCTTTTTCTTTTATGCACTTGCCTATTCTTCATTTTTAACAATATGACCATTCAGAAAGTTACATTCTGACTGAAGAGTTAGTGTGCACAGATACTTTTTTGGATAGCAGTTTCTCCAATAGAACCCACATTTCCCACCGGAAGTTTCACTACTATGTTAAAAAAAAGTTGAAAAGAAAGTTGCTACTAATACACATGCTATATCGCCATCAGGATTTCCCGTTACAGGGCTCTGAGATTTTAATTGAACTCTGACCATGTCTGTAAGTCATACAGCCACCTTCAGAATTACACAAGTGACACTAACAACCAAGATTCCACAAAACAGAGCTTTGTGCAATAGCAATAGTAATAGCACTTATACTTATATACCACTTCACAGTGCTTTACAGCCCTCTCTAAGCAGAGTCAGCATATTGACCCCAACAATCTGGGTCCTCATTTTACTGACTTTGGAAAGATGGAAGGGTAAGTCAACCTTAAACTGGTCAGGATCGAACTCCTGGCAATGGGCAGAGTTAGCCAGCAATACTCCATTCAAACAACTTACCTGCCATGGCTCCTAGCTACTAATCACAGGGGTGTGAGAGCTGGTTAAAAAAAAAGTCTGAAAAAATCTGAAGTGAATAAGGTGCGCAAAGCGCACATCACGAGTGCGAAGCGCGAAGTCCCTTAGGCCGGGGTCCAGGGCCCGCCTAGGGCCCTAGAAGCTCTGGGGTTCTAGATGCTCTCTGGTGCAACTTAGGCTTATTTTGGAGACTATTTCCATCAATTTCAACTGCTGTTTTTGAGAATAAACACTTTACTTTTTCCATACCTAACCTGAGGCTTGAATCTTTGCATCTGGGACAACCACTGTAAAAAACACTTCTAAATAATCTGCTGCCTGGCAACTGGCATTTGCTGGTAACAGGTTGAAAAAAACACCAGGCAACTCTCAACTTTGCAGTGAAATCCAATTCTATACAGTCATGTATAACAGTTCAAAAAGTGTTTGTGAATGGGGCAAACTATTTGTATAGGGCTCCATTTTCTCTCTCTCTCTTCTTTCTTTCTTTCTTTAAATTGGGGCTGAGAGAAGGGAAGGGAAGAAAAGATCATTGACAGGGAGAAAGACAGGGAGAAACACCTGGAAGTGTGAGCCCTCGAGTTTCCTTAGGGAAGACCAGACAACAAGGGGAGAGGAGAGGAGGAGGAGGAAGAGGAGAGTTAAAAAAAAAAAGAGTGGGAAGCCAACTCACGCGTGCCATTCAAAGCCAGGGGGAAGCAGGGCTTTCTCCGCCTGCTGCCGCCAGAGGAGTGCGGGGGGGGGAGTGCGGGGAAAGGGGGTTCGTGCCGAGGCTCCGCAAGCGATTACCAGATTTGCAGCTCCGTTTGTTGGTGAAGCTGGAAGCACGCAACGCAGGAGCTTGCGGGGGCCCCGGGCGCCCATTAATGGGGAAGGAGAGGCCGCTTGGGGTCGCCAGGCTCAGGCAGCCTCCCCCACCCCCTCCCCTAGCAGCGAAGAGCTGCTTCGGGGGCTCCCGCCACGGCGCAGCCAGGCACTTTGTCTCGCTGCCCCCGGAGCAGCTCTTCGCTGCTAGGGGAGGGGGTGGGGGAGGCTGCCTGAGCCTGGCAGTTTCTTTGCGAAGCTGGAAGCGCGCAACACAGGAGCTCGCGGGGCCCCGGGCGCCCGTTAATGGGGAAGAAGAGGCCGCTTGGGGTCGCCTGTGTGTACCTCAGTGGCTGGGTAGACAGCCGCGGCGGCGATGCTGCCATGGAGGCGCGATCAGTCAGTTGCAGCCACGCCAGCGCAGGCCAGGCATGGTGCCGTAGTGGCTGACTCGAGTATAAGCCGAGGGCGGTTTTTTCAGCACAAAAAATGGGCTGAAAAACTCGGCTTATACTCGAGTATATACGGTATGCCTGAGCTGAGAAAAAAAACGCGGAATGTAGATTGGTGTTTGAGGGAAAAAATTGGAATTCCGCGTAAAATCGGAGATTTCACAGCCCTGTAATCACCCAGTGCCTCCCGGTCACTCTACTGTGGGGTTAACAATGAGATCTGAGCTATGATCCTCAGTACGATCCACATTTGCACAGTGCCTTTCCCTGACTTGACTTGATGGCCTGTCACCTCATCTAACCATCCTGTGAGCAAAAGGGTGACCAACATAGTGACAAAATGGTGATGGTTTCTATAATTGCCATGTTTGCCTCATAGCCTACATACTTTGTTAAGGAGGGAAATCTCACTGAGCAACCAGAGGACCAGCAGAGCTTCTAGTAATACTGGCTATGAACATTTCAAAATGCTTATGCGTACGGACTATTTTACCTGCATTTGTCACAACAGATCATATAGCCATCATCATGGGTGAATCCACAAATGCACCGAGTTATATCAGTGCCGTAGCTTCCATCCTCAGATGTGCTGATAGTAGTAGCACTGGATGTCTCATCAAAATTTGGAGCAGTGTATATGCCTACTTCATTCTTGCTTATAAGAACTGAAGGAGGCGGTGATGCTGGGGGTGTTGGAGGAGGACGAGCGCCATAATTATGGTCCTGAAAAATTAGTTACATCAAATCATCCATCTTTTCAGAAGACCTTTTTTTTTGGGGGGGGGGAGGGGGGATTCATGCATAGAATTATAAACCTGGCCTTTTCAGCATTTCTCCCACCAACTCAACCTCACTCACAATCATGTAAACAAATATATCTTGCTCTGAAACAAATTAGTATTAAGATTTACTATTCTTTTTAAAAATTGAATGCATATTACCCACTCTGACACTACTGATAGGGGTTTTATAATCATTTCTTACCCATCTTGAGTAAACAAAATCTGATTATCGTTAATATTTACATCGAGGGAAATAGTTAGGCATCACAAAGCATGTTGCTGGTTAAGAGTAAATATAAACCAGGGTTCTTCAACTATTATACAACAAAGATACTTAGTCAGACCGAATGTTAAAGAGTATCAGAGAAAGCACATCTTCTAAACACCAATTTCATTTAAGCAGAAGATAAGTCCTCCAACACAGGATTAAAATGTCTATCTTTTCTACATAGTTATAATACTTGGTTTAGGGAAGTATTTACTTAGAGAAGGAAAAGATCTACTTTATCAATTCTTCACTGCAAGCAACAATTTTATAAGATGCTATATTAAAGCAAGTAGTGATATGATCAGATGATTGTGTAATAATAAAGCAGCCAAGAAAATTGCACCAAATTCTATCTGAGCCGAAGACATAGCAGTGATATATGTTTAAAAGGCACTTGATTGGATGTTATTACTCTCGGTGCTCTGACTTGCTGGTTCCTTTACATGCAACTGGAGACTTTGCTGTAGGAAAGCTTTGCTGCATGAAGACACTTTAAAGAAAAGTGTAACTTGTGCAGATTGTTTAAGGGCATGTCAAATAAGGCAGAGCTGACTCTTTTCTACTGGCCAGAGCTCCTGCTTTAATTGCTGTAGGACTAGGTTTATAAGATCAGGTTAGCCAAGGACAATACTATCATAACTTTAGCTTAAAGTTTATTTATGTCCAATTCCATTATTCAAGAAAATTTAGTAAAAATGGTAATAAAAGCAATGCCATTTAAGAAAGAAAAATGACAGCAATAGAAGAATCTGAGATAAAAATTGTAAAGAACCATTGAAACCAGCTTCTTTTATAATTCTGAGAGCTGTCAGTGAGCTATTTTCATATCAAGCAAAACTACCATATTTGCCGGCATATAAGACAACTTTTTTGCCCTGAAAAACATGCCTCCAAGTGGGGGGGTCGTCTTATATGCCGGCAAATAATAATTGGGAAGTACTGCGGCTGCCCGTGGCTGAGGCACTTTTGCGCACCGTGGAAACGAATCCCGTGAAGCCGAAAGGAGCAGCCAGCCTTCAGGCCGATGTAGGCGGGCCTCCTTCTCCCAGCTCCCAAGGAAACGAGGCGCTCAGTGGCCTCTACTCGCACCACCCGGCCTCCGCTCACACCGCCCGGCCTCCGCTCAGGTATCCGACTGGGGCTGTCAGGAGTTGTTACCGCTGGCGCAGCTGCGCGTGGCTCCAGTCCCGCGATGCCTCGGGAAGAGAAAGGCAAAACCAGGAGCCGCTGCTGCCGTTGCAAAGCACCGCCGTGGCTCTTCCTTTTTGCCTTTCCCTGCCTGAGGCAACGCGGGACTGGAGCCGTGCGGAGCCGCGCGGTGCGAGCGGAGGCCGGGCGGTGCGGGCGGAGGCCGCTGAGCACCTTGTTTCCTTGGGAGCTGGGAGAAGGAGGCCCGCCTACATCGGGCTGAAGGCTGGCTGCTCCTTTTGGCTTCACGGGATTCATTTCCACGGTGCACAAAAGTGCCTCAAAAAAAAAAAGGTGCAAAAGTGGAAGGTGTGCAGAAGAGGGGGTAGTCTTATACAGCAAGTATATAACAAACTCTATATTTTGAGTGGAAATGTTGGGGGGTCATCTTATACGTCCAGTCGTCTTATACGCCGGCAAATACAGTAACCAGCCAAAACACAATTAAATATCTGGAAAGTTAACAAGGACCTAAAATAAAGACTTTTTAAAAAGAACCTACCGCATAAGGCAAACCAATGTAACTGTGTGAATGATGAGAGCTGTTATTATATAGTTGGTGTGGATAACTGTTTGACTTCTCAACTACCACAGGGCTAGCTTCTACAGATTCAGGTCTGAAAAGCAAGAAAGGTGGTTAAACATTACAATTTCACATTCAATGGCTCCTGAGTGTTTCTCTCTTGCTTATTAATCCTGCATATATAACAACTGTGAACATGTATACAATACAACACAGAGAAGCATTCTGAAAGAACCTACTGAAGAAACTGGGGGGAAATGTTGCTTATGTCACTCATGCCAAATTGCCACTGAAGCACACATACTAGCAAGTGAACACTGTATGAATTTTAATAACGCAGACAATGTTGTACAACACAACACAGCTGCACAAAAATGATTGCAAGGCAGAGAGTACATTAGCATCAATAATCCTTATTGTTTCTGTGATCACATATGAGACGTAGGAGTCATCCCATATGTTGCTAGCAGTGTCTGAAACCCCAGTAATTTCAATCAGTGACATCTAGTGGTAGCAAAAGAGTAGTTCCACAAGTCCCCACAGAAGTTGATTTTTAATGTTTATTTTAACAGAAACTCAGTGAAAAGATCTTATGAGCCATCCATTTGGATGTACCAGCATCCAGAAATGCACTTCTCCCAGTTTCTACCAGAAGATATTAATTATGGGCAGCCCAAATAACCCAGAAATAAAATATAAAGTTTCTTCATGAAAAATATAATTAACCAACTTGTTTTAAAAGATGGAAGGTTACCATTTTTAAGAATCTATTCTTATAATTATACCTGAACATATTTAAATTACCAAGTTGAAACTTTTAAGAAGGTATTTTTTAAAAACTCTGATTTATCTATTTTATCAATGAATATTAATCCTTCTGCACACTGACTTTGTGCAGAAAACAAATTTACTGAAATTTGGTAACAAATACTGCATACTAACAATGAAAACAATGTAACACCACAGGAAAACAAAGTTGCTATAATGCTACAATACTTACTCTGAGCCTGCAGCCATTTCCAAATAAGATGGTTCTGCTGTGTCAACCCCCAACGGGACCACTATGCTCATGACGTTCGTTTCTGATAAATTCGTTTACTATGGATTTCTATGCATTGGTATCCAAAACACTGGGGCATGCCAGCCACAGTGCTCATTGCAAACATCTAAGTGCATCCACAAACTCTGTTCAACAACAAGAACAACAGAAGTTGAAAAGTCACGTTTTTCCATAATGAATCTTAACATTAAAAATGAAAATATTGATTTGTGGTATAATTATATTCAAACATAATCTTACTGAGTTCAATTATACGTTCTTGACTGTGTTTAGTATTGCAGTCTAATATACGAGTACATTTATTTTTCTTAATTAAATTATGTGCCACCCATCTCAGTTTGAAGCGGCTCTGGCCAGTTTTTCTAATCTGATACACATTTGTTAAGTATGTCAAAATAAACTTATTTATTTGGATTAGTAATAATTCTGTGTAGCTGCAGAATGCTTAGACATCAAAATCTGTAAATTACCAGCAATAGGTTCAATTGCATTATTCTGCTCTAATATTTATATCCCAACAGAGATAACTGGAGATTTCTCAGTAAATAAATGTGACCTATTAGAAAATCTGATAATTTATCGTGAACACTCATCACGCAAGTGGCTCACAGAAGGCCTGCCTGCATTAGTCCTCTGCAATTAATTCCTCTGCCTACCACATAGAAGCCAGATTCTCATGCACCTTTTGCCCTCCAAGCGTCAGGTTTGACAATCTGGCAAACTCTGGCTTCCACTGCAACTGTCGGGATTCTAGTCAAATGTGATCTTCAACACATCTTAAAATCCAGTTAAGTATGTTTGGAGTTGGAGCCAAAAATAGTAGTCCTGCTGCTAAGGACAGAAAGATGCCCTGCTTTCCCCCTTTTTAGCGAAATCTGTTGAAGTCCTAGAGTTCTAAGATCTTCCCCAGTCCCCTCACAATATCCACCTGAGTAAATCATCTTTTTCTTCTGATGTCAAAGAAGTGTAAACACTTATAGAAATTTCTATAAACAAGGGAAATGCTTTAGGATTTTGCTCATGAAGATTCAACTGATGGCCATCTATCCCAAATACTATTCAATATGAAATCTCTATCTGCATGATATTTCTGGAGAATATTATGTACCGTTATTGTTTATGTGTTCTCATTTATTTACATTCCTTTGAATCTATATGATATCTTTTGACAGTCCTAATACTGTGAGCAAGATGGATTTATAGTTCCAGAAAACCAAAAGAAATTTACTTTCAATTATTAGTATTTGAAAACATAATATTGATAAAATAGCATTTCATCTTATTGTGATGCTTAGATCTCATGGAAATGTAGTTTTTGTCTTCCTTGAACTTCTGCTTCTGCAATGAACTATTTTTTTAATGAAGATGATCATTCAAATATAGTTACTTTACCCAGTTTTTTTTTAAAAAGCCTTGCTTAATCAATTGAGCTGTAAAGTTTACATTCATTGTATCACTCTCCCTTTTAGAAAACATTTACTAACTCAAAATATGTATGGAACAGGATACACCAAGCACACCTAATTTGTCTGAACTACATTGCTTACCATCTGTTCTGACTGCCTCAGCAGGAATGAAACTGACACATCTGCCAGAAAAATGCAGAATAAAAAAAATTGGTTTCTAAGTAGAAAAAGTCTCACTGAATAGGAGTTACTACTTATGTATATATATTGCAACAATTATAATTTTTAAATTAATGATTGGTTTGAACTTAGTCATACCTAGAATAGGCCCAACTGAAATCAAATGAACAAGTTAGCAATTACCATTCTTCGCTATGACTAAATCTAAATCTAATTCAGTATTTTGAATAATTATATTTTTAAAGTTAGCACTCCAAATTGTTAAAAAAGAACTTGTTTCTATGTTCCACTCTACTCATCAGGAACATAAAATGCAAGAATACCCACATATTTTAGCTAAGATATTGTCTAGCTATAATAATATAAATATTTAAGAAATACAGCATCCTATTCAATTAAAAAATTCTCTTTGGATCAGTAAAGTTAAATTTAATTAATGTATAAAATATAATACGTTATAAACCCTTCCACATCCCAATTATGCCTGCCCCCTTTTAACATTTATATAAGGGGAAAGCATTATCTGTGGCTCTAACCACTATTTAAGAAGAGCTAATAGGCAAACAGATAACTTCAAGACTGTAGCCTTAATATGCGTAAAATATTCTTTCAGAACTTAGTTGAAAACCAAAAATGTCCTGTTAGCAGAAGATCAAAAGGGTTTTTAATATGTGTGCTTGTCTTCCTGAGTCTTTTAAAAATGCCAAATCTTGCATATCAAGAGAACTTAAGGGACATTAAGAATAGTCAGTTCTGCTAATTAAAATTTATTAAACCATTTACTTCTTTAAATATAGCTTGGAACGGAATTGCTGGCCCACTGTCTGCAACTGGAAAAATTTTCAAACTATTTTCCAATTGGTTAAGACATAAACTCTGAGTGTTCAGTTAAGTAGTTAAATGAAGATAACTACACTACATTCAGAACTGGTTTTTTTATGGAATTCTCACTAGATACCTCTTTGCAGTCTGATGTTGTTCCATTCATTACTACTGTCTGGATGAAGTTGTTCAACCAACTGCTGTAACCCATCTTTATTACCTGAAAGCAATAGGCATCTTATAACCATGTTGTTAATATCAATGTTCTAAAAGATTAAAACTTGTCCATATAACTTCATTTAGTAGCAGGCGCTATTTTAAACGCATTGTGCTCTCAAAGTCAACCCAAATATTTCAAACATATGGATTTACCACACAGTAGTGACAAAAGTATAGTTTTGGAACAAAATTTGCTGATGGATCAGTCCTACAGAAGTATTTTGCAATGGAGAGCCAAGGTAGCAGACACAGCCCTCTTTGTTTCAAGCAAAAGAGGATTTTCCCAAAGGAAAGAGAAGCAATCAAATGAGGAAAGATAGGTAGTAACTTAGAACACTGAGGTGCAGTCCTTTTTGGGCAAGATTCATATACATTTCCACTTTTGGCACAAGCCAAAATGGAGAATATTATATAATAACACCCTGCATATCTTACATGCCGCTGCACAAAACTTTGCAACACGGCATGTTAGAAAATTACTGACAGAAAAACATATTAAATTGATTATGGGAGTCCCTGTGTGTGAGATGAGCCCAACTCACCTCACAGGGTTGTTGTTAGAGGAGAATTCTGTATTAAGATATGTTCGCTTCTTTGAGCTATTTGTAAAAATAATAAAGGTGGAATATAAATAAATATGCCAAAAACACAGCAATTAATCAGGTTGATTACAAATGTATATTTCCACACATAAATGTGGAGTATCCTTTATTATGTAGTCCAATATTTTTTTACAACTGGTAGTTTCAGTAATACTATTAAAAAAGCTCAGGATTTCAAAAGCTACTAATCTACTATATATAATATGCAAAATCATGCTTGGAATTATATAAAGGTGGAGGTAAAGAGTCTTTTTAGTCAGACTCAATTCCTGGTGATGACATGAACGCATTCAAGTTGTTTTCTTGACAAGGCTATCAAAGTTTGCCATTGCACTTTTCAGATTAGCCTATAGCTCTTGTTTTGTTAGCATCCAAGCACTAACTATATTTACCCCAGCTTGGTTTTGTTTTTTAAATGATCAGCTAAGATCACCTTGATAGTGCCACCTGCTATGATAAGAACCAAATAAAACAAAGAGTAAAACCCCAAAAGCCAGCATCTAACTCAGACCATGTAAGATAATAGGCTTACTTGGATAATTTGAGGCCAGTTGCCATCTCTCAACCTAATACAACACACAGGGTTGCTAAAAGGATAAACTGAGGGGAGACCTTCATATGCATTGCCATAAGGCTCCAGAGTATAAAAACATAAATATAATAAAAGTAGAAAGATAAATCAATGACAACTTAAATGAATTCTAAGTTAATACTGTTAACATTCCAATATTAATTTGTAATAATGCTTGAGAAGACAATCTGATCCTAACATCTTCAAAGCAAAATAAGTGCAACTGATTATGACTAAAATCACAAAAAATTCTGATTTACTGATCTGCTTTTATAAATATATATGTATATTAATTCATGTTATTTAATTCTCTCTTCCTCACTCTCCTTTTCTGCCTTTCACTCTCTCCCTCTCTCTCTGCAGTACCAGGTAACTTATAATTTATGTACAAAGAATTTTAAATATTTCCAGCTAGGAATTTTGTATTCTACATGTCACCAAGAATAGAAAATGTTATTAGAAAATAAAAAACAACCATGGCACTTTTAATTTCAGCTTTTTTCTTATTTACAATGTTTGCTTCTCCTTTCACTTTCTAATATCATCCTCTCCTTCCCTCCTATCACACTACATATACGCTAAACCTGGGCATCCAGAAGCAGACAGGTGGCTTAGCAGAGTAGTAGTCTATGAACAAAGCTGTTTTGATTGAAGATCTAGGCCAGAATCAGCAGCTTTCAAAGGTCAGAAAGGACAATTGCTCATTTCATCTCATTCTTACTAGACTGAAAGCTGCAGAAGAGCAGTTTAGCAGTTTGCAGCAGTGGTAGCACTGTAACAGATAGAACAGGTCAGCAATTTACTAAGCCTGTAAGCTGCTATGGTAAATATCCGTAGACCGACTGGGATATAAGCCAGCTAGCTCTCTTCAATCAACTTTCTCCAACCTATCTTTATGGGTATCTTAGTTCACATCTACAACCTTGTTCTCTTGACAATTCTATCTGTACAGTATGTTGACTCTCACACTGTTTACATCCTTTCCGGTCCAGGATGAAGGAACCAGGGCTTTCTGAATTGTATATCCTATAGAGTGAGACAAAATGCCAGGAACAGTTATCCAAAGAATTTGTCTTCTAGTCCTTAAGATGAATCAGACAATCTTCAGTATTTAAATGTTTATTTTCACAGACATATTTCAAAATTCAGCACAGAATTTTGATATTTTTTTTTCTACAGCCATAATAACTCATACCATAACAGAGTAATAACAGGAAAGATAATGGTAGTACCATTCCAAAATCAACCAGTATTTATAATATCTTTCTTCATTTTTCAGAGAAACTGATCTGAACAGATTAATACTCCTGACACAGCAGTCACCCAAAATATGTAAAAATGGCAAAACAGTTTTGGAATGATCAATAAAATAATGCTTTTTTTAAAGGATAGAATGCCATTTTGAAAGGAATGCACAGTATTGTCATGTGGCAGAAGTAGCTATTCCTTGATCATTCAAGATGCTATGTATACAAATTAAATACTGAGAACCTTTTCCACCTCTATTAAAGAAACTGCATCAGGAAAACAGAAAAATGTCTGGTTTTCAATGTTACAAATGTTATAAGGAAAAAAATTTATCAACGTGATCTACATATTTGAAAGACAGCATTACTGGAGTTGTATTGTTTGACACAGAATAAAAACACTGCAGGGTTTGTTTTTTTTAAATAGAAGACATGCAATCAATGTTTGCCAAAGTTTTTTTTCCCCCTTGAGAATCTTGATTCCAAGAGACTGAGTGAAGAACATGCAGGCAACATTTTTGAAAAAAGGTTTGGCACTGTCTTTTGCTTTAAGTTGAGAGAGTAACTGCCCTGAAGTTATGCAGTTGGTTCCCTTGCCTAAGGCAGGATTAAAATTCAGGTTTCCCTGCTACGAACAACACCTTAACCACTAGACCAAACTGACTCTCTTAAATATAATAAATGACAGGACAGTTGTCTTCCAGTGTGAAATAAGCATATTTTTAGTTCTACAATTATTTGGTTTCATATCAGTGGGTATAAAACACATGCTATCATTACTGCAGATCCCAAAGTTTACCCTTAGAATGGAAGCCTAGGAATCAAAATGGTTTATATCATAGTATCAAGGAGAAAGGAAACTAGTCCAAATTATGTTTTTGAGACTAAGCTTTGATTAATTGACAGATCACTCCTGTTAAAGTTGTCAATTATTTAACATTCCACATGAAAAAATACATTTCATTTCAATGAGAATAGGAATTACCTATCTCCAATTCTACATGCAAAATCTAATTCTCTTTAATGTAGTATTTCAAAATAGTAACTGTTTCACAAGTAAATTCTCTGATGCTTTGAACATATAAAAAGTATTGAAAGAAAAATCTGCAAATGAGATTAATTTTAAAATCAATTAAATCAAAATCCTTAAAAGTGATTAATTTCAAAGATATTGGGACTCACAACTAATTGAAGTTGACAGCCAACTGAGAAGGTACCTTGTGAAAACTGCCAGTGTTGCATAGCACAATAAACTATGTTTTCTATTACATATTTGGTAGCCAGAGCAAAAATTATTGTGCATTAACTATATTATAAATTGTACAGAAATTCTATTGGGATGTTTTGTTATGTTCCATTCTATGGCTCTTTTCATTAACAGAACAGAATGGAATATAGCATCTGAAATATCACTATTCTGTATTTTTTTTCTTATCTTGAACTACAAAAATTCATTTGGTATAGCTTAGATTTATTCTGGTGTAGGGGTAGACAAATTTCAATCTTGAAGATCAATATTAAAAAAAAAAACCTAAACTCTACAGGGGAAAACAACTGGCATTAATCCAAAACAGGAGACCTCTGGGTACTTTCACTACCAGAATTAAAGTCAGAGTAGTAGTTACACATTATAAATCCACTTTATTTTCCTACAAAATAGTTTCAGTAACCTATTTGGGGAAGGGGTGAACTTTTATGTTGTTCTTATTGTCAAACAATGGGGAATTGGAAGCCCTTGCCAATCCACTCTAAATTACCTAGAGATCTACCAGTACATCCCAAGGCATTTTGTATCCTATAATTAGTATCAGAAAACCTTCTAATATAATCTATTACCTTCCAATTAGTGTATTAGAAAGCATACTACTGATTTAAACTTATTCATTCCTGTATTTCCTAATTATTTGGCTCAATACTTGAATTCTAGAATTTAAACTAGGCTCAAGCACTTGAATATTTTGGGGCTTACCACATACTTTAATGTAATTTGGGGTACTAAAATGTGTCGCAATTCAAATAATTATATATACAGTTTTTAGTCTACCCGGAATAAAGACATAATTCCTTTATACCAAAATGCAAGTTTTTGGTGAGATCTGGGCCGTATTCTTATATTTTTATTTCCACAGTTTGAAAAAAAATTAAATATTTTATGATGGACTATTATTACAATTTTACAGTTCTATCCCTGGCAATAAGCTTCACTGAACAGTACAGGACTTGGTTTTGAATAGACTCTGGAAATTAGGACTATTCCTGAATATCCATATATGGAAATAATGTGTACCATGTAATAATTTATTAAATCCCATTATGTCCTACATTGTGTTAAAAATGCAACAAGATCTAAGGAATCAATCATATTTCAGGATGACTGTTATTATTCAAGAGTTTTAGTTTCTTAATTTTTGCCCTATACATATAGCCAAATAATTTCAGAAATTATTTTATAAACATTCTTATTTTAGGCCTCATTGTTTATCTTCATACATTAGGAAAAGTACTCCATTATCCTTTATTTTGTTTTCTTCTTGAAAAATAATGTTACTATGATGTATTACTCACCATCATAATTGTCAAGATCTGCCTACAGAGCATCTCCACTAAGAACAGATGATTGCCATGCAATCAGTGAAATGGAAGGGCAAGAACAGCATTTTTAAGACAGTATTTTGAATTTGCTGAATCTATAGCAAAATTGTCATTTACATTGCAATTCTATTTATTTTAAAGCAAGTCCAGGAAATTCAAGATGCTTATTCCTTAATAAACATACACAGGGTCATACTTGTTGTTTACAATTCTATGAACAGAGAATATCCTGTAGAAGGAAGTGTCTTATTTCAAACTAAGGATACATAGGTTTGGGATGCTGGATTAATAATTTTTCAGAAATAATTTTGGCAGTTTAAAGCCTATTACTAGGGAATGCAAGATTGTCAGAAGAGAGCAATGTAGAACAAAGGCTTTAAGATGGTTTCATTTCTATAAAAAGACTGAACTGACAGATGGGTTTCTGTATAATCTAGAATTCTACTCATAGCTTCCTTAAGCAAATTAAACAGAAATCATAGAGTTGCTGTCAGAAGCCAATGAGCTCAAACCAGAAAGTCACTATAAATTTTCTTTTGCAATCACATTTGAACCAAATATTAGCAATGAAATTAAGACAATCAATTTTTAGGCATGAATAAAATTCACTAATTATAAATTATGACCAAAATGAATAGATGGTTACAAATCAATACTTTTATCAAGAAACTGTCACAATCTTTACACGATTCTTGGGAATAATGTTCCGAAATTATGTATGTTCTGAAGGATGCAAAAATAAATAATTTAAATATGAAATTTTCATCTGTCAAAATTAGTATTTATGGACAATACATTACATGCTATAGGCCTCAAAATATACTGAAGCATACATGATCAGCCTTCTAAATACCCTTTTCTTTGTCATTTGCTAAAAAAAAAGCAAGCATTAATATAAAATAGTATTAGCATTATATTAGTAAAACCATTAGCCAACTGGATAAAATGTTTTCCTAAAGTAGTATTGTATTTTGCTACTAATTTCAAGAGATTTCAACTTCCAGTTTAAACTTCAAACTACAATGAATTTAAATAGCACAATAAAAGAAGAATAAAGGGAACTCAAAGTTCCCTATATTTTTCTTCATAAGTCCTTCAAAAGATTAGGAAAATATCTTTCTGATAGGGATGATAGAGGAGAGAAGCTAAGCAGCTTGCTAATTATTTGTCTTTTGCATTAATCACTATTAATTGGTCAATGTTAATTAATAATTTAAGTATAATTGTCACACAAAAAATGAATTTCAGAAGGGGGGGAGAAACTGTGGAAATATTAAATATATTTAAATCCAAAAGGAGAGAAGCACCAGTTTAAATGTATGTAATTAACTGGAGGGAGGGAAACAGGGAACACTGGAATATTTTGTCCTGTAATAAGATACTATTAATAGATTTGTAATATATATGTGTGTGTGTGTGTGTGTGTGTGTGTGCTCGCGCACGCACACACACACACACAGTCCCATCCTCATTTCATTGGAGCACCAAGTTAAAATAATTGGCTCTCCCCTCAGCCTTATTTTTTCGACGTGTGGAGAGGAAACCGGCCCCACACGAATCTAGCAACTTGTCCACCATTTTAAAAATATAAAGTGTAAAGATTAATATGGCAATACATCTGAACTCAGTTCATACACACGCACCCACACATATTCTCTCTCTCTCTCTCTCTCTCACACACACACACACACAAACACACAGGAAAACCACAAGCGGCTTCAAGGGACCCTTCTTTCCCGTCCTTCCTTCTCTGAGGAAGATTGTTCTGGGCTCATTCGCCTTTCCCACAAAATAGCCAATAAAATTAATCAAGCGGAACAGCAGCAGCATCTTTTCCCACCGTAGTCAGTAATAATAATAAAAAGGCGACCCAGTGAGGGGTTATTTTTCTTGTCCACGATCTGACGGAAGCCCCTCCTCCCCCCTTTTAAATCCTTTTTTAAAGATTTTTAATTTATTTAATCCAGACACCACAACGAAGCAGCCCTAATAAAACGTTGCTGCAGACAAAACGCGCTGCATGGGGTGTGGAGGGACCCGAGCTGATTAGATTACCACAACATCAGCCTTGGGGCCGCCATTTTTAGAATCTCTTAAAAGGACAAAAGAGGGGGGGGGTTTGAAAAAAACGCACAATTATTGACGCCGCTTTTATTTATTGTTATTATTTCGTGGTGATGGTCATTATTTATTTTAACCCCGAGTCGCCGAGGAGAAGCGCGCCCTCCGACCTTTCTTCCCCCCCCTTCCTCACCCGCTCTTTGGCGGGCCCCGCTCGGATCTCGGTATGCGTGTGTGGGTCTTCTCTCTCCCGTTAAGGGGGGGGGGAGCTCCGGTCTATGACGCGCAACCGAAACAAAACCGAGGTGAAGAGGCAGCAGGGGGTTTGCAACAACCGCTTGCTCGGGAGACACCCCCCCTTCCGGGCGAAGGACTCTTGAGGAGACCGGGACTTCGGGCAACCGTTTGTTTCTCTCCCCCCCCCCACACCGGGTTCTGCAGCAGGAGCGACCCCTCTCCCCTCAGCACTTCCCCGGGCAAGAGGCTTCTTCTCCTCCTCCCAGTCGTCCTCTTTCTTCTCCCCGCGCCATTCCTCCAGAAAGGGAAGAGCGGTCCTTCGCCCGCGCCCGGAGGCGGCTATAAATAAAAAAAAAGGCTCGTCAGTCCGCCCGCCTCTTTAACGAAGCGAGGACGGGCTCGCCTTCCCAAGCCAAGTCCAGAGAACTGTTTGGCCCGGAGAGCGGAGGATGATTCGTTAGGCCCCCTCTGCCCGGACTAGAGAAAAAGGGGCAGGTTTGAGGGGAAGACGGACGGACGACGAAGAACAGCCGCCCTTCCCCTCACAAAAGTCGGCGTTCAGGGGTTGTTTCCGAGCCTGTCAGAAAAGACCCCCCCTGTTTTTCTGTAATCCCTCGGAGGGGGGGGTTTCCCCTGCGGCCCCGCTGTCAGCCTCTTTCCTTCCCCCCTCCCCAAAATATGAAGATGAAGCCCGGCGTGATAAAACTGCCATGAAGGACAAACCCTCCGCCGCTTTACAATAAAACGCGCCATTATTCACAAGACGGGAGCGACTCCCCCCCCCGGCTGTTTAAAAGGTGACACCGTCTTCCCCCCCCCACGCCCTTTCACACACACATACACACGTTACGAGGAGACAAAAGCCGGTTTAATAATAAAAATAATATAAAGGGTCCCCCAGACAGACGCGCCCCCCACCCCCGGAGGGCGGCGATACTCCGCCGCTGCTGCTGCTGCTGCTGCCTTTCGGGGAAAGAAGAGGCGCTCCCTCTGCCTCTCTCAACCCTCCCCCCCATCCCCGGGCATGACAACCGCACCATAACAAATAGCGGCGGCGGCCCCGAACTCACCTGGAATGATCACCGGCCAGGCAGCGACACCCCGACCCGAGCCCCTGGCTTGGCCCCGCCACCACAATGCAACCGTCCCGCTGAGGAGGTCCCGCGGGTAAGAGAGAGCGAGCGAGCGAGGCTGCGGGGAAAGGAGGAGGAGGGTCGAAGGCAGCTACCACCCGAACGGGCTGGCTGGCTTGGCTGTACAGGGCCCCGCTGCGAACCGCTTCGGACCTCTGGACCACCCCTTGGTTGCCCCCCCGTGCCGCCGCCGCTGCTGCTCTGGCTCCCGTGTCTCCCTCCTCGCAGCCGCCTACGCTCCTTCCGATGTCACTGCCTCTCTCTCTCTCTCTCTCTTGCTCGCTCTCTCACTCTCTCTCTCTCTCTCTCTCCCCGGGAAAATGGCGTCGCCTCCCCCCCCCCGCTGCACGGGTTCGCCCACCCCGCCTGGCAGGGGCAGGGTTACCAGGGCGAAGCCAAACAGCCGCCATTTTCCTTGTGGGCTGCGGCTGGCAGGGGCTACCCTTTGAAAGGCGAGCCCCGGCCGGGGTGTGGATGGGTCTGTGGAGCTGGAAAAGGGGGGTGGGGGCGATGAGAGTCTCGCCTGTGTGTGTGTGTGTGTGTGTGTGTGTGATGATGGTGATGACAGAGGGAAGAGCTCCCCCCCACGCTCGCTATCTGAAAAGAGAAGAGGCAGAAGCCTGAGGGGAGAGAAAATGGAGGGGGGGCGTAGAAGAGGAAGCGGAGGGGCAGACTATTGTGCGAAGAGGCCGAGCCGGAGGATTTGAAAAAAAAAGCCGCTTTGTTTGGGTTGCGTTGGTGGTCGGTGGGGTGGGGGGAGGAACGGGACGACAGCGCTCTCTTTAGCTTTGCTCAACCGGCGTGAATCCCGGGTGAGGGATGGAAAGAGGCCTGATTGGCTGGCGAAAGTGTCAGTGGAGGAGCCGAGAACGCGCCGATCCCCGACCCTAGCTGAGCGCCTTTCTTCCTCAAACCGGGGGCCGCTGGCTCTTGCAAGGCGCCGGGGACTTTGCGTCCCGCTCCCTCTGAGGCAGGTGGGCGGGGGAGGGCAAACTGTCGGGATCGAGGAAGACGCAAGGGGTTATAGGGGGGGGGAGAGCAACAGACAGAGAGCGCGCTCTTGGGGCATACGACGCGGGGCTCGGCTCGGAGCCTGACACACCTCGGCGTCTGGCCCAGAAGGAGCCTCAGTCTTTGCTGCTGCGGAGCTCGGGAGGGGAGGCGGGCTGGGGTTTCATTCGACGCCCACCAGGGGCTGAGTGAGCCTCCTTTCAGTGCGCAAACTCGGGGCGCCAGATAAAAGTCGGGGCTGGCAGCTCCGGCGCTGCTTTGATGGAGCCGGGAGAATCGAGGGGAGGAAGGAGAAGGGCAGGCTAGAGTAGCTCGTTTCCCCGTCGGAGCAGCAGGAGCAGGAGGAAGCGGCGGGAGAAGCTTTGCTGGCTGCCCGGCCGGGACCCAGAGGCGGCGGCTGTAATAGGGCGCTGGGTACGCAAGAGGGGGGTGAAAGAAGGGCGGGCGACTAAATGTCTTGTGAGTGTATATATGGATGTTTTTTCGCCCCCTTTGTCTGATCCCGCTGTGGGGTTTTTGTTTTTTTTTGTTCGTTTGTCTGGCGGGGGGGGAACGTGTCTTTCTAAGCACGAAATGGCGTCTTGTTCGGCGACAGCGTCGGGGGAACGTGTGGCGTTTGTAACTTTCCTCCCTGCCCTTCCCGCCGCCTCTTTCCTGCCGGGCCTTTTCTCTGCAGCGAACCGCGGCGAGCAACCTTCAGTCAAGGGGCGGGGCCCGAGAAAGAGAGAAGGGGGGGTAGCCGGAAGAGCGGGAGCCAATCGGCTGTAAGGACGCCCCGAAGAGGCGCGTCCCGATTGGCAGATGCTGACATCATCCTGCAGCAGGGGCAGACGCCTCCGCTTGGGTAGGGCTGAGGGGGAAGAACGGCCGGGGGAGGGCGGGGGGTGATTGGCTGGCGCAAAGGGAGATAAGAAAACAGGCGCCATGACAGCAGGGAGGGGAAGTGGAGCGGTGCCGGGTCAGAAGCGGCCGTGTTAGGTCGGCCGCGTACGGTTTTCATTCCCCCACTTTCCCCACACCAATTCCGTTCCTTTCGCAGGTGGGGAAGGAGAACGGAGGAGCGTTTGTGCAACGACGGCTTTTCGAGCGGTTAAGCTGTAACTGCGTCAATTCAAGATGGCGGAGCGCCTCCCTGGAGGGGCGCCGCTGCACGTCAGCCATGTGACGAGGAGGTTGCGTTCTTCCGACGGCTCTGGCTGGCGGCGCCCCAGCTCGCTCCGGAAAAGGCGGCGCCGGCAGAGAGCTTGGCTGGCCTTTCCCCTTTCAAGGCGGTGGAGCGACGGAGCCTTTGTCGTCCTCTCCCCCACTTCCTCCCCGGCTCTCTTTAGCGTGCGTGGCTGTGCCGAGCAACCGCCGCCTCCCCCTCTGCTGAGCGCCGTTACGGTGCGTCGAGGAAACGGCTGCTCCTCCTCCCCTCCCCCCAGCGCGTCCGCTCGAGCCCTTCTGCGAGGGAAAATTCCGCGGCGGGAGGAGCGATCCGCCTTCGTGACAGCCCGCCGGGCTGGAAGGGAGTTGCCGGCTGGAAGAGCCAAAGCCTGGGTTAGTGGGAGGCTGTTGCAAAGGGCCGTACGAGCAATTTTACCGTTAAAAGAGGTCTTTGGAAAGAAAAAAGCGGGTCAAAGATGGTGCCCTTTTCGTTAATGCTGGGAATTGCATTCTCCGATCTTGGTCCGTTTTCACTCAGGAAAAAGGAAAAAAAATCTATATTTTCCCCTCTCCCGTTTTTAATGAATTCGTTGCATCGGAAAAACAGGCCATGCCACAGCTTGGGTCGGAGATTGAAGCAAGAAATCAGTAGCTCCCATCTAGGACCTGTGCGTGTACCAAAGGGCCTTTGGTTGTTTTGCAAGAGGAAATTGGCTGCAAAACAAAACAAAAATCCAATTTTGTGTTGCCTGGTTGTAGGATGGAGAAATTGGTTTCCTTTGTTGTTGTGAAAGTCGTGCTTCGTGGATTTGCTTTTCCAACTTGTATGACTGTATGCAGAAAGAAGAGTTTGGTTCTGACTAACTTGTTTTTGGAGGAATCTTTTGAAGGCTCTAAAAGTAGCAAGTCTTTATGTAATATCGAAAGTAGCTGGTGATGTGGCATTTGACTGTTGAAGTATACTTGTTTTTAGCCTTATGGTTAATCTTTCCTACTTAGCCTAACTCTACAGGAACACTTAATCTTTTTAATAAACGAATTAAATGGCATCTAAATATTAAAAAATATTAAGCAAATGACCATTATGCACATTATGGCCAATATTAGAGGCTGGTGACTTAAAATCCTGTTTAATCTCCATCTAAACTTTTAGTTTAATTATTGCTGTTAACATAAATTAAAATATATTTTAAAAATTGGAACGGCAGTTGGTTAACTGGACTTTCATTCTACTGTATTATAGGAAATGGAAAGTGCATGGTTGAGGTGCATAACTCCCCTTGCAAACAAGCTTCTTGTCCAATTAGTAGATTCCATTTGGTTGTTTAGAACCTATCAAATTTGTATACTTTGATATTTGACAAGATCACCAGCCATAGTCCTGCTGTTGCTTTTATTAATATATTGATGATGCAGCCTAATGGCTAATCAATAAAATGTTATTTATATTGCATTGTAGAAATGCTTTCCATAAAGTCATGTTTGTGAAAAATCAATAAGCTTGCATGGAAAAAAAAATAGAGGCCAGGGTTGTATTGGCTATCAGTTATTCTGCTAGTCAGCCAAGAGGGAAAAACAATAGAGTTAAAATCATTTCACACTCTTGTACCCCAAAATATACAATAGCTTGAGCTGACCTATGGCAATTCATTAAAAAAAAAAACATAGTAAACTTGTTCTGTTTCATGATCTCTGAAGCTTCAATAACAACAGACAGTTTGCTTTTAAAGCAAAACTACAAATATACAATTCATGGACTTCGGAGTACTGCATGGAAACAAACTACTAGATCTAAGCTTGCTATGTGTGTTGAAACAGTTACCTTTATAAGGTTCCTGAAATCAGTCTGTTACTCCCTTATAGACCAAAAAGATAATCTAAAGTAAAAAGATAAAGAAGCTTGCCTACCTAGCTGTTTCTTTTGGTGTAGGAGAGTTTTTGCTATGATTAATATATTGAATATGTCTGATGGATAACATTGATGATACTCCAGGAGTTCCGATTCTGAATGGCTCAAGGTTGGCCTTCCATCCTTCAGAGGTTGGTAAAACAAGGACATAGATCCATGATGGTGAACCTATGACACGTGTGCCACAGGTGGCAGGCAGACCCATTTGTGTAGGCACGCGAGCCCCAGCCAAACTTACCTGCCCATGCACGTGCCTCTCTTCAGCCATAGGAGGCTGAAAAATGGGCCTTCTGGATGTGCTGAAACAGGCCCGTTTTCAGGCTCCAGAGGTTTCCCTCAGGCCTCTGGGGTGAAAATGGCATCCCCCAGGCTCTAGAGGCTGAAAATCGGCACTTCTGGTATTTCTGGAAGGCCCGTTTTTCGGCCTCCCAAGGCTGCAGAGCCTTTCCTTGAGCCTTCAGGAGGGCGAAGATGGCCTTAAACAGGGCAAAAATCAGCTGGGAGGTGCACGCATGCACAGTGCAGGTAAGGGGGTGGGGTATTGCGCGTGCAGGGGGGCGGGGTGCATTGCATTGTGGGTGCCAGCGCACACACTTTCAGCACACCACAACAAAAAGTTTTGCCATCACTGACCGAGATAGTTGGGGGCAAGATAGATGCTGGCTGTGAATCACTAAGAGAGGGCCATAAAGCACTGTGAAGCAATACATAAGTATAAGTGCTCTTGCTATCATGCCATTGTTAATTCTTAACAGGTATCTCTCTAGTTTCTGAAATGCATTTGTTTGGTGTAGCCCAGTGGCGTCAAACTATTTCCTTGAGGGCCACATCAGCATTGTGTTGACCTTAGCGGGGTGGGCATGGCCAGCTGGACGTCACTTGTGTTATGGGGCGCCTGAGCGCTCTGTCAGAGAAAACAGCCCTCCCGAGCACCATTTGCACTGGCACCATGGGCCAGGCCTTCGCTGTTTCCAGGGTGGCCCTTGGCCACATCTAAGCACCCTGTGGGCAAGATCCAGCCCTCCCAGGCCTTGAGTTTGACACCCCTGGTGTAGGGGTAAGGACTACTTTTAGGAATATCAGCCTCCTGTATTGCTAAAACATTTTTATGTATTTCTTCGTTGGCCCAGTTTGGTTTTTACCAGCTATGGCCCAAACCCTGCAGTAGGACCAGTGCAGTTAGTTCTCAACTTATGATTACATTTTTAACACCGGTTCAAAGTTACAAAGGCCCTGAAAAAAGTGACTAATGGCCGTTTTTCACATGGCCACTGCAGCATCTCCCACAGTCAGCTGACCAGAATTTGGATGCTTGGTGAGTGACTCGTCTTTACGATTGTTGCAGCGTCTCTGGGATCATGTGATCATATTTGACCACCTGACAAGAAAAGACAATGGGGAAGCAGGATTCAGTGAACAGCCATGTTGCTAACTTTTTCAGCAGTGATTCACTTAACAGCTGTGGCAAGAAAGGTCCTAAAATGGGGGCAAAACGCACTTAACATCTGCAACAAATTTTGGGCCTCAGTTAAGTCGAGGATCACCTGTACAATGGGCAATGTTATGTTTCCAGAAGTGGTGTTGGGATTGTTTTGTTGTTCTGGTATAGCAATAGCACTTAGACTTATATACTGCTTTATAGTGCTTTGCAGCTCTCTCTAAGTGGTTTACAGAGTCAGCCTCTTTTCCCCAGCAATCTGGGTCCTCATTTTACCCACCTCTGAAGGATGGAAGGCGGAGTCAACCTTGAGCCTGGTGGGATTTGAACTGCCAAATTGTAGGCAGCTGCCTACAGAAATAGCTTGTAGTACTGCACTCTAACTACTGCACCACAGAGGCTTATGGAAGGCCTAATGCCCCCCCTTTTTTTTTTGTTGAGATTTTTCCAGCCAGGGCAGATCCTGGCCCTTTATAAAATCTTTGTAACAACTGCCTATCTACCCATATCTGCCCTTTTGGCTGTCCTGCATTCCATTTCTCACCTACCTACCCTTATGGAGGGGCCGTTGATTGGACATGTTTTTGTTTGTGGTAGGAAGCAGATCGCATAGGTCAGTTGTGGGCAAGCAGGGTGCAGGAGGCATAGGCAGTGGTACGGAGAGTCCTTTGACCTAACCGCAGTTTTTTTAGTAGCCATCCAAATTTACAACAGCACAAGAAAAAAAAGTGACTTATAACCATTTTTCATACTTAACTACTGTTGGCATCATCTCCAAGATCATGTGATCAAAATTGTAGATGCTTGGCAACTGGCTCCTGGGGTCACGTGATCCCCTTTGGCGACCTTCTGATGAGCAAAATCAATGGGGAAGCTAGATTCACTTAACAACCGTGTTGGTAATTTAATAACTGCAGTGCTTTACTTAATGACTCTCTTGCTTCGCAACAGAAATTTTGGACTCCGTTGTGGTTGTAGTTTGAGGATTAGCAGTAGTGGAGTTCAGGGCAGCCAAAAGGGTAGAGACAGGTAGATAAAGAGTGGCGGGGGGGAGGGAGGCAATTGAAGCATAAGCTAGCGTAGAAGGGCAGGAGAAATGTGAGGTCCTTGCTTAATGACTACAAGCAGGACTAATGTTGCTAGCTAGGTTGTTTTTCCTAACCATTGCTTCCCCTGGCAATAGAAATCCTACCCCCAATTAGTATCTTTAAACTATTTGTAATAGTCCTTGTCTGCATTGTCAGGTGCAATAATAACTTGACCCTGCAGTAGTAATCAGTTTACATGGGTTTCTAACAGTTACTGCTGCATTTTTATAGCCACCTTATTAAAAGTTTGATAAAGTTCAGTTTGTTTCTTACTTACATACACATACTTTTTTATAAGGACCATACTGTGGATTTGGAGACGCACCAAACCACCCAAGGAGATTATATGGAAATTCTTTCCAGAAGTTCCTCATCTGTAGCAGTCGGGTGAGATGTATGGTAGAACTCTTCAGAAGTGCTGTGTTGACTTTGAAATACTAAATCTGGGGCTCTGGCAAAACCAATTTAAAAAAGCCTAGTGCCTCCTTGAAAACTAACACAAAAGGTGTATTGCGTAACTTTTAGAGGTCACAGTCCATTGCATCAGAAGTCTGGAATATAGGCAGAAAGAAAATATAAATACATAGGCACTTGGTTGTTGAGAGAGACAAACGGTAAATATAGAGAGGAGAGGCAGAATTAACTAATGAAATTTAACTATGAACAAAGCCTTAATTGAGTATGCTACGTGCTTTTGTGAAATGCTGGCTAAAACATTTATGCTTCGTTCTATAAGGCACAGAATTAACTGATTCATTCTCTCTCTCTCTCCCTCCGTCTCCCCATCTCTCCCCCCCCCCTCTCTCTCTATATATATATACATACACATATACACACACACAGAGAGAGAAAGAGTAATAAGTGTGCCAGGCTTTTGGTTTCAAACCGTTTTGCACATATAACATTGTTAGTGACTTTGAAGGTAAGGCATATCATGCAACGCAGTAGGAGTTATGAAACTCACTGATGAAGACATGGAATGCTCTGGAGTTTTCTAGAGCATTCCGTCATTCAGATGGATGTATTTTGACAATTTCTCGAAGTAAATCCCCCGAAGGAGACATAGCGCTCTGGATGAAACCCACCTGTTGGAGGTTCACAACAACTTCTGGTTCACAGGGTTTGCTTTCAATTGGAACTGTCCCGGAACTGCATGATTAGCAGAACGTTCTGGAATTTTCCAAAATATTTCATTCCCAAGTCAGTGAAATTCTGCCTATCCCTCTGAAGGAGGTTACAGCTTCTTCCTACAGTCATGGCCCAGAGTTAACTTGATTGTTTGGAACAGCCAACAAACAGACTGTTATGCATGATTGTCTTCTGGCTTAGAACTGGTGACAAGAAAAAGGCATGTTGAATGAACTGCATATTTGCCAGATGGTGTGAATACTTTTCTTCTGGACTATTTTATAACATGGGACTAAAACAGATTCTAGAGTTCTGTCTTAACAGTATTTTAAAACAGTGGAGGGACTTGGAATATTCTTTACCTTGGAGAATATGGAGACTGGTGGAAAATTTCCAGATTCTCGTTCTTTCTATAAATCGACTACACAGTTGCAGATGAGGCATATCCCTTGTAAGTGATCCATACTTTGAGGAAAACTACAAATTGGTGAGTAAAGTAGTAATCAGAAAAATATTTTTCGTTTATAGTCCAGAGTCAGACAAGAACAGTGGTTCTCAAAACTGCACTGTGCCTCTTTGGATTCACTTGGAGCAGCTGTTTACCTCCCCCCACCCCCCACCCCCCCAAAATTGTAAACTAATGATTCACTGAAGCGTTCAAGTGATAATACAAGCGGCAACATCCATACTAAAATTTAGAAAGCTTTACAGTGCTGAGTAGAGCTGTGATCACACACAAGCAACCCCAGAAGAAATGTGTGAATAGAAAACACTGCCAATATTTATAAAAGGCATTTCATTGGGTTACAGAACTGTTCATCCCTAGTCTTATTAGCACTCAGATTTCTGCAGAAAAACATTCTTCCATCAGTTTTAAAATGGAGGGAAAGAGGATCTCGGAAAATTATACAAAAACAAAATGCTTCCAGAAATGTAGTCCAAGTGGTCTGAAAATCCTCTTTAAAAAATAATAATTGGCAACATATGTCAGCAATCTCAGTCTAGAGATCGAGGGCAGAATTGATTTATCAGTGTTATATGTGTAATTCTGGATATTTATTCTTTCCAAACGTTGGCTATTGGTCAAGAACACACGAAGCAATCTTATTTAACACTGGATTTACCCAAATACTTTGGATAAACCCAAGCAGGTTATGTACTGAACCTATCCCTATCAGGAAGGCTGTGAAACTGGTGTTTATTAAACAGTTTTTTCATCGGGCCACCTTACCACTTTTAAAAATTAAAGGGAGGGGAGAGATGATGCTTTGGTTTCAAAACCAAGTTTAAACTGAACCTGAATTCCATGAATTTTTGGAGGAAATACCTTGAGAGCTAGCACAGCTAACGAGTCATTGGTATAATTGTATTGGCCATTTTTGCACGTATGTGTGTTCCTTCAGAATTGAGTGTCATAAGTAAATAAAAACAGCTATAGGGAATGGCGGGCAAAAGATTCTTGTTAAAGAAGAATATTTGTAGTTCAGAGTTGAAATGTGAGATCCCAGAGCTCTCTGAGCTTCATTGCTTTCTTGCAGACGTTTCATTACCAAACTAGATAACATGATCAATGCACTTAGCTTGAGCAGAAATGATGGATGCCTGATACTGCAGTTGCTTCTTATTTAATAGTTGATAAATTGGGCGGGACTTCCTGGTTGCATGAAGAATCCAAGATTTGTGTGTAATCCACAGTCTTCTCAACTGCGTTTTTAAAAACTCATTTTTAATTCATTTAACTTCAGTGGGCACAAGTGGCATTATTACTGTTTCCTTAGTTTTGCTTCAATTGGCAATTGAGAAGATTTAACATCACTTATTGGATTCAGAATTTAACATGCCTCGTGATGGCGAACAATGTTTGGCAACACAGAATGTTGTAAAAAGAGGAATTTTTTGTAAATTGGGAAGAGGCAGATCCAGTTTTGCCAGTTTCAAAATAGCTCTGGTTCCTGTTCTTTGTTATACAGCCTCCCAATTTCATATAGAATAAAGAATTATCTTGTTTCTTGAAATAAACGATTCTCCTTCTGCTTTGCCCTCGTAGAACTTCAGGGAGAAATAATACAAAGTTTGTAGCTCTGTAAAATATGTTTTCCCATTTTGTGTCAATTTTTTTCCTTCTTTTTTCTAAAGACCTGGGAAGCTTTCAGCTTTTTTCTGGATATTAAAATTCAGCTGCATCTCTCTGTTGCCAAATTCTTAATTGACTGTCACTTGGTTGTTATTCTGTATGATTTCCTTCAATTTTAAAGATAGGTCATCGATTCGTAGGGGATAAGGAGGGGAGGTATGACATGACAGCTCAACATGAAGCTGCCACAGTTCTAATAGCTTGTCTTGAACAAATAACTTAGTGTAAAGACGAATGATATTTTATTTTGGCCTTCTGGGTATCATGTTTCTGACAAATTGGTTTAAAAAAGCAGCTGGAAGTGTATTTTCTCATGCAAATGAAGGTTTGCTATTTCTCTGGTCTTTCTAATACAGGCTTGATCTGAATTTCAGCATTTCCTCTTTCGTAGTGTCTGAGAAGTGATCATAAGTTACTTTTTTCAGTGCCATAACTTTGAATGGTCATTAATTGAATGTTTGTAGGTTAAGGACTATTTGCAATTACCAGTAAAGTAAGCTGCTCAGTATCACCTCTGAAACCAGGAAATGGCTACATGAGGCATGCAAGATTCATATCTAACCCTCACCTATGCAATGTGTAGGCCTCCTATTTTAAAACAAATGTCAATCTCCCATAAAATCCAAAGACTTGTAAGATTTCAGAGGAAAATAGTGATATGATGACTCCTTAGGATTTCAGCCATTTTAATGTGTTATGTTTGGTACTTAAGTTCTGTGGGAAGCTGTTAATTTCTCAATAGCTAGGGAGATGTCGCTTTAATTCACAGGATATTCCAACCTGCAGATCTAAATTGATGTATTGTTGAGGCATGATCGGCCTTGATAAGATTGCCAAACCCTATTTAAAACCAAGTCTAGATTAAAATAGGGGCAGCATGGTAGCTTAGCGCAGGGCTCACCAACCCTTTGGACCTCAGAGACCACCAAACTCATAATTTTAAATCCCACAGACCAGAGACCCTGGGAAAATCTCAAAAAAAGTCTGCAGGAAAATTCTCACCCCATTTTCCTATCAATCGATCACTCTTTATTTGGGATTGCAGAGTAGTGTCTCCAGCTCCATTCTCGGGGGAGATAGAGACTTTGAGCTTCATGCAAGGGAAGCAGCAGAAGTCTTTCTCTCTCCCAAACTCTGCCAGAAATGTGTCTGTGTGAGACTTGTCATGCTGGCACAGCCTCTTGGAGGAGGAGGCCTTGCAGGGTCCCAAAGACTCATTTCTGGCAGAGTTTGGAGGAAAGAAAGAAAGACTTTTGCTGCTTTCCTTGTGTACAGCCAAAAGCAGAGGAAGAAAGAAGCAGCCCAGTGGCCAGGTGGGGCCAGTGGGGCAAGTTCCCCCCTCTGCCCTTTCCCCCCTCCTGTCACTACCTCGTGTTGTTCGCAATACAAGACATGCAAGCCTCATGTTCATGTGGGCAGCGCAGCCTTGTGTTCCCACGCAGCCTGGATTAATTGCTTTTGAGGGTGACATTTCTCGTGGAACACCAGTGGTCCCCGGCCCACTGGTTGGTGACCACTGGCTTAGCGGCTAAAACACTGGGCTTGCCAGCTGGAAAGTCAGCAGCCCAGGATCAAAAACCAGGAATCGTGCAACATCCTCGCTCTGGTTCCTGCCAACCTGTTGCGTTTCCCCCAAAATAAGACCCAACTGGAAAATAAGCCCCAGCATGATTTTTTTCAGGATGTTCATAATGTAAGCGCTACCCCCAAAATAAACCCCCAGTTAAGATCATCAGCCAGATGCACGCATTTAGTACCCGTAAGACCTAACCGGAACTTTAATCCCAAATACGTCTTTTGGAGCAAAAAAATAATACTAAGACCTGGTCTTGTTTTCTGGGAAACGCAGTAGCAGTTCAAAAGTGTGCAAATGCAAGTAGGCAAATAGGTACCACTTTGGTGGGAAGGTAATCTTGCTCTGTGGTGTCATACTGACCACATGACTCTGAAAAAGTCTTTGGACAACGTTGGATCAATGGCCTTGGAAGGGCGATGAGCACCAACCCCTAAAGTCGGCAACAAGTGGAGTAAAAATCCACAAGGACTCCTTCCCTTTTCCTAGATTAAAGTGGGGTTAGATTTGGGGTATTTGGTGCAAGAAGTTGAAAAGGCTTTTCCATAGATCAACTTCCTTGCTAAATCCAGTTGATTATCCCCAGCAAAAAAAAAAAAAAGTAACAGCATGACTTAAAGCAATAGAAGTATCTCCATAGCGACAAGAGTCTTGACAACAAACAAGCAAAGCTTCAGATGGGGAAGCTATAGAGCAGCTGACGGGGTTTTTAAAATAGTCCTTTGCCAGTGAAGATCACAACTATGTGATATTAGTAGGCAATACTATATCCTGTTAACTTCCTATCTCTTGCTTGGTTTCTTCGCAAGTGCGCAATGAGCTATTATTCTAAAAATGGCTGTTTGTCAAGATGTAATTGGGAAATTCTTCCTGGTTTGTATAACAGATTCTGGCCAGAGAGAGAGAGAGAAAGACTTTTTCAGTCCCAACTTTTTACTCATTGTTACCCACACGTCCTCTTGGGGGAAGAGAAAACAAAACAAAACTCTTGTTAGATTTGTTTATTTTATTTTCTGCCAGCAAGTTGGGGCCCTAAAGCAATGATGTATCTTTGCATGACCTTAAACACAAATTGCTCTGAAGTAAATCACCCAGGCGAGGTAGTCCCAAGTTTACATAAAATGGTAACAAAAGCCACAAAAGGAGAAGAAAGCAGGGAGAATTTAACGCAGAAATTTATGTTTTTGCTGCCTTTTGTGAAATAAGGAAGTGAATTAAGGAAGTGAGTTGCCGTTTTTGTGAAAGCCAAACAGCAGGTAATCCTTGACTTACAACCTCTGTTTCATTTTGGTCACCGTTCGAAGTTACAATGCACTGAAAAAGTGACTTACGACCGGTTCTCATTCTTACGGCCTTCGCCACATCCCCATGGTCACATGATTGACATTTGGCACTTGGCAACCAGCATATCTTTACGACAGGGTCATGTAGTCACCATTTTGCAGGCTTCTCTGCCAGCAGTTCACTTAGCAGCTGCAGTGATTTGCTTTTAACAGGCCATAAAATGGGGCACAACTTACCTAATAATGGTCTTGCTCAGCAATGGAAATGTTGGGCTCAATTATCATAATTGAAACTTGCAATGAACAGCTTTCATTACAAGTTGTTGTAGGTAATGAAAGTTGCTCATTTTATTACATTCCATTGGCTCGTTAACCTATACAGGTAGTCCTCAACTTATCTCGGTTCACTTAGTGACTGTTCAAAGTCAACAGCACCGAAAAAATGACATGATCGTTTTTCACACTTGAAGCATCCCCATCGTCACATGATCAAAATTTGGATGCTTGGCAACTGACTTCTTTACAACAGTTGCCGTGTCCCAGGGTTATGGGATCCAAGCGGAGTCAATACGAAAGCCAGGTTCACTTAACCGTGTGACTATTGTACTTTATTAATTTATTTGATTATTTTTGTTAGTTTTTATTGGTGGTTTTTTTTTACATTTTAAATACGGTTTTGCATTCTGTAAGCCACCTTGAGTCGCCATGGGCAAATAGGTGGCAATATAAATTCAATAAATAAATAAAATAAATACTAACTTAAGAGCTGCAGTGGTTCACTTAACAACCGTGGCAAAAAAAAGTCATAAAATGGGGAACTCTGTGTCTCACTCAGCAACAGAAATTTTGGGCTCAATTGTGGTTGTAAGTCCAGGACTACCTGTAGTATTAATTTCCTTTCTGTAAAGCAGGAAACAAATGACAGTGGTTACTGGTTAGCGTTGACATCTGGACTTTGAGACACTGAGACTATTGACGTCATTGGCAAGTGGTGGAAAAGCTACTTCACTTACAATCCGGAAAGATGTATAAAATTCCTACCTGATTAGTTAATTCTTTGGCTTCATCTTAATTCAGACCAGTGCCTCAGGCTCAGTGCCTACTACTCTGTTAACGCTTTCATGATTTATCTTGTCCTTCCTTGCCACTCTCTCTGCATGCAGGATCTTGCTGCTTTCTTATCCATTCATCCAGATCAATTTCCTTCGATGTAAACTAGAGTTCCTGTGACAGGAAATATGGAAAGGGCTCACAAGTCACTTTTTCAGTGCCACTGTAACATTAGCAAATATCACTTGGACTTACATACCACTTCACCGTGCCCCCAACAGTCCTAATTTTACCCACCTGGGAAGGATGGAAGGCTGAGTCAACCTTGAGCCTGGTGACATTCAAACTGCCTAATTGCAGTCAGCAGAAGTAGCTTGTAGCACTCTTAACCATTGCGCTACCATGGCTTTGAATGGTCACTAAATGAATTGTAAGTTGAGGGCTTACCTGTATATGGTTATTAAAATAATGGAATGAATTATATGCTAATCCTGTGTAAAAATGCCAAACACGGTTCTCTTTACCTCAGAACCTCTTCACTCTGTTACAATTATTACTGTACAAGTTACTGCTTTTTTTAAAAAAAGTCTCTTTGAACTTGAACTCATGTCCATGTAATTGCTTTGGAAGTGAGATTTAAGTAGTTTGTCATCACCTTCATGTGACCCCCCCCCCTTAATTACTGACCTACACTTCTGGCATTCTGTGGAAGTGTCCACCCTCCAAATAGTAAATCAGGCCCAACCCTGTTTATCTCCTGAGGTTGATTTAAGTTGCCCAGATCTTACCACTAACGGCCACCAGATATTGCTCGGTTGTTGTCTTTTCTTAATGTGCTGTTTCTGAACGATGGACTTTTGGAGTGATTTATTTGATCTGCATTCTTTTTTTAAAAAAACAAGTTTTATTGATTTTAAAGACAAACCAAACATAAGACATCAAAGTATAAAACCTCCTTTCTCAAAAATTACTTATAAGTTTTAACAAGACAAATAAAACATTATTTTTTAAGACATAGTTCCACATTATCACATTTCCATTTAGACACATATATATCTTTTCCAAATTTCTCATTGTTTCTCCCTTCACTTTTATTCAATTATATTTCTTTCTATCAAGGTTTTATTCTCAATCAAGCATAAACACACAAAATACAAAACATAAAACAAAACATAAAAAGATAAAACCTTAATTATCATTTATACATGTCTTTTCCAAATTTCTCTCCCTTTAGTTTTATTCCTCCAAGGTTTTATTAATTCACAATCAAAACATAGCTAACCAATGATCTGCATTCTTTTTTAAAAAAAGATGATCTGCATTCTTTTTTTATTAGAAACAATGGATTAAATACATTTATAAGAGATTTGGAAGGTGTTTGCAGACTTTCTGTTAAATGCAATAACAGACTGTTGACAGGACTTTGAAGATTGGGGTTACCTGTTCCACTTTTTATTTTTAAGTGAATAGAGAATAGGTTGACTCATTGGATAGACAATAGATTTCCATATTGGTGACATCTTTTAATGCTAGATAATATTTTTGGTAAATATAAATGGGAAAGTTTAACTTTGTAGACCTGTTACACAAGGCTGGGGAAGATGTATCAGATATATTTTTCAGCATTCAACCAAGGCGGTCATTTTATGTTTAATGTTAAGATTATATTTTATGTGCATTTTTATTACTGGGGTTTTTTTTGTTTCGATGTTTTGTTTGTAATTGATTTTTTTGTCTATTTTGTATTTTAACTTTGGAGATAACAATAAAGACTTTATTAAAAAAATACGAGTGATTTGACATAATATCTGCTTTTAAAAAAACAGAACAATTGGAGCCACAGAAATATTCTGCTTCCATTAAAACCCCAAAATCTTGTCCTTTGTGTAACTGGTTTTCCACACTATTAATTAAATATGGACTTGCTTGAACTAAATACATCTAGACGTGGGTTCTCCCTTTGTGTGCCATAAAACTGATTAAAATTGTGTATATACTGGCTATTCATTGAAGAGAGGTTTTGAGACAGGTTACACAAGCTCTTAAGAGAGCCTGCCACCAAAACAGCTGACAGGAATACCCATTGTTCTGTTCTGCTTTGCTGCCATCTAATCTGATTTCTCAAAAGGCTGGGTGGAAAATGTAATAATTGAAAAGGCATTTTGGCACTTCCTGGAGGGGAACAGCCCTGTGTGAACAAACAGCATTTTACAGCTTAAAGATGCAAATCTACATAAGAGAAAACAAACTGCAAATAACTGCTAGTAAAATTGAAAGAATTAGCTGACTTTTTTTAAACCATTTTTTTTTTGACAAGCACACAGTTTAGGTGTATGCTTTTGATAGGACTACAGGCTTTTAGGTATGCCTATTCAGCATAATTTAAAGATGAATTCATAAATAAATATGATAATGAGGCTTATTCCTTCCAAAGCATGGTCCTCTTTCTAAATTAGCTTTGGTTGTAGTTTTGATAAAACACTTTTTCGCTGGACTCTTAACTCGCAGGAAGAGAGCAGATAGTGCAGCAAAAAATCTGGCATGCATCTCCCTCAAATTATTGAAAATTTCCTAAAATTGGACAACAGAATGTCCTTGGTGAATTCTTTCTTTCTCTGATAGGCAGACCACTTTGATTTTCTGCTAAATCTTAATGTTTCTTTCTTTAGAAAATGGATGAAAACCAGAGAGTTTCATCAAAGCAGAAAAACACAGCATTCAGACAAATTAATTTTCAACCAGTTGTTCTCTCCACACGCCGGGAGTATACATTTATTTATTCCAAGGTTACGATAACAATTGGCTGGATTGACCAGGGATGATGGGACTCCTGATCCAATCCTTCTCAAGGCCATGAACACTTCCTCTGCAATTCTAAGGCAGAATTGTGACTTTCACGGGGTTAATGATTCTCTTGCCAAGCAGGAAGTGGTGACTATTAGTAACTAATTCAACAATATTTACGTCAGGGCAAATAAAAAGATCATAAAAAACCTGCCATAAACCCGTTTCCATTTTTTTAAAAACATGTTTTGCTTTGTTTTAGAAACATGGAAACGAACAATCCAGACATTAATGGGGAATTCTATTCACAATCTGCCACCTTGAAGTACAGGTACTCAACAGTTCATTTAGTGACCGATTCAAGTTAGCCCTGAAAAAAAGTGACGTGTGGCCATTCTTCACATTTATGACCGTGGTCACGTGATCAAAATTCAGATGCTTACCAACTGGTTCATACATACGGCCCTTGCTGTGTCCCAGGGTCACGCAATCCCCTTCTGCGGCCTTCTGACAAGGGGAAGCCAGATAGGTTGAACCAACCGTTTAACTAATTTCACAACTTGCCAAAGGTGGCAAGAAAAACTGTAAAATTCCCTTTGATCCTATGTTTTTTCTTTCTCTTTTTAAACTTTCCAGTCCAAATCATACACAGATTCAAAAGGAGACTTGCTCCCTCTCATCCCAGCTGTCTGATTCATGGTTTTTGAATGTATTACCTGTGTTCAGCCGTGTTTACAGATTGCCAAACTGAATAATTTCTCCTTTCCTTACTTAGCGTTAATGGACCCACCCCTTTTTAAAATTTTCTCTCTGCCAGGTGAGCAAAAGGGGAGTCAAATTTCCAGCCTCCTCACTTGCATCTTTTAAAGTCTCTGTTTAGTGATGCCAGCTGTCCAACCTACGAAGTTAGTGCAAGAGAATTTTGGCTCAAACTGACAGCTCACAATCCTGAAAGCTGTACAACTTGTCCTCAATTTAGAAACAGCTCATTTAGTGACCATTCAAAGTTACAACAGCCACCGGGAAAAGGGACGTCCTGCTGTTTTTCACACTTTAATGACCGTTTTAGCATCCCTGTGGTCATGTGATCAAAATTCAGATACTTGCATCTAATTGGCAATGGGGGAGGGGGGGACTTTTTTGAAATGTTTGAATTGAGATGGAGTTTTTGAAATGATGAAATAAGAATATGTGATGAAATTGGCAAACCTGACATAAAAAAGCATAATGCACAATGAATACGCAGATGCGAGAATTATTTAAAATTAAAAGAAATAGGTTAAGAAATGAACTGAAAATATATAAAATAAGTTTGAGGAAAGTACTTGAGAAAATTGATAGAAAATATGTAAAGTAATGATAAGATATGAAACTAAATGTGAAAGATGAGTATGCAATCAAGGTCATGTTTGTATGGAAATGGGAAAACCTGGAATCATGCTGTTCACTAAAAAAGATGTTTTTCAAATGTGAAAAAATAAAATGTTTTAAAAAATTCAGATACTTGCCAACTGACTTGTCTTTATGATGGCTGCAATGGCCCTTTTGGGATCTCCTTTTGCGACCCCCTGACGAGCAAAGTCAATGGGGGGAAGCCAGATTCACTTAACAACGGTGTTACTAAGTGGGCAGTGGCAGTGATTCACTTAAATGTGGCAAGAAAAGTCATAAAATAGGGCAAAAACTCACTTAACACTTGGCAACATAAATTCTGGGCTGAATTGTCGTAAGTCAAGGACTAGCTGTCCTAACTCAACAACTGCAGTGATTCACTTAGCAAAAGAAGTCGTAAAACGGGGCAAAATTCATTCAGCCGTCTGACTTTGCCACAAAGGGTTTGATTTGTGGTTTTGGGCTCGATTTTGGTGGTTAATTGAAGATTACCTGTATAATGTTCTACACTGAGGAATGAGGTGGTGATCTCCTGCCAAAACTAGTCATAGCAGAATAATCCAAGCAAGGATAATGCTGTTTTGTGGAAGCTAATAAGATGGAAACAAAAATATTCTGGAAGCTTGATGTGGCAGGGCAATTTATCCAAAAGAGCATGTTTGTGAGTGAAATTCATAGATGGGCACAGATTTAATTTTTCGATGCTGAAAATGTTTGATGCCCTCTAGTGGTCTTTTCTGATTCAGAGACTGGATCATTTTTATCTTGAGAAAAACAAAACGAACTGTTCTTAATGCTTTGGGTGAAAACAAATATATTTTTTATCCCATTAAATTTTGGCAAATGTTTTAATTTGTTGCAAGTGTATATTAGCAAACAGATCAGGGCAGGTGCCCTTTTAAAACTCCTGAAAGTGTGAATAATTAGATTGTTGAAAAATTTATTAACAGAAATGTATATACCCCACCAAAGACACAACGGTCTGCTGGAATTCTGGATAGCAAGGCAGTAAAAGGAATTTTAAGATACTAAAGCAATGGTAGGGAACTACAGCCCTTTTATGACTTGTGTACTTCAACTCCCAGAATTCCTGGCTCAGGAATTCTGGGAGTTGAAGTACACAAGTCATAAAGGGCACAGTTTCCCACCTTTCCATAATGAATCTTGGAGCTTATATTTAGTTGGGAGTTAAAATATGATCAACCCTCATTTACCTCCTTTTTGTGTCCTTTTAACCTTGTTTTAAGAGTTATGGTTATGCCATTAACCGTTTCAATGCACATCAAATATCATGTTAAAAATCTGCATTTTGTATCTCAATGCTCTTTCTCTATAAAATCAAAATACTATTCACGCATCATCACGAAATCTCCAGAACCATAAAACCTACAAACTTGAAATTTGGCACGTATGTTCCTCTTGGCTTCTAGGTGTTCACTAAGAAAGGATTTTTTGAAATGACCATCAGAGCATTAGTCTTTCCTATATTATTATTATTAACACGCTCTGATGCTAAGGAATTCTACTCCCCCTCCCCACCTGAAAAGAAATCTTCCAAATGCAAAACACAAGCAGAGGAATTTTGGTTTCAGTTTCATAGCACCAAGCAGCTTTAGTACAAAACAGCTGAGCTAAGCCACACTCAGGCTCTTTGCTGTCTCCTTCTTGCTTATACAGCGAATACTGTTTCAGTTTCCAAACAGCCCTCAACTCACTGACAGGCAGAATTTTTTTTTCCTTATTTTCCTCCCCAAAAACTAAACCCGACCACATAGCGAAGCAAGAGTATCCAGCTAGTGGATGTATATATCGCATACAATAAAGAATATTGGTTCGGATTTGAAAATGGTACGGTTGGTAGAATTCTTGCAACCTCATGTATTTTAATAAAACTTGCCAGAGGCTATTTAGGAATGGGGCTCAAAAACAAATGCAGTTTTAGACCTCAGTTGAAAAGGGAAGACATTCTACACAGGAGCAACTTGCAAATTTGAGAGGACAGCTTTCGCTGGCAGCACAAGGCGTGAGGAAAAACATTTAAAAAGATGTTTTGCACTTTCAGTTCTATTAATTTCCACCCATCGTTCGTGTTTACATAAGATGCCAAGCTCAATGCCCCTACATATGTCTTGGTTTGCAAGTCCCAAATTTCCTTGCTGGCAGGAAGATAGGTTGAAGGTTGAAATTGGAAATACAGGTAGTCCTCAACTTACAACAGTTCATTTGACCGTTCAAAGCTACAACAGCAGTGGAAAAAGTGACTTACAACTCTTTCGCACAAATGTTGCGTCATCCCCATGGTCACAAGCTCAAAATTCAGATGCTTGGTTCATATTCAGGCCAGTTGCAGTGTCCCAGAGTTGTGTGATCTCCTTTTGCGACCTTCACTTAACAGCCTGCATGGATTCCTGTAACAACTCTGGCGAGAAAAGTCATAAAAGGAGACAATTCACCTAACAACGTAGCAACATAAATTATGGGCTCAATTGGGGTTCTAACTTGAGACCCCCTGCAACTGGGAGGGTACCAGGTTGCCTCCCTCTAGTCTTATCCTAAGTATTTTAGATGGCTAAAAAGAATGACTATTACCTCCTAACCCTAGGTATGCAGGTAATCTGCAACTTACAATTGGGACTGGAAGATTCACTGTTAAGCAGGGCAGTCTTTAAGCAAGGCACACTGGGTTTTAACCTTTTTGCTGATACTGTTACGGTTGCAATCTGCAACTTTTCCTGCTGTCTTCCCCAGTGATTTTTGTCAAAAGCCAGCTGGCAAGGTCCCAAATAGCGACCACATGACCCCAGCATGCTGTTGCCACTCCCATAAATGGGACTGTGATGACCGGGGCATGGCACAAAAAGTCACAAAAGCAACAAAAGTCACCAAAGTAGGTAAAGTCCCTTTAATTCCTCCAACTTGGCCCCCAATGTCCAGTTATATATCAGCTGGAGAGAAAACTCTCCCAGGAACAGTTTTTAAAGGGAAGAAATTCAGTCCGAATCCAGAGTACATCTAAATTATAAATAAAAACCAACACAAACTACACTGCAGCAATTAAGGAGACAGGGCAGGATAAGGAATTGCAGACTTCAGAAGACAATGAAACACACACAGTTGGGAAGACGCCAGAACCCAGATAAGACTTGACAAACAAAGATAATGCACGCTTTGCTTCCAGCAAGGAGCTGTCCGCAAACACTCTCTATCCTGTTTTCCCAGCAGCAGCTAATGAAGGGAATCAGGGCCTTTTTCTCCCCCGTAAGCCACGTTGCTCCCTTCTCTGTTCCTCCTTGCATGCCCTAAGATGAAGAGGGGGGTAGGCCTGGGTCTTCCTCTGAATGCCCAGCCAGATTGTGCCCTTCCCCAGTTTCTTCCACAGCCACTGGAGCCACACTCCCACTCCCTGCCAGCTGCTCAATCTCCCCCTCAGAATCAGATTCCAAAAGGGGCATGACAGACATACCCAAGTGAGATGATTGCTAAGGCCCATTTCACCACCTATTTTGCCACGGTTGTTAATTGAATCACTGCAGTTGGTAAGTTAGTAACCCGGTGGAGTCTGGCTTCACTATTGATTTTGCTTGTCAGAATGTCGCAAAGGGGCATCAGGTGACTTTAGGACACAGCCTAAGGTCATAAATATGAGTCGCTTTGCCAAGCATCTGAATTTTGATCATGGGGATCATGCCCGTAAGTCACATTTTTCAGTGCTGTTGTAACTTTACAAATGGTCTCTAAGTGAATTGTAAGTCGAGGACCACCTGTAGAAGAAGCTAGAGTGTCCTAACAATTTGGCATTCACAATCGCTTGTTGGTTAACCCAGGTTGTTACCAGATGTGAACTTAAGGACTTCAAGCCTTCGTACTCAGGTGTGCCCATTTTTATAAGCCACCCAAAATAGAATTTGTTATGTCAGACTCGTGATTCACCGACTTAAAAAAAGAAACAATAACCCGTCTCTCCTCTTTTTTTAGATATTTTATTTGTGAGTTTATAAAACAGGCCCCAGTTGTCCCAAAATAATTCCAGTTTTAAAGGCTTCTTTTAGCATCATAAAAAAAGAGATCAGCTTCAGCATCCAAGGATTGTTACGGTTCCAGTAAGTGCCTCTTGTCTTCAGCCCCGCCATAGTCAAGGATTGAGCTGTTGGAAGGGTTCTGTTGGTTGCAATCCAAATAATCTAAAGGCTATTAAACATGCAGAAACTAGGAGCTTTATAATCTGCTGAACAAAGCTCCACATTGGTGACAGGAAGGGCATCCGACCATTAAACCGCTCTGCTAGCGCCATTCCATTGCCCAGACTCCACCCTGCAAGGGATTATGGGGGTTGTTAAACAATGATGATTAAACTTAGAGAAAAATAGTATGAGGTTTTCATTCACTAGATCCGTGATGGTGAACCTATGGCACGTGTGCCACAGGTGGCACACAGAGCCATTTGTGCCACACGCGAGCTGCAGGCAAACTTACCTCATTGCATGTGTGCGCCTCACAGCTGATTTTCGGCCAGTTTGAGGCCTTTTTTGGACTCCCAGAGATTTGAGGAAGGCGTCTGCAGACTTTTCAGGATGAAAACTAGGCCCGTTTCATCACTTCCTGTTTTTGCAGAAATACCAGAAGTGATGAAATGGGCCTAGTTTTCTTCCTGCAAAGCCTGCAGAAGCCTTCCTCAAGCCTCTGGCAGGCCTAAAAAGGCCTCAAACTGGCTGAAAATCAGCTATGAGGCACAGTGCAGGTAAGGGGGTGGCAGGGGTGGGTGGTGATTGTGCACGCATGCGTAGGGGGCGCATTGCCTTCTGGGTGCTGGCATGCAAGCACGTGCACAATTTTTGGCACAGGAGCCCAAAAAGGTTAGCCACCACTGCACTAGATCGTGAGAAAATGGGCCTGTTTTTCCCTGTCATTATTACTTATGTCCCATTGGGTAAGTCAGAACAAGCAAGTAGACAGAAGGCAACTTCCCAACCAAATGTTCCAGTTATCAAATTTTGAAACCAGTGACCACCATTGTATGTTAGCTTTTGGCAAGACCCAGCACAACTTTGCCTGCCCAAATCTGTTCCTTGCAATGGGATGTTGTGTATTCATGAATTGCGATTCATTGAACTAGAGATGGAATTAATTTTATTCAGAATAGACCCCCTTCATATTTATGGGGTTTGTTTTATCTTAAAATTCCCTCCCTCTAATTCACGTAGACTTGATGTTTGCATCTAGTGTTGGCAAATAAGGATTTTTTTTCAAAAAAATGGAGAGTTTTGTTGCTTTATCCAAGATTGTTGCAATTGTTGGAACACTGTAATTTAAGTTTCTATCTCTAGTTACCATTATTTGAAGATGCTTTTGTAATGATAGGTAATAGCAGCAGTCAATTATGTGTTTATAACTAAACCTAGTGTAGACATTGAGTATAACAATTTAAATTACAATCCTGTAGACAGCAAAAAAAAAAATTAGATGTAGCTGATACTGAACAATCTGAGTCTTCTCCATTAATGGGACCGAATTAAAACATCTTCTTCACTAATGATATGTTTGGATGGAATTCTTACAATTCAATCTTGGAAATGTTTAAAAGGACAAGCAATTAAAGGACTAATTTTGAAAGCTGCTCGCTGCGCAGCAGAGTCGCTCCTGTTTTGTACACAAAAAGGTAAGAATTGTGAATAAACTCCATGGATAAGGATGAATCAGCAAAGAAAGGCTCTTTGGAGCCACAGAACTAAAATGATTTTAAGAAAATAATTGGAATGACGCTCTGTTCCAATGCAGAATTACCAGCCGGCTGACTTCTCGATTTTCATCCTCATCTCAGTTTTGAATTAATAAAAGCCCAGGGGTTACGGATTATTTAGGACAATGGAAAGTCAAAGAAAATTAAATTAAATTAAACTGAACTAAGGATGAAATCTAAGTACATGGGTGTTGTTGTCTCCAATTTGGGTCTGAGCCTGGTGCCAAAGCCAATGAGAGATGCCACACACGAGGTGCAGGTTTTCTGACTGCTTTTTATTGGAGTACTCCAAGGAAAAGGGGCTCTTGGTCAAAATGCCAAGAGCCAAGAACAAAGGTTTGAGTAAGTTTTATACACTTTCACTAAAGGGGACAAAGTGAGATAATGACATATCATCTAATAAACATTTTAGTAATAATTCTACAATTTGTTCCTTTGGTCTCTAGCTGTCCCTATTCCCAAGTCTTGGCTCATGAATGCCCTAGGAATTATCTAATACACATTTGATTTGCTTCAAGCCTAACTTTTAGCTGAGGTCTGCAAGTTGGCTAACTCGTGTTACTTTTATCAGCTTTCCAATTAGCCAGGATTGTTACAAGATTTATACAAGCATATCTCCTGTGGATAAGCATTCTTTGTTCTTGCCAGACAGACTCCACAATTACAGACTTCCTGATTTACTTTGAAGTGTGTGCCATGACCTGGCTTTAGTTTAGCAGATGGCCCATCAGTGGTACAGTAGTTCAAAGATACAACGGCACAGTGAAAAAAGTGACTTGTGACTTGTTTTTCACACTTACGACCACTACAGCATCTCTACATGATCAAAATTCAGACGTTTGGCAACCGACTCACATTTATGATGCTTGCAGTGTCCTCGGGATCACAGGTTCCCCTTTTGCGACCTTCTGAGAAGCAACGTCCATGGGGAAGCCAGAGTCACTTTACAACTGTGCTACTAACTTAGCCACTGCAGTGATTAGCTTAACAACTGCAGCTGATAAGTTACTAACTCGGCTGTTAAGTGAATCCGGCTTCCCCATTGGACTTTGCTTGTCAGAAAATCACAAAAGGGGATCACAATGACTGTCATAAATATGAACCAGTTGCCAAGCATTTGAATTTTGATCGCATGATTTTTGGAGATGCTGCAAAGGTGGTAATTGTGAGAAACGTTCCCATGTGGCTTTTCCCAGTGCTTTTGTAGCTGTGAATGGTCGCTGTTGTAAGTCAAGGACTACCTGTAGCCATTGATTTTTATCTCTCTAGTGTTAAGCCCTTGAATTGCCATTAATGCTCAATGCAAACTATCTTTGTTTTTCCTTGAGAGTCTTAACAAGCAAGTTTCAATTTCGACAGATGTTTGCTTCCTCTTTTGTCCTGAAGCGTGTAAAAAAAATGCAAAACGGGAAATGTTTAAATGCGGTTTTATCTTCTGAAGGTGCCTCTTAGTTGACGGCTAAAGGGCCACAAGGTTCGTTCCCAAGGAGAAAAAGGAATTGCATTGCTGCAAAAAAAAAAGGAAGGAAGGAAGGAAGGACCGGGCGGGGGGGGGGAATATATTCAGATTTGCGTTTCATAACAAAGCAGACCGACCTGTTTGCACCCCCCAGCTGAGGTTCAGGTGAGAAGCTGTTGCGTTGAAAATTCTGAAGCCGAGCCTTTGGGGAAAATATTATTTTTGGTTGCTACGAGGAACATCTGACTGCTACTTGAACCAGAAGATCCCATCAGCTTTTCCTGCTGAATGAACCTTCTTGTCTGCTCTGAGATTTCCGGTGTCGGATGTGGTTACAAACTCCCAACCAACCACCCCGGGATTTGCAAAGGCTGAATGTATGCCCTATAGGGAATAAATATGCAATTTGTGCATTTTTCCTAGCAGGAGGCTACCAGTATTCTCTTGAGGTGGTTGATTTCTCCAGCTGTACAGAAGAGACTCTCAAAATGGGTTCAAAAGGCAGTGATCATTTTGTGCAATTTAGAATTCTTTTATTGGCCAAGTGTGATTGGACACACAAGGAATTTGTCTTGGTGCAAAGGCTCTCAGTGTACATAAAAGAAAGGATACATTAGTCAAGAGTCAAGAATCATCAGGTAACAACACTTAATAATAGTCATAGGGTACATAAGCGATCAAATCATACTAGGAAACAGTCAATATAAATGGTAAGGAGACAAGCGACAAAGTTACAGTTCTACAGTCACAAGTGGGAGGGGATGGGTGATAAGGAGTGATGAGAAGATTAATAGAAATAGTAGTGCAGACTTTGTAAATAGTTGGACAGTGATGAGGGAATTTTTTATTTAGCAGAGTGATGGTGTTCGGGAAAAAACTGTCCTTGTGTCTACTTGCTCTGGTGTGCAGTGCTGTATAGTGTCGTTTTGAAGATAGGATTTGAAACAGTTTATGTCCAGGATGTGAGGGGTCTGTAGATATTTTCACAGCCCTCTTTTTGACTCAGGGTGCAGTATACAGGTCCTCGATGGAAGGCAGATTGGTAGCCATTGTTTTTTCTGCAGTCCTAATTACCCTCTGGAATCTGTGTCTGCCCTGTTGGGTTGCAGAACCAAAGCAGACTGTTATAGAGGTGCAGATAATGGACTCAATAATTCCTCAGTGAAACTGAATCAGCAGCTCCTTGGGCAGTTTCTCTCCTGCGGGAGCTGCATTGGCAGCCAATTTGCTTCCAGGTGCAATTCAAGGAACTTGGTGGCTACCTTCAAACCCGACATGGCTTGGAACCAGGTTATCTGAAGGACTGTCTCTTCCCAGTTACGTCCCTCCGACCAACCAGAGCTGAGAGGAAGGGAATTTGTCCTTTTATTTATTTTTTATTTTATTGATAGAATGTATCGGCCACCCATCTTACCATAGGGCAACTCTGGGCAGCTTTACAGTTACCTCAAACTAAAACGTAAAAGGCTAAAATCAAACATTAAAATAACGGACACATATGGAGGACAGAGGTGGGATCTGTTATCGATCAAGCAGTATTATTCCAGTATTTGAGGGGCTGCCCCAAAGAAAATTGGGGTCAAATTATTTTCCAAAGCAGAGGAGGGCAAGACAAGAAACAATGGATGGAAACTAATCAAGGAGAGAAGCAATTTGGAATTAAAGAGAATTAAAGAGAAACTTCCTAACAGTGAGGATAGTTAGCCAGTGGTGGTTTTTAAGAAGAGACTGGACAGTCATTTGTCTGAAATGGTATAGGTTCCCCTGCTTAGCAAGGACTGGACTAAAAGACCTCCAAGGTCGCTTCCAGCTCTGTAGTCCTATTCTATTCTATTCTATTCTATTCTATTCTATTCTATTCTATTCTATTCTATTCTGTAGTAGGATCCTACCTTAGTTGCTACCGGTTTGACGGGTGATTGCAGGGGGTGTATGTGCGCACACACACACACACCTAACAAGCCAATCAGCTGAGAGAATGAAGAAACAAAAGGCTAGGAGTGACCCTCCCATCCCGCCATGCACTTTTTGGTCTTTTATCCTCTCAGCTGATTGGAGGCTTTTTTTTTACTACCAGTTCCGCCCAACAGAAACCAGATTCACTTAACAACCGTGTTACTAATTGAACCACAATGATTCACTTAACAACCATGTTACTAATTGAAGCACAATGATTCACTGGCAGGAAAAGTCATAAAATGAGGCAAAACTCACTTTAATTTTTTTTTTCACTTCGCAAGATACATTTTGGGCTCAATTGTGGTTGTAAGTTGAGGCCTGTTTCATTTCCCCGTCATTCTAATGGCGGTGGCCATTGGTTTTCTAAAGGTTTCCACCACATTTGTGTCTTTCTGTTAAATGGCCAGCCCCCATATCAGATTTTGTTTTCATTTGAACACTCTTTAACCCCCATTCAAAATTAGCAAAGGAAATAAACTGCATTCAGAAAAAATAACCAGATAAACAGAGTTGGAAGGGACCTTGTAGGACATCTAGTCCAACCCCCCCGCCCAAGCAGGAGATCCTTCACCATTTCTGACAAGTGACAATCCAATCTTCAAATATTGGAAGACCACTATCATGTCTCCCCTGGTCCTTCCCTTCACTAGACTAGCCAGGGCCAGTTCCTGCAACCGTTCTTCCTTCATTGAAAAAGTGAAAACTGACTTTTAAGATTTCTGCTTCCCTCAAATTTCCCTTTCGTAAGTCTACCTGGTTGAAAATGGTGGTGCTTCAATTAAAGCATACTTTTAAGGTTAATGTGTGACATGCCCTCCAGCCAAGAGGGTTTTCCAATCTATTAATTCTTGCCCCACAACAAAGCTTGTTGGTTTAAGTGAGCCTTATGAATTTCATTGCCATGGCGACTCCCTGAATGCTTGGCAGCCACAAATGGGTGTGGGCATAGAATATTCAAAATGGCGGAATAATTCCATTTTTTTTTCTTTTTTGCCCCTCCCCCAAAGTGCCCGTTTTAAAGGAAACATTTCCCCCCTGATTTTTTTTTAATTCGCTGAGTCATCTACTTAAGAACAGAATAGATTAACAGAGTTGGAAGGGACCTTGGAGGTCTTCTAGTCCAACCCCCTTCCTAGGCAGGAAACCCTACACCACTTCAGACAAAGGGTTATCCAACATCTTTATAAAAACTTCCAGTGTTGGAGCATTCACAACCTCTGGAGGAAAGTTGTTCCACTGATTTAATTGTTCTAATTGTCAGGGAATTCCTCCTTAGTTCTAAGTTGCTTCTCTCCTTGATTAGTTTCCATCCATTGTTTCTTGTCCTGCCCTCAGGGGCTTTGGAGAATAGCTTGATTCCCTCTTCTTTGGGGCAGTCCCTGAGATTTACAATGCTTCAAAATGATGCTATAGAGCCCTACACACCAGAACAACTAGACACAAGGACAGTTTTTCCCCACATGTCATCCTTCTGCTAAACAAATAATTAGCTCAACATTGTCCAACTAGTTACAAAGTCTACACTACTATTACTATTAGTCTTCTCATCACTCCTTATCACGCATCTGTTCCCACTTGTGACTGTAGGATTGTAACTTTGTCGCTTGTATCCTTACGATTCATATTGACTGTTTCTTAGTATGATTTGATTGCTTATTGTACCCTACGATTATTATTAAGTGTTATACCTGATGATTCTTGACCCCTGACGAATGCATTTTTTTCTGTACACTGAGAGCACTTGCACCAAGACAAATTCCTTGTGTGTCCAATCACACTTGGCCAATGAAGAATTCTGTTCTATTCTATTCTATTCTATTCTATTCTATTCTATTCTATTCTATTCTATTCTATTCTATTCACATTCAACTCCTATTCTATTCTATTCTCATTCCATTCCATATTTTCTATTCTATTCTATTCTATTCTATTCTATTCTATTCTATTTCCTATTCTATCTGGAGTTGTAGAACGGATGGAGCTTCCATCTTCTTTTCTGACATCTGCTGTGCCTTCCAACTCAACACTCTCCACCCCAGAGGGAACGCCAGACTTCTTGCTACAACGAGGAAGAACAAAGACTTTGGCCAGAGTCAGGAATGAGGCCAACTTCTAAGTTCAAGTTTGATCCAGTCACTTCTTTGGGGCAATGTTGAGAAAAACCTCAGAATTGGCTCGACCAGACCGAGAGCTGGTGCAATCATCCAAAGATCAAACTATCCTTTGTGTTCTTCAAGACATGTTGTAAGGATGGAGAAGAGGAGGAGGAGGAGGAATAGGAGAGAACCATTTGTTCTCCACCATGGCCAAGTGGTTTGTATCCTGTGTTTAGAAGTGGGCACTCCGTACACAGCATGTGGTTCTCATGTGGTTCTCATTTCACGCAACAATTGAAAATGCTGTGACCCCATCAGCTCAGCTGTTCCAGTCCTCTAAGACTACCTGCTAAGAATATCTGTCTTCTTAGGAAATCTAGAAGAGGGAGCAAATCATGTTTCAGAATAACAGGGTTGGGAGGGACCTTGGAGGTCATCTAGTCCATCCCCCCTCCCCCACCCAAGCAGGAGACCCTAGTACACTATATATGACAGATGGCGGTCCAGTCTCTTCTTGAAAGCTGGAAAGAAAAATGCCAGCAAGAAAGGCGTGTCAAAGTAGAAGAAAAAGTGGATAACGAGGTAGAAATTAGGAACCGGAAAAGCACTATTATATAAGCAAATGGATCTCTAGACAATATTCTGTTCACAAAGCATTTATGTATGTAAAGAGAAAATATATAAATAAATGGTTAAAACAAAAATAGAAGGGGAAAAAGAAAAAAAAAACAGAGGAAAAGTAAGAGGAGTATAGGTAGCTCCTATTCGACTTTTTTTTAGAATAGAATAAAATTGTTTATTGGCTAAATGTGATTAGACACACAAGGAATTTGTCTTTGGCGCTTATGCTCTCAGTATGCATAAAGAAAAAATAAAATACATACATCAAGAATCATAAGATATAGCACTTGATGATAGTCCTAGCTTACTAATAAGCAATCAAATCATACTAGGAAACAAACAAAACAATACGAATTGTTAAGATAGAAGCCACATGGTTATAGTCATAAGTGGGAAGAGATAGGTACTAGGAAGGATGAGAGGAATAATAGTAATAGTAGTGCAGACTTTGTAAATAGTTGGACAGTGTTGAGGGAATTATTTGTTTAGCAGAGTGATGGCATTCAGGAAAAAAACTGTCCTTGTGTCTAGTTGTTCCGGTGTGCAGTGCTCTATAGCGTCGTTATGAGTGAAGGAGTTGAAACAGTTTATGTCCAGGATGTGAGGGGCCTGTAGATATTTTCACAGCCCTCTTTTTGACTCTTGCAGTATACAGGTCCTTAGTGGAAAGTAGGTTGGTAGCAATTGTTTTTTTCTGCAGTTGCTAAGACATAGGAAGAACAGTTACAGGAACTGGGCCTGGCTAGTCTAGTGAAGAGAAGGACCAGGGGAGACAGGATAGCAGTCTTCCAATATCTGAGGGGATGCCACAGTGAGGAAGGAGTCAAGCTATTTTCCAAGTCGCCCTAAGGCCAAACAAGGAATAATGGATGGAAATAATGGAGAGGTTTAACCTGGAAATAAGGAGAAACTTTCTGACAGTGAGAACAATCAACCAAAAGAACAGAAGATGCCTTTGGAAATTGTGGGAGTTTCATCACCGGAAGCTTTCAAGAAGAGACTAGACTGCCATCTGTCAGAAATGGTGTAGGGTCTCTTGCTTGGGCAGGGGGTTGGACTAGATGACCTACAAGGTCCCTTCCACTTCTGATTATCTGTTATCTTTTACAAGACGCCAACATTTCTGTTGCTAAGTGAGATACTTGTTAAAGGGAGTTTTGCCCCGTCTTGTGACCTGACTGGCCGCAACTGTTAAGGGAATCCTTGCAGTTGTGAAGTTAAACCCAGTTGTTCAGCGAATCTGACTTTCCCATGGACTTGGCTTGTCAGAAGGAGGCAAATGGGGAATCATGTGACCTTGGAGATACAGCAGCAATGGTTGTAAGTATGAATGCATTGCCAAGCATGGCAATTTTGATTCCCATGACCACGGGGGATGCTACCACGGTTGTAACTCTTGACACTTTTTTCACTGCCGTTGCAACTTCAAATGGTCCCCACATGAACTGTCGTAAGGTGAGGACTACCCATACACCACCATGCAATTTTGCAATTGACTATCCAAAAGAGGAGATGCGGTCACGTAGTCATTAAGTAAGTTGGAGCAAACTGGGTGGCTTCCTTCCCGCTGGACTTTCCCCATAGTTTTATTCCGTTGTTTTGTGAAGATGCTTTCCCGCCATCTGGTGGACAAAACCGCACATTGCAAGCCATGCATAAATGAGAGCATCACTTTACTTCAGGGATCTTCAAACTTGACAGCTTTAAGACTTGTGGACTTCAACTCCCAGAATTCCTCATCCAGTCACGTTAGCTCAGGAATTCTGGGAGTTGAAGTCCACAAGTCTTAAACTTGCCAAGTTTGAAGGCCCGAGAGAGAGAGAGAGATTTGGATAGATAGATATGGATGGATGGTTGGATAGGTAGATAGGTAGGTAGATAGGTAGGTAGGTAGGTAGGTAGGTAGATAGATAGATAGATAGATAGATAGATAGATAGATAGATATAGATATAGATATAGATATAGATATAGATATAGATATAGATATAGATATAGATATAGAAATAGATAGATCAGGGGTCTTCAAACTTGATAGCTTTAAGACTTGCAGACTTCAACTCCTAGAATTCTTCCTCCAGTCATGTTAGCTCAGGAATTCTGGGAGTTGAAGCCCACAAGCCTTAAACTTGCCAAGTTTGAAGGCCCGAGAGAGAGAGAGAGAGAGAGAGAGAGAGAGAGAGAGAGAGATATGGATGGATAGATAGATATGGATGGATAGGTAGATAGATAGATAGATAGATAGATAGATAGATAGATATAGATATAGATATAGATATAGATATAGATATAGATATAGATATAGAAATAGATAGATCAGGGGTCTTCAAACTTGATAGCTTTAAGATTTGCAGACTTCAACTCCTAGAATTCTTCCTCCAGTCATGTTAGCTCAGGAATTCTGGGAGTTGAAGTCCACAAGTCTTAAACTTGCCAAGTTTGAAGGCCCGAGAGAGAGAGAGAGAGAGATGGATAGATAGATGGATGGATGGTTGGATAGGTAGATAGGTAGGTAGGTAGATAGATAGGTAGATAGATAGATAGATAGATAGATAGATAGATAGATAGATAGATAGATAGATAGATATAGATATAGATATAGATATAGATATAGATATAGATATAGATATAGATATAGATATAGATATAGATATAGAAATAGATAGATCAGGGGTCTTCAAACTTGATAGCTTTGAGACTTGCAGACTTCAACTCCTAGAATTCTTCCTCCAGTCATGTTAGCTCAGGAATTCTGGGAGTTGAAGCCCACAAGCCTTAAACTTGCCAAGTTTGAAGACCCTTGCCTTACTTCGATAAAGGCTTAACTCCTTTGTGCTTCCCTATATGGGGTTTGCAGCCACAAGTGTAATTGTTGTCATCTTCTGAAATTCAAAGCACAAACCTGGAGAACTGAAGGTTTTATTGAGCTCCAGTATCCTCCTTATTATAATGGCTTTACATAGCAAGAAACTTCAACAAAATAAAAGTCTGCAGAGATTCTCAGTCCTCCAGATCATGGTTGTCCCAAAGGTGCATTTTTTTTTCAGGGAGCAACTGGACCTTGTTTTTTTTTTCTTTTGAAGACATTTCCCTTCTCATCCCAGAAGCTTCTTCAACTCTGACCATTCCTTTCCCCACTATCCTCTCAGAGCTGAAGAAGCTTCTTGGATGAGAAGTGAAACGTCTTCAAAAGGGGGAAAAAACCCAAAGATGTCCAGTTGCCTCCTGAAAAAAGCATCGTTGGGATGACTTCAGCGGAATAAATCTGATTTTTAAAAAATGTGTTTGTGTGGAGAGAGAATGATAATAACAGCCCAGCCAAAGTCAGATCTCTGGTCCAAGAGGCTAGCAAAGCAAATTTCTCCATGTCAGAATTTGGAAGCTGGATTGCAAGTACCTTTTTGGGAGCTCCATCATAACTCTTTAACAGTCATTGTCGTAAGTCAAGGACTTCCTGCACAGAAATAATCCATATTTTTCCAGCCTCAGGGTGAATAGTACCACCGTACCTATTCCCAATAAAATCAGGAAGGGAAAAGGCTGGGATGGAATTTAAAATAAAACAACCAACCGAGACACAAAACAAGCCATGATCTTGAAACCATCCGAGAAAGGCACTCGCACACTTTATTGGCGTATGCTACAAAAGTCCAATAATGATCTTTATTAAGTACTTTTTTAAAATAACAAGCATACTTTGGAAGTAACAAAAATTATTGTTCTTTGATTCTTCAGAAGGTCGGAATTCCGGCGGGTTTACCTTTTTACAAGGGGGGGGCAACCATTTTCATGAAACAAAAACAGAGAAACGGAGTGGGTACAAACTAAAAACCTACGTACGGATGAATGGGCTAACCGTTGAGTGGGTGTGTAGGAAGCGTTGGTACCATTAAGCCATTAAAAAACATCTATTACATTGAATGGGGTACATACTTAAAAAAGGGAAGGGCGCATGTGTATGCATGCAGGCACACACATACACACACACACCACACAGATCTGCACACGCATACACACCTACACACAAATGACAATGGAAAACATCCAACATTGGTTTACAAGGGATTTTGTTATTAACACCACCGGGGGTCACAGTGAGGAAGGGATGTGGTTGGGTTGGATTGCTATCAAGCTGGAAGGAGATGTGCCATTTTTCCCATTTGGAAACCCAGCCCAAAACTTTGGTGTGTGGACAACTTGTGTTACGCACGGTTTGTGTCAAGATGGGAGAATGGAGGATCGCTGCTACCAAAGACTTCATCTATGGAAGCGGTGGAGTAAATGCAGAAGGAGGCTGGGAAGGAGGCGGCTACATACCTGATTGGCCTTCGTAGGAATAGAAGATTGGCAGGGTCAAAGCAAGCAAAATGAAGTTCAGAACCCAGAATAAATGTCAACTTGTAAAACATTCCTATGCCGGTTTCCAAGTTGTCATACGGAAGAGGGTGGAGGAGGGACACCCTGAAGGAGCATATGGCAAATGAACTCAGAAGTACATTCCAAGCTTATCGCACAAAGATTGTAACTGAAGCAACCAGGCACAAAAATCCTTTATTGGAGAACGTGATTAATAACATTAGCCCATAAATGTGTTCCGTTGGACAGTTTGAATTATGATACCCCCAGAGGGGTGGGGTGGAGGGAAACAGGGTCATAGGCGATTGCAAATTATGTATCTCAGAGGCGGCTTCATACAGGTCATGCCAGCATATCGCTCCTATTAAATCCTTTGAAGTTTTTTGAAGTTTGGCTCGAGGCTCATGATTTAATTAGGGCGATCGCTGGAATCCTGACACTAACACCCGCCGCCATTCACATCTTTGATGCCTCCAGATGTAAACATCTTCCACCATATGGGATAATAACCGACTGGATGATGTCCTTTTTCATGCTTCCTTTGAGGTAACGTCTCTGTAAGCATCCTGGATCATTTCTACCAACAACCTCTGCCATAGTAAACTCCTTTGTTTTTTGGTTAGATGGCTACAGTGAACTTCTGGTTCTTTCCAGCCTTAAAATCTTAGAATTTTAAAATGCTGATATTCTTTCTTCCTCTTCTGTTGCAACACACACATAGAAGGCTAAAATATACTGCGGGATCCTGGGAACGTCTATTGGCCTTTATTTTTTAGCATTTTTTTTTTTTTTTGCTAAAATGTATAGTGAACTGGAAATGTCTAGATTAAAGAGAAGAACCAGGGGCGAGATGATAGCAGTCTTCCAATATTTCAGGGGCTACCCCAAAGAAGAGGGAGTCAAGTTATTCTCCAAAGCACCTGAAGGCAGGGCAAGAAGCAACAGATGGAAACTAATCAAGGGAGGAATCCAACCTAGAACTGAGGAGAAATTTCCTAACAGGGAGAACAACTAACCACCTTGCCTTTAGAAGTTGTGGGTGCCCCATCCCTGGAGGTTTTTAAGAAGAGACTGGACAGCCATTTGTCCAGAATAATATAGGGTCTCCTGTTCAAGCAGAGGGGTGGACTAGAAGACCTCCAAGGTCCCTTCCAATCCTATTATTCTGCATTCTGCAAATTTCATTTAAGAAAGGATCAGCAACTTTGCTTTCTTTCTGAACTCAAAAGAATTGATTTTGGGGCGTCTAACATATCTGAAATGAGCAAGATTGCACTACTGAGGTCTTCCATAATTCTAGAACATTCTTAGGACTACAGGATGCGTAGCTCTGCATTTATTACTACCACTTCTAATAAAACCAAAGCTGCTACCATCTTGAAGAATTTCACAATCCTACAGAATGTAAAAATCAGGATAGTATTAGAAAACAGTCACCAATCGTGGTTACAACACTGGAGTTTAATAAAACACTGCCAGCTAATTAAATAAAGTTATGATTCAAATCCTTCCATTAGGTGAAACCATACAATTTAAGAAACTAATGAGGATTTTTTTATATACTAATGAGTAAATCCGTGTTAATAAGGACTTCTTTCAACCTTTATTAACTTAAGATTATTAAATTCAATCCAGATTTGGTCCCGGAACCGACCGACTGAAATGAGCATTCCAATAATTTGCTATGTGTTCACTTTGAATAACCTCAGTCAAGCCAATTACAGGTAGTCCTCGTCTTACGACTGCAATTGAGCCCAACAGTTCTGACGTTACCGGAGATAACCATTTAGTGAAATTTTGCCCCATTTTACGACCTTTCTTGCTGCAGTTGTTAAACAAATCATGGCCATCGTGAAGTTACTCACCCGGTTGTTAAGTGAATCTGGCTTCCCCATTGACTTTGCTCATTAGAAGGTCGCAAAAGGGGACCCTGGGGACTGTCATAAATACGAGCCCGTTTCCCAAGTGCTGCAATTTTGATCGCGTGGCCACAGGGGGAGGGCTACCACGATCATAACTCTGAAAAACAGTCATAAGTCACTTTTTCCCGGCGCTGGCGCAATTTTGAATGGTCACTAAATGAACTTGTTAAGTTGAGGGCTACCAGTGCCCTGAATGTTTCTCCAAGCTGCATTGGTAAACCAAGATTAAAATTAATAATTAAATTAAAAATTCCTTTTCATGTACGCCGATGAATCACAGGTGGCCTTCAGCAGATTCTGACTATTCTGGAGAATGGTCAGAAAGGTTATCATTTCCTTGCCTTTCTCCCGTTTTCCTTTCCTTTCCTTTCCTCCTTTCCTTTCTTTTCCTATCTTATCCTTTCCTTTCTCCCTTTTTCCTTTCCTTTCCCTTTTCCCTCTCTTCTTGTTGTCTCTTTTCACCTCCTCCTTCCTCCTCCTCTCTTCTCCCTTCCCCTCCTCTGCTCCTCCTTCCTTCTTCTCTTCTCCTCTCTTCTTTTTGATTTTTTATATTTTTAAATCTTGAATTGAGGAGAAACTTCTGACAGTGAGGATAATTAACCAGTGGAACAATTTATCTTCAGACACTGTGGGTGTTCCATCACTGGAGGCTTTTAAGAAGAGACTGGACAGCCACTTGTCTGAAATTGTATAGAGTCTCCTGCTTGACCAGGGGGCTGGGCTAGAAGACCTTTAAGGCCCCTTCCAGCTCTATTCGGATTCTGATTTTCCTCTCCTTTCTTTCCTTTATTTATGTGGAAGTGAATGAGAGTAATGGGGTTTTACATTTTTAAATTGCATAATCATTGTATGGTCGGTTGTGTTTAGTTTTAATTTAATTTAATTTTTTTTTTCTTTTAGTGGTGTTTGTCCAGTTTTTACTTGTGGAAGAGCACCTCATTTCGTTGCACCCGCTTGCGAGTGTAATGACAAATAAACTCTAAATCTAAATCTAAATCCTTTTCTTCCACCCTTTGCTCTTTTCTTTCCCTCTCCTCTCCTCTCCCCTCTCCTCCTCCTCTCTTCCTCCTCCTCCCTCCTCTCCTCTCCTCTCCCCCTTCCTTGCTAAGAATGTAGCTAAGGGGTGAGGAACAGGCAAACACCACACCAGACAGACATTTAAATGGCTATTCCAGCCAGGTGTGGTAATTCAGCCAGTTCTGACCGGTTCTGGAGAACTGGCAGCGAAAATTTTGAGTAGTTCAGAAAACCGGCAAATCCCACCCCTATCTATTCTCTGCCTCCCATTGAGTCCCAGCTGATCAGCTGGGTCTTCTTTGGTTTCCCTACACAGGAGAATGGAGCTGGAAAGCAGGTTAGTGGTGTGAGGAAGGAATGGGGATTTTGCAGTACCTTTCCCCTGCCACGCCCACTAAGTCATACCCACCAAGCCCCATGGTAACATTTTTTGAATCCCATGCTGCGATGAGTGTACATTTCAAGTGACAAGTTATTCTAAGTCTGCCTACTATAGGATAAGGACCAGCTATGGGATTTGACAATTTCTTTCAGATTTGCCTTTTACCTTCCCCATCTTATTGGAAACTTCTCCACTTCTTCATTCTCTTGGTTTCCGCGCTTTGAGCCACAGAGGTGTACAAGCATATATACAGAACTATTCTTATTTTTTTCAAAATCAAGGCATTCCCCAAGCTGTCCCAGAAGAATAAGACCACCACCTATTTTCTGCAGGTTGATTAAAAATATAACATCCTCTTTGTTTTACTTGGAAAGCTATTTCCCTTCGATAAGATGCAGCTGGCATCTGGTCTCGTCATGCCATTTGTGCTGAAGGATAATCAGAGTCTCTCTGGAGCAAGGATGGAGTTAAGCCTTGTACAACATCAAATAATACGCATTGAGATTAGCGGATGGTCACTTGCCTTCCGGTCTTTCTTAAACCAGGTTTTCCTGATCCGGCAGAGGAGGAAATGATTTTTTTTAAAGTGGATCTGTAGAGATTCTCAGTCATCCAGATAATGGATGTCCCAAAGGTGATTTTTTTGAGGCAACTGGACTTCCTTGTTTTTTCGTTTGAAGATGTTTCACTTCTCGTCCCAGAAGCTTCTTCAGTTCTGACAGGATAGTGAGGAATGGAAGGATTTATATTCCTTGCAGACAGCTGGTCATTTGCATTCTTTTTAGAGAGTCATTGAGGCCACATGGAGCTTTGTCTGTGTCCTCTGGGTCGCCTGAGTAGTGCAAATGGTTCCTGTAGCCTACAATTTTTCCTCTGGAAATCCATTGCTACTCCCACACCATTCCAAGGGTGTTCATCCCAAATTGTATAGCTAAAAGTCTGTCGAGATTCTCAGTCATCCAGAGATACACAGATAAAACTCCAAGTGCTTCAATGGCCCTCTGAAGATGTTTCACTTCCCCTCCAAGAAGCTTCTTCAGCTCTGACTGGATGGTGGCGAATGGAAGGGTTTCTATTCCTTGCAGACAGCTGGTCATTTGCATCCTTTTAAAGGATCGTTGAGGCCACTTGGAGGTTTATCTGTGTATCTCTGGAATATTGGGATGAACACCCTTGGAAAGGTGTGGGAGTCGGAACGGATTCCTAGAGGAAAAATTGCAGATCACAGGAGCCAGGAGCACCAACCCAGGTGACCCTGAGGACACAAATAAACCTCCAAGTGGCCTCAATGACCCTTTAAAAGAATGCAAATGATCAGCTGTCTGCAAGGAATAAAAATCCTCCCATTCCCCACCACCCTGTCAGAACTGAAGAAGCTTGGAGGAGAAGTGAAACATCTTCAAGGAAAGAAAAAAAATATAAGAAAATCCAGTTGCCTCTTGAAGAAAGCACCTTTGGGATAAAAATGAGGAGACTTTATGACCTGTTGAGCATCGAAGAAATCTCTTTCAAGATTCTCATTGTGACTCTCATTTGCATTGTCCTGTTGTTCAACGTTGTGAGATGTTCGTACTTGAAGTTCAGAGCCCTAAGGAACAGCACATACAGGTAGTCCTTGACTTATAATAGTCCATTTAGTGACCGTTCAAAGTTAATGTTTCTGTCTGAGTTTGCTCCATGTTGGAGAAATCTACAACTGATTTGTAAAATCTACTTATTATGTTTATAAAATGATAGATGAAGCATCAGCCATCTTTTTATTTTTCTGAATAAAAACTCTGAATAAAACACTGAATAAAAGGACTATGTTTTCTGCCCCAGCCATAATTTGCCCCAGTCATTCTCATCAAATCCCTCTAACAAAAATAATCTCAACTTCTCCTGGAAAGATAAGATTCCTTTCCTTTCCTTTCTTTTCCTTTCCTTTCTCCCTTTCTCCTTTCCTTTCATCTTTTCCTATCCTATCCTTTTCTTTCTCCCTTTTTTCTTTCCCCTTTCCCTCTCCTCTCCTCCTTCCTCCTCCTGTCTTCTCTCTTTCCTTCCTCTGCTCCCCCTTCCTCCTCCTCCTCTCCTCTCTTTTTTGATTTTTGATATTTTTAAATTTTGAATTGAGGAGAAACTTCCTGACAGTGAGGATAATTAACCAGTGGAACAGTTTATCTTCAGACACTGTGGGTGTTCCATCACTGGAGGCTTTTAAGAAGAGACTGGACAGCCACTTGTCTGAAATGGTATAAAGTCTCCTGCTTGACCAGGGGGCTGGGCTAGAAGACCTTTAAGGCCCCTTCCAGCTCTATTCGGATTCTGATTTTTCCTCTGCTCTCCTTTTTTTCCTTTTGCCACTTTTCCTTTCCCTCTCCTCTCCCCCTTCCTCAGGGATGGGATTCTACCAGTTCGCACCTATTCGCTAGAACCAGTTGTTAACATTCTAAGCAGTTTCGGAGAACCGGTAGTTGGAAGAAATTATTGGCCTAATCCTGTAAGGAAGGCAGAAAGGAAACATTCTGGGGTTGCTTACAGAAACTGCCTCTCCGGTAACCCTTATTACATTCTTGGCAGGACTAGACTTTCTGTCTCAGGAATGGCTCTGGAGTTTTTTCCCCCTCCTTTGCTGGCACTTTGTTTGTGGGGAGTCGCATTCAAAGTTACAATGGCACTGAAATAAGTGACTTATGACCCCTTTTCACACTTATGACTGTTGCAGCATCCCCACAGTCATGAGAGGCCAGGTGAGGAGATACATGCCTTGATGTGAGTGATGTTGAGTTGGCCACACCCAGCCAGTCACATGACCATGAAGCCCTGCCCACCAACTAAGCCACGCCCACAGAACTGGTTGTTAAAAAATTTGAATCCCACCCCTGCCCTTCCTCCTCCTCTCCTCCTCTCCCCTCTTCTCCTCCTTTCCTTTCCTTTCCTCTCCTCTCCCCCTTCCTTGCTAAGAACGTAGCTAAGGGATGAGGAACAGACAAACACCACACAAGATAGACATCTAAATGGCTATTCCAGCCAGGTGTGGTAATTCAGCAGATTCTGACCAGTTCTGGAGAACCGGTAGCAGAAATTTTGAGTAGTTCGGAGAACTAGCAAATCCCACCTCTATTCTCTGCCTCCCATTGAGTCCCAGCTGATCAGCTGGGTCTTCTTTGGTTTCCCTGCACAGGAGAAGGGAGCTGGAAAGCAGGTTAGTGGAGTGGGGAGGGAATGGGGATTTTACAGTATATCCTTCCCCTGCCACGCCCTTCAAGCCACACCCACCAGGCCATGCCCACAGAACACCACGCCCACAGCTAATCAGCTGGGTCTTCTTTTGTTGCCTTGCCCAGGAGAACAGAACTGGAAAGCAGGTTAGTGGGGTGGGGATGGAATGGGCATTTTGCAGTATATCCTTCCCCTGCCACACCCACCAAGCCACACCGCACTCACCAAGCCACGCCCACAGAACCGGTAGTAAAAAAAATTGAATCCCACCACTGATTCCAGCTCCCACCAGTGACAGAAATGGCGGAAGAAGGTGTGTTAGCTCTCCTTCTACTGGTTTTCCCATGAAAGACCGCCCCCCCGTCCTTCCAACCCCCATCCATAACTGCACCCCAGTGCAAATTTCACCCTGGAAACCATCATCTCAGCGCCAACACGAAGAACCACATCAGACACCCACCCACCCTTTTTTGTTGCAGGTATCCTATCCTCCCCACCCCAAGAAAGGACAAAGAGTGAACCATGGAGGCCAGAATGGAGCATGTGCAAATGGCGGATGAAAGAAAAACAATAATTTTATGGCCCTCACAGAACAAGGGCATCTGTTTTGGGTGTGGTAAGACAGCGGCAAGTGATAATCCCACTTTCTTCCAGGCATTTAGCGAAGGAATTCTCTTCAATCAACTTCCTGCCTCTTGCCGTGTTTCCTGCTCTTCGGAGCATTTCTTTTAAAAAGTGTGCACGTTTCTTGGATGTTGTTCGAGAGCCGCGGTTTCTAATCAGCTGATGGCCAAATTCATGTTTTGAATCGTCTCACCAGAGAATTCTTCCATGTCTGGTGGAGCTACATTCAGAAGGCAGCTTTTCCATTTGTGCATTCATTCACTCACTCATTCATTTGTCCATGTTCTCTCCATCCCAGCATTCTTTCTTTCTCAGGCTTTTCCTCCGTTAATGTTGATGTACAAAAGCTGTTACTCGGTATTGTTTGTGCTCATTCTAGTGAAGATTCACTTAACAAAACTGCAAAGCAAAACAGACAGAGAGGAAACAGGGTTATCACTCAAGAAACTCAAGTTTGTATTTTTAAGTCGAACATGTTTCTGGAACAGAAAAAGAACAGAACAGGAATAGGAATAGGAATAGAATAGAACAGAACAGAACAGAACAATGGAATAGAATAGAAATAGAAGTAGAAACAGAAATAGAAATAGGAACAGAATAGAACAGAATAGAACAAAATGGAATAGAATAGAATAGAAATAGAATAGAACAGAACAGAACAATGGAATAGAATAGAAATAGAAGTAGAAACAGAAACAGAAATAGAAATAATAGAAATAGAAATAGAAATAGAAATAGAAATAGAAATAGAAATAGAAATAGGAACATAATAGAACAAAATGGAATGGAATGGAATAGAATAGAATAGAATAGAATAGAATAGAATAGAATAGAATAGAAAACAGAACAGAACAGAACAATGGAATAGATTAGAAATAGAATTAGAATTAGAAATAGGAACAGAATAGAATAAAATGGAATGGAATGGAATAGAATAGAATAGAATAGAATAGAATAGAATAGAATAGAATAGAATAGAATAGAATAGAATAGAATTAGAATTCTTTATTGGCCAAGTGTGATTGGACACACAAGAAATTTGTCTTGGTGCAAATGCTCTCAGTATACATAAAAGAAAATATGCATTAATCAAGAGTCAAGAATCATCAGGTACGACACTTAATGATAGTCATAGAGTACAATAAGCAATCAAATTATACTAGGAAACAGTCAATATAAATCATAAGGATAAAAGCATCAAAGTTACAGTCCTACAGTCACAAGTGGGAGGGGATGGGTGATGAGGAGTGACGAGAAGATAAATAGTAATAGTAGTGCAGACTTTGTAAATAGTTGGACAGTGTTGAGAGAATTATTTGTTTAGCAGAGTGATGGCATTTGGGGAAAAAATTATCCTTGTGTCTAGTTGTTCTGGTGTGCAGTGCTCTATAGCGTCATTTTGGGGGAAGGAGTTGAAACCATTTATGTCCAGGATGTGAGGGGTCTGTAGATATTTCCATAGCCCCCTTTTTGACTCATGCAGTATACAGGTCCTCCATAGAGGGCAGGTTGGTAGCCATTGTTTTTTCTGCAATCCTAATTGCTCTCTGAAGTCTGTGTCTGTGTTGTTGGGTTGCAGAATCAAACCAATAATGCAATTCTCTTTTGACTTGAAGTTTTTCTATATTTTTAGAACTGTTTCCTTCCTCTTTTCCATCCATCCTGCTCCAACATCATTTTCAATGGTGCTAAAAATAAAAAGGCAAGTAACAGAAATCCAAAGAGACAAGCTCAACAGCACATATTTCAGGGTTTCTGTTTCTGATGATTGGCAGATGACCATCAGCTCAAGGCTGTGCACTGGAAGTTGTGTTACATTAGAACAGTTTAGTTATATGTTAAGTTTAGGAACTAAATATGGAAGTAACCAGGACCAAGTTTCCATTCCTTTACAGCTTCCTACATTTCCTTCCATGCTGTTTAAAAGATTTTCTAAACCAAAATTTCTGTCAGGCAATGAGAATCAGGACCACACATTAAGTTCCAGTTATTACACAAGAATCTAGTCAACTAAATGTCAATATTAAACTGTTTTAATGGAACACAAGGGGGCTGGAGTTAGACCATTTCTTCCAACATAATGACTTTAAGCTAATTCCTCTCTTGATTCCACCCCCAGATGTGTCTATGACAATTTGCCACAGCCAGCATACCACCATACATAGCCAACTCTCCACTGCCAACACTCTATCATCAACTCACCATAGCTTACCCATCTCTGCCAACTCACCATGGCCAACTTATCATGGCCAACTCACCACAGCCAACCCACCACCACCAGCTCATCATGGCCAACTTTCCAACATCAACTCACCACTGCCAACTCACCACAGCCAACTCACCACCGTCAACTCACCATAGCCCACCCACTGACTATGGCCAACTCTCCAACATCAACTCACCACAGCCAACTCACCCTGGCCAATTCGCCATAGCTAACTCACCATCCACAACTCGCTGCAGAACTAGAGTTACACTAATATCAAAGAAATGGCAGAATAGAATCATTCAAGAAAGGATGCAATAGGAGGGACAGAATGAAATGTGAATGACAAAAGTTAAAATATTTTTTTAATTTATTTTAAATAATTAAACAGAATTGTTAAATTGTCCCACGGTGAGCTGGCTGTGATGAGTTGTCCCATTCTGCCCCCAGGGGCTGTTCGTATTTCCTCTACAATTTCTCAACCATGGCAACTTAAGGTGGGTTGTCTTCAACTCATCAGTTGATCTTCACCCAATCTTAAAGTTGTCCAAGTTGAGAAACAATGTTCTAGACCACCATAATAGGAAAGGAAGGGCCCGCTGCTAATTTCTTCCCTCCTCCAGTCCAACCAGAATTCCACGAAATGCTACCTTGGATCCAGCCCAGGAGATGTGAAGATAAGAAGAAATTGGATTCTGAAACAAGGTTACCTGCAGAGGTATGGTCTTCAGCAGATTCTGATCAGTTCTGGAGATACTTCAACAAGAGAAAAAAGTAACCTGTCATAATCGAAAATTCCTTCCTTCCTTCCTTCCTTCCTTCCTTCCTTCCTTCCTTCCTTCCTTCCTTCCTTCCTTCCTTCCTTCCTTCCTTCCTTCCTCCTGTCCTCTCCTGTCCTGTCCTCTCCTCTCTCCCTCTACAATCCTTTCCTTCCTCATTCCCTCTTCTCCAGAAGTGGTCTTCTACAGATTCTGACCAGTTCTGGAGAATTGATAGCAGAAATTTGGAGTAGTTCAGAGAACCGACAAATCCCACCTTTGATTGGCCCCGCCCCCATCTCTTCTCTGCCTCCCATTGAGTCCCAGCTGATTGGCTGGATCTTCTTTGGTTGCCCTGCACAGGAGAACGGAGCTGGAAAGCAGGTTAAGTCGGGTGGGGAGGCAATGGAGATTTTGTAGTAACCTTCCCCCAGGAATGGGGAAGAAATGGAAATTTTACAGTATCCCTCCCCTGCCACACCCACCACACCATGCCCACCATGCCACGCCCACAGAACCAGTCGTAAAAAAAAATTGAATCCAACCACTGGTTACCTGGGATAGAAATACTTCCAAGAACAGTGTGGGGCCAGTTGGCAACATTATTTAGGGTTCTACCAAATAAAAACAATTGCTGATGGTCTAATTTTTTTTTTTTTTAAATGGGAGAGAATATCTTGCAGGACTCTTAAAGTCCCCATTCCAGTAACAACCAGTTGTGTGTCATCACACCCATAAATATTTGCACACAGTCTACTGCTACTCCTCACCACCCCACCCCACCCCAATTTAAAGCCTTTGTGATGTGTTATTGTAGAGAGAAGAGGCTGAAATGCCATTCCAGTGTGTGTGTGTTTACAAAACACATGAAACAAAATTGCTTGCTTGCAAAGTTTCTCACTTATTTGAGTGATTTATAAATGTGGGTAGGCTGGGAGTGGGAATGCTAAGAGGAACAACCACAGCACAATCAAATTGTTCTTTCCATCCATCTTCTGGCCTTGTAATTGCCACACGTCCAAGAAAGTTGGTTTCACACCAGTTGCCCAAAAAAAGGTATCTTTCTTTTTTTTTTCTTTTTTCTTTCTTTCCTTCGCAAATAAATCAAATAAATGAACCTGGCATTCAGAAGGATAGCACATTCTACTGGAGCAAATCCCTGGACTGTTCTGTTTTCTTCCACAGAAAATGGGCTTCAAATAATTTAGCAACAGGCTCCCTGCCCGGTTGCTGGTATGGCTGTGGCCATGGGTGTGTGTGGCCTAGTCGGCCTCCTGCACTACCCTGGGAGCAAAAACAGGCCTCAGACAGGGAGTTTTTGCCCTCCACAGGCTTTGGAGGCCTTTTTCGAGCCTCCGGGAGAGTGAAAATGGCCTCCCAGGGCTCTGGAGGCTCTCTCTCTCTTCTGGAATGTTCCGGAGGCCCATTTTTCACCCTCTCCGAGCCTCCGCATGGAACTTGTACTTTCCTACGATCCAAAATGGCCCATGTGGTTACTCCTGGGAGGGGCTGGGCGGGCTGGGTGGTGCCAGCCAGTCATCGGAAGTACCGGTTTGCGGAACCAGGTGTAAAATTAACATCTGGTTCACCCGAACCAGGTGCGAACCAGTAGCAGCCCACCCTTGCTCTGGATGTTGGGAAAAATGGGAGACAAAAGAAGAAGGGGACGACAGAGGATGAGATGGTCAGGCAGGGCTGTTAGGGATACACACCCTAGCAGAACGTGGAACGACAGTCTAGCAGGCAGGCAAATGATTTGAGATAAACGTTGTAGTTTACACTCAGTAAGACAGATACACTGTGCTAGTTAAATAGTTTTTTATTCCAGCAAGAGTTATAGCATTGTCAAAACAGTCCATATGTCATAAACTAATTCAGTCCATCCAGGGGTTAATCAGTTGCAAAGTCCAGTGTTGAAAATAGAGATCAGTAAACTTACAAATAATCAGTCCAGCAATATATCTCTTTTGCAGTCAGAGATATGAAGAAAATCAAACCCCTTTTCTTCGTTTCAGCAACAGCAGGGAAACACAGTAATCACCATCAATCTAACATTGTCAGCTACTACAGTAAAAGCCAGCAAACAGTGAGCTCTCTAGCTCCCTCTTATGGTGATTTTACAACCGCACCTAAAATACATGTTTTGCTGTTAAAGTGATACTTACACTTAAACTCACTAACATAGTTTATATATTATTTTTACCCAAACTAAGTTAGGTAACCAATGTTATCCCTAACAAGGGCCATCAACGCAACGAAGACGAATTTGGACAAAGTCCAGGAGACAGAGGAGGAGAGGGCCGTGATGTGCTGAGGTCCAAGGGGTCGCAAAGAGTCGGACAAAAGTCTGTAGACATTCTCCATCATCCAGTTTCATGGTTGTTCCAAAGGTGATTTTTTGGGGGGGTGAGGCAACTGGACTTTTTTTCTTTTTCTTTTGAAGATGTTTTGCTTCTCCTCAAGAAGCTTCTTCAGCTCTGACTGGACAGTAGGGAATAGAAAGACTCCTATTCCTTGAAGACAGCTGGTTATTTGCATCCTTTTAGAGGGTCATTAAGGCCACTTGGAGGTTCTCTGTGTCCTCAGGGTCACCTGAGTAGTGCAAATGGTTCCTGTAATCTGCAATTTTGTCCTCTGGAAATCCATTGCTACGTCCACACCATTCCAAGGGCGTTCATCCCAAATTGCATAGCTAAAAGTCTGTAGAAATTCTCCGTCATCCAGGTCATGGTTATCCCAAAGGTACTTTTTTTTTCAGGAGGCAACTGGACTTTCTTGTTTTTTTTTTCTTTTGAAAATGTTTCACTTTTCATCCAAGAAGCTTCTTCAGCTCTGACAGAACAGTGGGGAATGGAAGGATTTATATCCCTTGCAGACAGCTGATCATTTGCATCCTTTTAGAGGGTCATTGAAACCACTTGGAGGTTTATCTGTATATCTCTGGATGACTGAGAATCTCAACAGACTTTTAGCTATACCCATGATAGCGAACCTATGGCATGTTTGCTGGAAGTGGCACGCAGAGCCATCTCCACCGGCACGTGAGCCATCACTCCAGAGCAAGTGCACTGTGCATGCGCTATCCGCCTACCAGCTGATTGTCAGGTAGTTGCCGCATATGTGCGGGGAACGGGGCATGCACAGGAGATGTGCACGCATGCACAAACACATGACATGCATGGGGGGGTCACATGTGCAGGAGGCATAGGTCCCTCCATGTGCATTGCCTTATGGGTGCTGTCACATGTGCGCGTACACACTTTTGGCATGCCAAGACAGAAAGGTTAGCCATCAGTGAGCTATACAATTTGGGATGAACACCCTTGGAATGGTGTGTGAGTACGAAAGGATTTCCAAAGTGAAAAAATTGCAGATTACAGGAACCATTTGCACCACTCAGGTGACCCTGAGGACATAGAGAAACCTCCAAGTGGCCTCAACGACCCTCTAAAAAGGATGCAAATGACCAGCTGCCTGCAAGGAATATAGATCCTTCCATTCCACACCCTACCAGGAGCACCATGTACACTACTCAGGTGACTCTGAGGACACAGATAAACCTCCAAGTGGCCTCAGCGACCCTCAGAAAGGATGCAAATGACCAGCTGTCTGCAAGGAGTATAAATCCTTCCATTTCCCCACCATCCAGTCAGAGGGGAAGAAGCTTCTTGGATGAGAAGCAAAATGTCTTCAAGAGAAAAAACAGTCCAATTGCTTCAAGAAAAGCACCTTTGGAAGAGATGGACACAACTTAGCGACTCAACAACAACAAAACTATAAGGATATGCAGTATAATGGAACCCACATCTGCAAACGTTTGGGAGATAACATCCTCCCATATTGCACTTTCTCTCTCCAAAAGGAGAATTACAGGTAGTTCTGGACTTAACGACTGCAATTGAGCCTAAAATTTCTGTGGCTAAGTGAGACATTTGTTAAGTGAGTTTTGGCCCATTTGACAATCTTTCTTGTCACGTCCGTTAAGTGAATCCCTGCACTTGTTAAGTGAATCTGGTTTCCCCTGGAGATTTTGCTCATCAGATGGTTGGTCACAAGAGGGGGAATCATGTGATCCCAGAGGACACTGCAACCATCATAAATGTGAGTCAGATGTCAAGTATCTGAGATGTAAATCAACGTGACCCTGGGGAGGTGTGGAATGGTCATAAGAGTGAAAAATGGTTGTAAGTCACTTTTTGAACTTTGAACGGTGACTAAATGACAAGCAAAGTCAATGGGAAAGCCAGGTTCACTTAACAACCGTGTTGCTGACGTAACCCCATGCAGTTATTCACTTAGCAGCTATGGCAAGAAAGCCCGTAAAATGGGGGAGGGTGAAGCTCACTGAACAAAAGTCTCACTTAGCGACAGAAATGTTGAGCTCCGTTGTGGTCATAAGTCGAGGACTATCTGAAAGTAACCGGGGTGGTGGTGGTGGCAAATGTTCCTGATTTCCCTCCTTGACCCGTACCGCCTTCTATTTTTACGACCGCAAAAGATTGCTTGAGCATTTATTTTCTAAAAATAAGCATCATTCATATGTAGTTCATTACAAGAGTGCACGGCATCAAAATCTTAATTTGTTGCCCTCAGTTAAGGAGAAGGCATTTTAAAAGGCAAATTGTTTTATGCAAAAATAAAAAATAAAAAACCCCACTTGCCGTAGTCACCCCACAATGTTGCAGTTGCTACAGTGTTTTCAAGGGCGTGAAGATTTTCCAGTGGATCAATCCATCACAATAGAGCTGGAAAGAACCTTGGAGGTGTTCTAATCCAACCTCCTGTGCCAAAAATTGTGCTTGTGTGCTCGCGTGCCAGCACCCAGAAGGCAATGTGTGCGCCCCACACACCCTCTGCGTATGTGCATGCGATTCTCCCCCTTTGCCTGCACTGTGCCTCCCAGCTGATTTTCAGCCCTTGAGGGAAGCCTCTGCAGGCCAAAAAATGGACCTGTCTAGTCACTTCCGGTATTTCCGGAAATACAGAAAGTGACAAAATGGGCTTATTTTTCGGCCTGCAAAGCCTGAAGAGGCTTCTAAAGCCTCTGGCAGGACGAAAAAGGCCTGAAAATCAGCCGGGAGGCATGCGCATGTGCAGTGAGGTAAGTTTACCTGGGGCTCGCATGCCCACACAAATGCCATAAGTTCGCCATCATGGCCATATACCATTCTGGACAAATGGCTGTCCAGTCTCTTCTTAAATATCTCCAGGCATTAAGCACCCACAACTTCTGGTGGAAAGCAGTTCCATTGGTTAATTGTCCTCCCAGTTAAGAAGTTTCTCCTTAATTCCAGGTTGCTTCTCTCCTTGATTAGTTTCCATCCATTGCTTCTTGTCCTGCCTTCAAATGCTTTGGAAAGCAGGTTGAACCCCCTCTTCTTTCTGGTAGCCTCTCAAATATTGGAAGACTGCTATCATCTCCCCCCTAGTCCTTTTTTTCCTCTAGGCTGGCCACATCCAATTTTGCATATGTTTTTGTCTCCAGGATCTTAAACCTCTCTTCTTTGCACTTTTTTTTCCAAAGTCTCACCATCTTTTCTGTAATGTGATGAGCAAAACTGCATATTCCAAGTGTGGTCTTATGAGCAGTGCTCATCTCCATTCCAAAGACGAAGAGCCAGCAGTGTCAAAAGACGTCTCCATAGTCATGTGGCTGGCATGACTAAGCGCCAAAGGTGCATGGAATGCTGTTACCTTCCCACTATTTTTCTACTTGCATTTTTAACATGATTTCGAACTGCTAGGTTGGCAGAAGCTGGGACAAGAAACGGGAGCTCACTCCGTTACATGCCACTAAGGATTCGATCTGCTGAACTACCGACCTTTCTGATTGGCAAGCTCAGCATCTTAGCCACTGAGCCACCGTGTCCCCCTGAAGGATTTATAATGCGGTACTAAATACTTCACATGCTTTTCAACCTGTGCCTCTGTTTATACAACTGTTATGGTTCACCAGCAACTGGTGTGGATGGCTGAGGTCTCAGAGAGCGAAGACTCAGATGAGGGGCCTGCGTGTGATGCAGGGATGGGGCCAGGACCACCAGGGAGTGGAGTGCTGCCTTCGGAGATTGTGGAGGCTGGCAGCAGTGATGAAGAAGTCCCTGAGGAGCCTGTGCCCAGTGCATGTGTGTGCAAGGCTGCTCGAAGGAAAGAGCAGCTGCAGCACCATGGGTGACTCAGGAGTAAGGCTGCAAGGTAATGACCCCTCACTGAGGAGATAAAAGCCAGCTGAGAAACCGGAGTTCTTTGCAGAAGGCAAATAAGTTTTACATTCAAGCCTGGTGGATGTTAGGAATATCTGAGTTGGTGTTTGGAGACTCCTTGTGTTGGAATTATTATTTAGTAAGGTTATCTGTTGTTCTTGGCAGCCTTGCAAAACTTTGGCAAGGCTCTTTCTTTTCGGAGCTTATCGCAGCCTTTTACCTGTGAAAGAACAGGATTTGTAAAGAATCATTAAAAGGTTGTGCTGTTACGTTTGTCTCATGTTTGCTTCCCTGGAACCAGGTTTGGGTCAGAATAACCACCAAGGCTTGTATAATGGGTCTTCCTATTTCGCTTTTGTATTTTTCTATTTATTCTGTGATCTAACAAACCTTTAAAAATAAGATCTCAACCACAGATAGCAAATAAAGGCCGCAGTACCACGTGCTACCACCAGATGGCGCATTTCTCCAAAAATTTACTCAGGAGTCAAAGAATGAGTTTTTGGCCACTGGCGCTTGTATTTTTATAATTTCACATTTCCGCATCTCCGGCACAACATTCAATAGTGCTTACAGATACCGTCTGTTGAAAAGAAGCATGCAATTATGCTGAGCCTCTTCGATTTTAGGCAATCAGGCTTTCCAGCCTTATGGCTGCCACTTCTATATTTAATTCATATCTTCCACGGATCGGAAATGCAGCTTTGATTGATGAAATTTTACCCAGCCTATGGAAAAGTGATTGTAATGAATTATAAGGAAGGTGCCTAGGTTCGACTTTTGATTCTCCCCAAGTAATTGAGCATCTTGGCTCCTGCACAGAAGCTTCATTTCCTGGAGGGGCTTAGTTTGGGAACAGTGGGGCGTCCGTACGTTTTTGGTTCATTCCGCTGATCAACTCACCCCCTCCCTGGTATCACTTCTGTACGTCATTTGGCACTGGGGAGAAGTCAAGCGACCTTCTGAAGTATCTAGGGCAGGGGTCTCCAACCTTGGTGACTTTAAGCCTGGTGGAGTTGAAGTCCTCCAGGCTTAATGTCACCAAGGTTGGAGACCCCTGATCTAGGGGAAATGGGTTTTTAAAAAATGAAAATAGCAGTATCAGATGCCTATCTTTGCCTTCTTTGAAGCTCACTAGTAACTGCCATAATTAAGGGGAAAGGGTGTATCAGGGAAGGGTTGAGGAGAGGAGAGAAGAAAATATGGAATGAAAGGTAGAATGGAATGCATGGGGGGGAGGGGCTGTGCACCCCACCAGACTCTATTTTTTTCCTTCCTGAGCCCCAAGGAAGCCTTCTGTGATGACCCGGGACGTGGCACAAAAGCAACAAAGTCACAAAAATAGATAAAGTCCCTTTAATTCCTCCAACTTGGCCCCCAATGTCCAATTATCATCGTCTGGAGAAAAAACTCTCCCAAGAACAGTCTTGAAAGGGAAGAAATTCAGTCCGAACCCAAAGTACATCTAAATTATAAATAAAAACCAACACAAACCACGCTGTAGCAATTAATGAGACAGGGCAGGATAAGGAATTGCAGACTTCCAAAAGATAACAAAACACACACAGTTGGGAGGATGCCAGAACCCAGATATGCCTCAACAAACAAAGATAATGCGCGCTTTGCTTCCAGCAAGGTGCTGTGTGGAAACACCCTTTTTATTCTGTTTCCCCAGCTGCAGCTAATGAAGGGAATCAGGGCCTTTTTCTCCCCTGTAACCCAAGTTGCTCCCTTCTCCCTTCTTTCCTGCATATCCTAGGATGAAGAGGGGGTGGGCCTGGGTCTTCCTCTGAATGCCCAGCTGGACTGTGCCCTTCCCCCATTTCTTACACAGCCACCAGAGCCACCCTCCCACTTCCTGTCAGCTGCTCAATCTCCCCCTAGGAATCAGATTCCAACTGGGGCATGACACCTTCTGGGAGCAAAAATGCCCCCCCCCAGAGGCTCCCCTGAGGCCCGGAAGGCCAAAAAAAAAGTGTGTGTGTGCTGCAATTTAAAAAAGCCACACCTATTCAGTCACATGGCCATGCCCACCTAGCACGCCCACCTAGCCACACCTACAGAAATGGTTGTTAAACAAAATTGAATCCCACCCCTGCCCCAGTGGCTTCGACAGAGACAGGCAGCAGATAAATTTAATGAACAAATTCTGTCTGTGAGTTACAGCAAAATGCAAAATTTTGCAGAAGCATGCAAGAATTTCAGCCTAAACAAGGTAGAACTTCCTCCCCCCCCCCACATATATTAGAACTCTTACAAAGCAAGTAATGTTCTTTTAAAATTGCAAACGGCCCTGTCCAAAATGCATGCTTGCTTGTTAAACTCCCTTAAACCGTGTTTAATATAAAGTTCTGCATTGTAGGCCAGTGAAATATAAAATGTCAGTCACAGGAAAGAAAGGCTGAAAAAACTTCAGTGAATTTCTTTGGACAGAACAAAATACATTTTAATTTATTTATTTTTTAAAGGAAAGACTTTTGCAGAATTCCTCCCCTTTTCTTCTGCATTACAAAACAGATGCATAAATATATATATTACATTCACTTGTTCAGAGGGGGAGGAAAAAAAGAGACACGTTTATGTAACTTAAGCCAGACGGACAGCAAATTAATCATAATAAGGATCACAAACGAAGCATTAAGAGTCAACACAATCCTCTTAATTGCTTAGTAAGAATTCTGGAATTGCTTGCTTTAATCTAAAAACAACAACAACCCAAGATAAGATCAAAGGCCTAGAAAACAGACAGAAAGGCTCTAAGGGCATAAAATACTAAGCCTCCCAAGAAACAAACCAAGGTTACAACTAACCAAGTTCAATGTGCTGTGTGGATGCAGCTTTGGGCTTCAATTAAATAGATCAAGCGTGTTTCAAGAACTGAGACAGGTAGTTAAATAAATAACTTGAAATGGCCCCAAGAAGCAAAAGAAATTAGAGAACATGTTTACATAGATAGACCTGCCTGTAAACAGATCTATAGTTTCCTTTTTCAAACTTGGAAACATGCTGGCTTAAGGGGGAATCTAACATTGTGTTCTATAAACTGGGCAATGTTAAGAGGTATGACCATCATCTAAACATTGCCCAGTTTATAGAACACAATGTTAGATTCCAATAAAGAAGAATATTTGTAGCTCTGGGTTGGAAATGTGGGGTCCTAATGTTGCCTTCTGAGCTTGGTTGTTTTCTTGTAGACGGTTCATTACCCAGCTAGGTAACATCATCAGCGCTGGTTCGCACTCAGTTTACATTATACTGTAGTGGTTTGTCCTATCAGTGTTGGTGGGAGGTGGTCTTAGAGATGTTCTTTGGCTGGGTGGTTTAGTCTTGGCTTGTTTGGCAAGTCCTTGATTGGGATAGTGTGGGATAGTGTGTATTTGATGGTTGCTCTGTTGTTAATCTTGGAATTAACCTATGCTCATCTGCATGTGGCTGGCAGGGTGATGTTTTGGTATCTGTGTTCCAGTGGTGGGACTCAATTTCTTTTACTACCGTTTCTGTGGACGTGGCTTGGTGGGCGTGGCAGGGGAACCTTCTCTCTACAATAATATATCACAGAGGCTTTAAATTGGTGGGCAGGGGAACAATAGACTGTGTGTAAATATTTATGGGTGTAATGACACACAACTGGTTGTTACTGGAATGGGGATTTAAGAGTCCTGAAAGATATTCTCTCCCCAAAATTAGAGTATTTGCAATTGTTTCTTTTGGTGGAACCCTAAATACTGTTACCAACTGGCCCCACTCCTACTCCTACTCCTCCTCGCCACAAACTCTACTCCCTTCAAGCACCAATGATATTACCTAGTTTATTTTATTTATTGATTGATTTATTGATTTGATTTGTCAATCGCTTACAAGATAACAGGTACAAGTATAAGCAAGAGTAAAAATACAGGAAATTAAGTTTGAATAAATAGGGACAATAGGCCAGGGATGATGGTAGGCACGATGGTGCGCTTATGCACACCCCTTACACAGACCCCTTAGGAATGGGGTGAGGAATGGGGTGGATAGTTTGAGGTTAAAGAAGTGGGGGTTAGAGGATGTAGCAACAGAGTCAGGTAGTGGATTCCAGGCATAGTTGGGTCATGAAACGTCTGCAAGAAAACAACCAAGCTCTGAGAGCATCAAGGACCCCTTACTTTATTGCTCCTTTCATAGCTAGAATCTCTGGGGCAGGGGTCTCCAACCTTGGCTCCTGGAAGCCTGGCGGACTTCAACTCCCAGAGTTCCACAGCCAGCAAAGCTGGCTGTGGAACTCTGGGAGTTGAAGTCCGCCAGGCTTCCAGGGGCCAAGGTTGGAGACCCCTGCTCTGGGGTCTTCCATGGTCTCCATTTAGAAACATTTCGAATGGCACCAATTTCCATCACGGTCTCAGATCTGGAATCTAAACACTTCGTTATTAAACAAGTTTCTAAGTTTGATCCTGGACCGGTTGTCTGGCTCTCAAATACCAAAACCCTGACTGGTATTTTCACACCTCTGTTCTTTTGTCTTGGTTGTTATCTCAGAGTGTGTTGTTGTTTAAATCTCTTGTGTCCTAGTTCACACCAGCCTATTTTTGTCCCAGCCTTTGGAGGTTAATTCCATTTTGCTTCTTCTTCTCATTTCTCCTTTTTTCCATTTGACTATAATGACTCATCATGGCTGAAATCTGATGTTCTCAGCTGACCCCTCTGCATATTTCAGAAATTCTCTCTCTTTTATTCGCAGTTTTTTTTTTTTTAAACTTTCTCTGCTGTTCCTGCAGAATCCAGAGAATTCTAGACCTCAGCAGAATTTATGGGGCGTTCCTCGACTTACGACAGTTTGCTCAGGGACCGTGCAAAGTTATAACGGCACTGTAAAAAAGTGATTTATGGTCATTTTTCACACTTACAACCATTGCAGCTTCATGTGATTTACATTCGAATGCATGTTGGAAGCCGGCTGGGAAGATTGCAAATGGGAGTCACATGCTCCCGGGGTTCCTACAACTGTTGTCATTCCACAAAGGTCACAAGTGTGGGTCCAAATTTGGATCACTGGTGATCCTGGAGCTGTTGTGATGGTCATAAGGGTGAGGACTAGACATAAGTCCCTTTTTTTTAGTGCTGTTGATGTAACTCTAAATGGTTGCTAAATAAAGACTACTTACATCTTCAACGTTTTTAGTCACTTTTGTTGCATCCTTCAGCAATCAGTCATAAGTCCCTTTTTTTCAATCCTGTTGTGACTTCGAATGGCCACTAAACAAACTGTTGTAAGTCAAGGACTACTGTGTTTCCCCAAAAATAAGACCCTGTCTTATAAATTTTTTTGCCGTTCGAAGTTACAATGGCATTGAGAAAAGACACTTGTGACCAGTTTTCACACTTATGACCGTTGCCGCCTCCCCAGGGTCACGTGATTTAGAATAGAATAACAGAGTTGGAAAGGACCTTGGAGGTCTTCTAGTCCAACCCCCTGCTTAGGCAGGAAATCCTACACCACTTCAGACAAATGATTGTCCAATCTCTTCTTAAAAACCTCCACTTCTGAAGGCAAGTTGTTCCACTGCTTAATTGTTTTCACTGTCAGGAAATTTCTCCTTAGTTCTAGGTTGCTTCTGCCCTTGATTTGTTTCTATCCATGGTTTCTGTTAGGGATAAGATGGTTTACCCTAACTGGTTTAGGTAAAATAATAAATATGTAATCATGGTTTATTAGTTAAAGTGTCTGCAACTTTAACTGTAGGAATGTAATTAAGGGAGTGGTTGTAAAAAGCACCATAAAAGAAGCAAGGAACATCAGCTTGCTCTCTCTGGCTTGATGATCCCTAATTACTGGATGAAGACTGCGTTTTTTCTCCTACTGGAAAAGGAGAGAGAAAGGACTGATTTATTGTAAGTGAACTGACATTGGATATTCTACACGGACTTTGCTAATTGAATATCCTTGAATGGACTGACTAAACGATACATGACTAATGGACTGTTATTTTGACTATGCTATAAACTCTAAATGGAATAAACTATATTTTGATAGCACAAGCGTATATGTTATTTTTACTGTATGTTAACAAACACACAAACTTATCTCACTCATTTATCTGTGTGCCTATCTGACTAACGCTGCACATTCTGTTTAGCTTGTCTCCTTAACCCAGGTTGGGGAACACAGGCTTAACACTGGTTATGGGCCCAGAGGCTGCAAAATCAGTTTAACTAGGATAAAACAGATTTATGTAAAAGTGAGAGTTTGTGTTGTTAAACGTTACAGTAAACAGACAGCTGTGTTTTATTAATTATAGTTTTATATCCATATAAAGAAAACATGGCACAAGTCAATCTACAAAGTTTGTCCCTTATATCCAAGCTGGATGGAACAAACTATGTATCATGGTCTATAAAATGTAGTCTACTTCTACGAAGAGAAGGTCTGTGGAACATAATTGAAAACCCACCAAATGTAGAGGAATGGGATCCAGAGGTTGAGGAAGATAGACAAAAGATAAAAGAATTTAAGCAAAAGAATGAACAAGCTATTTGCATAATAGGACTAACACTGTCTGACCAGCAACTTGTTCATATCCGTGGAGAGCAAACGGCTGTTGGGTGTTGGCAGAAGCTGAAGAGGATTTATGTCCGAGATAACGTTGGTGCTCACATAAATCTAACACGGAAGCTTTTCAGGACGTATCTCCAGACGAATGGTGATATGCTGAGTCATTTGAATTCTATAAAAAGCATTTTTCAAGAACTGCATGAGAAAGAGCTTATTTTCTCTGAACTACACCAAGTCTACATAATTCTATCATCACTAAACGAAAGTTATGATAACTACGTCACTTCCCTTGAAATTTTGCCTAAGGATAGTTTAACTTTAACTGATATAACTAGCAGATTGATTGAAGAGGCAAGAAGAAGACTTGAAAGAGATCAGTTAAGGAGGGAGCAACCTCAAAAAGAAGATAATGAATCTCCTACTGCAAATGCAATTAAAAAGTGTTTTAATTGTGGAGGAAGAGGACATTTGGCAAGATTTTGTAAAAAAGCAAAGTGCCAGAACGCTGGCCAGAATACTAAAAGTCATCAAAAGAAAAAGAAAAATTTAGAGTTAGCCATGTATATTAACGGAGCTGTAAAAAATAATTTATGGGTGGTTGACAGTGGAGCATCCCACTGTATAACAAATGATAACAAAAATTTTATTAAAATGTCCAAGAGTACACAGCAGATATCGTTAGCCAATGGCTGGAAACTGAAAGCTAAAGGTCAAGGTATAGCATATTGTTCTTTCATAAAAGAGAATGTAAAAATGTTGTATGTACCACAACTTAAGTTTAATTTAATTTCAGTTAGAATTTTGGTTAAACTAGGATATGTAGTTACCTTTAAAGGAGATAACTGCATAATTGAGAAAGAAGATAAGAAAATTACTGCATCTTTAAGAGGTGAATTATATGTGTTAAATGATGATGGTTTAGTGGTGGCTAACACGGTTTATGATAATAAGAAACCTCATGATGAATGTATTCACTTGTTACACCGAAGGCTAGGGCATTTACATTTTAAAATGCTTAAGAGAACTGTTCAATTATCTAAAGGAATAAGTTTAAAACCTTGTAATAAGTATTTGCAATGTTTTGCTTGTAATCAAAGCAAAACCAAGGTCATACCGGCTAATAGAGTTGATGGATTTACTACCAAAGAGCCTTTAGAAGTAGTATTTGCCGATTTAATAGGTCCAAAAAAACCAAGTGTAGGAGGAGCTCGATACATACTAAGTATAATGGACCACTATTCTAGATATGGGTTTTGCTATTTAATGAAGAGCAAAACTGAAACGTATCTAAATCTCTTTAATTGGATAAAATTTGCTGAAAGGAAAACTAAAAAGAAATTAGTAACTCTTATAACAGATAAAGGTATGGAATTTATAAATAATAAATTCCAGAATAGACTTAGAATGTTAGGTATTCAACATAAACAGTCTGCACCATATCGGCCACAACATAATGCCTTTATAGAGAGACGAGGCCAAACACTGCAGTCAATGGCACGTACTATGTTGTCTGATTCAGGATTACCTGACAATTTATGGGGAGAAGCAATAATGTGTGGTAATCATATATTAAATAATGTTGTTAATTCAACAACAGGTGAATTACCGTTCATCCTGTGGCATGGTACGAAACCTGATTTAAGTTACATGCACACATTTGGAGCACCAGCATGGGTGCTTATCCCTTCACAACTCAGACAAAAAGGACAGCATAGAGCTAAAGGATTATTTTTTGTAGAATATGAATCTAATCATAGATCTTATAGATTCTGGGAACCAGGTACATCTAGAGTTTACACCAGTGCTAGTGCTAAATTCCTAGAACATGTAGGATGGAATAGATTAGAGCAAGATTTAAATAATGAAGTAATTATTGAACTCTACAAAAGGCAGAAAGAACAGACTAGTTATAAGAAGAGTCCAATTAAAGAAGAAGTCCACGAAGAACAAATAGGACCAGAACAAGAGGAAACAGTTGATCAGGAAGAGTTAGATAATCAAGAAGAGTTAATAAATGAAAGTCCACCTGTAAGTCCTGTAATACCTAGACGTACTACACATATAACTAGACCAACTGATAGGTATCAAGCAAGTATAGTTTGCCAAGTAACTAAAGTTCCAACTAGTATAGATGAACTTAAGATGTATCCTGCTAAGGATCAGGAGAATTGGCAAAAGGCAATGGAAAAAGAACTACCGTAAATTCATTAAAGGTAATGAAAGTATATGAAGATGCTAAATTACCTCCAGGAGAAAAATCCATTGGGTGCAAATGGATATTTAAAGTAAAAACTGGAAATGATGGGACTGTTACCCATAAAACTAGGTTGGTAGCTCAAGGATTTAATCAAACTGCATCTGATTACGATGAAGTTTTCGCACCAAGTCTGAAAGCAACATCTTTGAGAGCAGCTTTAGTGTGGGCAGCTAAGAAAAACTATGTCATTAACCATTTAGATGTAGAAACTGCTTATCTACATGCACCATTGCAACACACTATATATTTACAAAAGCCAGTTGTTATAAAAGATAATAAATTAAATAGTAATGATTGTTGGAAACTCAAAAAGAGTCTACGGGTTGAAACAATCTGGCTTTGAGTGGAACCAATATATTATGAAAGAGTTAAACAATATAGGTTTTAAATCTGGTTTAGCAGATCCATGTGTGTTTAAAAGAGAAAATAATGGAACGGTGTCATTATTGTTATTATTTACAGATGATATTACTTTGATAACTCAGACTAATAATGAAGCTAATGAGATTATATCATTATTAGCTAAAAAGATAAAATTAAAGCATTTAGGTGAAATTAAAAAGTATCTAGGATTGACAATTAACAAAACAAAAAATGGATTTAAGATATCTCAAGAAGATAAAATTAATTAAAACGTATAAAATGGAACTTTGTAAAACGGCAAAGACTCCAATGAGTCAGGAAATTTGCCAAACTGATGTGCAAAGTCCCAAATTTGATAAGTCCATATATCAATCTTTGATTGGTAGCTTATCATAAAAAAGCAATTGGTCAAGGCCAGATATAGCTTATAGTGTTAATCAGCTGGCATGTTTTAATTCGGATCCACATCAATGTCATTGGCAATCATTAAAAAGAATTTTAAGATATCTTAAAGGAACACTGAACCATGCATTGTATATAGAACCAAAGGGTGATTTGAGTCTTAGTGCTATGCAGATGCAAGTTTTGCAACTGACATAAACACTAGAAAATCAATATCAGGAATGACTATATTATTTGGTAAGACACTAATAGGTAGAGGTCAATCAGACAACAGCATATCAGCATGTCCACGATGGAAGCGGAATTTTCATGTCTGTCATTACTATGCACTGACTTAATTCTGTACAAACAGTTATTATTAGACATGGGTGTAACTGTTAAAGATTCCATTATTGTGTACGAGGACAACCAGGCAGCCATAAAGTTAGCTACTAATATTGCTGTAAAAACTAGATCAAAGCATACTGATTTAAGATATTTAAATGTTAGAGAATCTGTAAAAAATGGGCTAATTAAATTGGAATACTGCATGACAGAAGAAAACATTGCAGACCAATTTACAAAAGCTCAAGGAGTAATTAAGTTTAAAGAGAGTTGTAACAAATATGATTTAAAGATGTAAATAGTTATAGTATTATTATATTTACCTAAAAGGGGAGAATGTTAGGGATAAGATGGTTTACCCTAACTGGTTTAGGTAAAATAATAAATATGTAATCATGGTTTATTAGTTAAAGTGTCTGCAACTTTAACTGTAAGAATGTAATTAAGGGAGTGGTTGTAAAAAGCACCATAAAAGAAGCAAGGAACATCAGCTTGCTCTCTCTGGCTTGATGATCCCTAATTACTGGATGAAGACTGCGTTTTTTCTCCTACTGGAAAAGGAGAGAGAAAGGACTGATTTATTGTAAGTGAACTGACATTGGATATTCTACACGGACTTTGCTAATTGAATATCCTTGAATGGACTGACTAAACGATACATGACTAATGGACTGTTATTTTGACTATGCTATAAACTCTAAATGGAATAAACTATATTTTGATAGCACAAGCATATATGTTATTTTTACTGTATGTTAACAAACACACAAACTTATCTCACTCATTTATCTGTGTGCCTATCTGACTAACGCTGCACATTCTGTTTAGCTTGTCTCCTTAACCCAGGTTGGGGAACACAGGCTTAACAGTTTCTTGTCCTGCCCTCAGGTACTTTGGAGAATAGCTTGACTCCCTCTTCTTTGGGGCAGCCCCTGAGATATTGGAGCACTGCTATCATTGCTAACCCTAGTCCTTCTTTTCATCAAACTAGACCAGTGGTGGTTAACCTTTTTGGGCTCCTGTGCCAAAAATTGTGCACGGCTTGCGCTCATGTGCCAGCACCCAGAAGAGAATGTGTGTGCAACCCCCCCCTTACCTGCACTATGCCTCACAGTTGATTTTTCGGGTGATTTGAGGCCTTTTTCGGCCTTTCAGAGGCTTGAAAAAAGCTTCTGCAGGCTTTGCAGGATGAATAATAGGCCCATTTCGTCACTTCTGGTATTACAGGAAGTGATGAAATGGGCCCATTATTCGCCCTGCAAAGCCTGCAGAAGCTTTTTTCAAGCCTCTGGAAGGCCGAAAAAGGCCTCAAACCAGCTGAAAAACCAGCTGTGAGGCACGCGCATGCGCAGTGAGGTAGGTTTGCCTGCAGCTCATGTGCTGGCACAAATGGCTCTGCATGCCACCTGTGGCACACGTGCCATAGGTTCGCCATCATGGAACTAGACATACCCAGTTCCTGTTTTAGCCTCCAGTCCCCTAGTCCTCTTTGTTGCTCTTCTCTGCACTCTTTCCAAGTCTCAACATCTTTTCTTTTATTCTGGTGACCAAAACTGAATGCAGTATTCCAAGTGCGGCCTTACGATTTACATTTTGGATGCTTGGCAACTGACTCACATTTATGACGGTTGCCATGTCCTGGGGAGAAATCATGTGATTCCCCCCTTTTCTCATCCTTTGGACAAGCAAAGTCAATGGGGAAGCCAGATTCACTTAACAACCGTGTGACGGATTGAAGAACAGCAGGGATTCACTTCACAATCGTGGCGAGGGAAAGTCCTAAAACAGGCCCCAAAACTCACTTAGCCAACATCTCACTTGGCAACATAAATATTGAGGCTCAATTGTTGGTCGTATGTTGAGAACAACCACTATTATTAAATGCAAGCAGGGAAGAAGTGGCAATGTACTATAAATGAGGAATCAGTCCAATTTAAACTGCTTTCACAAAAAGAAGCAAAAGTGAGATTCTCTATGTGGAAACTTTCCTGGCCCAGATGAGGCTATAAACTTTTACAGCCCTCCAAAGTCAATTTTAGCATCTGAGCTTCTCGGCTTAATATACTCACTGACAGGCAATTAGCGCATCGCGTTTCCTATAAATGGCAACCCTGATGCTCCTTTGAAATGTGCGTGTGGCGTGGTGCGAATCCGGAGATGCAAACCGAGCATCGCGGGGGTGGGAGTGGGAGCTTTCTGGCATCAGGTATGTGGCAAGTTTCCGAGGCGTCAACAACAACGATGAAAAAGGTCACTGGCAAACTATTTCGTGCCTTTGGAAAATATAACTGGAGGTGTTTCATGTGTGCGTGTGAACAGAACGGATGGTTCTAAAGTGAGCGAAAAAAGAAGTGTTAGAAATTGTGCGTGCCTCACTCTGGAAATTGGGGAATTGTAGATTTGAGGGTGGAGGTTCGTTCTCCGAGCTGGTGGATTGGTTTCTGAACATTTTGTTACCTGGCTAGGTAACATCTTCAGCAGAGTTTAGGGGATTCAGGGTTGGTGTTCTTCTGCTTGTAAGGTCTTCAGAGGTGGTGTCATGCCCCCGTCAGAGTCTGACTCAGAGGAGCAAGATGAACCGCTGTCAGGGAGCAGGGGAGAGGCTCTACTGGCTGTGGAGGAAACTGGGGAAGAGCAAAGTCAGGCTGGGCAGAGCAGGAAAGAGGTAGAACAAGGGAGAGGGGGTTCAGAGGAAGACCCAGGCCCACCCCCTCTTCATCCTAGGGCATGCAGGGAAGAACGGAGAAGAGAGCAACGTGGGTTGCATGACTTAAGAGGGAAGAAAGGGCCCTGATTCCCTTCACAAGGCACACCTGGGGAAGGAGTTCAAAAGAGAGGCAGTTGGGAGGGGCATTTCCTGGGAACAAATATTGACTATCTAAATGTTGGCTGCTGTTATCTGCATTCCTGGAATCCTCCCAACTGGTTTGATTTATTTCACTTCTGGAACTCCTTATCACAGAGGTCTTCAAACTTGACAGCTTTAAGACTTGTGGACTTCAACTCCCAGAATTCCTCCTCCAGTAATATTAGCTCAGGAATTCTGGGAGCTGAAGTCCACAAGTCTTAAACTTGCCACGTTTGAAGACCCTTGTCTTATCGTGCCCTGCCGGATTTATTGCCATATCTTGCTTTGTTGGATTTCTAGTTTTAAGTTTTCTGTTTACAATGTTTTGGACTGGAATATCTGCAGCCAAAGGCTGTTGCAGGTTCTTGGGAGAGTTTTTCTCCAAACCGGAAGGTAACTGGAACATTGGGGGCAAAGTTGGAGCTAATAAAGGGACCCCTACTTATTATCTGGCTGGGTTGTCTTTGTGCCACACCATGGGTCATCACAGGTGGGGTGGATCAGGTGAGGTTCTTGTGATAGGGAGGTTCCACCAGATCAGGATGAATGGATGATAGGGGGGCTTGGGTGGATTGGTTGAGGGTCGGTGCTGTCTCTGGTAGGTTGTGTGGTTGAAGTGGATTCTGAGGGGTTCATAGGCTGGTTGTGGGTCAAAGTGTCTGTTGATGGGATTGCTTGTGGAGAGCCAGGCTAAGTGATATCTTCAGTAGAATTTAGGCGATGTGGTTGTTCTTCTGTTTATAAGGGTTTCAGATATGGTTGTGGGGGTCATCAGTGACTCTTTTGATGGATCTTGTGATGGAGAAGTTACATCAGATGAGGGTCATTGGGTGAAGCACTGGTTGGCAGGGGGGCTTGGGTGGGTTGATTGAGGGTCAGCGCTTTCTCTGGTTGGCTGTTCTGTTGATTTGGATTCTGTGGGTGTGTCAACGAGGGTCTTGTGATGGGTGACCTGTGAGTCATCAGTGAGACTTGTGATGAGTCTTGTGATAAGGAGATCACATCAGGTCAGCGTCATTGGGAGGTGGAGTGCTGGCTAGGGGGAGTGTTGTGAGAATTGGTTGAGATTTGGTGCTACCTGTGGTTGTCTGTGGGGTTGATATGGATTCTGAGGGGTTCATAGGCTGGTTGTAGGTCAAGGTGTATATTGATGGGATTGCTTGTGGAGGGCCACGCTAAGTAACATCTTCAGTGATGTTTAGGGGTTGTCAGTTCTGGTGTTCTTCTGTTTATTAGAGCTCCAGCTATGAGTGTGTCAAGTGAGGGTCTTGTGATGGGTCAGGTGTGAGTCATCAGTGGAAGTCTTGCTATGGGTCTTGTGATGGGGAGGTTACATCAGGTGAGGGTCCTTGGGAGGTGAAGTGCTGTTGGGGGGGGGGTTGCATGTGCTTCAAGGACACTCTAAAGAGGATGCAAATGACCAGCTGTCTACAAGGAATATAAATCCTTCCATTCCCTACCATCCAGTCAAAGCTGAAGAAGCTTCTTGGATGAGAAGCGAAACGTCTTCAAAAGAAAACATAAACAAGAAAGTTCAGTTGCCTCCTGAAAACAAAAGCACCTTTGGGACAACCACGATCTGGATGACTAAGAATCTCCACAGACTTTTTAGCTATACAATTTGGGATGAACACCTTTGGATTGGTGTGGAAGCAGCAATGGATTTCCAGAGGAAAAAAACTGCAAGCCATAGGAACCATTTACACTACTTAGGTTGATCCTGAGGACACAGATAAACCTCCAAGTGGCCTCAACAACCCTCTAAAAGGATGCAAATGACCAGCTGCCTGCAAGGAATATAAATCCTTCCATGCCCCACAATCTTGTCAGAGTTGAAGAAGCTTCTTGGATGAGAAGCAAAACATCTTCAAAGTAAAATCAGAAAGCCCAGTCGGCTCCTGAAAACAAAGCACCTTTGGGACAAGCACGACCTGGATGACCGAGAACATTTGTAGACTTTCGTCACTGGAGTTTTTTAAAGAAGAGATTGGATAGCCACTTGTCTGAAATGGTCTCCTGCTTGATGGTCTCATTCTTGTCTGAAATGGTCTCACTGCTAATCCTAACAGTGGATTAGAAGACCTTCCAACTCTGTTATTCTGCTATCTGATAGTCCTCATGAACCCTAGTAGGTCTAATTCAAAACAGACACAAGCTGATTCACTACCACGAGAGATATCCTGATGAGAAACATTTTAAGTCATGCATGCTTTGTGCTAAGAACTTGAGGCTAGAGTTCTACCAGCTTCAAGCGACATAGAATTCAATTCCATTAAAAATAAAATAAAATCCCATTTTGATAGTCTGATGCTGGAAAGATATCTGATGTGAAGGAATGAAAAGATGATGAATGGATTACGAGCCATATAACATGCTCAACCGACTCAACTCCTAACCAAGGCGAATTAATTTTTCTGCCAATTTGGCAGTGCACCCTCATGCTGCGAATAATAACCATTATCACTGATGTAAGAGGGTTTTCATTCTCTTACATTGTCCGAAAGACTCTGAGGTCCTTCAATTGACACATTTGTTTCCCCCTCATTGACTAGACAGCATATAAAAATGCAGAGACATCAAATTGCTGACAAAAATCCGTACAGTCAAAGCTATGGTTTCCCCCAGTATGATAGCAGAGCTCCAATATTTGAGGGGCTGCCCCAAAGAAGAGGGTATCAAGCTATTCTCAAAAACACCTGAAGGCAGGAGAAGCAGCTGTGGATGGAAACTATCATGTTTCCCCAAAAATAAGACTCTTGTCTTATAAATATTTTGCCACCAAAAAAGGCACCAGATCTTGTTTTCAGGGGATGTCATCCACTGACTAACCTCACTTGCGCCAGTCGCCCCCGGCCTCCTTTTTCCTGTCAGAGGCCTTCAGGAACGCCTTCTTCTGCTGCTGGCAAGGCTTTCTTGAAGGCCTCTGCAGCCGATAACAGAGTTCTGGATCGATCTGGAGATTTGTTATCATCTACAAAGGACTTCAGGAAAGCCTTGCCGGCTGTAGAAGAAATGGGCTGGCAAGGCAGGTGTTGGGGTGTGTGAGGCTTGGCTACAACTGTCCAAAGGTAAGTAGTAGGGCAGCTCCCCCCTCCCCCCATCCTCACCCTAGCTTAATTTTGACCCAGGAACTCTGGAGTGGGTGGGATCTTCATTAGGGCTTATTTTGGGGGTAGGGCTTATATTGGGTGCACATGTAAAAATCAAGCTAGGACTTACTTTCAGGGTAGGGTGTATTTTTGGGGAAACAGGGTACTCAAGGAGAGAAGCAACCTAGAACTAAGGAGGGATTTCCTAGCAGTGAGAACAGTTAGCCAGTGGAACATCTTGCCTTGAGAACTCCTAGATGCTCCACCACTGGAGGATTCAAGAAGAGACTTGTCTGGGATGCTATAGGATTTCCTGCTTGAGGAGGAGTTGGAGTAAAAGACCTCCAAGGTCCCTTCCAACTCTATTGTTCTGTTATTCAGTAGTAATGTATGGCTGGGAGAGTTGGACCACAAGGAAGGCTGAGTGATGAAGAATTGATGCATTCACTGTGGTGTTGGGGAAGACTCTGTAGAGTTCCTTGGATTGCAAGGAGACCAAATCAGTCAATCCTGAAGGTAATCAATCCTAACTGCTCTGTGGAAGGATGGAAACCGATGCTGAAACTCAAAGACTTTGGCCACCAAAGGAGAAGAGAAAATTCCTTGGAAAAGACCTAGAGGTTGGGAAAGGTGGAAGGCAAAAGGAGAAGGGGACAGCAGAGGAAGGAATGGTTAGATAGGGTCATTGACGGAATGGAGTGGAGTAGAGTAGAATTAGAACAGAACAGAACAGAATAGAATATAGGATAGGATAGGACAGGACAGGACAGAATAAAATAAGAAAAAATAAGAAGAGAATAGAGAATAGAAGAGAATAGAAAATAGGCCAGAATAGGCCAGAATAGGATAGGATAGAATGCAGAATATAATGTAGGATAGGATAACATAGAGAATAGAACAGAATAGAATAGAATAGAGAACAGGATAGAATGTAATAGAATAGAATGCAAAATAGAATGTAGGATAGGATAAGATAGAATAGAATAGAATATAGGATAGGATAGGATAGAATAGAGAATAGGACAGGATAGGATAGAATGTAGGATAGAATGTAGAATAGAATAGAGTAGAATAGAATAGAAAATAGAATAGACTAGGATAGGATTGGATAGGATAGAATTCTTTATTGGTCAAGTGTGATTGGACACACAAGGAATTTATTTCCAGTGCCTCAGCTCTCAGCGTATACACATACAACCACAAAGTGATAGGTCATCGATCATTAATCATAGTTACAACGAACATTTTGGCTATCTCTGGGAGACGGTGGAGGACGGAGGTGGCTTGGCGTTCTACAGTCCATGGAGTCGCGAAGAGTTGGACGCGACTCAGCGACTGAACAACACAGGCTAAGACGTGTAAGAGGTTTTCTTGCCTTCATGCTGAATATCAAATCCTATATTGAGGTTTCATTTATTGAATTCCGGGAATTTCCCTCCCACCCTACAGTCCCAAATTCACACCCAATAGGGAAATGATTTTTAAAAATACTCCTACATCTCTAGATTAAAAAAAAGATGCCCTGAGAGCTACCTACATGTAGGTTGTTTTTCGTCACATCCTCCAGAAATACTATTTGCTGTATAGGTGGAAATTTTGAATACCACAGTTAACATTTCACCTTTTATTTCAGGAACATCTCTCCCCTATCTAATCTGCTGGGAGTGCACCTTTTTTAAAAAGAAATATCAGGGCTCGCTTATTAATTAGAAACAATTTAAGAGGTTGCTGTTGCTGGTTTGGAGCAACTCCTGAAATGTTTAGATCTAAGATAAACTATTGTCAAAGGAAAAGAGCAACGGGTTGCATAAAACCTCTTTGATCTTGCAACTTCTGTTTAATAGCTCAGAGGGTTCTGTTTTTTTTTTTCCTTTATTTTTTTTCTCCCCCCCACCCCCGCAGAACTGTTTGAAAGGCGGAAAAAAATTGTGATGATTAAAAAGGTACTGTCCTTAGTTAACTAAGATATCCGGCTAAGATAATGTTGATTAAGGAACCTGCTCAATTTCTCAGATGAGCAGAAGGGAAATTATTTTGAAGATCTTTTCTATTGCTAGAAACTCAACCCTCTCAACCAGAAGATAAGGTCTTCTGTCACACCCCCAAAATCAGGATTACCATAATTTCCAGGTCAAAGATTTATTGCTTGAGCCAACAAATACATAAATAAATACATGAGAATCTAATGGTCAGCAATAATTTGGCACTAGATAAAAATTAACACCAGGAAGTCCCAAAGGTGGGTTTGTTTGTTTTTTCAGGAGGCAATTGGACGTCCTTTGTTTTCCCTTGAAAACATTTCACTTCTCATCCAAGAAGCTTCTTCCATTCTAACTGAACAATGGGAAATGACTCGAAATCTGCATTCAGTCAGAACTGATGAAGCTTCTGGGATGAGAAGCAAAACGTCTTCAAGGAAAAAAGCAATTTTATTTATCATCTCTCTCTCATCTCTCTCTCGTTCTCTCTCTATCCTATCTATCTATCTATCTATCTATCTATCTATCTATCTATCTACCTACCTATCTATCTATCCTTTTATTATCTATCATCTCTCTCATTTCTCCCTCTATCATATATCTATCTATCTATCTATCTATCTATCTATCTATCTATCTATCTATCTATCTATCTATCTATCTATCTATCTATCTATCCATCCATCCATCCATCCATCTCTCTCCATCCGTATCTATCTATCTATCTATCTATCTATCTATCTATCTATCTATCTATCTATCTATCTATCTATCTATCTATCTTTCTATCTATTATATCTATCTATCTATTTATCTAATCTCTCTCTCTCCCTCCCTCTCTTTCTCTCTCTCTCTCTTTTGAATATGTAGCAGAAAGAGGTAATCTGAGAGGTTCATAAGGCTGATACTGTATGGAACAAAACTGTGGCTGAATCTAGATGTTTTCTGTTTTGGATACCATGAAGCCCCCTCCCAGAAGGTAGCAAGGAAAACAGGTTGTAAACAGGATGTGTAGCATCCCAGACAATCCTGCAGACCCTCTTCAAGCATCCCTTATATGCCATGTCCTGGATAGAAGGGAGTGACCTACAAATAATCTTTTCTGCTGTCCTCACCACTCTGTACTGCCTTCCAGTTTTTACTACCGGTTCTTTGGGCGTGGCTTGGTGGGGTGTGGCTTGGTGGGCATGGTAGGGGAAGGTTACTGCAAAATCCCCATTCCCTCCCCACCCCACTAACCTGCTTTCCAGCTCCATTCTCCTGTGCAGGGCAACCAAAGAAGACCCAGACAATCAGCTGGGACTCAATGGGAGGCAGAGAAGAGATGGGGGCAGGGCCAGTCAGAGGTGGGATTTGCCGGTTCTCCGAACTACTGAAAATTTCCACTTCCACTTCTCTGGAACTGGTCAGAACCTGCTGAATACCACCTCTAGTTATGCGGATAGAATCAAATGAATAAATAACAGATTATAGTGGGGGACACCCATTAATAACGGTTTTATGAGACTATTCCTTCTGGTAGCTCCAGGGAGCTGCAAATTACATCTCAAGATAGTGTCGTACTGCCGGCTTCTGGATCCCCTAAGTTCTGACAAACGTCTCCCAAGTGTGCTGTTTTCTTGTACCACGGAGTATAAACTCTTCAAATGTGCAGCTCTTTAATTACAGCCCGAAGCAATATAATCCAGGGAAAACTTTACTACTGGAGGATCAATATAGCATTCAATGCATTATTAAACAAACAAAAAAATCTGCTTTTTTTTTTATAAAAAAAGATGGGGGAGCTATAGGCAAAGCAATCTCCCAATCTCCATGACTTTTACAGCACAAGAAGTGGATAGTTTAAACTCCTCTTTATGTTGCTCGAATAATAAGAATCTTTTTTCCTAAGCAATTTAATACAGGGAAGCTTTTTCCCCTTCCTCTGTTTCTTTATCATGTTGTTTTGTTTTACTATAACAATTAGCTGTCTTTTTAAAAAGAACTGCATAATATATAAGGGGTTCCTGCTTGAGCAGGGGGTCATACTAGACGGTCTCCAAGGTCCCTGCCAACTCGGTTATCCTGTTACTTTTATGCCATGGACAATCCGTTTTCTAAATTCAATAAATAATTTAATTTAGCTAGATATGGGGGAAGAAAAATTGGTTATGTGATGGATAACCTGTTTTCTAAATTAAATTTTAGACTGTATTTTATTCCAATTTTATTTAAAATCGTATTTTCTTCCAAGTCCATTTAAAATCGTATTTTATTCCAATTCCATTTTAAACTGCTTTTATCAAATTATAGTAATAATTTGTTTCTGGACTTCTGCACTTTGATAAGGCCCAAGGGCTAATCAATAAAGAAAGAAACAACAAGCTCTCCAGCTGTTGCAATAAATAAAGGAAGGAAGAGAAAGAAAGAAGAAAGAAAGAAAGAGAGAGAGGGAGGAAGGGAGAGAGAGAAAGAAAGAGAGAGGGGGGAGGGGGAGAGAGAGAGAGAGAGAGCACTAGATGGGGACAAAAAATTAAGCTACCTATGCTGTGCTAACACAAAGGGTTGCAGAGCACTTTAACAAACACACAAACGATAACTTTTAGTACGACCTTGGGAAAACGAACATCGGTGGAGCCACGCGAAGTATCAAGCATGCTGCTCGGGCCACAAAACCACAGCGGAAGCCATGCAAAAGTTTTTTCTATTTGCCAGAAGCACACAGAAACTCCACCACACGGTGCAGAAGTTCATGCTTACACTTACATTAGTGTCCTAGTCACCTTTGCCTTAAGCATTTCCATCGTCTGCACAGGAAAGGGAAAAAAAAAACAAGAAAGGAAATCTGACCCGCATGCACAGGGTAGAAAATTCATTTTCCATTATGTTACCAATTTGTATACAGGTAATCCTTACCTTACAACAATTCGTTTAAGGATCCTTCAAAATTACAACAGCACTAAAAAAAAAAAAAAGCGAATGTATGACCAACACTTACGACTCTTGCAGTAGTCCTGTGATCAAAATTCAGATGTTTGCCCACTGGCTCCTATTTAGGATGGTTGCAGTGTACTGGGTTCATTTAACAACCATGTTACTCACTGAACACCTACAGTGATTCCCTTAACAATTTGGCAAGGAAAGGTCTGGAAATGGAGCAAAACTCACAACAAATCTCTCCCTTAGCAACAGAAATTGTGCTTGTAATTTGAGGAGTTACTGCAGGGGTGGGATTCAGTTGGTTTGGACCGGTTCGAGTGAACCAGTAATTCCAGCGACCGGTTGGCCCTGCCCACCTGCCCTTGTGCTAGTCTGTCCTTTATTTCCATGTTTTGCAGCTTAGCTGATTCGTGAGCACAGTGTTTTGCTGTGCCTCAGCTGTTTTACTCACTGGGGCTGCAGTAGAAGGTAAGCTTTAGAGCTGGAAAATGAAACGCAGTGTGCACACGTACTCATCAAACCAGTTGTTGCATCAGTTGAATCCCACACTGAGTTACTGTATTGGCTTGTTATCGACCCTGAGCCCCCTACCTTGTGAGCCCCTGGACCCCATGGTCATAGGAGACCAAACACATTATGAGGTGCAGCGAATCCTCAATTCGAGATGGCACAGGAGACAACTCCAATATTTAATCAAGTGGAAGAGCTACCCCTTATCAGAGGCATCTTGGGTAAAGAATAGGAACATCCAAGCCAATTGCCTTGTGACGAGGTTCCATGCAGAAAATCCAACCAAGACCGGTGTGTGTGTGTGTGTGTTTCGCAACTCTAAGTCCTATTCCTGCAATAAATTTGTTTTCTTTTTGTGTTGTACAGGTCACCTTCAAGAAGTGGGGGGAGCCAAATGTCAACTGATAAAATATTTCTATGGTCTTTTTAGAGTTGCCAACAGAAAAGGAGGGGGGAAAGGGGTTTGAAAGAGCAGTGCGGAAGCTTGGAAATCAAAAGTGACTTCCATAAATAGTTTTTAAAGATAGTAACTAGGTGACTAAAATTTCTGCCATGCACAATTCTAACTGGAGAGCATGATTTATGACTCTTGGCTATGGATGTGTCCCATGTATCTGTTGTGTGCTCTTGTATTGTTGCGGTTGAAGCTGAAGTAGTCATCAACTGGTAAATTGACTGGTAAATTGACTAAATTACTATATTCTAAAAGAGCATTCCTTATCCTTTTGTCTTTCACAGTTCTTTTTAAATCACAAAGCAAGTAAATGTTTTATATCAGCCGGTAACACTTTCCCCAAGATTTCAGAACTGGAAAAGTTTCCTTCACCTATTAAATTTTATAAACTTTGGCTATTCAGTGCTCTGCAGACCAGGATTAAAACTCTGAAACAGTTCCTTGTGCCATAGAGATTTATCGATGCCTAATTTTCCTTTAAACATTTGGAAAATATTATTCAGAGGAAGCAAAAGATTGCTAATTTCTGGGGCTCGATGCTTAGTTCAGAATGAACGCTGTGCTTCGAAGAAACTTTCATTTGAGAATGAAAATAAATATATGCGCTGTGCCTCGGTGGCACAGTGGTTAGAGTGCAGTACGGCAGGCTACTTCTGCTGACCGCCCGTTGCCTGCAATTTGGCAGTTCAAATCCCACCAGGGTCAAGGTTGACTCATCCTTCGGAGATGGGTAAAATGAGGACTCAGATTGTTGGGGGCAAGAGGCTGACTCTGTAAACCACTTAGAGAGGGCTGTGAAGCACTGTGAAGCGGTATATCAGTGCTGTTGCTATGCGTTGCAGAATAATGTAGTAAACTCCAGTCTGGGTCCGTCTCTGGGAATAAACCTTTGCTCCCTGTGACTGACCCAGACTCGAATTTGAAACTTTGATTTGTTCCATGAAAAGCTTTAAATTTAAGCATTTCCTCCTTTTGCACTGAACTTGAGAATAAATATTCTGGTTTGATGAATCTTACCAGAAAAGTTGTTTAAAAGCTTCCCACAAACAGGGGCATTCTGTGTATTCAGGACTTTAGACAGATTTAGACATTATAAAAAAGATGTTGAGACTCTAGAAAAAGTATAAAGAAGAGCAACCAGGAGATTAGGGAACTGAAGACTAAAATATATGAAGAATGATTGCAGGAACTGGGCAAGGCTAGTCTAGAGAAAAGAATGACCAGAGGAGACAAGATAGCAGTGTTCCAATATTTGAGGGGCTGCCACAGAGAGGAAGGGGGCCAATCTATTCTCCAAAACACCCGAAGGCCAGACAAGGAGTAATGGATGGAAAATGAAGAAGGAAAGATTTAACCTGGGAATAAGGAGAAACTTTCTGACAGTGAGAACAATCAACCCATGAAACAGAAGTTGCCTTCGGAAGTTGTGGGAATGCCATCACTTGAGACTTTCAAGAAGAGATTGGACTGCCATCTGTCAAAAATGGTGTAAGGTCTCCCGCTTGGCCAGGGGGTTGGACTAGATGACCTACAAGGTCCCTTCCAACTCTGATTATCTGTTATCTGGATTGTTAAAACCATTACTTAGGAAACTGGTTTACCAAAGCAAGATTCTCAGGGCATACCCATAGAAGAACATGGTTTATACCTTGTTTCAGTAAAATGAACCGATTTGCTGAAATGCCAGCATTGTTTATTCATAGCCTGCTTTAATCTAGGCAAGCGAGTCTAAAAAGCTTGATATGGGGCAGTCTTAAAAAGATGGTGGAGTAAGCATCTGGAACATGTTAAACACGAGACGAATTTTGCACCAGGTGCTTGGCTTCAAAGAACCAGTGTTATCCCTTTGGGGTCTAAATCAAAGGTAAGGATGCTGCCAGATTTCGTTACATTATGACTGCTAGCAGACCCAACGCTTACAGGTACTGCTAAGAATTATAGTTTGATCACATCTGAAGCCCCAGAGTTTTCTGACCTAACTTGAGTCTAGGATCATGTACTTTCCTACCCCCAAAGGGGAGTTTACATTTTGTTGTGGCCTGCCAGCAGAGTTGGCAGATTTGGACGGTGAGGAGGTTGGGGAGGAACCTGGGCCAGTCCTGGAGTCTGGGGAAGGCTCTGACCAGGGCTCTGCGTCGGAGGCAGAGATGGGGCCAGGGCCGTCCGACAGTTATCAGCTGCCTTCGGAGTTGGAGATCAGTGGGGCAGAAGAACAGCTGGAGCCTGTTCCCAATGTGCGCATGCACAGAGCTGCCAGGAGAAGGGAACAGCTAAGGAACAAGGGTTGACTTGGGAGTAAAGCCACAGGTGAATGTCCCCTCCCATAGGGAATAAAGAGGGGCAAAATGGGAGTGATGTTTGCAGGAGACAATTAGGTTCAATTCATTAGGGTGAAGATCTGTTCCTGACTCCTTGCCAAGTAATTGCTGCTACAGCATGGCATTTGGAAGATATCGGCCTGGCAGCTCTCCAAGCCTGATGAAGGTCTGTAGTTGTGCAATCTCTTGAAAGACTGTTGGCCAGGACTTTGCTGGAGAGGAATTCACTTTAAACTAAATAAAAGGGGTTTTATTAGGACGAGGCATTGGCTTCGTGCTTTTGGGAAGCCTAGGTCAGAATACATTTGGGCTGGAAAAATCCAGAAAATTACAAAATGGCAGCAAAAGGTGAATGGCCATTTTTCACAGTTATGGCCATTGCAGCATCCAACGTGATCAAAATTCAGAGGCTTGTTTACCGGCATGTATTTATGATGGCTATTGGGTCCCAGGGTCACATGATCCTCTTTTGCAACCTTCTGACCTAAGCTTCCCCAACAGCATGACATCCTGATAAACCCCTTTTTATTTAGTTTACAGTGAATTCCTCTCCAGCAAAGTCCTGGCCAACAGTCTTTCACGATATTCCACAATTACAGACTTTTATCAGGCCTGGAGAGTTGCCAGGCTGATAGCTTCCAAGTGTAACGCTGTACAAGAAAATACTTGGCAAGGAGTCTCTGAGAGTCACGAACAAAGCTTCATACTAATTAAACAAACTAATTGTCTCCTGAAAACACCCCTCCCCTTTTGCTCCTGTTTATTCCCTATGGGAGGGGCCATTCACCATCCACCTGTGGCTTTACTCCCAAGTCAACCCTTGTTCCTTAACTGTTCCTTCTCCTGGCAGCTCTGTGCATGCGCACACTGGGAACAGGCTCCAGCTGTCCTTCTGCCCCACAGATCTCCAACTCCAAAGGCAGCTGATAATTGTCAGACGGCCCTGGCCCCATCTCTGCCTCCGATGCAGAGCCCTCGTCAGAGCCTTTCCCAGAATCCAGGAGTGGCCCATGTTCCTCCCCAACCTCCTCACTGCCCAATTCTGCTGGCAGTTCTGCCGGCCGCTGGCAGGCCACAACCCTGACAAGCAAAGTCAGTCGGGAAACCAGATTCACAACACCCACATGAGTAACTTAAAACCTGCAGTGATTCACTCAACAACAGTGGCCAGAAAGGTCGGAAAATGGTGGTAAAACTTACTTAACAGCTGACTTGCTTAGCTGCTGAAATGTTGGACTTCATTGCAGTCATAAGTCGAGGACTGCTTATATTGCTAACTGGCCAAGCGTCTTCCTCCTATGTACATTTAAACCAGATGCCTTTAGTGTTTTAAACATGTTTTTAGCATTTTTAATTGTATTTTTTTTTATTGTAAGCTGCCCAGACTCATGGATTGAGATAGGCAGCTATAGAAATTAAATAAATGAATACATTTGCAAAGGATCTCAGGTTGGAAGGATTACTTAAATATTCTGAGGTTGCAAACTGAGTCTATATGGACTATTTGGGAGTGTTTGCGGATGTGTTTTATTTTATACTTCAAGCCATTTTAATACGTACAGAGCACCAACTTCATAGCTGAGCAATCTTCCCAGCAAATTCATGCATGATTGCCTGTAGCTCCTTGATGCATTCTCTGTAGCAGAACATAACACTCAAAAGCTTATGTCAAATTCAATGAGATGTGAAGAGACTAATCTTAAGAGCAATGGCAGCATCTTTTATTGCACAGATATCCCACATTATGTGGGGGAAAGCTAGTGATGGTATGGGGTGCAAGCTAGTAGAGAGGTATATGTTATACTTTATAATTGCTCTGAATAACTTTGGAGTTGCATGGACTAGCCTTATCAATGCACTGCACCATGCTCTAGATAATAGAATAGAACTAAACAGAACAGAATAGGTAGAATGGGATGGGATGGGATGGGATAGAACGGGACAGAACAGAACAGAACAGAACAGGTGGAATGGGATAGAATGGAATGGAATGGGACAGAACAGAACAGAACAGGTGGAATGGAAAGGAACAGAACAGAACAGAACAGAACTGTATTTGTCCAAATGTGATTAGATACAGAAGGAATTTGTCTCTGGTAAAGAAGCTCTCAATGTACATACAAAACAACAAAATAATCATAATCATAATAATTATACCAATAAGAGAAGTTAGTAGGAAAAAAATGATAATAGTAATACAATCATACTACATGGGTAAATATCCTTAGACATAAAACAGTACTGTCTTACAGATAGAATGCCGAAAGATACTTATTATGGAAAGATACTAAATCTACTCTCCTCTAGAAACTGTCACATGTCCCTCTGTCCCAATAAATGTTGAAAATTCATGCGAAAAAGTGTCTTCCTTGGACAGATTAATTTTTTCAGGTTTAAGGAAGAATCTTCATTGAGCAATGGCCAATCTGAGTGTAAAAGGTCTAAAAATGTCATTTTTGACAAATGCCCAGTGTTTGTTCTTCAGAGCGGGAAGACTACGCAACATACAAAAATATGTATGTGAGTAAAGCTTCTTTTCCCTTTCCTTTTCCTTTTTATTATTTTGCTTTTCTTCACAAGTTGACTTTAACAAAAGAGAACACCTCATAGTTGTATGACCACCCAATATTCAATATCTGTACTCACCCCCCCCCCCAAATTGCATTGGTTGAATTTCTACCTTGTTATCCAGCCCTTTAAAATCACAATCACAACTTGCTGGAGAGGAAATGAGACCCCTCCTCAGACAAAATGGAAGGAAAACACAAGAGGAGAAAGTAATTACTTTCATATCGTGTTTTCCCCAAAATAAGACCTTGTCTTATAATTTTTTTTGCCACCAAAAAGAAGGCACCAGGTCTTATTTTGGGGGGATGTCACCCACTGACTAACCTCACTTGTGTGCATCACTCCTGGCCTCCTTTTCGCTGTCAGAGACCTTCAGGAAGTTCTTCTTCTGCGGCCGGCAAGGCTTTCCTGAAGGCCTCTGCAGCCGATAACAGAGCTCTGGATCGATCCTGAGCTTTGTGATCAGCTACAGCGGCCTTCAGGAAAGCCTTGCCAGCCTTGCCGGTTGCAGAAGAAATGGGCCGGCAAGGCGGGTGTCCGGGTGTATGAGGCCTGGCTACAACTGTCCAAAGGTAAATAGTAGGGCAGCTCCACCCCCACATCCCCACCCTAGCTTAATTTTTACCCATCCACTCTGGAGTGGGTGGGATCTTAATTAGGGCTTATTTTTGGGGAGTAGGTCTTATATTGGGTGCACATGTAAAAATCAAGCTAGGACTTACTTTCAGGATAGGGTGTATTTTCGGGGAAACAGGTTATTAAGACCTCAAAATATCAGGTGAAATTGCCCAGAATGACAGATATACCTACATTCAACTTCCAAGGGTATGTGGTTATCTCTAGAGATTTCTTTAAGGCTTATTGAAGGTGGAAAGAGGCTTGTGGCCACTACAGTGGAACAGAGTTTCTCAACCTTGTCAACTTGAAGATGGGTGGATTTCAACTCCCAGAATTCCCTAGATATCACTTGTGGAAGTGGAAAAGCCATGGACTTCCCTTCCTGTACAAAGCAAGCAGAGGTCATGGGTTTAATAGCCTAGGAAAGCTGCAAGGAAGACTTCAAGGAATAGAGATTCTTCTCCCCCAGAAGGACTGATACTCAGAGGTGATGAAAAATTCAGGATCCATCTGGTAGAAGAGGATGTGGAACAGAGGCTTTCTAGAAGAATCCATTATCAAACCGCCATTTCCAATCTTGGCTTCAAAGAACAGAATAGCAGTTGGAAGGGATTTTCTAGAATCTAGATCAACTTCCTGTTCAAGCAGGAAACCCTCCGCCATTTTGAACAAATGGTTGTCTGATCTCTTCTTAAAAACCTCCAGTGATGGAGCATTTACCACTTCTGGAGGCAAGCTGTTTATTTTAACCTTGGTCAAATAAACCAACTTTACATTCCTTCCTTTTACTTTTAATAACCTTGATCTTTAATCCCTTCAAATGATGTCCTAATTTTTTTTCTTTTCATTTTTTTCTTCATCTCTTCTCACAAAATTACAAAAAATTCAACAAGCTTCTTTTATAAATCCAATGTAGGAAAATTACCCAGGTCACTCTGTTCGTTTGTGATTTCTACATCCCTGCTAATTATTAAAACACCAATCAGTTTCTTTTGTATGTTCAATGTCATATATTTTTTAAATTAACTGTAAGTCTGGTAAATACTTTTCTTTCATAAAACCTTTTAAACATAATTTATCTGCAGAGGCAGACATGCTTAAAATTAACTTTTCAGCCCATTGTTCAAAAATATCATTCAGTGTGTCCAATGTTTCAATTTTTTTTTCCATTCTGCATTAGTAAGTGAAATATAAATGTTTTTTTCCTTTAATTGTAAACTTTAGTTCTTTCTAGTTCCCTCTTGTATCTAATCTTCAAAGTCCCATCCTGTGATTTAAAAGAAATGAATTAAAAGCAAAGGCACTTTCCCATGGGAAGGGTTATCACAATTAATTCCAAAATCTTTTTTTCTTCAAATTTATCTGGATCCTTAGTCTGTTCGTTACTTTCCAAAATCAAAGTTTTAATTATCCCTTTGCTGTTTCTTTAAAAAAAAAAAGTCAAATGTGTATTTAAAACTTGTTTCACTAATGACTGGAGGAAACTCACCCGACGCTATTAAACTTGTTAATTCAAAGATTTCTAATAGCTGAAAAGCAGATAACAAGCAATTTCTGAAAGTGATTAGTAAAAGCAATATGCAAACCTAGTGTCCTTAAAAAACTAACTGTAGTTTGAGCAAGATGGCTATTCCCTTGTCTCCCAGAGATCTAAACAGGGGTGGGAGTTTGCAGAGGTTCAGGAGAGCCCCTAAATAAGATTCTGTGCAGTTTGGAGAACCCCCAAATCCCACTGCTGGCTGGCCCCACCCAGCCCCTCCCAAGAATCCTCATGCTGCCTGTTTTGGATGCAGGTAAGTGCAGGGCTTGTGCAGAGGTTCAGGGAGGATGAAAAATGGGCCTCCCGGAAGTTTGGGAAGGCCGAAAATGGGTCTGTTACTAGCTTCCAGAGAGCCTCTGAAGCCTGGGAGGGCAAAAATGCCCCTCCCCGCTGTGGTGCAGGAGGCCAACTAGGCCACGCCCACCATGGCCACGCCCACCCAGCAACCAGGCAGAAAACCCTTTGCTAAAATGTTTGAAGCCCACCCCTGGATCTAAACCCATGGGAGACCATTATCTTGTGGTTTCCACCTAAGGAACATCTGTATGGAGCACTAGTGGGTAATCTCATGTCTTCTCTGTATCCAGAGAGGCATTACGAAGAGTCTATCTGCTTGCTGGGGTTTTTCATTACGCTGCATTGGTCAGCTCTGCTAAAAATTCACTTTTCAGTTTGCTGTTATTTTCCCTGGATATTCTGAATTAGGCACATTTCATCTTTTCAGTGACTTGCAGACCAATTTTGCTTCATTTTCTGCTGAAAATTGGTTTGTTTTCTGCTGTCAAATTTCAGCAGGGCAATTGCTGAAACTGTTGGGGGAGGGGTCACAAAACAGAGTTGAGGCTGTATTAAACTGTGGCTGGAATAATCACAAAACAAGCTGTGGAAAGGATTTACCTCACAGAAGTTTTCAATTACACAGAAATGGGTAGATGCCATATCGCATTCTCTCCCCTACCTGAGTAACCGGCTCTTGTGGTTTTACATATTGCTTGGCCGCTACTAAAACTGTAGGATATATACAAACAATTTATAGGAGTTTACACTGAAATTGTCCCTGGCTCTGCAGAATGAGATCATAAACTTTCCACGAATGAGATCATTGGATAGTAACAACTCTACTTCCCTCAGCTAAAAACTCATAAGGAGGATGTAAACCACTCAGATTGACAAAAGGACAGCACTGTAATATTTCCTTAGCTAAAGAACAAATTAACAATGGAGACAAATACCAGCATAAAGACAGATTAATCATGGCCTTTGATTGACAGTCAGTGCTAAAGGAAATCAATGCTGACTGTTCTTTCTGAAGGACAGATACAATAATGAAGCTCAAATACTTTGCAGGATCCAACCTGGCTCAGATTCTGGGACCACAGGTTTATTAGACTTCTGAGTTTTTGGATTGTGCTACAACCCATCCTCAAGGAACTTCTCTTTGACCAGAAGGTTTGCTTTTGGCTACTCAATGCGTAGTATTTATGTGGTGCCTGGTTGTGTTTTTTAGTTGTCTTTTTAATTGTTGATTGGGGTGTTGATGGCCAGCTATTAAGTCATTGGCTATTGTTTCCTTGTGGTGCTGAGTCCTCTGCTCCCAAGTATTTGATAAGCTGAGGGTAAATCAGCACTCCCGTTGACTGACAAGAGGCCAGTTTCCCAGGCTTCAATTATTTCTCTGGCTATTATTGTACCTGCTCAGCCAACAATTTTAGTAGCTGCAAAATGGAATGTATGTCCTTGTTCACTGAAGTGAAAGTCCGAAAACTTGGCAGACGAAACCACTGGTTCCAGTGACCAAACGCAGATTGGATCTTGCAACATTATCCTGGGACACATATATCTACCCTCATTTGTCAAACACTTTGGCCACCTCATGAGAAGAGAGGACTCCTTGGAAAAGACCTGATGTTGAGAAAAATGGAAGGCAGAAGCAGAAGAGGACGGCAGAGGACTAGATGGTTAGATGGATGGTGTCATGGACACAATGAACATGACAAAGTTTGGGCAAAGTTTGGGAAGCAGCAGCAGTGGTAGAATTCAAATTTTTTTTACTACCAGTTCTGTGGGTGTGGCTTGATGGGCATGGCTTGGTGGGTGTGGCAGAGGAAGGATACTGCAAAATCCCATTCCCTCCCCAACCCACAAATCTGCTTTCCAGCTCCATTCTCCTGTGCAGGGCAACCATAGAAGACCCTGCCAATTAGCTGGGACTCGGGAGGCAGAGAAGAGATGGGACCAGGGGCAGTTAGAGGTGGGATTTGTCGGTTCTCTGAACTACTCAAAATTTCCACTACCGGTTCTCCAGAACTGGTCAGAACCTGCTGAATACCACCCCTGGACAGCGGGCCTAGCATGCTGTGGTCCATGAGGTCACAAGGAGTAACTTCAAATGGTCACTAATGTACAGTTGTAAGTCAAGAACTACCTGTATACAGCTGGCTTCTCTATCGAAGGGAGGATCTCATCTCAAGTCTACCTGCCTGAGATGCTTGTGGTCCAACATCTTAAACACTGGACCGGTGTTTCGCAACGTTGGCAATTTTGAGACATACGAACTTCAATTCCCAGAATTCCTCAGCCAGCTGACTGGTGAATTCTGGGAACTGAAGTCCACACTTCTTAAAATTGCCAAGGTTGAGAAAGTAGACCAACTGTAGACCAACTGCAGTAGACCAACTGTCTTTCACAGAAGTCCTACTCACTATTTAATGCCTTTAGTCAGCAACTGCTTCCTTTTTATATTTTACTTTTTTGCCAGCATCAACACCTGCTCTTCATTAATATAACATGTACTATTTCATATCTGAATTGGCAATATTGCTATCCACTTATCTGGACTTTATTTGGGCAGCCCGTGAAATTAAATTAAAATGAGTTCTCCCTGATTTATCATGAAAGCTGTTCCTTCTGGGTTGTTTTCTTTCCTTTTCCTTTTTAAATCAAAGGCATGGATTTCATTTCACTTTAGCCAGAAGGAAATTTGGTAGATCAGAATAAACATAGCTGGTTTCTTAGAAACCTTGCCTTTCAAAGGAAGCCCAAAATAATTGTCCCTTCTTTTCATTCGACTAGCAATTTATGTTCTATGTTGCATTGTTTACATTTTAGCCCTTATTCAAGAATGCCATGAATTAAAAGCCAGGCACATGGACAAAAAGTAAAAAGACAAAAAAGTAACCTGAAAGCTTTTAGCACTTTTGTGTATAATTTCTGCACTTGCTCAGATTGCTTTTAAACAAAGAAAGGGATTTTAAACAAAGAAAATGTGAGCTATATTTAAATATAAATCCTCTATCCAAAGATAACATACAGTGATTCATTTATAATGATTCTCCTTTCAGTATCTAGGACAGAGGGTGTTTTCATATCAATTTAATAAGTTCTTAACTCCTAACAGATTAATTTGGAAACCAACTTCATATAAACTACGTGTTTTCCTCTAAGTCTGGAAGAAATAATCCCATGTTCTAAAATTGACAAAAGGTCTCCAGTCTCATTGTTCCTGTAAGAAGAAAACCAATGGATGGAGACGAGGGAATGAAACAGGAACTACTGCGGATGTGAAATTTGTTAAGGTCTTGGGATTTAAGAGCCAACCAGCAGTGAAGCTGATGTAATATAGGCTGAAGCAATAAGAATGAATCAGCATAGCATGGGTATTTTCCCTTTAAGACTGGGGATGGGTTCTATCCCTTTAAGAGGTGTTTATATAAAGGCAGCCATTAGAGGACGTGTTCTCTCTCCTTGTGTCCAGTATTCATTGTAGAAGTCTCCATGTAGAGTTAAGAAGAAGAAAGATTGCTTGTAAGGTATTTTGCCTACCACGTATATGTCTGTATATAACTGTTGTATATAAACCACAATTAAATGTCTAAGTCTCTGTGTGCTGTGTTTTACTCCTGGGTTGTCTCATAATGGTAGTCACACTGCAAACGCTCTGACAAAATTGTTGAAACCTAACTACAATCTATAATCCTGAAGACCTCAACATAAAATAGACAAATAGAACACATTTGAGATGTCCAATGAAGTAGCAGAAGAAGGAATCATCACCTCTGAAAACCATGCTACCCCCTGGCCAACTTCTCAATCCATCCCAAGGGACCATCAGGATGAGTGGTGAGATGTCTCACTAGGACTCTGGGTGTGACCAGAGACCATGATGAAATCAGGGTTTCCCTGAAGATCCCACTGTATCTCAGGAAGCCAACAGAAACAGTATGATGTCCTTCAGCTTTGCCTGGGAAGAACCTCCTTCAAGACCTTCTTTAACCAAAGAACTCCCCATGTTAAATGTGTTTCACAGAATCATCCAGATGGAAACTCCTACCCAGTGTTTGGTCCAACCACCTGCTCACTACTGGGTACACAAGAGCATCTTTGACAGACCCCCCACCACCGTTATCAACCCCACCCAAGCCACCAACAAGAAGGTGCCATGGAGATACAACGAGGGGAAACCTTTGCATAAACCACCTGGTGTTATTGGAGAAGCAGCTGGATAGAAATGTAATGAATAAACAAGGGGCAATAATTAAAATAATTTGTACACTGCCTAGAGACCCTCTCTGACGAGGAGGAGAGGTTAGGAAATATGAACTATAAATAAATAACATATGAATGAATGAATGAATAAAGGCACATATACATGTCCCAAGATAAAATAAACAATAATGTTTAAGGATTTAAATAAATAAATGCCAATCTATTTATATAAAAGTGAAATACCACTCATGCATCATCACAAAATCTCCAGAACTGTAAAGCCTACAAACTTGAAATTTGGCACGTATGTTCCTCTTGGCTTCTAGGGGCTCACTAAGAAAGGGTTTTTTTGAAATGACCATCGGATCATTAGTATTACATTAGTATTTCCTGTATTATTATTAACATGCTCTGATGCTAAGGAGTTCTATTCCCCCTCCCCACCTGAAAAGAAATCTGTTCCAAATGCAAAACACAAGCAGAGGAGAGGAGTTTCAGGTTCAGTTTCGAGCACCAAGCAGCTTGAGTACAGAACATTTGAGCTAAGCTATGCCCAGCCTCCTTGCTGTCTCCTTCTTGCTCACACAGCAAATACTCTTTCAGTTTTCAAACAGCCTTCAACTCTCCCACACAATGCCAGATGAATACTGATGAATGCTGATAGGCAGAGGCAGAATTTTTCCCCCTTATTTTCCTCCCCAAAAACTAAGCCCGACCATATAGTTTCATAAAAAAGCACGGGTATCAAGCTAGTAAAGGAGAATATTTGTAGCTCAGGGTTGATATGAGAGGTCCTTGGTGCTCTCTGAGCTTGCTTGTTTTTTTGCAAATGTTTCATGACACAAAACTAGGTAACATCATCCATCAGTGCTGACGATATTACCTAGTTTGGGTCATGAAACTTCTACAAGAAAACAAGCAAGCTCAGAGAACACCGAAGACCCTTCAAATAAATAATGTTTAAGGATTCCTGGCTTTTAACTTTTCCCTTTTCTTTCAGGATTCTGGCTTCTTTTACTATAATGCTCAAGAGAAGAGTTTTTAGAAGAAGAGCAAGCAGAGCCTGGTGGTGGAATCAAGAGAAGAACCAGCCTAGAATCATAACATTGCCACAAACAGTCTAAGCCTCTCTTGAATTCCATTGATTCCTATGTAGAACCAATTTAATGGTAAGTGTTAGTTTACTAGATTCTTATGTATAAGATGTAAGCAATAAGTCTTCTGAACTGGAACTTAATGTGTGACCCTGATTCTTTGCCCCAAACAACTCATTTTGATGCTGTTGCTATTCAGAGAACCTTCCCTACTAAAGACTACAGTTTAAATACAAAGAGGGGAAGGAGAGAAGGGGAAATGAAGAAGGAAAAAAAATAGGGCACTGATTATTAATTACCCTGAAGACATGTTAAAAAAAAAAAACAGGTTTGCTGCCACTCCAAACAACCACAGGTAGCTGGACTGCTTAAACATCTACGGTTCTGATGCCACGTCCAAAACCTTTGTAAACAAGAAACAACAAAGGTAACCAAAAAAGGAACTCCAGAGATATCCTGACTTGTGAAAACAGGTTCAAAGGTAGAATTTGAATTGAGAATTTCAATCTGGCCGAGCTGTAAATGTATAAATAATTGCACGGCAACTGTTTGGCGGATTCTGCGCAGTTCTTCTTCTAATGATGATTTTTAAGTGGAGCAATTAGAATGAGGCTTAGAGGTAGAAGGCATCAGGATTCCAGCAATCACTCTAATTAAATCATGATTCTCGAGCCAAACTTCAAAAAACTTCAAAGATGTCATGCCCCAGTTGGAATCTGGTTCCGAGGGAGAGGTGAAACAGCTGGACTAGATGACCGACAAGGTCCCTTCCAACTCTGATTATCTGTTGTCTGTTCTCCCCTGGATGTGTCATAAAGCAGATTCTTCAATTGAGCACCTTCATGGGCTGGGTGTCATGTTCACCAATTAAATATATTTGTGGACAAAAGCTCTGGTATTTTTGTTACAATCTGTTAAAGATAAGACTTGGAATGCTTTCAAACTGCTCACTGCTCTTCCAGATTTCTTCCCCCCCCCTTTTTTAATGGTAACTACTAAAACAATCATAGGAATGTTTTATGAGTTGACCGAAGGTGCAATATTAACATTAGCCTTTGTCTTAATTAAAAAAACAATTTTTTGACAATAACTCAAATCTTGCTCTACGTCAGGGGTCTCAAACTCAAGGCCTGAGGGCCGGATCTTGCCCATGGCGTGCTTAGATCTAGCCTGTGGCACCACCCTGGAAATAGTGAAGGACCTGCTCACGGTGCCTCTGCCTGCAAAAACGGAACTCTGTTTTCGCTGGCCGAGGGTTGCAGGAGGCCATCTCAGCTGAAAATGGAGCTCAGGAGCCCATTTTCACTGGCAAGGCACTCGGGCCGCCACAGGCACCCCTGACATGAGTGACATTAAGCTGGCCACGCCCCCCTGAGGTCAAACACAATGCTGATACCACCCTCAGTGAAATCGAGTTTGACACCCCTGCTCTACGTTGTAATCTTTTCTTCTCCTGCAAAGCTTCTAAATATCCATCACATTAACTGAATACTGTAGTGAACACCTACAATGCAGTGGTGGGCTTCAAATCTTTTTACTATTGGCTCTGTGGGTGTGGCTTGGTGGGCGTGGCAGGGGAAGGATACTGTAAAATCCCATTCCCACCCCACTAACCTGCTTTCCAGCTCCGTTCTCCTGTGCAGGGCAACCAAAGAAGACCCAGCCGATCAGCTGGGACTCAATGGGAGGCAAAGATAAGTTGGGGGCAGAGCCAGTCAGAGGTGGTATTTGCCGGTTCTCCAAACTACTCAAAATTTCCACTACCAGTTCTCCAGAACTTGTCAGAATCTGCTGAATACAACCTCTGCTACAATGTCTTGAGAAGGAAATAAATTGCATACACCTCAAACACAGCCAAGGTTTCTAAAGGCAGCATCAAGGTATTTTTTTTTAATCAATCCCTCCTGGAGTAGGACATAAAAAATCATTTCTCTGCAGAGATGGAGCTGTAAAGTTTTTTTTTAATAGTTACATTCTGTTCCAACCCAAGGCATATTTGGAACTTAATAATTGTCAACTCGTAAAGCATTCCTATGCTTGTTTTCGAGTTGCCATAAGCAGGAGGAGGGGGAAAGCCTGAAGGAGCAGTACTGAAATTAAAACCAGAAGTACATTCCATGCTTATATTTCAAAGATTGTAGCTAGGCTACCAGATCTTCTGCCCATGAAAAGTCCGTGAACGTGCTTCATTGAAAAATCTGATTTATGACACACCCAGGGGGAGGGGGGAAACAGGGTTACAGGTGACTGTAAATCATGTGTGTCAGAGTTGGCTTAATAGAGCCAATGCTGACATGTTGCTCCTAATAAATCTTTTGGATTCTTTTGAAGCTTGGCTCGAGGCTCATGATTTAATTAGGGCAATCACCGGAACCCTGACAGCAAGCCAACTCTCCTTATTAATCAACATCTCTGAAGATATCTGAAAGAATTATTTTATAATGAATGGAAATCCCCCAGGATGACTTCCTACCCACTGTAGAACAATAGGATAATGAAATTTGCAGACAATACTACGCTTGTAGGACTTATTTCTGGGGATGATGAGTCTGCATATCGGGATGAGGTATTACAGCTATCCCGTTGGTGCAAAAATAATAATCTTCTATTTAATATCAAGAAGACCAAGGAGGTTATAGTGGACTATAGGAAAAAAAGAGCAGACATTCAGCCACTGTATATAGAGGGAGTTCGTGTGGAACAGGTGGTTGAATGTAAGTTTCTCGGGACCATCATTACAAATAACCTGACCTGGAGTGCAAACACCGCTGCTTTAATTAAGAAGGCACAACAACGGTTGTATTTACTAAGGATTCTTAGGAAACAACAACTGGCTGAGAGTCTATTGACTACTTTCTATCGGAGTTCAATTGAGAGTATATTATCCTACTGTCTCTGTGTATGGCTCTTGAGCTGCACAGTGGCAGAGAAAAAGGCAATTCAGAGGGTGATTAAGACGGCCCAAAACATCATTGGCTGCTCACTTCCCTCTTTGGAAGAACTGTATAGGAATAGATGTAGGAGGAAGATACTTAATATATTGAATGACTCCTCTCATCCGGGACATCAGCTCTTTGAACTATTACCATCGAGAAGGAGATTTAGGGTATTAAGAACAAGGACGACCAGATTTAAGAACAGTTTTTATTCAAGTGCAGTTTTGAGTTTGAATGCAGGGTCATAAGATTTATGTGGAAGTGAATGAGAGTAATGGGGTTTTACATTTTTAAATTGCATTAAGATCATTGTATGGTTGGTTGTGTTTAGTTTTAATTTAATTTAATTTTTTTTCTTTTAGTGGTGTTTGTCCAGTTTTTACTTGTGAAAGAGCACCTCATTTCGTTGCACCCGCTTGCGAGTGTAATGACAAATAAACTCTATAAACTATAAACTCAAGTGAGGCAAGCAGCCCTAGCACACTATGGTGCTTTTACCATTGTCCCTGTCAACTTACTGCTATCTATTTTGCAGTTGTATAAGAGAGGTTAGTCTTTCCTTCCTTCCTTCCTTCCTTCCTTCCTTCCTTCCTTCCTTCCTTCCTTCCTTCCTTCCTTCCTTCCTTCCTTCCTTCCTTCCTCCCTCCCTCCCTCCCTCCCTCCCTCCCTTCCTTCTTTCCTTGTCTCTCCTTCCTTCTTTTCTTCTCCCTCCCTCCTTTTCTTCTTTCCACCATGATGGTTCAGTAGTTAGAATGCCGTATGGCAGGCTGGCTCTGCCCACAGTCTGGAGTTCAATTCTGACCGGCTCAAAGTTGACTCAGTCTTCCATCCTTCCAAGATAGGAAAAATGAAGACCCAGATTGTTGGACAGTGGAGGACAAGGGAGCCTGGCATGCTGCGGGGTCACGAAGAGTCAGATATATGACTTAGTGACTGAACAACAACAACTTAGCAATGTGCTTGAAGAATGAAGGTTGTCTGGGTGCAAATTAATTAGAATGGCTCTATTTTTATTTGAAAGGGATTAAAATCAGGCATGGGATTCTACCAGTTCGCACCTATTTGCTAGAACTGGTTGTTAACATTCTAAGCAGTTCAGAGAACCGGTTGTTAGAAGAAATTACTGGCCTAATCCTGTAAGGAAGGCAGGAAGGAAACATTCTGGTGTTGCTTACAGAAACTGCTTCTCCGTTAACCCTTATTACATTCTTGGCAGGACTAGACTTTCTGTCTCAGGAACTTCTCTGGAGTTTTCTTCCCCCCTCCTTTGCTGGTACTTTGCTTGTGTGAAGTGACCATTCAAAGTTACAATGGCACTGAAAAAAGTGACATGACCATTTTTCACACTTACAACTGTTGCAGCATCCCCACAGTCACGAGAGGCCAGGCAAGGAGATGCATGCCTCAATGTGAGTGATATTGAGTTGGCCACGCCCAGCCAATAACATGACCACCAAGCCAGGTCAACCCAGTCACATGACCAACAAGCCACACCCACCACCTAAGCCACACCCACAAAACCAGTTGTTAAATTTGTTGAATCCCACCCCTGATTAAAATCCTTCCAGGGTCCAACATCTACAAGATAAAGAGTTTACAGTGTCACACTCAAATTCCCCACCTTGCAATCCAAACTCTTCCTGTTCTCTTGCAGATTTTGACATCCTGCCACCCCTCGTGGACTCACTTGCCCGGAGGACTTTCTGAATTTCTGTTGCCTAATTTAATTTCTGATCCTTAGCCTTGACTGGTGGCCAGTCAGGCATCTGTTCCATGCCCAACTCCAAGCAAGCTTTACCCAGCATAGTGCCCTTCAGACCGGATCCTAACAAATTGCTGCTGGAACATAATCTGATGATTAGAGAGTTTTTCCCAGTGCTATAAATTGCTAAATGAAAATGGGCTGGCTCATTTCTCTTGCAGCTGTATAATTTGCTGCACGTTGTTTTTTAAAAGTGGTAATAAAGATTTGCAGCGCTTTTTTTGGAGGGCTGCCTTCAAGTCAGTCAGGGGTGGGCATTTATGGCCCCTTTTATGATCTGGACTTCAACTCCCAGAATACTTGAACCAGCCAGGTTAAACATGAGACAGCTGTGTGCTGCAGTCCCCCCCACCCCCCCAAAAAAGCCAACGCTGTCCTAGGCTGCATTAACAGAAGGACAGAACCAGGACAGCGTGAAGTGTTAATGACACTTTATAATGCCTTGGTAGGGCCACACTTGGAATCCTGCATCCAGTTTTGGTTGCCACAATGTAAAAAAGATGTTGAGACTCTGGAAAGAGTGCAGAGAAGACAACAAAGATGATTAGGGGACTGGAGGCTAAAACATACAAGGAATGGTTGCAGGAATTGGGTATCAATGAAAAGAAGGACCAGGGGTGACATGATAGCAGTCTTCCAATATCTCAGGGGCTGCCACAAAGAAGAGGAAGTCAAGCTGTGAAAATATCTACAGACCCCTCACATCCCAGACACAAATTGTTTCAACTCCTACCCTCAAAATGACGCTATAGAGCTCTGAACCCCAGAACAACTAAACACAAAGTAAGTTTTTTTTCCAAATGCCATCACTCTGCTAAACAAATAATTCCCTCAACACTGTCCAACTATTTACAAAGTCTGCACTACTATTACTAATAATCTTCTCATCACTCCTTGTCGCCCATCCCCTCCCACTTGTGACTGTATGACTGTAACTTTCTCGCTTGTATGCTTACGGTTTATACTGACTGTTTCCTAGTATGATTTGATTGCTTATTGTACCCTATGACTATTATTAAGTGTTGTACCTGATGATTCTTGACTCTTGACGAATGCATCTTTTCTTTTATGTACACTGAGAGCATTTGCACCAAGACAAAGTCCTTGTGTGTCCAATCACACTTGGCCAAAAAAGAATTGAATTCTGTTCTATTCTATTCTATTCTATTCTCCAAAGCACCTGAAGGCAGGACAAGAAACAACGGGTGGAAACTCATCAAGGAGAAAAGCAACTTAGAACTAAGGAGACATTTCCTGACAGTGAGAGCAACGAACCAGTGGAATGACTTGACTTCAGAAGTTGTGGATGCTCCATCATTGGAAACTTTTAAGAAGAGACTGGACAAACCTTTGTTTGAAATGGTATAGGGCTTCCTGCTTGAGTATTGGGTTGGACTGCCAGCAGTTCTATTCTCACTGGCTCAAGGTTGACTCAGCCTTCCAGCCTTCCAAGGTGGATAAAATGAGGACCCAGATTGTTGGGAGCAATAGGCTTATTCTGTAAACTGCTTAGAAAGGGCTGTAAAGTACTATGAAGCAGTATATAAGTCTAAGTGCTATTGCTATTGCTATTGCTAAAATACTGGGAGGAAATTATTTCACCAGGAAATACCAGCTACAAAATTCAATTTTTCAACTTTGAAATGGCACACATCCAAAAACAGCTCTTATATAATTCTCAGGATGGATCAATGAAATTTCAGGTGTTTTGGGGACATAACCTGATTGAAAATTCCCCCTAAAATGTTCCGAATTAGAGGTCGCAGGCAGTCACTTTGAACTGTATCCTTTTCTAATCCATTCCACAGATTACCAATTTCTTAACTGGGTCTGATAAAATGCGATGCTTCTGCAGAGAACATCACTTTATGTTGCAATTTATCTGCAATTTCGGTAAGTGGTGGGATTGTTTATATTTTAATTGATTTTGCTGTTTTTAGTGATGGTATTTTTTAAAAAAAAAATTAGATTACCTTTGTCATTTTCTTGTGCAAAGATTTCTCATTACTGTTGCTGTTGACATTCAGATGCTTAATTGCCTTGCAAATGGTTGTTAGGCACCTTGCTAAGTAATGCACTATGCATAAGTGTTATTTTATTGACGTTAACTGCAAGTTTGACAAGCATCACTGCTGCAACCCTGCAGAAGGAGTCTGATGTAGTGTTGGATGCACAGTTTGAAAAAAAGATAATTCTACCAAGACTTGCTGGGTATCCCTGACTCCTCCAGCAAAATTTAATAATAACTACCCACATATATAGCTTCTTTCATCCAGCTCTCCTGTAAGAATTTGTTGGAAGAAATATCCATCTGGTTAAGTTCCAAGCCGGGAAAAAGGTACTGGAGAAAAAATGGAGACTGGAGGCTGATTGGAAAGATGGTTTAATGATGAAGTAGAACGACGATTCTAGGCAGCTGACCATATGGAATTGAGAGCGTGGGGGTATTTTTACCTTGTCCTGGGCTTTGCACTCGAGCTTCCTGTTCCTGTGCAAGAACATGTGTTCTATTGGCTGTTGTCAGACTCCCATGGGGCCATACTTCCTCTTATTTTCTCTGATCCTTCTTCAGTAATCTATCATCAAACAGCTTATGTCTATGGAGATTCTCCATCATCCAGGTCATGTATGCCCTGAAGTTACTCCTTCCTCTGCTCCTGAATTGGATGTAGCTCATGGACCGAGAAGCTTCAGTTTGAAGGTCCAGCTATGAAGCTGCAGTTGTTCCCCTGCCTAGCCAAAGTTCTTTTTGAAGGAGTCCCATAGAGGTGGACAAATTCAAAATGTTGTCTTCCTCAGCAGATCTTCAGCTTCAACTTCATCTTCAGCAAAATCTGCAAAAATTTCTGAACCAGATAGACTTTCCTCCTCAGTTTGCACTCTTTCATCTCACTTTTCTCCTGTTAGAACGATTAAGGTTTGCGTGGACTTCTGGAAAGACAGAAGTTCTTCAAGATACATAAGAGTTTGCAAGTCAAGACAGCTACGGCTGTGATATTTTCATGGCATGGATTCCTGAATTCCTATTATATATATTGAAATCAAAAAAGATTCACAGGGCAGAAGTAGCTGTGGCAATGAGTTATTTTAACTTCTCCAGGCTGTAACTCATTCCTCACTTTTTCTTCAAAGGATCACAACAGAGTTTCAAAGATTCACATCGTTATGGGTCATCAGCTGTTCATTTGCTTTCTTTTTATTTTAAATAAAAGGAAGAAAACAAGTCTTCAGTCTAGTAGAGACAAATCATTTTCTTAACACATTTCATCCATCCAATCTCTGCTGCTCATTTAATTTAATAAACAACAGCTTGAGCATTTGAGATTGTGGCTTGTTTTTTTAAACTGTGAAATAAGAGCTGTCTTCAAAGGGTCTTCTCAGGGTTACATGTGATTGCCTACAGAGCCTCACTTCCAGAGGTGGTATTCAGCAGGTTCTGACCAGTTCTGGAGAACCGGTAGCAGAAATGTTGAGTAGTTTGGAGAACCAGCAAATCCCACCTCTGGCTGGCCCCGTCCCCATCTCTTCTCTGCCTCCCATTGAGTCCCAGCTGATTGGCTGGGTCTTCTTTGGTTGCCTTGCACAGAAGAACGGAGCTGGAAAGCAGGTTAGTGGGGTGGGGAGGGAAGGGAGATTTTGCAGTATATCTTTTCTCTGCCACGCCCACCAAGCCACACCATGCCCACCAAGCCACGCCCACAAAACCGATAGTAAAACTTTTTGAATCCCACCACAGAAAAGTGAAGTTCTGAAATTCAATCCAGAATTGATCCTTCCCATGAAGAGATGGTAGTTACAGAGCAGCAGTGGGATCCTACCTGTTCCACTACCAATTTGGTGATTGTCCCAATGTGTGTGCGTGCACACCTAACATCTAACACACGCACACAGCTTTCCACACACCAGCTGAGGCCTTCAGTGACAATCAGTTGAGAGGATAAAGAAAAGATGGGTTGGGGGTGCGATCAGGAGTGGGATCCTACCAGTTCGCACCTATTCGCTAGAACCGGTTCTTAACATTCTAAGCAGTTCAGAGAACCGGTTGTTAGAAAAAATTACTGGTCTAATCCTGTAAGGAAGGCAAGAAGGAAACATTCTAGTGTTGCTTACAGAAACTGCCTCTCCGTTAACCCTTATTACATTCTTGGCAGAACTAGATTTCCTGTCTCAGGAACTTCTCTTGAATTTTTTCCCCCTCCTTTGCTGGTACTTTGCTTGTGTGAAGTGACCATTCAAAATTACAAAGGCACTGAAAGAAGTGACTTATGACCATTTTTCACACTTACGACTGTTGCAGCATCCCCACAGTCATGAGAGGCCAGGCGAGGAGATGCGTGCCTCGGTGTGAGTGATAGAGTTGGCCACGCCCAGCCAATAACATGACCACCAAGCCACGCCCACCAAATAAGCCACACCCACAGAACCGGTTATTAAAAAATTTGAATCCCACCCCTGGGTGCGATCCTGTATTTTTCTCTTCTTTCTCCTCTGATTGTTGGAGGCTTTTTTTTACTACTGGTTTGGCTGAACCGGTAGCAATTTCTGCTATCAGTTCAGCTGAACCAGGTTGAACTGGTAGCATACCACCATTGCTACAGAGACCTCTTAAATCACTATAACTGATCAAACAGGACCTGAACAGTTGCAGAGAAATCAAGGTAGCCCTCTGTGGGCTTAAGTTCTCTTTATTGGTATTATTTTGGGTAGAAGTACGTGGTTTAATTGAAGGAACATGTAAATCTGGAATGATTGTTAATTTTTTTTTCCTCGCTTGGTCTTGTTGGAAGAAAAATCCATCTGGTTCAGTTCTGAGCTGGGAGAAAAATGCTGGAAATAAAATGGAGGCTGATTGGAAAGAAAAATCCATTTAAAAAATTTTTTTTATTGGTTTTTAAAAACAAACATAAACAAACAAAACATAAAAACATCAAGCTATATTCCATATGTTCCATACATACAGTGTACCGGTTGGTTTACAAATTGTTTTGCACTTCCATTTCGTAGTCTTCAATTGCAATTACATTGCATATGATCTCATATTGTCAATCAAAAATTAAATACCTTAGTATCATTATTAATCAATCATTTGACTATATTTTTATTCATTCATTCAAGATAATCATAATTTATTTAGTTTATTTTATAACAGTTCATATTATCACCCCAAATCTATCCTAAAATCATTTTGTAGATATAATAAGAAAGAAGTACATCTTTATATATTTATTATTTTCTAAGAGTCTACATATTTCATTACTGTATTTTATTGTCTGACCATTGATAGAATAAATCCCAAATTTTATAAAATTGTTTATTATCTTGTTCTCTAATTTCAGATGTCAATCTACTCATTTCAGCACATTCCAATATTTTCTAAATGATTTCCTCCTATGATGGTATTTTCTCATTTTTCCAGTTTTTAGCAAATACAATCCTAGCCGCTGTTAATACATTTTCAATCAGGTATTTCAAGTCTTTACTATATATTTCAGGTAAAATTCCCAATAAAAATATCTCTGATTTCAAGTCTATATGTTTTTTTGTCATTTTTTCCAACCACAGGTGGATTTTAGTCCAGTATTTTTTAGCATCTGCACAAGTCCACCACATATGAGCCAGGTGTCTGATGACATTTCCAACATTTTTCAGATTTATTCTTGAACATTCTTGCTATTCTTGTCACGGGAAAATGCCACCTGTAAAATATCTTATACAAATTTTCTTTATATGCTGTTGACATTGTCATTTTATAATTTTGAGACCACAATTTTTGCCATTTCTCTAAATGGATCCCATATCCAAAATTCTTCCCCCAAGCAATCATAGTTTCTTTAACTTGTTCTTCTTCTAGTTTAATTTCTAATAAATATCCATCCAATTTTTTAATCACCTTTTCATCAGTACCTGTCAAAATCTTATCTAAGTCAGTCAATTTATCATAGAAACCTGTTTTAGAATCTTTATCATACCTTGAATGTATTTGCGCATATGAAAACAAATTCATCTTTATACCTTGTTCCTCTAGTTTTTGCACAGATTTAAGTTCACCCTTTTCATTCAATATTTCACCATATCTAATTGTTTGTTCCTTTTTGTATATTATAGGATACAAAAATGCTTCAATAGTCGATAACCAGACTGGAATTTTCAGATAACATTGTCTTTTAATCTTCTCTCAGTTTAACCACAGAGACTCCCGTATATAATGTCTTCTAAAATACTCCTGTGTTTTAGTTCCTTTATACCATAAAAAAGCATGCCACCCCAACAACAAATCACGTCCTTCTAATATCAACAATCTAGTATTTCTTAGTGTTATCCATTCCTTAACCCACATCAGATTTGTAGCTTGGTAGTACAACTCCCAATTAGGCAAACCAAATCCTCCTCTAATTCTAGCATCTTGCAAAAGTTTTAACTTTATTTTTGCTTTCTTACCTTGCCATATATATTTCAACACAATTTTATTTAAATCTTCAAAGTAGTCTTTTCCAAGCCTAATTGGAATTGTTTGAAACAAATATAAAATTCTGGGTAATATATTCATCTTGATTGTTGAAATTCTCCCTATTAATGACAGTTGTAAATTTTCCCATTTCGCCAAATCTAGCACTATCTGCTGTTTAAGTTTAATATAATTATTCTCTATTTAATGTACTACATCTTGCTGTCAAATATATCCCCAAGTACTTAATCTTATTCGTGACCTGAATTTTCAATAGGTCTGCCAGTTCTTCCTTTTGTCTTAATAGCATATTCTTTGTCAAAATCTTTGTCTTATCTTTATTTATTTTCAAACCAGCCACCTTTCCATATGTTTCTATCTTTTCTATCAGTTTTGATGCTATTTCTAAAGGGTCTTCTAAGATGAAAACCAGATCATCCGCAAATGCTTGCAGCTCAAATGCTTGCAGCTTCCTTTTTGATTTTCATTCCTTTTATATTCTTTTCATCTCTAATATTTCTGATTAGCACTTCCAAAGTTAACACAAGCAACAAAGGTGACAGTGGGCACCCTTGTCTTGTTCCTTTTCTTATATTGATAGAGTCTGTCAGTTCTCCCTCTATCATTACCTTTCCCGTTTGCTTATAGTATATAGCTTCTATTGCTTGAATAAATTTTCTAGCAAAACCCATCTGTTCCAACAGTAATAACATGAATCGCCAATTCACATTATCAAATGCCTTCTGTGTATCTAGAAATATCAAAGCCATTTGTTTTTCAGGATGTACCTCGTAGTATTCCAAGGTGTCCAAGATTACTCTCATATTGTCTTTAATTTGTCTCTTTGGCAAAAATCCATTTTGGTCAGGATGGATAAAATTATTTAAATATTTTTAAGTCTTTCTGCCAATATTGAAGCAAATATTTTATAATCTGCATTTAGTAGAGAAATGGGTCTATAGTTCTTAATTTGTCATGGGTCGGCCTCCTCTTTTGGAATAAGTGTAATATAGGCTTCTGACCATGATTTAGGTATCTTCTTCTTTAACATAACTTCATTCATAACTTCTAGCAATGGAAGATTCAACGATTCTTGTAATATTTTATAAAATTCTGCTGGAAGTCCATCTGGGCCTGGTGCCTTTCCATTATTTTGCTTCTTGAGTGCTTCAGTTAACTCCATCATCGTTATATTGCTTTCTAATATTTTTTCAGTCTCTTTAGGTATCTGAAGTAAATTAGCATTCTGTAAATACTGTTTAACTCTTTCCTCATCAATATTCTCTTGCATATATAATTTCCTATAGAAGTCTTGAATGATTTCCTTCTTCTCCTTGCTATCATGACAAACTTGGCCTTGGTCATCTATTAATTGCAATATTTTCCTTGATTCTTTCTCCTTTCTCAATTTGTATGCTAACCATCTACTTGGTTTGTTTGCGTCTTCAAAGTAGTTCTGTTTAGCACCTCTACTTTTCTGTGCTAATTCTTCTTTTTCTATTTGACCCATTTTGTATTTAATTATATCCATTTTTAACTTGGTGTCCTTTTTCTGTGGCATTCTCTGTAGCTCTTTTTCAAGTCTTTTATGCTTATCCTCTAGGGCCTTAGAGGCTAGTCTTTTCATAGTATTCCTTTTCCTTGTATAGTCTATTATCAAGCCTCTAACATATGCCTTCATTGTATCCCATACATTTTGAATTGATGTATCTTCTTTTTTGTTTTCTCTAAAGAAAAAAGCCAATTCTTTCTCCATCCACTGTGTGAAGTCTTTTTCCTTTAAAATAGTATTATTTAACGTCCATCTAGATCTTCTTTTTTGTCCTTTCCATTTAATTGTCATTGGATTGTACTTGGATTGCCCAAGTACTTGTTTCAATATTTATTTCTTGAATGTTAGTTATTAATTCTGTTGACATCCATATCATATCTATTCTGGACCATGATAAGTGTTTATTTGAATAGAAGGTGTATTGTTTAGTTTTAGCATTTCTTTCTCTCCATGTATCTTTTAAATTTATTTCATCTACCATTTAACAAAAAAGATTTAGGGAGAATCTTTCTGTTTTGCTTTATTGTTTTCTGTGCTGTATAGTCCAATTTATTGTCTACAATTCCATTAAAATCTCCCATCATAACTATATTAGCATAGTCCAGTTCAATTATTTTCATATGTAATTTTTTGTAGAATTCTTCTTGTTTGTCATTCGGAGCATAAATTGCAATCAGGAGTGTTTTCATATTATTGTCCATTATCCATTATTTCCACCATTAGTATTCTTCCATCATCATTGGTATAGATCAATTTTGCTGGGGTGGTCTCTTTAATATATATAACCTCTTTACTTACATTGTGTCAAGGAAGTAAATATTTTCCCTAATTTTGGCTGTACCAACAATTGCTCATATTGTTTTTTAATATGTACTTCTTGTAGACAAATTATATCAAATTTTAATTTCTCTAATTTATGAAAGGGTTTCCTTCTTTTAACAGCTGAGTTAAGTCCATTTATATTAATTGTAATCATTTTTTTCTCTTCCATGGCTATATTTTATACTTAGGTTTAGCAGCTCTCATAGATCTTAGTTCATGTTGTTCTTTGGCTTCCACTTTTCCACCTACTGCGCCTTCTTCTTTTTCAGTCACCATTTGGCAGTCCTATTGGAATTCAATTAGTGAGATCTCTTTTTTTGCCTCTTCCTCTTTCCTTCCAAAAAACCCTGTATAAAATAATTCTGCTTTCTCAATTGAATTAATTCTATGTCTCTGTTCTTGCCATGTGAACATTAAACCTTCTGAAATCAGCCATCTATAATTCACCTCTTTTTTAAGTAGCATTTTAGTCAGGAATCAGTATTCTCTTCACATCTCTCTCATTCTTCTGGGTATTTGTTTCAAGATCACAATCTCCTTGTCTTTGTATTTCAATGTTTTATCTTTTGCCACTTGCAATATTTGCATTTCAATGGCTTTCTTTGTAAATCTAATGTGAACTTCTCTTGAAAAGCTATTTCTCATGGCATATCTTGTGAAAACTCGATAAACATCATCTATTCCATCCATCATCTTCTCTTGAGTTATTTCCAAAACTTCAGCCAGTATTTCTATCATTGTCTCAGCTAGGTTTTGTCCTTTTTCTTCCTCTATGTTTTGGAATCTAAGATAGAATTCTGATCTATCCATCTCCCATCTTTTATCTTGTTCAACCACCGTTAATCTATTATCAATATCTCCAATCTTCTTGTCTCTTTGTTTATCTTCTTCAATTTTTTGGAATCTCTCATCATACTTCAACATCATTTGTTGGATGTTCTCCACTTTTTCATCGGTTTTCCCTGTTCTTTGTTCAATGTTCTCTATTCTTTGTTCAATATTCTCTGTTCTTTGTTCGATGTTCTCTATTCTCTTTTCAATATTCTCTGATCTTGCTTGAATATTTTGAATTCCTTGCATAATCATCTGCAGAGTCACTTTTTCTTGTTCTTTTTCTTGCTTTAACATTGTCTGTATTGAACATTGTCCTCCAGATGGTGGAGAGGAAGAAGTAGAAGTTGAAGAACCAGGAGCTGTAAATTTCCTACTTATTTTAAGCAATTCAAAATCTTCAGGTTCTTCTAAACCTTAATCCAATTATGAAGTAACCAATTATAGTTCAAAATAAAAATAGTAGAAAAAAGAAGCCCAATAATAATAATTTTAAAAAAGAAAAAAAAAGGAGGACAAAATTTCTTCAGGTTCTTGTATACTTTAATCCAATCAATAGTTAGATGAAGAAAAAGACTTAAGAAAAAAGAAAAAAAAAGGAAAAAGGAAAAATTCTTCAGGTTCTTCAACACCTTAATCCAATTGAAAGGTCTCAAATAGAAAAAAGTGCATAAAAATAAACCAGAAAGGTAGGTGAAAAAACAAAAATACCAGGAAAGGAGAAAAAAAAAGGCTTTTAAGGCTTTCCCTTTAAAATAAAAAGCAAATTGGACTTCCAAAGAAAAAAAGAAAAACAAAGACAAGCACCTACAAAGCCAAAAACCCATATAATTATTACAAAAAAAAAAAAAAAAACCAAAGATAAAAAGAAATACAATAAAGCTGGTGAGGAGGAATAGCACAACTTAGGAAAAGTAAAAAGGGCACACTGCACTTTGTTTAATTATCCAAGGCTCTTATTATAACTCTCTTCTTCAAAAACTTATCACCTTTTTTCCCCCTATGTTTCAACACCAGACTCCAGCTGTTGATAGAAACCCAGAAGAGCACCTGCAATAACACTCTCCCATGCTCTTCCCTCTATCTTATCAAATAGCAATGATCTTGAAAAAGAGTCTCAGTTCTTTCTTTCTCAGCTTTGTCTGGTCACAGGGAAATAGAATATTTTCAAGCCTCTAGTTGGCAGTGTTACAAAGTTTCTTTGCTCTCACTTTCCCCCTCCTTTTCCGAGCAGGATATAATAAGGATTAATAAAAAAAGAAAAAGATATTTTAACAAAATGAAAACTAAAGGGAGCCTCTAGGCTAAAATATTACAAAATCAAAAAGGAGAAGAAAAAAACAGATACAAACAAAAACACCAGTCCAGTTTCAAAATACAAGATCATATATAGAAAATCCAGCAGTGAGAGAAAAAAACCACATTACTTTGACATTCCTGTTTAAAATTGCCGCTTAATCACTTCTGTCAAAACTTTTACAGATTCTTTCTTTTCCTTAGGGTGTCCTTTCAGATCTTAGAATAAAAAAAAAAAGTTCTCACTAAACCGGCACACTTTCTCTTTCTGCTCTCTTCTGTTTCGGAGCTGTCCCAACTTCAGCAGCTTTAATGGCTGCCTCTTTGCCGCTGGCAAGAAGAGCTTCTCCTGGATCTAGTAGGGACTTTGTGGTATCCCTGGGATCGACAGGATGCGCTCTTCACTTTCACCGTCTCTTTGGGATGGTTTAGATCCGATAGGACCGTCCAGGAGCAAAGCTATCGGCAGCGATCTCAGACCTCCAAGATCGCATGCCATATCATTGCGATGCCAGCTCCGCCCTCCAGGAAAGAAAAATCCATTTATTGATAAAGCAGTACCACCAGGGTTTTCTGGTTCTGGCTCACTGTTTTATGAGTCCATGGATTTTTATAAGTTTCAGAGATGCTGCTGAGGAGGTTGTGCAATCTCTGAAATTCCCTTATGGTGCAATGTAGTGAGCTCCATGTTTTCTGCTAAATGGTAGTAGATTAATCCTATTATCCCCTGAAGGATTGTGTCCTGTTCTTCTTAATCCCATTCATCCTGGAGCTGATGGACTTTTGTTTTATAGATAGGCTGGACCAGTCTTTCTTAATGGACATCAAATATCTGCTGGGGGAGATATTAAGAAAGACCAAATCTGCTTACTGTCTTTAAAAGCATGTTGCTCCATTTCTCTCTTTCGGGGAAATATCATATTCTGGCCTTTTTAATATTTCCCAAAATATTTCATTCTTCTTGGGGATGGGGAGGGGCTTCCCGCAGATTCCCTGGAATTCAACTGTCTAAATATTTTAAGAGCAGCATTTCTAGGTCTGATGAAATTGGATGCCAAAGTTCGGCCACCTGGATTTAACCCCTAGTTAAGATTTTGCAGCCTTTGCAGGAACATTATTGTTTTATTCCAAGAGGAAAGATATGTATTTTCATTTGGTTATCCCTTCTGGATTTTGTGCTTGTGATGAAAAAAATATATAAAACTTTGACTTTGGTTTTGTTGATCAGAAAGATCTGTTGTTATAGAAATGGCTAGCTATATATTAATGTATAAAAGCAAAACTTTGAGGATGGAGTGTTTTGATCTTGTACTCTGCTAAGAAGGGTTGTAAGTCAATGCCCTTTCTTTCTTTCTTTCTTTCTTTCTTTCTTTCTTTCTTTCTTTCTTTCTTTCTTTCTTTCTTTCTTTCTTTCTTTCCTTCCTTCCTTCCTTCCTTCCTTCCTTCCTTCCTTCCTTCCTTCCTTCCTTCCTTCCTTCCTTCTTTCTTTCTCTTCCCTTGTTTCTCACATCTCTTTCTTCCACTCCTTTCTCTTCCTTTAATTTCCTATTTTCTTTTCTTTTCTTTGTATTTTATATAATAAAACAAATAAAAACTTGGACCACTTCAAAAAAAAAAAAGATTTTGCAGCCTTTCACCCTGTAGGACGAATTCCAATCTGCACTGAAGCTATCAACCTTCTCAAAACTAGAATTTAGTAGGAGTTTTCGCCTTCCCCTGGGGAGAGAATTTCTCCCGGGGAGAGAATTTCTGAGGCATCAAATAAAGGATGTTGAATGCCAAACTGACAAAAATAGAGCTCTCAATTTGCGTTTTATTGGTAGTTACACCTATAAGTAGCTTATTTTAGGAAAGTAGAAGTTCCCAAACATAAAAATGCTTTTAATGCTATAATGTATGATTGAGGGACGCTGTGACTCAGAGGCTAAGACACTGAGCTTGTCGATCTGAAAGGTCGGCAGTTCGAATCCCTAGTGCTGCATAATGGAGTGAGCTCCCATTATTTGTCCTAGCTTCTGCCAACCTAGCAGTTCGAAACCATGTAAAAAAATGCAAATAGAAAAATAGGGACCCCTTTGGTGGGAAAGTAATAGTGCTCCATGTGCCTTCAGCATTTGGTCATGCTGGCCACATGACCACAGAGACTGTCTTTGGACAGTGCTGGCTCTTCAGTTTTGTAACAGAGATGAGCACTGCCCCCTAGAGCCAAAAATTACTAGCACGTATGTGTGAAGGGAACCTTTACCTTTACCTTATAATGTATAAAGCCAAAGTCATTGGCCACACCAAAATCCATCAGACACATGAGTTTATCAAAGCCTGGCATATTACCAATGGGTTCATCAACAAATACATTGACTTAGAAGTGAAGTTAGAAACATGGTTGTTAAGTGAATCTGGTTTCCCTGTTAACTTTGCTGGTCAGACGGTCACAAAAGGGGATCACATGACTCTGGGAAAATGCAACCATCATAAATATGAATTACTTGCTGAGGATCCAAATTCTGATCGCATGACATGGGATACTACAATGGTCATGAGAGTGAAACACAGTCACACGTCATTTTTTTCAGTGCCATTGTAACTTGGAACAGTCACTAAGCGATGAACGTAAGTCAAGGGGTACCAATACTGTATCCCTGACTATGTCTAATCTTCTACTCACTTTATTTTAACCAACTCTTATTATTGCTTATTAGCGTGGAATATTGTACAACTTCCCTTTTTATCCTTTGTCTTGATGATACCGCAGATATCTTTTTATTCTCTTAACAGAATATTTTATGTATTACTTTTACAATGGCGTGTAATTATTGTTTTCTGCACTACTGTTAATAGATTGCCATATAAAGTTTTAATATTATTCAAGTTTCTCAGCGTGGAATAGCTGTACTATGGAATAGCCTCCTGCTGAAAACCCCATGTGTTCTCACAAATTTGGCTTTCTGTAAGATTATTTCAGACAGCCTATGGAGAAGGAAATAATGCCGTTAACTTCATATTGCTGCTATAATTGCTTGATTTCATTCTATATTTTAAAATGTATACAAGGGGTATTTTATTGCACATTTTTATGTAGCTTTATCATATTTTTGATTGCCGTGATATTATTATCTGCTGAGAGTCTCTGGATGGCGGCCATATAAGTGAATAAAATAAAAATGTACTTGGTGGTTTCTTGTAGAGTTTAATCCAGAGGTGGGTTGCTGCCTGTTCACACCGGTTCAATCGAGCTGGTAGTTAAGATTCTGCACAGGTTGCCAAACTGGCAAATCCTACTACTGGCTGGCCCTGCCCCCGCTCATTCTTCAGGCTGTCTTTTGGGGGGTGTTTTCAGGCCATTTTGGGGGCCAGTTTTGGCCCAAAAATGGCCCGGAGAACAGCCTAAGTGGCCAGGAGGCAGGGCTGGGTGTGATGAGTGATGTCACCCACCCAGTCACATGACCAACTGGCCATGCCTACCCAACCAGAAAACCCATTGTTAAAAAATTTGCAGCCCACCACTAGTTTAGAGGCTAGCTTTAATGGATGGATACACTTCACAGTTGTATATTAATCACTTCATGCTTAAGCAGCGTGAGTATTAATTACACCAGCTATGGTTTTAACTCTTAATGAATTATTTACCAATGACTGTTGTGTTCCTGGTATCTGACACGCTAATGACATCTGATTTAGAAGGTAAAGGAAATCATAGGATTTTATTTCTCTTACGTTACATCTTTGAGTTCTTCCTTAAAACCATCACAACCACAAGGAACATAAAACCAACACAACCACAAGGAACATAAAGAGTACACTGCAGAGTTACAAATATGGATATTAGCTTAAATTATGTATTTTCCAACTTTAAATATCTGTAGTATTATTCATGACCCCCATGCTTTCTGTGCATCAATGCATATAGTTATGAGGCTATTTAATAGATAGAAATTGAATATAGCTTTTAGTTCTCCTGCGTTTGGTTTTAATACAGTTTTTAATAATATTTTAATGTCTGTAGTTTTTAACCTTTTAACTTTTTAATTGTTTTTTACTCGTTTTATAATGTGTAAGCAGCCCAGAATCACCTTGTAAGGTAGATGGGTGGCAGAGAAGTTTGATAGATAGATAGATAGATAGATAGATAGATAGATAGATGATAGATAGATAGATAGATAGATAGATAGATAGATAGATAGATAGATAGATAGATGATAGATAGATAGATAGAGATAGATGGATGGATGGATGGATGATAGATAGATAGATAGATAGATAGATAGATAGATAGATAGATAGATAGATGATAGATAGATAGGTGATAGATAGATAGATAGATAGATAGATAGATAGATAGGTGATAGATAGATAGATAGAGATAGATGGATGGATGGATGATAGATAGATAGATAGATAGATAGATAGATAGATAGATAGATAGATAGATAGATGATATGGATGGATGGATGGATGGATGGATGGATAGATAGATAGACAGAAAGATAGACAGACAGACAGGCAGAGACAGAGATAGATAGATAGATAGATAGATAGATAGATAGATAGATAGATAGATAGATAGATATGGATGGATGGATAGATGGGTGGATGGATGGATGGATATGGAGGGATAGATAGAAATAGAGGTAGTCCTCGACTTACAACAGTTCATTTAGTGACCATTCAAAGTTACAATGATACTAGAAAAAGTACTAATGATTGTTTTTCGCACTTAACAACTGTTGCCACATCCCCATGGTCACGTGTTCAAAATTTAGGCGCTTGGCAACTGGCTCATGTTTATGATGGTTGCAGTGTTCTGAGGTCATGTGATCCCCTTTTGCAACCTTTGGTTGAGCAAAGTCAATTGGGAAGCCAAATTCCACTTAACAACCGGGTTACTAACTGAACAACTGCAGTGATTCACTTAACCACTGTGGCAGGAAAGGTCACAAAATGGGGCAAAGTTCACTTAACAACTGTCTTGTTCAGCAACAGAGATTTGGGGCTCAATTTTGGTCCATAAATCGAGGACTACCTGTAAGAGAAATACTGAACTATGTTGTAGGCCAGGAGCCTCCATCCTTGGCCACTTTAAGACTTGTGGACTTCAACTCCCAGAGTTCCTTGCTCTGAACTCTGAACTGCCTTGAACTCTGGGAGTTGAAGCCCACAAGTCTTAAAGTGGCCAAGGTCGGAGACCCCTGCTGTAAGGCAGAATTGCAATCATCTTACCCATAAAAAATTCAGATAATAAGATCGACACATTTTTAAAAAGAATGGGATAAAACTTTTATTGGGGTAAATGTCCCCTTCTCACAACATTATTTTGGACCAGCTTACTTTGAGAGAGGCTGCCTTCGAAACTTCTGTGGAACTTAAAATTGAGTCTGACTTATCTAAGAAAGTTTGGATGCTGTTTGTTCAGCTTTGTTATCCGTTATGTGGAAGACTTGATCCCAGAGTTATTGCTGCTGTGAAGTTTTACAAAACTGTGAGAGATTTAGGAGGGAGTAATTAAGGTTCTTAAACCAATAATCTATATTTATAAGAGGATGAAGCTAATACAACCTATTTCGAGGACTTCAGAAGTGACATTGAGTGTCCTATTCTAAAGCAGCGGGTATAATTATTTTCTTTTAATCTGAAAATGAGATTATTCTAGCAAAGCATTTATTTGACAAAGGAAAATATTTGTAGCTCAAGGTTGAAATAAGAGGTCCTTGGGGCACTGAGCTTGGATGTTTTCATACAGACATTTCCTTACTAAACTAGGTAATATCATAAGTGCTAGTAAGGAGTGGTTTGCTCTCAGTTTATATTGGAAGTTCTTTGGTTAGTTAGGCTGTTTATTGTTAGTTTGTTTGGCAGTTCCTTGACTGGGTTATTTTTTACTGATTGTTGGTCTGATGTTAATTGGAGTTAAACTATGCTCATCTGGGTACTGATTGGTGGTAAGGAAGTGTCATGCCCTTGTTAGAGTCAGACTCTGAGGGAGAGGAGGAACAGTCGACAGGGAGTGGAAATGTGGCTCCAGAGGTTGTGGAGGAGGCTGGGGAAGGGCAGAGGCCAGCTGGCCAATCAGAGGAATAACCAGGCCCATCCCCTCTGCATCCTAGGACAAGCAGGGAGGAACAGAAAAGGAAACAACTTGGCTTACGAGAGAGGAAGGGGCCATGATCCCCCTCATTGGTTGCAGCTGGGGAGAATAGTATATAAGAGAGACGATTACAACACAGCGTTGCCAGAAGCAAAGTGTGTGTTATTTTGTGCTGAAGTTATCTTGGTTGGCATCCTTCCAACAGACTATGCCTTGTTATCTCCTTGAATTTGGTAATTACTTATCTTGGTCCATTGTGAAATTTCCTTCACTGTAGTTTGTTTTGGTTTTTTATTTCACCTCTATCTACTCATTAAGTTCGGACTGTATTGCTTTCTTTTGAAGACTATTTTTGAATACATTTTATCTCCAACTGAGAATTATTGAACAGTGGGGCCAAATTGGAAGCATTAAAGGACATTTATTTAAGTTTTGGGTTTGGTTACATTTGTGTTACACTCTGGGTCATCACAAGAAGTTTTTTGGCCTTTTGTTCCCTTTTTGGCTTGTTGACTGTCTCTTTTGCATAACATATAGATATTATAGACCACAAGGAAGGCTGAGCACCAAAGAATGGAGGCCTTTGAACTCTGGTACTGGAGAAGACTCCTGCGAGTCCCTTGGACTGCAAGGCCATCCAACCAGCCAGTCCTAGAAGAGATCAACCCTGACTGCTCTTTAGAAGGCCAGATCCTGAAGATGAAACCCAAAATGGCCACCTCATGAGAAGGAAGGACTCCCTGGAGAAGACCCTAATGCTGGGAATGATGGAGTGTTGTAACTATGTATCATTCATGTGTTTGCAACTATGTATCATTGCAACTATGTATCATTCATGTGTTTGCAACATTGTATCATTCACGTGTAATCATTAACTTCTGTCTCTTCAGTGACCTTTGCAAGGCATGTACAAGGGACAAGGAGCTAGACGGTTGTTAATAAGCTTATCCACATTGTAAATAATCTGTCCGGTATGCAGCTTTGTAAACATGCACATCCTGATGAGATTACCATGTTTGACTTGAGCTTTGATTAAATCATTTTCTTGTAAAAAAGCACAATAAAAGAGTGTGTGCCAAGACATTCGGGGCGCGCTCATCAAGAGGAAACCTCGCTTCCTGTCGTTTCTCTTCCCTTCGCTCCCTATCATGAGCCGCCCATCAGATGCGGGATGGCAGATACCGCAATGGAGGGCAGAAGAAGAAGGGGGACGGCAGAGAAGGAGGTGGCTGGCTGGAGTCACTGAAGCAGTTGGCGTGACCTTAAATGGACTCTGGAGGATGGTAGAGGACAGAAAGGCCTGGAGGAACGTTGTCCATGGGGTCACAATGGGTCGGACACGACTTCGCAACTAACAACAACAATAGATATTGTTGATGTCTATGTATGTATTGTTGGCCAATTTGTCAGAATGCCAAGCTTCTGGGAATTCTCTAGCATTTGTGAACTTAGCTTGATCTAAGATAATCAGTTTTCCAGTTGAAATTATGGTAATGTCTGTCCATATGTTATGAAATTAAAAAGTTTTCATCATGTCTTCTGGCGTTATGGATGTATTGTACTAGCTGTCAGGACTCCAACATGCACCCCAGTTCAAATCACAAGTCTCTAGCCGAATCTCTCAGAGTAAAAAAGTTGGATTTATTAGGAGTTAACATGTCAGCATTTCCTGGTTGTAGCCTACTCTGATACATCATTCATTTCACCCTTGACCCTGGTCTTCCCCCCACCCCCTGGATGTATATTCTCCAATGAGATACATCCATAGCCAAGAGTCATCAATCATGCTCTCCAGTAATAATCTTGCGCACCAACAGCTTCGGTTGCCAAGGTGATTATCTGAGGCATTTAAGGAATGCACTGCTTTCCCCCATTCCCTTTCTGCTGGCAACTAAAAAGATTTTTTTTTATTTTTTAGCTGACACTAGCCTTCTGCCTGTTTCCAGCAGTAAGCAGCCCAACAAAAGAATCACCGATACCACCAACCTTGAAAGAATACAAATTGAGAACAAACCCCATTCCTTACCAGCACTGATGATATTACATAGCTGCGTGATGAAACGTCTGCTGAAAAACAGCCGAGCTTGGAAAGCATTTATTTGGGATGTACCAAACATATTAGAGAATACTTAAGAAAGACAGGTTGCTTGTTATGTGTATGCTGCTTGAAATCCAATTCAAGAGTCTAGGTTTTGGATTGAAATCTAAAAGAATATTAATATAACTTTACACCATTTGTTGTAGATTTAATATGCATATGTCCTGCTTGGCTGGAACACCACTATTTGGAGTCTGTCAATAAAAAATTTTCAATCCCTTTTTAAAAATAATATTATATCATACGGTTAAAATCATTGAACATATGTATTTTTTCAACAGTAAAACGAACACAGTTTTTAAAAATGAAATGCAGAAAACAAGTACGTGGTTGAAGTTAATTCAGTTTCCTAGAAAACCCTGTTCAGTTATCTTTACCCCCCCAGAATAAGTATCTTGCTTAGATATTTGCTTGATGCTATACTTGAAAATATGACAATTATTGCTAACTGTTCAGAACTGAAGAGATGTGTGTGGCATCACAGCTCTATTAAATCTTAAATATTTGGCTCTTTCTGGACTGCTTAATGTAGAATAAAGAAAGTTACCAAATAGTTCAAGATGTTTTGTGCTGGACTCCATGCTATTTGATTAGTTTGGCAGCTTTAGTTTTAAACTCACCAAATAAAAGATAAGGAAACAAAAAAGCATTTTTGCTTTCCTCCATTCCTTAAACCCGTGTTGGCGAACCTATGCCACGCGTGCCGGAAGTGGCATGCAGAGCCATTTCCCCCGGCAGGTGGGAGGTTGCCCGGAAGAGCCACACTGTGCATACGCACGTGCCACCACCCAACAGATGATTGTCGGGTATCTGGCATGCATGCGCAGGGGGGCAGAGGGTAGAATCCCACCCCTGATTTTGCCCCAATTTTACCATCTTTCTTGCTGCTGCTATTAAGTGGATCACCTCAGGTGTTAAGTTAGCAACACAGTTGATAAATGAATCTGGCTTCCCCACTGACTTTGCCTGTCAGAAGGTCGCAAAATGGGATCACATGACCCTGGGTCATAAATGTGAGTCAGCTCATGAAGGCACACATATTCAGGAGGAAATTGTGAGCTTTCTTGAGGAAAATAACAAGATGCCAGTGCTGGGAAGAGGGGAAGTAACTCTTTTGGCCATTTGTCATCTTTGAACTTTTCCTCAGCTGACAGTGCCGTGAAACCACCACCAACTCGACAGTAGAAGAAAAACACGAAGGGAAAAAATGGCCAACTGAAGAAGACAACTCTTGGAGACCATAAAGGGATGGTCTTGCTGCAAAGCTGAAGAGCACCTGCCAATTCATTCTCAATGGGTTGCTGAGGATTGCTTCCAGTGCAAGAATTAAAAGCCAAAGGGAGATTCGGAAATGGCGGAGGATTACCGCAAGAAAGCCAGGGACAATTTTTCTCCTTCGGTTGCAGAAAATCGTCTCTTTAATGATTCTGCGCCTCTTCTTTCCACCCTGATATGCTCCCATCGTTTTCTCTAGTGGTGCTGAAATATGTCACCGAGTAACTCTTAACAAACCTCCTCATTAGGCCTCCAAAATGTCTGTTTTTCAAAACACACCCTGTCATTTCAGGCACACCAATGTATCTGTCATCGCTAAGTGACAGAAGCACCAAGTGGAAAGCAAGGAAAGATGAAATGGCATGCTTTGGATGGATCCCATTTGCAGAAAATTTAAACAGAGCATTAATTTCTCTCTCTTTCTCTATCTGCATGTGTGTCTGTCTGTCTGTCTGTCTGTCTCCATCTCTCTATCTCTGAGTCTCTCTCTCTGTCTCTCTTTTTCCATCTCTCTCTCTTTCTGTCTCTCTCTCTCTTTCCATCTCTCTCTCTCTTTGAGTATCTCTCTCTCTCTCTCTTTCTCTCCATCTCTCTCTCTGTCTGTCTCTCTCCATCTCTTTCTCTCCCTCTCCCTTTCTGTCTCTCTCTCTGTGTGTTTCTCTCCTCGTCTCTCTCTCTCTTTCCATCTCTCACTCTCCATCTTTCTCTCCATCTTTCTCTCCCTCCCACTCTCCCTCTCTCCCGCCTCTCTCTTTCTTTCTCAGAGCAAACCTCTAAAAATGTAGTGCCACTGAAATGTAATTTACAAATGCTGTGCTCTACAAATCAATGAACGGGGTTCACTTGAGGACACTCCCAGAAATTGGTCTCGTGACCCTCGATAGCCACGTTTCTAATGGCAAATATTTACCCTTATCACGTTGGCAAATCCTTCTTGCGTTTTAGGAGTTTACGCAATACGGGTAGCCCTCCATTTACAGCCACAACTGAGCCCACAATTTCTGTTGCTAAACAAGACAGTTGTTAAGTGAGTTTGGCCCCATTTTACCACCTTCCTTGCCACGGTTTTTAAATGAATTGCTGCCATTGTTAAATTAGTAGCCCAGTTGTTAAGTGAATCTGGTTTCCCCATTTGCTTGTCAGAAGGTTGTAAAAGGGGATTACAAGACCCTGGGACTCTGCAATCGACAAAAAATACGAGTCAGTTGCCAAGTATCTGAATTCTGATCCTGTGTGCCAGCTGCGATGGTCTTCAGTGTGAAAACAGTCATAACCGTTGTAACTCTGAACGGTCATGAAATGAACTATTGTAAGGCAAGGACTAGCTATAAGAAATTTTGATACTAAAATTGTGCTTTACTCCGATGTGAAGTATCCTAGGAGGAATAAGATTGCACCTTCTTTTCCTTCGCTGCAGATAGATAGATAGATAGATAGATAGATAGATAGATAGATAGATACGGATGGAGAGAGATGGATGGATGGATAGATAGATAGATAGATAGATAGATAGATAGATAGATAGATGGATGGATGGATGGATGGATGGATGGATGGATGGATGGATGGATAGATGATAGATGTAGATGGATCGATGGATGGATAGATAGATGATAGATGGATGGATAGATAGACAGATAGATAGATAGATAGATAGATAGATAGATAGATAGATAGATAGATAGATAGATAGATTGTTAGATATAGATAGTTTGTTAGATATAGATGGATGGATGGATGGATAGATAGATAGATTAGATAGATAGATAGATAGATAGATAGATAGATAGATAGATAGATAGATAGATAGATATATTGCAACCTATAGAATAAGTTAGATGTTCTGGCTTACAAAAGAACTGTCAAAACCTATTTTGCCAATCTAAACAAACAGCCAAACTGATTTGCAGCAAAAGAGGAAGCAGCAGTGAGATCCTTCTCTATCTTACTTAGAGTTGATGAAACCTTCTCTCCCCTCCTACCCCCCCCCCCAATTTAGGCTGTCAAGAATGGCCTCCCTGCCTTTGTGCTTGACTTATTGTGTCTTTCAAGATTCAAGTAGTCCACATCTGTTGTCTTCCTTTTCCCTCCCAACCTATTCCCCTGTTGCACTGGAGTGTCTATTAACCTGCAAATAGGAACTGTCTTATTTCTCATGTTTGTTGCTCTGACAGTCTTTCCAGATGAAGAGCTGGATAAAGAGAGAGGGAGGGAGGGATGTAATAGTGTGACAGGAAGGAAGGAAGGAAGGAAGGAAGGAAGGAAGATGATAGAATGACAAGGAAGGAAGGAGAGAGAGAGAGAAGGAGGGAAGGAATGGAAAGAATAAGGAGGGAAGAGAAGGAAGAAGGAAGATAATAGAATGACAAGAAAGGAAGGTAGGAGTAAGGAAAAAAGATAATAGAATAACAAGGTAGGAAGGAGAGAGAGAGAGAGAGGAGGGAAGAAAGGGAAGGAATAAGGAGGGAGAGAGGGGAGAAGGAGGGAAGACAGGGAGGAAGGAAGGAAAGAAAATAATAGGACAAGGAAGGAAGGAGAAAAGGGTTTAATCTGTTCCCTCGTGTCTCAGTCTGCCCTCCACACACCAAATTTAGATGGAGAGCTATTCTAAGAAAACGGCACGTGCTGATCCAGTAAATAAGAAGCAACTGTTGAAGATCACGAAGTTGCCTTTCCCTGTGTTACACGTCCCAAGAGATCTTCTATTCTCACTAGTTGGCAGCAAGTCCCAGCTGTTGCAAATCCTGAGAAGCAGTGGGATGAACCAAACAGCAGGCATTCATGTTCTATGCCGCTTACTACGTCTCCAGCCACCAGTGTGTGGCTGCAGCCAAAAAAGCCAATGCAATCCTAAGGTTGCATTAATAGAGGGATAGAATCAAAATCATGTGAAGTTCTGGTACTGCTTTACAAAGCCTTAGTAAGAGCACACTTGGAATCCTGCATCCTGTTCTGGTCACCACAATATAAAAAGGATGTTGAGACTCTGGGAAGAGTGCAGAGAAGAGTAACAAAGATGATGAAGGAGCTGGAAGCTAAATGTATGAAGAAGAACAGTTTGTCAACTCGTAAAACATTTTCTATACACGTTTTATAGTTGACAACAGAAAGAAGGGGGGTAGTTTCAATGAGCAGACAACAGTGTGGAATCGAAAGTACATTCCATTCATATTTTCTTCAAAGACTGATTAGATGGCTGAAGCTTCTGCTGCGAAAAAAATCTAATTGGAGAGCATGATTGATGACTTTTGTCTATGGACATGTTTCATTGGATGATACACCCAGAGAGATGGTGGGTGGGGAAAGCAGGATCAAGGGTGACAGTAAATTACGTATCTCAGAGTTGGCTACGTCCAGGTTAGTGCCAGACATAGAATGTTAACTTCAAATAAATCCTTTTTTGTTTTGGGAGTGTGGCTCGAGGCTCATGATTTAATTGGAGTAACTGCCGGAATCCTGCCATGGTTGCAGGATTTGGGGATGTCTAGTTCAATGAAAAGAAGGACTAAGGATGACATGTTAGCACTGCTCCAATATTTGAGAGCACTGCTCCAATATTTGAACGATTCCTACAAAACTGCAATGGCCGTGTGAAAAATGGCCATCAGTCACTTTTTTCAGTGTCGTTGTAACTTCTAACAGTCACTAAACAAATGGTTATAAGCCAAGGACTACATGTATTAGATTACGCCTCTGGCTCAGTTATTAATCGATATTATTTTACCTTTGAATGTTGTGTTTAAAGTAATGTCATTATGTAAATGTATTGTGATTGTATTTTAAGACACAACTTTATAGCCTAGCATTCTGTGAGCTCTGGAATGGTACGGTGGCCGAGAGGTGGAACTCTTGCCTCACAATCAGGAGGCTGTGAGTTTGAATCCCAGGTAGCAGCAGATATTTCTCTCTCTGGGTACAATGAGAATCTATCTGCTGAAGAAAACTCCGCATTGGTGACAGGGATGGCATCCGGCCATTAAAATACTCTGCTAGCTCCATTCAGTTGTTCAGACTCCACCCCGCAAGGGATTATGAGGTCATTAAAAGATGATAATTCTGCAAGCTATATTGGCTATAAGCTAGTACACTTTTGGATTGTAGGACAATACTATTTTTTTTTAATTTGCAGCTACCCTGTAAATTATAAAATGAAATAGCCTAACACTGCTGGGTATTAGAAAAATGAGTGTGCAGGAAATAAAGGTAAAAGTGTACACCTGAAATAATTTGGTGTGCTATAGTTCATATTTCACAGATTAAAAGAATCTTCAACCCATTTCATAAAAAAAACAAAAAACGATGTATCTATGAAATAAGGAATAAATATCAAAATACAGAAAGGCCCAAGATCTCCTAAATTTTAGGACAAAAAAGGGCAGAAGAAAAACAAGCTTTTCTGTAAAGCTGTGTGACAAGCTAACATAGAAAATGTTTTGAAATGAAAGAAGCCACATTTTCCTTGATATCAGATTTTTATGCCATTTCTTATTAATATATTATCAATTCCATTCATTTGGGTGCGCTATCTTAACTTCTAAAATAAATTAGATATAGCTTTCAGGCTAGATAAGATACATTCTGTAATATATATTTGAACTTATACTGAAGGAATAAATATTGCTCTTTTAATCATAAATACATGAAAAATGTATAAATACGCATCTATGAAATCCATATATTTCTCTTGACATCTATATAGGAATCTCTCTAAAATATATACTTACTATTTTCTTTTCTCAAATAAAAACCCACAATTCTAAGGATGTTTCTGATCTTGAATAATATAGTTCTACAATAATTCATCCCCATATAATCTCTTTTAATCTTCAAGGATCAGAGTTGACTCCAGTTCTCTAGAAAGTACTTCAATACCTTGCTTATTCAAGGTTATGTAATTTATTATGGATTTCCCCTATTTTCCAGCTACATGTAACATTTGTATTTGGTTAATAGTTAAGATTACATCCTTTTCAACACATTTAATTACATCCAAATCGCTGCTTCTAAACAAAGTAACTCCAGTTTCTTTGGAAGGAGAGAATAATATCTATGTCGAATAATATCGACTCAGTCATTTTCCAGAGCACACTGAAGAAAGAAAGTTATATCGACTTTGGATAGATCCATGATAGTTCTACAGTAGTAGAATTCTGCATCCAGTTTTGGTCACCCCAATACAAAAAAGAGGTTGAGATTTTGGAAAGAGTTCAGAGAAGAGCAACAAAGATGATAAGAGGCCTAGAAGCCGTAACATATGAAGAATGATTGCAGGAACTGGGTATACCTAGTCTGATGGAAAGAAGGACATGATAGAAATCACGTATTATCTTAGTAATGGAAATTTTGGGCTCAAGTCGAGGACTAATCTAATGGAAATATTTTAGGTGAAAATGTAGAATTTAGAATAACAGTTGGAGGTCTTCTAGTCCAATTCCCTGCTCAGTCAGGAAACCCTATACCATTTGGTTGTCCAATCTCACCTCCAGTGTTGGAGCATTCGCAACTTCTGGAGGTAAGTTGTTCTACTGATTAATTGATCTAACTGTCAGGAAATTTCTTCCTAGTTCTAAGTTGCTTCTCTCCTTGATTAGTTTCCAATTATCGCTTCTTGTCCTGCCCTCAGGGGCTTTGGAGGATAGCTTGACTCCCTCTTCTTTGTGGCAATCCCTGAGATACTGGGACACTACTATCCTAGTCCTTCTTTTCATTAAACTAGACATACCCAATTCCTGCTCTTTATATGTTTTAGCCGTCAGCCCCATTAATCATCTTGATTGCTCTTCTCTGTACTCTTTCTAGAGTCTCAACATCTTTTTTACACAGTGGTGGCCAAAACTGGATGCAGTTTTCCAAGTGAGGCCTTACTAAGTCCTTATAAAGCAGTATTAACACTTCATGCAATCTTGATTCTATCCCTCTCTTAATGCAGCCTAGAACTGTGTTGGCTTTTTGGGCAGCTTCAGCACACAGCTGGCTCATATTTAAATGATGGTCGACTATGTCAGAGTATATACATGAACTGGAATAGAGTTTGGTAACAAGGTCAGCCAATGGATAGGCATAGCAATTAAATCAGCCAATGAGGACCATTTGGAAACTGAAACTAGAAGTAGCCTAGGTTGGAAACTGAAACTAAAATAGAATAGAATACTTTATAGAATAGAATACTTTATTGGCCAAGTGTGACTGGACACACAAGGAATTTGTCTTGGTGTAAATACTCTTAGTAGCTTAGTGTAGCTCTATATTAAGCTCTGCAACTCTGCAGCTATGTTTGAGCTCTGCTTGCTTGCTGAAGACTGGAGCTCTGCTCTGAACTTGCAACATGTTTCTGTTTGAGTTTGCTCCATGTTGGAGAAATCTACAACTGGTTTGTTAAATCTACTTATGTTTATAAAGATGTTAAATGATACATCAGCCAACTGTGTTTGTTTTTCTGGTGCCGAATTATCTCTACAAAACTCTCAATACACCAAGACTCCGAATTCTCTCTCAAAATCTGGACTAGAATTCCCTTGTTTTAAATAATGCTGCATTTTCCTCCAAAGATCTTGCTTCAGGCTTTTGCCTTCATCACCAGACAATAGAAAAATTACAGTATAAATGATAGTAATATCAAGTTCAGTTTGCCACCTCAGTTGTGACTATTGTGAACAGCCCTCAGTGGGGTTTCCTCTTTAACCGATATCGAAACAGCATGTGTCTGCTTGTGTCCTTTTTGTGCTAGATGTCAGACTGTATCATGTCTTCTGGAAAGCTACTCAAAGATGAATGCCTATAGTCACAAGCTATCAAAAAGATTCAGAAGCAGAAGGAAGCATCATTGCTGGTTTCATTGCACGAGACTAAATTGTATTAACCAGCAACCCTATTCATTTCTGTTACTAGCTCAGGAAGCAGCATGGTTGCTTATAACATAACAGTTGTGGCCTGCCAACGGCCAATGGAGCTGGTGGCCGACTTGGACATTGAGGAGGTAGGGGAGGAACATAGGCCAGTCCTGGAGTCTGGGGAAGGCTCCAACAAGTGCTCTGCATCAGAGGCAGAGATGGGGCCAGGGCCATCTGACAGTCATCAGCTGCCTTTGGAGTCAGAGATCAGTGGGGCAGAAGAGCAGCTGGAGCCTGTTTCCAATGTGTGCATGCACAGAGCTGCCAGACAAGGGGAACACCTAAGGAACAAGGATTGACTCAGGGTTGACTCAGGAGTGAAGACTCAGGATGGTGAATGGCCCCTCCTATAGGGAATAAAAAGGAGCGAAAGGGGAGGGGTGTTTGCCGGAGACAATTAGTTCAATTCATTAGGGTAAAGATCTGTTCCTGACTCCTTGCCATGCATTGTCTGCTACAGAGTGGCGTTTGGAAGATATCGGCCTGGCAACTCTCCCAGCCTGATAAAGGTCTGTAGCTGTGCAATCTCTTGAAAGACTGTTAGCCAAGACTTTGCCGGAGAGGAATTCCCTTTAACCTAAATAAAAAGGGTTTTATCGGGATGAAGCATCGGCTTTGTGTTTTGGGGAAGCCTAGGTCAGAACAATTACTAAAAAAATAAACCTTATACTTTCTAACAGTTAATACTAAAAGCCAGAAGTTAGAAATACAATATTTATAAAAAGCAAGCAAAGAGCCTACCTGGTGAATTCAAGTTAGAGCAAGGATTGCAAGAGAGGAAGACTTGACTTAGAACCATTCATTTAATGACTCATGACTTCTGAAAAAAGTGACTCCTGACAGTTTTTCACACTTATGACCATTGTAGCATCCCCACAGTCGCATGATCAAAATTTGGGCACTTGAGAACTGGCCTGTATTTTTGATAGCAATAGCACAGACTCATATACCGCTTTTCAATGCTTTACAGCCCTTCCTAGGCAGTTTACATAGTCAACCTCTTGCCCCCAACAATCTGGGTCCTCATTTTATTGACCTTGGAAAGAGGGAAGGCTGAGTCAACCTTGACCCTGGTGAGGATCGAACTGCTGGCTGTGGTCAGAATTAGCCTGCAATACAGCATTCTAACCATCAGGAAGGAGAATGAGAAAAGGAAGGAAGGAACAGCAATAGCACTTAGACTTATATCCACTTTTCAGTGCTTTCCAGCCCCCTCTAAGTGATTTACAGAGACATCCTATTGTCCCTAACAATCTGGGTCCTCATTTTACCCACCTCAGAAGGTTGAAAGGATGAATCAGCCTGGTGAGATTCGAACTGCCAAATTGCAGGCAGCCAGCAGTCAGCAGAAGTAGCCTGCAGTACAGCACTCTAACCACTGCACCACCCCAGCTCTGATGGTTGCACTATTCCAGGGTGCTGTGATCACCTTTTGCGACCTTCCGGCAAGCAAAGGTCATCATTATTTTTTGTTTTTCCTTGAAGTCATTCTGTTTCTCATCCAAAGAAGCTTCTTCAGTCAGAATTGAAGAAGCTTCTTGGATGGAGAAGCGAAATGTTTTCAAGGATAAACCAAGTCCAAGAGTCCAGAGGACTCTTGAAAAAAAATACCTTTGGGACAACCATTGACCTAGATGGTTGAGAATTTCCGTAGACACTTCTTTTGATGAGCAAAGTCAACGGAGCCATTTGGTTCTTATCTTAAGAGTTAGCTCAGAACAACAACATTGACCAAAGTGATGAGCCAAAGGTGTTTTTTTTTTTTAAAGAGACAACTGGATTGTTTTGTTTTTTCCTTGAAGACATTTTGCTTCTCACCCAAGAAGCTTCTTCACTCAGAATTGAATTGAGAAGTGAAAAGTCTTCAAGGAAAAGCCAAGAAAGTCCAGCTGCCTCTTGAAAAAAAATCACCTTTGGGACAACCATGACCTGAATGACTGAGAATCTCCATATAAATGATCTTACCTTTGTTTTCCAATTTCAGTTCTTCTGCTAGTAAGCTGTCCTGCCTATTGCCAAGTACAAATGCCAGAAAGGAGAGGATCATAGCATCCAAGATTCCAATAATGGCTAAGATGTAAGCCCAGCGGATCGAACAAGCTCCCAGCGTGTACTTGTCCGTTTTCTCACCGCACATCCGCTTCACCTCTTTTGCATCCCAGCCATCGGGATAAATCATACAGCCGAGGATAAGGCAGGCAGCTGGGAGGATAAAAAGTGTAAGGGGGAGGGAGGAGGAAGAGGAGGTGGAGGAGGAGAAAGGAGGAGAGAGAGGGAAGGAAGGAAAGAGGAAGAGAAAGAGAGAGAGTGCTGATGAAAACTTTAACCAGCCAATAGCTGCATTTCATTATATCCATAGTTTTATTATTAATATCACACACACACAAACACACACACACACACACGCATGCATATATATATACGTACATACATACAGCTTAAATCATATAAATATAAAAGTGAAATACCACTCACAAAATCTCCAGAACCATAAAGCCTACAGGCTTGAAATTGGGCCCGTATGTTCCTCTTGCCTTCTAGGAGCTCACTAAGAAAGGATTTTTTGAAATGACCATCAGAGCATTAGTATTTCCTATATTATTATTATTAACATGCTCTGATGCTAAGGAGTTCTACTCCCCCTCCCCACCTGAAAAGAAATCTCTTCCCAATGCAAAACACAAGCAAAGGAGTTTCAGTTTCAGTTTCAGAGCAGCAAGCAGCTTTAGTACAGAACAGCTGAGCTAAGCCATGCCCAGGCTCCTTGCTGTCTCCTTCTTGCTCACACAGCAAATACTCTTTCAGTTTCCAAACAGCCCTCAACTCTCTCACACACTGACTGGATGCTAGCCAGATGAATACCGATGGATGGAGTCAAGAGAGGTATCAGTCTGGAATCATTGCATTCCCACAAGCGATCTGAGTCCAACCCCCTGAATTCTGCTGACTCTTAACTATTGCCGATTTTACCATTACTTGACCAGATTCTTGTGTATAGATCAGGGGTCTCCAAACTTGGCAACTTTAAGACTTGTGGACTTTAACTCCCAGAATTCTCCAGCCAGCTACGCAATAGAACCCTAAATATAGTGGCAACAGACCCCTAAATATAACAAAATAATATTTTCTTTCTTAAAAACTACAATCTTCCTCATCTGTTTTTGACATAGCAGGAAGTTCCCACAAGTTTTTTTATATTAAAAAATTTCTCTCTAGCAAATAGTACTTTCATGGATCTTGTGCCTACACCAAGAGCCTGAAGCAGGAGGACTTCTATATTTATTTCTCTGCTCACTGATCTGATTTTTTTAAATGCCAAAATTAGCTTTTGTCCAGATTTGTCACAGTCAGTAGGAGTGAACACACACACACACATGCATACATTTCATTTTAAATTTTAATTTGGTTTGCTTGAAAGAGTCAGAGGCTCCAGAAAAATATCTAGTATGAAATAAGCTAGTTCAACATGTATAATGCAGCTATTTTTAATGATCCACTTTAAACTATGAAGGAATGGGGATGAAATTCAATTAAAATAGTTACCAAAAAAATACAAAAAGTTATCCATCTTCTTTAAACATTTAAAACTGATTTATGCAATATTTTAATTGAATTTCAGCTCGGTTGACTGTCAGATGAAATATCTTGACACATGTCTCATTCAGAAAACAGAAAAAAGCTATTCTCTTCACTGTGCTGTATAATTTTACTAAATTCTACTGTAATTAGCAATCTTCACATCCCACAAAATAATCCAAAGTACAAGGCGGTATTCATTCTTGGATTCTCTTATCAATGCCTGAACGTCCAGAGATGCAGGCTGGTTTATCAGCCTAACATTTCAAGTATAAAACTTTTTTTCCCAATGACTTACTACATATAGCATTGAGTTCTGCAACACCTTAAGGGCAACCATATGCTAGATATTATACCTTGGCTTCAATTTTACAATGACGGAACAATTCAGGCCAAGAATAAATCGGGGAGAAAGGCTTTGGCACGATCTGACAGATGCTCATGATTTTCATGTGGCCACATTACTTAAAGTACTTCAACAAGAGAAAAAATTAACCTGTCTTAACTGAAAATACATACCTATCATCCTTCCTTCCCTCCTTCCCTATTACCACCTTCCCTCCTTTCTTCCTCCCTCTCTTCCTTCTCTCCTCCCTCCCTCTACAATCCTTTCCTGCCTCCTTCCCTCCTTTCCAAAGGTGGGTCTTCAGCAGGTTCTGACCAGTTCTGGAAAACCGGTAGTGGAAATTTTAAGTAGTTCAAAATCCCACCTCTGACTGGCCCCGCCCCCATCTCTTCTCTGCCTCCCATTAGTCCCAGCTGATCGGCTGGGTCTTCTTTGGTTGCCCTGCGCAGGAGAATGGAGCTGGAAAGCAGGTTAGTGGGGTGGGGAGGGAATGGAGATTTTGCAGTATATCCGTTGCCTGGAGTGGGGTGGAAATGGGTATTTAACAGTACCCTTCCCCTGCCATGCCCACCAAGCCACACCACACCCACCAAGCAACACCCACCAAACCACACTCATAGAACCGGTCGTAATTTTTTTTGGAATACCATCACTGCTCCTTTCTTTCCTCCCTTCCTCTTTGCCTCCCTCCCTCCCCCTCCCTTCCTTCCTTGTCATTCTATTATCTTCCTTCCTTCCTTCCTTCCTTCCTTCCTTCCTTCCTTCCTTCCTTCCTTCCTTCCTTTCTCTTTGCCTCCCTCCCTCCCCCTCCCTTCCTTCCTTGTCAATTCTATTATCTTCCTTCCTTCCTTCCTTCCTTCCTTCCTTCCTTCCTTCCTTCCTTCCTTCCTTCCTTCCTTCCTTCCTGTCATTCTATTATCTTCCTTCCTCCCTCCCTCCTTTCCTTGTCATTTTATTATCTTCTTTCCTTCCTTGTCAATTCTATTATCTTCCTTCCTTCCTTCCTTCCTTTCCTTGTCATTTTATTATCTTCTTTCTTTCCTTGTCATTCTATTATCTTCCTTCCTTCCTTGTCAATTCTATTATCTTCCTTCCTTCCTTCCTTCCTGTCATTCTATTATCTTCCTTCCTCCCTCCCTCCTTTCCTTGTCATTTTATTATCTTCTTTCTTTCCTTGTCATTCTATTATCTTCCTTCCTTCCTTGTCAATTCTATTATCTTCCTTCCTTCCTTCCTTCCTTCCTTCCTTCCTTCCTTCCTTCCTTCCTTCCTTCCTTCCTGTCATTCTATTATCTTCCTCCCTCCCTCCCTCCTTTCCTTGTCATTTTATTATCTTCCTTCCTTCCTTGTCATTCTATTATCTTCCTTCCTTCCTTCCTTCCTTCCTTCCTTCCTTCCTTCCTTCCTTCCTTCCTTCCTTCCTTCCTTCCTTCCTTCCTTCCTTCTCTCCCTCCCTCCCTCCCTCCCTCCCTCCATCTTGGACATAAAGCCAACTATGACCATTTTGCAGAATCTCCCTAATTATGTGATCAAAATTCAGACACTTGGCAACCGGTCCATATTTATGACCATTCCTGTCTCCCAAAGTCACGGGATCCCCTTTGGAGACCTTCTGACAAGCAAAATCAATAGGGAAGCCAACTTCCCTAAACCACCGTGTTACTAACTTAACAACTACAGTGATTCGCTTAACAACTGTGGCAAGGAAGGTCATAAAATGGGGGGGGGACTCACTGAGCAGTTGTCTCACTTAACAACATAAATTCGGGGCCCAATTGTGGCCATAAGTTGAGGACTACTGTATTCTGATTAACATTTAAAAGAATCAGTATCATCCACTGGTGAAGGTTTTTGACATGGAGGAAAGAGATTGAAGTTCTGGCCCAGGGGTAGGTAACCCGCAACTCTGGAGCCGCTTGTGGCTCTTTCATCCCTCTGCTATGGCTTGCTGTCACCGGTCGCCTCCATAATTGATAGGGCTTTTGGTTAGGACAGGTAGAGGAAAAAGGATGTCATGCTAGGAGAAGATTCTATGGTGGGAGAACTGGACTTCTGGTCGGCTCCAGAATTGAATGGGGGGCTTCCGATTAGGACCTTTGTGGCTCTTTGAGTGTTTAAGGTTGCCGACCTCTGTTCTAGGCTAACTTTAGTCATGGAAGATAAATAGATGATGGCTTTCCAATTAGTTAACTCTCTCTCTGCCTATCAAACCTTAAATTCCTTAAAGAAAAGCAATACATAACCTTAATAGATAATTGTTGGCAACCAAGTAAAATTTACTCTTATACTTGAGCACTTACATTCAAAGTTATTCTGGGATATATAGAAATATTGATTTTTCTCAACACAAGTTATTTGTTTCTTTAGCCTACCTTGTTCTTTACACAATTTAAATGAAAAATATGACCTTTCCTTGAAACTCAATGTATTTTGGCTGACGTGTCGGGAAAATAAACCAACACCCCAGCTGGTGCCCAAACCTGCTGTAAATAAGGATAAAAAACCTATAGACTGCTTCCACTAATGGCGATCGCTCGGAAAGATAGGTATTTTCTGTTGATGTTGATGGGAAAAGACAATTGGGGGGAACCTTTTCTTGAGAAAAACGAATTGGACGTGTCATGTTAATCAGTAACATAGGAAGGTTGTGAAGAGAGGTTTGAAAACAAACTTGTTTGCAAAAGAGAGGGAAGGGAGAATTTTCTGGATAATTAATTGAAAGGTCAACAGGAGGAATGAAATGAAAGAACAAAGATGGGGGGGGTTTGCGGCTTCTACTTTATAAACATCTTTACCATTTGATCTGTTTTTACTGATCAACAAAATGGATGTGGAACCTTAGGTTGCCGTCTCCTTATCCCTCAAGGGGCCTTAAAATTGGTCCCTTTTTACTATAGATGTTGACCACAGAAAGACGATTGTACACACAAAAATGAAAGGACACTTTGATTCCTACCATGGACGAATGGTTGCAGAAGCTGATGGAGTTGGTTGAAATGGCAAAATTTCAGAAGCCTGGACTTCTCTAAGCAGTGGTGGGATTCAGCCGGTTCGGGCTGGTTCACACGAACTGGTAGTAAAAGTTCTGGCTGGCCTTGCCCTGTCCTGCCCTGCCACTACTTCACTGTCTGATCCTACGGCCCACAGATACAGTCCACTGACACAATGTATCTGGCCCTTGCGTGGCTGGCTTTTCCCACCAACCTAATCACTTAAGGCACAAATAACCAGCCTCAAATTATCCTGTTTTGGACACATTGTGAGAAGACCGAGCTCTCTGCAGAATACTCAATCAATCAATAATATTTATTTGGTCAACGATCAGTGTGAAAATAATCAAAAAGTGACAGAAGACCAGGAACAATAAAAGCTTGTTTATTTAGCATTTGCAAAGGCTGGGACCCCTTCTCCCTCAAATGAGAGAGAGATAGGAGACCCCTCCCAATGGCATGTTGGAGATTTTTATGCACTTCTGCAAAATCAGCAAAATTTAAAAGCGCTAAACAGAGTGGAGCAAATAAATACATAATATACTCTCTGGAGAATGCTAAAAAGGAAGGAGAAGAGCCCAGCAGCAGGGTGAATAAACTCAGGGACAGCAGGGATGAGTGCGTGATTGAAGAGCTGAAGGATCAAATTAGATCATCATTGAAAACAATTATCAAGGCGGTTGCTAACAACCCAATGACATGTAATCATGCAGTATTTCAACTTTGGTAAGACCATACCTGAAATACTGCATCCAGTTTTGCTCAACACACTACAAAAAAGATGTTGAGATTTTGGAAAAAGTGCAAAGAAGAACTGAGATGATTAAGGGCCTGGAGACTAAAATCATGTGCAGGATTTGGGTCTGGTGAGTCTGGAGAAAAGAAGGACTAGGGGAGACATGAGAGCAGCGTTCCAATATCTCAGAGATTGCCACAAAGAAGAAGGGGGTCAAACTGTTCTCCAAAGCCCCTGAAGGCAGGACAAGAAGCAACGGATGGAAACTAATCAAGGAGAGAAGCAACCTGGAATTAAGGAGAAACTTCCAAACAGGGAGGACAATTAATCAGTGGAACAGTTTGTCTTCAGAAGTTGTGGGTGCTCCATCACTGGAGGTTTTTAAGAAGGGATTGGACAGCCACTTGTCTGAAATGGTACAGTGCTTGAGCAGGGGCTGGACTAGAAGACCTCCAAGGTCCCTTCCAGTTTCTACTCTACTCTACTCTACTCTACTCTACTCTACTCTACTCTACTCTACTCTACTCTACTCTACTCAACTCTACTCTACTCTACTCTACTCTACTCTACTCTACTCTACTCTACTCTACTCTACTCTACTCTACTCTACTTCTATCCTATCCTATCCTATCCTATCCTATCCTATTCCTATTCCTATTCCTACTATCATCATCAATATCCCAATACATAAAATCAGACTGTGGAGCTGCTCTGAATGACACCTTGATTTTTTTAAAGATGGGCCACAGAGAATTCTCTTCTCTCCCAAACTATTTCTTAACAAAAGGGTTTGTATCCTAGCAACAAGCATTTACCTGGTCTGTCCCAAGACACAAGAGAGGCAAAGAGATTAATTGATGTATATGTAGGAAAACACAACCGTATTCAAAGCCTACCACTAAATATGTTTTTTTCTTTCAACAAGCACTTCAGTTTGAAAAGAATTGTCACATTAATTCCATCCCTTGGAGTCAGAAATCTGTTTAGCCACAATAATTATCTATGGAGAGGCATTTTGTCTCACCTGTCGCTTCGTCTCTAGTCTTTACCTGTTTTTTCCCCCCTTGCTAAATGTCTGTTACATACAATCCTTCCTGGTCTTTTATAACCATCGCATTAAGGCAAAAAGAGATCTCTCTAACTTTATCGGAGAGGCTGTGCAGTGCAGTGCAGTGGTTAAAGTATTGGAAGTAGAAAGAGGGAGATTGTGAGTTCTAGTTCTCTCTTAGCCATGAAAGCCACCTATTTTCTGTCTGGTCAACCTGCCTTGCAGGATTGTGATTGAGGGGTATACAAAATAAAGAAAAAGATGGAATATAAATCTAAAACTAATAAACATTCCTCTTTTTAGAAGACGATGAAAACAGAACCCTTCAGAAGGTACTTTTGCACTGTGGTGAAGAAGGCTGGCTAGGCCACGCCCACCATGGCCACGCCCACCCAGCAACCGGTTTGCTAAAATTTTTGAAGCCCACCAGTGGTGGGATTCAAATTTTTTTACTACCGGTTCTGTGGGCGTGGCTTGGTGGGCGTGGCAGGGGAAGGATACTGCAAAATCTCCAGTCAGAGCTAGTGGTATTTGCTGGTTCTCCGAACGACTCAAAATTTCCGCTACTGGTTCTCCAGAACTGGTCAAAACCTGATGAATATCACCTCTGAAGCCCACCCCTGTGGTTGTGATTCAGCAACTTGGGATCTGGGTCACTGTGATGACCCAGGATAAGGCACGAAGGCCATACAACCAGAAGTGCTCAAAATCCCCTTTAATGCTCCTAATGTTCCCCCAAACGTTGCCACATTCTTGGCAAGTCCCAAAGCAAAGCATGCACGCACACATCCTCTGGCTGGGCGGAGTTCACCAAAGCAAAGGAACAGGGAAATGAGTCCACAAAGCAAAGAACAAAGTACTGAATCCACGAAGTCAGGAAGAAGCAAGCAATCCTGCAAACTCCAACTGTCTGTACCGGCACACCAAACTCTACCAATTCAGTGTTTGTTCCCGACAAACGCCCCTCCTCAAAGCATCTCCTTCAAGCTCAGTCCCCAGGTGTGCCTTGTGAAGAGGGGTGGGGTGCTCTCCTCCTGAGTAGTTGGGTTGACCTGTGCTGTTCCCACCTTCTCTCCACTCTCCATACTCAGGGATCAGGAGGAGGCGGTCCTTGCTCATCACCTGAGCTCCATCGCTCCTCATGTCCACTGTGCCCTCTCTCAATTCTGAGGGGCCCTGGGATGCCTCGGCCTGCTTCTCCCCACATCCCTCCGAAGCCAATGAAGCCACCCCCTTGATCTCCATCGACTCCAGTGCCGGCTCATCCTCACAATTACAATTATTGCAATATCCCACCGTCCTTTGATCGCCATCTGCAAACCTCCCCTTCACAACGATTCCTGCGCTTTAACAAACATGGTTGATACCTTCGCTAGATTTTTGGCTTCAACAAATCAACCATTCAAAATGGCTGTAACAGAGCTGAGAGAGTTGTTCGTTCAAAGAAAGAAAAAAATGGAAATTTTGCACCCAAGCATTGGCCAAGGAAGCTTGTCAGAATAAATGAAGGGACCTCTTAAATCGGGAGATATCTTGAGTTGAGAACATGCTCTGGGTTATGTTTCATTTTGCCGTGGCTATGCATGAACAGACAGAGGGGGGAAAATGCCAAAATACGGTCATTAACTCAGATTTACAAGCGAGACCTTCTGGCTGAGTCTCAGCTTAGTGGAGGAAGCAAATATTGATGACACTTTAAATTCAAAATACTCTCCTGGGTTAAAATAATTGCTGGGGGTTTCTGTTTATTTGAAAAAAAAAAAAACCTTTCTCAACTGAAGCAGGTGCATGAAAAAAAAAAAACCACGGCCGTGATTTTTAAAAAAAGAAAATATTCTTACATTCCAGGTTTCTTCTCCAAATGGGATGAATCCAAACAGCCAGCTGTTTCAAAATGTTGTGTTTGGAACAGTTGTCATGTGTTGTTGTGAGCAATAGAGGAGTATTGTTGGTATGAAAGAAAAACATCCCTAAATGCTTACTTTATCTTTACTGCTTCTCCATGTTCTATCCAAAGGCCAGTTGGAAGCTAGTAAGTCCTTTCTGGATTCAAGACAATAAGTAGACTCACCAAGAAAAGAGCCCAAATTTTTAACGAAGTGATATGAATTGCAATAGGAGATATACCTAAATGTCTTTTCCGCAGACAGAAATTCCAAAAAGCCTGTAGATTGATCTCTTTCTCATGCTAGCTGGACCACTGCATCTTCTCGGCTAACCTTGTCCAACCTTGGCCAATGCGATGACCCAGTGGGAAACAAAAGCAACAGTCACAAAAACAGGTGAAGTCCCTTTAATTCCTTCAGCTTGGCTTCAAAGCTCCAATTATCATTGACTGGAGAAAAAACTCCCCCACAAACAGTTGGGAAAAGGAAGAACTCCCATTCAAACTCAAAATATATATAAATTATAAATAGGAAAACAACAACATGAACCACACTGAAGCAATTAATAAGACAAGGCAGGATAAGGGCTTGAAGATGTCCACAGATATCAAAATACACACACTGGGAAGGATGCCAGAACTCAGATAAGAACTGAAAGACTAGAATTATTTCACACTTTGCTTCCAGCACTGGGCCATGCGCAGTTTGTCCTTATAAACAGTCCTCACAGCTGCAGCCAATGAAGGGGATCAGGGCCCTTTCCTCCTCCATAAACCACGCATCTCACATTGCTCCCTTCTCCGTTCCTCCCTGCGTGTCCTAGGATGAAGAGGAGATGGACCTGGGTCTTCCTCTGACTGCCCAGCCACCCTTCCCCAGTTTCCTCCACAACCTCCGGAGCCACACTTCCAGTCCCTGTTGGCTGTTCCTCCTCTCCCTCGGAATCAGACTCCAGCAGGGGCATGAAAGCCACTTTAAGACCTCAGCTTCCAAAATCTATGGAGATTCTCAGACATCCAGATCATTTTTATCCCAAAGATGCTTCCCCCCCCCCAAGAGGTAACTGGACTTTCTTGTTTTTCTTTGAAGATATTTCACTTCCCATCCAAGAAGTTTCTTCTGTTTTAACTGAAGAAGAACTGAAGAAGCTTCTTGGATGAGAAGCAAAATGTCTTCAAAGAAAAATGTTCAGTTGCCTTTTGAAAAAGCCCCTTTTTACAGTGGTGGAATTCAAAATATTTTTACTACTGGTTCTGTGGGCATGGTTTGTTGGGTGTGGCGTGGCATGGCTTGGTGGGCATGGCAGGGGAAGGATACTGTAAAATCCCCATTCCTCCCCACCCCACTAACCTGCTTTCCAGCTCCGTTCTCCTGGCCAGGGCAACTAAAGAAGACCCAGCCGATCAGCTGGGACATAATGGGAGGTGGAGAATAGATGGGATGGGGCCAGTCACAGGTGGTTTTGGCTGGTTCTCCGAACTACTCAAAATTTCTGCTACTGGTCCTCCACAACTGGTCAGAATCTGCTGAATACCACCTCTATTTGGGGGCAACCATGGCCTGGAAGACTGAGAGTTTCCATAGACACTTCAACTCCCAGATTTCCCCAGTCAGTCAGTACGTTGCCTGAAGCTCTTATGATTCAAAAGGCAAAATATCTCCTTTCTTTTCTTTTCTTTTCTTTTCTTTTCTTTTCTTTTCTTTCTCTTCTCTCTCTTTCTCTCTCTCATAATTAAGTTGTCAAATTCCATGAGACATAGTGATGACTACCAACTTGGTCCTTTTCAAACAAGGCGATACATCCATGGAAGTCAACTCAATGAAAGGGTTTTAAAGTTTTCTAGACTTAGCATTAGATTCAGTTGGGGGTAGCACAGAGGTGGTATTCAGCCGGTTCTGACCAGTTCTGGAGAACCGGTAGTGGAAGTTTTGAGTCATTCGGAGAACCGGCAAATCCCACCTCTGACTGGCCCCGCCAACCTCATCCCTTCTCTGCCTCCCATTGAGTCCCAGCTGATGGGCTGGGTCTTCTTTGGTTGCCCTGCACAGAAGAACGGAGCTGGAAAGCAGGTTAGTGGGGTGGGGAGAGAATGGAGATTTTGCAGTATCCTTCCCCTGCCATGACCACAAAGCCATGCCCACAAAACTGTTAGTAAAAATTTTTGAATCCCGCCACTGGGGTAGAACCTTCGAAATGCCAATTTTAAGGAAGAAATAGGAGGCAAATAACAGCATAATTATTGTTTAAGCTTTCATCATTCACAGTTACAGTATTGGGGGAAAAACTCCTTGCTTTTATGGAACCCTTTTTCCATCTTTAATCAGAATAAGAGAATATTTGGACATATTAGGGATGGTTCCCTGAATTTAAGAGGATTTTTTCCCCAGCCATTTTCCTGCGGCCTTACTGATTGAAATGTATAACTGGAATAAACTCCGTCATTCAGAATGTTTACATTCTGTTGGATATATATATATATATGTATATTGAAATGATAAATTTTACCCCACTGCTCCATTTTTTTTTTTGCCTCCTGGACCTCAGGGAAGCCTCTTGCGTGGGTGTTTTTTGCTTCCAGGAGGCTTCCCTGAGGCCCAGAATGGCAGAAAATGGAGTGGGAAAGGCTGCGCATCACTCATCCCCATGCTCTGTTTTTTGGCCTCCTGGGCCTCAGGGAAGCCTCCTGGGCAAAGCAGTAAGACAGTGAGGGGGATCCTGGTACAGCTGATGGTTGGAACAGCTGATCGTTGGGAAAAAAAAAAAGAAATACCATAAGAAGTGACTGGACGCTTCCAGTTTGAAGTCTCTTCAGCGACAGACAGAAATCTGCGATCGTGCGCGGTTTTGGTCTGGGCTCGCCGCTGGAGCGCCCTTATCCAGCTGGTTTCGAGGCTAAGCCACCCTGTAGAGGTGGTGAAGAGGGGGGAGACCGCCAGCAGGGTTGAGGAGAGCCGCATCTCTCCTCCTCATCTGGCCATTTCTCCCTTTCCTGAAGGCAGTTGCAGCGGTGGGCAGAAATGGCCACCACAAAGGAGAACTTGACCGGAAAAGAATGTGCAGGAGGAAGATAAGAAGTAAAAGTTTTGGCTGACCAGGTTAAATTGTAAAAGCAACAACTAACATCAATAGGCAATTAAGCTGAAAATAAAATAAAATGCCAAAGGGATAATAAAGATTTCTGGATACTAAATTTTTTTTTTTCATAAGCAGGAAGGGAGAGAAAAAGAATAAGGGCAGGATCTGGAAGAGGGAGGAGACTGCCTGGAATTAAAAAGAATCTACAGTAAAACTTCAACAAGACTTCTAAAAGATACATTTTAACTGAAACTTTGTAACTATACAGTAACCCCAAGGAGAGAAAGTGAAAAAAAGAGCAAAAAGAAACAGCTTGCATGTATTTGGATTATTTGGTGATCTTTGGATTCTTGGTTATTACATTTGAATGACTAAAATTAATCGGGTGGTTGTTTAAAAATTTATACAATGGCATCACTTCTGAATGAATTAAAAATGGAACTTAAAAAGTACAAAGATGCACAAGAAGGGAAGGGTTCTTTTAGCTTCATTTTTCAATTCTTAGAAATGGAGATTTGGAACTATGAGAAACAACAAGAAACGTCTGCAAAACAAGAAGACTGGGATAAAGAAGAAACCATCTTTAATGAACAAGTAATTTTAGGTGGGGAAGAAAAAGGAAAGGGGGGAAAGAGAATGGAGAATTTAAGATTTAAAAAAACAACCAAAGAAAAGAAAAATAATTCAAAAAATAAGTATGATACTGGAAAGCAACAGAAAAAGGGAATATAGAAGAGAGAAATAGAGGTAGAGAGACAAGGGGGTAAAAAGGGGAGAGAGAAGAAGAAAGGGAAGAAGGAAAGGAAAAGAAGTTATAAAGGACCAGAGCAAGATATAGAGAAACAGGACCTATTTAGAGATAATGGGTGAAAATCTAACTGAAAAAGGGATTCTGTAAAGGTACATAAGATTGTATTGTTATATCAGTAATAGAAATAACTTTAGAAAATTGGAAACAAAGTATGATTAAAATGAGGGATAAAATAGTGTAATTTAGTGAAATGTTTGTTAATAAAATAAGTGAAATAAAATAAATGAGAAAATTGAATTAGGAAGGAACGGGAACATTTTAATTCGTTAATGTTTTATAAAATATAAGTGAAGGGGGGGAAATTAATTATGGAAAGTTTATAATTGTTCCCATAGAAGTATGATATTTAATTGAAAAGTAATGTTAAAGAAGTTAAGATTTTAATGAATATATTAATGATAGAATTGAATTGGAATGGAATGTGTTGTTTTAATTACATATTTATAATTTTTTCTTTTTTTAAGGATATAGTGTGTATTTTAAGAATGTACCAAGCAAATCCAAATGGAAGTTATACTGAATGTTATAACTTTAGGGTATATATGAAGCCTAAATAAGAGTTAAATGGATAAACTTAAAAGATATAAAGACGTGATACTCTAATCACTAACTACAGGAGAAATTTTGTTTAATGAGAAAAGATAATAGATAATTGAAACAGGACAGACAAAAAATACAAATATAATGATTTGAATTGAGATGAGATAATTAAAATAAATCTGAGAAAATTAAAAGAGGGGAGAAGCTATGCAGAAAATGTAAAATAGTAACAAGGTATGGAATAGAATATAAAAATGAGCATGAACTTGAATTTCTGTCTGTATGAAGAAATGTAACCCGGGATTACGCTACTTTCAAAAAAGATGTTTTATTTGTATTTGTTTTTCTTTTTGTGAAAACTCAAATAAAATTTACAAAAAAAGAAAGAAAAAGAAGTGACTGGGCGAGGAGGGGAGGGGTGGGCAGAGGGGGCGGGGCCAGCCAGGGGCACGATTTGCCAGTTCTCTGAACTGCACAGAATCATAAGAACCGGTTCTACAGAACCAGTCTGAATCAGTAGAATCCCACCCCTGGTCTTCAGACAGCACTGGCTCCATGGCCTTGAAACAGAGATGAGCACCAACTAGCAGAGTAAAATCCACAGAGCCTCCTTGACCTTAACTCTATATCGTGTTGGATATTTTGCAATCATGTTTTCACAAAGCAAAATTAATGCCTCCCTTTCTCTCTTGTGCTCTCTTTCTGCACACCTGTGCAAAAAGACACACATGCCCACAGAGTCTCCCTGGTCACGGAACTGATATATGCCTTGCATATGCTTACACAGATAGATTGTAGGGAAGCACCAGGTAACTAAATCTGACAGGAATCTATAACGCATGTGTGTTTCCCCAGCCAAAGCTACATGGACTTTTTTGACACTTCATATTACAACGATATCTTTTCTCTCTTGTTTACAGTTTAAGTAAAACGCATTATACCGCTGTCCAGTTTCCTTGGCAACAAAATGACTTTCTGCTATAAAGTGCATGACTCTAGTGTTAGAACGCATGTGTTCCTTTCTTCTGTGAGGTTCTGAAGGCAGCCGGAGTAAATAGGGGCCTTTTTCTCTGACTCCATGAGAATTGCTCCTTCTTAGTTTTATTCTACATCTATGGCCCTTTCTTGCAAGACTCACCTTGCAAAGCAACAATAAACCAATTTATCAATTCAGCCTCCATAAAATCAATTTAAAACCAAGAATCTGTTTTCAAAAGAGCTCTGGTGGCCCAGTGGTAAATCTGCAGTATTGCAGGCAATTTCTGCCCACTGTCAATAGCTCGATCCTGATGGGGCCCAAGGTTTACTCAGACTTCTGAGGTTGATAAAATGAGGACCCAGATTGTTGGGGGAAATACGCTGACTCTGTAAACCACTTAGAGAGGGCTTTAAAGCACTATGAAGCAGTATATAACTCTAAGTACTATTACTATTGCTATCTAAGCCATGATGGCACAGTGGTTAGAATGCAGTACTGCAGGCAAACTCTGCCCACTGCCAGGAGTTCGATCCTGACTGGCTGAAGGTTGACTCAGCTTTCCATCCTTTCTGAGGTCAGCAAAATGAGGAGCCAGATTGTTGGGGCAATAGACTGACTCTGTAAATTGCTTAGGGACGGCTGTGAAGCACTATAAAGTGGTATATAAGTCTAAGTATTATTGCTATCTAAACAGTGACACCACAGTGCATAGAATGTAATATTACAGGCAAACTCTGCCCACAATCTGAAGTTTGAGGCTGACGGTTTGAGGTTGACTCAGCCTTCCATCTTTCCAAGGTCAATAAATTGAGGACTCAGATTGTTGGGGGCACTATGTTGACTCTGTAAAGCACCCGGAAAGTGCTGTAAAGTGCTATGGGGTGGCAATACAGACAGCCATCAACTTACAACAGTTCATTTAATGATGTTCAAAGTTACAATGGCACTGAAAAAAGTGACATGACCATTTTTCACACTTATGACCATTGCCCCATGGTCACATGATCAAAATTAAGATGCTTGAGAACTGACTCACATTTATGACCATTGCAGTGTTCCTAGTCCATATGATCTCTTTTTGCGACCTGGAATTACTGGAACTGACTTCACTAAGCAATGCCGTCACGGAATGTGGACATGTGTTATGTCGCCGAACAACTTTTGGTGATAACATAATTCCAGTTCCCAATTAGGCTCAAATAAACATCCAACATCATGTTGAGATAGTTCTGAACTTAAGTTCACAATTTCTGTTGCCAAGCAAGAGAGATGTTAAATGGGCTGTGCCTTATTTTATGACATTTTTGTCGTGGTCATTAAGCAGATTGCTGCAGTTGTTAAGTAAATCATGCAGTTGTTAAGTGAATCTGGTTTCCCCCCCTTTGACTTTGCTTGTTGCTACTAGTTCTACAAGCAGTTCTACAAGCATGCGCAGGGCTGTTTTTTAGCTCAGCTGAGGCACGGCAATCACGAATCGCTGCCATGCAAATCAGCTTGAGCTAAAAAAACAAGGGAATATATTTGTCAATCGCAATTAATCACAAATTTGTGTTAAAAGCAAAACCTATTTTATTGCAACGCTGGGAATTGTTTTCATTCCCAGCCAGAACTAATCTTAAACAGACCCCCAAGATAAGCACTCACCTTCCAGTTCTGTGGAGTGCTGCCAAAAACAGAAGTATCCAATTAACTGTAAAAGAAACCTACCAAAGTACAAGAAAAAAACAACTAAAGTACACAGAGCTTCAAGGAGGACTCGGAACTGATCGAACGACTTTGCTTCCTGCAAAGGTTTCATCATTTAGGCCTGACTTTTATGCCTTATGGAAGGGGCAATCATCTCCCAGCCTTACTCCTGAATCACCCCTTTTGTTTCAGCTGCTCTCGTCTTCTAGCAGCTCTGTGCACACGCACATGGGCAACAGGCTCTCCTGGGTCCTCTGCCTCACTGCTGCCAGACTCTGAAGGCTCTGACGGCAGCAGATGGTCCTGGCCCCATCTCTGCATCAGACGCAGGACCCTCATCTGAGTCCTCCCCAGACTCCTGGACTGGTTCCCTTTCTTCCTCATTGTCCGATTCCGCTGCCATTTGCACCGGCTGCTGGCGAACCACAACATATAAGAGAACCAATGGTAGGGGTGAATGGGCGGGGCCAGTGAGAGATGGTATTTGCCAGTTTTCCGAACTAGTCCAAATTTCCACGACCAGTACGCCAGAACCATTCCGAACCGGCTGAATACCACCTCCGAATACAAGTCAGTTAACAAATGCCTGAATATTGATCTTGTCACCCTGGGGAAGTTCTAATAGTTGTAAATGTTGAAACATGGACATAAATCACTTTTTTTTCCAGTGCCGTTTTAACTTTGGATGGTTGCAAAAGGGTTGTAAGTCAAGGACTACCCATAGAACGTGCAGGAAATAGCAAGGCAGATGGCTCGGCTGAACGTGCATGACTGGGCAAATGGATGAAACGCTGTTAACAAGCTTCACAAATTTGAATATGCTGTTTCATTTTCAATCAGGTATTCTCCGTCACCTTCAAGCCCTTCTAAGGGCTTAATTTGCTCTGCTGCATGGATTTTAATTAATCTTGCCTACCCCACAAGCCTGATAAACCCAGATCATTTCAGACAGAAGCATCAACACACAAAAAAAATTTTTTTCTGAATTAAAAGGGATTGGATGTATTTATAGAGCAATTAGAGAAATTAATGTAATAGTTATACCTGATATTATTATTTACATGCAAATATGATTATTGTTGTATTGTTAGGGTTGATAAGAAAAACATTGTTAATAACAGTTAAATAATTGAAATATGTACCTAATCGATGCACAGTTGAAATGGAATGGATTTGTTGTATATAAAAAACAATAAAAACCTTTTACAAAAACAACCACCATGAAATATATTTTTTTTCCCAAGCTCCAGATTTTCTCAAACCCTGGATGCTTAAATCCAAGGTCATCAAATATTCCCAGCCCGCAATGAAACCTACAATTTTGGGGGTTCTGACTGTTTGGATTAAAAAATGGAGAGAGGTTGATAAATATACAATTTCTTATTTCTAATATAAAGCTCACAAAAGCCACTGAAGCAATGATGGTCTTGGAAAAGAAATATTTAGAGAGTGTAGTGTGTCTAGATCTTCAAAGATCAGAATCATGCAAATATTTTTTTTCTGGATTATTTTATGAAAACAATCTAAGACTTTGAAGAGGCTGGATAGAAAGAGTATGAATAGCACTTTTGAATTTTGTTTTTGGGGAAGACGACAGATTAGATAGATAGATAGATAGATAGAGATGGATGGAGAAAGATAGATGGATGGATGGATAGATGGATGAAGATAGATACATTGATCGATGATGGATGGATGGATGGATATAGATAGATAGATAGATAGATAGATAGATAGATAGATAGATAGATAGATAGATACACATATACATAATGATAGATGATAGATACATAGATACATAGATAGATAATGATTGATAGATGATAGCTAGCTATCATTATCTATGTAGCTAGCTAGTTGATAGATAACACAGGAAGCTTCTCTGGGGCCCAGGAAGGAAAAAATGGAGGGGGCAGGGGTGTATTTTTGTGAGGCACAGAACTATTTGGGAGAGAGTGGTACGTGGCCTCGAGGTGAAGCTCTTACCTCACAATCAGGAGGCTGTGAGTCTGATCCTAGGTAGAGGCAGATATTTCTCTCTCTGGGCACAATAAGAATATATTTGCTGCGAACTCCACATTGGTGACAGGAAGGGCATCTGGCCAGTAAACACCCAGCTCCATTTAGTTGCCCTGACTCCACCCCATAATGACAAAAAATAAAATAAAAATAGAACTATTTCAGAGAGATTAGGATCAATTACAGATGCACTGCGCATGATGATAAAGATTATCTGAGCTAGAAGTAAAAGGAATACATAAATAAATGTGTTTATTTAATGCAAGGGTCTTCAAATTTCACAAGTTTAAGACGTATGGACTTCAACTCCCAGAATTCCTGAGTGAACATGACCAGAGGAAGAATTCTGGGAGTTGAAGTCCACAAGTCTTCAAGCTGTCAAGTTTGAAGACCCCTGATTTAATGTGTAAAATATAAAGAAAAACAGAAATAGGAAATTAGGGGAAGGAAAACAGAGAAGTGGTAAGAAAGTGTGAAGGGGAAAAAAGAAAAAAACAAGCATTGATTTCCAACTCTTTTTAGCATAGCATGAAATAAAAACACTCCAGCCTCATTTTTTTTTGCTTTGACACATTAGTATATAACTAGCCATTTCTATAACGACAAATCTATCTAATCGATAAAACCAAAGTTTCATTTTCTTTCCATCACAAGCACAATAATTCATTTAGTGACTGTTCAAAGTCACAACGGCACAGAAAAGAGTGACTTATGACTGTTTTTCACACTTATGAGGTTGCAGCATTATGACGTGACCAAAATTTAGACGCCATGGAAACTGACTCATATTTATGACCATTGCAATGTCCTGGGGTCATATGATTGACTTTTTGGGACCTTCTGATGAGAAAAAGGCAGATTTATGTTGCTACCTTAACAACTGTAGTCATGCCCCTGTCGGAGTCTGAATCTGAGGAAGCCAGACAGCTAACAGGAAAAGGGAGTGTGGCTCCATTGGCTGTGGAGGAAACTGGGGAAGGGCAAAGTCCGACTGGGCAGAGCAAGAAAGAGATGGGAGAAGGGAAAGGGAGTTCAGAGGAAGAACCAGCCTACCCCCTCTTCATCCTAGGGTACGCAGGGAGGAATGGAGAAGGGAGCAATGTGGGTTGCGTGGTTTACAGGGGAGGAAAGGGCCCTGATTCCCTTCATTAGCCACAGCTGGAAGAGAGTTGATAAGAAAGGGAGGCTGCGTGTGGCAGTCTGCTAGGAGCAAATGTGACTTTATCTTGTGTTGTCGTGGCTTATCTGTGTTCCTGGTGTCTTCCCAACCATGTGAATTTTGCTGTGCCTTCAAACATGAAATTCTTGCTCCTGCCCTGCCAAACTAATTACTTCAGTTTGGCTTGTTTGGACTTTAAGTTACAGTTTGTGTTGCTCATGTTTTGGACTTAATTTTCTGCAGTCAAAGGCTGTTCCTGGGAGAATTCTTCTCCAGCCCGAAGGTAACCAGGACATTGGAGGCAAAGTTGGAGATAAAAAAGGGACTCTTATTGCTTATCTGAATGTGTGCCTTTGTGCCATGCCCTGGGTGATCCATTTACCCACTGTGGCAAAATGGAACAAAGCTCAAGTAACCCACATTTCCCTTAGCAACAGAAATTTTGGACTCCATTGTGATTGCAATGTGAGGATTACCGATAGCAAGGTCTTAAATAAACACTGTTTAAATTAAATTTTAGAGAAAACTGATCTGTGACCAAAGAGACCCCTGTAATGGCAAAGAAGTCTTCTAATTGCAAATGTTTTTCCTCTCATTGGTGTTTTTTGGGTTTTTTTTAGCATTTTGAAAAAAAGAAGAAATGAGATCACAGCAAATGGCACTTCTGGAGGCTCGCATTATTTATACGCAGCTTTCTCATTATCCGTGATGCATCTGTGTGAAAGAGTTATTTGTTTTGCCAAGACAAAAAATGCTGATCCTGTCTGGTCTCCGGAGCCTGAAAAGCGAAGGCTGGCATTAATTAAAGCAGCTCATTAAGAACATTATTCTGCTTCAGACTATCCAACTTAATCAATTCATTTAAATGAGCTGGAGGCCAAACCTACCAGGGTGGTATAAATCTCAGAAACAGTTTGGATTCTCTCTACTGAGCTGGAGCCTTGAAATTTGGGGTGCACGTTGCCCAAGGGCACCCAATTTAAAAGAAGAAAGGGAATTGGACTCAGATATATTCTGAAAGCGAAGGCAACGTGCCAGTAGAGGCATACAGGGCTCTTTAAATCCAAAACAGCACTGATTTGCTTAAAAGCTGCGAGGGGCTAGGCTTCAAAAAATTTAGCAGCTGGTTCTCTGCCCGGTTGCTGGGTGGGTGTGGCCATAGTGGCCCTGGTTTAGCATTTTTGCCCTCCCCAGGCTCCAAAGGCTTTCCTTGAGCTTCTGGAGTGGCAAAAACAGCCACCTTGGAATCCTTGTGGCAGCCAGAAATGGGCTCGTTTCTGGCCTTCTGAAACTTCCAGAAGGCCGTTTTTTTGCCCTCCCATAGCTCCGGTGGCTCTCCGGTGGAAATAGGCCCGTTTTCGGCCTTCTGGAGACTCCAGAAGGCCCGTTTTTCATGTTCTCCAAGCCTCTGCACGGGCCTTTAATGTCAACTAAAAAGATACTTCTTTCATCTTTTTAGCTGCCAGAAAAAGGGAGTGGGGGGAAAACAGTGCATTCCTTAAGTGCCTAGATAATCACCCTGGCAGCCCAAAGTTGTCAGAGCACAAGGATATTACTGGAGAGCATGATTGATGACTCTTGGGAATGGATATGTCCAATTGGAGAATACACATCCAGGGGGTGGGGGGAAGACCAGGATCAAGGGGGAAATGAATGATGTATTTTACTATTGGTTGCATGCAGCCAACACCAACATGGCTACTTCTAATAAATCAATTTTCTCTGAGAGGCGGCTAGAGACTTATGATTTGAATGGGGGTGGATTTGTTGGAGTCCTGACACTGCACTTACCTGGGATCTAAAATGGGCTGTGTGGAGACTCCTGGGAGGGGAGGGTCAAGGAGGGCGGGTCCAACCAGTCATTGCAACTACCAGTTCAGCAAACCAGATGTAAAATTAACAACCGGTTCACCTGGACCGGTGCGAACCGGTAGCAGCCAACCCCTGCAACTGCAGCAAGACTGGTTGTAGAATGGGGCAAAATGTCCTTAACTACTATCTCTCATAGCAACAAAAATGTTAGGCTGAATTGTGACCGCACCTGTACATCCTTGCTTATCCTGACTACATGGTATATGTTACTATATGGGCGCAAGTAACAGAAAATATTGGATCTGGAGTGAGAAGATTTGGTGACATATTTACTAAAATCATATTCTACAAGCCATGCTTGGGTGGCTACCGTATTGAACAGATCATTATGTATTAACTGCTTGAGTTTTCCCAAGCATGAAAGATGAAAATATAAACAATCAGGCTACATTTGAATGGAGCTAGGAAGCAATTCTCTGGAAGACAGACAGTCCTCAATTTACGACTACAATTGGCAGCGGAACTTCCATTACTAAGTGAGGGACTTCATAAGTGAGTGGCACCCAATTTTTGAACTTGATAGCTAAAGCAAATTGCCATGGTTGTTAAGTGAATCACACAGTTGTTAAGTGAATCACACATGGTTGTTAAGTGAATCACATGGTTGTTAAGTGAATCTGGCTGTCCCCGCCCATTGACTTTACTTGCCGGAACCCTGCTAGGAAAGTCACAAATGGTGATGATGTCATTGTACCTGTCATAAGTACAGGCAGTTCTTAACTTATAACAGTTCATTTAGTGACCGTTCAAAGCTCCAACAGCCCTGAAAAATCAGACTTAAGACCATTTTTCACACTTACGACCGTTGCTGCATCCCAACAGTCACATGATTAAAAATTCAGATGCTTCACAGATGACTCATATTTATGATGGCTTCCATGTCTTGCGGGGGGGGTCATGTGGTCCCCTTTTGCCACCTTCGGACAAGCAAAGCCAATGAAGAAGCTGGATTTACTTAACAACCTTGTAACTCATTTAACAACTGAAGTGCTTCACTTAACAACAGTGGCAAGAAAGGTCATAAAAGTGCAGCAAAATTCACTTCACTGCCTCACTTCACCACAGAAACTTTGGGCTCAATGGTAGTCATAAATTGAGGACTAGGTGCACGTGACACGTTCCAAGAGCCCCAATTTTGCTCATGTGACCCTGAGGATGCTGTTTCTGTCATAAGAGTGAGGACCCATTGTAAGTCACATTTTTCAGTGCCGTTGTAACTTTGAATGGATGCTAAATGAATGGTTGTAGGTGGGGAACTACCTGTAATAAAATACCATATTTATAAATATTTAATTCCAGCTTGGCAAAATGTAGGGTTGTCACCTGCATTTTGTAAGGATGTAACCATATGCAATTATTAGCTTCTTTTTCCCAAAGACACAAGTCTCAAATGTTTAGAATGAAGGTTGAAAATAGGTAATTCCAGTCTTAAGAGGTGAACGCAATGATATATTGCCAAAACAATCCATGAGGAGAAATTTTGAAATAAATATCAAACAGCGAAATTTGAACCATTTTAACCATCCACGGAACGCAAACTTAATTGGATAAAACAGCTCTGGGATGCCACTACTAACCCAAAAATATACATTTAATATTATTGTGAAGATGAGTCTGAAAAACCACTGGAAATTTACTGTCATTTTTTGCAACAATAAAAAAAAATATTCTCAATGGCTTAATTCTTCCTAACATGTTTTGCTATATTAAAGCCATCTCTCTTGCTTCAAGAGCATTTTGAGGATAATTACAACAATCTACTCCTTTTTGCCGATAAAAACAAGTCCTTTAGTTAATATTTTGCTTGAGCCAAGAAGTAAGATGTGAAATTTATAGGCAGTATCTTTCCAGGCTTGCTTAGAATTTCCTAACTGATGTAAAAAAATTTCTGCCAGACAACTGTTAAGTGATCCATATGCTCGCTGGAAAAATGCTGGTACATTAATCCCTCAACATGTGAACGTTAACATAGCCCAGAATTTATGTTGTAAATCCTGACAATCGTAACTCAAGGCATCCAGGGGGTGGGATACTACCGGTTTGCATCGGTTTGGGCGAACAGGATGTTAATTTTACAACTGGTTCGCTGAACGGGTAGTTCGGCCGGCCGGCTGGCTCTGCCCACCCCACTCTGCCCCTCCCAGGAGTCTCCACGTGGATCCCAGGTGAGTGCACAGCCCACGCAGAGGCTTGGGGATGGCGAGAAATGGGACTTCTGGAAGCTCTTTTCCTGTTTCCAGCCGGCAGAAATCCTCCGGAGCCTGGAGAGGGGAAAAATGGGCCTCCCGGAGGCTTGAGAAAAGCCTCCAAAGCCCAGGAAAGCTGAAAATGGGCCTCCCAGAAGTTCCAGATTTCTGAACTTATGCTGTCAAACCACATCAAGGAGGAATGAGCAATTCTGGGAAAGAGCAAACTTTCTTCTCTTCTATGGCAACCATCAGTTTTTTAGAGCAGCTTCTTGTATGGAAAGTGTCAAAATATATACTTAGTGCTATAGACTCAAAAAAGGTGCAAAGCCCTCATGCTCGTAAAGTTACAAGAAGATTGCACAGAACAGAAGTAACGGTGTAGCCCAAAATGTTTTAACAGTGTCAAGATAAATAAAGTGTATTATATAAAATTAAAAATAACAGTGACATATAATCAAAATCATGAACCTGCTATCATCTCTGAGAAAACCGTGTAACTCCTGTTTTGTAAGAATCTGCTTTCACTCTCTTTATGTAGGAGAATCCTTACATAATCACAAGCAAACTAAGTACAATTTCCCTTGAAATCCATTGATCTTATCTAACTCCAAGCAGGTGCCCATCATTAGTTGAGAAGACTCCTGTGTATAGGCATGATTAGCAATAAATCAGTTTAACTGGACCTTCATGTGGACCTGGCCACCATTAATAATGATTGGGGTGTGTGTGTGTGTGTGTGTGTATATAAGAAATAATAGCAGCTCCTGCTTCACAGAAGGCTTCTAGAGGTAAAGGTTTACTCTGACCAATCTTGTCAGACTCTACTACAGGGTGGTTCTCATCTCCATTTCTTAGCCGAAAGAGTTAGCATTGTCCAAGGACACTTCTGTGGTCATGTAGCCACCATGATTATACGCCAAGGTGCAGAGAACTTATTTCTGAACTGTTACCTTCCCACTGAAATGGTACCTATTTATCTACTCACATTTGCGTGCTTTCGAACTGCTAGGTGGGCAGGAGCTGCAGCAAGGAACGGGAGTCCATCCCATTGTGCAGCGCTCAGGGTCTCGAACCCGGGCTGTCAGCTTTCCAGCAAACAAGCTCAATGTCTTTAACTACTGACATCACACCCCCTTACTGAAGGCTTCTACTCACATTCAAATTAGCCAAAAAAAAAACCCTGCAGACCTTTTCAACCCAGTTCAGCAAAATCAAAAGACATAAAAAGATGGAAAATAGATCCATGGAAGGCAGGGAAGATGGGTTTGCTACTCTCATTGGAATTAAAAATTGCGGGAGAAGATTTACAACCTCCCTCATTTAAAGGGCAACCAGCCCCAAGGATGGAGAGTCGAGACAGACTGAAGAAAATAATCTGGTCACCCAGATCTGAGAAGCTAAGAACTGCTTCTAGTAAAGCCAATTCACATTGTACGACGCTCGTTGTGAAATACTTTCTGGGCAAACAAGGTGGAACCGTAGAGCATTCGGTCAATTACTGCAGTCCTGCTCTCAAGGTTTTACTATCTCCAGACAGACAGGTAGTCCTCAGCAGTGGTGGGATTCAATTTTTTTTACTACCGGTTCTGTGGGCTTGGTGGGCGTGGCATGACTTGGTGGGCGTGGCAGGGGAAGGATACTGCAAAATCCCCATTCCTTCCCCACCCCACTAACCTGCTTTCCAGCTCCGTTCTCCTGTGCAGGGAAACCAAAGAAGAGCCAGCCGATTAGCTGGGACTCGGGAGGCAGATAATAGATGGGGGCGGGGCCAGTCAGAGGGGGTATTTGCCAGTTGTCCGAACGATTCAAAATTTCTGCTACCGGTTCTCCAAAACTAGTCAGAACCTGCTGAATCCCACCTCTGGCCCCCAGCTTACGACCACAACTGAGCCCAGAATTTATATGTAAATTTGTTAAGTAAGTTTTGCAACTTTTCTCTCAACATTCATTAAGTGAACCACTACAGTTCGTAAATTACTAACACATTTGTTAAGTGAACCTGGTTTTCCAAACTGACTTTGCTTGTCAGAAGGTCGCAAAAGGGGATCACATGACCCCAGGGACACTGCAACCATCATAAAAGTGTGCACTGCTCACCTATACCCTGTAAAGAAGTCTCATTTGGTTGATGGAAAGCCTTGGAGTTTGATTTTTTTTTCTTTCTTGCAGACGTTTCATTAACCAACTAGGTAACATCATCAGTGTTACAAGCGCAGAGAGCACCAAGGACTCCACAGTTCAACCCTGAGCTACAAATATTCTCTTTTCTTATTTGTTGGACATCTGCTTGCCCACAGGGGACCATGTGGGAGGGAGTCCATTATTTTCTTTGACCAGAAAAAGAGGTTTTTGTTTTTTTAAAAAAGTAAAGTCCTGCACTTAGGCAAGAAAAACCAAAAGTGCATATATAGACTGGTTGAAACCAGGCTCAATAGCAGTAACTGTGAGAGGGATCTTGGAGTCTTAGTGGACAAGCAGCTAAATAGGAGCCAGCAGCGTGCGGCAGCAGCCAAAAAAACCAATGCAATCCCAAGTTGTATTAACAGGGATACAATCGAGATCAAGTGAGGTACTAATACCACTCTCTAAAGCCTTAGTAAGACCACACCTAGAGTGCTGCATCCAGTTTTGTTCACCACATTATAAAAAAGATGTTGAGACTCTAGAAAAAGTACAGAGAAGAGCAACCAGGATGATGAGGGGACTGGAGGCTAAAACATACAACAGTTGCAGGAACTGAGCTTGGCTAGTCTAGTAAAGAGAAGGACCGGGGAGACAGTCTTCCAATATTTGAGGGGCTGCCACAGAGAGGAAGGGGTCAAGCTATTTTCTAAAGCACCCGAAGGCCAGACAAAGAATAATGGATGGAAACTGAAGAAGGAGAGATTTAACCTGGGAATAAGAAGAAACTTTCTGACAGTGAGAACAATCAACCCATGGAACAGAAGTTGCCCTTGGAAGTTGTGGGAGCTTCATCACTTGAGACTTTTAAGAAGAGATTGGACTGTCATTTTTCAGAAAAGATGTAGGGTCTCCCGCTTCGGTGGGGGGGGGATTGAACTAGATGACCTACAAGGTCTCTTCCATGTCTAATTATCTGTAAGCTGACATTTTATCTTTTCGATGCAGCTCATGATTCTCCGTATCTGCAGCTATCAAACTGCCTGTCCCAGCTCTCACTGCTCAATGACACAACACTGCAAAGTACAAATTCTGAAGCCACACATTCTTGCGCTTGCATAATAACACCGTGTCACAATTCCCCAAATCAACAAAGCAAATTATCGCTGAACACGATAGCCTAGTTTTCACAATATGCTAGGTGGATGGCTGGAATCCCATAACACGCTGAATGGCACATGAGCCAATGCCATGTTAGCCTCAGACTGGCAAGTGTGTGATTCCAGTTTGTGTGACAACAATTCGGAGTTTTGTTGGCAGTGACAGCCAGCAAATGTTCCCTCTGCAGATGCTAAAGGAGCTTCCATTATAGTCTTTCCAGTAACAATTTAAATTGTTTTTGTTTCCCTAAGAAAGAACACACACACACACACACACACACACACAGAGAGAGACAGAGACAGAGACAGAGAGAGACAGAGGGAGACAGAGAGAGACACACATAGAGAGAGTGTGAGAGACAGAGAGGGAGACACATAGAGAGAGTGCGAGAGACAGAGAGGGAGACAGAGACAGACAGAGAGAAAGAGACACATAGAGAGAGTGCGAGAGACAGAGAGGGAGACAGAGACAGACAGAGAGAGAGACACATAGAGAGAGTGCGAGAGACAGAGAGGGAGACACATAGAGAGAGTGCGAGAGACAGAGAGGGAGACAGAGACAGACAGAGAGAAAGAGACACATAGAGAGAGGGAGAGAGACAGAGATGGAGACAGAGACAGACAGAGAGAGAGACACATAGAGAGAGTGCGAGAGACAGAGAGGGAGACAGAGACAGACAGAGAGAGAGACACATAGAGAGAGTGTGAGAGACAGAGAGGGAGACACATAGAGAGAGTGCGAGAGACAGAGAGGGAGACAGAGACAGACAGAGAGAGAGACACACACATAGAGAGGGAGAGAGACAGAGATGGAGACAGAGACAGACAGAGAGAGAGACACATAGAGAGAGTGCGAGAGACAGAGAGGGAGACAGAGACAGACAGAGAGAAAGAGACACATAGAGAGAGTGCGAGAGACAGAGAGGGAGACAGAGACAGACAGAGAGAGAGACACATAGAGAGAGTGCGAGAGACAGAGAGGGAGACACATAGAGAGAGTGCGAGAGACAGAGAGGGAGACAGAGACAGACAGAGAGAAAGAGACACATAGAGAGAGGGAGAGAGACAGAGATGGAGACAGAGACAGACAGAGAGAGAGACACATAGAGAGAGTGCGAGAGACAGAGAGGGAGACAGAGACAGACAGAGAGAAAGAGACACATAGAGAGAGTGCGAGAGACAGAGAGGGAGACAGAGACAGACAGAGAGAGAGAGACATAGAGAGAGTGCGAGAGACAGAGAGGGAGACACATAGAGAGAGTGCGAGAGACAGAGAGGGAGACAGAGACAGACAGAGAGAAAGAGACACATAGAGAGAGGGAGAGAGACAGAGATGGAGACAGAGACAGACAGAGAGAGAGACACATAGAGAGATTGCGAGAGACAGAGAGGGAGACAGAGACAGACAGAGAGAGACACATAGAGAGAGTGTGAGAGACAGAGAGGGAGACACATAGAGAGAGTGCGAGAGACAGAGAGGGAGACAGAGACAGACAGAGAGAAAGAGACACATAGAGAGAGGGAGAGAGACAGAGATGGAGACAGAGACAGACAGAGAGAGAGACACATAGAGAGAGTGCGAGAGACAGAGAGGGAGACAGAGACAGACAGAGAGAAAGAGACACATAGAGAGAGGGAGAGAGACAGAGATGGAGACAGAGACAGACAGAGAGAGAGACACATAGAGAGAGTGCGAGAGACAGAGAGGGAGACAGAGACAGACAGAGAGAGAGACACATAGAGAGAGTGCGAGAGACAGAGAGGGAGACAGAGACAGACAGAGAGAAAGAGACACATAGAGAGAGTGCGAGAGACAGAGAGGGAGACAGAGACAGACAGAGAGAGAGACACATAGAGAGAGTGTGAGAGACAGAGAGGGAGACACATAGAGAGAGTGCGAGAGACAGAGAGGGAGACAGAGACAGACAGAGAGAAAGAGACACATAGAGAGAGGGAGAGAGACAGAGATGGAGACAGAGACAGACAGAGAGAGAGACACATAGAGAGAGTGCGAGAGACAGAGAGGGAGACAGAGACAGACAGAGAGAGAGACACATAGAGAGAGTGTGAGAGACAGAGAGGGAGACACATAGAGAGAGTGCGAGAGACAGAGAGGGAGCCAGAGACAGAGAGAAAGAGACACATAGAGAGAGACAGAGAGACAGAGATGGAGACAGAGACAGACAGAGAGAGAGACACATAGAGAGAGTGCGAGAGACAGAGAGGGAGACAGAGACAGACAGATAGAGAGACACATAGAGAGAGTGCGAGAGACAGAGAGGGAGACAGAGACAGACAGAGAGAGAGACACATAGAGAGAGTGCGAGAGACAGAGAGGGAGACACATAGAGAGAGTGCGAGAGACAGAGAGGGAGACAGAGACAGACAGAGAGAAAGAGACACATAGAGAGAGTGCGAGAGACAGAGAGGGAGACAGAGACAGACAGAGAGAGAGACACATAGAGAGAGTGTGAGAGACAGAGAGGGAGACACATAGAGAGAGTGCGAGAGACAGAGAGGGAGCCAGAGACAGAGAGAAAGAGACACATAGAGAGAGACAGAGAGACAGAGATGGAGACAGAGACAGACAGAGAGAGAGACACATAGAGAGAGTGCGAGAGACAGAGAGGGAGACAGAGACAGACAGATAGAGAGACACATAGAGAGAGTGCGAGAGACAGAGAGGGAGACAGAGACAGACAGAGAGAGAGACACATAGAGAGAGTGCGAGAGACAGAGAGGGAGACACATAGAGAGAGTGCGAGAGACAGAGAGGGAGACAGAGACAGACAGAGAGAAAGAGACACATAGAGAGAGGGAGAGAGACAGAGATGGAGACAGAGACAGACAGAGAGAGAGACACATAGAGAGAGTGCGAGAGACAGAGAGGGAGACAGAGACAGACAGAGAGAGAGACACATAGAGAGAGTGTGAGAGACAGAGAGGGAGACACATAGAGAGAGTGCGAGAGACAGAGAGGGAGACAGAGACAGACAGAGAGAAAGAGACACATAGAGAGAGGGAGAGAGACAGAGATGGAGACAGAGACAGACAGAGAGAGAGACACATAGAGAGAGTGCGAGAGACAGAGATGGAGACAGAGACAGACAGAGAGAGAGACACATAGAGAGAGTGCGAGAGACAGAGAGGGAGACAGAGACAGACAGAGAGAGAGACACATAGAGAGAGTGCGAGAGACAGAGAGGGAGACAGAGACAGACAGAGAGAGAGACACACATAGAGAGAGGGAGAGAGACAGAGAGGGAGACAGAGACAGACAGAGAGAGAGACACATAGAGAGAGTGCGAGAGACATAGAGGGAGACAGAGACAGACAGAGAGAGAGACACACACATAGAGAGGGAGAGAGACAGAGATGGAGACAGAGACAGACAGAGAGAGAGACACATAGAGAGAGTGCGAGAGACAGAGAGGGAGACAGAGACAGACAGAGAGAGAGACACATAGAGAGAGGGAGAGAGACAGAGATGGAGACAGAGACAGACAGAGAGAGAGACACATAGAGAGAGTGCGAGAGACAGAGAGGGAGACAGAGACAGACAGAGAGAGAGACACATAGAGAGAGGGAGAGAGGGAGAGAGGGAGAGAGGGAGACAGACAGAGAGAGAGACACATAGAGAGAGGGAGAGAGACAGAGAGGGAGACAGAGACAGACAGAGAGAGACACACATAGAGAGAGGGAGAGAGACAGAGAGAGAGAGAGACATAGAGAGAGGGAGAGAGACAGAGATGGAGACAGAGACAGACAGAGAGAGAGACACATAGAGAGAGTGCGAGAGACAGAGAGGGAGACAGAGACAGACAGAGAGAGAGACACATAGAGAGAGTGCGAGAGACAGAGAGGGAGACAGAGACAGACAGAGAGAGAGACACACATAGAGAGAGGGAGAGAGACAGAGAGGGAGACAGAGACAGACAGAGAGAGAGACACATAGAGAGAGTGCGAGAGACATAGAGGGAGACAGAGACAGACAGAGAGAGAGACACACACATAGAGAGGGAGAGAGACAGAGATGGAGACAGAGACAGACAGAGAGAGAGACACATAGAGAGAGTGCGAGAGACAGAGAGGGAGACAGAGACAGACAGAGAGAGAGACACATAGAGAGAGGGAGAGAGACAGAGATGGAGACAGAGACAGACAGAGAGAGAGACACATAGAGAGAGTGCGAGAGACAGAGAGGGAGACAGAGACAGACAGAGAGAGAGACACATAGAGAGAGGGAGAGAGGGAGAGAGGGAGACAGACAGAGAGAGAGACACATAGAGAGAGGGAGAGAGACAGAGAGGGAGACAGAGACAGACAGAGAGAGACACACATAGAGAGAGGGAGAGAGACAGAGAGAGAGAGAGACATAGAGAGAGGGAGAGAGACAGAGATGGAGACAGAGACAGACAGAGAGAGAGACACATAGAGAGAGTGCGAGAGACAGAGAGGGAGACAGAGACAGACAGAGAGAGAGACACATAGAGAGAGGGAGAGAGGGAGAGAGGGAGACAGACAGAGAGAGAGACACATAGAGAGAGGGAGAGAGACAGAGAGGGAGACAGAGACAGACAGAGAGAGACACACATAGAGAGAGGGAGAGAGACAGAGAGGGAGACAGAGACAGACAGAGAGAGAGAGACACATAGAGAGAGGGAGAGAGACAGAGATGGAGACAGAGGGGGACAGAGAGAGAGAGAGAGACAGAGAGGGGGGAACAGACAGACAGACAGACAGACCAGAGACAGAGAGAGAGAGAGAGACAGAGAGAGAGAGACGGGGGGGAACGGAGACAGAGAGACAGACAGAGGGAGACAGAGAGACAGAGAGGGAGACAGAATGAGAGAGGTAGAAGAGACACACAGAGAGAGACAAAGAGAGAAACAGAGAGACAGAGAGAGAGACACAAAGAGAGAGAGAGACAGAGAGAGGGGGAACAGAGAGACAAACAGACAGACAGACATTGAGTCCCATCTGATCAGCTGGATCTCCTTTTGTTGTCCTGCACAGGAGAACGGAGCTGGAAAGCAGGTTAATGAGGTGGGGAGGGAATGGGGATTTTATGGTATTCTCCCCCTGCCACATCCACCAAGCCATGCCATGCCAACAAGCCACACTCACAGAACCGATAGTAAACTTTTCTGAATCCCACCACTGGGTCAACCTCTTCTCCAAAGCACCTGAAGGCAGGACAAAGAAGCACTGGAACTACAGACTTTTAGCTGTACAATTTGGGATGAACACCCTTGGAATGGTGGGGGAGGTAGGAATGGATTTCCAGAGGAAAAATTGCAGACTATAGGAACCAAAAGCACTACTCAGGTGACTCTGAGGTCACAGATAAACCTCCAGGTGGCCTCAATGACCCTCTAAAAAGGATGCAAATGACCAGCTGTCTGCAAGGAGTATCAATCCTTCCATTCCTCACCATCCAATCAGAGGTGAAGAAGCTTCTTGGATAAACGTCTTTTCTTTTGAAACGAAAGGAAAAACGAGAAAAAACGAGAAAGTCCAGTTGCTTCCTGAAAAAGCACCTTTGGGACAACCATGACATGGATGACTGAGAATCTCTACAGACTTTTAGCTATACAATTTTGGATGATGTGGGAGTAGGAATGGATTTCCAGAGGACAAAATTGCAGATTACAGGAACCATTTGCACTACTCAGGTGACCCTGAGGACACAGAGAAACCTCCAAGTGGCCTCAAGGACTCTCTAAAAAGGATGCAAATGAGCAGCTATCTGCAAGGAATATAAATCCTTCCATTTCCTCACCCTCCAGTCAGAGTTGAAGAAGCTTCTTGGAGGAGAAGTGAAACATCTTCAAAAGTAAAAACAAGAAAGTCCAGTTGCCTTCTGAAAAAAGCCTCTGGGACAACCATGACCTGGACAACTGCGTCCATAATTTAACAGCTGCAGTGATTCACTAAACAATGGTGGCAAGAAAGACCGTAAAATGGGGCAAAACCCACTGAACAAATGCCTCACTTAACAACATATATTTGGGGCTCAATTGTGGTCATAAGATGAGGACTACCTGTATAACTCTAAGTGCTATTGCTATAAGGTTTCCTCCCCAAGCAGGGGGTTGGACTAGATGACCTACAAGGTCCCTTCCAACCCTGTTAAATCTGTTAAAAAGATCCCTTTCCAACTCTATTATTCTGTTCAATCATAAATTGTATTATTAATCCAAAAATCTAGGGAAATGCTTCACATTTAAATACATGAATCTGAAATCTTAAGAAGTACAGGGCTAATTTCACTAGACAATCTATTCAGATACATCAAAAGCCAGGTGCTCAACCTCCATAGCAAATTTTCTCCATTCTAATTTCAGAAGCATCCACCATTAACTTGATTTCCCAATCAAGTTCTTGGGGGGGGGGGGTTCTTTCTTTGCTGGTGTTGAAAAAGAAAGATGTGATTTTTAAATTTATTTTTTTTCACCAACTAACTTTTCCCAAAACCTTGACACACAGTACAATACATCGATTCCAATTATCATTCTCAGCACTTTTCACATTAATTCTCCACCATCTGACCCTCTTCAACTGTGATTATTTCCATGAAGAGTTTGAATATCATTAAACTCTTCTCACTGACTGCATTAACTTTTTTTTTTTTTAAAAAGGTAATTTGATTAATTTCATAAGCTGGGATAGATGGATATTTAATGCCTCACGGAATTTGGGCATTATCAATGCTTTGCAGCAACCAGATTTGAAAGATAAATTTGGTCCTTGGAGAGCCAGGTGAAAAAAAATAAAACAAAACAAAAGTTCCTGGAAGGATTTCAAGTTATTTTTTGAAGCTTTAAAAACAGCTAGTGAAAATGGTTTCCCCAGAATAACAAACAGATTGCTCTTTAGCATCCTTCAACATCAACCAGCAATAGCAACTTTTCATGGCACAATCCTAATGTTTCTTTTTCACAAAGCACAGTGAGGTTGGAAAAAAAAAAGGGGACAGGGCTTATTCAACTGATAAACCATCTCCAACAACTTGGATAGTAGCCTTTGAGTTACAACCATTACCGTGTTTCTCCGAAAATAAGACCCTGTCTTTTTTTTTGCCACCAATGCTCACTGATGATGTTATCTAGTTGGGTAATGAAACGTCTACAAGAATATGACCAAACTCCTCAAAGTTCGATAGGCTTGTGAGTAAGCTGCCTTCCTTTCAGGTTGCAGTCTAACCAATAAATTGAAGATGGTCTCTCCAAACTTAAGACTCCGAAGAGCAGGCCTAGGGAAGGAGATGGATGGGTCTGAGAGAAATTCAGAGTCTTGAGTCCTAGCCTAAGCAAATCTTCCAACTGACAGAATGACAGGTTCTGGAACTGAGATATATTGCTGAGAGAGAGGCAAAGATTAACAGCCTACAGGTACAGCTAACCCACAGTATAAATTACCAGAAATCAACTTGCTTTGAGCATTAAAGAGAACTTAAAGCTAAATTGTAATCCTAAAGAAGATCTTGTTCTCAGCTTGCTTTGAAGTGGTAAAATAAAAGCTTGTTTTATTCTTGGTTCAAGCATTAGTTAAAAAGGAAGAAAAAATTTATTGTGTATTACAGGCACTCCTGAAAAAGGGTTCAGGAGAGCCCATAGTTAAGATTCTGTGCAGTTCAGAAAACCCCCAAATCCCACTCCTGGTTGAGGAGTGTCTGTACTACACAATAATTTCCCCCCCCCCCCTTTTAACTAAGAATAAAACTAACGTGGCTTGGTGGGCATGACAGGGGAAGGATCAGGGGTGGGATTCAAATTTTTAACAGCTGGTTCTGTGGGCGTGGCTTAGGTGGTGGGCATGGCTTGGTGATCATGTTATTGGCTGGGCGTGGCCAACTCAATATCACTCACATCGAGGCATGCATCTCCTCACCTGGCGTCTCATGACTGTGGGGATGCTGCAACAGTGGTAAGTGTGAAAAATGGTCATAAGTCACTTTTTTCAGTGCCATTGTAACTTTGAATGGTCACTCCACACAAGAAAAATACCAGCAAAGGAGAGAAAAAAAAACTCCAGAGATGTTCCTGAGACAGGAAGTCTAGTCCTGCCAAGAATGCAATAAGGGTTAAAAGAGAGGCAGTTTCTGTAAGCAACACCAGAATGTTTCCTTCCTGCCTTCCTTACAGGATTAGGCTAGTAATTTCTTCTAGCAACTGGTTCTCCGAACTGCTTAGAATGTTAACAACCAGTTCTAGCGAATAGGTGCGAACTGATAGAATCCCATCCCTGGGAAGGATGCTGTAAAATCTCCATTCCCACCCCACCCCACTAACCTGCTTTCCAGTGCTGTTATCCTGTGCAGGTCAACCAAAGAAGACTCAGCTGGGACTCAATGGGAGGCAGAGGTGAGATGGGGGTAGGGGGGCCAGTCAGAGGTGGGATTTGTCGGTTCTCCAAACGACTCAAAATGTCTGCTACCGATTTTCCAGAACTGGTCAGAACCGTCTGAATACCTCCTCTGGATCCCCTTGATTAGAAGTATCTCCCACTCCCAAGCAATCTTTGTAATGCATGATTTGTCCACCGGGCAACATGCTGCATTCCACTTCATTTCCGAAATGTTTTTGACATATGATGAATGTACCATATAGTTGGTCTTTTACCTTCTTTTTTCCTTTCTCTGCTTTGTGTGGTGCATGCAGGCATCTTCCAATAAATGTTTGTGGTAGTGGTGGGATTCAAATTTATTTTTACTACCAGTTCTGTGGGCGTGGCTTGGTGGGGATGGCTTGGGAAGGATACTGCACAATCCCCATTCCCTCCCCACCCCACTAACCTGCTTTCCAGCTCCATTCTCCTGAGCAGGGCAGCCAAAGAAGAGCCAGCCAATCAGCTGGGACTCAATGGGAGGCAGAGAATTGATGGGGGCGGGGCCAGCCAGAGGTGGGATTTGCTAGTTCTCTGAACTATTCAACATTTCCGCTACCGGTTCTCCAGAACTGCTCAGAACCTGCTAAATACCACCTCTGGTTTGTCAGTAGTACCCATTCTGCCTGAATTGTCCAATTGTTTAGCTGGCTGGGTACTAAAGTGAGTTCTCATCCTGCCACATGGCGTTTTGACACACACTATTTTTGTATGACATTGGATGGTTACAGTTGAAACTAAGAATGTGTGGAGTGTTAGTGACCTTACCATAAACTGGTTTCGAGGCTTCCATCTTCTAAAAATCGGAATTGTCTAGCTATTTCTTCCTCCATTGTGAATTGTATGTCTGAAGTTCAGTAGATATGGAAGTCTTTCAGTGTGTTTCTTTTGATGGTGACACATGAATCGTCCATGAATTGTCACCCAAATTTAAGTGCGTAATTTTGAAATGTGGGGTGTTCTAATTCACATAAAGCAACTGATATCATTTTGAACCGTCATTAGAAGGTTTGGTTCTAAGTCAAGAGCTACCTCTCTGCAACCGATTTGATTGTGAGATTGTTGAATTTCCTTCCATTTGGAATGTAAAAAGGTGCTTAATCTTGCAAGACTGAATATTCATGTTGCCTCCTTAATCACAGCCTCCCTGATTATCATGCTGGAGGCATTCTATTTCTGTTTAAATTATTGCAGCTTCTTTTAAATGTGCATATTTAGTTAAAAATCATCCAATGCAAACTTAAAGTTAAATGTGAAAATGAACATCGCCTTTCCACATGACACTGGGAACATCCTGTTCTAAAATTTCTCATCCTATTTCCTAGGGTTTTTAAAGTGAAATTTTGTACTCTTGTAACCAACAGAAACTAACCAGCAAGGCAAATCATCAGGGTCAGTCACCTATCTAAATACAGAAGTAAAACTCCATACATACTGAATGATTTTATAAAAAAGGATTTTATAAATCTAATGACCTTACAAAACCCAGTCTGAAAAATGTTCAGTAGCTAGTACAGAGGAAGAAAACCAGCTTTTTCACAATTGTGATAGTATACAAGCCACTGGTGTATTAGTAAGGACTAGCTGCAGGCAAATTAAGCATCCTTTGAATTTTATTACCAGGTAGTCTACAGCTCATGATAAAACATGGTTTTATGGCTGCTTTATGTGAATCACAAGTTATAACATTTCCTCTTTAGCTATTCCATAAAATGCTCCTTGTATTTACTGAGCCAAGGAGCCTTTGAAAGAAAAACAGGGACGTTAAAACAGTCAAAGCCTCAAATTATAATATTGTAGTGCATGGTTCGCTAAATTCATGGATGTCTTTGAATTGCAAGCAATTTAAGCGGTTCTTCTCCCATGGCCTTCTGAAAACAAACAGACAAGAATGCTCATTGGATCTGGATGGGTCTCAGCCTTTATCAATGCACTTCTGCTTAGATATAAGAACTGATCAGAGGCGGTATTCAGCAGGTTCTGACCAGTTCTGCAGAATCGGTAGCGGAAATTTTGAGTCATTCAGAGAACTAGCAAATACCATTTCTAACTGCCCCTCCATCTATTCTCTGGCTCCAAGTCCCAGCTGGTTGCCCTGCACAGGAGAACAGAGCTGAAAAGCAGGTTAGTGGGGTTGGGAGGGAATGGGATTTTGCAATATCCTTCCCCTGGAGTGGGGTGGGAATGGAGATTTTACAGTATCCTTCCCTTGCCACGCCCACCAAGCCACACCACGCCTACCAAGCCATGCCCCCAGAACCAGTAGTAAAAATTTTGGAATTCCACCACTGGAGCTGATGCCTCTTGAATTCCTAGCTAGTTCAGTTGTTGGTCCAGCTACAAAGGTATTGGGGAAGTAAAGCATTTGATAAAGTAGACCACAATCTACTTCTTGGCAAGCTACGGTAGTAAAATGTGGGATAGACAGCACCACCATCATGTGGGTTTGTAACTGGCTGACAAATCATACTCAAAGTGTAGTCCTTAATGGAACAACATCTACATGGAGGGAAGTAAGCAGTGGGGAACCACAAGGTTCAGAGTTGTAGAACCACTACTAAGTTGCTAAGTTGTAGCTCCAACATTTTTGAAGGCTATCAGTGGGGTCTTTGGTACTCTCTGAGCTTAATTGTTTTCTTATAGACATTTCATTACCCAACTAGGTAACGTCATCCGTGCTAAAAGAGATTCCTTCTCCTTTTTGTAATTTCAATATAATTTCCTTTTTCTTTTTGTAATTTATATGCTAGCCACTTCCCTGGTTTATTTGCCAATTCTTTTTTTTTTTTGGCTTTACATAATCCAGTTTTATTTCCATTTCTTTCAATATTCAGATAATTGTCATTGTAAAAGCTTAATTTGTTGAGGAATACGTACTTATCTTCTCTGGAAATTTAATTCTTTTTCTTTCTTTCAAATCAGCCCTAAATTGTCCATCAAATCAAAGAAAACTTTTGTTTATCCTAAATGATTTTAATATTATTCACAGAAGTTTGATCCAGTTTTGAGGAGATCACTCCATTTCAACCCTCCATTAAACACTGATTTTCGTAAGAGAAACCTACTGATCTCTTTATAAGTGATTTATAAAAGAATTATTTATCCTTATTTGGGCATGAATTGCCAGCATCAAAGTCCCATGCAAATTAAATTCCAACCCAACAAATCTCCCATGCTTATCCTTCAATATGAGTTCTAATTTTAATTGAAGATTTACAGATAGAACAAGCCCACTTTTTGTGTGTTTTTGCTGAAATAAATTCTTCATTTTTGTAAATAAAATATTTTTATGTCCTTTTTTTCTGATAGGTGTCTCTTGCAGGCAAATTAGATCTTGTTTTAATTTCTTTCAAATAATGGTTTTCCCACCCTCTTTTGAGGAGCATTGGCTCCATTTATAGTTCACATGAAACATTTGTAATCCATAAATATAAAAGACCACAGGAAAAAAACCCATACAAATTTAAAGGCCTTTAAAACAAGACAGTATGAGTTGGCCATATGCCCAGACTTTCTATCTTGAAATAAACTAAAAAGAGTAACAAAAACGAATGTGGACACAGAGGCTTTTAAAATAAGACTTTTTAAAAGGCATCTGTAGACAGATTCAAACTTTTCCCACAACAGATTCCATGGAAGGAAATAAAATACAATCAGGCTTATCCATCAGCAGATTTTCAAGGTAATGTAGAGAGGCCTCTGCATTCAAAGGATTACTGAATCTGTCAATCTGAAATGGACAATTAACACAGAATGCAGCTGGAAAACATACAAAATATTGAACTTGTATTGATCTGGCAAGACTTCAAGCTTTTTTGCAAATAACTTTCTTTGGCAACTTCTTTAGTAAAATCAGAATAAATGCTTTGGCTAAAACTCCACTTTGAAGGCGCCTTTAATGATTGCAGATGAATTATACATAAAATCAGTTATCTTGAGGTGCTGTGGTGGTGCAGTGGTTAGAATGCAGTATTGCAGGCGAACTCTGCTCACTGCCAGAAGTTCGATCCTCACCGGCTCAAAATTGATTCAGCCTTCCATCCTTCCAAGGTCAGTAAAATGAAGACCCAGATTGTTGGAGGCAATATGCTGACTCTGTAAACTTCTTAGAGATGACTGGAAAGAAGCAGTATATAAGTCTAAGTGTTATTGCTAAATGCTATCTTGTGGTAACAGGAAGGAATTGCACAAGAATAATATTGAAGCTAGTTCCACTCTTCCTGAATATTAAAAGCATCTTAATCACATGATCAATCTAAGACTGGAAAATCCATTCTCATAGGAAGGAAACCCCCCCCCCAATAATCTTGTTTTGAATATTATTATTTTTTTCTAGCATATCAGCTCTCGTCCTCATTTTTGTGTTTTCTGCAAATTTGATAAGCATTCTTTTATCTCCAAGTTATTAATAAAAATGTTTAAAAAACAAAGATGAGAATGAAACAACTTACTCTAGTCTGATGTAAAACCTCTGAGGAGCTCTCTTGAGCACAATGATTGAATTGAATCAGTTATCTATTTGCTTAATTCCCATGCCATCCATCCAACACTTAACTAGTTTCAAATTAGAATGTTATGGTGAGGTTTTGTTCAAATGCGTTGTGGAAATCAAGATATATTATATCTGCAGCATTCCCACAATCTACTAAGAAAATAGATCTTTTTCTTCAGATATGAAGCCAATAAAATCAGGTAGCACTTTTCCTAGAATGAATTTCAGCCCAACATGGGGAAAATATAGACAACAACATTCCTCCGTGGTTAAAAAAGAAATCCACTGCTGGCTTTTCAAATTTGATGGATCCCACCTGCAACTTGATAAAGTACAAGGAAGGAAGGAAGGACCTCCAGCACAGTTCTTACCCGGTTGCTGATTTCTTCGTGGCGGCCATTGCTGACCGCCGCTCCACCGCCTTGGGAAAAAGGGGTTTTTCCGGAGAAGGGGGGGGTCTGCGATGCCCCCACCTCCCTAACCGGCTCCCCTCTATCTTCAGCTGTCCCTACAGGGCAGCCTTAACCCCCTGACCCATCTGGATCGGGGGTACCTCGACAGCTAGCCAGCAGGAATCGCGAGCTGTCGCGAATTCCTGCTGCCCCGAAGCCACGCAAACCGGAAGTATTTTTGACTCCCCAGCGCAGATAATAATTACACAACCTTTTCAATGAAAGCAACAAAGCAGCTTCATATCACTGCCAAAGAGTTGGAAGGTTGTAAATATGAAGCAATAGAGGGCATTGTAAATTACTGTTTACAGCTAGACAAATAAATGACTGTCTTGGAAAACGATTCTACTTGTACGGCTAAAGATTAAAAGGCATATTTGTGGCAGCAATCTAAGGTCTTAAAATAACCCTTTAAAATAGCACCATTGTGGTGCTTCAGCTTCATTCTTACTAAGCCTATTTAAATCATATCAATTATTTAACACAACCTGTAATTTATCAGCCCAAACAATCTATGTGAGGCTAAGTACACGTTATACAGAAATGTCTGTAAGTGAGCCCTGACATGGTTTCGTTTAAAAGTACAGTTTTTCCCCCGATTGAGGAAAACAGCGTATAGCCTCTGATTTATCCCACGAATGCCGTAAGATAATTATTATGAATAGCAAATAGATTATTTTAGTGACTGCTACATCAATATTTACAGTAATTGAACTATAGGTTTTAATATTTTAATTGAGGCTTTGGGGTTTATAGAATTATAGAATAACAGAGGTGAAAGGGACCTTAGAGATCTTCTAGCCAAACCCACTACTCTAGCAGGAGACTCTATACCAGGGGTGTCAAACTTGCAGCCTGTGGTCCGGATATATCACACACTGGCCATGCTCACGCCTGGTTTAGCATCGCGGTATGTCACGTGACGATGCCATGACGACCTAAGTTTGACATCCCTGCTCTATACCATTTCAGAAAAATAGCTGATCAGTCTCTTCTTAAAAACCTCCAGTGTTGGAACATTCACAACTTCTAGTGGCAAGTTGTTCCACTGATTGATTGTTCTCACTGTCAGGAAATCTCTCCTTAGTTCTAGGTTGCTTCTCTCCTTGGTTAGTTTCCCTCCATTGCTTCTAGACCTGCCTCCTGGTGCTTTGGAGAATAGCTGGACTCCCTCTTCTCTGGGACAGCTCTTCAAATATTGGAACACTGCTATCATCTCACCCCCCAGTCCTTCTTGTTGTTAGATTAGACATACCCAGTTCCTGGACCCCTTCATCGTATGTTTTATTATATTATATATGTAAGCTAGTTCTTCAAAGGCATTGTACAAACTACCGAAAAATTGATTTTAACCATCCAATGCTTCATATTAATTTTAATAAATGACTGTTTGAAAAGGTCGGCATGTATATGCGGCAACTCACACTACATTAAAATTAAAGGGGCAAGCATAAGTCTGCTCGTATCTTCTGAAAGCAACTGAAGGAACTGAAAAATAAGGAACATTCTATCAGCCCACAAAGCTGGAACAACAAATTTTCCTTCCTTCCTTCCTTCCTTCCTTCCTTCCTTCCTTCCTTCCTTCCTTCCTTCCTTCCTTCCTTCCCACAGTCTGGAGATCAATCCTGATTGGCTCAAGGTTGACAGCCTTCCATCCTTCTGAGCTTGGTAAAATGAGGATTCTTTCTTTCTTTCTTTTTCTTTCTTTCCTTCTTTCCTTTCTTTCTTTCTTTTCTTTCTTTCTTTCTTTCTTTCTTTCTTTCTTTCTTTCTTTCTTTCTTTCCTTTTCTTTCCTTTTCTTTCTTTCTTTCTTTCTTTCTTTCTTTCTTTCTTTCTTTCTTTCTTTCTTTCTTTCTTTCTTCCTTTCTTTCTTTCTTTCCTTCCTTCTCTTTCTTTTTTCTTTCTCTCTCTCTCTTTCTCCCTCCCTCCCTCCCTTCATTGGTAATATGAAGTACCTCCCCCAATGGTGCAGGTTTTCACAGGGATAATTTAATTTGCATAAGCAAATTAAAATGGATTGCTATCAGCTTGATGAAATGTATTTTTTTTCTTGCTCTTTCACAGCTATAGGTAGGACATACACTTGTTGTCTTCTTTAAAAAAAGCATTCAAGTACCTTTTCGAGAATCTTCGATGCTGCGCTATAAACTGTACAATTTTAGAGACAGATTGTGAACAAGGTGACTCTTGTGCATTGAGCTGGGAATGGGAATGACCCTAAAAAGCTTTCAGCTTAGGAATGCAAACCTGGCAAGCTGTAAGTTCACAACTTGTTCCTCTCTGGTTTGTGAAGGTTATGATAATACATCTCTTTTCCAAGTACAAGTCTCTCCACATGTCATCCTTAGTGAGGTGTGCAAACTAGGCTCCACATTTCCTGCGTTGGGTGAGATCGTAGCTCTCTCCTTCTGTCCTGGCCCCTTTTTACAGAGGCACGATTGAGAGCGTTTTAACAAACTGCATCCCTGTTTGGTTGGGTGGCTGCAGTGCCTCAGATAGAAAGTTCCTACAGAGAGTGGTGAGGACAACCGAGAAGATTATCAGAAGTTTGCTTCCTGTCATTCACGATACTGCTTATAAGTGCTATGTGCTTAGAGCTCAAAGCCTTGTTAGAGACCCACACACACCCACTTCACAGTCTGTTTCTTTTGCTCCCCTCTGGGAGGAAGTCTTAAAGTATTTCTAGCAAGACTTCCACATTTCTGTAACAGCCGAAAATGAAGGTCTGCAGCCCGTTTTCACTAGCAGAGTGCTCAGGTCACCACAGGTGCCCCCACTCGTGGTGACATGAGTGACATCAAGCTGGCCACGCCCACCCCCAGACCTCCTGAGGTCAAACACAACCCTGATGCGACTCTCAATGGAATCTAGTTTGATACAACTGTTCTAAGTCTTAACTGGGGTCAGCACTCTTCAATACCTTCATTAACGACAGATGAGGGAATAGAAGGGGAACTTACCAAATTTGCAGATGATACTAAGAATAGCTAACACCCAAGAAGACAGGCTCAAGATCCAGGTGGGCCTTGACAGACTAGAACACAGGGCCATATCTAACAAAATGAAATTCAATGTAGAGAAAACTAAAGTCTTACACTTAGGCAAGAAAAACCAAAAGTACACATATAGACTGGGTGAAACCAGGCTCAATAGCAGGAATTGTGAGAGGGATCTTGGAGTCTTAGTGGACAACCAGCTAAATATGAGCCAGCAGCGTGCGGCAGCAGCTGAAAAAGCCAATGCAATCTTAAGTTGCATTAACAGAGGGATACCATCAAGATCAAGTGTACCACTCTATAAAGCCTTAGTAAGAGCACGCCTAGAGTACTGCATCCAGTTTTGTTCACCACATTATAAAAAAGGTGTTGAGACTCTAGAAAAAGTACAGAGAAGACCAACAAGGATGATTAGGGGACTGGAGACTAAAACATATGAAGAACAGTTACAAGAACTGGGCTTGGCAAGTCTAGTGAAGAGAAGGACCAGGGGAGACATGATAGCAGTCTTTCAATATTTGAGGGGTGCCACAGAGAGGAGGAAGGGGTCAAGCTATTTTCTAAAGCACCTGTAGGCCAGACAAGGAATAATGGATGGAAACTGAAGAAGGAGATATTCAACCTGGAAATAAGGAGAAACTTTCTGACAGTGAGAACAATCAACCCATGGAATAGAAGTTGCCCTCAGAAGTTGTGGGAGCGCCATCACTTGAGACTTTCAAAAAAAGATTAGACTCCCATCTGTCAGAAATGGTGTAAGATCTCTTGCTTGGGCGGGGGTTTGGACTAGATGACCAAGAAGACCCCTAGTTATTTACTCCAACTGAGTTGCATTTAATCGCCCTACTATTAAAAAGTAGTTCACTGGGTATGTACAGTAGGGGAATCAATCTTGATGAAAGTGAAAATACAGTGGAACTTTGTGCTTTAATTTAAACTATTTTCCTGGAGTACGTGTAATGAGGTGTACTGAATAAATTTTAAAGAAAACCAGGCTAACAATTATGATCTGACAGAGAAAACATCACAGGAATTTATTTTATTAATTGCCCACTGAATTCTTCTATCAAAGTCTGCGGATATTCGGCGGAGAGCTCTCCTGAATTATTGGCTTTTTTAAAATGGGAATGCACACCATGTATCTGTGCAAATTACTTTAACTATGATCAATTGACTACTTAGAGCTTTTGTGGAAATGAAGCTCCATAAATTGCACTCTTCATTATTTAAACAAGGATTCTTGTTTCCAAAGTCCTTTAGCCAGCATTGTTTAATTAATCCACACACCACCTTTCTATTAGCCCCATAAATCACCAAGAATAACCATTCACAACAATTGTAATCGGGAAACAAATGATTCCTTAATGGAAAGCAGTCCCACTAACACAGTTCAGCAACATCCAACATAAATCAATTATCAGATCAAATTAAGTTATGATTCTTGGGTTTAGTTCTGTGGTTTGCAAAATAATAATAATCCAAAAACACAGCGAACAGTCACATGAAATGCAATATGAAATTTATTAAAAAGCAACAATATTAGCAACAGCATTAAATTTGCAAAAAAAAGCACTTGAAGGACTCTCAGACTATGAGGAACAAAGTGGGCTTTCATGTGTTTTGCATTCCATCTTAACTACTCAGCCATAAAGCCCAGACCAATGGAGGATGCAGTAATGATTGTCCTTCTGAAACTCTGTCCCATCCGGGACACAGATTCTTGGTCACCTCTCTTACTAAGGCCCTTCTCCCTCGATTGTGCAGTTTGACCGGGTGGCCAGCTCTTGGAAGAATCCTGGCTGTGCCAAACTTCTTCCATTTGAGAATTATAGAACCTTCAGTGCATCAGAAATTGTATTGTAGCCTTACCCAGATCTGTGTCTTTGCAATAAACCTATCTTTGAGATCTGCAGGCAATTTCTTTGTGGTTTTTGCTCTGCTACAGGATTCATTGTCGGCTGTGACACCTGTTCTGTCCTCGACCTTCCCAAAAAGCACTAAGTCAATTCTGACCCCCGGCAAAAACCTCTTTTATTACATTAATGTGAATATTATTTCATTCACAGTCAGCCAACGGCTTGACAAACAGTCATACAAAGATATACTAATTAGCTCACACCTTTATCAATCCTGGAACGGTGCCCGGTAAATAGTTCCACACTCAGTGCTGAGAGGGAAGGGCTGGGTTATACAGACAAAGCTCCATGAGGCTGGAACAAACAAATGAACGAACGAATGAACGAGTGAGTTGTTTCCTGAAAAAGGGTCCCCTTTTGCTTTTGAATCCTGATGGGAGGGGCCATTCATCGTCCACCTGTGCCCTTACTCCCACATCGACCTTGAGTTCTTAATTGTGCCTTCCTTTTGGCAGCTTTGCACATGTACAGGCTGGGAACCAGTTCCAGAAGTTTCCCTGTCTCACTGTTGTCTAAGCCTGAAGGCAGCTGATGACTGCCAGCCTGCCCTGGCCCCATCTCTGTCTCTGATGCAGAACCCTCATCCAAGCCTTCCTCAGCCTCCAGGACTGGCCCTCCCCAACCTCCTCACTACTGTCTGATTGCTGCCAGCTCCGCCAGCTGCCGGCAGGCCACAACAACACCTTTTGTAGGGGTGGGAGTGCTTTTCCAAATCATGTCCAATCAATTTAATTTACCACAGGATGACTCCATTCAGGGTGTAGAAACATGTCAGCAATAATCAAGAGAAATGGGAGGCACTAGAGCTAAATTTCATGTGTTATTGTAGAACAGGAGTATCAAACTCGATTTCACTGAGGGCCGCATCAGGGTTGTGTTTGATCTTGATGGGGGCGAGTGGGCGTAGATGGTGTGGGCATGGCCACCTCAACATCCGAGAGCCCCTACCAGCGAAAAAGTTTTCGCTGGCAGAGGCACCACGTGTCATGCCGCTGTTGGAATCTGATTCTGAGGGAGAGGTGGAACAGCTGGAAGGGAATGGGAGTGTGGCTCCAGTGGCTGTGGAAGAAACTGGGGAAGGGCACAGTCCACCTGGGCATTCAGAGGAAGACCTAGGCCCACCCCCTCTTCATCCTAGGGCACGCAGGAGGAATGGATAAGGGAGCAACATGGGTTATGGGGGAGAAAAAGGCCCTGATTCCCTTCATTAGCTGCTGCTGGGAAAACAGGATAGAGGGTGTTTGCGGACAGCTCCTTGCTGGAAGCAAAGCATGAATTATCTTTTTTTGTCAAGTTTTATCTGGGTTCTGGTGTCCTCCCAACTGTGTGTGCTTCGTTATCTTTTGGAAGTCTGCAATTCGTTAACCTGCCCTGTCTTGTTAATTGCTGTAGCATGGTTTGTGTTGGTTTTTATTTATAATTTATATATACTTCGGGTTCGGACTGAATTTCTTCCCTTTAAAAACTGTTCTTGGGAGTTTTTTCTCCAGCCGATGATAACTGAACATTGGGGGCCAAGTTGGAGATATTAAAGTGACTTTACTTATTTTTGTGACTTCGTTGCTTTTGTGCCACTTCCCGGGTCATCACACCATGGGCCAGTTTCCAGGGTGGCCCTGTGGACCAGATCTAAGCACCCCATGGGCAGGATCCTCCCACAGGCCTTGAGTTTGACACTCCTGTTGTAGAAGGTCTGGAGATCTATGCCAATCTGATATTTCAGTTTATTTATTTTTTAATAAATGTACAGACATTCCTAAAATTGTCCTTTTGCTTTGACATCATGAGGTTCTGAATGTAGATGAATGAGGGGAAAAAATGAATTTCAATAACTATAGCATAACAAAATTGATAAAAGGGAAGGAGGTCTGAATACTTTCTGAATATGCTGTCTATTCCTTTTTCTTGTGATTGGAACTGAATTGGAGAAGCAATTGATCTTGGCTCAAGCCTGCAATGGAACGTAAAATACAGTTTATCATTAAAATGATCAGACAGTTACATTTTCATCTAAATTAGAGAAATGAACCATGCAACATATAATTATAAGACTTATTTCTCAAGGCTGGGTTCTTTCTCATACTTCAATTTATTGTCTGATTTGTTTCACTGGATAAAAAAAATGATGGATCAAAAGGGACAACAATAATGAGTGAAAAATTCAGTGGGGAAAAAGATAATGTATTGATCATATTAGTATAAATAACATCATGCTCTCCAAAGCCATTCAGTCAAAACATCCAGCAGAGAGACAGCATTAATAGCATTTACCATTATTAAAATTAATAATATTAATCATTCTTCATGTGTTTTAGGCTGGAGGACTTAGGTTTGTAGTTGCAGGACTTAGGTTTGTTTAGACTAGTGAAAAGAAGGACTGGGGTGATGATAGTAGTGTTCCAATATTTAAGCGGATACCACAAAGAAGAGGGAGTCCAGCTATTCTCCAAAGCACCTGAAGGCAGGAGAAGAAACCATGGATGGAAACTAATCAATGAAAGGACCAACCTAGAACTAAAAGAAACTTCCTAACAGAGAAAATAATTAACCAGTGGAACAGTTGGCTACCAGAAGTTGTGGGTGCTCCATCACTGGAAGCTTTTAAGAAGAGATTAGACAGCTACTTGTCTGGAATAGTATGAAGTCTTCTGTTTGAGCAGGGAGTTGGACTAAAGCAGGGGTTGCCAACCTTTTGGACCTCAGGGACCACCAAACTCATAATTTTAAATCCCACGGACCAGAGACCCTAGGAAAATCCCCCCAAAAACCTGCAGGAAAATTCCCTACCCCATTTTCCTACCAATCCATCATTCTTTATTTGGAATCGCAGGATACCATCTCCAGCTCCATTCTCGGAGGGAGAGACTTTTGGCTTCATGCAAGGAAAACAGCAGAAACAACAGAAACAACAGTGAGTCTTTGTGAGACTTGTCTCACTGGTGCAGCCTCTTGGAGCAGGAGGCCTTGCAGGCTCCCAAAGACTCATTTCTGGCGGAGTTTGGGGGAGAGAAAGAAAGACTTTTGCTCCTTTCCTTGCGTGCAGCCAAAAGCAGAAGAAGAAAGAAGCAGAAAGAAGCAGCCCAGTGGCGTGGCCAGGCCAGGTGTGTGGGGTGAGTGGGGCAAGTCCCCCCCTTTGCCCTTTTCCCCCTCCCCTCACTACCTCCCCTCACTCATTGTTTACAATGCAAGCAACACAAAACTTGTGCTCCCGCAGGCCATGTGGGCAGTGCAGCCTTGTGTTCCCACGCAGCCTAGATTAATTGCTTTAGGGGTGCTTTGGGAGTGACATTTCTCTGCGGTTCACCAAAATTTTCTCGGAGATCACCAGTGGTCCCCGGCCCACTGGTTGGCAACCACTGGACTAGAGGACCTCCAAAGTTCCTTCCAACTCTGTTATTCAAAATAAGAAGCTCTCCTCTAGGAGAAGGTTTTGAAGTATTTATAGCACAATTACTAGATTCCGTAACAGCTTTGTTCCTTAAATCATCCATTCAGAGGCTGTTAAAGGGATAAAGGTAAGAGTTTCCCCTGTCCAATTGTCCAATGCTCATCTCCATTTCAGCATTGTACAAAGACACTTCCATGATCATATGGCCAGCGTGACTATTCGCCAAGGTGCACAGAACACTGTTTTCCCACCTAAGTAGTACCTATTTATCTACTCGCATTTGCATGCTTTTGAACTGCTAGCTGGGCAGGAGTTGAGGCAAGGATGGGAGCTCACTCCCTTCGTGTGACGCTCGGGTCTCAAACCTGGCTTGACAACTTTCCAGTGTCTTTAACAAGCTAAAACCACTAGAACAAGTGATGCAGGCTAATCCTATGGGGGTGAGTTGGTTCCTCAGCTACTTACCAACGGAGGACCACACACAATTGTTAATATCTTTCCTTAAAAAAGAAGAAGTCATCCTATGACATGTAAGGGTTGAAGTCCCAACATTTTTGAAGGAAATTTTATGAGGGACACCGATTTTAATGGGAAGAGAACGTAATTTCCTAAGTTGTGGGCTGATCTGAGCTGTCTTGTTTTCTCTGTGACTGGCATAGAAGTTTGAAGTGAAATATATGCCAGTCTCAAAAGTGAACAGGAAGTATGCCCAAGGGAGGTAATTGTTTAACAAAAAAATTCAGTTGATTAAAGCCAGGGAAGTAAAGGATAGATCATTAAATCTAAATTAATTACACACTCGGTGTTAAAAAAACAGTGCAACTTGGGTGGGTCTGAAAAGCTCAAAAAATTGCTTCTGAATTTCACCGTTCATTTTCCAGTCAACATCACCTAATTTCATCAAAGGGATCTTTCATTGGTAGCACGGTTTTAACGACATCTAATTCTTATATCCTTCTTTATCTTTATTCGTGCTAATACTGCATTGTTCCTTCTATGTATAACTCCTTTCCTGTTGTTTTGCTTTCCTTGCCCATTGCAATGTTTCTGACTGCAACCAGGGCTTTTGGGGTGCATAGACCCACAACTTACAACCATTCGTTTAGTGGTCGTAAGGCAAGTCCTCGAGCTACAAAATATCCTCTTTTGCGGATAAGGAGGGGTTGTGTTTACGTGCCTTGAAACAGAGACGGCGTAATTTCCCCATTTGTCTGCTTTCATTCTACCCATATTGCAGTCATAACTTTAAGTGTAGTTTTTCGTCTTTAAGGCTCCCCAGGGTCCTCTGCATTACTGCTGCCAGGATCCACAAACTCCAAAGGCAGCATCCCACTTTCCAATAGTCCTGGCCTCATCCATCCATCACACACAGGCCCTTCATCTGAGTCCTCATTATCAGAGTCCTCTGCTGTCCGCACTCCTGCCGGCGAACCACAACACACCCCTGGACAATTCCATGCTGCATTAGCATAAACATCACGTTCTTAAGCAATGTTTTATCCTCTGGTTTTTTTTTTTAATTAATCACATATTTTAAAATCTCGGGCTGAGGAAAGAACTCAAAAGATTCTGCCAGAATTGAAAAGAGTCGAGCTGGCAACTCCTGACGAGGAAGCCAGGAAATAAACCTGCATTCCAGGTTACAAAACGTCTACAAACATCAACGTTAATTGTGAGTCAGGCCTACAAACCTTGGCCTGCTTTCAGGGCAAATCACGAGTTTTGCACCATACTTAGACACTATTGGGTTAGATATCAAACCAGCATCCATTTCTGATCACCACAATATAAAAAAACAAGATGTTGAGACTCTGGATATAGTGTAGAGAAGAGCAACAAAAATGATCAGGTAGCTGGAGGCTAAAACATACAAATAACAGTTGCTGGATTTGGGGGATGTCTAATCTAGAGAGAAGAAGGACTAGGGAGGACATGATAGCACTGTTCCAATATTTGAGGGGCTCCTAAAAAAAAAGGTCAAAACGTTTTCCAAAGCACCAAAAGGCAACATAAGAAGCAATGGTTAGAAGTTAACCAGGGAGAAAAGCAACCTAGAACTAAGGAGACGTTTTCTAACGGTGAGAGAAATCAACCAATGGAATAGTTTGCCTTCAGAAGCTTCGGTGCTCCATCACTGGAGGCTTCCAAAAAGAGGCTGGAGAACCATTTGTCTGAAATGGTTGTCTCCTGCTCAAGCAGGGGGCTAGACTAGAAGGCCTCCGAGGTCCCTTCCAACTCTATTATTCTATATCTTGTTCATCTGTTTTAGCACAAGGAGAAGGAAGGCAGTGGCCTACTCCACTTAAAGACCCCCTAGGGAAAGGCTGATTTGCAATTCAAAGTTTTAATTAACTTCTCCGCTCATCAGTTAGAATTTAGGGCTCCAAGGGAAAAGACATTGGAAAGTCATGGAGAACAAGAGGTAGTTTGGATGCCGAATAAATATTTTAAGACAGGTTCATAACAAGCAAGAGAAATCTAGAGGCAGAGACAAAGAAAAATCCAATGGTTTATCTCCTTCTATCAGAATTTCTGCTTTTCAGAAATAAGCTGCAGTTTTATGAGAAGTAACAACACCAAGGAACAGGGAGCAGTATCCAAAGTATGGCCAATACAGATAGTCCTCAACTTATGACCACAACTGAGTCTGGCATTTCTGTTGCTAACTGTGATGACCCGGGGTGTAGCACAAAAGCAACAAAGTCACAAAAATAGGTAAAGTCCCCTTAATTCCTCCAACTTGCGCCCCAATGTCCAGTTATCATCGGCTGGAGAAAAGAAAACTCTCCCAAGAACAGTCTTTAAAGGGAAGAAATTCAATCCGAACCCAAAGTACATCTAAATTATAAATAAAAACCAACACAAACCACACTGCAGCAATTAATGAGACAGGGTAGGATAAGGAATTGCAGAATTCAAAAGACAACGAAACACCCCCAGTTGGGAGGATGCCAGAACCCAGATAGGACTTGACAAACAAAGATAATGCACACTTTGTTTCCAGCAAGGTTCTGTGTGCAAACATCCTTTTTATCCTGTTTTCCCAGCTAATGAAGGGAATCAGGGCCTTTTTCTCCCCCATAACCCATGTTGCTCCCTTATCCATTCCTCCCTTTGTGCCCTAGGATGAAGAGGGGGGTAGGCCTGGGTCTTCTTCTGAATGCCCAGGTAGACTGTGCCCTTCCCCCATTTCTTCCATAGCCACTGGAGCCACACTCCCACTCCCTGTCAGCTGCTCAATCTCCCCCTCAGAATCAGACTCCAACAAGGGCATGACAGAACCGATAGTAAAAAAAAAAATTCTGACAATCAGCTGAGAGGAGAAAGAAGAGAAAAGCACAGGATCAGCCCTCCCACCTACGCCTGTGCTTTCCCCTTCTTTATCCTCTCAGCTTATTGGCACTGCAGGCCTAAGCTGCTGTGGGGAAGGCTGCAGTGCATGTGCATTAGGTGCATGTACACAAGTGCGCGATCACCCAACCAGTAGTGGAATGGGTAGGATCAGAGGTGGGATTCTACCAGTTCGCACCTTTTCGCTACAACCAGTTGCGAACATTCTAAGCAGTTTGGAGAACCGGTTGTTAGACATTACTGGGCTAATCCTGTAAGGAAGGCAGGAAGGAAACATTCTGGGGTTGCTTACAGAAACTGCCTCTCTGTTAACCCTTATTACATTCTTGGCAGGACTAGACTTCCTGTCTTAGGAACTTCTCTGGAGTTATTTTCCCCTCCTTTGCTGGTACTTTGCTTGTGTGGAGTGGAGTGACCATTCAAAGTTACAATGGCACTGAAAAAAATGACTTATGACCATGTTTCACACTTACGACTGTTGCAGCATCCCCACAGTCATGAGAGGCCAGGTGAGGAGATGCGTGCCTTGATGTGAGTGATATTGAATTGGCCATGCCCAGCCAATAACATGACCCCAAACCATGTCCCCCAGTCACATGACATCAAGCCACACCCACCACCTAAGCCACACTGTTAGGAATAACAAGGTTACCTAACTTAGTTTTGGTAAAATAATATATATAAACTATGATAGTAAGTTTATGTGTGTGTCACTTTAAACAGCAAAGCATGTAATTTTGGGTGCGGTTGTAAAACCGCCATAAGAGGGAACAAGAGAACCTACTAGCTTACTGGCTTACTGAATTGCTTGCTGACTATGATGGTTTGATAACTGTGTGTTCCCTACTGCTGTTGCTAAAGGAAGAAAGGAGGTTTGACTTCTTTATATCTCCACTGCGAAGAGATTTATTACTGGACTGATATTTGTAAGTTTACTGACTTCTTTTTTGACATTGGACTTTGCAACTGAATAATCCCCGGATGGACTGAATTAGTGAATTATATATGGACTGTTTGACTATGCTAAAAACTCTTACTGGAATAAATGTATCTGTTTTTACTGAGTGTAAGCTACAAAAACGTTTATCTCACATATTTGCCTGACTGCTGTGCAGATTCTGCTAGGGTGTATCCCTAACACACACCCACAGAACTGGTTGTTAAAAATGTCAATCCCACCCCTGGGTAGGATCCCCACTGCTGCCTTGGAGATCTTCTAGTCCAGTGGTTGTCAACCAGTAGGTCAGGGACCACTGGTGGTCCACAGAGAAATGTCACCCCCCAAAGCAATTAATCCAGGCTGTGCAGGAACACAAGGCTTGTGTCGCTTGGACTGCGAACAACATGAGGTAGTGAGGGGAGGGGGGAAAGGACAGAGGAGGGGAACTTGCCTCACTTGCCCCACATGTCTTGACTGGCCACCGGACTGCTTCTTTCTGCTTCTTTCTTCTTCTGCCTTTGGCTGCACACAAGGAAAGCCGCAAAGGTCTTTCTTTCTCTCCCCAAAAACTCCGCCAGAAATGAGTCTTTGGGACCCTGCAAGGCCTCCTGCTCCAAGAGGCTGCGCCGGCAGAGACACATTTCTGGCAGAGTTTGGGGGAGAGAAAGAAAGACTTCTGCTGCTTCTGCTGCTTTCCTTGCATGAAGCCAAAAGTCTCTCTCACTCTCTCTCACTCCCCCTGACAACGGAGCTGGAGACGGTATCCTACAATCCCAAATAAAGAATGATCGATCGGTAGGAAAACAAGGTGGGGAATTTTCTTGCAGACTTTTTTGGGGATTTTCCCAGGGTTTCTGGTCTGCAGGATTTAAAATTATGAGTTTGGTGGTCCCTGAGATCCAAAAGGTTGGCAACCCCTGTTCCAGTCCAACCCCTTGGGATAGCAGGAGACTCTATACCATTTAGGATAATTGTCTCCCATGCAATCCTTGACTTACAGCAGTTCATTTAGTGACTGTTCAAAGTTACAACGGCACTGAAAAATGTGACATATGACCATTTTTCACACTTACGACCGCTGCAGTGTTGTGACCTTCTGACCAGTAAAATCAATGAGGAAGCCAGATTCACTTAACAGCAATGTTACTAACTAAACAGCTACAGTGATTCACTTAACAATGGTGGCAAGAAAGGTCATAAAACGGGGCAAAACTCACAGCAATTTTTTCACTTAGCAACATAAATGGGGGGGGTCATCTGTGGTCATAAGTCAAGGACTAGCTGCACTTTACTTGTTATGGCCTGGATGAACTACTGATACAGCACATGAAAATTGTCAACACATGAAATTATCAGCAGGTAAGGAAAATGCAGTCATTAAGTTTTAGCTCATTTAAATACACAACCACAACTTTTCAATGTCATTGATCCATGCTCTGTGTTGGTGTTTCTGCTCACAACCTGTTCCACAGCCTGTTTTTTTTAAATTTATTTAGCTTTTCGTCATCGATCCATGCTCTGTGTTGGTGTTTCTGCTCACAACCAGTTCCACAGCTTATTTTTTATTTATTTATTTAGCTTTTTGCTTCGCGTGCCCATTTCTTCCTGCATTCATTTTTTTATTGGCACATTGAAGTATTCTTTAGAATTGTAACCATAGCAACAAATGGATAAAAGAAAGACTTCACCAGGCAATGTGCATTACAGGGGTTGTTTGCTCCAAAGACAACTTCTGGCTTGTAGGGTTTAGGAGGAAAGGAGGAGAAGAGGACCAGGAAGGAGGACGAGGAGGAAGAGGGGAAGGGGAGGAGGAAGAGGAAGAGGAGAAGAATAGGAAGAATGAGGAGGAGGAGGGGGAAAAGAAGAGGAGGAGGAGGAGGAGAGGAAGGAGGAGGAGGAGGAAGAGGAAAAGAATAGGAAGAATGAGGAGGAGGAAGGTGAAAAGAAGAGGAGGAGGAGAAGGAGAGGAAGAGGAGGAGGAGGGGCAGGAGGAGGAGGACAGGAAAAGGAAGAAGGCATAACTTCCACTGAAATATAAAATATATAAACTTCCACTGAAATATAAAATCTACTATTCATGAAAGTAAAATTAATTTTAGAGTAATTAAAATTATTCATATGATTTGTTGTCCTATGTATTTATCCAACCTAGTAAAATGGGCTCTTTCTGAGGACGACTGAGTGAGCCATTTATTTATTTCCAATATTTAAGTACACTTGACAAAAAAACAAAAAACAGAAAACCCTGGCAGTTGTAAAGAATCAGGACCTCACGTTAAATTCCAATTCAGTTCATTTATTGCATAAGAATCTAGTCAACGAATGGTCTCAGCACTCAATTGGGACCAGACAATGTCAACGGAATTCACCCCCTAGCAAGTACCCTATTAATGGTCTAGAATTTTCCCTTTTTAAAAGCCCCCTTTTAAAAATAATTCAAGAGAAACCCCATTTTAAATACTCAAGCTAAGCAGAAAGCATTATGTCTGCATACATAAATAATTCCCCAAATAAATAACTTAGATAAACCAACCCACCTGATTACTTTTTTTTTTTTCCCATCAAAGCAATTTTATTATCGTTAAGGAAAAGGAGACCTATGGTTGCAAAAGCCCCGAAGAGCAATAAAAATAACTCCGGGAGATGAGAAAATGCTACCTCCGGCTACCATTTTGCTGAATGCATTCCTGTTAATGACACCCACTAATTAAAAAATAAACAAATTAGCATGAATTTTGCCTCTTTGAAAAATATATTTTATTTTATTTTTTTTATTTGTAGAATCCAAGGAAGCGCGAGTCTGAGCTAGCTAGCTAGGGGTGGGAGAAAACCTCCCTGCAGCTCCGCGTTGAGTGAAAATTATTTTGTTAAGCATGGAACAAGGTAGTTCTTATGGAGGTATACACAAGAAAGGGTTTTTTTTAAAAAAACTTATTATTAGTATGCATTAAAATCACCCATCGATCTCCCTGAGGCAGTAATATAAATGATGGTCATAATACGAAGGAAATCGTATTCTGATCAGGTTCAAAGTCTTCAATCAAGAATGTGCTAACACTACAGCATTTGTAAGTGAAATGCGGCCCATGTTCAGCATTGCAGATCAGTTATTTGACGGCTAACCAGAAAGAGCTGCGTGTTCACCTCGGGTCTCTAAAATGCATCTAGCATTCGGCAAGCGCATTCTGTTGACACTGCATTTGAGAGGATCCTTTACTGTGACAAGCTGGATTGTGGCACCGTTCTGAACCTTTGAGTTCATTCAACTATAGCTCCTGTAGGAAGGTTTACAGATTACCTATTAACAGAGTTGGGAGGGACCTTGTAGGTCATCTAGTCCAACACACACATACACACACACATCCCAACAGGAGACCCGACACCATTTCTGACACCATTTCCAGTTTCTTCTTGAAGCTCCCGCAACTTCCAAAGGCAATTACACTCCTCTGCTCACAATAGAATATCCTACATCACCAGGCTTGAAATGTTGGGCTTGGACAACCTTGAACTACACCACCTACGGTTGGACTTAAGCATAGTACACAAAATTATCTGCTGCAATGTCCTACCAGTCAATGACTACTTCAGCTTCAACCGCAACAATACAAGAGCACACAACAGATGCAAACTCAATGTAAATCGCTTCAAAGTTGATTGCAGAAAGTAGGACTTCAGCAACAGACTGGTCAATGCCTGGAATTCCACTACCTGACTCTGTTGTTACATCCTTGAACCCCCACTCCTTTAACCTCAAACTAACCACTATTGACCTCACCCCATTCCTAAGGGGTCTGTAAAGGGTGTGCATAAGTGCACCATCGTGCCTGGTGTCCCTGTCCTATTGTCCAGAGGTGGTATTCAGCAGGTTCTGACCAGTTCTGGAGAACCAGTAGCAGAAATTTTGAGTAGCTTGGAAAACCAGCAAATACCACCTCTGACTGGAGATTTTACAGTATCCTTCCCCTGTCAAGCCACACCCACAGAACCAGTAGTAAAAATTTTTTGAATCCGACTACTGCTATTGTCCCCATTTATTCATACCTATTTCCTATATTCTTACTCATGTTTATACCTATTATCTTGTAAGAAATTGACAAATAAAATAAATAAACTTCTGTTCCATGGATTGTTCTCATTGTCAGAAAATTTCTCCGTATTTCCAGGTTGAATCTCCCCTTGACCAATTATCATCCATTACTCCTTGTGTGGCCTTCAGGTGCTTTGGAGAATAGCTTGACCCCCTCCACTCTGTGGCAGCTCTTCAAATATTGGAAGACTGCTATCATATCTCCCCTGGTCCTTCTCTTCACTAGACTAGCCATTCCCAGTTCCTGCAATCGTTCATTGTGCGTTTTAGCCTCCAGTCCCTAATCATCCTGGTTGCTCTTCTCTGTACTTTTTCTAGAGCCTCAACATCTTTTTTTATAGTGTGGTAACCAAGACTGGATGCAGTACTCTAGGTGTGGTCTTACTAAGCCTTTATAGAGTGGTATTAGTACTTTGATCTTGATTGTATCCCTCTGTTAATGCAATTTGGCTTTTTTGGCTGCCACCACACACTGTTGGCTCATATTTAATGGGTTGTCTACTAAGACTCCAAGATCCCTCTCACAGTTACTGCTATTAAGCCTGGTTTTACCCAGTCTATTATATGTGTACTTTTGGTTTTTCTTGACTAAGTGTAAGACTTTATTTTTCTCTACACTGAATTTCATTTTGTTCGATAGGACCCAGTCTTCAAGTCTGTTCCTATGGTGTTATGGGTAAGTTGTTGAGTCCGTACAGGGAGTTCTCAACTCACAACCATTAGTTTAGTGACAGTTTGAAGTTAGAGTGACATTAAAAAAAAGTGACTGATGACTGAATGGTTGTAGAGATTCTCAGTCATCCAGATCATAGTTATTTTATTTTATTTTTTATTTATTTTATTTGTCAATCACTTACAAGATAATAGGTATAAGTATAAACATGAATAAGAATACAGGAAATAGATACAAATAAATGGGGACAATAGGACAGGGACGGTAGGCAGGATTGTGCATTTATGCACGGCCCTTACAGACCTCTTAGGAATGGAGTGAGGTCAATAGTGGATAGTTTAATAAGGTTAAAGGAGTGGGGGTTAGTTAGAGTATGTAATAACAGAGTCAGGTAGTGCATTCCAGGCGTTGACCACTCTGTTGCTGAAGTCATACTTTCTGCAATCAAGTTTGGAGCGGTTTACATTGAGTTTGTATCTGTTGTGTGCTCTTATATTGTTGCAGTTGAAGCTGAAGTAGTCATTGGCTGGTAGGACATTGTAGCAGATAATGTAACAGGCAACTGGACTTTCTTTGCTTTTCCTTGAAGACATTTCACTTTTCATCCAAAAAGCTTCTTCAGTTCTGCATGTGAAGACCGCAAAGTCCACATTCTGGACAGAGAGGACCACTGGTTTGAAATAGGGGTTAAAGAGCTCATCTATGTTAAGATTGTACAGCCCCCTCTCAACAGAAACGGAAGGATACAACACCACTTATCTCCTGTTTACAACACAGTTCTTTCAGCAGTTCCAAGAAGACTCCATACCCATTTGCACTTTTCAGGTAACCCTGAGGACGCAGACAAACCTCCAAGTGGCCTCAATGACTCTCAGAAAGAGTGCTAATGACCAGGTGACTGCAAGGATTATAAATCCTCCCATTGTCCACTTTTCAGTCAGAACTAAAAAAGCTTCTAGAATGAAAAGCAAACTGTCTTCAAGAAAAAACAAAGGAAGTCCAGTTGCCTCTTGAAAAAGCACTTTTGCATTTACTTATAACCAGTTTTCACACTTACGGCCATTTCAGCATCCCCATGGTCAGTAAAATTGAACATTTGGTGTCAAATAAAATAAATTAGAAGTGCCCAGATCCTAACTGTCTGTCAAAATGCTAACAGGAATGAGGACATCTTTATCTCTGCGGTTGAGGGTCCACTATTAACAAGAATTGTCTCTAGGTCCTGCCTTTCTGACTTGCCCTCTCTATTTATTTTCTCTATGAATCATTCTATGATCATTCTTATATTTTCATTACATTGTCGTCACCTCTAATGTTAGGTGACTCCATGCTGAAAAATGGCCCACTCTTGAATTAGAAAATAAGAGCTGTTCGGAAAGAAACAATGAATTCAGTTCAATGCATGGAAAATAATCCATTATTTCCATTACTTCATCTATATGTATAAAAATGTGTGTGTACGTGTGTGTGTGTGTGTGTGTGTGTGTGTGTAAACTCTGGAATACTTTGAGCAATTTCAACCAAATTTGGTACACAGATGACTTATCCTCTGGAAACAAATACTGTGGGGGTAAGACACCCCTACTCCTCAGGGGAGTGTGTGCCTTAAAATGTCTTCTACTGTACAGCACAGTGGACTTGCCATGGTAATGGCTTCACAGTACTCCACAAGGGGGCTCCCTCTTGGCCCTCCAAGGAAATGTATTGGCCAAGTGTAATTAAAACAAAAAACAAAAAACAAAAACACCAGCATAGACAAGAAACTCCTGAGGGGAAGAATAAAAGACGTGCAATGCTGTGCGAGAGACAGTACAACAGCATGAGTCCTGACTACATGAGTTTCCTATCTAATGCAGGATTGGGATAAATAAATGCCTGGGCAACGCCGGGTTATCCGCTCGTTGTATATAAAATGAGAGCAAACCCCACTTCCTACTAGCACTGATAATATTATCTAAGGGGGCTAGGAAATGTCTGCAAAGAAACAATAACCAAACTCAGAGAGTACCAAGGACCTCTCACAGCTTCTGGAGGCAAATTGTTCCACTGATTAATTGTTCTCACTCTCAATAAATTTCTCCTTAATTCTAGGTTGCTTCTCTCCTTGATTAGTTTCCACCCATTGTCCTGCCTTCAGCTATTTTATCAGTATCAGATATTATACAGGATGGGATCTACACTATGAATTTCTAGAAGGGCCAGGAAGCTCAACATGGGTTGAAAGGGAAAACGGACTCCTTCTACAGTATAGGATATCCCTACAATTAGTACGGGGATTAATGACAGGCAAAAAAAATCAGAAAGAATCTTGGAGCGCTGGGAGCGAAGACCAGGTCTGCACACGAAGGTCCAATTTATCTGCTTTATTGCTAAAAGCCTACACACAGGAATCTTCTCAACTAAAGGTTAGCACCCTTATGGAGTTAAATAAGAGTCAACAGAATTCAAGGGAAGTTGGATCTCATTTAAACTGGGTTGTAAGGAGAACAAAGGGAGACAATGTGTTCAGCAGTACCCAACTATTTCCGTTACAGTCTTGTCTACCACCTCAGAAGGTTATTAGCTGCTCTCATATATCAGCAAAATAGCTGTCAGAATAATTACACTAAGTTTCTGCTTCAGAGAGCAGGGGTATGAAATTAAGACAAGGTAGGATGGCAGAAACAGTGACATAACCTACTTTTGTTCCCCCCACTCAAAATCTCTAACAGATCATCATCCTTTCAATTCTTTTGTTCACGCTTGCTAGACAGCCCAGTTGAGAAATTAAGAGAGGCCTTCAATGTTTCCTTTACTATCATATCTATTCCAAACGTCAAATTGTAATTATTCACAAACTTGTTTTAAAAGCAAAACCTATTTTATTGCAACGCTGGGAATTGTTTTCATTCCCAGCCAGAGCTAATCTTAAACAGTCCCCCAAGATATGCACTCACCTTTCAGTTCTGTGGAATGCTGCCAAAAACAAAAAGTATCCAATTAACTAGAAAAAAACAAATGAAGTACAAGAAAAAAACAACTGAAGGACACAGAGCTTCAAGGAGGACTTGGAACCGTTCGAACAACTTTGCTTCCTGCAAAGGTTTTGTCATTGAGGTCTGACTTTTACCCCTTATGGGAGGGACAATCATTTTCAAGCTTTACTCCTGAGTCACCCCTTTTGTTTCAGCTACTTTCACCTTCTAGCAGCTCTACGCACACACGCACTGGGAACAGGCTCCCCTTGTTCCTCTGCCTCGCTGCTGCCAGACTCCAAAGGCTCCGAAGGCAGCACCCCATTCCCAGATGGTCCTGGCCCCATTTCTGCATCAGATGTAGGACCCTCGTCCAAGTCCTGTCCAGACTCCTGGACTGGTCCCCATTCTTCCCCACTGTCCGATTCTGCTGCCGTCTGCACTGGCTGCTGGCAAACCACAACAACACTTTCATATCCACACATGAAGTTTCAATTAAACTGATTTATTGCTAAAAGCCTAGGTACAGGATTCTTCTCAACTAACAGACTCACACCACTACAACGGATGAAGCTTCTTGGATGAGAAACGAAGTGTTTTCTTCATCTTCCTCAAGGGAAAACAGTCCAGTTGCCTTTTGAAAAAGCACAGAGAACAGTGACCTGGATGGCTGAGAATAGCCACAGACATCTAAGAGTCAGCACCTGTTTGAAGTTAGAAAGAGTCAACGGCACTCCAGGAGGGATAGAGGTAGTTTGCTTATGGCTATGTAGAGATTCTAGGCTCATCCCTCGTTTAACTCCATCCCCAGATTCTGCCACTTCTTCTACGGCAGGGGTGCCAAACTCAATTTCATTGAGGGCCACATGAGGGCTCTGGTTGACCTCAGGAAGGGCCAAGTTGGTGTGGCCAACTGATATAGTGTGTGGCCAATACTGTGTTTCCCTGAAAATAAGACCCTGCCTTATTTTATTTTTTTGCCACTAAAAAAGGCATCAGGTCTTATTTTAGGGGGATGTCATCCACTAACTAACTTCACTTGCATGTGTCGCCCCCGGCCTCCTTTTCACTGTCAGAGGCCTTCAGGAACATCTCCTTCCGTGGCCAGAAAGGCTTTCCTGAAGGCCTCTGCAGCCAATGACAGAGTTCCGGATCGATCCAGAGCTTTCTTATCAGTTACAGAGGCCTTCAGAAAAGCCTTGCCAGCCTTGCCAGCTGTAGAAGAAATAGGCCGGCAAGGCAGGTGTCGGGGTGTGTGAGGCCTGGCTACAACTGTCTAAAAGTAAGTAGTAGGGCAACTCCACCCCTCCATCCCCACCCTAGCTTAATTTTTACCCATCCACTCTGGAGTGGGTGGGATCTTCATTAGGGCTTATTTTGGGGGTAGGGCTTATATTGGGCGCACGTGTAAAAATCAAGCTAGTACTTACTTTCAGGGTAGGTCATATTTTCAGGGGAAAAGGGTAGATATAGACATCATATAGATATATATCAGATAACATTTATATCTATCTATCCATCCATCCACCATCTATTTATTACAGGACAAGGATCATGACTCTAAACATTATCTTTTTTTTTTCACTAGAATGACCACAAACAATTCCCTTAGTTCCTTCTCATGGTACTTTGGACTATTTGCCCCTTCTCATAATTGTTTCTTACTGATCCGAACCAAATTGAAAATAGACAGCGGCTTCAAGTTTTGTTCCTTTAAAATACTTTTTTTTAAAAAAACCATCCGTCTAATGGAAGAACTGCATGGCAATTCTTATCTTTTGAATACCTAATTAGTTTCTTAAGCCCCAGTGAATGGCTTAAGGACCAGCTGCACGATGGATCTTAGATCAATTTGTTGGCACGCAATACTAGTGACGGCATGCATGTAGACAAGGAAACACCATTTCTTATTAATGGAGGCTGCAGATGGTTTGGCTGTTTTATGTTCTCCCTAGACCCAAAAATCCAATCCCCACTGTAAATCTGATTTCCATATTCAAAAGAGAATCCTGAAGTCGGAATCCAGCCTGCCCAACAATTGCAAATTAACTCTGGCATTCAACTTGGAAGCAGCCGCACATTAGTTAAATGCCCCCTTTTAATAATAGTAAAAAACAAAACAAAAAACAAAACAGACCAGCACGCTCAAGTAAGTATTTAGTTGATGAACTGTAACAGTTCTAAACTCAATTTCAATGCTAGGGATTATTAAACAATGCATGTTTACTAAATAGTGTAATTAAAAAGCCATCATTTGGATTATTTTGGCAGGTAGGCAGGGAGAAAAAAATGAACATGTTGCAAGATTATATGTCTAAGATGGGGAAGGAAGAAGTTTGAAATCTAGCTGTGTTATTTGCAGAAATATAAAGTATGAAAAAAAGGAGAGAGAGAGAGAAATAAAATTGGTACCGGATATTTCTAGACACAGATTTTGCCTTTTGCTTTAAGGGATATCACCCAACTGAAAAATGAATTCCTTGCTTAACAACCATACCCTGATCTTCCCAGAGTCTAAGATTCACTTCTCTTCAATATCTTCATCCATGATTTAAATGAGGGGAGAGAAAGGGAACTCAGCAAATTTGCAGACAACAATAAGGTGGCGGGAATAGCCAACACTCCAAAATATAGGCTCAAGATACAGAAGGATCTTGACCAGAGTGGTATTCAGCAGGTTCTGACCAGTTCTGGAAAACCGATAGCAGAAATTTTGAGTTTGGAGAACTGGAAAATTCCACCTCTGACTGGCCCCGCCCCCATCTCTTCTCTGCCTCCCATTGAGTCCCAGCTGATTGGCTGGATCTTCTTTGGTTGCCCTGCACAGGAGAATGGAGCTGGAAAGCAGGTTAGTGGGGTGGGGAGGGAAGGGAAGGGGGGGGGATTTTGCAGTATCCTTTCCCTGCCACACCGACCAAGCCATGGCCACAGAACCAGTAGTAACATCACACCTACCAAGCCACACCCACAGAACTGGTAGTAAAAAATTTTGAATCCCACCACTGATCTTGACAGACTTGAATATTGGGCCCTATCTAACAAAATGAAATTCCATGATGAGAAAGGTAAGGGGCTACATTTAGGCAAGAAAAACCAAATGCACCCGTATAGAATAGGTACTATCTGACTCAATAGTAGTAACTGTGCAAGAGATCTTGGAGTCCTAGTGGACAAATCACTTAAATATGAGCCAGCAGTGTGCTGCAGCTACCAGAAAAGCCAACACAGTCCTAGGCTGCATTAGAAGGATAGAATAATAGAGGGATAGAATCAAGATCATACAAAGTGCTAGTGCCATTTTATGAGGCCTTAGTAAGATCAGACTTGGAATATTCCATTCAGTTTTGGTTGCCACATTATAAAAAAGAATCTAGAAAGAGTGCAGAGAAGAACAACACAGATGATTAGGGAGCTGGAGGATAAAACATACAAAGAATGGTTGCTGGAATTGGGTATGTCTAGTTTAATGAAAAGAAGGACTAGGGGAGACATAATAGCAGTGTTCCAATATCTCAGGGGCTGCCCCAAAGAAGAGGCAGTCAAGCTATTCTCCAGAGCACCTGAGGGCAGGACAAGAAGCAATGGGTGGAAACTAACCAAGGAGAGAAGCAACCGAGAACTAAGGAGGAATTTCCTGACTGTAAGAACAATTAATCAGTGGAACAACTTGTCTCTAGAAGTTGTGAATGTTGTGACACTGGAGGTTTTTTAAGATCAGTTCTGACAAGCACCTGTCTGAAATGGAACTTTCTCCTTCGCTCTAGGTTGCTTCTCTCCTTGATTAGTTTCCATCCATGACTTCTTGTCCTGCCTTCAGGTCAGTGAGGCTATTCTACCGGTTCGGCCCCGTTCTGACCTTTATTCCAGTGGTGGGATTCAAATATTTTTACCGCCAGTTCGTTGGGTGTGGCGTGGCAGGCGTGCTTTGCACGCGTGCACACATTTGTGTGTGCACACACCCCAAACGCACATTTTGCCCAGGCACAGAGGAGTTCTAACTCACCTCCTGCAAGCCTGCCCTCTCCCGGTTGCTTCAGCAGCTGCTGCGCAGCAAACCTCTTCTGCACCGTGCAAAGCAGCTGCGCTTCAAATTCAGCGGATAAAAGTGAGTGTGGAGCCTGGGGGAGGGGGGGGGCAACAGCAGAGCGGTGGAGAAAACCAATTTCGTCTTCACTGCTCATCACTACTACCGGCCGAATATCACCATACTGCTTTATTCCCCGCTTTTGAAGCGTAGCTGCTTTGCGCGTCACTTGCTGAAGCGACAGGGAGAGTGCAGGATTGCAGGAGGTGAGCAGGAAAGGCTCTGCGCATGCACGCACAAAGCGCGCCCACCAAGCCGCGCCCACCGAACCAGCGGTAACCTACTTTGCAACCCACCCCTGCTTTAGGTCCGTTGATATCCACGGCTCCTCAACACGAGCCGTCCGCAAAAGTTTCCATTAGCACCTGCCCTGCCCTCCCCCTTTATTGTTACATATTCACAGTGCAGGCGTGAAAGGTTTCATTCCCATTTCCTATTAGTTAAATGCACCTCGCACGGATATTCTCAATTACTTCCCCTGCTGATGCTCTTCCCCTCCCTCTGTTCTCTGATCCACAAAGCTATAAGGAAACCAATCCATTTCTACAAGAACTCCGATTAAAGTCTCAAATGAGAAATATAGCTCATAGCTTAGGCAACAACACGCCTTCCCATTCTCGCCTGAGGTGTTTTGAAGCTCGGCTAGCTTTTCTTATCAAGTGTTTTCTTATTCCCCACTGCACCGGAGATCATTTCAAGCACTAATGGAGAACAAATAACAGAAATACAACTAAGAGAATATTTTTAGCAGCTCAGTATGGAATGGAGGGGCCCTTGGTGCTCTCTGAGCTTGGCGATTCCCTTGCAGACGTTTCATTACCAAACTAGGTAACCTCATCAGTGCTAGAAGGGAGTAGGGTTTGCTCTCGGTTTATATCTAATAGCAATAGCAAGGAGGTTTATACGGCACCCCATAGTCTTTTATAGCACTGTCTGGGTGGTTTGCAATGTAAGTATTATTTGTGCCCCCAACAATCTTCATTACCCAATACTGAAGTCAAAGTTTATTCCCACACTGGGTCATTGTTTTATTGACCTGAGAAGGATGGAGGGTTGACTCAATCTTGAGCCCCATCAGAATTGAACTCTAGGCTGTGGGCAGAGCTTGACTGTAATACAGTGCTTTAACCACTGCACCACAAAGGCTGTATATACAATACAACCCCATTCCCTTCTAGCACTGATAAGGTTACCTAGTTTGGTAATGATATATCTGCAAGAACCCCCCCCCCCTCCCAGTCATCATTGTCATCCTCCTTCTCCTCCTCCTTGTCCATGAACCCTACTCCCTTCTGGTACTGATGATGTTATCAAGTTTGGTAATGAAACATCTGCAAGAAAACCACCAAGCTCAGAGACCACCGAGGACCCCACAGTCCTCCTCCTCCTCTTCTTCCTCCATTAACCCTACTCCCTTCTAGTATGGATGATGTTACCTAGCATGGTTATTTTCTTGCATGGTCTGCAAGAAAATAACCCACCACGCTCAGAGATCACCATGGACCCCACAGAACTACAGTGGCTGTCATTCTATAGGACTTACTTCTGAGTCGATCAATATAGAAGAAATCCCCAAAATGCCCAGTAATGTAGCTCCTATCTAGACAACAGAAGGCAGAAAAAGGAGACTAACAGAACAATCGAGTTGAAAGGGACCACGAAGGACTTCTAGTCCAACCCCCTACCTCAAGCAAGAGACCCTACACCACTTCAGACCAAAGGTTGTCCTGATCACTTCTTAAAGACCTCCAGTGAAGGAGCATCCACAACTTCTGAAGACAGGCTGATTAATTGCATGTTCAATTCTTTATTTATTTATCTATTTTATTTATCTGATTTGTCAAATGCTTACAAGATAATAGGTATAAGTATAAACACGAGTAAGAATACAGGAAATAGGTACGAATAAATGGGGACAGTAGGACAGGGACAGGAGGCATGATGGTGCACTTATGCACGCCCCTTACAGACCTCTTAGAATGCGTATTCTCTCCCTTCCTTTCTCTCCTCCCTCCATTCTTTTCTCTCCTTCCTTCCTTCCTTCCTTATTTTATTTTTTATTTATTTTTTATTTGATTTGTCAAATGCTTACAAGATAATAGGTGTAAGTATAAACACGAGTAAGAATACAGGAAATAGGTACGAATAAATGGGGACAGTAGGACAGGGACGGGAGGCACGCTGGTGCACTTATGCACTCCCTTTACACAGACCTCTTAGGAATGGGGTGAGGTCAATAGTGGATAGTTTAATAAGGTTAAAGGAATGGGGGTTAGTTAGAGGATGTAACAACAGAGTCAGGTAGTGCATTCCAGGCATTGACTACTCTGTTGCTGAAGTCGTACTTTCTGCAAACAAGTTTGGAGCGGTTTACATTGAGTTTGTATCTGTTGTGTGCTCTTGTATTGTTGTGGTTGAAGCTGAAGTAGTCATTGACTGGTAGGACATTGCAGCAGATAATTTTGTGTCCTTATTTGTAATTATTTGAGAGTACGGAAGACATCAATTTTAGAAGTAGCTCAGATATTAATCTTTGAACAGCTGGTTGTAAGTCATGCAAAACTGAGGAGATTATACTTAAGAGTTCCTCCAAAAGGTGTAACATTAGTCATATAAGCTTTATAAAGTCAACATACATATATTTGGTTAGTGGGAAGGAAGACTGCAGGGATGTTTGCAGAAAAGTTTTTTTAAAAACAAAACAAAACCATGGTTATGATTCTGGGATCAAAGCCACAATCCCCTTGATACACATAAAAAAGGAGGTGAGTTTCACTTAACCTGGGAGACCTGATTCCCCCCTCCCCAATTACCTATATTCACACATTCTCTCTCTCACCTTGTCTATCAAGCTCCCGTTTCACCACTCCCCAAGGAATACGACAATGACTAGGCAGGGTTCCGTTTCCTTTCTAAGAGAAAACAAATACAGGAGCAGAAATCCTGATTCTGATCCACCATTTTCTACATAACATGGGAAGTTTCTGAGAAGAGATTGGACAACCATTTGTCTGAGATGGTATAGTTTCCTGCCTGAGCAGGGGGTTGGACTAGAAGACCTCCAAGGTCCTTCCCAACTCTGTTATTCTATTCTATTCTATTCTATTCTATTCTATTCTATTCTATTCTATTCTATTCTATTCTATTCCATTCCACTCCACTCCACTCCACTCCACTCCACTCCACTCCATCCACTCCATTCCATTGATTCTATTATGTTCTGTTCCAGTCGATATTCCATTCTAATATTCTTTCATTTCATTCCATTCCACTCCACTCCACTCCCATATTCCACATTCCATATTCCATCCCACTCCATCCTTTCTATTCCATCCCACTCCATATTCCATTCCATTCCACTCCATTACTCTTCTCTTCTCTTCTCTTCTCTTCTCTTCTCTTCTCTTCTCTTCTCTTCTCTTCTCTTCTCTTCTCTTCTCTTCTCTGAGTGAACTTGGAGCCCAACAGCCATTCTGACAGGCAGCCTGTGATGACCCGGGGCATGGTACAAAAATAACAAAGTCACCAAAGTAGATAAATTCCCTTTAATGCCTCCAACTTGGCCCACAATGTCCAATTATCCTTGGCGGGAGATCAAACTCTTCCAAAAACAGTCTACAAAGGGAAGAAATGCAGTCTAAACCCAAAATACAGATAAAGTAGAAATAAAAAAAACCCAGCACAAACCACCCTGAAGTACTTAACACGACAGACCAGGATAATAACTTGCAGACTTCCAAAAGATAACGAGGCACACACAGTTGGGAGGACGCCAAAACCCAGATAAGCCTCGACAAAGATAATGCACGCTTTGCTTCCAGCCACTTTGCCATGCGCAGTTTGCCCTTTTAAACAGTCTTCCCAGCTGCAGCCCATGAAGGGGATCAGGGCCCTTTCCTCCCCAATAAACCATGTTGCTCCCTTATCTGTTCCTCACTGTGTGCCCTAGGATGAAGAGTGGGTGGGCCTAGGTCTTCCTCTGAATGCCCAACCAGCCTGTGCCCTTCCCCAGTTTCCTTCACAGCCACCGGAACCACACTCCCACTCCCTGTCAGCTGCTCCATCTCTCCCTGGGAATCAAATTCCAACTGGGGCATGACAGCAGCCCTAAAAGGAATAAATTACACTTTTAAGTCAAATATTTATTCCCACATCCCCAAGTTGAGATTTGTGACACTAGCACTAGGGAAAAAAAGAGAGGCCTGTAAATTTGTCACTGTAGAAGTTTTGCAGAGAAGACAGGCTGGAGAAAACAGGCAAACTGTTGTAAAAACTAACATATGGCAGCTGCTTTCAGAAAAGGTTATTCTAGAAAGTCTGTGAATCTCTAGTTGCCATTCCGTAATACACCGAAAAATAACACGAAGAAATGAACAACTGTCTATGACAGGGATATCAAAAACAATGTCAACTCAAAAAGCATTCCTGGCTCGCTCTCGAGTTGCCATAAGGAGGAGGATAGAGGGGAGATCTGATGGAGCAGTTTGGTTGCTATGACCAGAAGCACATTCCGCGCATACCTTTCTCCAGATTGTGTTCCAGGTTACCAGAGCTAGCCAGAAAGGCGTGTTTTCTACAGCCCGTGAAAGTGCTCCATTGGAGAATGTGATTTATGACACACCCTGGGAGGAGGGGGGAAACAGGGTCATAGGTGGGCAGTAAATGATGTGGGGCAGAGCAGACCACATTTGGGAAAATGTTGACATGTTGCTCCTAATAAATAATTGAATTTCTTTTGAAACTCGGCTCCAGACTTATGAATTAATTAGGGTATCCATCGGAACCCTGATACTCAATTTCATTGAGGGCCACATCAGGGCTGTAGTTGACCTTGGTGGACTGGGTGGGCATGACCGACTGGGTGGGTGTGGCCAGCTTGATGCCACTCCCCAAACTGCTGGCATGTTTCCTTTTTGCACTGGGTAGAGTGAGCCGAAGCCACGCGGGGCAGCCTGTTACATTTTTCAAGACGGCCCTGCGGTCCAGTTCTGACCACATCTGCTCCATGGGCCTTGTGTTTGACACCCCTGCTCTATGGAGATTGTCAGTCATTCAGGTCATGGCTGTCCCAGAGGTGCTTTTTCAAGAGCCCACTGGACTTTCAGGTTTTTCTTTGAAGAGGTTTTGCTTCTCATCCAAAAAGCTTCTTCTATCTTTTTTTTTTTTTAATATATATAAATGATCCTGCACTTTAATGGCTTAATCATTGGTATTTGAACATGCTATAGGTCTTTTTCACATTAGTGCTGTTACCTTCCCACCAAAGTGGTACCTATTTATCTACTCGCATTTGCAGGCTTTCAAACTGCTACCTTGGCAGGAGCTGAAGCAAGGACAGGAGTTCACCCTGCCGCATGGCGCTTGGGTCTTGAACTCAGACTGCTGGTTTTCTGGCCGACAAGCCTATCATCTTATCCACTAAGCTACCATTCCACCAATGTTAAATAAATAAAAAAAATAAATGAATTAAAACAAGACAGACAAAGGGATGAAAGGGGATCTTAAAACCCCCAAACAACCAGTTCTTCATAGTTTCCTGAATGACATAAGTACATGCTTACTTTTGCTTCAATTCTTTCCATGAAATGTTCCGTTAAATGTTTCCAGACTGTGGTAAATAATGAGATAACACAACAGTAGAAATATTATTAAACAAAGGCTAAATACTCTAAGCATTTGTTTGAGTTAAAGCAAACATGTTCGGTATTTTTTAACATTTTGCTTTCCCTGAGCTTATAAAAAAAAAAACACCAACAACTCAAAACCACATTAACATTTTGGTTAAGATTTGGTTTTTTTTTTTTTAATCCTGTGCCAACTGTCATCGTTCAAACAAACACTTGATATAGTTGCTGATCCAGTTTCTACAGAGGAATGATTGAATCTGTCATCTGCACCTCTATAACTGTCTGCTTTGGTTCTGCAACCCAACAAGACAGACACAGACTTCAGAGAGTAATTAGGACTGCAGAAAAAAACAATTGCTATCAACCTGCCTTCCATGGAGGACCTGCATACTGCACGAGTCAAAAAGAGAGCTGTGATAATATCTACAGACCCCTCATATCCGGGACACAAACTGTTTCAATTCCTACCCTCAAAACGACCCTATAGAGCACTGCATACCAGAACAACTAGACACAAGGACAGTTTTGTCCCAAATGCCATCACTCTGCTAATAGTTTCCTCAACACTGTCCAACTATTCACAAAGTCTGCACTACTATTACTATTAATCTTCTCATCACTCCTTATCACCCATCCCCTCCCACTTGTGACTGTATGACTGTAACTTTGTCGCTTGTATCCTTACAATTTTTATTGACTGTTTTCTAGTATGATTTGACTGGTTATTGTACCCTATGACTATCATTAAGTGTCGTACCTGATGATTCTTGACTCTTGATTAATGCATATTTTCTTTTATGTACACTGAGAGCATTTGCACCAAGAGAAATTCCTTGTGTGTCCAATCACACTTGGCCAATAAAGAATTCTAGTCTACTCTACCAATGCTATTCCCACAGTTGAGAGATTTTAGACCCAGCAGGCTGCGTGGTCTATATCTATAACGTTGGCAGATAGCAAGTATTCGTGCCCTATGCCATTCATGCAATTAATTAATTAATGCAATTTAGGCATTGCCCATCTCCAACCGATTCTGGGCAGCTATCAACCTACCCATGCCAGGTAGATTAGTTTTTCAGTAATCTTGCCAAATTGGTTGGCACCTTTTAGTAGAACAGCTCGCCCATTTAAAAGTCAACAGATTTGGGTTGATGTTCCATTTACAGGTTGGCCCAACTGGCAATCTAGGTGGCTTGCAATTATACACACACACACACACGTGCTTCGCTACAAAACTATGTGGTCGGGCTTCATTTTCCAGGAGGAAAATAAGGAGAAAAAAATTCTGCCTCCGCCTACCAGCATCCATCGGTATTCATCTGGCTAGCATCCTGTCAATGTGTGAGAGAGTTGAGGGCTGTTTGGAAACTGAAGCAGTATTTGCTGCGCGAGCAAGACTGAGCTCAACTGTTCTGTACTAAAGCTGCTTGGTGCTGTGGAACTCAAACTAATACTGAAACTCCTCTCCTCTCCTCTGCCTGTGTTTTGCTTTTCAGGTGGGGGAGTAGAACTCCTTAGCATCAGAGCGTGTTAATAATAATAATATAGGAAATACTCATGTTCTGATGGTCATTTTGAAAAATCCTTTCTTAGCGAGCACCTAGAAGCCACGATGAACAGTTTGTAGGCTTTATGGTTCTTGGTAACATGTAACCCCCCAAATTGCACTCAATAGGGCTTCAACTCTTGTTCTCCTCCAGAGCCTGAGAGAATAACCAGATCTTTAACAGCTTTCTGAATGTCATCCTGGTGAGGGAAAGTGCCCAATCTACCTGATTGCAACAGGAGCAACAACGTTACCTACTGATCAATATTTGTCCAAAGGATCTGAGCTTTCTCGAAATGGTTTCTTCCCTCGTTTACTTCTTTGCAATTCTCATGTTAGTATCTTGCTTGTTTAGTATGCATTAGGTTGCTCTCAAAATCTGTTCCCCCCAAAACCTCTGTTTAATCTCCACTTGAATTTTAGGTGGTTTAATAAATCCAAGGGCTTTACAAATTTGTTTCAATGCTGGTCCTCTGATCCGTATCTCTGTTGTCAATTGCCAGCACAAACCAAAAATGATGCAGCTTCAATCAATTTTGGGAATGGCTCACTTTGGTCTGACCAACTCAGAATTAGTTGTAGCAGCTCAAAAAGTTCCAAGTACGGGCAGTCCTCAACTTACACAACAGTTCATTTACTGATTATTCAAAGTTACAACGGCACTGAAAATCGTGACTTATGACCGCTTTAAGGGCAATCTTTGCAGCATCCTCATGATCATGGGATCAAAATTGAGCTGCCTCAATTTATGACCATCACAGTGTCCCCGGGGGGGGGGGAGGATCAGGTGATCAACTTTTGTGTTATTCTGACCAGCAAAATCCACGGGGAAGCCAGATTCACTTAGCAACCATGTTACTAATTTACTCATTGCAGTGATTCACTTAACAACTGTGACAAGGCCATAAATTGGGGCAAAACTCACTTAACAAATGTCTCACTTAACAACAGAGACTGTGGTTGTAAGTTGAGGACTACCTGGTCACATTCATTCGAACCGTAACAGTTGAAAATAACTCATAGGGTCTTGTAAGAGAGAGAGAAGCAAAAACTGGGGGTGGAGTTAAAAGAGGGATCAGCTTAGAATCCTTACATCGTCACAAGCAAATTAAGACCAACCCTCCCTTGAATTCCATGGATGCCTATCTAACTCCAAGCTGATGCTAACATTTATTTGAAAAGTTTCTTGTGCCTAGCCATGAGTAGTCATAAAGCAGTTGAATTGGTCTTTCAAGTGTGCATCTGATCTTTTGTGCATGACATGGCTAAGACCTTGAAAACATTTGCACATGTTAATTCAAACTGGCTTAAGAAAGGAAGTCCAGTCAAGGGTGGTTGATGAGAAAATGGGAAAGAGAAAAAGCTAAGGACCTATCCTGACCTAGGCTTCACAAAATCATGAAACAGACTCTTTGTCCCAACAAAACCCCTTTTTATTTGATTAATGTGAATTCCTAACATTCACATCCAGCAAAGTCTTGGCAAACAATCTTTCAAGGATGAATTGCAACCACAAACCTTATCAGTCTTGGAGAGCTGCCAGGCTGATAGCTTCCAAGAACAACGCTGTACAAAGAAATACTTGGCAAAGAATCTCTGTGAATCACGAACTCAGACAAGCAAATCTTCATACTAATTAAACGAACTAATTGTCTCCTGCAAATACCACTTCCCTTTCACTCCTAATTATTTCCTATGGGAGGATTACGGTTAGGATTAGGGTTATCTTGGTCAATGAAAAATCAACAGGTTTGGCAAATTGAAACATAAAATAGGATATAACTCTGATTTCAATGGTAGAGGCTTGAATGTTTGTTGTAATGATTGTTATGGTCCTTGGCTGCCAATGTGTGTTGGCATACAAGTTGTTGTTATGTTTGTTATTGTTATCATTGGACTGAGTTTTAATCTGTAGGAGAAGAATGCACAGAGTCTGGGGGTGGAGACAAGAGAGGAATCAGCCTGGAGTCATTACGTCTTCACAAATAGCTGAACTGAAAGAGAGGCTGAGGAGGAGGAGGAAGACAATATGAGGAAGAGCAAAGGAAAATGGATAATTAAACAAAGGGTTCAAGAAGCTGGACAGATTTGAAAGAACTCAGTCTAAGGAAACTTTATATTTGTAGTTGGCTTTGACTGGAGTGGTGTCATCCCCCTGTTGGAATCTGATTTTGAGGGAGAGGTGGAACAGCTGGCAGGGAGTGGGAGTGTGGTTCTGGTGGCTATGGAGGAAACTGGGGAAGGGCACAGTCCGGCTGAGTATTCAGAGGAAGACCCAGGCCCATCCCCTCCTCATCCTAGGACATGCAGGGAGGAACAGATTAGGGAGCAACGTGAGTTGCGTGGTTTATGGGGGAGGAAAGGGCCCTGATCTCCTTCATTGGCTGCAGCTGGAAAAACTGTTTAAAAAGGCAAACTATGCACAACAAAGTTGATGGAAGCAAAGCGTGAATTATTTTGGTTGGTCAAGTATTATCTGAGTTCTGGAGTCTTTCCAACTGTGTGTGTTTCATTATCTTTTGAAGTCTTCAATTCCTGATCCTGCCCTGTCTTGTTAATTGCTGCAGCGTGGTTTGTGTTGGTTTTTATTTATAATTTATATGTACTTTGGGTTCGGATGGAATTCCTTCCCTTTAAAGACTGTTCTTGGGAGAGTTTTTTCTCCAGCCAATGATAATTGGACATTGGGGGCCAAGTAGGAGGAATTAAAGGGGCTTTACCTTTTTTGTGACTTTGTTGCTTCTGTGCCACGCCCCGGGTCATCACAAGCGGCTTCTAAGCCTTGTGAGACAAAATAAATAAAATTGGTGTCATGGGGCTAAACCAGGAGTGGGCAACTAGGCCCCCTTTGCCACCTGTAGATTTCAGCTCCCCAAATTCTTGAGTCATAATTCTGGGACTTGATATCCACAGGTCATAAAAGAGGCCATAGCTGCCATCTCTAGCCTAGACAAAATTCTGAAATGCACAGGAGATGGTAGACAATGTGGTGAGAACACATTGACAGGACCAAGGACAGCTCTCTGGGGGAAAGCAAAGAAAGAGCAAGGCAAAGCAAGCAACAGAAACTGAACAACATCGTCTGTGAGGACATTTTATTTATTTTATTTATTTATTCAGTTTGCCAAGCATGTATGAGAAAACAAGTGTAAGTATGAACATAACATATAAACATATAAGTACAAACGGGTATAAAATGGGAACAGAAGGACAGGGTCGGTAGGCACGCTGGTGCATTTATGCATGTCCTTTACAGACCTCTTAGGAATGGAGTGAGGTCCGCGGTAGACAGTTTAAGGTTAAAGTTTTGGGGATTTGAGGATGTAACAACAGAGTCAGGTAGTGAGTTCCAGCCATTTTCTGCAATCGAGTTTGGAGCAGTTTACTTTGAGTTTGTATCTATTGTTTGCCTGTGTGTTATTGTGGTTGAAGCTGAAGTAGTCATTGACAGGTAGGACATTGTAGCAGACAATTTTGTGTACTAAGCTTAGGTCAGACCGTAGGCGGCATAGTTCTAAGTTGTCTAGGTCCAATTGTAGGAAGTTAGTACCCACCCCTCTCCTAGAAAAATGAATTATCCTGGGAAATATTTAAAAAGGCAGAATATTTGCCCTAAAAGAGTAGAAACTAAGAAACAGAAACTCACCTCAAAGAGGCAGAAATTCAGCCCCCCCACCTTTGCTAATGGGCCATTAAGGCCTAGGGTGGAGTATTCTACATGCCAAAGGCCTCTACCCATCTCACCGCCTGGACTGGGAAGATTGTACCAGCCAGCACTCAGGTGAAACCATGTGGTCCAGACAAAGCCTACAAAGTTAGCTAAGACCCTGCCCCTGGGAGTCTGGCAGCCAATGGGATGCATTTCTTGCACAGGAACAGGAAACACTAAGATGGGGCCCAACAGAGAGTATATAAGGGTCTCTCAGCATCTTGGCCCTCTCTTTTTTTTTTTTCCTCTTTTCACCTTGAAGCATGTAATCATCCTTTTCACTTTGGAACTCCAAACCACATGGTCCTGTCCACCATTAAATCATCTTTCCAAACAGCCTCTATGTTTTCATTGTCTTTTTCCCCACTTGGAACTGAACCCAGAAGGATATTTCTTCCAACACAATATTTCAAGACTGGTGGCAATAAGGTATTCTATGGCGAGAGGAGGGAGTGGAGTACTGTTCTCGTGACATACCTCTGGAGTCGCTCAATTGTATTAATGTTATACACTGTGGATTCCAGGCGGATGAGCTGTGTTCGAGAATTGGTCTGGCAAAGGTTTTGTATGCCCTGGTTTGCAGTTCAATGTTACCGGAGAAGAAGCTTCGCAAAATTAGGTTAACAACTCTTAATATCTTTTTGGCAATGCTGGTACAGTGAGATCTGGGGCTCAGCTCTTTTGAAATGAATACTCCTAGGTCCTTGACAGAGTGAGGGTCGTCTACAAGGTTGTATCCGCCCAGTTTGTATTTAGTGTTCTGATTTCTAACATTCCTCAACCATCATTGCCAGACATGATGGCCAATAGCCACAGACTGAAGAAGTGAAGATCACATGACCATGGGGATATGCTGCAATGGTCATAAGTATGAAAAATGGTCATGTCACTTTTTTCAGTGCCATTGTAACACATCACATTATACAGGTCACTAAATGAATTGTTGTAAGTCAAGGACTACCTGTATAGTGTAGTGTTTTGGTAGAGGCATTCAGGGAATTAAAAAAAAACAGATATACTGTTCTCCCCCACTTCATTAAACCATTAACAAGGATTAACTTGAACCCATAATCCATTCCTACCTAATATTAGCTGTATAAATGCAGCTGCAAGGACAAGATTTATTTTCATCCTTCCTCATTCTTGAATGAATCTACACGGGGGGTGCAAACACCAAATGATAAACAACAGCTACCCAAAATGTTCATTAACCTCTGCCTTTGACAGGGATCATTGCTAATTTATGCCTTTAATTAACCTATTCATTGATTCCATTTATCTGTCAGGATAGCTAGTAGTCGAGGTTTGCTCCCAAGGTCTCTTGCATTGTAACCTGAGAAACGGAACATTCTTGCAAAAAACAAAAACGTAAAACCTTTCCAGCAATCCCACCCATGCTGATGAACCACAATTACTGCTCACTGGCAGTTGGTTGTGTTTGACACAAAATAGATAAAGGGTAATTATCATTGACAAGTCAAACAGAGCCAAGCCTTGGATTCTTTCCTTGGCAGTGAAACTTCGTTAGGTCCGTGGATCTATTGTGGACCGCATCTGCTCGAAGTCCTTTTATATACATGGAAAAATAATACAAGGGTGTATTAATTTTGGCAAGTAGTCAATTTTTGCAGGTAGTCAATTTCAGTTTCAATTTCAGTTTATTGCAGTCATAGACCAGAAACCAGAACAAATAAATGCACTCAGTAAATATACAATTAAAAATTCTAGTATAAAATAATAAGTAACAACTAAAATCTTCTATATATAAAAGCAAAATGCCACTCACACATCATCAAGAAATCTGCAGAACCGTAAAGCCTACAAACTTGAAATTTGGGACGTATGTTCCTCTTGGTTTCTAGGTGCTCGCTACGAAAGGATTTTTCGAAAGGACCATCAGAGCATTAATATTCCCTATATTACTATTATTAACACACTCTGATGCTAAGGAATTCTACTCCCCCTCCCCACCTGAAAAGAAATCTGTTCCAACTGCAGTTGAGCTAAGCCACACCCAGGCTCCTTGCTGTCTCCTTCTTGTTCACACTGTTTCAGTTCTCAAACAGCCCTCAACTGTTTTACATACTGACAGGATGCTAGCCAGATTAATACTGATGGATGCTGGTAGGCAGAGGCACAATTTCCCCCCTTATTTTCCTCCCCAAAAACTTGCCCGATCACATAGTTTCATAGCGAAGCACAGGTACCCTGCTAGCATGTGCATGCAAAACATAGTCACTAAACCGGTAGTAACACTGGTTGAATCCCGCCCCTGCAAGATTCCCTTTTGAGATCTTTTGGCAGGCAAAGTCAATGGGGAAACCAGATTCACTTAACAATGGCGTTACCAATTTAACATCTGCAGTTAACAAATATGGCAAGTCGTAAAATGGGGCAAAACTCAAATTCCTTACACAGCAACATAAATTCTGGGCTCAGTTGTGATCATAAGCCAAAGACTCCCTGTTATTTAGTGAACGTTACATCTGCTGCCTTACTAATCTATTATAACACAGTAATCAGAATCAGAAAAATCCATTTCTGGCAAGTGGAGAGAAAAATCTCATTTCACTTTGGCTGCCCGGGACAATATTTATCACGATACAGGAATTAAATCCTGTAGCTGAGCTGAAATAGAATTTAATATAGAAGGTTCAACTGCCACACGTTAGACCGAGATTAGAAAGGCCAATTCTAATGACTCTCTCTGAATGCTTTGATTTTCAGAAAGGGTCACATACAGGAGATATTTCTCCATAATGTCTTACTCGGATAGGAATGCAACGCTGATTTGGAAGTTTCTTCCCTCCTTTTCTTTTACTCTGAAGAGCATCAAAGGAATTAGGGGTATAATAGAAGATTCCTCCTCTAAACAGAGCTAAATGGCGTACGCAAATCACTGCAGGTCATCCATTCAAATCACACTGCAACAAGATTGGGCATGTTAATTTTCAATAGCATCCAAGCAAACGTGTGTTCATGCATGAATAAATTTATTGATTATTTACAGATGCTGCTGCAGTCCAAACCAACTCCGAGTAGCTTAAATACCCTACAGCAGTGGTGGCTAACCTTTTTGGGCTCCTCTGCCAGCACCCAAAAGGCAATGTGTGCCGCCCCCTCCCCCGGTGCTCTGTTTTTTGCCTTCCTGGGCCCCAGAGAAGCCTTCTAGGAGCAAAAAATGGATGGGTACAAAAAGGAAGCCACACCCACCTGTCACATAGCCATACCCACCTAGCCATGCCCACAGAACCAGTTGTTAAAAAGTTTGAATCCCACCCCTGACTAGACATACCCAATTCCAGCAACCATTCTTTATATGTTTTAGGGGACGAGGCTAAAACGTATAAAGAACGGTATCATATTACCTTGCCATCGCTATTTATAATAAACTATTTACCTGTATCCTTCATCTATCTAAAACCAAGAGCAGCTTGCTAATAAAGCTCATGGAATCATCAGCACAGAGAGTCAATAAATAAATTGGTTGTCTTGTTCCCGTTCCAACACATTCTCCCCTTCAAATATCTCAACTCCAAGAAGAATGGACGCACATCTAAATAAGGCATCTTGTCAATGGGGTTTAGATGGATGATGGTTACAATTAACCAGCATGCTATTATTGAATTGCTGCCCAATTTAAATGTGGGCTCTGGTCTCCCTCAGGATCCAAGAAAACCACTGGCTTCCATTAAAAATACAGCCATATAGGGGAAGTCCTTGAATTACGGCCACGATTGAGCCTGCTGTTGCCAATTGAGACATTTGTTAAGTGAATTTTGTCCCGTTTATGACCTTTCTGACTCCAGTTGTTAAGTGAATCACTGTCATTGTTAAGTTAGTAGCCCGGTTGTTAAGTGAATCTGGATTCCCTGTTGACTTTTCATGTCCGGAGGTCGCAAAAGAGGATCACGTGACCCGCAGACACTGCAACTGTCATAAATATGAGTCAGTTGCCAAGCATCTGAATTCTGATCCTGTGACCGTGGGGGATGCTGCAATGGTCATAAGTGGGAAAAACGATTATTTTTGTACACTGTTGGAAAAATGAAGATATATACCACGAGATGAAGAAATAGTCAAGAAGATACTAGATCTGTGATGGCGAACCTATGGCAGGCATGCTACAGGTTGCACACAGAGTCATTTGTGTGGGCACGTGAGCTCCAGGCAAACTTACCTCACTGTGCATGCGCATGCCTCCTGCCTGATTTCCGGCCTGTTTGAGGCCTTTTTCGGTCTGCCAGAGGTTTGAGTGAAGCCTTTGCAGGCCAAAAAATAGGTTCATTTCGTCACTTCTGTTATTTCTGGAAATACAGGAAGTGATGAAACGGGCCTATTTTTCAGCCCGTAAAGCCTTCAGAGGCTTCCCTCAAGCCTCTGGCAGGCCGAAAAAGGCCTCAAATGGGCCAAAAATCAGCTGGGAGGCACAGTGCAGGTAAGTGGCGGGGGGGTCACACACACACAAGTGCAGGAGATGTGGGGGGCCACACACATTGCCTTCCGGGTGCTGGCATGTGAGCGCACGCAGAAGCACAATTTTTGGCACAGGAGCCCATAAAGATTAGCCATCACTGTACTAGATGGTGCAGAAATGGATAGATTGACATGGAAAATGAAATTGAAAGATAATGTAGAATATTATCAAATGTGGAATTTATTTTACCAATGGTTGGAAAAAAGGGGATGAGGATTAAGTATGTAAATTTGTATTGTTAAGCAAATGAAATACCCAGACAACATGACCTTTATTAAACACTAAGAAGTGTATTTCGATAGAAAATCATTAAATAAAATAAAAACAAATAAATCTGAAAAATGGTCATAAATCACCTTTTTCAGTGCCGTTGTAACTTCAAATGGTCACTAAATGGAACTGTGGTAAGTCAAGGACTATGTCAGGATCCCGGTAGTTACCCCCATTTAAATCATGAGTCTCGAGCCAAACTTCCAAAATTTAAAAAGGATTTATTGGGAGTTAACATGCCAGCACTGCCTGGGTGTAGCCAACTCTGAGGCACTTCATTCATTGTCACCCTTGACCCTGGTTTTCCTCCACCCCCTGGGTGTATCGTAATTCATATTCTCCAATAGGACACATCCATAGCCAAGAGTCATCAATCATGTTCTCCAGTTAGAATTTTGCAGGGCAGAAACTTCAGTCACCTAGTTACTATTTTTGAAAACATTTATGGAATACAGTTTCGGTTTGCAAGGTGCCGTACTGATCAGGGGGGATCAGTGCGGCACCCTTTCTCTTGGCAACTCTAAAAAGACCATAGAAATATTTCATGTGTTGACAGACTACCTGTACAATTACTAAGGAGCTGAAGTATTTACCACAGTTTAGGCAGCTAAAAGCAGACAGGTTTTTGTAATTCAAGTATCTAGCGAAGAGCTCTTATCAATTATAGTTCAAGGCACAAAAGAATAGCCCAGATGTATTCCAAAATCCGCAGAATTTCAAATTGGACAATCAGCTAGTTCAAGAGTCAAAGTGTCACAAACAAGATACAGGAACGAGAGTCGTGAGGGGGAATACCAAACAGTTATTTTTCCAACACAGACTGAAAGCAAAGCAGTTGTATTTAGCTGGCTGCAATTAACCTCACCTCTCGCCTAGCAAAGAGTCTCGCCTAGCAAGGAGCTGCATTGCTCTGCTCGTCCGATCACCAAAAACAAAGGCCAATTGCCTATCTTCATTCACTTGGGGTATCTACCAGTGGTGGGTGTTAGGAAGGTAAGTCACCTAACAGTTGGGTTGGAAAATATAGAAACCAGGATAGACATTTTAATACTGTCTCTTTAAGGGAATGCTAAAATTGTAATTGGGTGTGGTTCCTCAAATGGCCATAAGATGGAGCCAGAAACCTGGGTTGTTCTGTTCTGTTGTTGCTGAGAGTGTTGCTGTTCCTGCATTTCCCTATTGACTGTTGCTGATCATAGTTCTTCTTGGACTTGATGGAAGTCTGTTATTAAACTGTTTATGATACTGGACTTTGTTATTTGGATTATCCATGGACTGAAAACCAACTGCTTTAACTGTGAATGACTTGGACTGCTTGTTGGACTTTGCTTAACCATTTACTGGAAGTAAAAACCTACATTTTACTGTACAGCGTATCTGTGTGCTGGTTGTGTGTTATTCCTCACCACTATCACTACATCTCCCTGTGTGCACTCATTCTCCTAACGGGGAATTACCTCAACAGTGAGATTCAAATTTTTTTTACCACCAGTTCTGTGGGTGTGGCTTGGTGGGCATGGTGTGGCTTGGTGGGTGTGGCAGGGAAGGATACAGCAAAATCTCTGTTTCCTCCCCACCCCACTAACCTGCTTTCCAGTTCTGTTCTCCTGTGCAGGGCAACCAAAGAAGACCCAGCCCATCAACTGGGACTCAATGGGAGGCAAAGAAGAGATGGGGGAGGGGCCAGCCAGAGGTGAGATTTGCTGGTTCTCCAAACTACTCAACATTTCTGCTACCGGTTCTCCAGAACTGGTCAGAACCTGCTGAATACCACCTCTGGTATTCACAGATATCTACCCATGTCTACTAAGCATGTTATTTTCTTAGGAATAACTATTCCAAAGAATGTAATGTCATCCACACAATAAAATGGTGATTATTCCTTCATTTCTGTAAGTACCTGATTATCAGTTGACTTACTGTTAGATCTGTTCAAGTCCATTCTACACCAAGACTATAGACCATAGGGGTATCCAACTGGATTTTTTTGAGGTCTGGATCAGCATTGTAGTTCTCCTCCATGGGCTGGCAGGGAGGGAGGGGGAAGGGATGGGATGGGCGCCTCTGGTAGCCAAAACGGAGTACCCTGGGACCATGCATGACCACTCAGTCCCCTGTTTGCAGCCTGCAGCACTTTGCCGGTCAAAATGGGGGGGCGTGGTGTGCCCCATTTTGGCTGGCAGAATGTTTTCAGGAGGCCAGACGGGCTGAAAATGGGGCATGGGTGGGCCAGATGGCCCCCTGCACCCCATTTTGGCTGCCAGAGGCATTGTGGGCCAGTCCTTTGCTATTTCCAGGCTGGCCCAGTGGGCCAGATTTAAGGATTTGCCTCCCCTGATTCATCAATCTATAAATCTATAAATTTCTATAAATCTATTTAAAGATTATAACACTGAAAATATCATCTATATATAATCACTTGCTTTTCATGTTCTGTTCCACATGCTTCCTGGATATCAGATTATTTTATTAAAAGGGTTTAAGATTCCAACACTAAATTAAATTGAGTACATCCTTGATGTACTGTATTCCACGCCTCTCCTTGATTGCAGAAGACACAATCCTGATTGTGATTACCTACTGATTACCTAAGCAGAAGAATCATATTTTTTTAATCCAAGAAAGGCACTCAATTGGGAATCCATCTTTCTTCAGAACTTACTCCAAAAATGTAATGTATAGCGAATCATCTTTTTTCTGCTTTTAATGAAGCCAGCCACAGCTGCTTCCTTTTCAACAGCATACAATGTTAATATGTTTTCTAGGAATCTAATATGATCAGAAAGTTGGCACCTCTTCATAAACCAGATTGGCTGAATGAATTATTGAAAGGTAATACCTTCTATAATCTTCATGCCAAAGTGGCTGTTAAAATCTTGGCACCCACATTTAACAAAAGATATAGAGCAATCGCTCATACAATTCATAGGATTTATTTCAAATATCTATGCAGGAGAAGAGCAAGCAGAAGTAGAGGGCAGAGTTAAAGGCATCATTAGCCTAGAACAGTAGTGGCTAACCTTTTTGGGCCTCCTGTGCAAAAAATTGGGTGCTCAGAAGGCACTGTGTGCCCCCCATGCCCCCTGCGCATGCACATGCAATTTCCCCAAACACACACACACACAAATACACACACGTCGCCCCCTTACCTGCACTGCACCTCCCAGCTGATTTTTGGCTCATTTGAGGCCTTTTTGGCCTCCCAGAGACTTGAGGAAAACTTCTGCAGCCTTAGCAGGCCGAAAAATGGGCCCGTTTTGTCACTTCTGGTATTTCCAGAAATACAGGAAATGATGAAACAGGCCTATTTTTTGGCCTGTAAAGGCTTTCCTCAAGCCTCTGGGAGGCCAAAAAAGGCCTCAAACAGGATGAAAATCAGCTGTGAAGCATGCGCAGTGAGGTAAGTTTGCCTGCAGTTTGTGTGCTGACACAAAGGGCTCCGCATGCCATAGGTTCACCATGACGGGCCAAGAATCTTGCCACAAAGAGTCCAAGTTCACCCCACTTGAATTCCATGGGCCCTTATCTGGTAACAATTTAGTACTGAAATTTAGTTGACTAAATTCTTGTGTAGAAGCTCCAGCAATGATCTTTTGAACTGCAACTTTATGTAGATCTTGATTCTCTACTCCTGACAAACAGCGACATAAGCATCAAAATAGGACATTGGTAGGGTCCCTTCTCAAAAATGTTCTTGCAACTCTCTTATAAAACAAGATCCAACTCTTCTTGACATTTTTGATGTCAACTCTATGGGTATCATGTCGGGAGGTGGATATATTTTTTCTATCGATCATCAAACTGAGGGTTGTTTTAACAATGGTGTGTTCAAATATCTCCAGGCTCCAACTAAATGTCATCTCCCTCTCGCCACTGATCGTCAGACACACTCTGACTTTAAAGATGAAAAGTATTTGGAAGCTGCAGCCGATATAAAATACATCAGCACGGATTGTTCTGAGAATCTCTAGTAGCTCGTGTAGCATCCCTGTTGTGAGAGCTGCACTGGTTGCCAGTTTGCTTCTATGGCCAAATCAAGATGTTGGTTATTACCTTTAAAGCCCTTTATGGGTATCGGTCCAGATACCTGAGGAACTGTCTCCTCCTACAGTTATTGGCTCACCCCACCTGTGCCATCCAAAGGGGCATTGTTCTGACCCATCTCCCCAAGCAAGAGAAACCCTCTGAAGTTAAATCAATGTTTCCTTAATTAGGAGCACCAGAAGCCTTGGAAAAAAGTTTCTCTTTCACCGCAGTCTAACAAGTCAGGGAGATGAATTGTTGTCTGCTACACCTATTCATCTCCGCCTCCTGCCTTTTATCCCCAGAGCTGGGTGGGGCTTCGCTAGCAGCGGTGGCTCTTCCGTCCCAAGGACCGGCCTACAGATTTCCACTGCTCTCCTCTCCTCTGCCTTCTGCGCATCCGCATGTGAGGCACTAGACCCAGCTGTTCCTCCTCTTCCTCATCAGCCACCTCCAGACCTGGGGGCTGTTGGTTACCTATCTGAGGGTTGATGGATGGCCCAGGCTCCACCTCTGTCTCTCTCTCTCTGCCAGCTCCGTTCCCTCTTCTCCCACAGAGCTCCCAGGTTGCCTTGATGCTGACCCTGACTCCCACACTTCCTCCTCCTCCTCTGTTTTGGCTGCTGGAGGGGCCAGCACCTGACAGGCCACAACAGGCATGATGTAAAGGGAATGGGATAACTCGCCATAGCCAACTCATCACAGGAAACTTGGGGCAGGAGAATTCATCATGGCCAACTCACTGCAAGACAAATCATTGCGGGACAATTTAACAATTCTGTTTAATTCTTTAAAATAAATAAAAATCATTTTAATTTTAAAATAATTTTAATGGAGCCCAGGGGAGGCCGTTTTTGCCCTCCCAGAGGCTCAAGGGAAGCCTGTGCAACCTTGGGAGGCCGAAAAATGGGCCTTCCGGAAATACCAGAAGTGCCGAAATGGGCCTGTTGTCAGCCTCCTGAGGCTCCCGAGGCCCTCCAGAGGCTGAAAACAAGCACTTCTGGAAGGCCCGTTTTTTGGCCTCCTGAGGCTACACAGGCTTCCTTCGAGTTTCCAGGAGGGCAAAAACTGCCTCAAACAGCCAGAAATCAACTGGGAGGCACACACATGTGCAGTTCAGCTAAGTTTGGCTGGAGCTCACATGCCCACACAAATGGCTCTGTATGCCACCTGTGGCGCGTGTGCCATAGGTTCATCCTCACAGTCATAGATCCTGCTGTGAACCTCACTGGTCAAGCAATTAGCCTCATAAAGTTTGGGCTCAATTGTGGTCATAAATTGAGGACTACCGGTACAGCATTTCCATGGTAATCTGATCAAAATTTGGACACTGGGCAACTGGCATGAATTTATCATGGTTGCAGTATTCCGAGGTCAGGTGATTCGTCCTTTGCAACTTTTTGAAAGTTTTGACTGTATTTTCTTTCTTGTATATGTTATAGGCTTAATTCATGCTTTTGCTAGACCTGATATTTGAGGCCGATTTTTAACCCTTCCATACTAACACCTCTTACAATACTAGACAACACAGTATCAACAGTAGAGACCTGCGAACTTCTTGATTCTACTATATCACATGACCTAAAATGGACACCTAATATCAAAAATGTCATCAAAAAAGCACAACAAAGAATGTTCTTTCTACACCAACTCAGGAAGCTCAAACTGCCCAAGCAGCTGCTGATCCAGTTTCTACAGAGGAATTATTAAATCTGTCATCTGCACCTCTATAACTGTCTGGATTGGCTCTGCAACCCAATGGGACAGATACAGACTTCAGAGAGTAAATAGGACTCCAGAAAAAACAATTGCTACCAATCTGCCTTCCATCAAGGACCTGTATACTGCACCCGAGTCAAAAAGAGGGCTGTGAAAATATATACAGACCCCTCACATCCCAGACATAAACTGTTTCAACTCCTTCCCTCAAAACAATGCTATAGAGCCCTGCACACCAAAACAACTAGACACAAGGACAGTTTTTTCCCGAATGCCATCACTCTGCAAAACAAATAATTCCCTCAACACTGTCCAACTATTTATAAAATCTGCACTCCTATTACTATTAATCTTCTCATCACTCCTTATCACCCATCCTCTCCCACTTGTGACTGTATGACTGTAACTTTTTTGCTTGTATCCTTACTATTTATATTGACTGTTTCCTAGTATGATTTGATTGCTTATTGTACCCTATGACTATTATTAAGTGTTGTAACTGATGATTCTCGATTCTTGACAAATGTAACTTTTCTTTTATGTATACTGAGAGTATTCACACCAAGATAAATTCCTTGTGTGTCCAAACATACTTGGCCAATAAAGAATTCTATTCTATTCTATTCTATTCTATTCTATTCTATTCTATTCTATTCTATTCTATTCTATTCTATTCTATTCTATTCTACTCTTTTCTGTTCTATTCTAACCATGTTATTATAATGTAGGTACTGATAAGTCCACACAAAATGCTTGCATCTACTTCTGTTCCGTCTTTTGACTGTATTGTTTAAATTATTAAATGGGACTAATTGTTTTAAACTTTCTGACCAGCAAAGGCAACGGGGAAGCCCAATTCACTTTACAAACCAGTGGTGGGATTCAACCGGTTTGCACCACTTTGGCCAAACCAGTTGTTAAATTGCTGGCCGGCCCTGCCCCACCCCTCCCCTTCCAGGAGTCCCCACATGCCCCGTTTTGCCTCCCAGGTAAGTGTACTAGTCCCAAAACGGGGTGCAAGGGGATGCGGCTTGCCTCCCCATGGCCCATTTTTGCTCCCAGGGAGTTGCAGGAGGCCAAGTACTGCCTGTCACAACCCCTGGGCCACGCCCACCATGGCCACGCCCACCAAGCCAGTCATTAGGGCAGAGAACCGATTCTTAAATTATTTGAATCCCACCACTGTTAACAACCATGTCACTAACTTAACAAATTCAGTGATTTATTAGCAATGGTGGCAGGTGAGATTGTAAAATGGAGCACAATTGTGGTTGTACGTCGAGCGCTCCATGCAAAGAGACCAAATTTTGCCTCAGTGAAAGTTTTGCCTTAAGTAGTCAAAATTGTGTGGGGTAAACAGAAATACAAATCAAATTTATCTCTAAGACAACCCATGCCTGGGCATATCACAAAACAAATCCTTCCCTCGTTACCTGGGATAATAAACATGCACAAAAACCCTTGTACTGGAGAAATATTTCACTCTCCTTCACATCTGACATTTCAGCTTCCAAGATGGAATTGTAACCTTCAAATGTGGTGTAAATTAAACGGGCTTTAATTACAGTGTATTATTTAAACTGCCTTATCCAAGAACACCGAGGAGATGGGGTGGCTCTAATAAACTAAAGCGACATTTCCCTAGGCAGGCTAGACATTGGTCACGCTGCCTGCTAATTTTGGAAATTGTAGTTCCTCACGTCTAGAGAATTAAGAAATGCATCCAAAGAGAAGAGAAATGCTATGATTTTTTTCTTTCTCTTCTTTGTCAACAGTTGTTTTGCAAAATGTATTTGAATATAAATACCCTATTTCCCCAAAAATACAACCTACCTTGAAAGTAAGTCCTAGCTTGATTCTTACACATGCACCCAATATAAGCCCTACCCCCAAAATAAGCCCTAATTAAGATCCCGCCCACTCCAGAATGGCACAGGTAAAAATTAAGCTAGGGTGGGGATGGGAGGATGCAGCTGTCCTACGACTTACCTTTGGACAGTTGTAGCTAGGACTCGCACACCCCAACACCTGACTCACCAGCCCATTTCTTTTGCAGCTGGCAAGGCTGGCAAGGCTTTCCTGAAGGCGTCTGTAGCTGATAACAAAGCTCAGGATTAATCCAGAGCTCTGTTATCAGTTGCAGAGGCCTTCAGGAAAGACTTGCTGGCCGCAGAAGTTCCTGAAGGCCTCTGAGAACGAAAAGGAGGCCGGGAGTGATGTGCGCAAGTGAGGTTAGTCAGTGGTTGACATCCCTTGAAAATAAGACCTGGTGCCTTTTTTGGTGGAAAAAGATAAACAACAGGGTCTTATTTTGGGGGAAACACGGTATATAGTTTTGCTTTCAAACAGATATACAGTGGCATGAATAGTGACTATCGAAGGTGTCCTATTTAGAGAGTGAGCTATTAGGAAGTACCCGCTGGTTTAATGCTGGGATTACATTATTAATTAATTATGTTTTAGACTTGATACTTTTAGAGTGGGGTTTTTGGTTCTTAGGAGTCACACAAAACTCCCCTAACACTTTCAAACAGAAGGAATCAAGGATCGGAAGAGCCTGAATGAATCCAACGAGATTCAACTTTGACCACCAATCACTGCTCAAGCTCTTCGTGCAGAAAAATAGAGCTTGGGGAGCAGCCGAAATGCAGGGCAGCTCAGAGCACTGCCAGCTATCACTCACCAAGACCTCGTGTCAGTGTGCCATATGCCACATGGTTGTGGATAATCTGCTCACAACACTTGGAAGAGGAACATCAGGAAGGAAAAACAGATCTGTGCGCTCGTGAACAGCTAAGTCAGGGACTGCTTTGGTCAGGTGGCACTTTTGTACCTGCGCGCTGGAACTGAGTAATTCTTTCCTTGATATTTAGATCACCCTTTCAGCCTCCACTGGATTCAGAATAAGGACTGAAGGACCTCCTGCTTGCCTGTGTTGTTGCAGCAATGGCATGAGATGGACAAAATTCAGCTGCCGGTAGTATCGTGTACACCACCATAAGGAAAAAGGACACCGTAATTTTGCACTTTGGTAAAAAGCAGCAGATATCCCCATAGAACTAAATCTCTCATTAACGCACATCCTATATGCATCATGTTGTGTGAAAGAACAATCCCATGTATTGCTCTTATCTGTTCTGTCATGCCTGCAAATGATGGGGCATGAGATCGCACAAGGATAAAATCTGTTGGATGCTCATTTTGGATTCATAAGTTCCAATCCCCAAAGCAAAGGAGCCAGGGTTATACAGAAGTGTCTGGGATGACCCAAAGGGGCGTGGCACAAAGGCAGTACAGCCAGATAATCAGTAGGAGCCCCTTTATTAACCCCAACTTTGCCCCCAATATCCTGGTTACCTTCTGGCTGGAGAAAAACTCTCCCAGGAATAGCCTGTGGCTGCAGGGAATCAAGTCCAAATGTGGTCAACAAAAACTGTAACTATAAGTCCAATCAAGGCAAAATGAGATAATTAGTCCAACAGGGCAAGAGCAAGAATTCCAGATGTGAAGTCATGGCAATAACTTGACACAGTTGGGAGGACAGCAGGAACACAGATAACCAAAGTCAACACAAGATAAACTTACATTTGTTCCCAGCAGCTGCCACACTCAGCATGCATCTCTTTTAAACTCTCTTCCCAGCTGTGGCTAATGGAGAGAATCAGGGCCCTTTCCTCCCCCGTAAGCCACGTGACTCATATTGCTCCCTGCTCCATTCCTCCCTGCATGTCCTAGGATGAAGAGGTGGGCCTGGGTCTTCCTCTGAACTCCTTCTCCCTTGTTCTACCTGTCTCCTGCTCTGCCCAGATGGACTTTGCCCTTCCCCAGTTTCCTCCACAGCCAACAGAACCACTCCCTGTCAGCTGTTCATCTTCCTCCTCAGGTTCAGATTCTGACAGGGGCATGACAGTGTCTTTCTTGCAATAAGAAAATCAGTCCCTCACGCATTTCAAACCAGTTGCCTGATTAAAATTTAAGGCCACTCGTCGGATAAAGCATTCAGATCTCTGTACAGGTGATCCTGGACTTACAACAATTCATTTAGCTACGAAAGTCACAGCAGCACTGAATAAAAAGACCTATGACCATTTTTCAACCTATATACATTCAACCTATATACTAGATACTAAACCATGGGGTGTCAAAACTCAAGGTCTGCGAGGTGCTTAACAGACATGGTATTCAGCCAGTTCTGGAGAACTGGTAGCAGAAATTTTGAGTAGTTCGGAGAACTGGCAAATACCACCTGTAACTGGCTCCGCCCCATCTATTCTCCCGAGTTACAGCTGATTGGCTGGGTCTTCTTTTGTTGCCCTGCACAGGAGAATGGAGCTGGAAAGCAGGTTAGTGGGGTGGGAAGGGAATGGGGATTTTACAGTAACCTTCCCATGCCACGCCCACCAAGCCATGCCCATCAAGCCACACCCACCAAGCTGCATTATGCCCACAGAACCAGTAGTAAAAAAATTTGAATCCCACCAGTGGTGCTTAAATCTGTCCTGTGGGACCGGCCTGGAAATAGCAAAGGACCAGCCCATGGGGCCTCTGGAAGCTGAAATGGGGCTGCAAGCCCCGTTTTGGCCAGCAGGGTGCGGCAGAAGGCGTCCGTCCTGTCTCCCCCACCCTGGCCAGGCCACGGAAGAGAAGTACAACGCTGATCTGGCCCTCTAAGAAATCCAATTTGACACCCCTGCACTAAACGAATGGCCCATTGGGATCCCCATCTCAAAACAGCTTATGTGTGGCCAGAATCCGAAAATAACATTTAACACAGCGCACAGCACTTAAGCAAAATGGTTCAGCTGAGATCGGCATGTGTGGGACTGATTGGGGTAGGTTGTAGGGGTAACACCGAAATATAATTTGATCATATATTAATTTAACTACGTATTAAATTATTGTATTTTATTCCCATTTCATTTTAAGCTGTATTTTATTCCCATTTCATTTTAAATAGTATTTTTTTAATTCAATTCGACTTTGAATTGTTTTTATCAGATTTTTAGTAATAATTTGTGTCTGGAACTCTGCATTTTGATATGGCCCAACTTTTGCAGCATCCTTCTTGTTATTTGATTCCCCCCCCCCCGCCATTAAATGAATAGTGGTAAGTCAAGGACTACCTATACTGAATTCCATTCCTTTCTTTTGGTTGATTACATTTAATATTCTTCAAAACAGACTTTCCTAGGCTTCATTTACAACCAATATTACAGGTGTGAGGTGAGACCCTTAACTCTCTACCTGGGTCTATGCTTTCTAGCTTCAAACCTGGCTTTTTATTGCTTCTTATATGATATATAGTAAAGCACTAACTTGGTAAAAGATGCAAACTAGGGGAAATTTGTAATCAGAAATTGTGTAAAGCTAATAGTTGCAATTGGCTCAGTTCTGGGGCGATTTTTGATATAACTGTCTGGGACATTACGAGAATAAGGAACCAAAAAGTGCAGATGACAAGAGTTTTTCAAATAAGTGCCAAGTATCAGGATGGCACAGTGAATCCGGAAGTTGCCTGGTAATCTTCCAGAGGAACAGAAGAGATTTAGAAAAGACTGTATAAGAGGGTTTTTTTTAAATCAGATCATGCCCACTGATTCTAGCTGCTCCTCGCTGGACCTAGCTATTATCTCTGACCTCATTGCAATGAGCTGTTGATGTAAGTATTATCTCACTGAATTGTTATTTGTATTCTGATGGCTTTCATGTTCCAAATTGCTCATGAAATAAAACTTTGATTCAAAGCAAAATGAGGTTGCATGCTTGTATTTCCTGTTTTGCTTGTCTTATTTTATGACAAAGGACATATATTTTAAAGGTGTTTTTTTTAAGCTGCTTATTTTCTTGTGGCACATGGTGCATGAAGCTCTGAATGTTTAGACAACAAAGTAATCAATTCATCGGAATGGTTCTATCTTTTATTCTGGCCTGCACCTGTTGTTTCTGTGCATAAATGCAGCCTAATTTGGCTGTGCACACAATGTATTATGAACCAGATCAACTGGCTTCAGAGCTGGCTGCCTAACAACCTGACACTGTCATTATTGTACAGATGGATTTGCTGCCATCCTGGTTATATATCCGAACAACAATAATTCATTCATTTATTCAAGGAATAAATTATTTAGTTTGCGGAAAGCGAGCGAGCATGATGTTTCTCATGGCCAGGATGTTAGCTTAAGGTCATTTAAAAATAGCAACGCAGCTACTTAGTTTTATACTACCAGACTACCAGTAAAATTGTGTTCACAGGAAGGTATATGGCTAGATTAACTATCAGAGTTCAGATGATTTCTGATTAACAATCTCTGCTTGACAATCTTCAAGGAATTCAACAGCTGTTCATCTCCGCTGTGGGAGGAACTGTGTTAGTACAGCATGACTGTCATACAATATTGTGGCCTGCCAATTGCCAGCGGACCTGGTGGCAGACTTGGATGATGAGGAGGTTGGGGAGGAACTTGGGCCAGTCCTGGAGTCTGGAGTGCTCTGTGTTGGAAGCAGAGATGGGGCCAGGACTGTCCAACATTTCCCAGCTGCCTATGGAGTCAGAGATAAGTAGGGAAGAAGAACAGTTGGAGCCTGTTCCCAATGCATGCATGCACAGAGCTGCCAGGAGAAGGGAACAGTTAAGGAACAAGGGTCCACTCAGGAGTAAAGGCACAGGTGGATGGTGAATACCCCCCCCCCCATAGGGAATAAAGAGGAGCAAAAGAGGAGCGGTGTTGTAGGAGTCAATTAGTTCATTTAATTAGGGTGAAGATATGTTCATGACTCCCTGCCAAGAATTTTCTGGCACAGCATTGCACTTGGAAGCTATCAGCCTGGCAACTCTCCAAGCCTGATAAGGTCTGTGGTTGTAAATCAATCTTGAAAGACTGTTTGCCAGGACTTTGCTGGATGTGAATGAGAGGAATTCACATTAGCCTAATAAAAAAGTGTTTTGTCGGGAGGAGGAGTCTGGTTCATGATTTCATGAAGCCTAGCTCAGAACAATATCTTCCTTTAATGTTTTAACTAGGCATCGAAAATATTTTACAAAGTTAGGAAGGCACAGAGAGTTACACTGGTTTATTTCATGTAAACTAGATTTCCCTTCTTGCCTTATGCTGTTAATTTCCTCGGTTCACAATCTCTTACTCCTTTTCTGCATTATGCATAACATGGTTTATCCCAGAAGGAAATGAGGTGATGGATATGTTTGCAATCCTTCTTCCTCTCCTAAGAGAACAATCAGCGTTGTTCCTTAGATGACTTTGTCGATATCCTGATGGAGATTAAATACCCTATAATTTCACAAGCAAAGCTAAACAAAGATTTCGCCAAAGTCCTATGTGGGAAGAATTTTAACTTGTATTTAGCTGGAAGGACTGGCAAGAATTCCCTGGAATCAACTTCTGGGGAAACCACAAAGACCATTAGTTTCAAGTTTTATTATCTTCAAGATTTATATTAATTTCCATGCCATTAAAAACACCTCAGTGTACTTTGCCCTATATAGTTAATTTGTCTTGTAGGGTTATTCTTTCATTTGTCATAAGGTAAAGGTAAAGGTTCCCCTTGCACATATGTGCTAGTTGTTTCTGCCTCTAGGGGCCGGTGCTCATCTCCGTTACAAAGCCGAAGAGCCAGCGCTGTCCGAAGACATCTCTGTGGTCATGTGGCCAGCATGACTAAATGCCGAAGGCACATGAAACGCTGTTCTCTTCCCACCAGAGGGATCCCTATTTTTCTACTTGCATTTTTACGTGCTTTCAAACTGCTAGATTGGCAGAAGCTGGGACAAGGAACGGGAGCTCACTCCATTACGCGGAGCTAGGGATTCGAACTGCCGACCTTTCTGATTGACAAGCTCAGAGTCTTAGCCACTGAGCCACCGCATCCCTTTTGTCATTTGTCATACTGTACTTTTGTATACTAGAGATTCTCAGTCCTCCAGGTCATAGTTGTCCCAAAAGTGTTTTTTTTTTCAAGAGGCCACTGGACTTTCTGGTTTTTCTTTTGAAGAGGTTTTGCTTCTCATCCAAGGAGCTTCTTCAGTTCTGATTGGAATTTCCATTCCCCACCATCCAGTCAGAACTGAAGAAGCTTCTTGGATGAGAAGCAAAACCTCTTCAAGGAAAAACCAGAAAGTCCAGTTGTCTCTTGAAAAAAGCACCTTTGCTATAACTTTTGTAATTTTCTATGTGTCCAATGATCATTATCATTCTGGAATCATGTCTTTTAAATAAATAGATGTTTTTGAAAGTTTAAAAAAATATAAAATGCTATTATTAAAAACAATTTTAAGTTCTACTATTTCTGCAGCATTTCTCAGCTAAGCAGCTATAACAAATAAATCTATATATATAAAAGTGAAATACCCCTCATGCATCACCACAAAATCTCCAGAACCGTAAAGCCTACAAACTTGAAATTTGGTACGTATGTTCCTCTTGGCTTCTAGGTGCTCGCTAAGAAAGGATTTTTCAAAATGACCATCTGATCATTAGTATTTCCTATATTATTATTATTAACATGCTCTAATGCTCAGGAATTCTACTCCCCCTCCCCACCTGAAAAGAAATCTGTTCCAAATGCAAAACACAAGCAAAGGAGAGGAGTTTCAGTTTCAGTTTTAATTTCACAGCACCAAGCAGCTTTAGTACAGAACAGTTGAGCCAAGCCACACCCAGGCTCCTTGCTGTCTCCTTCTTGCTCACACAGCAAATACTCTTTCAGTTCCCAAACAGCCCTCAACTCTCAAACACACTGAGAGGACGCTGGCCAGATGAATACTGATGGATGCTGGTAGGCAGAGGCAGAATCCCCCCCCCCTTATTTTCCTCCCCCAAAACTAAGCCTGATCACATAGTTTCATTGCAAAGCATAGGCATCCAGCTAGTTTTAATAATAAAAAAGCTGAAGAAACAGTGGACTACCTAGTTAGCTGCTGCAAGGAAAAATATATATCCAAAAGATCCATGCATTGCTCCACCAGCAATCAGCACCCAAATCAGCATAGATTAACTCCAAAATTAACATCAGACCAACAATTAGGTAAACACCACCCCAATCATGAAACTGCCAAGGAGCCAACAGTAAAGACCCGAACCAGATTATTTCTAAGACCACCCTTACCAACACTAACAGGGCAAGCCACTACAATGTAAACTGATTGCAAACTCCACTCCTTACTAGCACTGATAACGTTACCTAGCTGGGTCATGAAACGTCTGCAAGAAAACAACCAAGCTCAGAGAGCACCAAGGATTCCTCAAATATATATCTCCATAATAGTTTTGGACTATTCATAAGTTGTCTGTGAGATTGTGAAAGTTTGGTAAATTCTGTTTTTAAGGTACTTCTCAACATTTTCTGAAGAAATATATTCTCTCATACACAAATTGGAATGATCATTTAAAAAAAAAAACTTGTATGCTTGCATTATTCACCTACATGTTATCTCCTTAAATTTTCAATTTATTTTTCTTTACTTTTTCCTTTCTCGATTTATATGCCAGTGATTTCCAGCTTTATTTAAATTCTTAAATTCTCACATATTTCAATTTAATCTCTATTTATCTCACAGTTAACAGAGGACTGTTACTGTAAAAAGTTTAATCTGATATATTAAAGTCAGACAAGGAAAATATAAGACTTAAACACTCACATAAAGATGCATGGAATTGCACCTGCTTCCTCCCCATCAGACCTCAATCTAATAAAGGACATAATTGAGATCATTGTAGCAACAATTAACAATGTGAAATGCTGGAAGCATAACAGCAAAGAAATTGCACAGGATATTGTTAGCAATTTCACACATTTTCCTAATACTTTATGCACACCACACCTAGAGTGAACACACTGATTATTTGCTCAGGAAATGGGACACATAAATGGCTTAGATAAAGTAAGCAACGTGAAATCTTATGTAAACACAGACCCAAAAAGCATATGTAACTTTCTGGGTCTATTAAGTAATTATTTGGGAGATTAGATGTGCTAATTCATCATTAACTCTACAAAATAGACCAGAACAGCAAGGTTATATGGTAATAGCAGAATCTTGTTGGTAGCAGAATATCAGAAACTGCTCTGACTTTTTTTGCCACTGATGGATTTTACACGCAAATCAGTTACTGAATCAGAACCACACGTTAAGTTCCAATTAAGATGATTTATTGCTTGCGTCTATTCTCAAGAATTCAGTTAACTAGTCAGCATGAAATTGGCGCTAGAATACAGCCAACAAAATTCAAGAGGGGTTGGACGTACATCACTTATGGCAACGTAAGGATTCCAGCCTGATTCCTCTCTTGACTCCACCTCCAGATTCTGCCTCTTCTTCGCCTGCCATTATGTCCGTGTATTTTCGTCTGCCTGGTGTTTTTCTCTCCCTCCCACCTCCATGGGTTAGAGCAGGGGGTGTCAAACTCAATTTCATTGAGGGCCGCATCAGGGTTGTGTTTGATCTCAGGGGGCCAGGGTGGGCGTGGCCAGCTTGACGTCACTCATGTCTGCCAGTGAAAACGGGCTCACAAGCTCCGTTTTCGGCTGGGACAGCCTCCTGTAACCCTCTGCCAGCAAAAATGGATCTAGGGAGGCCACACACAGACCTCGTGAACTCCGTTTTCAGCTGGGACGGCCTCCTGCAACCTTCTGCCAGCGAAAAAGAAGCTCAGGAGGCCTCACTTCTGGGTTAGAGCTATTGATCAATGGTTAACAGTTACCTTTGCGAATGCACTGAGCCATAATCATAAAAAGGATATTGCACTGATAATTGATTGCATCTGTGGTGGGCAAAAACCCTTTGTGCAGATTTTACAGCTAGTGGAGATCAAAAAAGGTACAAGAGATGCTGCCCAAATTCAAATAATGGCTCAAGGGCTCCATTACCGACTGATTTGGTATTGCTGTCTTTAAGACGGGAACTCAAATTGTACATAAAATGGGCGTTGGTTCTTACCTGATACGCCTCTTCTCGTGGAACTGCGTAGAGCATCCAGAGAGTAGGAGGTGCTTCAGTCTTCACTTCTCACAGGCTGAGCTGAAATTGAGGAACGCCCTCCTCCTCCACGTGACTCCTCCATGCATTCCTCCCAGTTTTATCGAAGACGAGAGGACAAAAAACCCCCTCTACTCTTAAGTATTAAACAACATGAACTACAACATTAGAAATCATTGGCCGAAACAGGTTTTCCCCCTTTACAGATGGACCAACAGGGTGGGGCTGGATGCTCTACGCAGTTCCACGAGAAGAGGTGTATCAGGTAAGAACCAACGCCCATTCTCCGTAGAACTGCTGCGAGCATCCAGAGAGTGGGACATACCAAAGCCAGTGTGTCCTACGGGTGGGAGTCCGTCTGGATTGGAACTTCCCCAGGATCTCTAACCACTTGCTGCAAAACTCGCCTGCCAAAAGATGCTTCAGCTGAGGCGTAAACATCAATCTTATAATATCTTATAAAGGGAGATGGGGAAGTCCAGGTGGCTGCCCGGCAAATATCAAGAATAGATGCCTGAGTAGCCCAGGCTACCGAGGTAGCTGCACTTCTGGTGGAGTGAGCGGTAACCCCACTGGGAACTGGAATATCTTGAACTAAATAGGCTTTGGATATGGTAGCCCTAATCCATCTGCCTACCGTAGACGGAGAAACCTTACAGCCTAGTGTCTTTGGCTGAAAGGACAAAAAGAGAGACTCTGTCTTCCTGATGGACTGCGTGCGAGAAATGTAAATACGCAAAGCCCTTCGAACATCAAGGGTGTGCCACTGCCTCTCTTGCTCGCGCAGAGGCTTCGGGCAAAAATTAGGCAGGACCAACTCCTGCGCCCTGTGGAACGGTGAATTAATCTTCGGCATAAATGCTGGGTCTGGTCTCAGAACCATCTGATCTGAATGAAAAATGCACAGATCTTTTCTCACGGATAGAGCTGCAATTTCAGATATCCTTCTAGCCGAAGTAATAGCCACCAGAAAAACTGCTTTAAATGTAAGAAATTGAAGTGACGCCTCCCTGAGAGACTCAAAAGGAGATCTAGTCAAGGCCAGGAGAACTTTATTAAGGTCCCATGTCGGGTACCTATGTACTACTGACGGGCGCAAATTAGAAGCCCCTTTAAGAAAAGCCTTGATTTGAGGATGGTGGGAAAGGGGACCGAAAGGACCGCCAGCAACCACCGTTGAGAGCGCCGGTACCTGCCTCCTTAAGATGTTAGGTGATAAACCTCCATCTAGGCCATCTTGTAAAAAAGCCAGGATCTGTGCAACTGAAGGAGAGCGTGGGTCGATGAATGATTTGTGGCACCAGATACAGAAACTTTTCCAGGTTGCATCATAAATGCGAGTGGTAGAAGGTCTTCTAGCCGCCAAAATGGTGTTAATGACCTGTGCTGATAAGCCTTCCTCAATCATCCTTTCCCGCTCAACCTCCAAACAGCCAACTGTAGCCACTGTGGCTCTGGATGGAGCAGCGGGCCTTGCGACAGCGAAATCTGATCCAACGGAATCCTCCATGGCGGAGATACTGACAGATTGCGGAGGTCCGCAAACCATGGCCTCCTGGGCCAATAAAGTGCCACCATGAGGATCTCTGCTTTCTTGGCTATCAATTTTCGAATCACCCTGGGGATTAATGGAAGCGGAGGGAAGGCGTACAGTAGCCCGGGAGGCCACGGGCAACGCAAGGCATCGTGATTCTCTGCTCCGCTGGAGGGATAACGGGAGAAGAACCTCGGTGTTTGCACGTTGAGCGGAGATGCAAAAAGGTCTACTAGGGGCTGACCGAACCTGGCTGCTGCTTCTCTGAACAGATGTGGGTGCAGGCGCCACTCTGCCTGATCCAGTGTTGCCCTGCTGAGCCAATCTGCTTGGACGTTGGAGGCCCCGGAAATGTGCTCCGCTCTGATGGATAAGAGATGCGCTTCTGCCCATCGACACAGTCACTCGGCCTCTCCCATGAGAAGGAGGGAATGGGTGCCCCCTTGCCGATTGATGTGGGCCTTGGTTGTAGTATTGTCCGTTAGGACTAGGACATGGTGCCCCCTTACCCGATGAAGAAATGTTCACAGAGCCAGGTACACTGCAAGAAGCTCCAACCAGTTGATGCTCCGACTTCGCTCCGAACGGGTCCAAACTCCCTGTGCTGAGAGAGATTGTAGATGGGCCCCCCATCCAGAAAGACTTGCGTCTGTCGTGAGAACAACCCTTTGAGGTTCCTGGAATAGCTGACCTCTGTTGACAGATGGTCGCGTCCACCACAGGAGGGAGGCGAGAACTTTCAGCGGGACCTTCACTATAAACCTTGACGTGCTCCTTCCTGAACGCTGATATGGCAGGAGGAACCATTGCAAAGATCTGGAATGCAAGCAAGCCCATGGAATAATGGAAATACAGGAAACTAGCTTCCCTAGCAGTTTGGATAAATTGAGCAACGATGCTTTCCCGGTCCGCCGGATATCTCTGATAGTGGTGCGGATGCTAATAAGTCTCTCCTGAGAAAGAAAGACCCTTCCTTCAACAGAGTCAATCACAGCCCCTAGATGAGATATACTAGTGGAGGGAGTAAGCTGACTCTTTTCCCAGTTCACTAAGAACCCGTGGGACTGAAGTACCGAGAGGGTAGCGCTAGTATCGCTCTCGGCTTGATGTCGGGAAGGGGATACAACCAGGATATCGTCAAGGTAACAGTGGATCCAGAGGGGAATTTGTCTAAGGTGAGCTGCAATAGCCGCCAACACCTTAGTGAAAGATCTCGGGGCTGAGGCTAGACCAAAGGGGAGGGCTACATACTGGAAATGCTGATTATTATAACAAAATCTGAGATATTTAGAATACGAGGAATGAATGGGAATATGGAGATAAGCCTCGGAAAGGTCAATTGATGTAAGCCAGTCTCCTTCTCTGATGCCCTGTAAAATCGACTGCAGAGTCTGCATTTTGAATTTATGGCGTACAATAAAACGATTTAACCTCTTAAGATCTAAAATGGGTCTCCATCCCCCGGAATGTTTAGGCACCAAGAATAAAAGTGAATAGAAACCCCTTCCCTGTTGGGAGAGGGGTACAGGTTGAATAGCCCTAATATCAGAGAGATGTTTGATGGCAGAAGTCTTCTCAGGTACAATAATTGGAGCAGGATCCTCAGAGCGTAGACCTGTAGCGGTTGGCGTAAATGTCGCCTCTGGTACACGGGAGGGCTGGCGGCCTCGGGTGGAAGTACTGCCCCTAGAGGAAGATGGTTGGCTTGGCGGGGGGGGGGTAGAAGGAAAGGCAGATGTTATAGAGTGAGACTCTTTAGCCCGCTTGCTAAATTCCCTTTCTAGGGCCTTATGACGCCGTAAGGCATCTCTTTGAGAAGCACTGGAAGAATCCTTGTCCCTTCTGCGAAGGTAGTGCGTCTTAGATTTGGCCTTCAGAGAAGAGCCAGTAGGATTAGCCTCTGCCATGGTATTGAAAGAAAAATGGCGGTTGGCACGCCTAGGAGTTTGGCCTACAAACGTAAACTGGTTTTCCTAAAATTGGGTCACGTCCCCCTTTTTGAAATAAATTTTATTCTAGAACTAGCTATTATCTATTCAAAAAAATCTCCTTTCTCTCTCTCTCTCTCTTTTTTTTTTAAACCTTATGCAATAAAAAAACAGAAAAACAATTCTAGCAGCTAAATTAAAAATCTGAATATATACACTAGCAATTAAATACAAAAAAAGGGGTCAGGTTCAAGTAAGGAAAACCAAATAGCCCCAAAAGGTACAGCAAATAATAATAATAATAATAATAACTTAATTCCAAATAGACCAAATGAACGCTGAGGCCAAGCAATTGTGAAAGGCAAGATAAGAAAAAAGAGATAGGCCTCTATAGGCAGCCCCCCAACAACATGGAGAGTACGTGCCTGAGCTTCTGAACTAGCTGCGGGCCAAGGAAGAAAGCCAACAATACTAACTCTAAGAGAGACAGCAGGGCACAGGACCACAGGGCTCTCTCAGTAAAAACAAAGGCTCCACGCGGCCTGACGGTCCCGCTAAGGGCCTACAAAAAAACCTCGCAGCTCACTCTTAAACTAAAAACAAAAAGGCCTTACTTGTTAAGAAAACAAAATGGCGCCGGCCACGAGGCGTGCCCAAAATGGCCGCCCGGCTCAGAACGCACAGCTCAGAAGCGCACCAGCCCACGCAACTTCAAAAGAGAGAAGGAAAGAGCTGGGAGAGGAAGCGCTGCCTCCTCTGAGGCGTTCTAGGGGGGAAGACGCAATTTGCGCTTTTAAAATACAGTGCAGGGCCAAGCGGCTGAGCCCAGCACGCTTGGAATGGCAGAGGATAGATTAGAAGGGGTGGGGGGGGACAAAGGGCTCCAACCCCTTACTTTCCTCCTGGGAGCGAAATTGCTCCACCAACTAAATTTCGGATCGCACTAGCCTTGCAGGGAGACGGAAAAAAAAATGAATCAAACCTGATCCAACTCTCAACGATTACCTGAAATGGCCAAGGAACTAGAAAAAGCTGCCTGCTTCTCGAAGGCTGAGCTAAAACTGGGAGGAACGCATGGAGGAGTCACGTGGAGGAGGAGGGCGTTCCTCAATTTCAGCTCAGCCTGTGAGAAGTGAAGACTGAAGCACCTCCCACTCTCTGGATGCTTGCAGCAGTTCTACGGAGAAACATAATAATTTTGGCTCCCAGACAGAACAATGGGAACCATTTCAAACAGTCTCTCAATAAAAAACGTGGACAGGGTTCAGGAAAGCTTCAGAGAACAATTAAACACCTACAAAAGACAGGTAGTTCTTGACTTACAATGGTTCATTTAGTGACTGTTCAAAGTTATGACAGCACTGAAAAAAATGACTTAGTACCATTTTTTCACTTACTTTTGCAGCATCGCCCATGGTCACATGTGATCTGACCAAGGCTTATTGAGACACTAACAAACACACGTTAATCCCCAAACCCTTTTTTCTTTATTTTAGTCATTCACAGCCCGTAATGATTCTCAAACAGTTTGTAAATAGTCCCATGGAAGTCTGCCAAAGTCCTTCAGGATAAGTCTGATAAACACCCACCTTTATCTTTCTTGAAATGCTGCCAATGACTAAATTTCCAATTAGTTACACGAGGCCAAACATAGCACAAATTCAACACAGAGCTTCAGGTTTCAAACTGACCAGTACGAAAAATGTTGCTTCCTGCAAAGGTTCCTGTCCCTTTGCTCCTCCTTTATGTCTTACAGGAGCGCCAATCACCTCCAAGCCTTATTCCCATGACACCCCTTTTGTCTTAACTGTTATTGCCTTCTGGCAGCTCTGTGCATGCATTCACTGAACAGGCTCCCTTTGTTCCTCTGCCTCGCTGCTGTCAGATTCTGGAGGCTCAGCACATAACTCCCAGCTGCCCCTGGCTCCATCTCTGTATCGGACACAGGACCCTCATCCGAGTCCTCCCCAGACTCCCAGACTTGCCCATGTTCCTCCCCACTGTCCGACTCTGCTGCCGTCTCCTCAGATTGCTGGCAGACCACAACAACGTGATCAAAATTCAGACACTTGGCAACTGGTTCATATTTATGACGGTTGCAGTGTTCCAAGATTGTGGGATCCCTTTTTATGACTTCCGGACAATGGGGAAGCCAGATTCTACTTAATAATGCTGTTACTAACTTAACAATTCAGTGGTTCACTTGCAACAAAGGTGGCAAGAAAAGTCATAAAACGGGGCAAAAGGCGTGAAACAAATGTTTCACTTAGCAACAGAAATGTTGGGCTCATTTGTGGTCACAAGTCGAGCAGTGCCTGGAGAATGCATCAAGAGCGGTGATAGTTGAAATAAATTTCTAGATATGCATTTGTTATCTTTTTAATTATTCTGGGCAGGAACCAGAGGTGGGATTCAGCAGGTTCTGATCAGTTCTGGAGAACTGGTAGCAGACATTTTAAGTACTTAGGAGAACCAGCAAGTACCACCTCTGACTGGCTCCGCCCCATCTATTCTCCGCCTCCCAAGTCCCAGCTAATTGGCTGGGTCTTCTTTTGTTGCCCAGCCCAGGAGAACGGAGCTGGAAAGCAGGTTAGTAGGGTGGGGAGGGAATGGAGATTTTTCAGTATCCTTTCCCTGCCACGCCCACAAAGCCATGCCATGCCCACAGAACTAGTAGTAAAAAAATTTGAATCCCACCACTGGCAGGAACCTCATCTTGTTCTTTACCCTCCAACAGCAAATAGAATTTTGTTGGATAATGTCCATCCAAGAGTGACCTTGTGTTTACTTCACTGTTTCACGATGGACCTTCTTTCTGCCACTAAGAAAATGAGATGAATGTTGAATATGTGCTTCAGGATCGTACATACCCAATTAGAGAACTGTTGCAATGCTTCACTGAAATTTTGACTAATCTCCAGTCATTACTTAAAGACTGGAAATTTCTGAGGCAATTTTAGGAAGATGCACTAAAAGGCCGACTAGCTGTAATTAGCTTTCATGGGCTGAGGAAAAAAAGAGTCAACCATTAAAATGACAGGCTCATATTTTGCTAAGAAAAAGAACATGGAATGTACCTCTGTGGGGATTTTATTCTAATCATCTTGAAGTACAATTAAAAAATAAATAAAGTTATATTAGAAATTTTCCTTGAGAATATCCATTTCTTTAATTTTATTTGGGAGTGTAATATCCAAAAGATTTAATTCCTTCATTTCTACACAAGGATTCCTAATGGAGCCCTAAGAAATACTGTTCTGAATTCTGGTACAAGGCTAATTTCTAATTTGCTAAACAAAAACTGTTCTCATTTAAGTTTCATGCATAAATCAGTACGTGAACTACGGAATGAGGTTTAAAAAAAGAATTCCAGCATTATAACTTTCCTAACGATATTAATTGGATTGTTTGCGTGGGGAGACAAATCTATATATATAAAAGCAAAATTCCAGTCACACATCATCACAAAATCTCCAGAACTATAAAAGCTACAAATTTGAAATTTGGCATGTATGTTCCTCTTGGCTTCTAGATGCTCACTAAGAAAGGATTTTTCCAAATGACCATCAGAGCATTAGTATTTCATATATTATTATTATTAACACACTCTGATGCTAAGGAGTTTTACTCCCCCTCCCCACCTGAAAAGAAATCTGTTCCAAATGCAAAACACAAGCAGAGGAGAGGAGTTTCAGTTTCACAGCACCAAGCAGCTTTAGTACAGAACAGTTGAGCCAAGCCACACCCAGGCTCCTTGCTGTCTCCTTCTTGCTCACACAGCAAATACTCTTTCAGTTTCCAAACAGTCCTCAACTTTCTCACACACTGAGAGGACGCTGGCCAGATGAACACTGATGGATGCTGGTAGGCAGAGGCAGAATTTTCCCCCCTCTTATTTTCCTCCCCCAAAACTAAGCCCAATCACCTAGTTTCATAGCGAAGCACAGATATCGAGCTCGTAGATTTATAAAGGATTGTTCGGGGCTACAAAATAATGCAAAATAACATGGTTGTTACTAACCTAACAACTGCAGTGATTCACACACTTTGGGAATTCAAAAGTTGAGATGCCATGGAACAAATATTTTACAACCCTGAATGGAGGAAGGTAATTCTTGCCAAGATTAAAATAAATATAAAGAAAAATAAATGATGATGAGAAGAAAAACAAACAACAAGAATTGAACAATCCCCTTGTACCTCCTTTCAGTTACAGTATATTTTTAAAATGTCTCTCTCTTAATTCAATTCTCCTGAAACAGCCATATATTTTGTTATGAACAGGAAAGATTACCAAGGCGCAACCTTTGAGGTTAAGAAGGAATGATAGCATTGCATCTGAACAATGATTAACAGTCATGCCATCAGACATGCCAACATCTCAGGTTCCTTCTGGGTTTCTCAAACTTCAGTGACTTTAAAACAGGTGAACTTCAACTCCCAGAATTCCCCAGCTAACATGCCGAAGTCCACATACTGGTAGCCCTCAACTTACGACCACAATTGAGCCCAAAATTCCTGTTGGTAAGCGAGACAGTTAAGTGAGTTTGACTGTATTTAACAACCTTTCTCACCACCGTTGTTGCAGTGAATCCCTGCAGTTGTTCAGTGAGTTGCACGGTTGTTAAGTTGAATCGGACTTCCCCATTGGCTTCGCTCATCAGAAGACCATCGAAGGAGATCAGGTGACTTTGGGATACTGCAACCGCCATAAATACCTGCCGATTGCCAAGCATCTGAATTTTGATCACACGACCATGGAGATGCTGCAACGGTTGTAAGTATGAAAAACGGTCAGAAGTTACAGCCCCAGAAAAAAGTTTCTCTCTCACCACAGGCTAACAGGTCTGTCTGGCAGGGAGATGAATAGTTGTCTGCCACCTCTATTCATCTCTGCCCCCAGAGCTTATCCCCAGAGCTAGGGTGGGGCTTCGCTAGCAATGCTGGCTCTTCCGTCCCAAGGACCGGCCCATAGATTTCCACTGCTCTCCTTTCCTCTGCCTTCTGTGCATCCACACAGCAGGCACTGGATACAGCTGTTCTTCCTCTTCCTCATCAGCCACCTCCAGACCTGGGGGCTGTTGACTCTTTATCTGAGGGATGACGGATGGCCCAGGCTCTGCCTCTGTCTCTGTCTCTCTCTACTAGCTCCATTCCCTTTTCCCCCATGGAGCTCTCAGATTGCCTTGATTCCCACACCTCCTCCTCCGATTCAGCTGCTGGAAAGGCCGGCAGCCGATAGGCTACAATACTCCAGCTCTGTGTCCACCCCACTGATTCCTTTACCAATGTCACCTCAACCTGAAGGGACTGGCTGTGTTCACTAACAGTTCTTCTCCGACAGGCCACAACAGCAGTCTTCAATCAAACACCATCTTCTCTGAACTAGCTAATATCACTTGGCACCCAGGACTATACAAGTTCTCCACGTGTAGTCTCACCAATGCTGAGCCGTGGCTTTCTTTGTAATTTTCATTCAATTAAATTAAATTTCCTCTCTTTACAATGAGATGTAAAAGGCATGGTGAAAATTTATACCTTTTTGTTTTCACAGATTGCTTGCTTCATTAAAATATATATTCCATAATTGCCATGCATTTAAATAAATGTGCTACGATATTAAGCACTTAAACACTGTGCGGCCCCAAAGAATATCATTCCCCCCCCCCCAGTAAATGACACTGCCAACATTTATTTTACAATGTTATTTCACCAGGTATTTTTTTTCCCACCTACTCAATATTTTTATCTTAGGCTGTTCAATTTAATTGTTAAAACTTAATTGCAAAAATTACTATCCCCTTTGTTGTAAATGAGAAGATAGACTATGACACGATTCCATCAAAGGTGCCCCTCTTTAAAAACAGCTCATTTTGGGATAATTTCAGATCTGTTTCAAATTCTATTCAGCCAATTAACTAAGGAAGAATAATCGTGGACTTGTTTCAAAGTATCTATTTAGGGATCATTAGAACTTTTAAATATATTTCTCTCCATGCAAATCTGTCTGCCTTTTCTGTAACATATACTCTCTTATTATCTTCCTGAAACCAGCAAAGGACCAATTTTTTTTGTACTTGACAAATATGTCTATGAAGCTATTGTGCTTTCGTGCTTAAAGATTATAGCTATTATTTCTTTTTTCAAAAATAATTGAAACTAAGTCCCATTCCATATGGCAATGCACATTTCTAGATATCTTTAAGCCTGTATTTGAAGAAGCAAAAGAGGCTTACAAAGAATTGGACAATTTCAGGATTTATCTTTTCTCTTTTTGATGGGAAAGCAAAAGTTTTCCGTTTATATCATCTCCAGAACATGACTTTTCTGATTTTCGTGCTAGAAGGAATTGTTGGCTTTCCGAATTCGATTCACGGCAAATCTTAATATTATAAATGTTTGTGTCTCATATAAGACTTCATTTCTTTTTTTCAAGATTTCACTGTAAAAAGAGGAAATCCAGATTTCACATGCCTCAATCTCATCCCCTCATGCTAAAATTTAACAGCTTTATAGATGAGCCATTTAAAACAGTGATTTTAAGACTTTGACTCCCAGAATTCCCTAGCCAACATGGCTGACAGGGGAATTCTGGAAGTTGAAATCCACAGGTTTCAAAGTTGCCATATTTAGACACTCTTGATTTAAAACGTGCTCACTGGATCACTGTTGTTTTTTTAAAAAACACACACAGGTACCCAATGTCATTTTTCCTACTTTTTTTCAGTTTAGTAAATTCCACTGACATTTCTACCTTTATCATGCCAAAGAGCTTGAGTTAATGTTCAAACTTTCAGGATATAGCCTTGGTGAGCAGTGAGTTGTTTCCCACATACACCAATGCAAGTTGAATTTTAATATAAACATAGAAAATCTAGAGACGATGTTGCCAAGGTATATCTCACTCAGGCTGTATCACAAGAATACAGGGAGACTGTCAGGATTCAGGTAGTTGCCCTAATTAAATCATGAACCTCGACCAAAAACTTCAAAGAATTTATTAGGAGTGAACATGTCGGCATGACCTGTATGAAGCCGATTGTGATGATGACCCAGTCAGAGGTGGGATTCAAAATTTTTAACACCCAGTTCTGTGGGCGTGGCTTAGATGGTGGGCGTGGTTTGGTGGTCATGTGACTGGGTGGGCATGGCTTGGTGGTCATGTTATTGGCTGAGTGTGGCCAACTCAATATCACTCACATCGAGGCACGCATCTCCTCGCCTGGCCTCTCATGACTGTGGAGATGCTGCAACAGTCATAAGTGTGAAAAATGGTCATAAGTCACTTTTTTCAGTGCCATTGTAACTTCAAATGGTCACTCCATATAAGCAAAGTACCAGCAAAGAGTGGAAGAAAAACTCAAGAGAAGTTCCTGAGACAGGAAGTCTAATCCTGCCAAGAATGTAATAAGGGTTACCAGAGAGGCAGTTTCCAGAATGTTTCCTTCCTGCCTTCCTTACAGGATTAGGCCAGTAATTTCTTCTAACAACCGGTTCTCTGAACTGCTTAGAATGTTAACAACTGGTTTTAGAGAATAGGTGCGTACTGGTAGAATCCCACCCCTGCCCAGAGTGTACTACAAATGTAACAAAATCCAAAACATAAATAAATGTCCTGTAATGCCTCCAACTTGGCCCTACTGTTCAATAATACTCAGTTGGAGATAAACATACTCAATAATAGTCTTCAAAAGAAAGCAATACAGTCCGAATTTAATGAGCAGATAAGAAGTGAAATAAAAAACCCAAACAAATTACAATGATGAAATCTCGACAACGGAACAGGAGAAGTATTTACCAAATTCAAGGAGATAACAAGGCACAGTCAACCAAGATAACTTCAGACCAAAAATAAAACATGCTCTGTTTCCAGTATTTGCCAGTACACAGGTCCAAACTCTTATGCAGTTCTCACACCTGCAGCCCATGAAGAGGATCAAGGCCTTCTCCTCCTGAGTTGACCACATCTCTCCCTTATCCTCTCCTCCCTGCATGCCCTAGGATGGAGAGGGGGTGGGCCTGGGTCCTCCTCTGACTGCCCAGCCAGCCTTTGCCCTTCCCCAGCCTCCTCCACAACATCCGGAGCCACACTTCCACTCCCCGTCGGCTGTTTCTCCTCTCCCTCAGAGTTAGTCTCCACAAGGGGCATGACACTGATTCTGAAACACATAATTCACTGTCACCTTTGACCCTGGTTTCCTCCCACCCTTCTGGGTGTATAATAAATCAATATTCTCCAACGAAACACATTCATAGCCAAGAGTCATAAATTACATTCTCCAATTAGAGATTTGTGTGGCAGAAATCCTGGTAGCTTTGTTATAATCTTTGCAAGATAAGAATGGAATGTACTTTTGGTTCCAAACTGCTGCAGTGCTCTTTCAAACTTCTCTCCCCCGCCCCTTCTGTTCATGGCAACTCTCAAACAGGCATAGAAATGTTTTATGAGTTGACAGAGACAATGTGTTCCCAAAATACCTGTTTCCATTAAAGTCTTCTGTACCACAGAATGTTCTTTGTTCCTTCATAAGCAAAAGAGCCGTCAGAATAATTAAATGATGTTCCTACTTCTGAGAGCAGAGAGATGAAATTAAGCTGAAGTAGGAATGTGATAGATGGCAAAAAAAAAAGGTGATCTAACCTACTTTTCCCCAACTCAAAATCTCAAATGGATCATCCTTCTTGCAATTCTTTTGTTCACCTTATTAGATGGCCCAGTTGAGAAATAAGAGTGGCCTTCAACTCTTCTTTTCTATCATATTTATTGCAAACATCTGGTTACATCTATCTGTGCCCAGTAAGAAAGACCAGGTTCACATGTAAAGATTCAATGAAACTGGTTTATTGCTAAAAGCCTATGTACAGGAATCTTCTCAACTAATAGCACCTCCTTAGAGTCAGATAAACGGAATTCAAGGGAAGTTGGACTTAGTTTTCTTGTGACCACGTAGTGATTCTAGGCTAATCCCTCTTTTGGCTCCGCCTCCAGTTCTGTCCTTCCTTCTCCCAAAACCTGACCCAGAAGGTCCAGCATATTGTGGGTTCGGATTGCTACAGACGGGGCCCAGAAGAACAGTTTCTCTAACCCAGGGCCATCTTTTGGAATATCGCTCCCATCCACAGCTTACTAAAGTAGAGGACAAAAAGCGAAGGAAGTAGACCTCATGTTATTAACACCTGGAGACCCAGCCACTTAGCTCAGCTAAATAGATTTGGTTAAACTCGCAGTTTATGTGATACCGTCCCTCTCAGCTTCACAGCTTTTGCTAAGCAAAATTTGAATTTCTCTCACTTTCACATGGATGACTTCTATTGTCCTCTCGACTTCCTGTTACCTCAAGCGAGGGTTACATGAGGTCTTTTTCCTAGATGCTGGAAGACATCATGAAACAATGAATGTTCTCTTTTGACCTTGCAAAACACTGATTAAATGTATGCAATGCGCTGATTAAATACACGCACATTCAGGGCGTCCTTAGCTTACGTTTGTGTAAGTGATGGTTTGAAGTTACAACAGCAGTGGAAAACGCGGTTTATGACCAAGGGTGGGCTTCAAAAATTTTAGCAAAGGGTTCTCTGCACGCTTGCTGGGTGGGCGTGGCCATGTGGGCGTGGCCTAGTCAGCTTCCTGCACCACGGGCTGAGGGAGGGTGTTTTTGTCCTCCCCGGGTTCCGGAGGCTCTCTAGAAGCCGGAAACAGGCCGATTTCTGACCTTTCTGAACTTCCAGGAGGTCCGTTTTTCACCCTCCCTGAGCCTCCGCACATGCCTGCACTTCCCTACATCCAAAACGGGCCACGTGGGGACTCCTGGGAGGGGAGGGTGGGGTCAGTCAGGAGTGGGATTTTGGGGTTCTCTAAACTGCACAGAATCTTAGCTAGGGGCTCTCTTGAGCCCCTGCGAACCCACAACAGCCCGCCCTTGCTTACGACCATTTTTCAAACTTATGACCATTGCAGCGTCCTTATGGGAGATCCCTATGGGGGAATGGACCACCTTACACTAAATATTCAATAAGGCTGACCAAAACTTATGGCACTGTTTAAAGAAACCATCATCTCAGTGATCTGCATGATTCACACCTTAATAGCAAAGCTGGAAAACTTGTTAAGTTTCTGAATTGCATGGGTGCGTTTTTAATTATCAGTGACATCAATTATCTCCACTATCTTGTTAATAATAAGATTGCTATTCTTTTTTATACTTATAGTCTTTAACATTTTAATGGTCATTTTTGACATGGAACATTTTAACATTTTGGGAGTTGAACGATTGCTTTCATTGGAAGCTGCCTAGAATCGCTTTATTATGAGATGGGCGAGGTTCAAACTTATCTTCCAAAGCACCAGAAGGCAAGACCAGAAGCAACGGATGGAAATGAATCAAGGAGAGAAGCAATTTGGAATTCAGGAGACACTTCCTAATAGAGAGAACAATTAACCAGTGGAAGAACTTGCCTTCAGGAGTTGTGGGTGCTTCATCACTGGAAGCTTTCAAAAATAATAATAATAATAATAATAGAAAACCGCCTGTCTGAAATGGTGTAGGGCAGTGGTGGCTAATCTTTTTGGGCTCCTGTCCATGCCAGCACCCAGAAGGCGATGTGCACCCCCGCCTCCCGATGCATGTGTGCGTAATCCCCACTCACCCACCCCTGATGCCCCCTTACCTACACTACACCTCACAGCTGATTTTCAGCCAGTTTAAGGCCTTTTTCGGCCCCCCAAAGGCTTGAGGAAGGCTTTTGCAAGCTTCTGCAGCTTGGTGAAGTCAAGACCTCCGAGGTCAACCTTGCTCCACTGGCATCATCCAGATGTGCAGCCCGCCAAATGCCTGATGCCGGGGGAACTTGCAAATTGAACCCAACCGAACCTGGTTTGGAGAAGCTGATCTGAGCATGGAGGGGATGTTGGCCAGATGTTGGGCTTGTTGGCCCCCTCCTCCTTGCTTGGTCCCAGATCCCTGATCCTGGCTTCGTAGTGCATGCGATCTAAGCATGGGGTGATGCCTGCCAGATGTTGACTGTTGTCCCCCCCCTTCCTACAGATGTTGGAATGGTATCACCCTCCTTCCTACAGATGTTGGTCTCATGACACCCCTTTCCTCACGATGTTGGACTGGTGTCCCCCTCCTTCTCGCTCTCTCCCAGATCCCTGATTCTGGCATCTTAGTTATTTGATCTAAGAATGGAGGGAATGCCCTCCAGATATTGGACTGGTGTCCCACTTCTTGTTCCAGATGTTAGACTGGTGAGTTCCCCTCCCTTCCTCCAGATGTTGGACTGGTGTCCCACTCCACCTTGCTCGCTCCCGGATCCCTGATCCTGGCATCTTAGTGCATTAGATCTTAGCAGGGAGGGGACATCTGCCAGATGTTGAACTGGTGTCCCTCCCTTCCTCCAGATATTGAACTGATTCCCTTCCCTTCCTCCAGATGTTAGACTGGTGTCCCTCTCCTCCTTGCTCACTCCTGGATTCCCAACCCTGGCTTCTTAGTCCATGTGATCTAAGCACAGAGGGAATGTCTGCCAGATGTTGGACTGGTGATCCTCCCTCCCTCCAGAGGTTGGACTGGGGTCCTCCTCCACCTCCTCCTCCTCGCTCCCTCCCAGATCCCTGATCCTGGCTTCTTAGGGCATGTGATCTAAGCACGGAGGGGATGTCTGCCAGATGTTGGACTAGTGATTTGTTTCCCCCCCCCCCCCCGCCCCAGCTCTTTCCTCCAGATATCGGACCGGTGTTCCCCTCCTCCTCCTCCTTTCTGGCTCCCCACGACCCTGGCATCTTATCGCACCCCGACTTCGCCGAGGTCTCCTTCCTCCTCTTCCTCCCTCCTCTCCCTCGCCCCGCCTCCCGTACCCCTTTCCCGGGTCTGTACCGGAGCTGAGCTGCATCCAGGCGCAGATCTTGTAGACGGTGGCCGTGTTGCAGAAGAAGAAGAGGACGAAGCAGGCGATGCAGGCGATGACGAGGGTCATGGAGAGCCCGATGAAGAAGGAGGCGGCTTTGAAGGCGCCCGACGGGAGGCTGGCGAAGTCCGTGAAGCTGCCCTGGCAGGTGAGCTCCCGGGAGACGCCGCTGCCGGTGCAGAAGTGGAAGAGGCCGAAGTAGCCCGCCTGCGGGGTCTCCACGCCGTCGCCGATCCAGTAGGGCTGGAAGAAGCAGACCACGTTGACGATGGCGAAGCAGATGGTGAAGATGGCCCACAGCACCCCGATGGCCCGCGAGTTCCGCACGTAGTTGGCCTGGTAGAGCTTGGCCGCTTCCTGCGGGGGCAGGAGGGAGCCCGATGAGACCCCCGACGAGGACGCCGGGAGCCCGCTAGAGACGCCCCCCGACGGGGCCCCCGCCGCGCCGGGCATCCTGGACGCCCAGAAACAGCAGCAGCAGCAGCAGCAGCAGCTCTTCCGACGACCCTCGCTTCGCCCTGGCTTCTTTGGCCCCCACGGGGTTCACGGCGGGGCAGGAGGCGGCCGAGGCTGCATCGCCTGCCCGGGCGCGAGGGAGGCTGGCTGCTCCTCCCGGCTCGATGCCCAGGGAGGGATGGAGGAGGCAACGGCGGCAGCAGTAGCAGCAGCCCGCCGCCGAGCCCTGGCGCGGCACAAGCGCACCAAACGCTCCCCCGAGCGCAGCTCTGAAGCTGGCCAGCCCGGCCGACTCTCTCTCTCTCTCCCCCCGCTGCTGCGCAATCGCGTCGGGGCTGGGGGGGGGAAGAGGAGAGAGGGGGAGGGAGAGAGAAGGAGGGAGGGAGAATGAGAAAGTGAGGAGACAGACAGAGAGAGAGAGAGAGAGAGAAGGAGAGGAGAGAGAGACAATGAGATCGAGAATGCGAGAGTGTGGGAGGGAGAAAGAAGGAGAGAGAGAGAGAGAAAGAGAGAAAATGAGAGTGGGGAGAAGGAGAAGGAGAGAAGGAGAGAGAAAGACAATGAGAGAGAGAGAGAGAACGAGAGAGAGAGAGGAAGCCGGCCCTGCACCTGAAAGTGCCCCTCCCCCCCAGGTGAAATTGGATTAACAATGTGGGGGGGGGCAGCAAAGACTCCTCATGGACTCCTGCAAGTATAGGAGCAACAGGAGGACATGTGTTGAAAAGGGTGGGGGGGGGAGGCAAGGGGCAGTGTTATTTTCGGTGGGGGGGGTTGAAAGCCCTGGTGAGTGGGACACCTGCAACAAGTGACCTTGGCCAGAGGCTCAGTAGCTACTCTAATGCAGTGGAAGCTGCAAGATGGATGGAATTCAACTCCCAGAAATCCCCAGCTAACTAGTGCAAGGTTTTTTGTTGGAAACTGGTTGGACTTCAACTCCCAGAATTCCCCAGCCAGCTAGTGCAATGTTTCCCAAACTTGGAAGCTGGAAGATGGATGGACTTCAACTCCCAGAATTCCCTAGCTGACTAGTGCAAGATTTCCCAAACTTAGAAGATGGACGATGGATGGACTTCAACTCCCAGAATTCCCAAGTCAGCTAGTGCAATGCTTCCCAAACTTAGAAGATGGACGATGGATGGACTTCAACTCCCAGAACTCCCTAGCTGACTAGTGCAAGATTTCCCAAACTTAGAAGATGGACGATGGATGGACTTCAACTCCCAGAATTCCCTAGCTGACTAGTGCGAGATTTCCCAAACTTAGAAGATGGACGATGGATGGACTTCAACTCCCAGAACTCCCTAGCTGACTAGTGCAAGATTTCCCAAACTTAGAAGATGGACGATGGATGGACTTCAACTCCCAGAACTCCCTAGCTGACGAGTGCAAGATTTCCCAAACTTAGAAGATGGACGATGGATGGACTTCAACTCCCAGAATTCCCTAGCTGACTAGTGCAAGGTTTCCCAAACTTAGAAGATGGACGATGGATGGACTTCAACTCCCAGAATTCCCTAGCTGACGAGTGCAAGATTTCCCAAACTTAGAAGATGGACGATGGATGGACTTCAACTCCCAGAATTCCCTAGCTGACTAGTGCAAGGTTTCCCAAACTTAGAAGATGGACGATGGATGGACTTCAACTCCCAGAACTCCCTAGCTGACGAGTGCAAGATTTCCCAAACTTAGAAGATGGACGATGGATGGACTTCAACTCCCAGAACTCCCTAGCTGACGAGTGCAAGATTTCCCAAACTTAGAAGATGGACGATGGATGGACTTCAACTCCCAGAATTCCCTAGCTGACTAGTGTGAGATTTCCCAAACTTAGAAGCTGGACGATGGATGGACTTCAACTCCCAGAATTCCCTGGCTAGCTCTGGTTTAGTGAGTGCAATTTCCAAGGCTACTCATTATACAAGTAGGGTAATTGGTAGCCAGAAGTGACCTTTCGGGAAGGCAGTGAACAGACCTCTGAAATATGTTGGCTCTTTCCAGTCCTACAGAACTTCAAGATAGAAAGAGTGCAGAGAAGAGCAACAAAGAGGATTAGGGGACTGGAGGCTAAAACATATGAAGAACAATTGCAGGAATTGCGTATCTCTAGTTTAATGAAAAAAAGGAGTGGGGGACATGATAGCAGTATTCCAGTATTTGAGGGGCTGCCCCAAAGAAGAGGGGGTCAAGCTATTCTCCAACGCACCTGAAGGCAGGACAAGAAGAAATGGGTGGAAACTAATCAAGGAGAGAAGCATCTTAGAACCAAGGAAAAAGTTCCTCATGAGGAGAACAATTAATCAATGGAACCACTTGCCTCCAGAAATTGTGAATGCTTCAACACTGGAAGTTTTTAAAAAGATGTTGGATAACCATTTGTCTGGAGTGGTGTACAGTTTCCTGCCTAGGCAGGGGGTTGGACTAGAAGACCTCCAAGGTCCCTTCCAACTCTGTTATTCCTATTCTCTTCTCTTCTCTTCCATTCTATTCTATGATGTCTGAATTGCCACCAATACCACCAGTGGCACAGTGATGTTGAGGAGCACAATGGTGGATGTCACATGATCAATTATTATCATTATCAAGATAATTAATTCCTTTATGAAACTGTTACCATACTTAATCATTGTTTGTTCTAGTTAGTATGGTTATGTGTTGACCTGCCTTAGGCAGAAAAACTTGGCTGGGTGATCATAGGCCAGCCATTCTCTCTCAGCCAACCCATCTCACAGGCTTCTTGTTGGGAAACTGTGAGGAGGGAAGAGTATTGTATATGTTTAGTAAAAAAGAAAAAAGGCAGGATATGTAAGTAAGTAGGTAAATAAGCAAGCAAGCAAACAAAAATAAATAAAATCAAGGGATACTTTCCAGGACCTCTGAATGTGAACTTATGTATTATTGTGATTAGGCCTGTATTCAAGATTCAGCCAGTTGAAACAATAATCAGCATAAGTAAAAGCCATGGTAGAATATAATCTTCATCAAAGGATTTGGCTGGAAGCCAGATGGAGGAATGGAATGGAATAGAATAGGGAATTGAATGAGAATAGATTAGAATAAAATAGAATAGGGAATGAGAATACAATATAATACAATACAATACAATTCTTTTATTGGCCAAGTGATTGGACAAGCAAGGAATTTGTCTTTGGTGCAAATGCTCTCAGTGTACATAAAAGGAAAGATACATTTGTCAAGAATCGAGAATCATAAGGTACAGCAAGTAAAGATAGTCATAGGCTACAATAAGCAATCAAATCATACTAGGAAACAGTCAATATAAATCGTAAGGATACAAGCGACAAAGTTATAGTCACAAAGTCACAAGTGGGAGGGGATGGGTGATAAGGAGTGATGAGAAGATTAATAGTAATAGTAGTGCAGACTTTGTAAATAATTGAACAGTGTTGAGGGAATTATTTGTTTAGCAGAGTGATGGCTTTCGGGGAAAAACTGTCCTTGTGTCTAGTTGTTCTGGTGTGCAGGGCTCTATAGGGTCGATTTCAGGGTAGGAGTTGAAACAGTTTATGTCGGGGATGTGAGGGGTCTGTAAATATTTTCACAGCCCTTGTTTTTTGACTCAGGATGCAGTATACAGGTCCTCTATGGAAGGCAGGTGGGTAGCAATTGCTTTGTCTGCAGTCCTAATTATCCTCTGAAGTCTCTATCTGTCCTGTTGGGTTGCAGAACCAAACCAGACAGTTATAGAGGTGCAGATGACAGATTCAATAATTCCTCTGTAGAACTGGATCAGCAGCTCCTTGGGCTTTCTGGGTTGGCGCAGAAAGAAAGCAAAATTAAAAAGGCATACTATACGTCAGTAAGACAAGGTTTTGTTGAGGAGGCATCATTTTTTTGTTATTGTACTGACACAAAAATCTGGCAGTCATGTAGGTGATGGAATGCTTCGTGTCTGACACTTAATATAAAATGTATTTGTTCTGCCAGGTAAGAGAGCAAAATAAATTCTTACAGACTTCCCTCTGAAACATATAAAGGGAACACAGAATAATGGAAATATGTTGTATTGCTTCAATGTCTCCAGGTTCACTTCGACAGCTAATCCTCCACTTATGACCACAATTGAGCCCAACATTTATGTCGCTGAATGAGACATTTGTGAAGTGAGTTTTGCCCCATTTTATGACCTTTCTTGCTATAGTTGTTAAGTGAATCATTGACATTAAGTTAGTCACACAGAGGTTAAGCGAATCTGGCTTCCCCATTGCCTTTGCTGGTCAGAAGGTGGCAAAAGGGGAATCTCATGACCTCAACCATCATAAATAAGAATCAGTTTTCAAGCCTCTGAATTTTGATCATGTGACCATGAGGAGGCTGAAATGGTCATAAGTGTGGAAAAACAGTCATAAGTCACTTTTTTCAGTGTCGTTGTAACTTTGGACAGTCACTTGGTCTCTCTGAGCTTGGTTCATTATATTATTTTTATTGCGTTTATTGGTTTTGTCATGTGATGCCTAAAATTACTCTATATCAGTGGTGGCTAACTTTTTGGGCTCCTGTGCAAAAATTGTGCACATGCTTGCATGCTCGCTCTCACGTGTCAGCACCAAGAAGGCAATGTGTATCCCCCCATGTCCCCCACGTCCCCTACGCATGCATGCACAATCCCACCACCACCATTATGTAAATGTATTTACATAACCCCCTGCACTGTGCCTCACAGCTGATTTTTGGCCAGTTTGAGGCCTTTTTCGGCCTCCCAAAGGCTTGAGGAAGACTTCTGCAGGCTTCTACAAGCTTTGTAGGCCAAACTCTAGCCCTGTTTCATCACTTCCGGTATTTTCAGAAAAACAGGAACTGATGAAACGGGGCTAGATTTCAGCCTACAAAGCACGTAGAAGCCTGCAGAAGCCTTCCTCAAGCCTTTGGGAGGCCGAAAAAGACCTCAAACCAGCCAAAAATAAGCTGTCAGCCGCACACATGCTCAATGAGGTAAATTTGCCTGCAGCTTGCATGCCAGCACAAATGGCTCTATATGCCATAGGTTTGCCATCACGGCTCTATATTGTACAAGTTAGGTGGCCATAGAAGTTTTATAAATAAAAATAAATGCAGAGTCCAGAAGACGTATCAATGGAGATTCTCAGTCATCCAGGTCATGGTTGTCCCAAAAGTGCTTTTTCAAGAGGCAACTGGACTTTTTTCATTTTTTTTTCCTGGAAGATGTTTTGTTTCTTATCCAAGAAGCTTCTTTCATTCAATATAGACTGACAATTTCTTCAGAACTGAAGAAATGGAGGATTTCTGCAGCCAAAGGAATTTAACCCTGTCGTTCCTGGTCCTGTCTATTTATTTGTATCCCTTTGAAAACTTGGACTCTCACCTCATGGTCACAGGTGAGACAGAACATTAAACCGTGAGCCTCAAGCCAAACTTCAAAGAACTTCAAAGTATTTATTAGGAGCGACATGCTGGCATGACCTATATGAAGCCAACTCTGAGATACGTAATTTATAATTACCTGTGACCCTGTTTCCCCCCACCCTTCTGCGTGTATCATAATTCAGATTCACATTCATGGACTGGGTGTCATCAATCACATTCTCCAATAGAGGATTTTCGCTCCCAAAATACCTAGTTGCCTCAGTTACAATTTTTGTGAGATAAGCTTGGAATGTGTTTTTGAGTTCATTTGCTGTATACTACTTCAGGGTTCTCTCCCCCCAGCTTTTGTATGGCAACTTGGAAACAGGCATAGGAATGTTTTACAAGTTGACAAGTGGAAGGTAAATGTACTTACATAATGTTCAGGTACTATGCAATCTACTTGGTTATTAACCTTATTCTGATGACCTCTTATTAACCTCCTTCTGATACCTTTGGAGAAAAGCTTGTTCATTCTGAACAGATAAAATACATTTTACTGCAATCCCCCATTCTGACTTTAACATCTTTTTGCTTGCTGTTTTCAAACTGGATGTGAGGTCACCTGTCAGAGCTAAAGATACTAAATATTTGGGGGAAACTGACTCTTAAGCCAGTAATTGATCCTCCAAGTTCTCAGCGTGATAGAAGACATCTCAATCATGGATGAGTAGCATATTAGCTTCGCCCTTATAGGTTGTAGAAGAGCTGTGGTGGCGCAGTAGTTAGAATGCAGTATTGCAGGCTGTCTTTGCCGACTGCCAACAGTTTGATTCTGACCAGCTCAAGGTTGACTCAGCCTTCCATCCTTCCAAAGACGGTAAAATGAGGACGCAGATTGTTGGAGGCAAGAGGCTGGCTCTACTTAGAGAGAGTTGTAAAGCACTGTGAAGCAGTATATAAGTCCAAGTACTCTTGCTACTCCCTTCCTTCCTTCCTTCCTTCCTTCCTTCCTTCCTTCCTTCCTTCCTTCCTTCCTTCCTTCCTTCCTTCCTTCCTTCCTTCCTTCCTTCCTTCCTTCCTTCCTTGGGTCCCATCATCACCTTTTGCGACCTTCTGACAAGCAAAGTCAGTACAGAAACCAGATTCACTTAATAACCGTGTTACTCAGAGGGGGTCTTCAGCAGGTTCTGTCACCAGTTCTGGAGAACTGGTAGCGGAAATTTTGAGTAGTTCGGAGAACTGGTAAATACCACTTCTGACTGGCCCTGCCCCCAGGTGGTCTCTCTGAAAAGGATGGTATACAATCGATCAACTGATCACCCAAAGTTATCCACTTGACTCTTCCCCCTTCCACATCAGCCAAAGATGAATAAAGCAGCCCTTGTTCTATTCAATTCCTCCAGCACAATATCATCGTTCAGTGACAGTTCTGTCAGGGGAAGATGATTCTTGCCAGCTCAAGCAATAAAAGAGTATTGGCAGGTATAACTAATTATTAGCTGGGTGTTACAGAAAAGATGATTATGGCAGGATTGGACTTAACAGTTTAATTTTAAAAAATTCTGCTCGCTGCCCCAAGATACTTCTTTGCAGAATAAAATATCCCACGAAGCTCAACTTTTCAGCTCATCCGGATCTCAGAATTCTCACGATCGAGAACGCCTGAATCACTTAACAGACTCATAACATTAACAAGAGTTGGAAGGGACCTTGTAGTCATCTAGTCCAGCCCCCACCCCAAGTGGGAAACCCTGTGCTATTTCTGAGAAGACTTATTCAAAGGTTCTTGTTTTTGAGCCTCTCATCGGTTACAAGAAAAGCTATATGTTTTTAAAATACTACAAGTAAATAGCAGAAATGTAATGTAAACATGATAATATTTCATATAAGGTATCTGACATATTAATGCCTGCAAAGTCCCTTCCAATTCTGTTATTGTCTTTGTAGCTAATGAATGCTATATTTTGATTTTCCAGCATCTATTTGTAATTGACCCAGCTGCTTATGAAAGGAATTGAATCTATTTCACACATTGCATTGATTTATATAACTTAGGAAACACACACACACACACACAGATAGATATAGATAGATATAAATATAGATATAGATAGATATAAATATAGAGAGGGGGGGGGAGAGGGAGGGAGAAGTTATATTTATATAATTAATATTTTAAATTATAAAAAGTGGTTGTATTATTTTTCCATTATTTTTCAAAAGCTTTCAACAAAATGTACGGATAATTGGACACTGTTCTTTAGCAGAGATAATACATGCCACTTTGCATAGCCCTGCTGATGCTAACTGGAATGACCATAGCTTATAAAATTGGGCAAGATTCTCTCAACAACCACCTAGCTTGACAACAAAACTCTGGTTTGAATTCTTGTGTGGTCACAAGTCAAAGAGTCGCTGAATAAAAAAATTGGTTTTAAGTAAAGTGTGCATTTAGTCTTATGGGCATAACATTTTTTAAACCCTGAAAAATAAAAACACAGACATCTAAAATGTGTAGCCATGGATTCAGGTGGAAGCATTTCATGAGGAAATCCTCAAGCAACTTTTTTTTTTTTTTAAATCAGATTTAATTCATTTTATTCTAAGAGCCTGGGTTTCCCAAACTTGATTCCATGCCTCATATATTGTGATGTTAACCAATAATGGGAATTGGGCTATGGGTAACAATAGATTAGATTTCCTCACCTTGCCTGCATTTGCTGCTATTTGTACATTCCACAAAAATAGATAAATCACCCCTGCAGATTCCTGTGGGATTTGCAACGGCACAATCCCATCGATTCTCTCTGCGCATGATGAAATACGTTGACATTCTTGTCGTCTTATAATTCAGCTTTTACTGATTTCTTACAGTCAAGATATCAGGCATGCGTCATGGTTAAAAACCCAAATATAATAGCTCAATTGTAACAAGAAGCTGTGATTTCCTGTAAATAAATAAACCAGCCAGGCACCTATTAACCATGTTTAATGTTCTCTTCTCTATTTTAATTATGTGCTAAGGGAAGAAATCAGATTTTCCCCCTCACTTCGACTTACAACCACAACTGAGTCCAAATTTTCTGTTCTTAAATGAGTTTGAAACAATGGAACAATGGATTTAGTAGGATGAGTTAACGGGGCATTTCCTGTAAGTAAGTCTGATCTAAAGTGAAGAGAACAATAAAAATAAAATAATTAGGCAGCTAAAACTTTTAAAGGGAGTCTCCAGTTATTCTTCTGCCTGCTTTATTTGTTTTTATTCTGGTCTTCTTTTGAATTCTTTACTCTTCTAGTCAGTTGCATATTCATGTACAGATAGAAATATATTCGTTCTCCTGGGCCACAATGGCTCAGTGGTTAAAGACATTGAGCTGGTCAGCTGGAAGGGTTTGAGACCCAAGCACTGCATGACAGGTTGAGCTCCCATCCTTGTCTTCAGCTCCTCCCCACCTAGCAATCTAAAAGCATGCAAATGCGAGTAGACAAATACCTTCAATGGGAAGGTAATAGCGTTAGCTCAGCATATTGTTATGTTGTCCACATGACCACAGAAATTGTCTTTGGACAGCTCTGTCCAAGGTTTCCTGCCTGAGCAGGAAGTTGGACTAGAAGACCTCCAAGGTCCCTTCCAACTCTGTTATTATGTACTATTCTATTGTTTCTAAGCAGAATGTTGCTTAGTGATGGAAATTCCAGTCTGAATTGCTGCTGTTAAGTGAGAACTACCTATATTTAATAGTCCCAGCCAACTGCAATCATCAGTTCTTTAAAGTAGTCCTTCACAATGCTACAGAGATAATTAGAGTCCTAATAACTCATGGAAGTTTTCTTCTTTTATTGATTTTAAGGAAACCACAATTGAAGGTCTATTTAATTTAAACAGTACTATTGAGATAAAAAATCTCCATCAAGTCCAGCTTGGTTCCTGATAGCTTCTTCTTGGCAACCATTGCTTTTTTCAACTCCCTTTGATACTTCTTGGCCAATCTCTTAATCCAGGTCCCGAATTCATCTTCTTTCAATGACCCCAGAATCACTTGTGGGGTGGAGTCTGGGCAACTGAATGGAGCTAGCAGAATGTTTTAATGGCCGGATGCCTTTCCTGTTGCCAATGCGGAGTTTTGTTCAGCAGATATATTCTCAGTGTGCCCAGAGAGAGAAATATGTGCCTCTACCTAGGATCGAACTCACAGCCTCCTGATTGTGAGGTGAGAGCTCCAACTCTAGGCCACCGCACCACTCAATCCAGGTCCCGAATTGATCTGCTTACATTTTTGGGATCATCCAGGGTCAGGTTTATACTCGTGCCTGCTCTCCACAGTGATGATGAACAACGTTTCTATTTAAGGGATCGGGAAATAATATCAAATAATATCAAGCTACAGCAGTACTGAAAAAAGTGTCTTATGACCATTTTCAACACTTATGACCATTGCAGCCTCCCCATGGTCACGTGATCACAATTCAGACACTTGGCAACTGACTTGTATTTATGATGGTTACAGTGTCCTGTCCTGACCAAGGCTTCCTGAGACCATAATTTAATCACACACTTAGTCCAAGAAACCCTCTTTTTAATTCAATGGCTGGGAATTATTTTCATTCCCAGCCTGTAATGAATCTCAAACAGTCCCTCCAGATAAGCACCCACTTTCTTTCCTGTGAACTGCTGCCAAAACAGAAGTGCCAAATTAACTGTAAAAAGTCAAATGGAGTACAGAGTTCACACAGAGCTTCAAGGTTTAATCCGAACAGAGAGAACAAAGTTGCTTCCTGCAAAGGCTCATGTCCCTTTGCTTTTCCTTTATGTCTTGTAGGGGGGGGGAAATCACCTCCAAGCCTTACTCCCGAGTTGCCCCTTTTGTCTTAACTGTTCTTGCCTTCTGGCAGCTCTGTGCATACGCACGCGCACTGGGAACAGGCTCCCCTTGTTCCTCTACTTTGCTGCTGTCAGATTCTGGAGGCTCCGCACATAACTCCCAGATGGCCCTGGCTTCTTCTCTGTATCGGATGCAGGACCCTCATCCGAGTCTGCCCCAGACTCCCAGACTGGCCCATGTTCCTCCTTGCTGTCCAACTTTGCTGCTGTCTCTGCAGGCTGCCGGCGGACCACAACATGTCCCTGGGTTGTGTGAACCCCTTTTGCGACTCTTTTGACAAGCAAAGTCAATGGAGAAGCGAGATTCACTTAATAACCGTGCTACTAATTGAACAACTGCAGTGATTCACTTAACAACTGTGTCAAGAAAAGTCATAAGATTGGGCAAAAGATTGGGCAAACTTAACAAATGCCTCACTTAGCAACATAAATTTTGGGCTCGATCATGGTCACAAGTCAAGGACTACCTGCATTGCTTTTGTACATTGATTCTATTGCATTCATCAAAAAAAGAACCAGAATTATTATTTATGGAGTCGGGGTCATATGCTTTCATAATTACTATGATTTCAGTGTTGGTGTGATCCTAGTTCAATGTCCAAAGGTGTTTTTTTTTTAAATAACGGTGGGAATTTTCACTCAATTGTCACCTCCAGCTTAAGCTCATTTAATTGAAAGCAAGTTCCCCTGGCTTTTTTTTTTCTTCTTCCCCAAGCTTATAAACAACATCAACAAAAAATAAGAAGCAGAATGAAAAATGCATCTTCCAGTGGGAAGAAAATATCACAACAAAAAAAGTCACTTGTATAAAATTTAAAAACACATTTAATAATTAAAGAGGCAATGCAAAAGACAGTGAGAATTTTAGTGGTAATTGTCAGGTGTGAAAAACTGGGACCACACGATAAAATTCCATTTAAGCTCCTCTTGCCTATATACAAAAAAATAGCACCGGATAAAATTGACAGGATTCAAGAGGGTTTGAATTTAGTCTTTTTTTTTCTGGAATAATGTCAGGTTTCCAAGTGATGAAATCCATTCAAAAAGAAAATAGCAAAGTCTATCTTCCATAATATATATTTTTTATTTAGAATAGCATCAAATTGGCAAAGTCTGTTGTAATTCCGGATCTGACAAAACCCAGAATTACACCACATCATATTGGAAGTTAGAAACAACCTCTAAAAGTCCCATTCTCCAACAGAAGTAAGTCAATGTTGCCTGGTGTCATCAATCTCCATCTCCAGGTCTCAACAGGGTCAGCTTTCGTTCCCATGGGAAGGAGAGCCACCTAGTCTAAACAACTCTCTCTATCTCCAGTCCTCCCACCTTAGGAATGTGGCAAGCCCAAAACCCTTCCCCCCATAACCAGCAAAGAGAAAGAAAGAAAAGGAATATATAAAAAGGCTAAATAAAATGGCTACACATATGTCATTTTCAGGCTTGACGATCGGAACACATTTTTAAAACATTTGATTCTAAAAAAATATTTTCAAAGGCTTTTCACCCTTCGAAAATGGCCGATCTCTTAACTTCAAATGCTCTCATCGGCTCTTACAAAAATATTTTTTTCCCCAACTTCAAAAGTTGTATAACATAAAATCAAAGATGTTTGTTCTCTCTAATTGCCTACTTCTAGAAGCAATTTCCCTTTTTCACATCCTGTAACTGTTGGAAACTTTCCTGATATTTAACAAGGTAGCTAGTTCCTGACTGAAGTAAGATCTAGTGGCAGCCCAATTAAAATGTGCCAACATTTGTACATTCCTTTTTTTACAGAGAACACAAAAAAAGTGGAATAACTCGTTGTTTCCCTTCACAAAGCAGCAGTGGAGATTCTGGTACCTGAACCATATTCCCATTTTTATTTTTTGTGCAGATATCTCAGGTATTACATCTATTATTTTATCGTACTTGGTAACCACATCCTCCTACTAAAAGCCTGTAGAGATTCTCAGTCATCCAGGTCATGGTTCTCCCAAAGGTGCTTTTTTAAAGGAGGCAACTGGACTTTCTTGCTTTTACTTTGAGGATGTTTCGCTTCTCATCCATTCAGCTCTCTTAGATGAACACCCTTGGAATGGTGTGGGAGTTGGAATGGATTTCTAGAGGAAAAATTGCAGACTACGGGTACCATTTGTGTTGTGAATTAATAAAAGTGCTTGAATAAAAATTAAGAGCTTGAAGTAAAGTGCAGGGTTCTGGCCCTGCACTTCTGATTGGCCGATAATAGCAACATCGGATTGGTCCGTTCAGGAGAATCTGATTGGCTATTAACGAGCCTCTCCCATTGGTTAATGGAGCTAGTGCTCCCTGTGTTTTCATTGGTTAAATACTCAAGAGCTTGCCTATATAAAGGGGGCCGTTGCTCCCATTGAGCTGAGCTGTTACAACATGTTAATAAAGAGTTTTGAAATTCACTGTCACCGGCTTGTCTCCATTCTTAGCGCCCATGCGCAGAACTTAACACTGGTGACGAGGATGGGATGTGGAGATGCCAGAGCCGAATGAACGACAAAGAACGATAACAGAGCACGTGGCTGAAACGCACAACGGCGGAACCATGTCCGGCGGCATCATACCACCCGCTCCATTCGACCTGGCGCAAGAAGACTGGGACTCATATATGGATCGCTTCCAGATGTTTCTGGAGACCAACAATTTGAAGGATGCCGCTACCGGGAAGAAACGGGTGGTATTCCTAACTCATTGCGGGCCGAATGTATTCAAGATGGCCAAGGCACTAGCGAAACCAGCAGAAGTAAAGTCTATGGACTGGGACATCCTCGAACCCCTGTTGAGGGCCCACTATGCACCGACCGTGCCAACGCTCGTTAGAAGGCATGAATTTTACCAGAGAAGTCAGCGGAAGGGCGAAGGTGTTGCTGATTTCATAGCAGATCTCCGAAATCTGGGGGGCCTATGCGGGTTTGCCGACCTCGAAGAAGCCCTGAGAGACAGAACAATTCTGGGATTAGAATCGCCGCACACCCAAAGCAAGCTGATGGCAAAAGGTGACATCAGCCTTGCTGATGCCATTACTGAAGCTACTGCAGCAGAAGCAACCAGGAAGTTGGCTGCCCGAATGCGTCGCACCCACGCACCACTTCACCAACTGGCCCGCGAAATTTCACCTCAGTCAGAAGGACAGCTTCTGACAGCCCACCACAAAGACCTCGAATCGTCATCAGAAAGTGACAAAGAAGCGGTCCACCGACTTCAGTCTGAACGAGACCAATGCCAGAGATCTCAGCACCAATGCACTGGTTGTGGAGCAAGACACCCCCGATCAGAATGCAAATTCCTCGACGCGCTCTGCCATGTGTGTGGGAAAAGAGGCCATATCGGATGGGTCTGTAGAAGCAAGCCAGGACCCAGCCAGCCCTCGAGGGGGGCTAACTATCGCCCACCGACAGGAAGCTGTCCTGTAAAGCGAGAACCCATGAACCACCAAAGGAACAACCACTCTTACAGAAACAAAACCCTAAACCACTCAACGAAACGAGAAGAAGCTCACCAAACTTTCACGATCGGTCACGCCTCATCTCTTGATGCCAAGAAGATCCGAGTGAAAGCGGCCATTGAAAACCAGCCCTGCCTGATGGAAGTCGATTCAGGATCGTCCCTCTCAATGGTTTCCTGGAAGACCCTCAAGCAGCTCATCCCTACTGTCTGGCAGCAAGACCTCAGATTCCAAAGACTCATACTCAAAGACTATCAAGGAAATCGAATTCCGGTTGTTGGATCCAGCCAAGTCCGGGTATCGTTTAAGAACCGTACAGCATTCCTACCCTGACTGTAATCGACAGGGATCGGCCCAGTCTGTTAGGCCTCCAATGATTCGCTCCACTCGGAATTGAAGTAGGCGGCATTCACTGAATCTGCAGCAGTGAATGGGAACAGGACCTCGTCCAAGAATTCCAGGATGTCTTTGCAGAAAAACTAGGCAAGTACAAGGGGACCCCGATATCATTTAACCTCAATCCCAAAATAGCTCCCATCCGCCTTAAGTCTCGTCGAGTTCCATTTGCCCTTAAACCAAAGATTGACAAGCAGCTTGATAAATTAATAGCCCAGGATGTGTTAGAACCAACCGATCACTCTCCCTGGGAGACCCCAATCGTGACCCCCATCAAGCCGGATGGATCGATAAGAATTTGTGGGGACTACCGAGCCACCCTGAACCACGCCCTTCAACAAAACGCTTATCCGGTACCGGTGGTGCAACACCTCCTCCATTCCCTGGGGGGCGGAAAAGTCTTCGCTAAACTAGACTTAGCCCAGGCATACCAACAACTGCCTGTCGACAAAAAAACGGCAGAGGCCCAAACAATCGTTACGCACCGAGGTGCATTTAAATGTAACCGGCTCCAATTCGGAGTAAGCGTAGCCCCGGGAATCTTTCAAAGTTTGATGGAAAGGGATAAAAGGTGTTGTCCCATATTTTGATGATGTGTTAATCGCTGCCCCGACTCGGAAAATACTAAGGGATCACCTGAGGTTGGTTCTCCAGAGATTTAAAGACTCAGGTCTCAAAGTTAAGAAAAACAAGTGTCAACTATGTATGGATCGTGTAGAATTTTTAGGATATTTAATTGATAGTCATAGCATTCACCCCACCGATAGCAAACTTAGGGCAATCAAAAATGCCCCAAAACCCCGAAATAAGGCCGACCTCCAGGCTTTCCTAGGCCTTATCAATTTTTATAACGTTTTCCTGCCTCACAAAGCAACCGTAGCCGAACCCCTACATCGTTTGTTGGACAAAAAAGCAATCTGGGTATGGGGACACAGAGAGGAGCAGGCATTTCGAAATGTGAAGAAATTATTGACTTCTGATGCTGTGTTGATGCAGTATAGCGAGATTTTGCCTTTAACGATCACATGTGATGCATCACCATTCGGGGTGGGCGTCATTTTGAGCCACGTTTTGCCAAACGGTAATGAAGCCCCTGTTGCCTATTTCTCAAAGACGCTATCAAAAGCAGAACGCAATTACAGTCAAATTGATAAAGAGGCCCTTGCTATTGTGTCCGCTGTTAAGAGATTTCATGAATATGTGTATGGTCAAGCCTTTACTATAGTGACTGACCACAAACCTTTGCTGGGAATAATAGCGGGGGATAGGCCAACCCCTTACATATTATCCCCCAGAATGACTCGATGGTAAGAATTCTTGGCTGCATATAATTACAAGTTGCAATACCATCCGGGGAAGGCCATTCCCCACGCCGACGCATTGAGCCGTGCACCACTTCCGGAGACCATTGATGACCCCCGCTCCGACGGTTACAACACTGCAGATCGAGACACTTCGAACACCGCCATTAACAGCCCGAGATATCGCGATGGAAACTAAACGCGACCCCATTTTAGCACGAGTCCTCAATTGGGTCGAGCGCAGATGGCCATTGGACCAGATACCTGACGAATATGTCCCATTCAAGAATCGACAAACGGAACTGTTTTCCCAGAAGAGCTGCATTATCTGGGGTGATAGAGTCGTTGTCCCAGAAAGGTTACGACGAGCGATACTAAGAACCTTTCACGATGGCCACCCCGGCATCGTGCGCATGAAAGCCCTCGACCGAAGCTACGTGTGGTGGCCGGACATCGACAAGCAGATCGAGACATGGGTAAAAGCTTGTCACAAATGCCAGGAAGTAAGCAACGCCCCTCCGAAAGCAACCCCGACTGAATGGGAAACACCGAGGGGACCATGGTCCCATATTCATCTGGACTTTGCGGGACCTACCAAAGGCCACACATTCTTATTAACGATGGATGCCTACTCGAACTGGCTTGAAATCCATGAGATGAGAAATACAACAACCGAATCGGTTATCAGGAAACTAGACAGACTATTTACAACATACGGATTACCAGATGTTCTGGTATCCGACAACGGGCCCCAATTTACCACGCTGTCCTTTGAACAGTACCTGGCGGACCGTGGTATTCGCCATGTGCTGACTTCGCCAGCGCATCCTGCGGCCAACGGAAGGTCCGAGCGCATGGTACAATTTGTCAAGAAAACCTTGCATAAAATGGACTATGGCGATATCAAAGACAAGATTAACCGGATACTCCTTTTGCAGCATATCACTCTGCACAGCATCACCAACAAAACTCCCGCCAAGTTATTGATGGGGCGGAAGCTCCAGTCCCACCTCGACCATCTGCACCCATCGTATGAACCTGAAAAACCACACGGATCCAGCGGCAGATGCCGTAACTTCCAGGTAGGCGACTTGATTTTCGCTAGGAACTTTTCGGGCGATCCATTGTGGGTAGAGGCAAATGTTGTCCAAGTAACTGGCCCCAGATCGTACCGTGTGAGATGTCACGACGATAGAATATGGAAGCGCCATATCGATCAGCTGCATTCAAGGCTACAGTCAGGGATCTCCGAGTCCCGTGACTTCCAAACTGAGGGGGGAGGAGATATCGAGGAAGATGAATTTGAAACGGCAGAAAGCTTAAGCGGAAGTAATGACCGCACAGAGGCAACACATGAAGAAGGATTGGGGATGGGGGTGACCTCGCCTCAAGGAGATGCCGAGGACATTAACGACAGCGAAAATTTGAATACAGAACTAGAGGCACCCTTTTCACCAGATAACGTCCTGCCCCAACAAGACTGTGGCCAAATACCAGGAGTACAACGTAAATCAAATAGACAATCAAAACAATCTGCCTACCTCAAAACTATGTGACCACACCCCTGAAACGGAACCCAGGGGGAAGGGGTGTTGTGAATTAATAAAAGTGCTTGAATAAAAATTATTAAGAGCTTGAAGTAAAGTGCAGGGTTCTGGCCCTGCACTTCTGATTGGCCGATAATAGCAACATCGGATTGGTCCGTTCAGGAGAATCTGATTGGCTATTAACGAGCCTCTCCCATTGGTTAACGGAGCTAGTGCTCCTTGTGTTTTCATTGGTTAAATACTCAAGAGCTTGCCTATATAAAGGGGGCCGTTGCTCCCATTGAGCTGAGCTGTTACACATGTTAATAAAGAGTTTTGAAGTTCACTGCCACTGGCTCGTCTCCATTCTTAGCGCCCATGCACAGAACCTAACAATTTGTATTACTCAGGTGATTTTGAGGGCACAGATAAACCTCCAAGTGGCCTCAACATCCCTCTAAAACAGGGGTCACCAACCTTTTGGACCTCAGGAACCACCAAACTCATAATTTCAAATCCTGTGGACCACTAATATGATTTTGACTGACGGTGGCTTGCTGACGTTGGTGGGAAAGTCTGTCCCATATTCCAGAGCTGCAGTAGTCACAGGACTGCCCCTTTGGTCATCTCGGAGAAGCTCCTCCAGTCCATGGCAGGCCGGTGCACCCAAGTGGAGGAGCAGCTGCTTCGGGATGACCAAAGGGCCAGTCCTGTGACTACTGCAGTTCTGGAATATGGTACTGACTTTCCCATCAACGTCAGCAAGCCACCCGGGGGTGGATTTCCCTCCCCAGACATTAGTCTGTTCCAACTCATGTGCCTCTACTCAAGATAAGGTTTGCACTCAGTTGAAGGGTGGGGGCCAGCGGGTGGGTGGGCCATGTGGGTGTGGCAGCCTTGTGTTCCTGCACAGCCTGGATTAATTGCTTTGGGGGGTGCTTTGGGGGGGACATTTCTCTGCGGACCACCAAAATTATCTCACGGACCACCAGTTGGCAAACATTGCTCTAAAAGGATGCAAATGACCAGCTGTCTGCAAGGAATATAAATCCTTCCTTTCCTCACCAAAATAAAAAATATTTTATTTTCTTCAAAATAAATAACAAGAAAGTCCAGTTGCCTCCTGAAAAAGAACCTTTGGGACAACCACGATCTGGATGATGGAGAATCTCTACAGACTTTTAACTATCCAATTTGGGATGGACACCCTTGGAATTGTGTGGGAGGTAGGAATGGATTTCCAGAGGAAAAATTGCAGGCTACAGAAACCATTTGCACTACTCAGGCGACCCTGAGGACACAGATAAACCTCCAAGCGGCCTCAACGACCCTCTAAAAGGATGCAAATGACCAGCTATCTGCAAGGAGTATAAATCCTTCCATTCCCCCACCATTCAGTCAGAGCTGAAGAAGCTTCTGGGACGAGAAGTGAAACGTCCTCAGAGAAAAAACAAGAAAGCCCAGTTGCCTCCTGAAATAAAGCATCTTTGGGACACATCGTTTTATGATCTTCTGAGGGAAATTACCGGCAATCAGGGAACGGCATAATCAGAGTCTGATGGCGTGAAGCAAATTAGCACTTTTGGCAAGCCAGTAAAAGGATGTCATTAGGCTTGAGGAGAAGACAGTGTGATTTAGATAAAATGTAAATCAGTCTCTTGGCAGTGTGTCAGATGGCAGGAAGCACTGAAGAGCAAATGAGGCAGAAAAGTCTTTGGGTTTTTGCATTCTTGGAGGGTTTTTCAATATTTTTGCTTGGGTCACGGATAACTTTCCTTGCTTCCTGGACAAGAGGATGACTTGCAAAGACTGCCTCAGAGAGTTGTTGCAGTGGCGGCAGCATTTACTACAGGCAGTCCTCAACGTATGACCACAATCAAGCCCAAAATGTTTGTTGCTAAACCAGACAGTTAAGTGAGTTTTTCCCCATTGTAACGAGCTTTCATTAAGGGAATCTCTGCAGTCATTAAGTTATTAACATGGCTGTTAATGAATGTGACTTCCCCATTCACTCTGTTTGTCAGAAAGTCACGAAAGGCAGATCATTGGGACACTGCAACCATCATAAGTATGAATCACTTGCCAAGCATCTCAATTTTTTTTAATTAATATTTTTTTTATTTTTTAAAGACAAACACTAACAGATACAAACATAAAACATCAACATAAAACCATCTTCCAAAATACAGCGTGTTGGTTGGTACATTTATTTTGTGCAATGTCATAATATCAACAGTCTTACCCTTCCAAACGTACATTCATATTACATAAGTTAATACATATTATATTGTCGTGTCCGCGAAAAAAGGTTCTGAGTCGGTGACTTTCATTAACAGCTCTTTATTTCTATTAGTTGAACCGAACCGGCAAAAGGCAAAAAGCCTCCGGCTTTTATACCTTTTGCCGCGGCGGCCGCAACCAATGGCAGCGATCCAAGTCTCCCGCTCTTGGTTTGAACCAATCGCGGGAGACTTCAATCGGACCAATCGGCGCGGCTCGCCTGGCCAATCAGAAATCCCCGCGCCTTAGCCAATCAAGGCGCAGGGATTTCGAGTAGTCCATTTTAATACATAACACCCCTCCCCTCTTGGTACGGTCTTTCACGTGGTGTAATCACGCAGGTAGGCGGGGCTCCGTCGGGTCCTAGTTGACCTGCGCAGCTCACTTCCTTGTTGTAACTCGGCCGGAGCGGTCATCTTTTTGGCTGCTCCTGGCTCTGTGAGAACCGGCTGGATGATCGGGCCGGTTCTCTCGCCGTGGCTCCCGCCTGGGCCTACCGGGTCGGTTGAGTCACGGATTTCGCCGCTCCCGCTTGGCTTCTCCGAGTCGGTAGAGTTGGCCGGACGGCTCTTCTCCGGATGGGACTCGCGAAGGCTGCGTTCTGGTGAGTTTTTAAATTTAATTTTCTCCTGCGTTTGTCTTATCGGGTATTCCCTCCCCCCTTGGTTCGTGTCTTGGGGGTTGAGGTCAGTCATTGCTCGCGACCGGAGCTGGTCGATGTGTCGTTTCCAGGCTCGCCCATCGATGGTTTGGAGCCGGTACGACCGTGGGCCGGTGATTTGGGTTATGACGGCTGGGATCCATAGGGGGTCCCCCGTCATGTTTTTGGCGTAGACCAAGTCGCCTGGTTCAAAAGTCCGGTACCTGGAACTTGAGTCCGGGGGTCGCTCCGGGTTATAGGTTGGGTGCAGACGATCGAGTGGGGACCGCAGCTTTCTGCCCATCAGGAGCTCTGCAGGGCTTTTGTTGGTTGTGGTATTGGGTGTGATGTGCTGTATGAAAAGTAGTTTGTTGATTTTTTCGTTGATCTCCCCGTGGTCCATTTTCCGGAGGGTCTTTTTTGTAAACTGGACCATCCGTTCCGCCCTACCGTTCGCCGCCGGATGCGCCGGTGCTGTCAATGCGTGGCGGATACCCTTCTCGGCCAGGAACCGTTCGAATTCGATGGAGGTGAATTGGGGCCCGTTGTCTGAGACAATGACGTCTGGGAGGCCATGTGTGGAGAACAGTTTACCTAGCTCTTTAATGACAGCCTCTGTGGTGGTGGATTTCATGTCAGCCACCTCTAACCAATTTGAGTATGCATCGACTGTGATTAGAAAAGTGTGTCCATTTGTGGGGCCAGCAAAGTCTAAGTGGATTCTGGACCAGGGTCCTCGTGGTATTTCCCAGTCCCGGATAGGTGCTGTGGGTGGGCTGGATCTGGTTTCCTGACACCGGTGGCATTTGGCCACCCACGCTTCAATTTGTTTATCCATCCCTGGCCACCAAGCGTAACTCCTGGCCAGGGCTTTTGTCCTGACGATGCCAGGATGACCCTCGTGTAACATCTCTAGGACCCTGTTTTGCAATTTACCCGGAATTACCACCCGATCACCCCACAGGATGCAACCTCTTAACAGTGAAAGTTCAGTCTGGCGCTGCCGGAATGTTTTAAAAGTCTCGTCAATGTCTCTTTCCGGCCAGCCTTTTTCTAACCAATGTAAGACTTGCGCCAATTGTCTGTCCCTAACGGTTTCTCTGGCAATATCAGATGCAGTTATGGGCAAACTCTCGATACTCAGGGTGTTTGTTGTAGGTGCGGGGTCAGGGTCAGAGTCCGGCAAGGGCGAGCGGCTTAAAGCGTCTGCGTGTGATATTTTCTTACCTGGCTTGTGTAACAGTTCGTAGCTGTAGGCTGCCAGGAATTCAGACCATCTTGTCATGCGGGGCGACAAGATGTTTGGTGTAGCACGGTTTCCAGCGAGGATGCCCAGCAGTGGTTTATGATCAGTGACTATTTTGAATGGGCGGCCGTACAGGTACTCGTGGAAACGCTTAACGGCGGCAACTATAGCCAAAGCTTCTTTGTCCAGCTGGCTATAGTTCCGTTCCGGTTTAGTCAGAGTTCTGGAAAAAAATGCGATAGGTGCTTCTCTCTGGTCTGGGAGGGTATGGCTGAGGACAGCGCCGACGCCGAAAGGTGATGCGTCGCAAGTGACAGCTAAGGGCAAAGTCTCACTGAATTGCATCAGGACGGCGTCGGAGGTGAGGAGGTCTTTGGTTTTCTGAAAAGCGGCTTGCTCTCGTCTCCCCCAAGTCCATGCTGCCCTCTTGTCTAGTAGTCTATGTAAAGGTTCCGCCGCCGTTGCCTTCTGAGGTAGGAAGACATTATAAAAATTTAGTAAGCCTAGGAATGCTTGTAGTTCTGTTTTGGACTTCGGGGTGGGGGCTTCCTTGATGGCTTTAACTTTTTTAGTTGTAGGGTGGATGCCCTGCCGGTCTAGGAGGTAACCCAAAAACTCTATTTGCTGTGTACAAAGTTGGCATTTTTCGCGTTTGACTTTAAGTCCTGTTTCTTTAAATTTTGTTAAGACTTGTCTTAATCGGTTTTCTAATTCGGCTTCGTTTGGCGCCGCTATTAATACGTCATCGAAATAGGGCACCACCCCCTTGATGCCCTGTAGTAAACGTTCCATCAGGCTCTGGAAGATGCCTGGTGCCACGCTGACTCCAAATTGGAGTCTGTTACACTTGAAAGCCCCCCGGTGTGTCACAATTGTTTGGGCTTCTGCCGTTTCCTCATCCACAGGCAGTTGCTGGTATGCCTGGGCGAGGTCGAGCTTGGCAAAAAAATTTCCCCCTCCCAGTGAGTGCAGTAAATGTTGCACTATTGGAACTGGGTAGGCGCTTTGCTGTAGCGCGCTGTTTAGGGTGGCCTTATAGTCCCCGCAGATCCTCACGGACCCGTCTGGCTTTACTGGGGTCACTATAGGGGTCTCCCATCTGGCGTGGTCTACCGGTTTTAATACCCCTTGTTTGACGAGTTTGTTGATCTGCTCGTCAATTTTTGGCTTTAAAGCAAAGGGCACCCTTCTAGGTTTAAGCCGCTTGGGGGGAACCCTTGGGTCTAAATCAAACGAGATAGGGGGCCCCTTGTACTTGCCCAAGCCTCCATCGAAGACCTCCTGGAACTCCTGGACTAGCTGCTGTTCCCAGGCTTCAATGGAGACTTGGTTGACACCTGTCAGCGCGATGTTAAGCGGGGCGAACCATTGCAGACCCAGCAGGCTCGGGCGGTCACGATCGACTATTGTGAGTGGCAGTTGTTCGGTGTGGCCTTTGTAGGTTATGTTAAAGTTCTTGGTGCCCACTACCGGAACGCGATTACCTTGGTAGTCTTTTATGATGATTTTCTGGGCAAGCACGTTTTTTCTTTGTAGAGTAGGCACTAGTTTTTTTATTTCGCGCCATGCAATCATGGAAAGGTAGGACCCGGAGTCCACTTCCATTTTGCATGGCCGGCCTTCAATGTGGACTTCTACGTGTACCTTTCTGGCGCCGTCGGAGATGGCGTGGCCGATGGTCACCGTCTGGTGGGTTTCTTCTTTCCGCCGACCGTCGCCGCTTCTTTGAGGTCGTTGCTTCTGGTCCCATCTACCTGCTGGCTGGCGCTCTCTGGCTCTGGGCGGGGAGTTCTCCTTTCTCCTGTCCTGCTGTTCCCATCTTGGCGGGCTGCGGGTCTTCTTTTGGCGGCAAACTCGAGCGATGTGGCCCCTTCGGTCGCAATGCCTGCAGATAGCATCAAAAAAACGGCATTCAGACCTGGGGTGGTCGCCGCCGCACCCGGCGCAGTTGGTCCTCGACCTACGACTGTTTTGGCTTCGTTGGTTTCCGCGTCCCGTCTGCACGCGATGTATGTCCTCCTCCTCATCTGACGTGCTGGAGGTTGACTGGTAGTCGCCGTAGTGTGCGGTTGCTTCGTTTCTTGCGTCGGCCGACCTCGCGGGGTTGTTGTTTCCGCCCTTCGCGTCGGATCTTCGCATGGTGTCTGCTGACGTGCGGGTTGCTTCTGCGGCTGCGGCTGCGGTGAGGGCATCGGCTAGGCTGATGTCGCCTTTGGCCATAAGTCGGCTCTGGAGTGTCGGATCCCACAATCCGAGTACAAAACGGTCTCTTATGAGACTGTTCAATCCTTCAAACTCACAGAGTCCACCTAGGCGCCTTAATTCAGCGATGAAGTCGCTCAGTTTTTCGTCTGGTCTCTGGTTTCTTCGGTAAAATTCATTTCATCGTATTAGGATGGGGACCTCGGGGGCGTAATGGCGCCTCAGTATGGGTTCGAGGACGTCCCAATCCATGGCAGTCGCGTCTGCCGGTTTGGCCAATGCCTTGGCCATCTGGAAAACCTCTGGTCCACAATGCGTAAGGAAGACGGCGCGTTTTAGCGGGCCCGGGGCGTCCTTCATGCCGGCACATTCCAGGTACATACGGAATCTATCCGAGTACGATTCCCAGTCCTCGGCGGCGGGGTTGAAGGGGGCGGGCGGTGCTATCTTCGCCATTTTGCTGTCGCTAGTTCTTAGATGGACACGGGGTTCGGTTCAGGGGCGAGATCCCATCCTCGTCGCCAGTGTCGTGTCCGCGAAAAAAGGTTCTGAGTCGGTGACTTTCATTAACAGCTCTTTATTTCTATTAGTTGAACCGAACCGGCAAAAGGCAAAAAGCCTCCGGCTTTTATACCTTTTGCCGCGGCGGCCGCGACCAATGGCAGCGATCCAAGTCTCCCGCTCTTGGTTTGAACCAATCGCGGGAGACTTCAATCGGACCAATCGGCGCGGCTCGCCTGGCCAATCAGAAATCCCCACGCCTTAGCCAATCAAGGCGCAGGGATTTCGAGTAGTCCATTTTAATACATAACATATATCATATTATATTGTATTATTATTATATCATCATTAGACTCAGCTACAAATTCACACTATTCTTATCGAGCAAATCTCAGTTTTAACCAATCTGAGAACAAACAATTCATTTCATTATATTCAATTATATAATATCATTACATTATGTTATCTTGCATTTTATACCATTCCTTTTTTTATAACACATTTTACTTCTCCATTTTCTTATCTAACCATTGACAAAATAGATCCCAGATTTTGTAATATTTTTTATCTTCTTGCTGTCTAATTGTTAATGTCAATTTACTAATTTCTGCGCATTCCATCATTTTCTTAATTACCTCTTCTTCTATTGGAATTTTTTCACTCTTCCAATTTCTAGTAAATAGAATTCTAGCCGTTAACACATTTATATTCAAATATGTCAATTCTCTACTATATCCTTCAGGCAAGATACCCAATAAAAATATCTCTGGTTTCGAGTCTATATGCTATTTTATCATTTTTTCAAGTCATGTATGAATTTTAGTCCAGTATCTCTTAGCTTCCACACGCATCCACCACATATGATAATATGATCCAGGTATCTGATGACACTTCCAACATTTCTCCGATGTATTCTTGAACATCCTCGCTATTCGTGCTGGGGGTAAGTGCCACCTGTAAAATATCTTATACAAGTTATCTTTATATGCTATCGACATTGTTAATTTATAATTTTGAAACCATAATTTTTGCCATTTATCTAAATCTATCCCATACCAAGCATCTGAATTTTGATCATGTGACCGTACTGTAATGGTCGTTAAGTGTGAAAAACAATCATAAGTCACTTTTTCAAGCTGTTATTAACTTCACATGGCCATTAAATGAACTGTTGTTTCTATTGGTACCACTTTGGCATTCCTTTTCCACAGTTGTTCTATTTCTATTTGCAGGTCTTCATTTTATTATCTTATTTATTTTCATCCTGCCTTAATGTTTTTTTAACAGTGGTGAACCTCCGCATAGGCGTTGGGAAGGGCATCCGGCCAGTAAATGCTCAACTGCATTCAAACGCCCTGAGTTCCTCTCAAATAAAGGGATTGCAGGGTCATACAAAGAAAAAAAAACACCCTCAAAGCAGCAAGCATATCCACCACACCTTCCTCCTCCTGTTTTCCCAAAAACAACAATCCTGGGAGGTCATTTGATCTGAGAGAGAGTAACTGCCCCAAAGTCACTCCTCTCAAGATCAATATCAGGTTTGTTAAGATACAGCAATCATTACATTATAGTAGAATTACATCATTGGAAGAATTATATATTCTAACTTTGACTCAGTATAACAGGGGTGTCAAATCTAGCCCACAGGGTCATCCTAGAAAATGTAAGCTTGCATCATTTCAGCCTGGTCTACCCAATGCAAAGGGGAAACATCAGGCCAGTGTGGCTTCGGCTCAGTCTCCCCAATGCGATGAGGAAACATCGGGTCAGCAAGGCTTCGGCCTACTTCTACTCAATGTGAAGGGGAAACATCGGGCCAGCGTGGCTTTGTCCTGGTCTACCCAATGCAATGAGGAAACATCAGGCCAGTATGGCTTTGGCCTGGTCTACCCAATGCGATGAGGAAACATTGGGCCAGCATGGCTTCGGCCCAGTCTACCAATGCGATGAGGAAACATCAGGTCAGTGTGGCTTTAGCCTGGTCTACCCAATGCGATGAGGAAACATCAGGTCAGCATGGCTTCAGCCTACTTCTACTCAATGTGAAGGGGAAACATTGGGCCAGCGTGGTTTCGTCCTGATCTACCCAATGCTATGAGGAAACATCAGGCCAGTGTGGCTTTGGCCTGGTCTACCCAATGCGATGAGGAAACATTGGGCCAGCATGGCTTCGGCCCAGTCTACCAATGCGATGAGGAAACATCAGGTCAGTGTGGCTTTGGCCTGGTCTACCCAATGCAATGAGGAAACATTGGCCCAGCATGGCTTCGGCCCAGTCTACCAATGCGATGAGGAAACATCAGGTCAGTGTGGCTTTGGCCTGGTCTACCCAATGAAAAGAGGAAACATACCAGCAGTTTGGGGAATGGCATCAAGCTGGCCATGCCTACCCAGTTGACCATGTCCAGTTAGCCCCCCCCAAGGTCAATCACAGCCCTGATGTGGCCCTCAATGAAATTGAGTTTGACACCCCTGCAATACAACAAACATATTCCTCTCAAGTAGCCATCTGATTCTCCATTTCAAAACTCCCAACCAAGAAGAGCACTTGAGCAAATCTCTTCTACTCCGAAACAATTCCTACCAGCGAATAGCTTTCTCCAAAAATTTAATTCAGATTTGCTTCCCTGAAAAATTGATCCTGGTTCTGCCTTTTATAGCAATCGAGGCTAAGCATCCCCCCACTGTTCCTCATAAATATTCAGTTCTGTTTTTGTAACACTCTGTAAATACGTCAAATTAATGCCAGAATCTTGGAGAGCTCCCTTCCTTAACGCCCTCATGAAGATGGAATGACATTCTATCATACTGTGGCAGTCGCTGAAAAGATTGATTTAAGCGACAGAATTCATGCACTTTCTGAGCAAATGCTACGGATTTTACGGGCTACAGAACAAGCCATGTGAGAAATAGAAAGTTTGTTTTTAAATAACTCCTTCCTTTTTTAACTTGTCAGTGGCTCTCTTGCCTCTGATCCAAAATACCAAGGACACATCAACATTCTCGGAACACGGTTTGATGTGAAATTGCTTATGACATGCTCTTTTATGCCACCAGGAGTAGTACAGTGACCGAGAAGTGGAGCTCTTGTCTCACAATCAGGAGACTGTGAGTTCGATCCTAGGTAGAGGCAGATGTTTCTCTCTCTGGGCACAATGAGAATTTATCTGCTCAACAAAACTCCACAATGGCGATAGGAAGGACATCCGGCCAGTAAACACTTGGCTAGTTCCTTTCAGTTGCCCAGACTCCACCCCGCAAGGGATTATGGGGTCATTAAAAGACAAAGATAACGATGATGTTTTATGCCACCTGGTAAAAGAGAATTGCTACAGAGATTCCAACGAATGCAGCTGGATGAATTCCTGCATTACTCATGCAAGGATTATTTTTTTGGAATGCAACGAATTGGTACACTATTATTATTTTTTAGCACAGCTTGGCATCTCCAACTGTCTCAGCGGCTGAACTGATCCTCTTACAAAGTCTTTTCCTGCCAGTCAGCACCATGTTCTTTGTGTCCTGGATTGACAGTTTCTTGCGGAAATTATGACTTCCAGAGTTGACAACGTGGAGACAGCAAATTATTTCAGACACCTTCCTGAATGGTGGTGAAGTGAGAAAGAAGTCTTTCGCAAAGCATAACTTAATCAGAATCGAGTTGGAAGGGGACCTTGGAGGTCTTCTAATCCAATCCCTGCTCAATCAGAAGACCCTATACCAGGGATCCCCAACCCCCCAGCCCACTAGGTTCAGAAGTGGGCCGTGCGGGCGGCTGGCAGGAGCATATGCGTGCACACAGGTTGACTTGCACACATGCACAATCCAGCCCACTGCTTGCATGCACCAGTTGCCTTCTCCCTCCCCCTACAAGGCCACAAACCATAAAGGTTGGGGACAGTGGTGGGATTCAAATTTTTTTACTAGGCTTTGATATATACATGTAATTTAAGAAATTCAGTATTCTGGAGGTCCGTGTTTATCTTTCTGCCAGCAGCTTCTGGAAGAGGAGTGCACACAGTATTGAAGGTATCACAAATAGTTATGTAGTTAGATTTATAGCAACAGGACTTAAGCTCATACTGCACCATAATGCTTTACACTACAGCACTCTCTGGGTGATTTACAACATCAGCATATTGCCCCTAACAATCCAGGTCCTCATTTTACTGACCTTGGAAGGATGGAAAGTTGAGTCAACCTTGAACCCCATCAGGATCAAACTCGAGACTGCGGGCATTCTAACCACTGCACCATCAGGCAAGGCTCATAATAATAATGGATATGCTCTATAGAAGAGCAAGCAGAGCTGGGGGATGGAGTTAAGTCTGTCATTAGCTTAGAATCATTACATGTTCAGAAATGGTCCAAGTCCAACCCCTCTTGAATTCTGTTGACCCTTATCTGGCACCAATTAAATACTGAACTTTAGTTGAGCAGATTCTTGTGTGAAGGCTTGAACATTAAATCTTTGAACCAGAGGTGGTATTCAGCAGGTTTTGACCAGTGCTGGAGAACCGGTAGCGGAACATTTCAGTAGATTGGAGAACCAGCAAATACCACCTCTGACTGGCCCAGCCCCATCTATTCTTTGCCTTCCGAGTCCCAGCTGATTGGCTGGGTCTTCTTTTGCTGTCTTGCAGAGGAGAATGGAGCTGGAAAGCAGGTTAGTGGGGTGGGGAGGGAATGGAGATTTTACAGTATCCTTCCCCTGCCAAGCCATGCCCAAAGAACTGGTAGTAATTTTTTTTTTGAATCCCACCAATACCTAGCACCCCTATTTGGTATCCTGCAGAACACGAGTGGATCCTAAGCAGAATTCTCTGCAATATTCTATTCTAGTTCTGGAAATGTTTCTTAAGTGCAGGCAAAACTACATGTTATACTTATTCTGTGACACGTTGCGGTTTCTAATTTTCATAAATTAAACAGTGACACAGGTGATTTGGGGAATTTATATGCTGGGAGAGGGAACAAGGCATGGATAATATTGTTTGTAACAGTGTAAGAGTCATGAAATGTATTTCTCTCTTCAATAATTCCCCCACGAGTTGCTAATCAATTTACAGTTGCTATATGTAAAAAGCATAATGTACAATATGGTTCTAATAAATCAGTGTGGAAATGCATCCCCGAACTCAAAAGTTATGTTCCAGAAAGGCTCAGTCAAAATGAATACAAAGTTTGTTTTTCAGGAGTACCTTTAAAATGCTATTGAGCCTTGCCAGCCTTGAAGTTGTGTTTATCCTGACAGTAGAACATTCTAATTATATTAGCATATTCTGATTTATGGGATTAATAACACCAACCACACTAAGGCCAACAAGAGAAATTGTACAGTTCAAGCCCTTTACTTGAATCAATCTGTCAAGATCAGGAAGGCGAGGAATTTAAGAAGACTTTACGACATTAATAATAAATATTGTTATCCAGCAGTGGATAACATGTAAAATAAAACAAGGCACAAAACCTTGATCTGGAGGAGGAAATAGAGTGGAATTGTAAAAGGACAAGATTTTAGAATCAATATATGTGATTACTTTCCTTAGGAGAGGGTTTTGTTTGGAAAGGATATAGGATATAAGAAATAACCCTTGTATAAAGACTTCTGTGATGCTCAATTGATTCCTACCCTATCTGAGTTTTAATAAAAGTACTTATTATTATTTATTAAATTTATTTGCCATCCATCTCATTTGAAAGTGAAAGTGACTGTGAGCAGCTGACAGCTTTAAAAAAAACACATTAAAATTATCAAATATAAATGTTCCCAGCCAGTATTTGAGAGACAAATTTCAGGGACAAAAGGATACTTCCTCTGCTTTTGCCTTCTTTTCCAGCTTAGATAACAGCAAGACTTTTATTTCCTAATATATATATATATATTTCAAACGTAATGAATGTCTGTTCAGAGCACAAATCAAGAATTCAGCCAACTTGGCCAATTAAAATAAATTGAAATAGTATTGATTGGAGAAGTTGAAAACCTGTTGGCATGCAAGGGCTGTTTGAACCTTATTTTTGCACCTGTATATTTTAATGCATGGTTGAACGTCAACTTTGATACATAAATTATAAATAAAGGATATAGTAAAGTAAATTATTCTGTTATTATATATTAAGTTGCATTGTGCAACTTATTGAATGTTGATCTATATCTTCTAATGGTGAGAGCAGTCAACCAGTGGAAGAGCTTGCCTTCAGAAGCTGTGGGTGCTCCATCACTGGAGGCTTTCAAGAAGAGACAGGACAAGGATTTATCTGAAATGGTATAAAGCAGGAGGTTGGATTAGAAGACCTCCAAGATCCCTTCCAATTCTATGGAGTGCAACCCGTAGAATTGTTCCATATTCTGCCACCAATTGCTGGTCATCAAGCAAACATTCCAGGAGATCCAAGAGCACGAGGTTGGACTATAAGACCTTCAAGACCCCTTCTATTCTATTCTATTCTATTCTATTCTATTCTATTCTATTCTATTCTATTCTATTCTATTCTATTCTATTCTCATTCAATTCCTTTATCCTATCCTATTCCATTCCATTCCATATAATATATTCTGTTCTGTATTGTTCTGTTCTGTTCTATCCCATTCCATTCCATTGTTTCTGATTCAATTCGATTTGATTCTACTCTACTCTATTCTATATTCATTCAATTCCCTATTCTACTTCTATTCTACTTCTATTCCATTTCATTCAATATCATATGTTCTGTTCTATTCTATTCTATTCTATTCTACTCTACTTTATTCTATTTAGAATAGAAACTTTATTGTCACTTTAAATGTACACGAAACGGCATAAATTAAAATGAAATTTCATTGCATTCAGCTCTCATATATATGAGACAGAAAAACATCATAGTCTAGTTGGAATGTATACATATACATGGCAGGGGGGTGGGGAAATCCTGCTACTTTACAAGGCAGATAAGGAGCAAAGCTATTCCAGAATCTAGCAGTCCTGTTATAGATGCTTCGAAACCTCCTCCCAGAGATGAGCAACAGCAACAGATCAAAAAGTGTGTGTGTGTGTGTGTGTGTGAGGTCTAACAATGCTTTAAGAACATTGCGCTTATAAACGGTATCCTGAATAACAAGAAGCGAGCTTCCTATAATCTTCTCCATTGTCCTCACCACTCTCCGTAGGGACTTTCTATCTGAGGCACTGAGGCCACCCAACCAAACAGGGATGCAGTTTGTTAAAATGCTGTCCATCGTGCCTCTGTAAAAAGTGGCCAGGGCAGAAGGAGAAAGATGCGCTCTCCTCATCCGACACAGGAAATGCAGATACTGGTTTACACACTTCACTAAAGGCCCAGGGGTAGGCTTCAAAAATTTTTAGCAAAGGGTTCTCTGCCCAGTTGCTGGGTTGGTGTGGCCATGGTGGGCTTGGCCTAGTCAGCCTCCTGCGCTGCGGCAGGGGGGTGCATTTTTGTCCTCCCTGGGCTCCTGAGGCTTTCCTTGAGCCTCCAGAATGGCAAAAATGACCTCCCTGGGCTCCGGAGGCTCTCTGGAAGCCAGATACAGGCCTATTTCCGGCCTTCTGGCACTTCCAGGAAGCCCGTTTTTTGCCCTCCCTGAACATCCATGTGCACTCTGCATTTATCTTCATCCAAAATGGGCCATGTGCAGACTCCTGGGATGGGTGGGGCAGGATGGGTGGGGCCAGTCAGGAGTTTTGTGGTTCACTGGCAGCAGGTTTGGACAGCTGAGGTCTCAGAAAGTGAGGACTCAGATGAGGGGCCTGCGTGTGATGCAGGGATGGGGCCAGGACTATCAGGGAGTGGAGTGCTGCCTTCAGAGATTGTGGAGGCTGGCAGCAGTGATGTGCACAGGGCTGCTCGAAGGAAAGAGCAGCTGCAGCAGCACAGGCAACTCGGGAGTAAGGCTGCAAGGTGATGGCCCCTCCCTTAAGAGATAAAAGCCAGCTGAGAAACCGGAGTTCTTTGCAGGAAGCAAAGAAGTTCTTGCACTCAAGCCTCGTGGACGCTCAGACTCTCTTAGTTTGTGTTTGGAGACTCTTTGTCTTTGAAATACTTCTTGGCAACTTTATCTAGTGCTTTTGGCAGCTTTGCACAACCTTGGCAAGGCTAGTTCTTATCAGAGACAATTAATTTGAAACAGCCTTTTAAATGGGAAGGAACAGAATTAGTAAAGAATCATTAAAAGGTTTTGCTGTTACCTCCGTTTTGTGTTCGTTTCTTTGGAACAAGGTTTGGGTCAGAACAGGAGTTGGGGTTCTCTGAAACTGTGCAGAATCTTAGCTAGGGGCTCTCCCAAACCCTTGTGAACCTCGCAGTCCACCTCTGACTAAAAGTAATGTACAAAGAAACCAAGTCAGATTGTTAATTATCTGCACATATTCCAGATACTTAGTACTTATTGACCATCTCCACAGCTGCAGCCTTGATGCTTAGTGGAGTATGACAATGCTGGCTGTTTCTAAAATCAAGAATGAAAGGTCCTATAGGATAAGAAACAGGGCCCACATCCAGTGATGCATTCTTCCAATTATAGTGTGGCTCACTGTGGCTGGATTTACAGAGTGGTCAAACTTTTAACAATATAAGATTTTCTTGGAATTTTCTGAGGTAGCTTTGACCTACTTTGGGTTTCCTCATACCTCTTAAACCATAGATGATTATTAATGGGTCTTCTCTCTTTGGGTCAGTTTACATTAATATACAGTACATGCTAAAATATCCTATTACCAGTTTTTATTCTGTTTAACTATGCAAGCCTTTATCTATATAGCTAGGTATTCTGAAAACATTATTAGAATTACAGTAGGGAGAGTAAATTTTTACTATACACATGATGATACCTGTTATTATACAAGTAGGGCAGAAATCCCCATTATTAATCCAAGTTTTCATTAATGCATGGGGTTGCTATCTTATCTACTTTGATTCTTTAATTATTTGTAACCCATCTTTATTATTTGTACTAATAATTCAAGGCCACAAACATATCCAAGGCACTTTCCTCTTCCTATTTTTCCCACAACAACAACCCTGTGAGGTGAGTTGGGTTGAGAGAGAATGACTGGTTCAAGATCACCCAACTAGCTTTTGTGGCTAAGGAGGGATTAGAACTCAACAGGCTCCTGATAATTGGCCCAAAGTCACTGAAATGGCTTTTATGGCTAAACCAGGATTAGAACTCACTGTCTCCTGATGATTGGCCCAAAGTCACCCAACTGGCTTTTGTGGCTAAAATGGGATTAGAACTCAACGGGCTCCTGATGATTGGCCCCAAGTCACCCAATTGACTTTTGTGGCTAAGGCAGGATTAGAACCAAACAGGCTCGTGGTTTCATAGCCTGGTGCCTTAATCATTAGACCAAACTGGTTCTCTATGGATTAAGATATAGTAAAATGGATAATAAATAGATTACTCTATAGATTGGAGTAAATCAGACTGGATCATAGTAATAAACTGTAAAGGAATTATGGTTTTAAGTTATGTTCTGACATCTTTATTTCTATTAGCAATAATAGTTGAATAGAAATCTTTTTAGGGAAGTTTCTCAACAGATACTTTTGAACTAACCCTTACAGTAAGATCCTACAAATGTTTTGTTTTATCAGCCAACTGTTTCAGACTGATGATGTGGTAGATACTCCATTCCTTGCTGTTCTTGTCTTCTTTTCACAGCCTGTAATAAGCTGTCTGTCTAAAGTTATCTCATTTTGATGCAAATGAAAGAAGATATGAACAGATGGTCTAGAATTCCATTGAATATTTGGGGAGCAAAACAAATGGGTTTAAGACAAATTTAACAATTGTGTTGATTTATATGTTAGGAGGTTCTCTTACATTTATGTCATCGCCTGGTTTCCAACAGGTTTACGGGAGGTGGGATATATTATTTTGGCAAGGCCATCCTTGCAAGATATTAATTTTGCAAATTGAAATTTTCCCAACCTGTTGAGAAAGGTGGATTGAACAGTTCCATCTGATAAAGCTCATCACACAGCATTCATCCCAGCTGGATTTTTTTTTTTTATTAAAAAAAATCATAATTCAATTCCTTTTTAGGTTATGATGACTCAAGGCATGGCACAAAGGCAACACAGACAGATAATAAATAAGAGTCCCTTTATTATCTCCAACTTTGCCCCCAATGTCCAGGTTACCTTCTGGCTGGAGAAAAACTCAACCAGGAACAGCCTTTGACTGCAGAAAATTAAGTACAAACAAACTGAAGTAATTCGTCTGGCAGGGCAAGAGCAAGAATTTCCGACTTGAAGGCACAGCAAAACTCACATGGTTTGGAAGATGCCAGGAACACAGATAAGCCACAACAATACAAAATAAAGTAACGTTTGCTCCCAACAGCCTTCCGCACATAGCCTGCCTTTCTTATCAACTGTCTTCCCAGCTGTGGCTAATGAAGGGAATCAGGGCCCTTTCCTCCCCCATAAGCCATGCAACCCACATTGTCTCTTCTCTGTTCCTCCCTGCATGCCCTGGGATGAAGAGAGGGTGGGCCTAGTTCCATGAGGCAAGTATCTTCTCCTTTAGGCCACTGCACTGCTCAAATATAGAAATTGAATAAATAAATAGAATACACACAGATAAAATTCTGATGACCTGCCCATGTACTTCCAACATTATATGAAAAACAAAATGTTTTCTTTCTTTCTTTCTTTCTTTCTTTCTTTCTTTCTTTCTTTCTTTCTTTCTTTCTTTCTTTCTTTCTTTCTTTCTTTCTTTCTTTCTTTCTTTCTTTCTTTCTTTCTTTCTTTCTTTCTTTCTTTGCCATGTTGTACTAATCCTTCTTTAGGGTAAACTAGACTCTATTTCAAGTATAAATTGTTAGAATTGGCACCTTACTTTGTAATTAACATCTGGTTTGTAAATGGATATGAAGGCTGAGAGCCGTTTCCAAGATGGTGGCGAATGGAGTTTGCCTTCTATATCTCAAAGCTAAATGAAAGACCCAAATTGAATCAAACTGAATCTTTTCTGGATTTTTCAAGTGTAATCTTTAGATTTTTCAATAGCGTCCACACCAGATACCCGACAATCAGCCATCAGACAGTGGCATGCGTGCGCATGTGCAGTGGGGCAGGGGTGGGATTCTACCCATTCACACCTATTCGCTAGAACCAGTTGTTAACATTCTAAGCAGTTTGGAGAACCGGTTGTTGGCAGGAAGGAAACATTCTGGTGTTGCTTACAGAAACTGCCTCTCCATTAACCCTTATTACATTTTTGGCAGGACTAGACTTCCTGTCTCAGGAACATCTCTGGAGTTTTTCCCCACTCCTTTGCTGGCACTTTGCTTGTGTGGAGTGACCATTCAAAATTACAATGGCACTGAAAAAAGTGACTTATGACCATTTTCACACATACGACTATTGCAGCATCCCCACAGTCACAAGAGGCCAGGCAAGGAGATGTGTGCCTTGATGTGAGTGATGTTGAATTGGCCACGCCCAGCCAATAACATGACCACCAAGCCACGTCCAATAATTAAGCCACGCCCACAGAATTGGTTGTTAAAATATTTGAATCCCACTGTTGGATTTTACAGTATCTTTCCCCTGCCACACCCACCAAGCCATGCCCACAGAACTGGTAGTAAAATGTTTGAATCCCACCAATGCCACAGGACGAATCCAGCCCACGGAGAGCTTAGATCTGGCCCATGGGGCCACCCTGAAAACAGCAAGGGACATGCCCATGGTGCCACATCCAGCAAAAAGTAGCTTGGGTGGGCCTCCCAACTATGTTTTTGCTAGCACAGGGTTGCGGGAGGCTGTCACAGCCGGAAATGGAACTTGGTAGCCCGTTTTCAGTGGCAGAGCACTTGGGCTACCTCAGGTGCCCCCTGAATGAATGACAGTGAGCTGGCCTACCCCAGCCCACCCCAGATCAAACACAATCCTGATGTGGCCCTCAATGAAAACGAGTTTGACACTCCTGTATTAGGGGACTGGAGGTTAAAACCATATAAAGAATAGTTGCTGGAATTATATTTCTCTAGTTTAATGAAAAGAAGGACTAGAGATGACATGATAGCATTGTTCCGATATCTGAGGGGTTGCCCCAAAGAAGAGAGAGTCAAGCTATTCTCCAAAGCACCTGAAGGAAAGACAAGAAGTGATGGGTGGAAACTAATCAAGGAGAGAAGTAATTTAGAACTAAGAAGAAATTTCCTAACACTGAGAACAATTAACCAGTGGAACAACATGCCTCCAGAAGTTGTGAATGCTCCAACACTGGAAGTTTTTTAAAAGATGTTGGACAACGATTTGCCTGAAGTGGTGTAGAGTTTCCTGCCTAAGCAGAGGGTTGGACTAGAAGACCTCCAAGGTCCTTTCCAACTCTGTTATTCTATTCTAACACGTTAAGAACCTCAACATAAGAGGTTTCCGATTTCGCGTGGCTTCGGGGCAGCAGGAATTCACGACTGCTCGCGATTCCTGCTGTGCTAGCCGCTGAGGTACCCCCGATCCAGATGGGTCAGGGGGATATGGCTGCCCTGTAGGGATAGCTGAAGAGAGAGGGGAGCCGGACAGGGGGTTGGGGGTGTCGCAGACCCCCTCCTTCTCCGGAAAAACCCCTTTTTCCCAAGGCGGTGGAGCGGCGGTCAGCAATGGCTGCCACGAAGAAGCCAGCAACCGGGTAAGATTGCGCTGGAGGAAGTAAGAAGAGTGAAAGTGCTGTCTGAGCCGGGTCAAGTAACATCTTTCAAATTTGTTGGAACTGAGCTGTTTGAATTGCTGGAGGATATATTGTATCCCTAAGAAGATCGAAAGCTGCGGAGAAGCTGTTAAAGGGAACTTTTTTTTTTTTCTTCACTCTCCCACCCCATGGAAACAGCAGATATGTTTGGACATATTGGACATTGAAAATGAATTATTCTGAAAGTTGAAGCTAAGGGACAAAAGGGTTCTTGGACATTGAAAAATTTAAGAAATTGGAAAGCCCTTATTAGAGGTATGGATTTCTGATTATTTAAAATTGATATTGCAAGTGGGAAGGGAGAGGAAAAAAAAAATTGGAGCAGAAGCTGAAAAAGGAGGAGATTGCCTAGAATCCCAAAGAAAGGTATATGATAATTGGACCTCTTTGATTAAACATTAACCCCAGAAAGAGAAAGAGAAGAAGGAAGAAAAGTATTAATTTTTGGAATTTTTTTTTTGAACTATTTTTGATTAAAAATATTTGTGGTTGTTTTGGGAAAAGTTTCTTTTTTCATGATGGCATCGCTTGTGGATGAACTAAAGACTGAATATCAAAAATATAAAAAGGAAGATACTTTGGGCACTTTGTTTCAATTCTTAGAAATGGCGTTATGTACTTATGAAAAGTTGACTACACAGCAGAAGGACTGGGACAAAGAAGAAGAGGAAGAAGAAGCCATCTTTGATGAACAATGGGTTCCTTCCGGGGAGGAGGAGAAAAAGGATAAGAAAAAGGGGATTTTAAGAATTATAAAAACAACCAAAGAAGAGAAAAATGAGCGGAAAGGTGGAAGCAAGGTTAGAAAGCAAAGGAAAGGGAGTAAGAAAAGGGAGGAGGAAAGACAAAGGGGTAAAAAGGGCAAGGAGAAGAATAAGCAAGAGAGAAAAGGGGGGAGGAGAAGCCTCAATGGGGGGAAGCAAGATCTAAAGAAAAAAAGTTTATTCAGAGACAATGGGTGAATTTAATTTAGGATAAAAGAGGGATTTTGGAGGGTACATAAGATTGTGTTTTTTATATGTGTATTTAGAGTATAAAATTTATTGTGTAATTTTAGAATTTATTAAACAGAATCCCAAGAAAAATTGTTATATGAAGTACTTTTAAGTTAGGGTAATGAGTTATAGACGTTACTCCAATTGGTGTATAGGAGAAGTATAATAAAAGAAAAAAGATGAATGGATAGTTGGAAATAGAACAGACAAAGAATATTATTGAAAATGGTAATAAGATATGAAAGGATATATAAAGGTTTTGTTATGTTTTTTTTTTGGATTTTGTATATTGAAAAAAGGCAAAAAAAAATTAATTAATAAGAAATAATTTGGATGAAAAGGAGAAGTTGGGATAAGATATGAAGTTAAATAGATAAAGTATTGATACTATAATTTGGAATTGTTATGTTCTATTGGTTTTCTTCTTTTATTATTTTTTCTTAGAAAAGAACTTATAAGCTGTTATGCCTTGTGCATTGTTTATATAAAATTGATAAAAATGGTTTATATTTATATATATATATAAAAAGAAAATGATAATAAGATATGGAAGGATATATAAAGTGAATATGATGTTTGAATTTGTGTCTGTGTGAAGAGTTTCAACCCGGGATCAGACAACCTTCAGAAAAGATCTTTTAGTTTTGTTTATGTTTTGTGTTTTCTGTAAAATTAATAAAATTTGTTTAAAAAAAAAAAAGAACCTCAACATAAGCCAACAATAATCAGTGATGTATTTGGCAGTGTTTATTTTATGTGCATATAATATAGAAAATAAAACAAGGTTGGACATTTCTTACCCAAACTGTTCAGTACTTGAACAATAGCGAGCAGGAGGCTCAGGCTTACATTTGCCAGTAGAGAAAGAACAATTGGCAATCCCGTATTACCGCAATCTAGTTTTAAATGTTTGGGATTCATTTTGCTAATTGGATGAGCAGATGGCAATGGTAATTCAAAGATACAGAGAGCAATTAGTCTCTGGGATCATGGCGCTATCCTGGGAAGAGCATGCTTATTGCTAAAAGGAAGAATTATGTAATCCGGTGAAGGATTGGCAAGCCATGTGCAACCATAATCGAAAGCTAACGTACAACCTCTGCTGCCTGAAGCAAGGGGGTAAGTAAACAGATGGGCAGGGAACAAGATCCTGTGATGGATGAAAAGTTTACCCAATTATTGTGGGTAATAATTGTAACCTAGAAAAAGAGGCATTCCCTTGAGGAAGACACTCGGGGTGGGGTTTTACCAATTCGGACCGTTTTCATAGAACCGGTTGTTATGGATCTGCACAGTTTGGAGAACCGGCAAATTGTGCCCCTGCCTGGCTCCGCCCCTCTCTGCTCATCCCTCCCCTCCCCGCCCAGTTAATCCTTATCATTCAGCTGACATCGCTGACTGCATTCTTCCCCATCCAATCACTCCTAAAGGTATTTCTTTCCCCCCCCTTCCAAGGATCAGCTGTGCCAGGATCCCCCTCGCTGTCTTACTGCTTTGCCCTGGAGGCTTCCCTGAAGTCCAGGAAGCAAAAGGGGGCATGCAGGGGGTAGGGGTGAGGGCAGGGAGTGGGAGTGCACCCCCCATGCTCCATTTTTTGCCTTCCTGGCCCCAGGGAAGCCTTTTGGGAACAAAAACACCCCCTTCCCTGAGATCCAGGAGATAAAAAAGGGGGGAAAACCGCAAAAAGAAAAAGAAACAACGCCCACCCGGTCACATGGCCACGCCCACCAGGCCACACCCACCAGGCCATGCCCACACAACCAGTTGTTAAAAAAATTGAATCCCACCCCTGAAGACACTGACAACAGAGCTACTAACCTCAATTAGAATAGAAATAGAATGGAGTAGAGTAGAGAATGGAATAGAAAATAGAATAGAATAGAATACAGAATAAAATATAGAATGTGGAATAGAGAGATTAGAATAGAACAGAGAAGGATAACGAATAGAATAGAGAATAGAAAATAATAGAAAAAGAAAAAATAAGGATAAAAATAAGAATAGAAATGGAATGGAATAGAATAGAATAGAATAATCAAATAGAATTCTTTACCGACCAAGTGTAATTGGGTACAGAAGGAATTTGTCTTCGGTACATAAGCTCTCATTGTACATAAAAGCTATAAGTGATAAATCATGATCATAGTCATCATAAAAATGCATTCATCATAAATCATAAGATACAACACTTAGTGATAGTCATAGGATATTAACTAAGCAGTCAACATAAATCGTACTAGGGCCGGTTTGCAAGGCTTCGGCAGCGGCAGGGATTCACGATACCGCACAATCCCTGCTGCGCTCGCTGCCAAGGTGCCCCCGATCCATTTGGATTTGGGGGATACAGCTGTCCCGTAGAGGCAGCTGAAGATAGGGGGGATCCGGATAGGGGCTTGGGGGTGTCACAGACCCCCTCCCTAGCTGGCAAAACCCCCTTTTCCCAAGGCAGAGGAGCGGCGGTCAGTAATGGCCACCACAAAGAAACCTGCAGCTGGACAAGATTGTGCAGGAGGAAGAAAGTCAGAAGAGTTGTGAAAGTGGTTTTTGACCGGGATAAAGTAAGAGAAAGTACCCTGGAATTTGAAAGTTGCCAAGATAAATTGTTTCCAGAGAGAGTTACAAGCGGCAAATGGAATCCTAAAAGGGAAAGTTTTTTTTTCTTTTCTTTTCACTCTCCTTCCTAACGTGACAGTGGATGGAACTACAAGAGAAATCGGAAAACCTGCATTGGAGGTAATTAAATGATGAAGGGATAAGGATTTCTGAACATTTTTTTTTTTAAAAAAACTTTTTTGCTGTGAGTGGGAAGGGAGAGGGGAAAAAAATTGGAGCAGAATTTGAAAACAAGGAGAAGATTGCCCAGAACTTTAAAGAGTTATTAAACATTAATAAGACTTCTAAAAGATATATTTTAAATGGAACCTGATGATTAAATACTAACCCCAGAAAGAGAAAGTGAAGAAGGAGAAAGTACTTAAAAGAAACAGCTCATTTGGATTGCTTGGTGATTTTGGAACTTCTGAGAACTATCTTTGATTAAAAGCACTTGGGTGGTTGTTTGGAAAAACTTTTTCTCTCTATAATGACTTCACTTGTGGATGGATTGAAACTTGAATACCAAAAATATAAAAAAGAAGAACAGGAAGGGAAGGATTCTCTTGGCACTCTTTTTAAATTTTTAGAAATGGCGGTTTGTACTTATGAAAAGCTGACTGCGCAACAGAATGACTGGGATAAAGAAGAAGCCATTTTTGATGAACAAGTGACTTTAGTTGGGGAAGGAAAGGAGAAAGAGAAAAAGGAAAAGGGGACTTTAAGACTTGGAAAAACAACCAAAAAAGAGAAGAATAAGGTGAAAAGTGGTTACCATGTTAGAAAACAACAGAAAGGAGGAAAGCAGAATAAAAGGGAGGTGGAGAGACAAGGGGGTAAAGAGGATAAGGAGAAGAATAAGCAAGGGAGAAAGGAAGGGATGAGAAGCCTCAATGGTGGGGAGCTAGATGCAAAGAAACAAAAGTCTTTTAGAGATAATGGGTAAATTTTATTGAAAAAGGGATTCTGGAAAGGTACATAAGATTGTATTTTTATATTTGTACTTAGAAATAATCTTAGAAAATTGGAAATAATATGTAATTTAAAATGTGATAAAATATTTAGTGTAATTTAGTGAAATTTTTGTTAAGAAAAAGAAAGCAATGAAATAAATGGGAGAATTGGAGTAGGAGAAGGGGGAACATTTCAATGAAATAATGATTCAAAATATGTGATGTGGGCGGGGGGGGGAAATAACTATGGAAAGAATAAGTGTTCCCATAAAGGCATTATATTTAATTGAAATGGGTAAAATGTTTAAGATATAAATGAATATTAATATTAATGATAATATTGTGTTATTCCAGTGAAATTTTTTGCAAAGAAAAAGAAGGCAATGAAATAGATGAGAGATTTGAAGTAGGTGAAGGGGGAACATTCTAATGAAATAATGATTTAAAATATGTGATGTGGGGGGAAAATAACTATGGAAAATAGGTGTCCCCATAAAAGTATGATATTTAACTGAAAAGCAATGTGTTAAGTGTTTAAGATATAAATGAATATTAATATTAATGAATAGATTTGTATTGGCATTGATAATATTGTATAATTTTAGAATGTACCAAACAGAATCCCAATGTAAGCTATGTATTCTATATTAAGTATTATAAATGTAGGGGAAAGAGATAAAGGTATCATACTCCAATTAGTGTACAGAAGTTTTTTTTAAAAGAAGAAAAATAAATGGATAGCTGGAAATAGAACAGACAAAGAATAATAAATATTATGATTTGAATTTAGATGAGATAAATAAAATAAAGCTAAGAAAATTTAAAAGAGATGAGAAACTGTATAGAAAATTGAAAATGGTAATCAGATATGGAATTGTATACAAAATGAATCTGAATCTGAATTTGTGTCTGTACCAAGAGTTGTAATCCGGGACTAAGCAACTTTCAGAAAAGATGTTTTTTATGTTTCTATGTTTTGTGTTTTTGTGTGTTTTATGTTTGATTGAATTAATAAAACCTTGGAGGAATGTTAGAAGAGGACAATTGAGAATAAAAGATAGAAGAGAATAAAGTAAGTCAGAAGGAAAAATAAATATACTGAATAAAAACATATAAAATAGATAAATATAAGAAAAGAAATATAATTGAATAAAAGTAAAGGGAGAAATAATGAGAAACTTGAAAGGATATGTATGTGTCTATAAGGAGAGGTGTCAATGGTGTATAAAATGTTTTATTTGTTTTGTTAAAATTTACAAATAACTTTTAGAAAAGAGGTTTTCTGTTCTTATGTTTTATGTCTTGTATGTCTTTAAAAATCAATAAAATTTGTTTAAAAAAAACATAAATCATACTAGGAAACAAAACAAAACAATATAAATCGTAAAGATATAAGCAATTTTTTGCTGGTGTTATTTTATTAATACAATTAGTAATTATTTTAATTACAATTATTTTACTAATTTTAAAAAGGTACTCAAATATTATATAGAGAGGAGAGGAAAAAAAAGAAATCCCTTCCTTTTAAACCTAGAACCTAAAACACAATACTACATTAGAGCTTGCATTCAATTATATATATGACTCCAATACAAGCCCAATTAAATCCAAAGATGCAATTTTTAAATAGGGGAGCTTTTCAAATTCAGAACACTTCCCTGGAACAAGAAGCAAACAGAACTCTCAGCTTTTAAGAATTCTGTTGTGTTTTATACAATCAAATTTATCTTGGCACGACCCTCGTCTTCACCAATCAGCTCAGCAAGAGAACCAACACCTGCAGCCGGCTGTGTTGGTGACATCACCAGGATACATAATACCCTGTCCGAGATATTCAAAACCTATTGTGCAGGTAGGTGACTCATACATCACACCTGGATAATCGTAGCCTCACCAAATCCAATTCATATTAATTAGATGACCAAATGTTTAGAAATATCTTTCATAGTAAGTTGTTGGCACTGTTAATTCATCCATTCCCCGGTGTCATTGTGGCGATAATCCAAATAGATGGCTCTCCTCAATCTTTGCCACCGTTTACCTCCGAAAACACATTTGTAAGCGAGGGGTGGGCTTCAAAAATTTTAGCAACGGGTTCTCTACCCAGTTGCTGGGTGGGCGTGGCCATTGTGGGCGTGGCCTAGTTTTTTATTTATCTATTTTTCAAGCGATGATAAGATAACAGGTATAAGTATAAACATAGTTATGAATACATGAAATGGATACATATAAGAAAAATAAAAAGAAACAATAGGACAGGGATGGTAGGCACATTGGTGCGCTTATGCACTTCCCCCTACAGTCCTCTTAGGAAAGGGGTGAGGTCAATAGTAGACAGTCTAAGGTTAAAGTTTTTGGGGTTTGGGGAAGAAACCACAGACTCAGGTAGAGTATTCCAGACATTGACCACTCTGTTGCTGAAGTCGGATTTCCAGCAATCAAGTTTGGTGCGATTTACCTTGAGTTTGTATCTATTGTTTGCTCTTGTGTTGTTATGGTTGAAGCTGAAGTACTCATTGACAGGTAGGACATTGCAATGTATAATTTTATATACTATACTTAGATCAGACCGAAGGCGGCGTAGTTCTAGGTTTTCTAGGTCTAGAATTTCAAGTGTGGTGGCATAAGGTATTCTGCAATGAATAGAGGAGTGGAGAACTCTTCTTGTGAAATATTTCTGGACTTTCTCAACTGTGTTAATATCAGATACATAATATGGGTTCCAGACTGATGAGCTGAGTTGGCCTCCTGCACCAAGGGTTGGGGGGGCGTTTTTGCCCTCCTGGGCTCTGGAGGCTCTCTGGAAGGCTTCTGGCCTTCCCGAACTTCTGGAGGCCTGTTTTTCATCCTCCCCAAGCCTCCACACATGCCCTGAACTTACCTGCATCCAAAATGGGCCACGTGAGGACTCCTGGGAGTGGCAGGGAGGGGTGGGCTGGGCCAGGTGTGGGATTTGGAGGGTTCTCCAAACTGCACAGAATCTCAGTAGTGGCTCTCCCTGCAAGCCCCCAGCAGCCCACCCTGTTGCAAGCAGGTATTTGGTTAATGTAGCCTTTCTGATGGTCTCCTATTCCGCTTCATAATTCCCAATGTAAGGGAGAGATCACGTCTTACAGGTGGCTGTCAAAGAGATGGCAAAAACATCTCTTTGAATCCGGGAAAGTAGTTCACAACTATGGCAAAAGGAAGATGACAAAACAGTAGTAAAACAGCAATTGATGAAACCGACAGAGATGGCACACATACTGTCAAGCCCCCAACAGAGTCTGAATCTGCAGGGGAAGTGCTGGAACAAGAGCTGGCAAAGATCTAGAGGGCGGCTTCGTTGGCCTTGGAGCAGGGGTGGGATCCTACCAGTTCACACCTATTCGCTAGAACCGGTTGTTAACATTCTAAGCAGTTCGGAGAACCAGTAGTTGGAAGAAATTACTGGCCTAATCCTGTAAGGAAGGCAGGAAGGAAACATTCTGGTGTTGCTTACAGAAACTGCCTCTCCATTAACCCTTATTACATTCTTGGCAGGACTAGACTTCCTGTCTCAGGAACTTCTCTTGAATTTTTTCCCCCTCCTTTGCTGGTACTTTGCTTGTGTGAAGTGACCATTCAAAGTTACAATGGCACTGAAAAAGTGACTTATGACCATTTTTCACTCTTACAACTGTTGCAGCATCCCCACAGTCATGAGAGGCCAGGCGAGGAGATGTGTGCCTTGATGTAAGTGATGTTGAGTTGGCTATGCCCAGCCAATAACATGATCACCAAGCCAAGCCCACCAACTAAGCCATGCCCACAGAACCAGTTGTTACAAAATTTGAATTCCACCCCTGCCTTGGAAGAAATTGGGGAAGGACAGAGTCAGTCCGGGCAGGGCTTTTCTGAATTAGTAAGGCCTGCAGACAGGGAGGAGCAGGAGAGACAGAGCTCAGAAGAAGAACAGGGACCACTCCCTCCTGATCCAAGAGCACGGAGGGAAGAGAGAAGGCGATACCAACACAGACTGAGCTGGCTATGAGAAAGGAATCTGCCCTGCCCTCCCTTCACAAGGCACACCTGGGGACTGAGATGTAAGGAGGTACCGATGGGTGGGGCATTTGTCGGGAACAAGCATTGAACCTATGGAGCCTTGTATGCACTTGTTGACAGCTGGAGATGGTGGTGTTCTGTCTTGTGGGGCTTGCTCGGTTTGCCTGCTTCGCTGAACTTCTTGCTCTGTTTACTGTTTGGCTAACTTGGCTTACTGGACTGCTGGCCCCGGTTGCCTTGTGGCTAACTTGGCTTACTGGACTACTCACAGCCAGAGGCTGCTGAAGATTTCAGAGTTGTTAAGTTAGTAACATGGTTGTTTAGTGCCATTGTCATTTTGAATGGTCACTAAATGAACTTTTGTAAGTTGAGGACTACCTGTAATTGTGAAAAATGGTCATGTCATTTTTTTCAGTGCTGTCGTAACTTTGGATGGTCAACAAATGAACTATTGTAAATCAAGAACTACCTGCATTACAAATTTATTTCATTCCACCTATACACAAGACTCTGATCTACTAACAGTCAAGGCGAATTGATGAGTCAATGGATTTCAAGGGAGCTGGATGTAGGTCTCTTATGGGAATGCTGAGATTACAAACTGATGATGCATTTGACTCCACCTTCTGGTTCAGCCTGGTCATTTCCTACAGTTGCTTTTCCAGTTGTGCTTCTTGTCCAAATCATCTTGTAAGGCCGACACTGTTCTGACCTAGGCTTCACAAAATCACAAAGCAGATTCCTTGTCCCGACAACTTCATTTTATTAGGCTACTGTGAATTCCTATCACTCACATTCATCAAAGTCCCAGAAAACAGTCTTTCAGGGGTGAATTGCAACCACAGACTTTAACAGGCTTGGAGAGTTGCCAGGCCGATAGCTTCCAAGCGTAACTCTGCAAGAAAATACTTGGCAAGGAGTCTCTGAGAGTTAGGAACAAATCTTCACCCTAATTAAACAAACTAATTGTCTCCTGCAAAACCCCACTCCCCTTTTGCTCCACCTTATTCCCTATGGGAGGGGCCATTCACAGTCCACCTGTGCCTTTAGTCCCAAGTTGACTCTTGTTCCTTAGCTGTTCCCTTCTCCTGGCAGGTCTGTGCATGCACACACTGGGAACAGGCTCCAGCTGTTCTTCTGCCCCACTGATCTCTGACTCTGAAGGCATTTGATAATTGTCAGACGGCCCTGGCCCCATCTCTGCCTCCGATGCACAGCACTCGTAAGAGCCTTCCTTAGACTCCAGGATTGGCCCATGTTCCTCCCAACCTCCTCACTGTCCAAGGCAGGCCACAACAGACACAGATATTTTGTGAGCAGGCCCATGGTTAGTGTTGGTCAGCCTCAAAATTGAATAAATAAATGCAAAATATCACATGCCTTAATCTCCTTGGCTTATTTTTTTCATTTTTATTTTTGCGCTCCAGTCTTTTTCTGTGTTTTGAGCAACACTGTTTACTCCCTCAAGGGAATAGCTTAATGGGAATGTATGCATGTTCTTTTTCTGTTAAGACCCGTTAAGGGGTAATTGCTAGGGAAAATATAAAACAAGCTTTCAGATGTACAGACTGCACAAATCCCCAGGAGAAGATATGCTACAGCTAGGTGACATTACTTATCATAGCACTTAATAGTTTTCTTTTCATGGTTGGTAAAATTACAAAGCAGGTCTAGTAAAGTTCATCCTTGTTTATGGCAGCCTAGATCCACAGAACTGTATAGTGCTTTAAAGTTTTTCATTTTTCACGATCATGAAGAACTCATGTTGAGTTTTTTTCTCCTCCTCTTGATGGTTTCTTCCTAGTTGTATTTATCATCATCATCAGTCAGACAGTGAGGAGGTTGGAGAGGAACCTGGGCCAGTCCTGGAGTCTGTGGAAGGCTCTGATGAGCGCTGTGCGTTGGAGGCAGAGATGGGGCCAGGGCCGTCTGACAATTATCAGCTGCCTTCAGAGTCGGAGATCAGTGGGGCAGAAGAGCAGCTGGAGCCTGTTTCCAATGTGTGCATGTGCAGAGCTGCCTGGAGAAGGGAACAGTTAAGGAACAAGGGTCAACTCAGGCGTAAAGCCACAGGTGGATGGTGAATGGCTCCACCCATAGGGAAGAAAAAGGAGCAAAAGGGGAGTGGTGTTTGCAGGAGACAATTAGTTCATTTAATTAGTGTGAAGATTTGTTCGTGACTCTCAGAGACTCCTTGCCAAGTATTTTCTTGTACAGTGTTGTGCTTGGAAGCTATTGGCCTGGCAACCTCTTGACAAAAGGTGCTTTGAATTGTACAGGTAGTCCTCGACTTACGACTGCAATTGGGTCCCAAATTTCTGTTGTTATATGAGACATTTGCTAAGTGAGTTGGCCCCCATTTTATGACCTTTCCTGCCACCGTTGTTAAGTGAGTCACTGCAGTGGTTAAGCTGGTAACCCCATGGTTGAGAGAATCTGGCTTCCCCATTGGCTTTGCTTGTCAGAAAATCACAAAAGGGGATCACATGACTGGTCATATGTATGAACCAGTTGCCCAGTATCTGAATTCTAATCACCTGATTGTGGGGATGCTGCAAAGGTTGTAACAGTGAAAAAAAATGTCATAAGCCACTTTTTTCAATGCCATCGTAATGTTGAATGGTCATTAAATGAACTGTTGTAAGTCAAAGACTACCTGTAATTACATTATGATGTGGGTATTATACTTCACTTTCTTTGATATGAAGAAACTGTAGATCTCTATTGTTGGATTCTAACCTCTAGTGTTAGTTTGTGGTATCAGGAGTGAAAGACCAGGTAGCTATCATTCTGAATTAGTACAAAACATAATACGAACCTCCAGTTAAATGTGTTTTTAAATTTCACAGGTAGGGCTGGAACTGGAAATAGTGACCACTCAGGGTCTGAATGATACATGTGTTCTGACCCAGCCTTAGCAGAACCAAGAAACAGACTCCTTGTCTCAAAAAAACCTTCTTTATTTAATCACTGTGAATTCATGGTATTCAAACACAGAAAAGTCCCGGCAATAATCCTCCCAAGGGTTAATTGCAAGCACAGATCTTATCAGTCCTTGAATAGCTGCCAGTCCGAGAGCTTCCAGTCGCAAAGCTGTAAACCAAATACCTGGCAAGAAGTCTCTGTGAGGCACAAACTCAGATAAGCAAATCTTCCAAAAAATATGAACTAATTGTCTCCTGCAACCACCACTCCCCTTTTGCCTCTATTTAATCCCTAGGGAGGGCCCAAGTGTGCCTTTCTTTCTGAATTGGCCCCTGTTCTTTAATTGTTCTTCTCCCCTGACAGCTCTGTGCATACACACATATGGAATAGGCTCCAGCAGTTCCTTCTCCCCACTTATCTCCAACTCTGTAGGCAGATGGGAAATGTCGGACGGCCCTGGCCCATCTCTGCCTCTGACACAGAGTACTCATCAGAGCCTTCCCTAGACTCCAAGTTCCTAACCATGTGAGTTTTGCAGTGCCTTCAAGTCTGAAATTCTTGCTCCTGCTTTGCCAAACTAATTAATTCAATTTGGCTTGTTTGGACTTTAAGTTACAGTTTGTGTTGACCATGTTTTGGACTTGAATCTCTGCAGCCAAAGGCTGTTCCTGGGAGAGTTTTTCTCCAGCCAGAAGGTAACCTGGACATTGGGAGCTAATAAAGGGATTCTTATTGATTATCTGACTGTGTTGCCTTTGTGCTACATCCTGGGTCATCACACAGACCCTGGCATAACATAGCACTTGGAGCAGATATAATTTATAATTTCTTTTCAAGTTCTCTACCACTCTCATCCCTTTTAGAATTTAAATGTTGAGAAATTAACAACTCTTGTTTTATACAATGCTTCGGAATAAAATAATTTGCTCATTGCTACAGCTAGTTCCTTAACTTGCAACCATTCATCTCCCGGTAATTCTCAACTTACAACAGTTCATTTGTGGCTATTTGAAGTTACAACGGCACAGGGAAATGGGACTTACAACCCTGTTTCACACTTACGACAGTTGCAGCATCCCCATGGACACTTGATCAAAGTTCAGATACTTGGCAACTGACTTGTATTTATAATGATCACGGTGTCCGGGGTCACACCTAACCATTATCTTGTTTAGCAACCGAAATTCTGATCCCGTTTGTGGTTATAAGTAGAGGACTACCCATATGGAAATGTTCCTTGCATATCTGCATTTCAGCTTTTACGAAAATGTAAAGGTCTATTGAATCTACTTCCTTAACCCCTCTTGGTACAAATAGAACTTAGAATAACTATTGTCACTTTGAATGTATGCTAATCGGCATACATTAAAATGAAATTTTATTGCATACAGCTCTCAAAGGGTCACCACCTCCAAATATACACTACATGACAAAATATATATATATATGGTTGGCTTTATGGTTGTGGAGATTTTGTGATGGTGCATGAGTGGTATTTCGCTTTTATATATATATAAATGACAAAATATATATATATATGGTTGGCTTTATGGTTGTGGAGATTTTGTGATGGTGCATGAGTGGTATTTCGCTTTTATATATATATATATATATATATAAAAGCGAAATACCACTCATGCACCATCACAAAATCTCCACAACCATAAAGCCTACAAACTTGAAATTTGGCACATATGTTCCTCTTGGCTTCTAGGTGCTCACTAAGAAAGGATTTTTTTGAAATGACCATCGGGGTATTAGTATTTCCTATATTATTATTATTAACACGCTCTGATGCTCAGGAATTCTACTCCCCCTCCCCACCCGAAAAGAAATATTTTCCAAAGGCAAAACACAAGCAGAGGAGAGGCATTTCAGTTTCAGTTTCAGAGCAGCAAACAGCTTTAATACAGAACAGTTGAGCTAAGCCGCACCCAGGCTCCTTGCTGTCTCCTTCTTGCTCACACAAAAAAATATTCTTTCTGTTTCCAAATGGCCTTCAACTCTCTCACACACTGACAGGACGGTGGCCAAATGAATGCTGGTAGGCAGAGGCAGAATTTCCCCCCTCCCTTATTTTCCTCCCCAAAAACTAAGCCCAACCACGTAGTTTCGTAGCGAAGCACAGGTATCAAGCTAGTAAATATATAAATACAAAATTATGCATACATACCACATATATTATATGACAAAGAGAAACAACAGTCTAGTTCAGATGTATACATGTACATGGCGAGAAAAAGGAATTTCACAAGTTTACCAGACAGATGGCACAAGGGAACAAGGCTGTTAGAGAATCAGATAGTCCTGCTAGAAATACTTCAAAACCTCCTCCCAGGGGAAAGCAATAGAAACAGACCGTAAAGTGGGTCTGTGGGGTCCCTAACAATCCTTCGAGCTCTACGCGCATCGCACTTATAAGCAGCATCCTGAATAATCTTCTCTGCTGCCCTCGCTACTCTCTGTAGGGACTTTCTATCTGAAAGAGTACTTCTACCAAAGGAGAATGAATAGGAAGTAAAATGGTCAGTTCATCCGTACCAGGGATAAAATGTGATTTTTAAAAACAAAACAAGACTGTCTGGGATTCTTTTTAAGGCCAGAGCAAAAGTTTTAACGAAGCAGGTTTTTCCCCCTTTGAACTGCAATGTTTCTTTCATTGCACTGAAACCATTTCTAGGCAGCAGATACGAGGCGGGCAGCATTTGCCACATTTCCTATGGCTTGATTATCTCCCTGTCAGAACGTGCCACATAATTAATAATAAAACATTAATTTTATATGCCTTCTCCAATGACAGTGTCTCTCAACACTTGGTTTTTTTTAAAAAAATAAATAAATAAAATTAAAACAGCCTGAAATTGCAAACGGGTGAGGATATTTGTTGCTAAGTTTTTTGCAAATCTCGGGAACAAAAGGAACAGTTTGCTTTCTTTTTCTCTCTGTAATTATTCCTCTGTGTCCTTGTTTCATATTCTTCTGACTCTTCCGTTGAATTAAAGAGGTGATGGAGGGATGAGTAAGAGGATAGGATTTTCAAGGTTTTTTTTTTTAATCTTTATCGCAACTTCTCCATCCCTAAAAGAAATCTAAGTGAAACCCCAGAAAAATAGGAACAAGCTGATTGTGCTTCCTTCCAGCTGTGTCAACCATTCATACTGATTTATGATCAGAACGGTTGGTGTAGCCATTAAAATCTTTTTTATTTTCCATTTCTGCTTGAGAAATTGCAATATGAGTGGCTGTGATGTTTAAATGAATATACAGTCATTCCAAGATCTCTGCTGGAACCTGTAGAAGGAAATTGCTTCGAGAAATTGCTCCCCAATCCCATATATTGCATTTTCTTTTTTTCCTACGGAGAGAATATTTGCAACAAGGGGTTGAAATGAGGGGTCCTTCATGCTCTCTGAGCATGGTGGTTTTCTTGCAGACATCTCATTACCAAACTAGGTAACATCATCAATGCTGGAAGGGAATGAGGTTTGCGGAAAGGAGGAGGAGAAAAGGGAGAAAGAAGAGGAGGAGGAGGAGAAAAAGGAGGAAGAGGAAGAGGAGGAGGATGGCTGTGGGGTCCTTGATGCTCTCTGAGCTTGGTGGTTTTCTTCTTTGTTTCCTTCTTTCCTTCTTTTCTCCCATCATTAATATTCAAGGACTGAGTCTGCTTTACCATCTTAGGATAGAGTGGGAAGCCTCCCTCTCCTCAGAATAAAATTATCCTATTAAGGTAGCCTAGGATTGCATTGGCTTTTTTGGCTGTTGCAGCACACTGTGGGCTCATATTTAAGTGACTGTCCACTAACAGCCATTGTCATGCCCCTGTCGGAGTCTGAATCCGAGGAGGAAGATGAACAGCTGATGGGGAATGGGAATGTGGCTGGGGAAGGGCAAAGTCCGGCTGGGCAGAGCAGGAGAGAGGAAGAGCAAGGGAGAGGGAGTTCAGAGGAAGACCCAGGCCCAACTCTTCATCCTAGGGCACGCAGGGAGGAACGGAGAAGGGAGCAATGTGGGTTGCATGGCTTACAGGGGAGGAAAGGGCCCTGGTTGCTTTCATTAGTCACAGCTGGGAAGAGAGTTTAAAAGAGACGCATGCTGAGTGCAGCAGCTGCTGGGAGCAAACGTGACTTTATCTTGTGTTGACTTTGCTTATCTGTGTTCCTGGCATGTTCTTAACCATGTGAGTTTTGCAGTGCCTTCAAGTCTGAAATTCTTGTTCCTGCCCTGTCAAACTAATTACTTCAATTTGGCTTGTTTGGACTTTACAGTTACAGTTTGTGTTGACCATGTTTTGGACTTGAATCTCTGCAGTCAAAGGCTGTTCCTGGGAGAGTTGTTCTCCTGCCAGAAGGTAACCAGGATAGTGCGGGCAAAGTTGGAGCTAATAAAGGGACTCCTATTGATTATCTGACTGTATTGCATTTGTGCTACGTCCTGGTCATCATAGCTACAGGTTGCATGAGCAATGGGCAAGCATGCATTCATACACAACCTTCAAGCCAGCTAACTTATTTATGAGACCATCTGTCAACCAACTCGTCACCAGCTTTCCTGCATAACTTACTTGTTCAATCCTAATTTTTTCCCCAGAAAAATTCTAGCTTGGCCCTGATTTTTTCACCCTGTCCTCTTTTAACTTTTTCCTTCTCGCTGTTGGTACAGTCAAAAGCCTCTTTCAAGTAGGTGTAATTGCGTTTTATTCTTTCTTTGTCGCCTTTAGCGTTGTGATGACGGCACTTGAAAAATAACAATTCAGATGGCTTCAAGCCTGGAGCTATGATTGGAACTTCAGAAGTTACTGTTAACAACATGTATTCAGAGGAAACTCTCCGTAATTTTGAGTCCATCGGAGGCTATTATTGCCAGCGATAAATTCCCACAAATTACTGCTGATTGGAAACCAGGGGTGGACTTCGAAAATTTCAGCAACGGGTTCTCTGCCCGGTTGCTGGGTGGGTGTGGCCGTGGTGGGCGTGGCCTAGTTGGCCTCCTGCACCATGATGCAGGGGGGCGTTTTTGCCCTTCCCAGGTTCCAGAGGCTTTCTTCGAGCCTCTGGGATGGCAAAAATGGCCTCCCCCAGGCTCCAGAGGCCCTCTGGAAGCCGGAAACGGGCCCATTTCCAGACTTCTGGAACTTCAAAGAGACCCATTTTTCCACTCCCACGAGCCTCCATGTGGGCCCTGCATTTACCTCACATCTAAAATGGGTCACATGGAGACTCCTGGGAGGGAGGGCAGGAGGGGGGTTAGCCAGAGGTGGGATTTGGTGGCTCGCCAAACCAGCTATAACATTAGCAACTGGATCATACTCATGTCAGAAGGAAGCGTCTACCTCATATTCTACACAAGGAACTAGCGTAGTTAGAAATAGCAATAGCACTTAGACTTATATATGTCAACTCATAAAATATTTCTCTGGTCTTTTAGAGTTACCAACAGAAAGAGAAGGGGGGAGCAGTGCAGTAGCTTGCAAAACCGAAACTGGATTCCATCAATGTTTTCAAAGATAGTAACTAGGAGACCAAAGTTTCTGCTGCGCAAAACTCTAACTGGAGAGCATGATTGATGACTTTTGGCTATGGATTTGTCCCATTGGAGAATATGAACTACGATACACCCAGGAGATGGGAAAAAAACCAGGGTCAAGGGTGACAATGAATGATGTGTCTCAGAGTCAGCTACACCCAGGTAGCTCTGGCATGTTTATTCCTAATAAATCTTCTTTAAGCTTTGAAAATCCAGATGGAGACTCATGATTTAAATGGGGATAACTACCAGAGCCCTGACAATATACTGCTTTACAGCCCTCTCTAAGCGGTTTACAGAGTCAGCCTATTGGCCCCAACAATCTGGGTTCTCATCTTACCCACCTGGGAAGGATAAAAGGATGAATCAACCTTCAGCCTGGTGAGATTTGAACCGCCAAATTGCAGGCAGCTGGCAGTCAGCAGAAGTAGCCTTGCAGTATTGCACTCTAACCACTGTGCCATCATGACACATTTTGTTATTTTGTGACTCTAGTCGTACACAGCACTTTCCAATAACTGGGGTTTACAGAAAGGATGACGTGTGTTTTCCCCTCCTTTTCCTTTGAGAAGCTTACAAAGCAATGATTTTTGGCTTTTCGTGTGTTTGTTTGTTTTGTTCCTGATCTTCATTTTGGGCGAGCTTTCTTTTTAACAATAAAATAAAAATAAAAATCCAAGGCATGATGAAATTCAGTCTTTTTACTTTTTTTTGCAAGTGGATGCTATTAAAATCGTCTCTTCTTTTACGAACCTGTCTCAGTACTTTTTCTGCACAGACTTACACCTGCCCCTCAACCCGTGAACCCGTTAATTAAAGCATCATGATGTGCTAAAATTGATTCGAGTGTCTTTGATTCAGGTTTCAATGTCCCCACTGGGGCATATTCTGCTGCTGAAAGTATTGAGCAATGTCTTCTCATAATATAGACAGATGTTGTAATAACTGACCTCCATATAATTCACGTTGGCTCACAAGGTTGCAAATATAACATGAAAGTTTGGATAAAAGTTCTCTGATATAATATTAACTTGCATTAACATAAGATAGCCCAGAAGCTATGAAAACAACTTCTATACATTTTTAAGAGATAAAAAGACTGAGAGATTGAGGAATATCATTCCTGCCACATGATTATACAGAAATTAAATTACTGTACCAATTTATCTAACATTTTCCTCCAATTAGGGCCTCTTTTTTTGTTGCTTTCCTGACAGATCTTTAAAAAACTGTGTTCAGCTAATTATATTTGCAGAGACAATTTCCCCAGCATTTCACTTAATGTGTGTGTGGGGGTGGGGGGCAGAGTGGTATTCAGCCTGTTCTGACCAGTTCTGGAGAACTGGTAGTGGAAATTGTGAGTAGTTCGGAGAACCAGCAAATACCACCTCTGACTGGCCCCACTCCTGTCTATTCTCTGCCTCCCACTGAATCCCAGCTGATCGGCTGGGTCTCCTTTGGTTGCCCTGCACAGAAGAACGGAGCTGGAAAGCAGGTTTGTGGGGTGTGGAGGGAATGGGATTTTGCAGTAATCTTCCCCCTGGAGTAGGGTGGGAATGGTGATTTTGCAGTAACCTTCCCCTGCCACACCCACCAAGCCACACCCACAGAACAGGTAGTAAATTTTTTTGAATCCCACCACTGGAGGACGGAGCTGCTTTTTGACTGCACCAATATAATTTCTAACTTTTTAAGCTGCTACATACGACACGAGAAACGAAGAAGATTTATGTTTTAAGAAGATAACAAATTGGGCTAGTCGTATTATGTTGAGATGGGTGGCGAGCAAATTTAATAAGTAAATAAATTTTTTCTCCAGACCATATATATAGCCTGTGACTATGTAAGACAGAGAAAGTTAATCACCAAATTGCAAGTACACAAGTGAGAGATCAGATGAGGAGACCTGAGCTCATTGGTAACCTCACATTGCAATGAACAATGATATACATTCAATTTTGCAGCTACCAAGATTGTTGGACGAGCAGAGACAAAAACAGCCAGGGAAATGATTGAAGCCTAGGAACCAGGCCCCTCATCAGTCAACAGCTGATCTACCATCAATTTATCAGGTACTGGGGAATCGAAGGCTTGGCAACACAAGGAAAACAACAGCCAACAAGGTAAGTTGATGGCTGATCATTATACTCCAATCAACAAATAAAAAGCTACATACATCCAGGCACCACCTAAATACTATGCATAGAATAGTCCAAAGCAAACATTCTGGAAGACAGAAGTTCCCTGAGGATGGACTCCAAAACAAGTCTAAAAGTTCAGAAGACTAAATCTCTGATCCAAATGATCAACCCAGACTCGATCCTGTATACAGACTAGAAGACCACACCTAGAGTACAGCATCCATGTTTGGTCACCACACTATAAAAAAGATGTTGATACTCTAGAAAAAGTACAGAGAAGAGCTACCAGGATGATTAAGGTACTGGAGGCTAAAACATACAAAGAACGATTACAGGAACTGAGCCTGGCTAGTCTAGGGAAGAGAAGGACCAGGGGAGACAGGATAGCAGTCTTCCAATATTTGAGGGGCTGCCACAGAGAGGAGGAGGGGGTCAAGCTATTTTCTAAAGCGTCTGAAAACCAGACAAGGAATAATGGATGGAAACTGAACAAGGAGAGATTTAATCTGGAAATAAAGAGAAACTTTCTGACAGAAATAAAGAGAAACTTTCTGACAACTTTCAACCCATGGTACAGAAATTACCCTCAGAAGTTGTGGGAGCCCCGTCACTTGAGACTTTAAAGAAAAGACTGGACTGCCTTCAGTCAGAAATGGTGTAGGGTCTCCATCTTGGATGGGGGGGTTGGACTAGATGACCTATAAAATCCTTTCCAACTCTGGTTATCTGATCTGACTATAAAACAATTTTGCTTTTTAAATGGTTGAGTTTGTTTAGCCAGATTGCATGAATCTTTCAAAACTTGGAACGATGGCTTATTCAGCTACTTAATTATATTCAACTCCATATTCAATATTCAAATTCACAAGGTGTCTATAATGTACAAAATAACCTGCAAGGAAGTTATTCAGGCAAATAATCCAATTTGACAGATTTAGGACCTAACAACAATGATAACAGGCTGAAGTCTAACATTACTTATTAAATTTATATGCGTCCCATCTTACTGTCAAAGTGACTATACTATGTGAGAAACAGATATCTGAAATTGCATTCTAAAATATATATTTTAGTGAATACCCCAGAGTTAATGTATGTGGCAGTGGTGGGTTTCAAAATTTTTTACTACCAGCTCTGTGGGAGTGGCTTGGTGGGTATGGCATGGCTTGGTGGGTGTGGCAGGGAAAAGTTGCTGCAAAATCCCCATTTCCTCCCCATCCCACTAACCTGCTTTACAGTTCTGTTCTCCTGTGCAGGGCAACCAAAGAAGACCCAGCCGGGACTCAATGGGAGGCAGAGAAGAGAAGGGGGTGGGGCCAGACAGAGGCGGTATTTGCAGGTTCTCTGAACTACTCAAAATGTCCGCTACCAGTTCTCCAGAACTGGTCGGAACCTGCTAAATACCAGTTCTGGTATGCAGATAGATGGATGTTACAGGCATTTTAAAACTTCAGAGGTATTTTAACATATGGTGATAGTCCAACACAATGAACACAGATCTTCTTGAATATTATATCCACATATTTTATTCTGTACAAGCAGAGACAGAAATTTATAGCACATCAAACTACAGTTGAAGGGATGGTCACTCAGAATTATTGCCATGTTTGAACATCCATTTCAGTCCAAACGTCAAAGAGAGGTGGTCCAAATGAGAGATTAATCTAATTAAAAGATGAATTAAAATTAAGAGATCAATTTCAATGTTTTAGGGCACTGCTTGATATCGAAAGAGGGGCAAAAGTGAAATAGTTATCTATAAGATCAAGCTACTGGTTTATTTTATTTTAGAGAAGTGCTAAAGGAAGAGGCAGGGGAAAATAGCTTGAAAAGTGTACCTCATTGATGGAGTGGAGTCCACGTCAATATGTCTTAAGAAAGACAATCAGCTCCTGCAAAGTTGGGGAAGATTTGCTGACCCGTATGATTTACCTGCTTTACTCGATCAATCTTCCAGGCTTACGAGTTTGGCTGTGACATTGTCGTTGGTTTTGATAAACAGATATAGGTTTCCATTCATTCATTCGTCAGTCCATCTTGGTACTATCTGTGTAATATTACAAACCGAATTCTTTGGCCAACTAGAGGACTGACAACTTTGATGAGCATATTGGCTTTCTCAAAACTAGATTATCAAGATGTACTGTCCACTGGTGTTAGCAGCTACGTTATCTCCAACTTGCAGGAATTCAATATTTTTTTCTCCTTATCCATCACCTTGTTTCCATAAAACCTTCCCGGTTTAGATTTTCTGCACTAAGTTCTTATTATTTCTGATGCTGGTTTTATTGTCAGTGTTCCAACGAAACTCCCCATACTCATTCAGCACTCAGAAACAAAATTATAATGTATAAAGATATTACAAATGAGGCAGGAGAACTAAAATCAAGACAAGACCTAAAAGAACAAGGGGTGGATCTGGAATGGTGGGCTTATCTACAGGTCCAATCAAGATATGGAAAAGATATGAAAGAATGGGGGATTAGTAGACAGGGACCACCAATATAAATATAAATTATATGTTTTCCCAGTTAATCATTTTTCTTGCTCCTTGACTTTCCTCTCAGGAATGACTGCTCCATACATTCTTGTATTCTTTCCGGAATGGATACAAATTGAGGAACTAAATGCAATTATATGCAGAATGTCATAGAATGGATAAACCGGATAGAAATTACACACCATTGCTTGCACAGTGAGTAAACAGCACTTAAGAACACAGTAGGTCAACAGAAGCCATTAAATGGAAGAATAATTCATCAGAATGTTGCAGTAGAACAATAATAGTTAATGTTTTCTCTGTAACACTGAGGGAAAAAAGTGAAAAGCAAGATCAAATGATGGTAGGAAAAAATCAAGGTGAGCAATGGACAAACAGAACAACCTTGAGGTGAGAGTGAATAGGAAAAGAATTGCCTTAGCAATCCTCTGAATTTTCAAGGGCTACCTGGATGAAAGACAAAGAAGCAAGGCATGTTGGTTTAGATACATCGTTGGACAGAATCATAGAATGGAATGGAATATAGAATGGAGTAAAGAATAGAATATACTTCTATTTTGTTTCCTAGGCCATCCCTCTGGAATGAACTTGCAAGACTAGTTTTTCTCATCATGTACATATATACATCTGAATAAGACTGTGTCAATAGAATATATGCAGGGGAGGGATTCTACCATGTTCGGCCCAGTTCTGGAGAACTGGTAATCCCGAAGATCAGCTGGGAGCAAACTGGTTCACTCTGAAGATCAAGGTATTTCCTTCCCCCCGATCAGCTGTTTTCCAAAGATCAGTGTGCCGTGTGATTTAGATTAGCTAGAAAACAGGAAATGGTTGGATTTCTTGCTTTCTAGCTAATCTAAATCATGTGGCACATCTGACCCCCCCTCGCTGTTGTACTGCTTTGCCCAGGAGGCAAAAAACAGGGTGCGGGGGGCATTGTGCGCCCCCACCCCATTTTTGCTCCCAGGCGGCTTCCCTGAGGCCCAGTAGGCAAAAAAAAACCTAAACAAATCACTCCTAACCAAGTCACATGACCACCTGGCCACACCCACCTAGTCATGCCCACAGAACCAGTAGTTAAAAATATTTGCATCCTAACCCTGAATATATGTATAATGTTTGGGAAGTTATGTTTATGTAGTGTATATTGGAGATGGTGACCCTTGGAGAGTTGCATACATTTCGTTTTAATGTATGCCAATTAGTATAAATTCAAAGTGACAATAAAGTTATTCTAAGTCTATATAATGGAGTATAGAATAGAATATAGAATGGAGAATAGAATAAAATATGATAGAATGGAGAAAATATGAATAAAATGGAGAATAGAATAAAATAGAATAGAATGAAGTATAGTATAGAATAGAATGTATTACAGAATAAAATAGAATGGGGTATAGAATAGAATAGAATGTATAGAATAGAATGAAGTATAGAATAGAATGGAGAATAGAATAGAATTCTTTATTGGCCAAGTGTAATTGGACATTTAAGGAATTTGTTAGTCCTATAAATGCAGAAAAAAATCGAGAAAGGTGAAAAATAAGGTCATTTTTACTGCAAAAACTGTGAGGTCGTTTGCTGCCATCCAAGGATTTCCAAAAAGAAAAATATCGTCATTGTTCTTATACTGTTAAACTGCTTCCTTTCCCCTCAAATTCTATTTACGAGAGCTCAGTGTTCCTCAGTAGCTCCAAAGGACTTTTCCAGTAACAAGATTGTGGATGAAGAAAAAAAAAAGACTTTCTGCTTGGCTATAATGATGCACACATGGAGGCTACATTATTAGATGCTGTCTCAAATGTATTTCAATCCCCTCTCAAACCTGACATCAGGAATCAGCTTCTTGGGCGACGGAGGGGAGCCAGTTAGAATGGCCAAATACGGCTCTTTTAAAAAAAAGAAGAAGGATGAATCAGTGCTTGCTATAATTTTGTACTAGATCTCCTTATTTCTGCGTTGAATTCAATATGTTCCTGATATCAATGCAGCACTTCTAGAAAACAGTTGGTCAAGAGAAGTGATAGCAACTGCTTTATATCGTACTAGTTGAGGCCACATTTGGAATAATGAGTCCAGTTTTGGTCACCAGGGTTCAGAAAAGATTCCGAGATCCTACAAAATAGGCAGAGAAGAGCAACAATAATGATAAAGGGGGGTGGTCAGGAATCTAAATCATGTGATGAACAGTTGAGGAAGCTACCCTGTTTCTATGAAAATACGACTTACCCTGAAAGTAAGTCCTAGCTTGATTTTTACATGTGCACCCAATATAAGCCCTACCCCCAAAATAAGCCCTAATTAAGATCCTGCCCACTCCAGAGTGCCTGGATAAAAATTAAGCTAGGATGAGGATGGGGGTGGGTGGAGCTGCCCTACTACTTACCTTTGGACAGTTATCAGGCATCACACACCCCAACATCTGCCTTGCCGGCCCATTTCTTCTGCAGCTGGCAAGGCTGGCAAGGCTTTCCTGAAGGCCTCTGTAGCCGATAATGAAGCTCAGGATTGATCCAGGGCTGCATTATCAGCTGTAGAAGCCTTCAGGAAAGCCTTGCCGGCCACAGTAGAAGTCATTCCTGAAGGCCTCTGACAGCGAAAAGGAGGCCCAGGGTGATGCACACAAGTGGGGTTAGTCAGTGGATGACATTTCCCCGAAAATAAGATCTAGTACCTTTTTTGATGCAAAAATATATAAGACAGGGTCTTATTTTCGGGGATACATGGTAGATATAGCTAGTCTAAAGAAGAGACGAATTAGGGAGGACATGGTAACTGTCTTCTAGTACTTAAGGGACTGTCACAGAGAAGGAATTGACTTGTTCTCCAAAGATCCAGAGGGGAGAAAAAGTAAAGGGGAGAAGTGTAGGAGATGACCAGGTTGAGTCTGAGGGAGGGGTCAAACATTTAATTGGTCATTGACTTTTCAGTTTTTATTAGTTTATGATATAAAATACACAAATACAAAAGTAAATAGTGGGAAAAATAAGGGAGGGAAAGGGGAAAGGAGAAGTATAGAAAAGGAGGAGGAAAAATTAGGGAGGAAAAGGTGTTGACTTCCAACTCCCTTGCTGCACTAAAATAAGATAGTAACATCAAACCACTTTTTTTTTTTTTACTTTTACATATAAACTAGCCATTTCTATAATAACAAATCTATCAAATCAGTAAAACCCAACATCCAAGTTTCATTTTTTCCCCACCTCAAGCACAAAGTCCAGAAGTGGTTTCCAAATAGAAACTAAAAGTATTTTATGTCTTTTTTTTCATCAAAGCAGTAGATTTGGCCTTCTCTGCTAATTCCATTTTGCAGCCATTCATCCATTGTGGGAATTGAAGCTTCTTCCCATTTTGGGGCATAAAGTAGTTTTGTTACCATCAACATAGATAATATTAAAGTTTCAAAAAATTCTTTTTCCAAAAGAAAAGTTTGTCCTTTTATCTTTATATCCACTTTAGGAATTGTCTGTATTAGAAATTGAATCCTACTCCAATATTTCTTTGCTGTATCACATGTCCACCATAAATGATAAAAAGCCCCTTCTTTACATTTACATTTCCAATGTTCATTTGAAATACCTTCATACATTATTGACAAATTGCCTGGTGTTAAATACCAACAAAGCATGTCATGAGTCATAAGCCCCTTCGTACCCACAAGAGAACTAAATCCAGCGCGCTGCGAGTTCCTTATCTACCGCCAAATTGCTCTAACTGTTGGTAGTTCAGATTCTTGTAGAGAGCTTAAGCCTACAAGAAATCTTTATATCCATTTGGACTGTCTGGATTTCCCTGGTGGCTGACACGAAGCTTGTTAGAGCAGCATTAATGGGGTAGTTGTTTGGAGGAGTTAGTAGCACTATCTAAAGGCCTCTGCGGTCTGTTCTGGGTACACAGCTACTCCTCATTTAGCAACTAAAGGTAGTCCTTGACTTACAACAGTTCATTTACTGACCAAAGTTACAATGGCACTGAAAAAGTATGACCACCATTGCAGACTGGTCACACGATCAAAATTTGAATGCTTGGCAACTGATTCATGTTTATGACTGGTTGCAGAGTCCTGGGGCCAGGTGATCATCTTTTATGAGCGTTCGACAAGCAAAAGGGGAAGTCAGATTCTACTAACTTAACAACTGCAGCAATTCACTTAACAACTGTGGCAAGGTCATAAAATTCACTTAACAATTGTCTCACTTAATAACAGAAATGTTGTGCTCAAGTGCGGTCATAAGTCAAGGACTACCTGCCCCTCATTTAGCAATCATTTGCAAATACAACAGTAATAAAAACAAATTGATTTTATGAACCAATGTATTTACTGCCAAATTTGGCTGTGCCTGACAACAAATACCTTTTAGTGTAAAACTGATTAAAATCCAGTCAGTTTCAGCCAGCAGAGGCAGGGCTGGAGTGTTCTGGTCAACTAATTATTATCATAGAGCTTAACTTACCTGTTTTAAGGGAAGGGTTCCAACTGTGAAGAAAGCAAGCTCAGGATATTTAAACATCCTGTCCGCCTTGTGGGGGAGTGGGGAGTAAAAGGACCACAGACAGGATACTGTAAAAAAAAAACTTTATCTCCATAGGATGGGAGCAACTCATGATCTTTGCAGTATCTTTTTCTCTCACAGACTTAGCAACCATTTCACTCCTATTTAAAATCTATTAACCTATTGCATGAAAAAAGAAAGACCTCAACATCAGAGATATAACAAGGTTAAATCCCTTCCTCCAAATTTGTTTGGTTTCTGTGCGATCGGGATATTTATAGAATATGGAAATGCATCCTCCAGTTAGTACCAATTGTGACTGAAGAATTATAAAGCACGGGAATAATGGAACATAGCATATGTCACTGCCCTATGAAATATATCAATGTTAATATCTGCTAAACCAACAAGGACTCTGTTGATCTAGCAGCCAAAACTGGGATTGTAAAAGGACAGAAGTCATGTAGTTGGAAATAGTTCCACATTTGAATGAATCCATCTGTCATTTAAAATGAGACTGCTTAGAACCATTTGGGTCTTAAATTACCTGAATATACACCCAGTGTCGATTCTCTAGAAATTGCAAATGAAAATAGAGAGGCATTTCTCTTTCATTCCGATTGTCTTGTACAGTTTATAGATTTCCTCATTTTATTTTAATTAATGTTGTCTTGTTTTAATTGATAAGCTGTTTTGTGATTTCATTTCGCTGTATTTAAATAAACATGATTTATTGACTCTAAATTCTCTTTTTTTCTATTCTGAATTTTCTCCTTTATGAAGGAACACAGGAGTTAGAAAGAAGATACATCTTGATATTTATTATGTTTATTACATTTTATGGCGCCCATCTTCCCTACAAGGTGACTCTTGGAGGCTTACAGGTTATAAAACAAAACATTAAAATATTAAAACATTTAAATCACACAGATTAAAATATTATTAAAATGGCATCTGTTAAAGATTTCTAATTTTATTTGAATATTACTCTTTGTACAGCTGGATATTTTTCAAAATGCAATGCCTGAGAAAATCCTCAAACCAATGGCTTTGTCTTTATGCAGTAATTTTAATCTGTGTCAGGAAAAAAAACATTGCATGAGAAAACACACCATCAATCAAATTTTGAAATGGAAGAAATGGGAAATTATGCCATGAAATATTTTGAGAGACAAGCAAAATAGAATAAGAATAAATTCAGACTTCACATCTTTGTTGAGAACTCCCTTACAATTCTTGGCAATATTCTACTTTCATGTAAGAACGGAATCAAACTTTTCAAAATGACACACTAGTTCAAGTCAGCAGATTGTACAAAAGTAACTATTATGGTTTTCTTTCTTTGCAGCTTTCCTGGTTGCTACAGAGATACAGAGCATGTCTATCCAGTAATGGTAGTTTTGTTAAAATATTGCACTGAGGTTAAATCTTCCTGCTGTAGCCATAAAGTGTGATTTCTATATATTATATTGTGGAGCAGAGAATTTAAGTTCAAGGGTTACTCTCAATTTCCTTTGCAAAAGGAAATATTGAAATTAAAAAGCTTTATTTTGATAATAATGGGATCTACCCTAAAGGTCTCATTGGGAGTATCTACGGATATCACTGCTCTCTTGAAATCAATACATCCTGTACATCAGCAATTAATATGCGGTTGCGTTCTGCCTTACATGCTTGTTTTCAGGACAATTGATCCACGATTTTGTTGATGCACAAAAAATGTGTGCCTGCCTACAAGAAAAATCCTCTCTATATCTTGCATTGCTTTCATAATGCAGAAATTATTTTGTCCAATTTTCCTGTTGAGTAAGATGATTTCTGCATTTTTTTTATTCACAACCCTCAATATTTTTTGGGTGATATTCTTATGGAGATGAGGTGTTAGCTCATATCTTTTTTCCTCTAAAGCTCTGCGTTATCAGAACAAAATTCACATTTGTGGGGTGACAAATGTGGAAATTTTTCACCCCTTTGTTGCTTTTATTCCAGGCGCTGCAAATACAGCACTCAATTATTGTCACAACTGTCCTCTCCCCAGTATAAAACAAAATGAAAATATAAATATATAAAAATTATACAGAAGCCTGATGATGGCAGATGAGATTCTGCTGAAACATTGCTACAACTTTAAAAGCACCACTACTATGATGTGGGAAAATACCGGAACAAAGCTGAATGCCATACATGTAAGTACCCGCGAAAACTTAAGAAAACATATATATATATGTATATACACGCACATATATACATATATATATGTATATACATATATATATATATACATGCATGCGCGCACACACACATATGTAAAATGAACAGGTGCTATCCCTGCGAGAGAATAAACACCACCCCTCTTCAAAACAGAACAATACAACCAACAAGAAAACCAGTTATAACAAGGGAATGCACCGACGGAAGGCTTTTATACCCTATCCGTCCTCCCATCCACCCCCACTGCGATTAACGTGCACTCCTATTGGGAAATCTGCCTGAGTGACGGCGGAGCGGTTCAATCAAGCCACTTTATGACGTAGCTCTTGCGCTTTGGCGTTTCCGTTACGCCCTCTTGCCTTTTCCCGCCCTTTTTGCGGCGGCGGCGGCGGCAGCGGCGGCGGTAGGTTGGCGTTCTCCTTTCTGAGGCGTCGGGCTAAAGGGGCGAATTCAGCCTCTGGGATCCCGGCAGGGACTTTCGAGTCGCGTTGCCTCACTTTGCGACACCAGCTTGGCTCCCCCAGGTGGCCGTCGCCGTCTCCTAAGCAACGGATGGGAGGAAACTATGGCAACTTCGATCATCTGTGAACTTCAACTCCCAGAATTCCTTAAGCCCCTAATGGCTCGGCAGGGCTGGCTGAGGGATTCTGGGAGTTGAAGTCCACAAGTACTAAAAGTTGCTACTGTTTTTGCTACCTCTGCCTCGCAGCTTTTCTGCCTCCATCCTCCAAATTTCTCGGGGGGGGGGGGTGTTGGGGGAGGAAGTATTCGCTTGGGGGCTGTCCTGACCCCCCCTCGACCTTTTCTAGAAAGATCTATGGGCTGCTATTAGCTTCAGCAGTCTGGTGGTCTCTAGATCTGTTGGGATTACAGGTTGTCCTTGATTTACAACAGTTCATTTAGTGACCGTTCAAAGAAGGCACTGAAAAAAGATTGACTGGTGAGCATTTTCCACTCTTATAACCAACGCAATATCATCCCCACGGTCACGACATTTACATACTGACACAGATTTATGACGGTCACAGTGTGTCAGCGTTGCTCATTTAACCATGGCGGTGATTCATTTAACAAATGTGGCAAGGAAGGTCATAAAATGGGGGCAAAACTCACTTTATAATGTCTCACTTAGCAACGTAAAATTTTGGGCTCAATTGAGGTCATAGGTCGAGGACTACCCGTATGCCCTGATAGATGCAGAGTAGAGTTAAGCAGAATAAGAAGGGAAGGGAAGGGAATTCTTTTATTGGCCAAGCGTGATTGCACACACAAGGAATTTGTCTTGGTGCAAATGCTCTCAGTGTATATAAAAGGAAAGATTTATTTGTCAAGAGTCAAGAATCATCAGGTACAACACTTAATAATAGTCATAGGGTACAATAAGCAATCAAATCACACATATAGATCGTAAGGAGACAAGCGACAAAGTTACAGTCATACAGTCACAAGTGGGAGGGGATGGGTGATAAGGAGTGATGAGAAGATTAATAGTAATAGTAGTGTAGACTTTGTAAATAGTTTGACAGTGTGGAGGGAATTATTTGTTCAGCAGAGTGATGGTGTTTGGGAAAAAAACTATCCTTGTGTTTAGTTGTTCTGGTGTGCAGTTCTCTATAGGGTCGATTTGAGGGCAGGAATTGAAACAGTTTGTGTCCAGGATGTGAGGGGTCTGTAGATACTTTCACAGCCCTCTTTTTGACTCATGCAATATACAGGTCCTTCGTGGAAGGCAGGTTGGCAGTAATTGTTTTTTCTGCAGTCCTAATTACTCTCTGAAGTCTGTCCTGTTGAAATTTAGAAGTTCAAAAGAAAGGTCTGGGGTAGGTTTTAGCTTCTCCAGTCTGAAGGGTTTCTAAATCTGTTTGGGTTACAGGTAATCCTCGGCTTACAACAGTTCATTTAGTGACCGTTCAAAGATACAACAGCACTTGAAGAAAGCAACTTGTTTTCACACTTACGACCATCTTAGCAACCCACAGTCACATGATCAAAATTCAGATGGTTGACAACTTAGTCATAGTTATGTTGTAGTGTCTCGGGGTCATATGATCCCCTTTTGGGACCTTCTGATAAGCAGAGTCAGTGGGGAAGCCAGATTCATTTAACAATAGTGTTGCTAATTTAGCAACTGTGGTGATTAATTTAACAAATGTGGCAAGAAAGGTTGTCAAATGTGGCTCACTTAACAAATGTCTCACTTAGCAACAGAAATTTTGGGCTCAATTGCGATCGTAAGTCGAGGACTGCCTCTATTATCATTTCTATGATCAGCATGGCTACTTTAATATCGGTCCTCTGCCCCTAAAGCAAAAAAGCATGTTCCAAGTCAAAATTCCCTCTTCCCTTTATTATAACTTTTGCTTGCTTTAAATCCCAATGAATTTGAGGATCCAAATCGTAGAGATTTTATTCTCTGTATTTCCCAGTGGGATTAATAGAAAATACAGGTGGTCCTTGATTTACAACCGTTCAAAGCTACAATGGTACTGAAAAAGATGGCATGACCATTTTTCACACTTATGACCATTGCAGCATGCCCACGGTCACATTAATTTATATTTGGATATTTGGTTCACATATATGACGGGTTCAGTGCCCTGGGGTTATGTGATTCCCTTTTGTGACTTTCTGACAAGCAAAGTCCATGGGGAAAACCAGATTCATTTAACAACTATGTTTCTAATTTAAGTAGTGATTCACTTAACAAATGTGGCAACAAAAGTCGTAAAATGGGACAACACTCACTTAACAAAGGTCTTACTTTTAGCAACAGAAATTTTGGGCTCAGTTGTGGTCCATCCTTAGTTAGCTGAACTTAATTTTCATTGGGAAAAAATGGGCTTAAGTCTTAACTGATCTATTGTGTTAATTTCTCTGCCACTATTCCTGTAGAAGTTTTAGCCATGGTTAACTTAGCTTTTAAATTTGTGCACTGAAGTATATACCAGCGTTAGATTATAAGTTTGCAAAACACATCAATCTAAAACAAGACTTAATGATTGCCTTAAAGACAGTGATAGTTTTCTTCCTTTCAGAATTTACAATGAGCAATCATTGAAGTGATCACTTTTATTTTTAATAAAATATCAAGATGGTTGTCCTACTTGTAACATCTCATATAATTTAAGAGTTAAGAAAATTAATGTAATCTTACGTTTGATACACATCAGATGTTTCTTTTATCTTTGTTCTCATAATCTATATCCCTACCAGAAAAGTTGAAGGGAAGTATTTTATGTGTAATGCAAGCAATTGAATATGTATTAACCAAGACGTATGGTAGAGAAGAATAGAATCCTCAATTTATACAGGACAGACAAATAATATAATAATGCTAATATCAGTATTAAACAGCATAGAGGAAGTTGCTGAATTTATCCTACATGGGTTCAGTTGTGGCAAGTTGGGGACTGCCTGCTTTTATATATCTTGCTCCTCCCCCTCAAATATTGAGCTACAAGTGAACACTTAATATTTCTGTAATGCAGGGGTGTCAGACTTGATTTCATTGAGGGCTTCATCAGGATTGTGTTTGACCTCAGGTGGGTATGGCCAGGTAGATGTGGCCAGCTCAATGTCACTCATATTGCAGGCACCTACGGTGGCCCAGGCAGGGCTGGGCAGGATTGACTTTTGTAGCAGTTTGTTTTGCTTGCAGTCTGCCAGCAAAAACAGAGCTTGGGGTATGTGTGTGCCCCCCCGGGCTCCATTTTTGGCTGTGCAACCCTCTGCCGGAGAAAGGGCCATTGTACATGGCCCTCCTGAGCTCCATTTTCACTGGCAGAAGCACCATGGGTCAGTCCTTCGCTGTTTCCAGGGTGGTCCCATGGGCCAGATTGAAGCATCCCATGGGCTGGATAAGTTTGACTATCTTACTGTAATGCTTTGTTATTTTTAATAAAACAGGTTGTAACATGATTGAAAACATGTCACTCGATACATAGCCAATATGTTCTCATGGGAAATCTTAACTACCGTTTCATTTTTCAGGTCTTCCTTCATCCTTGAAGCTGTCTGTGAGACGGAGCCACTGAAACAGAAGTTAAAATGTCAGCTTTGAAACACCCAGAGTATCCTGAAACAAAATTGCTTCAGCTGGAAAGCATGATACCCTGCCGAGAAGCTCAAGCTTCTACCTTATTGTCAATATTTGGAGAGGTACCCCTTTTATATATATATATCTGATAAGATGCTGCTAAGTTTGTTTGTTTTTTGACTGAAGCTTACTTTGAGGCATCATGTTTTGTATTATAAAGGAAGGTAATTTTAAAGGTGCTTTCAGCTCCTCACATTTGGCAGTGGTATATGTATTGGAACTTAAAACATCCATTTAAACCTTCATTTTCCAGGCAGCTGTTGCAAAATTAGAGTAGGTTGCTGCTATGCACCTCTTGTTTAGCTCTTCACAAGAACTGCTCTTGTCGTATCTTTACACAAGATTTCATTTTTCTGCTCCTATCAAAAGAATGAACAAAAAATAGATGTTACTGGAATTGAAATTGAAGATTTATTATTTAAAACAATTACATAGGAGTGAGGTGCAAGATGAGGTCTCATTCTGCTTTCTCACAACAATGGGCCGGAGGTTAGAATAAGCAGACACAGTGCTATCTCAAAGGTGCTTTTCAAAAGGCAACTGGACTTTCTTAGTTTTTTTTTCCCCTCCTAACATTTCACTTCTCATTCAAGAAGCTTCTTGAATGAGAAGGGAAATGTTAGGGGAAAAAAAACCAAGGTAGTCCAGTTTTCTTCTGAAAAGCACCTTTGAGACAGTTATGACCTGGGTCGTTGAGAATCTTCATAGGCAGAGACAGTGCTGTTCAAAATGTGCATTTGAAAATGGCACCTTGAAAATGAGGCTTGGGAAGATCCATTTGCCTGCCAAACTTTAACTATTTGTGATGTTAACTTTTGGGATTTCTCTTTTCCTTCTTTCTCAAGGTCCTTTTTTGCCTCATTCAGTTTTGTTTTAACTTATTCTCATTCTTTCTCTCTCTGTTTTTCTCTCTCTCTGTTTCTCTCTTTCTCTGCTGGTCTGTATCTGTCCATCTCTCTCTGTCTCTCTCTTTCTCTCATCAATCATTGTTCATCTAATGTAGTAAAAAAAGTGATCCAAAATCCTAAAAATCATTTAAACAAAGGACAGGGTATGCTTAAAATAAAAAACCCTCCTAAATATGTATGTATATATTATTTCCTAGCGTCAACACTTTAGCTTTCCAGCCCTTTTCATATATGGACACACATCCAGTGGAAAGACTTATGTGGTACAGATCCTTCTAAAAACCTTGGAGGTAAGAATGATCTACAAGTTTTTTTCTTAACATTGTTTTTTTAAAAATCTTTGTTTTAATTTTTTTGGTGCTTCCTTTAAGCAGGGCGTTCACATTTAATATAGAGAAACACTTTAACATTCATTATGAGTGAACTGTTCAGTGGGATTGTCCAGAAACACTTTGGCAGGACATGGCCAATGCATAAAACAATCCAGAAAATCAAAATTCTATTTATTTTTATTTGGGTTAGGTGAATAGGGCACACAGGCAGCAAATTAACAATTTTCTGCTGCTGCTTTTAGCCTAGTGTTGGTAATTGTGAATTATAATCCATCTATGCTCAAAAAATATGCTTCCTTGGCATTATAAAGAAATTGCAAGGGTTGTATTTAGAACAAGGGTAAGCCAAATAAGTAGTGTTTATTACTTGCTTTTTAACCAGTAAACTCGTTAAGTTTCTGATTTTTGTCATGTCTTAGTCTGAGTCCCCATCTTGGGTCTTCTCCTATGCTTTGATGCTATGCTATATTTTTCCCAGATCATATTTGTAATGGTGGTTGAATGTGATTAACTTGTTATATATTTGCCATCAATGTTTTTACGTTGTCTTTTTGAACATAACTGCATGCATTGCCTATTGCAATCAATTTCTATATTATATTGATGGCTGGTTTTTAATACACAGACACATATGCATATAGGGTGGCATGGTGGCTCAGCAGTTAAGGTCCTGAGGTTTGAGGCCCAAAGCCCCATGCAATAGGGTGAGCTCCCATCCTCACCCCAGCTCCTGTCAACTAGCAGTTCGAAAGCAGGCAAATGCGAGTAGATAAATAGGCATCACTTCAGTGGGAAGGGAACAGTGCTCCATGATGTCATGCTGGTCACATGACCACAGGAATGTCTTCAGCTGGCACTGTCTCAATAACCTTAAAACAGATGAGCACCACCCCCTAGAGTCAGCAACCACTAGCAAAGTGAAATCTGCAGGGACTCCTTTAATTTTTTTTCACTTTCTATAAAGTAAAATATGTTTTACTATATATTGATCGATATATATCGATCCCAATCGGTAAGTACTTAGCAATGAAATAAATACATTTAAAAGCAGGAGCAAACTGTTCAAAAGTAAAACTTGTTAATTTGAATGGAACTTATTATATATATTTGCAGATGAGCTGAGAATTTTAAATTCCAAAATCACTCCAAAAAATTGCAGACCAGGGCTTAGATTTTCCTTTTTTTAAAAAAAGCCTGTCACAGCCTTAAAATTGCATAGGCTTATAAATGATGAGGTAACAATTTGCAGTTTCCCACCTGTCACTGTGATTTAAAATTCAGATACCAGCTTAATTATAGATGATACATTTTTCATGGTATTTCGGTTGAAATTTCTAGAGTTGGCTTATACACCAATGGACGTATTCATGAGTACATATAGGGCTCTCAGGATGGCATTATTATGCAGCCTTCACTTGTGTTCCTAATTATTTAGTGATTTTTACAAATCAGCTGTAATTAGTGAGTTAACGTATCTTTAAGTCTTAGACATTTCTTTGTAAATAATGTTATCGTTTTGTTACTTTGTAAACAGTCCAAGTTAGGTTTGCTGTGGAGAGCCTTGTACTAAAGTAAACAGAAGGAAACCTATATTTGTTCTCTTTTTTTTTTCCAGCTTCCTCATGTATTCGTGAATTGTGCTGAATGTTTTACTTCAAAATTACTTCTGGAAGAAATGTTGAGACAGTTGCAATGTCTCTTCATCAAAGAAGAAGATCATTCATTTTTATCCTGCGACACATTCAACGATTTTGTACGTTTTTTTAAAAAGGCACCTTTGATACCTGAGCTACAGAATCAGACAATATATGTTGTAAGTATCTATTTTAGATCTAGTGTAATGAAAAGAAGGACTATAGGTGACAGGATAGCAGTCTTCCAATATCTGAGGGGCTGCCACAAAGAAAAGGGAGAGTCAAGCTATTCTCCAAAGCGCTTGAGGGTAGGACCTGAGGACAAGAAGCAATGGATGGAAACTAGAAGAGAAGCAATCTAGAACTAAGGAGAAATTTCCTGACAATTAGAACAACTAATCAGTAGAAGAAATTGCCTCCCGAAGTTGTAAATACTTCAACAATGGAAGTTTTTAAGAAGAGATTGGATAACTACTTGTCTGAAATGGTATAGGGCAGTGGTGGCTAACTTTTTGGGCTCCTGTGGCAAAAATTGTGTGCACGCTTGCACACTCGCACTCGTGTGCCAGCACCCAGAAGGCAATGTGTGCCCCCCTACGCATGCACGCACAATCACGCACACCCCGCTGCCCCCTTACCTGCACTGCACCTCACAGCTGATTTTTGGCCGGTTTGAGGCCTCTCAAAAGCTTGAGGAAGGCTTCTGCAGGCTTCAGCAAGCTTTGTAGGCTGAAAACCAGCCCCATTTTATCATTTCCTGTTTTTGCGGAAATACCGGAAGTGATGAAACAGGCCTAGTTTTTGCCCCATAAAGCTTACTGAAGCCTGCAGAAGCCTTCCTGAAGCCTTTGGAAAACCGAAAAAGGCCTCAAACCAGCCAAAAATCAGCTGTGGGGCATGCACATGTGCAGTGAGGTAAATTTGCCTGCAGCTTGCATGCCGACACAAATGGCTCTGCGTGCCACCTCTGGCATGCATGCCATAGGTTCGCCATTCCAGGTATAGGTTTCCTGCCTGAGCAGGAGGTTGGACTAGAAGACCTCCAAAGTCCCTTCCAACTCTGTTATTCTATTCCATCCTATCCTATCCTATTATATTCTATTCTGTGGTATACTCATAAAAATGTATGATTATTTTGCACTGCCTCTTTGCATACTATTAACTAGTTGTGAAGAATCAAACTTGCAATTGGCTCAGCTGAATTGTTTTGTTATATAGTTAATTAACTGTAGAGAGACAATATTACTGCACTTCAGAAAGTCCCATGCTGCTACAGTAATAAAATGTAATTATCTCTAACATGAAAAGTAAAAACAAAAGAGTACCTGAAATACACAGTTCCTTTTTCTTACACATTGAACACTAACTCTGAGGACCTCATTTTTTATTTATCGAAAAATGTTTACAGAAATTGAAGCTCCCAAAAATGAAAATGTGTTGCAAGGTTTTACTAATCTGTTCCAGGGAGGAAACCATGAATAAAGCTGGTTTTAGAGACAAATTGCTTAGTTTATTTTAATAATTTAATATTTTAATAATTGATCCTTGTCATATCTGAAATTACTTGAGAGTAGACGATAAAGAGCATTAAATTGGTGATCATTTGCATTGGGCAAAATGTTAATAAATCAGAATAATTAAGAGTGAAATTAGAACTTTCCACTCTGCTGTGCATGAAAGCAGACACAAATGCGAGCAAAATCAATTTATGTGAATTAACCTGTGATGTACGGATTTATTATGGGTTGACTTAAATGAAGATTGATGATATCCTGTGCATTTTGGTAGCACAAATTGGCCAAACTAATTAATTCTGTTTTGTCTCATTGGTGAATAATGTAACATATTTCAGCTTCAGTTAACTCAGGGAAAATGAAGATAAATGAGCGATCTCTTGCACTGGTTTCTAAATGCTTCTCAAATCCAAGCACAGGTACAGGAACAATCATGATTAATCACGAGGCTCAACATGACTTACTCTCCCCAGTGATTGATGCTGTCAATAAAACTTTTGTTTATGTCTACAGGGAAAACAGTATGTCCTTCATGCTTTTTCTGAGAAGTGTTTCAAATTTTAATTTGCCATTTGGATAATAAGCCTTGAAGCAGAGGTGCCCAAACGTGGCAACTTTAACAGTTGTGGACTTCAACTCCCAAAATCCACAATTCTGGGAGTTGAAGTCCACAAGTCTTAAAGTTGCCAAGTTTGGGGAACCCTGCTTTAAAGAAAACTCAGGTAACTTTAAGTTGGCAGAAACTAGTTCATAGGATTTCTGCTTCGTGTGTGGTGTTTTCATCATCTGAACTTAGTTAAGCCACTGTGACTCTGGGAACGTCCTCCAAATTTCATGTCATATTGTGACAGAATGCCCCCTCAGAAAGTTCCCTGGATCCCTGCATGAAATATATCATCTTGAGGACACTGCTGTCTAATGGATGGATGGATGGATGGATGGATGGATAGATAGATAGATAGATGGATGGATGGATGGATGGATGGATGGATGGATGGATGGATGGATAGATAGATAGAGATAGGTAGATTAGATAAGAGAGATGGTAGGTAGGAGATAGATAGATAGAAATATAGATAGATAGAAATATAGATAGATAGATAGATAGATAGATAGATAGATAGATAGATAGATAAGATATCCAGCCAAAGGTTTAACCACCTCAGTGACTGCTCATACATAATTTTATTCATAGTTTTATTCATCACTTATATTGTGTGTTTTTGAAATAATTTACTGCTCTGACATTTTATATTTCGATACACATTTTATATTTCGATACACATTTTATATGCTATTTTTGTGATTTTTTTTTTAATGCATTCTGTTATGCTGTACGAAATGATGCATGTATAGGTAGTCCTCTTACAATAGTTCATTTAGTGACTGTTCAAAGTTACAACGGCAATGAAAAAAGTGACTTACGACCATTTTTCGTATATATGATCATTTCAGCATTTGATCACAGTCATGTGATCAAAATTCAGACACTTGGCAGCTGACTTATATTTATGATGGCTGCAGTGTCCTAGGGTGATGTAATCCCCTTTTGCAGCCTTCTGACAAGCAAAGTCAGTGAGAAAGGTGGATTCACTTTATAACCGTGTTACTAACTTAACACCTGCAGTGATTCACTTAACAACTGTGGCAAATTGTGCAGGTATTAAGGTCTTAAAATATAATCATTACATACTTTACTGAGGTAATGTATTGAAAGATTACACTCTCAAATCCTTATTTATTTAGTGTATGGAAACCTAACATTTTCTGTATTAAGCAAGGGCATCTTTGAAAAATTGAGTCCAAAGTTCTGCATAGCCAGCCCTATCTAAAGTAAAATATAGTTTTTTTTCCCTATCTTTTTAGGAAATCCAAACCTTTAAAAATTAAACAGCCAATTGGTATTATTTTCTATTTCCAAAAGTAATAGAACCTATTTCAATATAGATACAGGAATTTAGTAGCTATTAGAAGAAAAGTAAGCTTTGTATTAATCACTTCTTACCTTAACTTTATTTCTTCAAAGCAAAATAGAATCTAATATTTTATTTAATTTATTTAAAATATTTATACAGCTGCCCATATTTCAACTAACTCTGGGTGGCTCCCCATCAAAGATTAAGACATGTTTTGGTTCCTTTTAGGGAGATTAAATCATTAACTGAAATACTTGGACTTTTTAACCAGTTATGTCTGCTTGAGAAGAAAATATATTTTTCTTAGGAAAATGTAATTTGAGGAACTTTTAGACAATGTTTGCATTGATAAATATACTTTGAGTAGCAGAAATGAAACTTTCAAATTGCTATTTTTGTGTAACAAGCATCTTTTTTTTGTTTACAGGTTTTGGATAAAGCAGAACAATTGCGTGAGTTGGAAGGAAATATTCTGCCAGGTTTTCTTAGACTGCAAGAATTGGTAAGGGAATTAGCCACATTTCATTATTTAAAAATGAAATCTCTGGCATATCCTGATTGATTTAATGAGTATATTTCTAAAATTAAAAGTGGCAGGTCTAACAAATCTGACAATAAATTTTACAAAATTGTTTTTTGTGTGTTTTTAACAGGACAATTTTAATGTGAGATAGCTTTTTTGCTAGCAAATTTAGTCAGTTGTGTGTCTTTTGAGTTTAACTACTTTTATTTATTTTATTAACTTGTCTTTTGTGTTGCAATTTGTGATCTATCAACAATTTGAAAAGTTCTCTGACTAAATTTAAAGGATATTTTCTTAATATCCATCGCAGCTGAGCATTTTGTTTGAAGTTTTGGATAATCCACAGCTTTGTTTCCCATAAGACATGTTGCCCTTAAGGTCAATATAAATTTTGCAAAAATGGGAAAGAGAGAGAGGAAGATAAATGATGGGTGATTTTTTTTAATTAAACTTTTTTTGCATTTTAAGCAGAAACTGATACCACTGCAAAACTAGGTTTTAACAAAATGGACGAGTTAGAGGGTAATTAAATTGACTTGTTTATTTTGTACTTATAGTGACATGTCAGGATGATGGTAAGACATACGTGCAAATAGTTTTGAAGGCAAGAAAACAATTGTTTCGTGTTTACTTCAAGATTGTGTTTTGCTTTTTTCTGCCCCCCCCCCCCCCCCAATTAAAACTGTAAATCTACAATAAGCTGTAGCACAGAAATGCTAATTTAGGCAGCCCTTCCTACACTTGCTGGTAAATCGCATTCAAGATCCTGGTTAAAATGTGCTCATTTGGGTCTTGAAGATGTGCATTAATCTTTGTAGCAAACTGAAGTCAAGGATGACGGCTGTGTCCCTTGGACACATCCATGTGTTTCCCTAAATAATCAGATGTAATGAAAGTGATACTTTGAGTACAGGGAGAAATGTGTTTGCTTTGGATTAACGGCATTTGCTGCAATTCAGATGGATTAGAGAGAGGCATATTGCGTGATTTCAATCTCTTTCCAGTGGATAGAGGCTACGAAACATTGTGAAAAAATAAGTCGTTCTGACAGTTATTAATTTATTTCCTAAATTTGTATAGCTGCCTATCTATATCAGATTACATTTGATATATCAGATTTATTATACATATTAACTTTATTATCTATATATATATTATATGTAATATTAATATATATCATCTCTCCCTCTCCTCTTTCCCTTCCCCTCCCTTCTTCTTCCCGCTCCTCCTCTCTCTCCCCCCCCCCTTATTATCTGTATTTAATCAGTGGAACGACTTACCTTCAGAAGTTGGGGGTGCTCCAACACTGGAGAGTTTTAAGAACAAATTGGAGAACAATTTGACATGAATGGTAGAGGGTCTCCTGCTTGAGCAGGGGAGGTTGACCTAGAACAGGGGTTGCCAACCTTTTGGACCTCAGGGACCACCAAACTCATTATTTTAAATCCCGTGGACCACAAATGTGAATTTTGACTCACATGGCTTGCTGACGTTGGTGGGAAGGAGAGGGGGAGAGAGAGAGACATCTGATCTAACCTCGGAGGGCTGGTGATGTGTTTTCTCTCTCTCTCTCTCTCTCTCTCTCTCTCCCTCCCTCCCTCCCTCCCTCCCTCATACACACACACACACACAGAGAGCCCTCATACAGACACACACACACACATACCCTCCAAGGCAGCACATTCCTAGCCTGCTTTTGTTCTCCGGCTTCATGCAAGGAAAGCAGCAGAAGCAGCAGAAGTCTTTCTTTCTCTCCCCACAAACTGGCGGAAATGAGTTTGCGGGCGCAGCCTCTTGGAGCAGGAGGCCTTGCAGGGTCCCAAAGACTCATTTCTGGTGCAGTTTGGGGGAGAGAAAGAAAGACTTTTGCTGCTTTCCTTGCGTGCATCCAAAAGCAGAAGAAGAAAGAAGCAGAAAGAAGCAGCCTGGTGGCCAGGCAAGTTCTCTCCCTCCTCCCTTTCCTCCTTCCCCTCACTACCTCGTGTTGTTCTCAATGCAAGCAACACAAGCCTTGTGTTCTATGGGCCATGTGGGCAGTGCAGCCTTGTATTCCTGTGCAGCCTAGGTTCATTGCTTTGGGGGTGACATTTCTCTGTGGACCACTAAAATTTTGTTGCAGACCACCAGTGGTCCTCAGCCCACTGGTTGGTGACCACTGGCCTAGAAGACCTCCAAGGTCCCTTCCAACTCTATTATTCTGCTATCTGACATAGATGATTCTGGGCAGCATGCAGATTTTAACAACAGGAAATTTGTTTCAGTTAAATTTTTCAAATAGTGGTTTCACAGCTATATCTTTCACAGCTTTCGGAATAGTTTTCTGTCTCAATACTGCATTAATCACATTCCCGCCGGCCAGTGAGATTATCTGGGAATGCTTAGAGCCACACTTTCTCCGTGACTTCCTGGAACTCACTTTCCAGTAAAATAGGGTCAATTTTGACTTTTAGGAAGAATTTAAAAATGAACAAAAAAGCATTGTCATTGGCCTACAGTGTTTGCTTGCTTTATTGTGTTTAGTTTTTTACTAAAGTAATATTTTTATTTTGCTTTAATTTCGCCATCTGCACATTTTTGTATGATTTAATTTGTGATGGAAACTAATCCAGGAGAGAAGCAACCTAGAACGAAGGAAAAATTTCCTGACAATTAGAACAATTAATTAGTGGAACAAGTTGCCTCTAGAAGTTGTGGGTGCTCCAATATTGGAGGTTTTTAAGAAGAGATTGGATAGCCATTTGTCTGGAATGGTATAGGATCTCCTGCCTAAGCAGGAGGTTGGACTAGAAGACCTCCAGGGCCTCTTCCAACTTTATTATTCTTTTATTTTGAGTTTTGTAGATATTTAAATGTCATTATGTTGTCTGAAGAATTTTGAGGCTATAGCCCAGACCCTCTCATGTTAATAATGAAAAACCAGAATAAACATCTCAGGGTACAATAGATCTCTTGACTTACAAATATTGACAGTTTTTTCCAAACTTCCTCAGAAAGTTTGAAACTGTTTATTTTCCAATGGCCTGAATCAAAAAAGGAGGTGAATAAAATCTAATTGACACGTGAAGTACTTTCGATGAAAAATTTAATTCTGCCCCAGTAATGAAAGGAAGTAGACTTTTGATTAATAACGAAGCTTCAGAGATTAGGAAGATACAGAATTTTTGCTTTTTACTCCCATCATCACCCCCTGCATGGGTATTTCTCTCCTTTTTTTTTTTTCAACGCTTCCTTCAAATGGTTACATTCAGCATTTCTTTTGCATTAAAGTCAAATTTTAGAATTCACGGAAACTTCAAGTCATGAGGAAGAATCCCTTAGGTGTATCTGTCCTTTGCCTCATGAGAAAATGGCTAGTCTGTAGAAGCTCAGATTTTGTTGAGGGAAGCATGCTTTAATTCTGAAGCTCATTTCCATTTTGACCTGATGTTTCATTCCATTTCAAATTGTCATTTATAGTTTATGTGCTGTCTGACAAAATTATAGTAGCTCATTATCCCATAACCTATAGAAACATGTAAGAAGGAGGCCAGCTTTCCTTAAAAACTGGGCCCTGAATATAAAGATAACATTAAAGTTTTACTGTTGTAAAAGCATACTAGAGATGAATAAAATACACATCATCACATAAGGGAAAAGCAGATTGGAAATAAAATAGTATGGCTGCTTTGAGCCTGTATCAGTTTTAATGATTTAAGTATTATTTTTTGAAATGCAATCAATTTATCCTCCCTAATAATTAAGAGGTGTACCTGCGGGAATCATAAATGTCATAGTGCAGAAAAAGAGAATCCTAAAACCATTTTTAAAAAAATCTAAATATGTTAGCTGCTTGATTAAACTATTTAAGAGCTTCTTGTTATGCAAATAACTTTAAGTAAAATGCTGAATCAGATTAATTTCTTTCCGCTTTTTGTTTTTGCAAAACCTGAACTCTTCTTTCATTAAAAATATAACCACAGGGTTATTTTTATTTCTCTCTCCTCTAACATCGCTCACTTACAGACGGAGAAGAATGTGACTGTGGTTCTCCTTAGTGAAATTGTATGGGAACTTCTTCGTCCAAACACAGGATGCCTTGAGCCTTTGCCTTTATATTTCCCAGATTACAGCATAGGTAAGGACAAAATAAGTAAACATACTGTGTCCCAAAGGTGCTTTCTCAGGAGGCAACTGGACTTTCTAGTTTTTTCCTTGAAGATGTTTTGCTTCTCATACAAGAAGCTTCTTCAGCTCTGATACAATATTGGGGAATGGAAGGATTTATATTCCTTGCAGACAGCTAAATCCTTCCATTCCCCACTATCCTGTCAGAGCTGAAGAAGCTTCTTGGATGAGAAGCAAAACGTCTTCATGGAAAAACAAAGAAAGTCCAGTTGCCTTTTCAAAAAGCACCTTTGGGACAACCATAACCTGAATGACTGAGAATCTCTACAGACTTTTAGCTGTACAATTTGAGATGAAGACCCTTGGAATGGTTGGGGAGTAGGAATGGATTTCTAGAGGGAGGGAAAATTGAAGACTACAGGCACTATTGGTACTACTTAGGTCAGCAATTGCCAAGTGGTGGGCCGTGGCAAAATTTTGGTAGGCTGTAGAGAAATCTCACTCCCAGAGCACCCCCCCCTAAGCAATTAGTCCAGGCTACGCAGAAACACAAGGCTGCGCCGCCCACATGGCCCGTGGGAACCCTCCCAGCCCACTCACTCTTTATCCAGAAAACTTGCCTACTAAATTGCTATTTTTCAGACCATCATCTGTTCTGCTGTGCTAGGAGATTTAGATTAGCTAGGAAGCAGGAAATGGTTGGATTTCTTGCTTTCCAGCTAGTCTTTAGATCTTTGGCTCTGCTTTTAAGCACAGCTGAACCTCCCTTAGGACTGAAGGTTCTATTATTCAGTGCAGACTCATGGCAAACAAATTTTATGTGACAGACTGAGCTAGACGATTGCAGATAGATAGATCACTGAATGATTCTGTGAGCAACTCAGTCTGCCTGCCTGCTTTGCCTGATTTTGGGTAAAAGTTGCTCTTTTTTTAAATAAAAAATTCAATATTTGCATACATGGTGTGTTGTGAGTTAATTTTGTGAGTTTGCTTGCAAGCAAATTTTATGTGATAGACAGGTAGCCGATGGCAGAAAGATAGATCTCTGAATCTGTGATTCTGTGAGCAACGCAGTCTGCCTGTCTGCTTTGCCTGATTTTGGGTAAAAGTTACTCTTTTTTATAAAAATTCAATATTTATATAAATATTTATAATATTTACATAGAAGCCATGCTGAGCCAGTCACATGACCACCAAGCCACTCCCACAAATTAGGCCACGCCCACAGAACCAGTTAGTGGTCCCTGGGATTTAAAATTATGAGTTTGGTGGTCCCTGAGGTCCAAAAGTTGGTGACCCCTGACTTAGGTGACCTTGAGGACACAGATAAACCTCCAAGTGGCCTCAACAACTCTATAAAAAATGCAAATGACCAGCTGTCTGCAAGGAATATAAATTCTTCCATTCCCCATCATCCTGCCAGAGCAGAAGAAGCTTCCTGGAGGAGAAGTGAAACATATTCAAAGAAAAAACAAAGTCCCGCTGCCTCATGAAAAGGCATCATTGGGACAACCCTGACCTGAATAACTGAGAATCTCTGCATACTTGTACCACTTTATTAATATGTCTATTAAAGATGAATAATTGCAATATCTTATTTCTGTGAACCAGACCCACGTGGTACAGTCTTTAGATGTTGGATGGTGTGGATGGTTAGGAACTAAGCCAGACACACAGAGATCTGACAAGTGAGAAACAGGGAGTCCTCAACTTACAGCACTTCATTTAGTGACCGTTCAAAGTTACCATGGTTATGAAAAAGGTGACTTACGACTGCTTATCACACTTTTAACCACTGCAGCATCCCCTTGACCATGTGGTCACAATTCAGATGCTTGGCAGCTGACTCCTATTTATGACGGTTGCAGTGTCCCAGGGTCATGTGATTCATTTTGTGACCATCTGACAAGCAGGGTCAATGAGGGAGCAGGATTCATTTTACAAATGCTGTCCCTAACTTATCCTCTGCAGTGATTCCGTTCATAATTGTGGCAAGAAAGATCTTAAAATGGGGCAAATATCCCATTTTAACAAATGTCTCACTTCACAACAAATGTTGGGCTCAATTGGGATCGTAAGTCAAGGACTACCATGTTTCTCACAAAATAAGGCCAGGCCTTATTTTTTTTTTGAGCCCTGAAAAAACAGCTAGGATATCTTTTGGGGGGTGAATTAATTTTCCTCCCCCACGCACTAGCGCCATCTCCAACAACAACGTCTGAGTTGCTCCCGCTTTCCCCCCATCCCCGTAACAACAGAAAAAAGATTTTGAGGTACCTGGGAGTGCCGCGTGCTACATTTTGGTTTAATCCCAAGCGGCTGGGTGGGCGTGAGAAGAACCGAGCGAGCATCTCTGCTGCTGGTACCCTTGGTACTTTAGCCTCGGGCTCTGCAAGTTTGCAAAAGTCCTGGCGCGCAGCCCGTTCCTACATTCCAAGCGCCCAGGCCGAGCTGCAGCTGTCCCTCTCTCGCCAGCGCCGTCTCCAATAACAGTAGCAGTGGGAACCGTTGAAGTTACGGAGGTGGCTCCCCCACCCGAGAAGCTGCTGAAACGCTTCAGAGATTATGGGGGCTGGCAGCAGTGATGAGGAGGTTCCCGAGGAGCCTGTGCCCAGTGTGTGTGCATGAAGGATTGCTCGGAGGAAACAGCAGTTACAACAGCATGGGGGAGTCGGGAGTAAGGCTGCAAGGTAATGCCCCCTCCTTCAAGAAGATAAAAGCCAGCTGCGAAACGAATGTACTTTGCAGAAGGCAAAGACATTTTGAAACTCCAGCCTCGTGGACATTCCAGTATCCTGAGTTTGTATTTGAAAATTCTTTGCAAATTATTTCTTGTCTATTATCTTTTGGCAAGTCTCGCACAGTTTGGTAACACTTGTGCTTATCACAGCTAATTATTTTGTAAAAGCATTAGAAGGTTTCTGTTCCTTTTGGATTGTGTTTGATTTGTTGGAAAAGGCCATGGGTCAGAACATTATTTGAACTTATGACCTGCATTGAACAAGTGGCACTTAAAACCAATTCTCAAAAGTTCTGGCTCTCGTGGTGTCCCACAACACATGATTTGCACCTTCCCTTCCAGCTTCCTACAAGCAAAGTAAATATCAGTGGAGATTCTTGGTTATCCAAGTCACGGTTGTCCCAAAGGTGCTTTTTAAAGAGACAGTTGGACTTTCTGGTTTTTCTTTGAAGATGTTTCCCTTCTCATCCAAGAAGCTTCTTCAGCAGAGTTACGAGTCCCCTTTTGTGACCTTCTGACAAGCAAAGTCGACAGGGGAGCCAGATGGACTTAACAAACGTGTCAAGAAAGCTTGTGAAAATGGGACAAAGTTCACTTAACAACTGTTTCACTTAGCAACAGAAAATTGGGGCTCATTTGAGTTTGTAAATCAGGGACTATCTGTAGAGTCTGCTTGTGTGAGTTATCCCAGGATCTGGATAGATGTGGGTGTGCATGACTAGTCAGCATTAAAGCCATGGTAGCTGTAAACTTGTCTCACTCAATATTCTTAAATTCAGTTAATATCCTTTGATTTCTTCCATATTAGTATTTCTTTTTTTTCCCTAAGTGGTTTTATGAATTAGTAATATGTTTTGCCTGAGTTTGTTTTTGTATGACCTATATTTCATTTATTAACAGACTTGGTTCAGATAATTAATTAATCATAGGCTTAATTTCTTATGGCTGCAGAATCATTTTCTATAATTTATTTTATAATCATTTCTTAAAATACAAGTCCTTTCCTAAGGACAGTTCTCATGATATAAAAAAGGAAGTTCCTTGTTTAGATTTCACTAATCTTCACAAATGAAATGAGTTATCTTTCAAGCATTTTCATTCATTCCAAACATCTACAGGGCATTCACAAAATATATAACAAGTCAATTTCTGATTTGAAGCTTAAGATAACAAAACACATAACACAAAGGATCAAAAGCATTGGTGAGAGATGGGGAAAATGTGCATTAGATTCTAATATTAAAAATTGTGTTTGGTTTGTAACCACATCAGATGCAGCTTAGAAAGAAGGGATCTAAAATAGTTCTCCCCTCAGCTGATGGGATTTCTTTCTCAGCTACAGCGTGATGGGCTGAGAGATGATTAATAGGAAGGCTCAGGGGTGGACTTCAAAAACTTTAGTAAAAGGTTCTTTGCCCGGTTGCTGGGTGGGCGTGGCCATGGGCGTGGCCTAGTCACCCTCCTGCACCATGGTGGGGGAGGGCGTTTTTGCCCTCCAGAAGCTTTCCTCCAGCCTCTAGGAGGGCGAAAACAGCCTCCCCGGGCCCTGGAGGCTCTCTGGAAGCCAGAAACGGGCCCACTTTTGGCCTTCCTGAATTTCCAAGAGGTCCGCTTTTCGCCCTTCCTGAGCCTCCATACGTGCCCTGCGCTTACCTGCATCCAAAACGGGCCAAGTGGGGACCCTTGGGAGTGGCGGCGTGATGTGGACGGGGCCAGCCAGGAGTGGGATTTGGGGGTTCTCCAAACTGCACAGAATCTTAGCACAGGGCTCTCCCGAACCCCTGCGAATCCCCGGCAGCCCACCCCTGGAAAGGCCTGATGACTTCAGCTTTCTTCTTACATTTAATATTAAATTTTATTTATCCTTCAATAAAAGTGTCTTAAATATACCGTTATAACTGAGGAGGTTCTAATAATAAAAAATAGAGTATCTAAGTAGCTAGGTTTTGTTGCTAGTACGAAGATTCTAAAGCTATTTCACTGTGAGCTCATTGTATTTTGCCGATTTAATTCCACTTTAAACATCTCAAATATTCAATGTACAGGTTGTCCCTGACCTTTAACAGTTCATTTAGTGACCATTCAAAGTTACAACTGTAGTGAAAAAAGTGACTTACGACCGTTTTTCACAGTTACGAACTTTGCAGCACCCCCAAGATCATGGGATCAAAATTCGGATGCTTGGCAATTGGTTCATACTTATGAACCTTGCTGTGTCCCAATCGTGTGATCCCTTTTTGTGAACTTCTGACAAGCAAAGTCAATGGAGAAGCCAGATTCACTTAACAACCAGGTTGCCAACTGCAGTGATTCACTTAACAACTGAGGCAAGAAAGGTCATAAAATGGAACAAAACATTTAATAAATGTCTCACTTAACAATAGAAATCTTAGCTCAATTATGGTCATAAGTTGAGGACTACCTGTATTTCAGAAGTTTTAATGGGTACGGGAGCAAGCAATTTATTAGAAACATCTTATTTTCCACTATCTTCACTTTCAGAATGATGTACTAAGAAAAACATAAATACGTGTAAAATATGAATGTCAGATAATCAGCAAATAATGTTAACATGCCTGGAGTTAATATTTACTATATAAATGAACAAGGACTCTAAGGGACATATTAATAAAATGTTTACCTGAGTTGAAAAAATGGTAATTTTATTGCTTGAGGCTTAGGAGGTTGCTTTGGTCAATCGGGGTATCTGATAAAAAAGAAGAAATTGTGGTAGATGTTTTCTTCAAAGAGAATTGTATCTAAGGAAATTGAAAGCATGATATGATTTTAATGAAGAAGATTCGGGCTGCCTGTGATTGGCTTAGATTAGAATATTACTTAACTAGAGTGAGCTAGATAGTTAAGAAGAAATCCTTTTATTTTTTCAAAATGGCTTAACAGCAGGTCTCTTGGTCTTACATAAAAATTCTGTGTGATGTCTCCTGAATTTTAGCACTGAAAAACAATGCAGCAAGCCACTCTATGAGCCTTAGTGAAAAAGCATGCTGTTGTTGTTTAATTCAAATAGGACATCTGCAGAAGATTTTGTCTCATGATCATCCTCCAGAATATTCGTTTGATTTTTATGCCGCATATATAAATATTCTTCTTGGAGTCTTCTATCCAGTCTGCAGGGACTTGAAGGAGCTCCAACATCTGGTGAGGGATCTCTTTGGTATTCTTCATAATAAAGATAAAATAACCTTTATTGTCACATTTTTCTGTGAACACACTGGCAAACATTAAAAAATAAAATTCTAATTCTTTCTCTCTCTCTCCCTCCCTCCCTCCCTCCCCCCTCTCCATATGCACATAGATATACATATGATATATATACATATGATTGATACATACACACACACACATATATTTCACAGGCAATTTAGAATACATAGTGAATCTTTAATTTCTCAACGATACTAAATAAACCTTTCACTCTCTATCTTACAGGCTGCACTTAATTTTTCTAAATATTGTGAACCTGTGGTCCAAGGAGAGGGTGAGTAGTTTACTTTCATATGAATGAATTCTGCCTTGTCATGGATACATATAGGCTGAGCAGCTCAGTAGCCTAGAGGTGAAGATGCTTACCTCCCACTTGGAAAGTTGAGAGTTCAATCCCAGGCAGTGGCAGATGTTTATCAGAACTCAAAGAGAAAATATCTGCTGGGAACTCCGCATAGGCATCAGGAAGGGCATCCAGCCAGTAAATGCTCAGCTCCATTCAATCGCCCTGACCCTGTCCTGATAAAAGGGATTGTAGGGTCATAAAAAAAATTGGAACACATATGTTAGTTCAATAGGAGACAAAAATTACACCAGAAATTACAAAGCACTAAGGTACGTGAAAAATATCTCAGGAGTAAGCAGCAGCAAACAATTTCCATATTTTGGGCAATAAAACTCCATGGAAAACTCCCTGTAGTCACCGACTGTCAAACTAGACTGAAATGATTTTTTTTTACCTACTTAACATATAGGAAGTAGAAAGCCTCTGGGAAATAGGCTCCTACCATTCTTATTCCAGATCTTAAATATGACCCTATACTATTAAAATGCAGGCATTTTGCCGCAAAGATTAGTATTACAGTCTTTGCTGAGCCTGGGAGATACATGTAGATCACTTGCTGCCCACCTGTGGAAAGCCATGAAAAGAATTTCCAAGTAAAATTGTAGATGCATTTTTTATTTATAGCTCATCTTTTTTGCTTTGAAAGTTCTGTGGTTTGAGATTAACTCAAACAGTGCGGTTTCAGTATCATATAGATTCAAAAGTTACTGTAAGCTTCCCCAGCTTGGCACTTGACTGATGTATTCTGACTGCAGATTCCAGAATTCTTAGCCTGAAAATAATTTAGCCATGTTGGCTAGATATTCTGGAACTTCTAAGTGAAGAATGCATGGAGTCAGAGAAAACTTGAATGAAGTTGGCAATGATTGTTATATAGATGGATGCTCTTTAGATATTGACCCTGATTAAATTGTCTTTCCATGGTTACAGCGAATGAACGCGACACACGCCGACTGTGGAAAAACATTGAATCCCATTTGAAGAAAGCTATGCAGACGGTTTATCTTCGAGAAATATCAAGGTAACGGCTTCTCTTCCTTCCCCTTATTATTTTTTTTACAGCAACCTTGAACTATCAAATATGAAAGGGTTTTATTTTCCAATTATGATGAGTGTCCCTATCTGTTTAAATTCTGCTTAATATGGGTCAGAGTTTTTTTTTTTTTACCGATGAAAAATATGCAGTTACTCAAATGATATGGAAGGCATGCAGTGTGGAAGGTTTCTTATATGTGTTCACTATTAAAAGCAGTTGCAGATAAGGGCAAAATGCTGAGAAAGAACTGTGAATTATATATAGAGTAACAGAGTTGGGAGGGACCTTGGAGGTCTTCTAGTCTAACCCACCATTCAAGCAGGAGACCCTATACCATTCCAAACACGGTTGTCCAATCTCTTCTTGAAAAACCTCCAGTCTTGGAGCACCCACAACTTCTGAAGGCAAGTCATTTCACCGGTTAATTGTTCTCATTGTTAGGAAATTGCTCCTTAGTTCTAGGCTGGATTTCTCCTTCATAAGTTCCTCTTGTCCTGCCCTCAAGTGATTTGGAAAACAGGTAACCTCATTGAGAAGCTGCCCATAAAGAGAAAATCACTGGTACCAATGGGCATTATCTATATTCTTTCTTATGAAAGGTAATATGATGCCAGGGTGAGACTGAAAATCTCCTCCAGTTCCACACCTCCAGTGTGATTCAGACCCTGTATATATAGAGAGAGAAATACTGCATTAATCTTATGTCCTATTATCTAATTTAACCCTCATATATATAATTGTAAGAGAAATAAAAGGCAAATATTCCTTTTAAATGAAGCTTGTTTTCTGTTGATTGCAAGTGTGTAAACAAACTGCCATCACAATTAAAAATGTGTGAAATGTATGTTATTGACGTCAGATAAAAGGGTCTCTGAGGAGAAATTCAGCCATGATAGCTGAAAAGGAACGAGAAGTGCTTCCTTTTTAAAACACGCTGTGCTAGCTCTCCAGCTTGACCTCTTAAGACAACTGAGAGCAAAACCTGATTGTTGATGGGTTTTTTGGGGAAGGTTGCAACTCTCCTGCCAGTTTGCATAAGAGTGTTTCAGTCAAGACATGATGTTTCTAATGTGAAATGTTTTTTTTTTTTAAAAAACAAACAAACGAGTAAGTCTATTTGTCTTTTTTGGAAAAGCACCTTTGGGGCTACATTTCTTAAGGTTTTTGGTTGTCTGCAGAAAAATGGGTAGCAAATATATTTTATGTCATTCCTCCGTTTATATCAGTAGTATTTCAACCTTTTAATTAACATCTGATATAAATGTATTTACAGTATGTTGAATCTATCTAGTAAGGAAGTATCACATGAAATGTTAAATAATAAACATTGATCTCAGTTTAGGTACCGAAATATACCAGAGTAACTGATAAATTTCATTTGGTCTTTTTTTTTCTTCGAAAGAAGGGAAAGCTTATTGATTCACGTCTAGTATTTATATAATTTGCACAATTACTTAGCAAAAACTGTTTTCTGATTCCCTGCTGAACGTGTATATTTTGAGGTAGCGGGAAGGCAGCTGTATGTTTGTATGAAATTTCCTGTATTGTACCTAGGACAATAGTATCACAGCTTCATGAAGGAACATTCTTACAAAATGTTTAAAATAATGCCTGGTTTTGTCTTTAGTTGTCAAACTGTCTATCCAGTGAAATTATCTTGTATTGTTCCTGCTGTAGATGTACTATTAAACAACTTCACTGCTTTACTCCTTTAATCCCAAAGAATCTCAAATGTATCCTCTTAAAAAGGAGGATAAAAAAACCCTTTGCTTTCAGCCACGACAAACACAGGGCTTTTAAATGGCTACCTTGTCTTTTTAGCTCCCAATGGGAACGATTACAGCAAGATAATGGAGAACCTGGACAAGTAAAAGGTATGTGTAGCAACAATAGTTTGGCTTGTGTAAATTATTGATGATGAGAGGAGCCTTAACAATTTAGAACAAATCAGCAAGCATTTATAAATATACCAGCAGCTTCAACCCCTTCCCCCAAACCAAAAACAAATTTTTAAACAATCTTAATCTGTGGGCAAGAACCTTTAAATTGATTTTTTTTTTTAACATGAGCTTTTAAGTTGTCAGATTCAATATTTCTTTGTTTTACCGTTTTTTCCCCCCACTAGGACTTTCAGCCCATGCTCATGTAGAACTGCCCTATTATTCCAAGTTTCTTCTTATAGCAGCTTATCTAGCCTCTTACAATCCTGCCCGGACAGATAAAAGATTCTTCGTTAAGGTAATTTAAGTTTCTAATTTTTGTCTTTAAAGTGTCGCAGATTCAAATTTTTTTTTTTAAATAATAGTTTCTATGGAAGTTTTTTTACACTGATAAAACATGAAAATATCTAAAGGAAAATGGAAAATGCAAAAAGCAATGCAGTTCAGACAAGAAAGAAAAAAAAGATAAAGAAGAAAGTTCGGATCTTCTTTGCAGAAGCTACAAACTTATAAGTAGTCCTCACTTAATGGCCATTTGTCGTCAGTGCTGAAAAAAGGGACATGACTGGTCTTTGCATTTATAACCATTGCAGCTTCTCTGCGGCCGTGTGATTGCAATTTGGTTACTTGGCAACTGTTGCAAATTTATAATGGTTGCAGTATCCTGGTCTTGTGATCAGCATTTGTGACCTTCCTAGCCAGCTTCCAACGAGCAAAATCAATGGGTTGGAAGCTCCAATCATGACTTCGAGTGTTTCGCTTAAATGACCACAATCTGAAAGTACTTTAAATAAAGCGATATTCCAAATTTAGCTGTCTCTTAGTCTGTTCCTAGCTCTCACATTTCAGACTTAATGGCCAGCCTTCGGCTATTTAAATCCTTGTAATTATTTCCTCCCTTTTTATATTAACCTTTCCAAGGAGTCTAAAATGCCCTCCCTGGGTGGTTTAGGGCACTCTTGACACTTGAAATATCTCTTATCTGCTTTAAATTTCTCAATTCCAGCGATCTGTGGAGAGTCTCAGTCATCCAGGTCATAGTGGTCTGGAAGGAGGAGGAGGAGACAATTTCTCTTCTCATCCAAGAAGCTTCATCGGTTCTAGCAGGATTGGGGAGGGATGTTACCAGAAGGATTAGTTCTGATAGGAAGGATCATATTTCTTTGCGGTCATCTGGACTTAGGCACTCTTCTTGGAAGCTCTTGAGGCCACTTGGGGCCCTCAGGGTCACCTGTATCAGAGTGCAAGTGGAATGTTCTTGGAATTGTTGAAAGGAATTGTAAAGAGGAGTAGATGGAATCATATCCCTCCCCTTCTGTTGAGACAGGACTATTCAATTTTGATGTAGATGGCCTCCTTGACCACTCTTTTCAAACCAGCTGTCCTCTCTGTCCACATTCTGGATAGAGGAGAGGATAGAGTCTGCCATCCAAAACCCCAGAAAAGTTCAAAGTAATTGAGGATGTAAGAGCAAGAGGTTAGGTTTATATTGATGAAATACCATATCAATGAAGGCCAGATAGTCATTTGGATTGAACTGCTTAAAAATAAATTGGATGGGAGAGACTTACCTCAGAATAACTTTTGACTAACCAACTGGATTGCCCATTGACTCAAATGGCACTCATATGATTGCAGGACTTATGGTAACAGATCACTTGCTAAGCAACCCAGATCACAATCATGGGGTAACCAGAACTCTTGGGAACCAATCCTAACCACCATTAGTTCAGCATCATCCTAACTTAGAAAGGTAGTTGACCGGAATGATTGTAGGTTGATAGTAGACATTCCAAGCTGGAAGCTCTATTGCTTTGCTATTGTTACGTAAATGGTTAATGAAGAAAATAAATAAAAAGAATTATAGTTGTAATATGCATGCAGAAATACCCTGATTCTCCACCATCTCCCAGGTGGTTGCCAGTTCTGTAAACGTCTTCCTAATCATGACTTTCTTTGTTTTACTTGCAGCATCATGGGAAAATTAGGAAGGTAAACTTTCAGAAGAAGCATGAAAAGGTATTTAGCTCTATGTTTCTGATCTATATTAAAATGTTGTTTCATATATATTCTAAATTGTTTAACGTACAGGTAGTCCTCAACTTACAACAGTTTAGTGACTGTTCAAAGTTACAACAGCACTGAAAAAAGCGACTTATGACCATTTTTCACACTTCTAACTGTTGCAACATCCGCATGGTCACATGATCAAAAAGGGGTGTGGCAACTGACTCACATTTATGACGGTCACAGTGTCCAAGGGGTCACGTGATTTCCCCTTTGGCAACCTTCTGACAACCAGACTCCCTTAACGACGGTGTTACCAGTTTAACAACCACTGTGATTCCCTTAACAAACATGGCAAGAAAATTTGCAGAAGGGGGCACTTGACAAATTTCCCACTTAGTGACATCAATTTTGGGCTCAGTAGGGGTCATAAGTTGAGGACTATCTGCTCATATGGGTTTGGGCAACTGGAGTAGTAAAGTGAACAAGATTAGTTCTGCAAGATTCCAAGCAAGTACAGTTAACAATTCTTTTTATGTTTTAAAAAACCACAACAGACCAGCAACCATCTTCTGGGGCCGAAGCCCTTCCCATTGGACAGATTGTTAGCCATCCTCTACAGCATTGTCGACAGCCGAATTCCTCCAACTGCAAATATATTTTCCCAGGTGAGTGAAACGATCGCATGATTCAAGCCTTGACACAAATTTCAGACCTCTCTTTCTTACGTACAAAATAATTACAAACTTGCTACTGCTGGTGTTACAATTACAGGTCTTCCCTGACTTAACAACAGTTGATTTAGTGACCGGCCGAAGTTACAGCTGCACTGAAAAAAGTGATTTATGACCATTTTTCACTCAGCCATTGGAGCTTTGGTAGCCAGATGCTCCCATGCTGCCACATTTTGAGCCTGGGAAAGTGGGAGGGTGGAAGTTCTTGGCGTATGTTTAGTTAGACAAAATAATATCCTTTTTGTAGTTCAAGGTCATGCTAGTGTGCGCATATGTGAGGGGAAGTATTAACTTGGGACGGATGATGATTGGGGCATGTGATATGATGATGGGTGTAGGGGGTTGGATTTGTAGTTTTGATTACTGCAAGGAAGCCCCGAATTTTCAGATTCAGGATTCCCCTAGTTACTATCCAAATAAAAAGAGAACTTTTGAGCAATCTCTGTCTCGGAGTTATTGGTTGGAGTGGTGGTTTGCTGGAACGCTGACAGTAGCATTCCCATAATTACATGATCAAAATTTGGATGCTTGGCAAGTGGTTCATGATGGTTGCAGGGTTATGTCATCCTCTTTTGCAACCTTCTGACAGAGTCAGATGGGGAAGGCAGATTCACTTAATGATTCACTTACAAACCATGGCCAAATTGACATAAGTGACTCAGGCAAGGCATTTGTGATTTTTCAATTAACAAGTGCATTGTTTTGACCCGGCTCCCAAACGCAACAAACCCTCTGTAGTTAACTAAATGTTTCCTTAATTAGGAGCTTGAGCAGCACTGGCAAAACGTCTCTCTCTCACACAGCAGGCTAACAAGTCTGGCAGGGAGATGAATAATTGTCTGCCGCATTTATTCATCTCCGCCCCCTGCCTTTTATCCCCAGAGCTAGGGTGGGGCTTCACTTGCAGTGGTGGCTCTTCCATCCCACAGACCAGTCCATAGATTCTCAGCTCTCTCCTCTCCTCTGCTTTCTGCACACCCGTGCATCAGGCACTGTACCCAGTTGTACCTCCTCTTCCTCATCAGCCACCTCCAGACCTGGGGGCTGTTGACTCTCCATCTAAGGGCTGACGGATGGCCCAGTCTCCGCTTCTGTCTCTCTCTCTCTGCCAACTCCATTCCCTCTTTCTCCTCGGAGCTCTCAGGTTGCCTTAATGCTGGCCTTGACTTCTACACTACCTCCTCCTCTGATTTGGCTGCTGGAGGGGCTGGCAGCCGACAGGCTACAACAGCATGTTACTGTTTTGCCTTCCAAATACACTTATTCTGTAAGGATTTGGGTTTTATCATGTGAATGTGCACTAGATGGCACTGTATCCTCATTAATAAAAACAGTCTCACAGCAATTTTATAAAAGCAAATAAAAATGGTAGCAAATAGAAGGGGGGAATAAAACCTAATACTGCTCGTGGGATATAAAAAAATACTCCTTGTTTAATCTCTCCCATAAAGGACAATTGAATACTGGACCTGCTTACTTGAACAACGAATATATGAATTCATATATTCAGGTATAATTTTCTGTATAGTAATGTGGCTTTACTTTGCTTTTATTTATAAAAAAACAACTTTTGAGAATAAATGAATTTGTTCTGTTCTTTTCAAATTTGTTCACACATTCTGCTTTCTCAATCAACTTTTTGTAAATGTGCCTTCTTTTAGTTGAACTTTGACGATCTGCCTAATCTGAGCATCAATCTAGAGTCTGAAAAAAGAGAATTATGTTAACAAGTGATGGAATTAAGTCAGTAATTATTTTAAGTCTGTTGGAAACAAGGAGTTTGACTTTGCGACAGAAAAAATAAAAAATAAAAAGCTAAGATCACAGTTCTCATATTATCAGAGCTAAAGAATAATTTAGTAACATGCAAGATTTATCAGAAACCATTTTGGGTATCTTTAAGCTGAAGAAGATAATCTTCCTTCAGTTTCTTTGTTTGATGATCAGCTAGAAATCACCAGTCTGTAATTCGATTTTTTTTTATTGTCTTCTTCCTGGGATTTTCTGATTGATGGAAGAACCCATGTATTTTATTTGGACAATAGGGAAATATAAAAGCTTGATGCTCAATAGGTGGACAAAGCTCAGAAACTTTCAAAGCTAAATCATAATTGTCTTTGTTGTGTTGGAATCACTGTAGAATAACAGAATATCAAAGTTGGAAGAGACCTTGGAGATCTTCTAGTCCAACCCCCTGCTCAAGCAGGAGATCCTAAACCGTTTTAGCCAAATAGTTGTCCAGTTCCTTCTAATAAGCCTCAAGTATTGGAGCACCCACAACTTCTGAAAGCAAGCTCTTCCACTGATTAATTGTTCTCACTGTCAGCAAATTTCTCCTTCGTTCTAGTTTACTTCTTTCTTGATTAGTTTCCATCCATTCCTTTGGAGAATAGAGAATAAAATAGAAATAGAATAGCAGAGTTGGAAGAGACCCTGGAGGTCTTCTAGTCCAACCCCCTGCGAGTTTGACCTTCTCTTCTTTGTTGCAACTCCTCAAATATCGTGTCACCCCTTGTCCTTCTTTTCATTAAAGTAGACATACACATTTCCTGAAACCATTCTTCATATTTTTTGGCCTCCAGTTCCCGAATATTCTTTGTTGCTCTTTTCTGCACTCTTTTTAGAGTCTCAACATCTTTTTTTATATCATGGTGACCAAACCCGATGCAATATTCCAAATGTAGTCAAAGCACTCTAAAGTGTTGTACAATTGTAGCTAATATTTCTTTGTCACAATACTATGTGGAACAACTTAATTTTTACCATGTTTCAGAATATACACCAGATGGCACTTTTATCAAAGAATTCTAGTCTGAAGCTTCTTTTAGACAGTTTCTTTAATGATCTGACTCTTATTAAAATCTTTTCAAAAGCCAACACTCCATTCAAGGATTTGAAATTGAGCATAATAAAAGTGTATATTTCAATGCATGTAATCGTCTCCCATGAGATTGTAGACAAAGAAAATGAAAACTAGGAGGACGAAGAGAGCAGCATGTATATTCACTACCTTGAGTTACTTAGAAAGTAATACAAGTGGGATTTTAAAAAGTCTAATAAATAAATAAAACCTGAGCTAGACCGTGTTTACCACTAAAAGGACCCAGAACTGGTTGAATAATTGGAAAAGAGAAGACCCAAAAGAGACATGATTGTTATGTTCATTATCTAGAATATTATTACCATGTAGAAGATGATTAGGACTTTGAATTTATATTAGAATATAGAACAAGGAGCAAATAGGTACACATTATCAGATTGTTCATTTTAATTGGACATCAAGAAAAAATTCCTAATAGTAAGACTTTAGGACTTTCTGGGTATTCTTCTGCTCTGGAAGTATTTGAGCAGAAGTTGGATAGTCATGGAATGGACTAGATCATGGGTGTCAAACTCGCCGCGTCAGGTTTATGTTGCGTAATGCATCGTGACGTTTTTTGCCTTGGTGGAGCTGGGGTGGGCGTGGCCTGTGTATGACGCATCCCAGCCACAGGCTACCAGAGTGACACTCCTGGACTAGTTCATCTTTAAAGTTCATTTCGTTCTATAATTCTTTACCATTCATGACATTTTTATGGGATTATCATAGAATTTCTCAGAAGCTAATTTCTATTGCACATCCTTCTATCTCTACAGAAATATATTGTTGTGGGCTATTATGCCCAATTGCCATCATTTGAGGCTTGGGGACATGGAATATTTCAGTCAATAAGGTGAATCTTCTTTGCATGCATTTGTGTTATTGTGTTTCTTTCATGTGTGCCCATGCTTTTACACACGCATGCACCCCACCCAATATTTAAATGCTCAGGTATAACACAGATTTGAGACACACCTGTCCTGATGGATGTCAGCTGCTCAGATGTGAACAACTACAGCAGTAGCCCTTGGAATTCAGTCTAGAAGCCTTATGTAGCCTGATTGATTCAGATTTTCAACTGGAAGAAACAGAACTGGTAAAAATGATTTTTTTTCTTATACTCAGGAAAAGCCCCCTCAATCCCACCCAAAAGATCAATTCCAACCCCCCTGCCATTCTTTTCTCTGTTTTAGAATACTTGACAAATCAGTGTGAGAGGAATTTCATACCCATTACAGGTAGTCTTTGACTTACCACCACAAGTGAGCCCAGAATCTCTGTTGCTAAGTAAGATGATTATTCAGTGAATGTTGCCTCCTTTTACGGCCTCTTCATTTCACAGTTGTTAAGGGAATCAACTTGGCTGTCAAGTTAGTAACACAGTTGTTAACTGAATCTGGCTTCCCCGTTGACTTTGCTTGTCAGAAAGTCGCAAAAGGGGATCACGGGATCCCCAGGACACTGCAACCGTCATAAATATGAATCAGTTGTCAAGCATCTGAATTTTGATCACATGACCATGGAGCTGCTACCACAGTGTGAAAAACCACCATAAGTCATTTTTTTCTGTGCTCGTAACTTTCAGTGGTCACTAAATGCTCTGCTGTAAGTTAAGGACTATCTGTATGAACTTCAGCTTTCTATTATTTTCTGTTGGGCAAAACAGACTATTGCTATAAGCAGTCCCTGTTCCTGATGGCCAAAAATTGACCTCGAGAACATATATTTTTGCTTTAGTAGTACATTCTAGTTTTTATGTTCCTTCAAACATCCCTGATTCTTTGAAATCAAATAAGAGTTAAAGTGGATAAGTATTTTCTGCCTCTGGTCCGTTTTAATTCGGAATATGGTATGGCACTTAAGACTTTACTCCTCAGTATGACTCTACAATAATAACTGTTTTTTACCTCTGCTATTATGTTGTACTTGAAAAGAGATTTTATAGAGGTAATATTTTCTTGTAACCAAGTTGCAGAGGAAAACTGTCCAGTGCACTGTACAACCTACCCCAAAAGTAAGTCCTAGCTTGATTTTTACACGTGCACCCAATATAAACCCTACCCCCAAAATAAGCACTAATTAAGATCTCACTCATTCCAGAGTGCACAGGTTAAAATTGAGCTAGGGTAGGGATGAGGGGGAGGAGTTGCCCTATTACTTACCTTTGGACAGTTGTAGCCAGGCCTCGCACACCCTGACACCTGCCTGGCCGGCCCATTTCTTCTGCAGCTGGCAAGGCTGGCAAGGCTTTCATGAAGGCCTCTGTAGCTTGATAACAAAGCTCCAGATCAATCCAGCGCTCTATTATTGGCTGCAGAGGCCTTCAGGAAAGCGTTGCTGGTCACAGAAGAAGTTCCTGAAGAAGGCCTCTGACAGCAAAAAGGAGGCTGGGAGTGACACATGCAAGTGAGGTTAGTCGGTGGATGATTTCCCCTGAAAATAAGACCTGGTGCCTTTTTTGGTGGCAAAAAATATATATAAGACAGCGTCTTATTTTCGGAAAAACACAGTAGCAACTATAGACCAGGTTTGAATTTGTTTTTGCTGTGTATTCTAAAAACACTTAATTGTTGCCCTGTTGGTGTTTATTAAATTGCAGCAGGGAATGGTAATAACAAAAAGGTAACTATATTTGGTAGAAAAGGTTGGTTTTCCTATCAATCAGAGGCCTTTCTTTCATGTTAAAATTTAATTAGCAATTTTACATGCTTTGTTAATTCTTCCAATCTTATAAAAAAGACAGTCTGACATTCAGTTTATATTTGTAAAGATTTAAAACTATTTTAATACACCATTCTAATAAGATAAGATAACCTTTATTGTCATTTACTGTGAACATGGAATCCTATATTTGTTATACATTTTGGCTACTAAAAATGCACATTAGAATTATTGTGAGCATCCTTGCCTGCAATATTTTATCGCTCTGATATTATTGCAAGCACATAAAGTTTACATTTCCCTTGAATAATATTTTGTTTATGGCTAGTGCTGCATAAAAGCATAAAGGAATTTAGGAGTCCCATTCTTGATTATTCTATTTGATCGGTAACTTTTTGCTATTTTGGCTGAATAAATGTCCTCTTATAAAGTAAATTTCATCTCCTAACTTTCAAGTATTAAATGTAAAAATGATTCATGTTCAGGTTTTTCTAATAAATTCTGCAATTCAGACCCCTTCTTGTCATATTTCAAGATTCTAAACCACTGAGAAGCAGTGTAACAATTTATATTCTCATTGTTGGGCAGTAAATGATTTTACCTCATTTTTCTGCAAGCTAATGAAACTTCCTTTCTAGTAGCATATGTACGTACGTATATCTGATTTTAGATGGAATTGGTTGATACTAAATGCATTTCCCAAACTTATTTATTTCTGTATGTCTTGATTTACTCTGCATTGAAATTTTGATCTTTATAAACCAATGTTTTTCTCCTACTTTGTAGGTAGATGCTTTAGATGGTCTTACCTTTTGCAGTCTTTCTAACATGAATGTTAAATGCGCTAAACTTTAATTTCTCAGCACGGAAATAAAGCAGTGTGTTATGACAGTCTTTCCTCCTATTTTTAACGGAGCTTAGTTTTTAGTTTTGTTAAAGATCCTTGAATGATACCTCTACCAAATTTTAAGGCTCAAATCCATATCAGCACACTTAAGAGTTTCATATGTTTCCATAGTTAAAATTGTGAGTGACAGAGCGAGGCTTGTTCATTTTTGAGAATTCTGTTAGCAGTTGGTAGCTTTTAGATATCTACTAATGAAGTAGTTATTAATCGAAGTAATTGCTGGGAAGAGGAAACAGCTGTTATGATTATGTTGATGACTAGGAGGTTCAGCACATGTTTATACTTGAAACGAAGTTTCCACTCAAATAATTTCTGTGTAAATTGGGCACTGAGGATAACTTGAATGCATGAGATGCATAAAAGGAGACTTAAGGGCAGATCATCCTGTATTTAACAGAATAACAGAGTTGGAAGGAGACCCTATCTCCGTGATTGCGAATCTATGGCACGCTTGCCACAGGTGGCGCAAAGACCCATTTGTGTGGGCATTCAAGCCCCAGGCAAACTTACCTCACTGTACATGTGTGCGCCTCCCAGCTGATTTTCGGGCCTTTTTTGGTCTGCCAGAGGTGAAAATACCGCAAGTGACGAAACAGGTCCATTTTTCAGCCTGCAAAGACTGCAGAGGCTTCCCTCAAGCCTCTGGCAGGCTGAAAAAGGCCTCAAATGGGCTGAAAATTAGCTGGGAGGCGCAGTGCACATAAGGGGGCAGGGGAGCTGCCTGCATTGCCTTCTGGGTGCTGGCACACAAGTGTGTGTGCAGTTTTTGGCACAGGAGCCCAAAAAGGTTAGTCACCCCTGCCCTATACTATTTCAGACAAGTAGTTGTCCAATCTCTTGTTAAAACCTCCAGTGATGGAGCACCTACAACTTTTGGTGGCAAACCATTCCATTGGTTAATTGTTTTTATGGCCAGGAAATTTATCTCTGTTTCTAAGTTGCTTCTCTCCTTGATTAGTTTCCATCCGTCTCTTCTTGTCCTGCCTTCAGGTGCTTTGGAGAATAGCTTGACCCCCTCTTCTTTGTGGCAGCCCCTCAAATATTGGAAGACTGCTGTCATGTCAGACTGTTGAAAATGAACAAATAATCAGGAAGTGAAAATGGCTACAGAGGTTGTAGAAAAAAAACAACAGCATGAATTAGCCATGTTTTAGACTGGCTGCCTCATTCATTCATTCATTCATTCATTCATTCATTCGATTCCGTTTCAATAGCCACCTGTCTCAGTCAATGACTCTGGGCAGTTTACAATTCAAAATAATTTTGAGCCTTTATTTCCCCTTCTGTTCCCATTTTTAACTCTAATTCTAACCCTAATCTTAGTTAATGCAGGTATATCTTCCCTTTATCCTCCACTTGCCTTGTGTTTGCTTTGCCTATTTTTTTTTTTTTTTGCTATATTTGCTTTTTTTAAAATGTAGGTTGATATTTTTGTGCGCATGAAAATTATTGTGTGCTTTAATTACCCATCCACTTCTTCATGCAAATAGAAAGTTAATTAATTATGTAAATGGGACACCTATTTTTATAGGCAATTGAAGTAATGATTAATTAAAATAATATGCAATTAAAATTTGTCCTGATACAGCATTTTTGGGAGAGCGTGAGCTTTGGCAGACTGCTCATACATGTAGACACATATATACATGTGTCACATCGCAAGCATTTATTGGGGGGGGTGGCGGCAGGGATTTTCTTTTTAGGATGGATGAAAATTAAGACAGTGGGATTTTGCACAACAATTTTCTTTGCCCGTCATTATGTATGTGTGTGTGTGGGTACTCTACCTTCTTTAGGAAGAGTAATTTTATACTTAGTAGCATTATCCTTTTGAGTAAATTAACCCAGGTTAGAGATAGCTTAGCCCACCTTATTCTAAACCAGGATGCAGCCTGATTTGGTCTGAAAATAGACCTCTAAATTAGACACTGACAGGTAGTCCTTGACTTATAACAGTTTGTTTAGTGACCACTCAGTTGCAACAGCATTGGAAAAAAAGTGACTTATGACAGATGTTTTTCACATTTGTGATTGTTGCAACATCCCCATGGTTATGCAATCAAAATTCAGATGCTTGACAACTGATTCATATTTATGACGGTTGCAGTGTCCTGGGGTGACATGATCCCCTTTTGCGACTTTCTGACAAGCAAAGTCAATGGGGAAGACAGATTCCCTTAATGACCATGTTACTAACTTAACAACTGTGGTCATTCACTAAACTGTGGCAAGAAAAGTTGTAAAATGGGGTGAAACTTACTTAACAACTGTCTCACTTAACAAGAGTAATTTTGGGCTCAATTGTGATTGCAAGTCAAGGACTACCTGTATTTAGTATGAAAATCTGTAGATCAGTCTTTTATAATTTAGGATTCTCCAAATGTTTTTTGGGAGAAATCAAGATCATGTGAAATGTTAATATCACTTTATAATGCTTTGGCCACACTTGGAAAACTGCATTCAGTTTTGGTCGTCACAGTGTAAAAAAGATGTTGAGACTTGGAAAGAGTGCAGAGAAGAGCAACAAAGAGGATTAGTGGACTGGAGGCTAAAACAGGATCTGGGTATGTCTAGTTTGATCAAAAGAAGGATTAGGGGAGATGTGATAACAGTCTTCCAATATCTCAGGGGCTTCCCAAAAGAAGAGGGAGTCAAGCTATTCTCCAAAGCATCTGAGGGCAGGAGAAGAAGCAACAGATGGAAACTAATCCAGGAGAGAAACAACCTAGAACTAAGAAGAATTTTCCTGACAGAACAATTAGGGTTTCCTGCTTAAGCAGGGGTTGGACTAGAAGACCTTCAAGGTCCCTTCCAACTCTGTTATTCTATTCCAGGGGTAGGGAAACTTGGCTCTTTTATCACTTATGGACTTCAACTCCCAGAATTCCTGAGTGAGCCATAAAAGGTTCCCCATCCCGGGTCTACTGTTTTTTCAGTTGTGGGGGAAATCAATTTTTGACTTGAATGGGACCTTTTATGGCTCACTCAGGAATTCTGGGATTTTAAGTCCATAAGTGATAAAATAATCAAGTGTCCCTACCCCTGTTCTATTCTAGTCTATTTCTGTCATATGAGACCATAGTTCTGTCATTTCTAGCCAATTTGGCTACTCTGGTCCTAAAAATAGAAAGATGGAAAAATCCTACATTAATAGATTTGCATACCACAAAATATAGATTTCTGTTTTTCAAGTCTTGGTAAATTTATCTTTTTGATTATGTATTGTGGGAATAACCTGACTTGTTAATATTATTTACAACTAATTTATCAATACAGCTAATAGGAAAGTTGCTTGTCTCTGGAATGGAATATCTCAACACATCTTATTAAGGCTATAATAAGCGTTGTTTTTCATAGTTACTATAAATTATTTTCCAAATGGATTTCAATACCATTTCTCTTTATACACAATAAGTGTGATCTGCACCAGGAATGCTTGAACTTTGTAGTTTCTATGATTTCAGTGAGGTTTGTGCAATGAATCAATCCTACATTGCGCAAAATGTTGCTATGGTTTTAATAGAGAAGTAGGCAAGTCCTTGAATCGTTTTCAGAAAACTGTTAAGAGAATTTTTTACATGTTGGATATTTAAAAAAAATAAAATAAAACTTTTAAGGTGACAACAGCATTACAACAGTCAACAGCTGTCATAAATTAAAAACGAATCAATTAAAAGCGGAACAAATTTTCTTCTTTTTCTGACAAAAACATATTTCATGGAAATCATGTTCTTGATAAGTCGCTTATAAAAATCTGCTCTTGACAGAATGCATTTGCACCAATTTGTTCAAGCTTAAGTGTGCCATATATGTCAGGGGAGATTATAAAAAAAGGCATGATGAAAGGAAGTTTTAAAAGCCCCTAATTTTCTCTTTATTTCTTAAAACTTTTCACTTGTGACAAATATGGCAAGAACATTCGAGTTAGAAGTGGGAACAGTGCAGAAAACACAGCATGGTGGCTTTGGTTAGCACTTCAGTATGAAATATGGCACTTTGAAAGAACCTGCTGTTGCACTAAAGAAAATGAGCAGGCTGTACTTTTTATAGCAAATTACTGATAAAGTAGCATCAAGGCTTGTTATTAGTGTGAACAAAAAGAAGAAAAGAGAAAAAAAACCTGCCATATTTTCCTCATATAAAGCTTTTTAAAAGTGTAAAGGTGATAAGCAATCTCTATTAAATCACATTTCATTTTAATTGATTTCAAACATATTTCCTTCTAGTGATGCAAGTTGGTTTTTCCTCATTTAATAATATGGGCATTTGTGAATATTGCTTTTTTTAAATAACTTTTTTGCTGAACAAGACAAAAGTCTGTTTTATATGGGTTTATATCCAGCCAGATTCTGAAAAATTCCTGGTCTGTACTGTAGTTTTTAAGATCTGTAGGTGAAATGTTTCATCTGCCCAATAATGGTAGAATGGTAAAAATAGAAATATAGATTGTCAAATAGAAGCTGATAATTAAATTTAGGTGAATTTCTGTTTTAATTCTGTGGAAACATAGTGCAAAAGTTTGCAAATGTTCTCTTCAGAGTTCAGAAAAGTTGCTTCCTCATTAAAGCACTCTTGGAATGGGTGGAATAGTCAGAGTAATCCATTTCAAGTTTGAGATCTTTCAAATTCAAAAGGTGTACTGCACAGCCCAAGTGGAATTGTTCAAATGAAAGTCAGTGCTTGTAGTATGTGGTATTATTTCAGGTTGGATATTTTGCCTTTAAACTGAATCTGTTCATGCAACTTTATGAGAGAAAATTAGTACAGGCAGTCCTTGAATTAGAATACAAATAAATATAAGAAATTAAAGGAAGGAAAAAAGAAAGGGGAAAAATATGAGGCACAAAGGAAGAAGTAAAAAGGCGTTGACTTCTGATTCTTTTTAGCACAGTACAAGATAACAACCTTACAACCTCAACTTTTTATTTTTACACATTAATACATAAACAACATTACACATTAATATATAACAACAAATCTATCTAATCGGCAAAACCAAAGTCAAAGTTTCATTTTTTCTTCTATCACAAGCACAAAATCCAGAAGTGATATCCAAATAAATTGAATAAAACAATCAATTTAATCATCACTACTTTTATCTTCCTTTCTGTTGAAATAATAAATATTGCATGTTACTATGGAGGTGGATGAAATTTAAAACACAAACCATGGCGTTCCGGCTGTACTTTTGCAAATGCAAATGGTGGCTTGGATGCTTAAGTAAGCATTATTAAGAAGAATGGGTAAAACTTGGAGATACGCAGCTGTGATTCGTAATTTTAGAATTCTTTACAGATACACTCACTTTATTGTGTTGCAAAATGCCTTAAGCTTAACTTGGCACAGTTATAAATACATGTTAAAACATATTTTTTAAAAAATATGTAAAATAGGCTTTGACAATGATCAGAAAAGTGTTATTAATGCTTTAAATTTTGTGTGGAGTACGGATACATAGAAGCATCAGTTCTTGGTTATTAAAGAGAAGCAAGCAGGCAAAAATAATTGCATTTTGCTGTTTATCACATTAGCACTCTCTTTTGAGAGATGTTGAGGCCACTTGGAGATTTATCCATGCCCTCAGGATCTCCTGAGTCAGAATGTTAATGGCCAGATGACTGCAATGAATATAGTTTCTTCCATTCCCCGCCATTCGATCGGAACTGAAGAAGCTTCTTGGATGAGAAGTGAAACATCTTTGAGGAAAAACAAAGGAAATCCAGTTCCCTTTTGGAAAGTTCAGTTCCCTTTGTTTGATAGAACCTTTCCTAAATGAGACTGCAGTAACTTGTAGCCTGTGCAGTGCCCCTTTCTATTTCTCAGTCACATTGTTCGCCTAGCAACCATTTTTCTGGAATCATTTACAGTTGCTAAATGAGGACTATCCATAGTCTTTTCCCTTTTAAACCAGCCAGCTGTCCCATTACAGTGTCGAGGTGCATAAAATCTGCAATACTTTTTCCTCAAATGAATTCAGGCAACTGCTTGTAAATGTGACCAGAGATGTATTCAGAGAGTGTTGGGAAGTACGAACACAGCTCTTATCCTTCCATTTCCATCCAACTTTGACCACTTCTGTTTTTCTCTTAAGCATTCATTTTCTCCATTAGAACTATTTCCTAAGTGCCTTTCTATCATCTCTGGTTCTGGCTTCTGCATTCTCTCCAAATTTATAACAAGGCAGAACAGGGAAGACCTCAGTGTGTCCCAGTGTGCCATCTGTTTTTTTGTAGATTAGTACATCTAGGAATGGTAGTTGTTTGTTTGTTTCTGTTTCCATGGTGAACCAAAGACAAAATTGACCTGGAAAACCAAGGCATATACGAAGTCCCCTGTGCATCATGCCCGGCCACATACATTGGACAGACCAATAGAAGAATAAGCACCCGCCTGGATGAACACAAAAATGCAGTCAAAAAGCTGGAACACACTTCCTCACTAGTCCAACACATGGAAGCCACAGGTCATAGCATCAACTTCAATGGCACCAAAACCCTAGCCACTATAGAAAATTCCAGCCACAGAATCATCAGAGAAGCCATAGAGATTGAAAAAAGACCAGAAAGCATGAACAGAAGAGATGATTCCACCAGGCTGTCAATCATTTGGAAGCCTGCACTCACAAACAAAAAAATCTCCACACTACAAGCCAGACAAACACCTGGGCACAAACAGATCCCCCCTGATACCTCCAGCTCACACATACCCCAACCAGGCACCCAGATGAAACCCAGCTTCCTAAATAATGATAGCCGTCCATTTACCCGAAGCCAAGCTGCACTAAAGGCCTCCAATAAAGTAACACAATGTTGCCAGCCAATCAAGATACAAAAAGACCCCCCCAAAAAAAAAAAACAGACAGAAGATATTAGAAGCAGAACACAGCAAACTCTAAGACCAATAAACACAGACCAAGACTCCCAACCAATCAGGATGAAGAAAAAACCATTCTGGCACAGCAATAGTCTGCCCCAAATTTAAATCTGAACCCACTGTAAAAGTCTGACTCACAGACGAACACTGTACAGAAGCCTGATGATGGCAGATGAGATTCTGCTGAAACGTTGCTACAACTTTAAAAGCACCACTACTATGACGTGGGAAAATACCCGAACAAAGCTGAATGCCATACATGTAAGTACTTGCGAAAACTTAAGAAAACAAATATCAAACCTCTACGGGGAGGGAACAAACAGCCAGATCAAAACCTACGAGAAACTGGAAATTAAAAGAGCAGGAATACTATGTGACCTCCAATTCCTACGCAGCTGCAGAGACAACAATACTTCACCAACCTGCTTCAAATTAACATTTCATCAAAGCATAGCAGCCACTAAACGTATCCTGAAAAGAACTGAAATGGCTCTACTAAGGAACGAGCTCCACAGTAAGCAATTCCAATTAGATCAGTTAAACAAAGATTTGCTAGCACTACACCTGGAATTGAGCAGCAAAATCCACCCTCTACTTTGGGACAAGATAAAACAACTTACAACTTGGAGAGCTGAATCTGCAAGCACTTACAAACAGGAAAAGCTCTTGAAAAAATTAAAGAAATTAGAACATGACAAGAAAACCCCCAACAACTCACAACAACCCCTGAAACAATTAGTGTACAATGTTTGCAACAGAGAACTCACCAAAACAGAAACAGAAGTCCTAACCAAAGGATTCAATTATGCTATAGCACCCCCAAAAATCCCCATAGAATCCATCATATGTGCAGTAGAATCCAGCCTAACTAAATTAAATACAGATGAAGCTGATAAAATAAGACACCAAGTTACCAACATCCTATGCACAAGCAAACCACCCAAAAGCAACTTGCAGCAAAATGAAATTAAAGCGCTACAAACCCTGAAAAGAGATAGCAGCATAATCATCCTCCCAGCAGATAAAGGGAATGCCACTGTAATAATGGACAGAAAAGACTATGAAACAAAATTGACAGACCTACTCCAAGACTCCACATACAAACCCATAAACACAGACCCAACCACACATCTGGAAAAATTAACCAAGAAGAAAATTATAACCAGCCACATAAGCAAAGAGATCCAACACAAGATCATACCCAGAGAGAAATCTTCCAGATGCCCCAAACTATACGGCCTCCCAAAAATACACAAAGAAGGTATACCTCTCAGACCCATAGTCAGCTCCAGAGGAGCACCACTACAAAACCTAGCTAAACACCTAGCAAAAGAGCTACAGCCCCATGCTGAAACAGCAGCTTCTCATGTACAAAACTCATACCACTTCTTGGAAATGATCAAAGATCTACATGTGGAGCAAGAAGATCTGCTTGTAAGTTTTGACGTGGTTTCACTATTCACTCAAGTCCCAATAAAAGAGACCCTCGAAATCATCAAAAATAAATACCAACCAGCTAACACCTCATGGAACTAACAGAACACTGCTTAACCAACACATATTTCATATACAAAGGACAAAGATACAAACAAATTGAAGGAGCCCCCATGGGATCACCACTGTCACCTGTCATTGCAAACCTGTTCATGGAAGAATTCGAATCCAGAGTCCTGGCCAATGCCATCCTCAAATCCAAACTATGGTTAAGATACATCGATGACACATTCGTGATTTGGCCCCATGGACAAGAAAACCTAAACAATTTCCTAACACATCAAAACAGCGCATACCCCAAAATCAAGTTCACCATGGAAACAGAAACAAACAAACAACTACCATTCCTAGATGTACTAATCTACAAAAAAACAGATGGCACACTAGGACACACCATATACCAGAAGAAAACACACACCAACTGCTACCTCAACGCCCAATCCCACCACCACCCAGCACAGATAAACTCCGTGGCTAAAACACTAATTACTAGAACCAAACGCCTGGCAGACAAGACACACATTAAGACTGAATTATGCACCCTGACTAAAATATTGACAGCCAACGGCTTCCACAAAAGCAAAATCACCAACTTGATCCACAAAAACACACTGAGACATAATAGAGACCCAGAAGATGAACAGACCCATGGAACAGCTGTCCTGCCCTACATTAGAGGCACTACAGACAAAATTAGTAAGATACGATACAGACACCACATCAAGACTGCCTTCAAAACAGAGAGAAAAATAGCAGCCATCCTCAGAAACCCCAAAGACAAAATTGACCTGGAAAACCAAGGCATATACGAAGTCCCCTGTGCATCATGCCCGGCCACATACATTGGACAGACCAACAGAAGAATAAGCACCTGCCTGGATGAACACAAAAATGCAGTCAAAAAGCTGGAACACACTTCCTCACTAGTCCAACACATGGAAGCCACAGGTCATAGCATCAACTTCAATGGCACCAAAACCCTAGCCACTATAGAAAATCCCAGCCACAGAATCATCAGAGAAGCTATAGAGATTGAAAAAAGACCAGAAAGCATGAACAGAAGAGATGATTCCACCAGGCTGTCAATCATTTGGAAGCCTGCACTCACAAACAAAAAAATCTCCACACTACAAGCCAGACAAACACCTGGGCACAAACAGATCCCCCCTGATACCTCCAGCTCACACATACCCCAACCAGGCACCCAGATGAAACCCAGCTTCCTAAATAATGATAGCCGTCCATTTACCCGAAGCCAAGCTGCACTAAAGGCCTCCAATAAAGTAACACAATGTTGCCAGCCAATCAAGACACAAAAAGAGCCCCCCCCCAAAAAAAACCAGACAGAAGATATTAGAAGCAGAACACAGCAAACTCCAAGACCAATAAACACAGACCAAGACTCCCAACCAATCAGAAGAAAAAACCATTCTGGCACAGCAATAGTCTGCCCCAAATTTAAATCTGAACCCACTGTAAAAGTCTGACTCACAGACGAACACTATACAGAAGCCTGATGATGGCAGATGAGATTCTGCTGAAACGTTGCTACAACTTTAAAAGCACCACTACTATGACGTGGGAAAATACCCGAACAAGCTGAATGCCATACATGTAAGTACCTGCGAAAACTTAAGAAAACAAATATATATATATATATGTGGATCTTTGGTTATTCGGGTTTTCTCCCGCGTAAGATTGGAAGTATCTCGGCAACGTTTCGATGAAGTCTCATTCATCATCTTCAGGCTTGGTCTTCAGCTCTGTGCTTCTCAGAGTGATGTGAGCTTGCAGCTGCTTCTTCCTTTTAACTGCTAATGGGGATATGACTTGATTGGGTGGGGGCTTGGCTGTGTTCTGATTGGGTGGGGGTGTGTTCTCATTGGTTGGGGGTTTGGCTCTGTTCTCATTGGTTGGGGGGTTGGCTGTGTTCTGATTGGCTGGAGGCGTTTTCTGTTCAGGTGGGGGCTTGGTTGTGCTCAGGTTAGTCTTAGTTGCTGGGGGATTTGAGCTGGTGAGCTGTGATCTTGCTGTTTGGCTTCGAGTTCGTGGTCGTGCTGCATCTTCATGGTGGGGGTCAGTTCGCTTCATGTATGGCTCAGAGGGGTTTGAAGTGGGTAGTGAGGCAACTGCAGTGTGGCTTCTGGTCCGTAGTCGTGTCTCATCTTCTGTGTGGGTGTGAGTCTGCTTTCTACATGGAAGTGTGGTGGTGGCATCTTGTGTGGCTCTCACGGGTGTGGGTCTGGTGTCATTCTTCATGTTAGGTACTCGTCTGTTCATGAGGGCGGGTTTCCAAATGGCTGGTAGGCGGGAGGTATCATCTCGTTTATTCATGCTGTGTAGGTGTTTTTCTATCTATGGTTCTCTGATTATTCTGCTGCTGAAGTGTTCGGTTTTGGTGATAGTTCTGGTATTTTTAAAGTCAGTCTCATGTCCTGTGGCTTTGAGGTGTTGGACCAGGGAAGAGGTCGGTTCTTCCATTTTGATTGAGTTCTTATGTTCTTCAATGCGTGCACTTATTCTTCTGTTAGTTTTTCCAATGTATGTGGTGGGGCAGGCAATGCAAGGGATTTCGTATACTCCTTGATTTTCGAGTTAGAAAATATATTATATAATATATATAATATATTTTGAATATATATATATATATATATATTATATTATATTATATTATATTATATTATATTATATTATATTATATTATATTATATTATATTATATTATATTATATTATATTATATTATATTATATTATATTATATTATATTATATTATATATCATATATCATATATCATATCATATCATATTATATTATATATAAGAAAAAGTAACACCACGGATGCTCCTGCTACTACTTTCCACGCTTTCTAAACGCGAGTCCCAGGAGAGACAAACAGCAAACTGCGCTCAGGGGCATCCAAGCCCACCTAAAGCTAGGCCGCTGCTGGTGGAGCCTTGCCCTGTCTTGGTGCCCCGTTTCCTGGTTCGGCGGTCCTGCTCGGACGGCACTTTAAAAGCCCTCCTCCTCACATACACGCCTGACGAGCCGCTCATCACAACGACGGCTCCCAGCACCCGAGCAACTTCCCAGCAACTTGCGGCTTCCTTTTTCCTCGCGGGCGCTCACGCCTGGCCCCAAGCTGCGCGGCGGAGGGAAAACCCGGAGCACCACTGGGTCGCCTCCTCCAAGCAGCCCGCCCATCCGCCGGGTGGAACCCTTCCCGCTCCTCAGCGGGAAGACGCTCCCGCCTGCAAACTTTGCCTTTGCAAAGTTTAAGCCTGGAAGCCCTGAAAACCCGAGCAACTTCCCAGCAACTTTCAGCTTCCTTTTAACTCACGGGCGCTCATGTCTGGCCCCGAGCCATGCAGCAGAAGGGAAGCCCAGAGTGCTGCCGGGTCGCCTCCTCCAAGCAGCCCGCCCACCTGCCGGGCTTCCCCTCCGCCACCCGCCGGGCTTCCCTGCCGCCTAGCTTTAGGTGGCTCCAAGCAGCCCGCCCGCTTGCCGGGCAGGACCCTTCCTGCTCCTCGGCGGGAAGATGCTCCCGCCTGCAAACTTTGCCTTTGCAAAGTTTAAGCCTGGAAGCCCCGGAAAAAAAAGGGGGATCGGCGGGGACTCACCTTCAGAGAGGTCACATTCAAAGGTGATTTCGAACTCCCAGCCAAGGCCTTTGCAAAGTTCTTCTTTTCTTTCCTACCCCGAGAGCGCTCCGCACTGTTTTGCAGCTTTGGGGGCCACACGACACAGGGCAATATGCCATGCCCAGCGATTTTTTTTCAGGGCCGGGCCAGATTGGACAGACCAACGGGCCAGATGTGGCTCGCGGGCCGTAGTTTGCCCACCCCTGCGATAGACCAACCAGCCTTATGAAGGTGTGGCAGAGCCCTAATTGTCCATTGGTCATTGTTTCCCATTAGCTTATGGCACTCTATAAAGACCTAGTGATAGAGGGATCTGGGATAATTTAGCGCAGCCAACCCACCATGGCCAACTCACCACAGCCAACTCACCATGGCCAACCCGCCATATCCAACTAACCATGGCCCACCCTCCATGGCCAACTCACCATGGTCAACTCACTGTAGCCAACCCGACATGGCCAACTTGCTGTGGCCAACTTATCATTGCCAACTCGCCACAAGATAGCTCAGTGTGGGACAACTTAACATGACATAACTACTCTAAATCCATTCATCTCTTAATAGTATTGGTAATATTGGTAATATTAATATCATTGTTAATATGATAGTTATCTCACATTGAGTTGTCCCATGGCGAGTTGGCCGTGCCGTGTTGGCCATGGTGAATTGTGACATTCCGGCAATAGAGTCAGGAGGAAATGACATACTGTAATTGTAACAACTAATGTATTCACAAATCGGAACACAGTTCAACCATGAGTTAGCGTAAACATGCTACAGTGGAGGAATTAGCAATGGGCACAGCAATTTTTATGGTGCTACTGTTTTTAACAGCTTAAAAAGAGATGGATAACACTCAATAATGAGGAAAGGACAGGTATTGAGAACACATCCACATGATAACTTTTTTTTATAATTTTTCATGAACTTTTAAAAATTTGCTTTTAGTTAGACAAACTTCTATATTTTTGCCCATTTTGATCATTTAGTTGATTGCATTATTTATAAACATCATTTCACAGAGTGTTACTCTGGTTAGTTTTCTCTGTTCCTGTTTTTTTTTTAGACTTGTAATCGTCTAGCTGTTCATCTACTTTTGATAGAGATTTGAGCATAATGATCTTCCCAAGAAGACATGCCTACATTTTTATACGAAGCAAATCCAGCTGAAACTTGTTACTTCTCCCCATTTAAAAAAAATGGTTGTACACAAGTTCCTATTGTTTGAAGATAAATAATTGCCATGTAGACAAGAACAAAGACCATAATAGCACATCTGCTTTATCTGTTAGTAGAGCAAAGATTTATTAAGTGGTAATGGTGCAAACTTTTCTTAATAGCTGTTCTGTACAAAGCAAGCTGGGAGAGAAAAAAATATAATTGAAATGCCAGTTGTGGAGGAAGAGGGTTTTCCAAAGCTGCACTTAGGGATATGGATGCCTATTTTATTTTGCAGTCAGCTGGCACTAAAAAACAAATCTAAATGAAATAAAATATAAATATTTGATTTCTAAAAGGAAATGCAATCTTATTCCTTGAATTCCTTAAGTCACTTGGTTGAGTTGGGCAACTCTATAAGTCAATAAAATAGGAAGGGAAGGAATGAAGGGAGGGTGGGTGGGAGGAAATGGGGAAGGAAGGAAGGAAATAGAGAAGGGAGGAAATGGTGCAGGAAGAAAATGGGGAAGGGAAGGAGGAAGGAAGGAAGGAAAGCTTTCTATATCGAAAAGCATGAGGGAATGGGGATTTCTAAAACAAAAACACGATGGCTCATAAATTTTATTTATTTACATTCCATTGCAATTCTGTAACACTCTCTCTTACCTGAGATGTGGAAAATTAAAATCTGTAGGATTTAAATCAGCAATAAACTAAATCATAAAATTAAAAGACCATGTAGTCTAACAATAAAAATAATCTAAAAGCAAAAAAAGTAAAAAGATGTCACAGTGAATAAATATCACTACAATGTTCTCTATCTCATTTTAACTACTGTTGGAAAGCCTCTGAGAAGTAGGATTTTCTAATGTCATCTCCCCTTAACCCCCATAAATGTGGAAGCTTGACAAAGTTTATCGCTTGGATCAGTACAGGTGAAAGAAGGTTGTCCTGCAGATATCCAGGTGCCACATGCTCTCAATGTTGGATACCACTTAATATCAGGCTGCTGCATTCTGGCTTAGTCGTAATTTCCATGTATCCTTTAAATAGTCATGTATAAAGTACATTGGAGTGGTTTTATTTGTAGACAGGTCCATGATGCTTTTCATGTGGGCCCTTTAGAACATATATATGCCATTTTGCTTTAGCTATGTTTGTCTTCATTATTTGATAGCTTTATATATTTGAAGAAAGATCCTCTGAATCACTCTGGTCTTATTCATAAAACATCAATATAAAATTAATAATGCTTCATTTTAATTTTTAATCTTCAAATTACAGTATTAATTCCTGCGACTTTTAATCTGCATGCTGATGCTTAATTTGCAGGATGGATATCAGGCAAGACGCTGGGGCAGTAATAAATCTTGAAAATGTTTATTAAGTAATTGCCCTTGAATATACTTATAACATCAGAAGAATATGACCCAAACATTTAAATGATCTCAAGAGGCAGAAAAATGTTCTGTGACTCAATTCCTGATGAAGCCAGGAAAAAGGGCAAATCTTATAGCCCCTTTTCCCTACTTCCTTACCCTTTGAAATGCTGACTCCAGGTCTGGCACAATTAGCAAGAAGGAAAATAATGTTTGCATTTATACTCCTTCAAGAGAAAGGGATTATAAGAGAGTAAGCAGGTGGACAAAATTTTTCACTTGTTTTGCTGCGTAGCATTGCAATATGTTGTTAGGTCAAAATGCCTCCATCTTCTATTTTGTTCATCAATGGCAACTCTAGTAAACTCCCTAGAACAGGGGTAGGCAATTAATTTCTGTTGGGGGCCACATGGAAAATCAGATCTGCGTTCGAGGGCCGAACCAATTTTATAAAAGGCCATTATAAAGGGCCCGTTATAAAATGCAGCAAATTATATATAAGAATATATATATAATTATATATAAGAATATATATATATTCACAGGTTTTCTCCTGGGTAAGATTGGAAGTATCTAGGCAACGTTTCGATGAAGTCTCATTCATCATCTTCAGGCTTGGTCTTCAGCTCTGTGCTTCTCAGAGTGATGTGAGCTTGCAGCTGCTTCTTCCTTTTAACTGCTAGTGGGTTGTGACTTGATTGGCTGGGGGCTTGGCTGTGTTCTGATTGGCTGGAGGTGTGTTCTGTTCAGGTGGGGGCCAGAACTATCGCCAAAACTGAACACTTCAGCAGCAGAATAATCAGAGAAGCCATAGAGATAGAAAAACGCCCACACAGCATGAATAAACGAGATGATACCTCCCGTCTACCAGCCATTTGGAAACCCGCCCTCATGAACAGACGAGTACCTAACATGAAGAATGACACCAGACCCACACCCCTGAGAGCCACACAAGATGCCACCACCACACTTCCACGTAGAAAGCAGACTCACACCCAACAGAAGATGAGACACGACCACGGACCAGAAGCTGCATTGCAGCTACATCACTACCCACTTCAAACCCCTCTGAGCCATACATGAAGCGAACTGACCCCACCATGAAGATGCAGCACGACCACAAATTCGAAGCCAAACAGCAACATCACAGCTCACCAGCTCAAATCCCCCAGCAACTAAGACTAACCTGAGCACAACCAAGCCCCCACCTGAACAGAACATGCCTCCAGCCAATCAGAACACAGCCAACCCCCCAACCAATGAGAACATAGCCAGACCCCAACCAATGAGAATACATCCCCACCCAATCAGAACACAGCCAAGCCCCCAGCCAATCAAGTCACATCCCCACTAGCAGTTAAAAGGAAGAAGCAGCTGCAAGCTCACATCATTCTGAGAAGCACAGAGCTGAAGACCAAGCCTGAAGATGATGAATGAGACTTCATTGAAACGTTGCCTAGATACTTCCAATCTTACGCGGGAGAAAACCCAAATAACCAAAGATCCACATACAAATACCCGCGAGAACCTCAGAAAACAAATATTGCACCTCTACAGGGAGGAAACCCACCATCTGACCAGGACTTATGAAAAACTTGAAGTCCAAAGAGCTTTCATTTTATGTGACCTCGCATTCCTATGCAACTGCCGAGATCAAAATTTAATTCCCACAAGCTTCCAATTGAAATTCCACACCAACACAGCAGCCACCAAACGCATCCTAAAAAGAACAGAATTGGTCCTAATTAGAAATGAACTTCACACAAAAAGATTTCTCCTAGACCAAATCAACAAAGATCTCCTCACACTTCACCTCAGACTCAGCAACAAGATTCACCCCTTACTTTGGGACAAATCCAAACAACTCGCTGTCTGGAGAGCCGAAACACAGACCACCCTCAAGACAGACACACACACCAACAAACTCAGAAAACTACAACAACGCCAGAAACCAACTCCTCCCCCCTCACAGCCACACATGAAACAAACTGTGCACAACATCTCAGACAAGATCTTCACCGAAGCCGAAACCAAGGTCCTTTCTAAAGGATTCAACTTTGCTGTCGCTCCCAAACACATCCCCACAGAAACCATCATATGCGGAATTGAAACCAGCCTGACCAAAACCAACCCTGATGATGCTAATAGAATCAGACTCAAAATCACCAACATCCTCTGTACTAGCAAACCACCCAAAAGCAACTTATCCAAAGAAGAACAAACTGCACTGCTTAATCTGAAAGAAGACACCAGCATAATAATCCTACCAGCAGACAAGGGCAACGCGACAGTGGTTATGAACACATCTGACTATCAATCCAAGTTAACCAACCTACTCCAAGACCCCACATACAAACCCCTAAAGACAGACCCCACCACCTACCTAGAAAAAACCACCAGATCCAAAATAAAAGCCTCCCCCATCAGTGAAGAAATCCAGCAAAGAATCATACCCAGAGAGAAATCATCCAGATGTCCTAAACTTTATGGTCTCCCCAAGATACATAAAGAAGGAACCCCACTTAGACCAATAGTCAGCTCCATAGGCTCACCTCTACAAAACCTAGCCAAATTTCTCGCCAAACAACTACAGCCCTATGCAGAATCCATCAACTCACACGTAAGAAACTCATTCCAGTTCATCGAGATCATAAACAAACAAAACTTACAACCCAGTGACCTACTAGTGAGCTTTGATGTCATATTCCTCTTCACCCAAGTGCCAATAAAAGAAGCCTTGACAGCCATCCAAAACAAATACAACCCCCCAAGCACATCCTAGATCTGACCAACCACTGCCTATCCAATACATACTTCACCTACAACGGACAAAAATACAAACAAATAGAAGGAGCACCCATGGGATCACCCCTCTCACCTGTCATCGCTAACCTCTACATGGAACACTTTGAAACACAAGCTCTAGGAAAATATGATCACAAACCCAAACTCTGGTTCAGATATGTAGATGACACCTTCATAATCTGGCCACACGGGAAAGAAAAACTGAACAACTTCCTCACACACCTCAACAGCCTACACCCCAAAATACAATTCACCATGGAAACAGAAGCTAAAAACCAACTTCCCTTCCTAGATGTCTTGGTATACAAAAAATCCAATGGCTCCCTAGGACACATCATCTACCAGAAGAAAACACATACAAACCGCTATCTACATGCACTCTCACACCACCATCCAGCACAGATCAATTCCGTAGCCGAGACACTCATCTCCAGAACAAAATGCTTAGCCAACGAACAACACCTAGAGACCGAACTACACACTCTCACCGGCGTGCTGACAGCCAATGGATTCCAAAGAAAGAAGATCACCCACCTAATCCAAAAAGAAACCCCAACCAAAATCCAAGACAGAGAACAAGAGAATGGTAAAGCCCTTCTCCCATATATAAAAGGCACTACAGACAAAATCAGCAAGATCCTCCAAAAATACAACATTAAGACAGCATTCTGCACAAACAGAAAGATATCCACCATCCTAAGAAACCTTAAGGACAAAATCGAGTTAGAAAATCAAGGAGTATACGAAATCCCTTGCACTGCTTACCCCACCACATACATTGGACAAACTAACAGAAGAATAAGTGCACGCATTGAAGAACATAAGAACTCAATCAAAAAGGAAGAACCGACCTCTTCCCTGGTCCAACACCTCAAAGCCACAGGACATGAGATTGACTTTAAAAATACCAGAACTATCACCAAAACCGAACACTTCAGCAGCAGAATAATCAGAGAAGCCATAGAGATAGAAAAATGCCCACACAGCATGAATACATGAGATGATACCTCCCGCCTACCAGCCATTTGGAAACCCGCCCTCATGAACAGACGAGTACCTAACATGAAGAATGACACCAGACCCACACCCCTGAGAGCCACACAAGATGCCACCACCACACTTCCGTAGAAAGCAGACTCACACCCACACAGAAGATGAGACACGACCACGGACCAGAAGCCGCACTGCAGCTACAATCACTACCCACTTCAAACCCCTCTGAGCCATACATGAAGCGAACTGACCCCACCATGAAGATGCAGCACGACCACAAATTCGAAGCCAAACAGCAACATCACAGCTCACCAGCTCAAATCCCCCAGCAACTAAGACTAACCTGAGCACAACCAAGCCCCCACCTGAACAGAACATGCCTCCAGCCAATCAGAACACAGCCAACTCCCCAACCAATCAGAACACAGCCAAACCCCCAACCAATGAGAACACACCCCCACCCAATCAGAACACAGCCAAGCCCCCACCCAATCAAGTCACACCCCCACTAGCAGTTAAAAGGAAGAAGCAGCTGCAAGCTCACATCACTCTGAGAGGCACAGAGCTGAAGACCAAGCCTGAGGATGATGAATGAGACTTCATTGAAACGTTGCCTAGATACTTCCAATCTTACGCGGGAGAAAACCCGAATAACCAAAGATCCACATACAAATACCCGCAAGAACCTCAGAAAATATATATATATATAAAATATATATATATATATATATATATATATATATATATATATATATATATATATATACATATATATATATGAATAGAATAGAATAGAATAGAATAGAATAGAATAGAATAGAATAGAATAGAAAAAGTAACACCGCGGCTGCTCCTGCTGTTACTTTCCACGCTTTCCAAACGCGAGTCCCAGGAGAGAACAAACAGCAAACCACACTCAGGGGCATCCAAGCCCACCTAAAGCTAGGCTGCTGCTGCTGGTGGAGCCTTGCCCTGCCTTGGTGTCCCGTTTCCCGGCTTGGTGGTCCTGCTCGGGCGGCACTTTAGAAGCCCTCCTCGCGTACACGTCTGATGAGCCGCTCACCACGACGGTGGCTCCCAGCACCTGAGCAACTTCCCAGCAACTTTCGGCTTCCTTTTTCCTTGCGGGTGCTCGCGCCTAGCCCCGAGCTGTGGGGTGGAAGGGAAGCCCGGAGCGCCGCCGAGTCGCCGCCTCCAAGCAGCCCGCCCGCCCGCCCACTGGGCGGAACCCTTCCTGCTCCTCGGCAGTAAGATGCTCCTGCCTGCAAACTTTGCCTTTGCAAAGTTTAAGCCTGGAAGCCCTGGAAAAAAAAGGGGGATCGGCGGGGACTCACCTTCGAAGAGGTCACACTCGGAGGTGATTTCGAACTCCCAGCCTAGGCCTTTGCAAAGTTCTTCTTTTCTTTCCTACCCCGAGAGCGCTCCACGCTGTTTTGCAGCTTTGGGGGCCACGCGACGCAAGGCAATAAGCCATAGCCAGCTATTTTTTTTTCAGAGGCGGGCCGGATTGGACAGAATGATGGGCCGGATGTGGCCGTAGTTTGCCCACCCCTGCCCTAGAATATTCTCCCAAACAAATAAGTAAAGGGTCTAGATTTAGTGTGGTAGAAGAGTACTGCCATCTATGCAGAAGTTGCTTAGAATTGTGGAACCCCAAGTAACCACCACATTGTAAGTGTTTGTTTTGTTAAGTTAATAATTTTATAAGCAACATTACAGCGGATGAATAAATCTTCAGTTTAGAACCAAACTTGATTGCAAAGAGGTATATCGTACAGCATAAATTGAGAATCCTTAAAACATAGCACTTCCTCTCTTCCTTCCTCTTGTCCTTGGGATAAGGCACAAAGCTTGAACCTTCAGAAATTAATGGAGACAGATAGACCTGACCTTCAAAAATGAAGTTTTGAAGTCTGGCAGTTTGGGAAGTAATGAAATTATTGGATTTAAATTAATTGGAAACCACATGATTACATGTATTATGGCCACTTAAATCCCATTTAAATAATTATGACCACATATATTATAACTTTGTGGCTAAGGAGACTCAAGTATTAATAATTTATGGCAAAAGTTGACTTTCTCATACCCCTGAGTTTCTGTAACTGTTCACTTGTATAATAAAAAAACTCCAAACTTTTGTTATATTTTCCCTGTAGTTCTTACACAATAAAAGATGTATCTTCTGTAATTAACATTTCTTAAAGGTCATGCTATTTCTGCTCCTCAGCTTTTACTCTTTAAATGACTTTCCCCCACTCCCCAGAACATTTATTATAGATTCTGTGTCTATGATTCAGACTACACTAACTTTTTTTTTCTTAGTTTTGTAAGTGATTTAAAATTTTTATCTAAGTTTGGTTGATTCTTGACTTAAAGAATTAAGGGGAAAGATAGACTAGATTTAGTTTTAGTGACTTCAAGTTTTGAAATTTCAATCCTTGATATATTTCATATAGCTTTATCAGGGAATTTAATGCCTTCATATTTCATGCTTTGGACATTTTGAGTCCTTTTCCTTGAATTATTAACTAACAAATACAAATAGGGTAAGTTTTTATCTTTATTAATTTCAAGTAAAAAATCCATTCACTGACTCTTTAGCAGTTTCTGGATTGTTATGAAAGGGGAAAAAAAAACCCTGATTCTGAGGATAAGTCAACATTGCATGTTTGGGGCTGAGGCCATTGGAAATTATGATTGCTTCCATATCAGAAAATTATTTTCCATGTAGTTTTTTCCCCTTAAACCTAGTCATTGCAGCTCAAGCTGGACATAAAAAAAAAAGCTTGCCTTAGCCCAGGGTTCTCCAAATTTATGGAATTACAACTTTAGAATAGAATAGAATAAAAGAGAATTCTTTATTGGCCAAGTGATTGGACACATAAGGAATTTGTCTTCGGTGCAAAAGCTCTCAGTGTACATTAAAAAATACATTCATCCTTTAATAGACTCCAGATCACTTGAAGTGTTAGTATCACTCTATAATGCCACACTTGGATATTGCATCCAGTTTTGATTATCACAATATTAAACAGATGTTGAGACTCTGGAAAGAGTGCAGAGAAGAGCCGCAAAGATGACTAGGTGACTGGAGGATAAAACATGAAGAATGGTTGCAGGAATTGGGGTATGCCTAGTTTAATGAAAAGGAGGACTGGGGTAGCATGATAGCAGTATTCCAATGTTTGAAGGGCTGCCCCAAAGCAGAGGGAGTCAAGCTATTCTCCAAAGCACCTGAGGGCAGGACAAGAAACAATGGATGGAAATTGAACAAAGAAAGAAGCAACCTGGAATTAAGGAAAAATTTCCTGACAGTGAGAACAATTAACCAATGGAATGACTTGCATCTAGAAGTTGTGAATGCTCCAACACAGGAGGTTTTTAAGAAGAGACTGGACAGCCATTTGTCTGAAATGGTATGGGATCTCCTGCCTGAGCAGGAGGTTGGACTAGAAGACCTCCAAGGTCCCTTCCAACTCTGTTATTGTTTTTAATAATTCATACTAGGATTTATAGAAACAAAAGTCAAATGCTTGTGAAAACTATCCAGAATCACTGGGGGGTTGGGTGACATATTGATCAATAATCAATGGACTGAATGATTGATTAATTAAAAGTGAAACCAAAGTTTTCAGTTATCTGACAATTTTAGCAGTTGGGTTTTGTTTGTTCTGTTACCTGTGACTCAAGATATTCAGATCCAAGCATATTTCAGATTCTTTATTAGCCGGATCAAAATGTCAGATAGTGAAGCCTTGGGTTTAAATCCAGAGTTATTGATTATTTTCATAAAAGAAAAAGAAAATCAGTTCATTTAATTAAAAATGATAGTTGTATGATGTAATTTCCATAAGCAAAGCAATCCCTCCTAAAATTAAATATTTGGCTTGTCATTTTTTTTGTAAGTTGAGGGCTACCTGTATATGACAGCGTATTGACAGATAACATTAACCCCAGAGTTGGGGTTCTGCCCTTAGATTTTTGCAACCTAGGTTTTGCTAACCAAGATGCCTTCCGTGTAGAACAAGGGGACAGGACACTAAAATTAATGTTGAGCTGAAGACAGTTCTCAATTCCTTGCTTTCTCTCTGCTGGCCGTTACGAACGAACATCCAGATAGGAGATACCACATTTTGTCTTAATAAAGCTCTTGAATGAAGTTCTTTTTATAACTGCTAAATACATGCAGTTTTGTATCTTTTGCCACCTGCCAGCTTCGCACCTGCTCTATTCTGATCTCATGCATTTGAACAATGTGTACTTCCAGGCTTGAGTGTTGATTATTATGGGGTTCGGCGTTGATGATGATGTTAGTTTATCATCATTATATACATTGCCATCTCATATTTTGAAAAGCCAGGCATCTAATAAGAACTCACCAGCTCTCTAATAAACCGCAGAGACCTGTTTCCAGTCAGTTGAAAGAGTAGTTAAAACAATGGAGGAAAAAAACACCTAAAAATGAACACAGCTTCGTTTCCCCCAGCTATGTTTAATAGCTTCCCCCCCCCCTTTTTTTTAAAGAAAAAAATCAGCTGCGGGAGGTTGTCTCAGCAAATATTATAAAGAAAATTTGAAAGGCAAAAATTAATAGTCCATATTTGGAAAACATAAATGCTACTGATTCAAGGAGAACATAACATACTATAAATATGTGCAGAAAGAGTGGAGCTGGAGTGTCATAAGTATATATTTTTACCTCAGGTTTCTGTGATAGTATAAATTGGTAAAATGAGCTTCACAGTTCATTGATGGAGGCTAATTTATGTAAATTCTCTTCAGAATAGGTATTAACCTTGATCCTTATTTCCTGTGGTCTACATTAAGTCTTGCTTTGATTCGGTAATTATATTCCGTGATTAATCAACCTCACTGTTGAGGTAATTCCCCGTTAGAAGAATGAGTGCACACAGGGAGACATAGAGTAGTGAAGAATAACACACACACAGCACACAGCCACACTGTATAGTAAAATATAGGTTTTTACTTCCAGTAAAACGGTTAAGCAAAGTTGAACAAAACAGTCCAAGTCATTCACGGTTAAAGCGGTCAGTTTTCAGTCCAGGGATAATCCAATAACAAAGTCCAGTATCAAAAACAGTTCAGTAACAGACTGACATCAAAGCCAAGAAGAACTATGATCAGCAACAAGCAATAGGAACGGCAACACTCTCCAGAACAACAGAACAGAACAACCCAGCTTTCTGGCTCCATCTTATGCCAGTTTGAGGAACCACACCCAATTACAATTTTAGCATTCCCTTAAAGAGACAGTATTAAAATGTCTATCCTGGTTTATATATTTTCCAACCCAACTGTTAGGTGACTTACATTCCTAACATTCACTCTATTTCTTTTTAAAATACATTTGGCTATGTGTGGCTGGTCATCATATAACATAGCATTGGGAAATCAGGTATTGTTAAGCCCTGGTGGATATTTTTTTAAAAAATAATTATTCTCCCCCCCCCCAATAAATGGGATGACTTTTTCCCCAATCCAAAACATCTTAAGAGAAGTAAAAACAAACACAATAAGCAAATAAAAATGCAGAAAATCATAAGTACCCACTCTTAAGTACCCACAAATTACAGCACAGAATCTAATGCTATTGTCAGCCTCAAGATATCTTCCATATTTCATACCTTCTGCATCCTAACTATTGCATCTTCTTTGCTGCTATGCTATACTATTTCTTTTGGCTGTCATTAGCAACGGGGGGAGGGGGGAACTTGGAGGGGAAGAGAACTGGAGGTGTTTTGCATTCCTTGCCTGTGGGTAGCAAGGGGAGGGGGGTATATGATTTCTTGTCTTTAACTTTCTATTTCTTGGCTAGCTTCTATGGATTTTGAAGGGAGCACACACTGACAGCTATAATCTCTCATCAATTACAGGTAGTCCTTGTTTAGTGACCACAGTTGGGACAGGCAATTCATTCATTAAATGAAGCAGTCCCTAAATAAAACAGCAACTGTGCTTATAGATCTTTCTTCAGCTTTCCTTTGCTTTACAGACCTGCAAAGGTCATAAATTTTAGGATGGGTTGCAAAGTTATTTTTTAATCACTGTCAAAACTGCGAGCGATTGTTGTTCAAAGTGGTCACTAAACAAGGACTTCGTAATTATATTCAGTAAAATTCTTACCTGTTTATGTTGGTAAAGGTGAAGAGAACAAGATCTGGCTAAGTTTTTAGACTTTTAGACTTATTCTGAAATAAGAACTTTATTCAGAGACAGAAATTAATTTGTCTTTAAGGAGATAAGCTGTCTAACAGAAGATGATTTTTGATAATGACTGTATTTTAAAAATTAGTAGAGGTAATCCTTGACTTATGACCCCAGGCGAGCCCAAAATTTATGTTGCTTAGCAAAATATTTAAGTAGGTTTTGCCTCATTTCACAGCCTTTCTTGCCACCGATATTAAGTGAATCACTGCAATTGTTAAGCTAGTAACCTGGTTGTTAAGTGAATCTGGCTTCCCCATTGACTTTGCTTGCCAGAAGGTCGCAAAAGAGGATCGGGTGACCTTGGGACACAACAACAGTCATAAGTGTGAACCAGTTGCCCAGCATCTGAATTTGGATCAGGTGGGCATGGAGATGCTGCAAAGTATCTGTGAAAAATGGTCATCAGTCACTTTTTACTCTGTTGTCGTAACTTTGAATGGTCACTAAATGAACTGTTGTAAGTCAAGGACTGTACATATTTTTAACAAAAGGGTTAGCTTTTTTTGCCTAACTTGAAGGGACGCAGCTTAACATTTAACACATTTTTTTAAATTACCCTTTTAATTTTACTTGTAAACCAGTGAAAGAATTAAAATATTTCCTATAACAAATTTGTCCTGCAAAGGTTTACGATTTGAAATGTTAAAAACCTAATCAGAAGTGGGTTATTGTTTTTTTGTTTTGCCTTCTTGGAAACGTGCTGTGATGGCATGGAATGCAAGTAATGCAAAGGAAACTCATCTTCTGTCAACTCTGATTATTACTTTGGAATCTCAGTATGTATTTTAAGTGGGTTTTTTTTCTACTGACTCGATTTTTTTAAAAAATGCGCTGAATCAAAATTAGTATATTTGATACTGATATTTGAAGTCATTTTCTGAAAATACTTGAGATCTTGCTGGGCTTTGCTAATGCAGCAATTTATAGCATTTTAGAAGTGGTCTCCTCGGAGTATACAAATAGATGTATGAAGCTGTTATTTTTTTAATGATATCCCAACTTTGGCGGACTGGAAAATCTTACTCTGTGAAGGTGATTCTGGAGCTTAGTTGTATATATAGACAATCCTGGGTTTTTTCTGCTAGTATCTAGCCTTACCTTCTGACAAAATGCCCATTTAAAAGCCTTATGGCTTACATAAAATACAAGATGAAATAAATTGAATGAATCTATTTTCAGAGAAAAAGATTAAAAAGAGGGAGTCTTCTTCAAGAAAATCAGGTGTGACTTCGTCAACACACTTAAAGAGCTTCTTGACAACAAAAGCCCAAATTCCAACCTTGAGCTAAAATCAATCCAAATTAAACCCATTTGTACTTATAATGATCTAATTGTAATGGAAAAATTACAGCAAACTTCCGTTTCAACATAAGCTTTTTGCTTATATATTGTTCCTTTTAAACGCCAGCATCCAAATGAAGTAAAATATTTTCAGCTCATTTTGTGCTTAACAATATTTACAGGTGTCTGCAAAATTGCCATTAGGAAATCTTTTACTGCAGCTTCAGGTTTAAAATTTTAATTGGCTGCAACATATTCCTTTCAGATATTTTATAGTCAGCAAGTATGTGTGTGTGTGTGTATATATATATATATGTATATGCACACACACACACACACACACACACAGAGAGAGAGAGAGAGAGAGCTGGATGCCAGACCTGTAAGAAAGGGCTAGACCAAAGTTTTAGTGAATATTCATAAGTGTACACTCTGCATGAATTTTGTTGGCATTTCATGGAGGAAAAAAAAATAAACCATGTAAACACACCAGGAAGTGCAAAATCGAAGTAACATTTTTTAAAAATGTGACATAAGTTAGAAAGAGGAAAGTGGGACCCAGATAACAATTTCAAGGCCGCATTCCTGAAGGATTTGGTTTATTACAGTCATAATTCGTCGAAGACAAATATTCTTTTAGCCACAATCGGCCATTTCACTTCATCCACAGAATGTGCTGCGCGAGATTTATGCAGTAAAGCAGGCTACTTTGTGCAGGGTCAGCATCTTATTGAAAACTTTTTAACTAGTAGAAGCTGGGGAGGCAGCTACTTTGGGGCTATAGTTCACTGATACATTACAATGAGCATGGGGTTGGCATAAGGAGGGTGTTTTAATATGAGGTATTTTAAATTTAATATAATTGAAATAATACATAATATAATATAATTAATATAAGATATTTTAAATTACATTTTAATATAAGGTATTCTAAATTAGTAGCCTACACAGATAGTTCTCGTCTTACCACAATTAAGCCCCAAATGTCTGGACTTAAGTGAGACATTCATTAAGTGAGTCAGGGGCGGACAGTTAAGGTCTCGGAGAACAAGGACTCAGATGAGGGCCCTGTGTGTGATGAAGGGATGGGGCCAGGACCACCAGGGACTGGAGCGCTGCCTTTGGAGATTGTGGAGGCTGGCAGCAGTGATGAAGAGGTCCCCGAGGAGCCTGTGCCCAGTGCACATGTGCGCAGGGCTGCTCGAAGGAAAGAGCAGCTGCAGCAGCACAGGCAACTCGGGAATAAGGCTGCAAGGTCATGGTCTCTCCCTCAAGAGATAAAAGCCAGCTGAGAAATGAGTTCTTTGCAGGAAGCAAAGAAATTTTTGCACTCAAGCCTGGTGGACATTTGGAATATCTTGGTTGGTATTCGGAGACTCTTTGTGTTTGAAATATTTCTTAGTAACTTTATCTAGGGTTCTTGGCAGTCTTGCACAACCTTGGCAAGGCTTGTTCTTATCAGAGACAATTAGTTTGAAACAGCCTTTTAACTGGGAAGGAATGGAATTCATAAAGAATCATTAAAAGGTTTTGCTGTTACTTCTGTTTCATGTTTGCTTCCTTGGAACAAGATTTGGGTCAGAACAGTCTTGCCCTGTTTTACAAACTTCCTTGCCTCTCTTGTGAAGTGAATCACTGCAGTTGATAAGTTAGTGACCCGGCTGTTAAGTGAATGTGGCTTGTCAGAAGGTCGCAAAAAGGGGTCACATGACCTTGGGAAATAACCACGGTCATAAACAGAAACTAGTTGCCAAGATCCTGAATTTTGATCATGTGACCCTGACGGCACTGCAAAGGTCATAACTGAAAAACAGTCATAAGTCACTTTTTTCAGTGCCACTGTAACTGAACGGTCACTAAAAGTAAGTCGAGGACTACCTGTATTACATCTGTTACATCAAGGAAGATAAATTTTAAAAAACCCAGTTCAGCTCACTCTTTTAAAGTAAATTTTTCATTGTTTGGGAAATTCAAGAACAGTGGCTTTAACTGTTTAACTCTGCTCTAGCGCATAACTCAATACAGTTGATCTAACTAAGATTTGAAACTTTATTCCGAAATAAGTATTTTACTGAGAGATAGAAATAAACTTATCCTTAAGGAGATAAGCTATCATGCAGAGGTTGTTTTAAAAAATTAGTTCAAATAGTCCTCGGCTTAATGACCACGATGGAGCCCCAGATTTCTATTGCTAAGTGAAATGGTTGTTCAGTGACTTTTTGCCCCATTTTATGACCTTTCTTGCTACAGTTGTTAAGTGAACACTGCAGTGGTTTGAGTTAGTAACACCGGTGGCTAAGTGAATCAGACTTCCCCTTTGATTCTGCTTGTTGTCACCCCGGGACACTGCAAATGTCATAAATCTGAGTCAGTTTCCAAGAATCAGAATTTCGATTGTGTGACCGAGTGGATAGTACAACAGCTAGAAGTTTGAAAAACAGTCATAAGTCACTTTTTTTCAATGTTGTTGTAACTTTGAATGGTCATTCAACAAACTGTTTCAAGTCGAGGACTCCCAGTAGAGATGGGACTAGACTTGTCCCATAGTGTTGTGGTAGCCAGCAGCAGGTGCAGACAGCTGAAGAGAGTGAGAACTCAGATGATGGGCCAGGACCATTAGGGAGTGGACTGCTGCCTTCAGAGATTGTGGGGGCTGGCAACAGCGATGAGGAGGTTCCCAAGGAGCCTGTGCCAAGTGCTCACAGGAAAGAGCAGCTACAACAGCATGGGCGACTCAGGAGTAAGGCTGCAAAGTAATAGACCCTCCTTCCAGCTGTGAAACGAACATACTTTGAAGAAAGCAAAGACATTTTGAAACTCCAGCCTCGTGGACATTCCAGTATCCTGTGTTTGTAGTTGAAGATTCTTGTATTGCAAATTATTTCTTGTCTGTTATCTTTTGACAAGTCTCACACAGTTTGGCGGGACTTGTGCTTATCAGAGCTAATTATTTTGTAAAAGCATTACAAGGTTTCTGTTCCTTTTGGATTGTGTTTGATTTGTTGGAGAAGGGCGTGGGTCAGAACACATGGTTAGTAAGATGGTAACCAGATTCACACCTCTCTGTAGCAATTACTCAGTGGAATAGCTTGCCTTCTGCACTTGTGGGTGCTCCATCCCTGGAGGTTTTCAAAGACAGGACAACCATTGGACAACCATTGGATTAGGATGATATGAGGCTCCTGCCTTGAGCAAGGAGCTGGACTAGAAGACCTCCAAGGTCCCTTCCAGCCCTTTGGTTTTATGATTTCTTTCTGCCCTAAAATCTCTCAAGAAATATCTGTGTTGTTTGGTGAACTTTCCTGAGTGCTAGATTTTTAAGGGATGAGATTCCTTTAGTGATGGAAGATGATTGCTGAAACTGAATGTGAAATTATGCAGCAGCTTTTTTTATCATCTAAAGATGCATTCACTGTTAAGTGTGATAAAGCAGCCTTTTCACAAAGGAAAGAGGGCAATGATCTAAAATTCCAAATTTTAGAAAATTCTCAGCATGCCCAAAATGGAGCAATTTATCTTTTTTTTTCAAATCTTCCCCCATTCAGTTGCTTTAGCATAACCTAGGATTCACTGTGCCGTGGCTTCATTTTCCATTCCCAAGATTTTCCCTCTTCTTTTGTTATTCATAGTGGGTCTTTTGTCAAATCATATTCCATTCTTGAAAACATCTGTTCACTTTTCCATTCATTCCCCTTTTTTCTTCTCCTTCATCTTGGCTATTCTCAGCAACTGGTCAGGCTGTGCAATATAATCTGAGTGACTGAAGCTATTGCATCGAAGTACATTTTATTTCTCTACCAGAATGCCTTGGTTTATTAGACAAAATAAATGAAAACTGTAAAACCAAAGCTGTAAGATGAGATAGTGGATTTTAGAAGAAGCTGTAGGACCACCTCTTAAAATATTAGACAACACAGTATCAACAGTAGAGACTTTCAAGTTCCTGGCTACTAGATTCCTCCCAGGCTTGAAATGGACACGTAACATTAGAACCATGATTAAAAAGGCCATTATTAAATGTTCTTCCTGCATCCACTCAGAAAGCTCAGACTGCCCAAGGAGCTGCTGATACAGTTCTACAGAGGAATGATGGTGGCTGTCAATTGTACTTCTATAACTGTTTGGTTTGGCACAGACAGAAACTTCAATGGATAGTTAGGACTGCAGAAAGAATAATTGCAACCAGCTTGTCTTCCAATGAGAACCTTGTATGCTGCACGGATTAGAAAGAGGCCTGAGAAAATATCTATAGACCTCTCACATCCAGACATAAACTGTTTCAACTTCTCCCTTCGGGATGCTACTATAGGGCATTGCGTGCCAAAACAACTAGACACAGAGACGGTTTTCCCCTCGTGCCATCACACTCCTAAACATCTAATTTCCCAGCACTCTCTTTAGTGTAAGGATATTTACCCATGTAGTAAGGTTATATTGCTATTACCCTTCTCATCTTTCTTATTACTTTCTACTATTAGTATCTTATGATTATATTCTTTTGTTGTTTGCTATTTGTATGCACACTGAGAGCTTATGCACCAGAGACAAATTCCTTGTGTGTTGTAATCACATTTGGCCAATCAAGAAGTAAATGGAATTGTTGTTGTTGTTGTTGAGAAAAATGCTGGACTCTGTATGGAGGTGAGGAATGCTTTGGGGGGAGTGGTGTTATCTTAGAAGGAGCAATTTGGAAGTGCATCTAGGTCCTCTCCTGTCGTCTCCTGTTCCTGGATTGTGCAGGTAGTGGTTGAGGTGAGGAACACAATTTACAACCTCCTGCTGGCTTTCTCACTATCTTTATGGTTGGCTGACAATGTGAAGGTCACAAATGATGAACATGCGGCCACAAGATGCAGCAACATTATAATTACAATCCAATTGCTAAGTGTCTAAATTGCAATCAGGGATGCTGAGATGGTCACTCATCATCATAAATACCCCTGCTTCAGCACCGTCCTAATTTTGAACAGTCACTGAACAAGTGCATATTAAGTGAGGACTGTCCGAACTAATGTTTAAGGCGGAATCTCTCAGATTGGAATCACAAATCATTATTACACCATACACTGTGCTTAATGGGAGGTGGTAATGGCTCAGTGATTACTTAAAGACGCTAAGCTTGTTGTCTGGAAAACTGAGAGCCATTGTTTGAGACCTGAGCGCTACATGACAAGGCGAGCTCCCATTTTTGCTCCAGCTTCTGCCCACCTAGCAGTTCGAAAGCATGCAAATGTGAGTAGATGAATAGGTACCATTTTGGTGTGAAATTAACAATGTCCCTTGCTCCTTTGGTGTATAGCCATGCTGTTCACATGACCATGGGAATTGTCTTCAGATAACGGGGCTCTCTTGCCCTGCCTTCAGATGCTTTGGAGAACAGCTTGACTCCCTTTTCTTTGTGGTTGCCCTGAGATATTGGAACACTGCTATCATGTCATCCCTAGTCCTCCTTTTCATTAAACGATATAATCATAGGCATATAGAACCCAACGTTTTCCTGAAGGTACCAGCATTTATTGTGGCTTCCTTTGAAAATTACTCAAGGCTATAAAAACTCCCCATAACATTCCCCCACCCCCACCCCTGGGCCAATAATGCATTGCTCTACTACACTTCTGAATCACTTCACTTTCTGATGAAAAACTGCAGCCACAAATTTGCTATGGGATTCCAGGCCTGTTTCGGTGATGGCAATGCCTCTCTTTTGTGCAAAGAAATGAGGAGTGTCAGACAACGGAGCATGAGTGGGTTTTCAGCAGGCGTTCATTGGAGAGGCACACTTACTATGTAAAGTATTCCAAGTAACACACTGTGAGTGTGTGGACTTAAAAAGATGTGGAGGTAAATCGGCTATTAATATTTCATGGCTGATTAGAACAAGTGGGACCCAAAGCTTTACATCAGGGAGATGATTATTACTTTAGAAGTGTCTGCTATTTGTCTAAAACCCTCCTGCATAAATGTATGCCTTTAAGAAAGCTTACCCGTATCTACCTTTGCTCATGCTGTGTGTTGCTTTGTGTTGGTTGTTGGCTATACTCATTCACATGATTATAACGTGTTAGTCTATGCAGCTGTCGCTTCCTAGGCCGGGGGAGGGTGCATGATAGATGAGAAATGACCCAAAGATTATTAAAATGCACAGAGTCTAGACCATGCATTGATTGACTGTCCCTCTTTTTCATAATCTGAACACTCTCCCTTGTTACATTGTCACTGTCTACACAATGTAACATATTATTCCCTTAATTTAACATTTTATTGTTGCTTTTTTGCCTGCAACTACTGGATTTCTCAAAATTGCAGTCCCAGTGCATAATTTCCACCATGAGCACTTTGAGAATTGATATACACCGATAAGGAAAGTTTGCAATTCAAGTTTCAATTAAGCAGAATCAACCCATATGAAATAAATATAGAACTCTGGCACAGGGCTCTTAATTTTATTGCTAACCGCATAAAGTGTTCTCAGTGTTCAGTGATTCACTTAACAACCATGCCAAAGAAGTCATAAAATTGGGCACAGCTCTACAATTGCTTTGCTTAACAATGGAAATCCTCATCTCTATTGTGGCTGTAATTCAAGGGCTACTTGTATGTTGTTATGGGTTATAAATCTACCAATAGACTGTTCATATGATATTTCATTATATTGCTGCTGTTAGGGATCTTTCACCCTGTATAATAACAGATAACAGTTAATCAGAGTTGGAAGGGACCTTGTAGGTCATCTAGTCCAACCCCCCCACCCAAGCGGGAGACCCTACACCATTTCTGACAAATGGCAGTCCAATCTCTTCTTGAAGGTCTCAAGTGATGGCGCTCCCACAACTTCCGAGGGCAACTTCTGTTCCATGGGTTGATTGTTCTCACTGTCAGAAAGTTTCTCCTTTTTTCCAAGTTAAATCTCTCCTTGTTCAGTTTCTGTCCATTATTCCTTGTCTGGCCTTCAGGTGCTTTGGGAAATAGCTTGAGCCCCTCCTCTCTGTGGCAGCCCCTCAAATACTGGAAGACTGCTATCCTGTCTCCCCTGGTCCTTCTCTTCACTAGACTAGCCAGGCCTAGTTCCTGTAATCGTTCTTCATATGTTTTAGTTTCCAGTCCCCTAACCATCCTGGTTGCTCTTCTCTGTACTTTTTCTAGAGCAGTGATTCTCAACCTGTGGGTCATGACCCCTTTGGAGGGGTCGAACGACCCTTTCACAGGAGTCGCCTAAAGCCATCAGAAAACACATATTTTCGATGGTCTTAGGAACTAAGCCATACTTTTATGGTTGGGGGTCACCACAACATGAGGAACTGTATTAAAGGGTCGCAGCATTAGGAAGGTTGAGAACCACTGTTCTAAAGTCTCAGCATCTTTTTTATAATGTGGTGACCAAAACTGGATGCAGTACTCTAGATGTGGTCTTACTAATGCTATTGTTGTTATAATACAACTTCCGAATTCCCCTTAAAGGATGAAAAAACCAAAAAGGCTTAATTGAAATAATTTTATATCTAATATTATTTAGTAATGAATACATTCGTGTCAGGAGCACCGAAGTGCTTCCGGGTTGAGAGGATTAGTCAGTGACATCACCGTTGCTAATGGATAATTTTATAGTTTAGTTTGAATAGACTGCTGTCCCATGGTAGATGAAATTAAATAGCTTTTAAAAATTTCAGCTAAATTGCCCTTGATCGCTAATATTTGCCCTTGATTGCTAATATTTCAAATTGACTACTTTGTGCAAACTCTCAATCTGTTCAACAAATATTAAAAAATACCACGTTTAGCCTCTGGAAGTACAATTTCAAAACATCATCTTTCAAACTTAGGCTCCCAACCATGAATTTGCGAATTTAGCTTCCCCTGGAATAGTATTTTAAAATATATGTCTATCTGAAAAATAAGCAACTGAATCGTTTTGATTATGGATTTGTCTTTTGGTAATTAAACATTCGTACCATGCGACAGTGAACAAGATTGGATCAATATCCTTTCAGCACTTAATTATCCTAATCCTTTAAAATAGATAGCAATTAAGCACATGCCTTTCACATGTCTTAAAGAAAATACGAAAGCTGTTTACATCAAGCATGGCTTTGCATTAAGGTAATTTTTGTTTTGAAATGTGTTAAAAAAGACCTAATATTGGGGAGCATTTCTAATTTGTTGTAGCCTACTAATTATTCTAGTAATGTCAAAAATTACAAAAATTGACAAACCGGTTCTTTAGAGATGAATCACAACATTTGCTTGGCATCTAATTGGAAATTCTTAAAAAAACCATATTCTGAATTTGAATGTGAAAAGGAAATTGTGATGACCCGGACGAGGCACGAAGGCCACACAGCCAGCAGAGAGTTTAAACTCCCCTTTAATGCTCCAATTTACTCCCCCACCAAAGAACTCACACACACACATAGCAGCCTCTGGCTGCAAGCAGTCCAGCAAAGCAAGGGAACAGGGAAATGAATCCACAAAGCTAGGAACAAGGCACTGAGTCCATGAAGCAGGGAAGAAGGCAAGCAGTCCTGCAAATGCCAGACGTCTCCAACAGCACAGTGTCTCCTTAAATCTCTGTCCCCAGGTGTGCCTTGTGAAGAGGGGCAGGGCGCTCTCCTCCCAAGTTGTTGGGTCAGCCTGCGCTGTTCCCAACTCCTTCTCTCTGTCCAGGAGGGGGCGGTCCTTGCTCATTGCATGAGCTCTGTCACTCCTCATGTCCACTGCTTGCCTTCTCTTGGTCATTCTGCCCCCCCCCCCCCCGGTTCCTGCTTGCCCATCCCAGGGTGCCTCAGGATTGGGGGACCTGAGGGAACCCGGGCTGCTTTAGTCTGCTCCTTCCACATTCTTCCAAAGCGAACAGAGCCATCCCCTTGATCTCCATCGGCTCCAGCTCCAGCTCATCCTCCTCTGCAGATTCAGGCTCTGATGGGGGCATAACAAAAGTTGCTTTACCCACCAAAGGGAGTATCAAGATAGACTCTTGGTCTTTGGCCTCTGTGATATATCTCTAAGCAAGATCTGCATGACCGTTTTTCATGTTTATGGCCATTGTGGTCATGTGATCAAAATTCAAGTGCTTGGCATCTGATTCATATGGCAGTCGCAGTGTCCCAGGGTCATGTGATCTCCTTTTGTGACCTCCTGTCAAGCAACATCAAAGGGGAAGTCGGATTCACTTAACAACTGTGGCAAGAAAGGCTGTAAAATGGAGCTGAATTCACTTAACAAATGTCTCACAGAAAAAACAGTTGTGATCGTAAGTCAAGAACTGTCTGTATCGTGGAAAAGCTAATTGCAGACAAGGGAGGAAATACATATTTGAGACTGAATAGATACATCTTGGTCTTGTAAAATATATAAATGTATATATATATATATGTTTTCTTAAGTTTTCGCGGGTACTTACATGTCTGGCATTCAGCTTTGTTCGGGTATTTTCCCACGTCATAATAGTGGTGCTTTTAAAGTTGTAGCAACGTTTCAGCAGAATCTCATCTGCCATCATCAGGCTTCTGTATGGTGTTTGTCTGTGAGTCAGACTTTTACAGTTGTTTCAGTTTTAAATTTGGGGCTAAATTTTGGTACTATAACTACTAGACCAAAATGACTCTGTGCAGTCCTCTCAGAAGTAATTGTGAGAACAAAAAATAAAAAAAATCATAGTTTATAAAGAAGTAGTTTTCTCTCTCATTTCACTCCCCTACAAACCCAGCAAGGTTTTCTGATTGCTGAAGCTTGCATAGATGAGATTTTAATTTTGCATAATTTGTGCAAGCCCATTGAACTTAATATCGTGAGGCTAGTTATGGCATTTTGTCTAAAATGACTTTTCAAAATGACATCTGGAGTTCAAAGTGCTTTTTGTTATAATCAAGGGCTTTTAACATCTGCATGAATCTAAGTTATTTGCAGTAGTGGATTTCGGACTGCTTTTGCCAAAAGAATTTAATTTTAATTAAACTGTTAATTTTAAACTTCTATTCGAAAAACAAAATCAAACAAATAAACAAAACCATTCACTGATGGCCATATGGCCGAGTCTGCTGACGGTTGAGAATATTAAGCTGATATATTCTGGATAAAAAGTAATTTACAAAATAAAGGGTTGGAAACAAATGAACGAAAATAATAATGCAATGGCAGTGGTTGTGTTTCATTTATAGTTATATATGTCTAAAAATTTGGTAGAAAGATAAATTAAAGTTGTAAGCAAAACCTTGCCGTACATGATTACAAAGAAGGAAAATATTATACAGTTTAGCTTTCTTGAAAATTGAGAACTTATTCAGCAATTATCTGGCGGTGTGATCCAGAATACACACACACACACATAATAGACACGCACATACATACAGTATATATATATATATATGTATGTATGTATGTGTCTGTCTGTCTGTCTTGTCTGTCTGTCTATCAACCAACCAACCTACCTACCTACCTACCTATCTATGTCTCATTATTATCTTCTCCACTCCCAGTATCCTATAGGCATGTTTAGGGGAAAAATTCTCTGATCCAACTTATCATACAAACTATGTAAGTTTTTCATACTTATGTCCATTGCAGCATCCCATGGTCATGTGTGGTTTACATTCAGCTGCTTGGCAACTGACCCACGCTTATGGCGTTTGCCGTATCCCGGGATCATGTGATCACATTTTGTGCAAAGACAACAGGGAAGCCGGATTCACTTAATAACCATGCTACTAATTTAAGAACTGCAGTGATTCCCTTAGCAAATGTGGCAAGAAAAGTCATAAAATGCAGCAAAACTCTCTTTAACAAATTTCTCATAAATTCTGGGCTCAATTGTGGTCGTACGTTGAAGACTATCTGTAGTTGAAATGCCAGTCAAGTAAGTTTAGCAGAATCAAATGAGTTTATTTTTACAAACTAGATTTTACAGGTGTTACCTAAACATCTGGAATGAAGAATCTGGTTTGCAGTTTTGCTTGAAGAGAGGGGGTTGTTTCACTGGAACAGAAATCCAAAGGAGAAATAAGACCATTCAGTTAGCATTCATAGATGAATTGCTCAAGCTTTTATTGTTAAAAGAATTAGGAAATTCAAATCTGTTGTCCAAGGATTCAGTTTACTCAGATAATAAGCAACCTTGTATTCTTGTCCATTTAGCACCAAAACCTTTAGATCTACTATGGCTTGTTATACTTAAAGCATTAATCAGAAATTTATTATCCAGCCTGACACCATGTTAAATTTACAGCCAGAAAGATAGAGGGAGCAATTTTACTATACTGACCTTCTGTTCCATTTTACCACATTTTAGAAAGACTGTAAAAAATTGATGGCATTATGTTGTTGTTAAGGCAGAGCTGGCACATTTGCAACACAAGGGCAAGGACGTTTTTGGTTTTTTGGTTTTTTTTTTAAAAAAAATTCTGCATCCTCCATGTTATTGAGACGGGTCCATCTCCAAGTCATCCAAACTGGCATATTTGCTTGAGCTTTGGATGAGCCTCATGTTATTCCCGCTGTGGAATATGACCTATTTCCATTGGTGGTTTGCAAGCTGAAGAGGCCAGCTGCAAGCGTACCCTGGAAAATATGATTAGCCAATAATGGTGCACTCGGGTCTAAAAAAGCAGTTGCAATAACAGATTGGCCCATTATGCTTCCACCATTGGCCGAATGAGAATTTATCTAAATGAAGAGCAATTTCCCTCCTTCACTTAGAGAAGTTCACAAAAATTAGGAGGCAGAGAATAAAATATCTACAATGTAAGCCATTTCAAAATGACATCCATTTCCATTTTCTGTTTCTAAAGCATTAGCCTTATTTAGTTCTAGAAATAACTGTATATTCTATAAATAACTGTAACACTGTAACTGTATATATGTGTCTGTCTGTCTGTCTGTCTGTCCATCCATCCATCCATCCATCTATCTTATCACTAGGCATGTACATATAAATGCTCAAAATAGTTCTAAATTACAAAGATGATATGTATCACTCTTATAGCAGGTGCTTAGTTGATGAACAGTATAAGTTGTGCAATCATTGTATGCTTTATTTATTGTGGGTGTATTTGTTAGTTTGTATTTTTAATCACTTACATTTTTAGTGCTAAAGATATGTGGTTTGATAAATCACCAGATGGAATACAAGTAGTCCTCATCTTACAGCGGTTTGCTTAGTAGTGAACGTTCAAATTTATAATGGCCCTGAAAAAAAAAAGTAACTTATGAACTTTTTTCACAGTTACGGCCTTTGCAATATCCCTATGGTCATGTGATCAAAATTCGGACGCTTGGCAACTGGTTCATATTTATGACCTTTGCTGTATCCTGGAGTCACGCGATCCCCTTTTGTGACCTTTTGACAAGCAAAGCCAATGGGGAAACCAGATTCACTTAACAACCAGGTTGCCAGCCTATCCACTATGGTGATTCTCTTCATACTTGTGGCAAGAAAAGTCGTAAAATGGGGCAGAATGTTAAGGTATAGATATTTAAGAGCTGACCAGCAGCAATGTAAAGCTGACGCATTGTAAGGCTGATGCAACTGAAGATGAATCAGCATTGGTATTTCCCTTTTAAGACAAAAATGAGTCACAGAAGTCTTTACCCCTTTAAGAAGTGTTTATATAATGCTGACATCATAGAGTGCGTGTTCTCTCTCTCCTTGTGTCCAGTATCCATTGCAGTGTTCTCTCTCTCCTTGTGTCCAGTATCCATTGCAGAGTTCTCCATGTAGAGTTAAGAAGATTGATTGCTTGTAAGATATTTGCCTACCACATATATTTCTGTATATGTCTTGTATATAAACCACTGTTAAATGTCTTAAGTCTCTGTGTGCTGTCTTTTGCTCCTGGGTTGTCTCATAATAGTAGTCACGCTGCAAATGCTCTGACACAAAGCCCACTTAACCAGTGTCTCACTTAACAACAGAAATTTGGCCTCCATTGTGGTCGTAAGTCAAGGACAACTTGTAGAAAGCAATCACGCTATCTTTGCACTAATACCAGCGTGGATGAAAGCCAAACCAAGTCACATTTCTCTTCCCTTTCAGATTACTTCTCTTGTAACACTGCAACTGTTAACCTTGATTGGCCACGACGATCAGTTTAATGGACCAAGATACAAATGTGCGGTCTCTCTGGATTTCATCAGAGCCATTTCCAGGTAAGCTTCGTCCCTGTCTTCTAAAGTTACATGGACTTTTTTAATAAGTGAAAGGAAAATAATTAAAAGTCACTTTAAGCTGTGATGCTTGGCATTTTCTTCTGGCTTCTGGCCATTGACCGAAAACCCCATCCTAGATTGGCTAAGAAGGAAGCGTGGCTGTAAAATGATTGTGAAATATAGCCACCCTTTGTGGTTCTCCAGCAGCCTATGAAGATGGCAGTGGAATCAGACAGTGGGGAAGTGGGGACCAGACAAGGAGTCTGGAGAGGACTCGGACGAGGGTCCTATGTCCGATGCAGAGATGGAGCCAGGAATACCTGGAGTGGGGTGCTGCCTTCGGAGTCTGGCAGCAGTGAGGCAGAGGATCCAGGGGAGCCTGTTCCCAGTGCACATGTGTGCAGAGCTGCTAGAAGGCAAGAGCAGCTGAAACAAAAGGGGTGATTCGGGAGTAAGGCTGGGAGGTGATTTCCCTTCCCATAAGGGATAAAAGTCAAGCCAAGATGACGAAACCTTTGCAGGAAGCAAAGTAGTTCGATCAGTTCCAAGTTATCCTGGAAGCTCTTTATACTTTGATTGGTTTTTCTTGTACTTCAGTTGGTTTCTTTTCTAGTTAATTTGATACTTCTGTTTTTGGCAGCACTTCACAGAACTGAAAGGCGTGTGCTTATCTCGGGGAACAGTTTAAGCTTAATTCCGGCTAGGAATGAAAACAATTCCCAGCGTTGCAATAAAATAGATTTTGCTTTTGAAACAAGTTTGTGAATAATTATGGTTTAAGAAGCCTGGGTCAAAACACCACCAACCTGTAACTGAATAGAAAAACAAGATCCCGATTAGGATCCCGCAATCTGCATGAGATCGTATTCTTGGATTTTGAAATGTAATATCTTTTTTTTCCAGCAGCGGACTAGAGCAGAGCAAGCAGATTAAAGCTTGATTCAGATAGGAGAGAGGTATTCGGATCAGGTGAAAAGTAGATCAAGGAGTAACAATTCAGGCTTGAATTGGGAGGGGTTATATTTCCCCGGGTTACAGGTAGTCCTCAATTTAGAACCACAGTAGAGCCCAACATTTCTGTTGCTCAGCGAGATAGTTAAGTGAGTTTTGCCCCATTTTACAACCTTTCTTGCCACAGTTGTTAAGTGAATCCCTGCCGTTGTTGAGTTAGTCACAGGTTGTTAAGTGAATCTGGCTTCCCCAGTTGCCAAGCCTCTGAAGTTTGATCGTGTAACCCTGGGGACACCACAATGATAGTAGGAGTGAAAACTGATCATATATCTCTTTTTTCAGTGCTGTTGTAACTTTGAACGATCAGTAACTGAACTGTTGTAAGTCAAGGACTACATGTAGTCAGGCTTTCATACTTTTTTTTAATTTTTTTAAAAAAAATATTTCCAAAGTCAAAATACAGAATTGAGAGGAAGAAAGAAAGAAGAAAAAACAAGCAAACAAACATCAACTTTTCCATATTTTTGATTTGGCCCTGAACCTATTTTATTTTGGCAGTGGCCTGGAGTACATCTGTACAGCTAAAGCTTGAATTGTCCACTGCATTTGTTCCTGAAAATGTTGGATTTAGCCATGATGACACAGGCAGTAGTTACATCCTGCCAAAACAATTGCTGTGTTTGAACACGATACAATGTGATGCTGCCTTTGAAAAAAATTGTTTAGAAATTTCAACAGGTCCAAAATGATACAGCTAGACTTAAAATGAAATTAAGTTACTCCTTTAGTAGAACTTTTTCAGTGGTCCATTGAAAAACATCAAGATGGATGGATGGATAGATAGATAGATATTGAAAAACATCAAGATGGATGGATGGATGGATGGATAGATAGATAGATAGATAGATAGATAGATAGATAGATAGATAGACCTACCTGTACATTGTTAGAAGCAGTTTGGTGGCACTCAAGCCTACTTAGTTTTAAGATCTTAGGGGTGGGTCTCTCAGAGATTTGGTAGGAAAGTCAGAGCCTGTTTAGTTGCTACTCTCAGAGATTGAAACTCTCTGCCAAGGGAGGCCAAGCCTGCTGCTTTTTCACTGTTTTTCTCCTGGCTGGCAAAAGCTTCCTTATTCCAATAAATATTTAGCCTTTCAGCAGGTGTCCTGCTATTCCGTTTTAATGCTCTCTTTCTAGTCAAAGTGTTATTTATGCTTTTTACTTGCGAATTTGATTTGTTGTTCTTTTTTTTCTTCCCTACTGTGTTGTTTTTAAAACATACCTTTTCATAGCTGCTTTGAGCTCCCTTTCAGGGGAGCAAAACAGTGAATCGAATCTTTCAGTCTTACTGATGTTTAGTTGATCGGGCTTTCTCTGATCAGGCATCGCAACATTCGCAGTCAGGAGAACATGATTTATTTCATCTCTCTTTTCCCGAGTCGACAGTTTTGAAGTTCAGTATAAGCGTTTTCAGAATCCCAAGTTAAGAAGTTGTTTTATTTTCAGCTAGTGTGTGAAATCTTTCCTTAAGAACTATCTTTATATGAAGCACAATGCAGTTGTGCACACTTCAAAAATGATTCAGAAATGGTGCTATAGTTACTTTAAAAAACACAAAACAATTCATTTTAGCCATGCCCCCCCCTTTTAAATCTTCCTTGTGATCTAAAATGAAAAGCATTCACTTCAAGAATTGACTCTTTAACACAACTCACAACCGCAATCAATCCCTTTTATTCAGTGGGATATTTATTAAGTGAGTTTTGGACCCTGTACCTTTCTTGCCACAGTTGTTAAGTGTGAATCACAGGCAACTGATAAGTTAGTAGCCTGGTTGTTAAGTGAATCTGGATTTCCCCATTGACTTTGCTTCTCAGAAGGTCACAAAAGGAGACATGACCTTGGGACACAGCTACAGTCATAAGTATGAACCGGTTGCCAAGCATCTGAATTTAGATCACGGGGATGCTGCAAAGGCCATAAGAGTGAAAAATGGTCATACGTCACATTTTTCAGTATCGTTGTAACTTTGAATGGTCACTAAATGAACTGTTGTAAGTCGAGGACTTAGTTGAAGCTCATATGAAAGCTTGAAAAAAAGAGGCTGCTTTAATGAACAGAGAATTTGGTAGCCTGACGATATTTTACCATTCTTATCACATCCTGAAAAGTTGATCGTTTTTTTTTTTCATAGACAGATGTTTTAGATTACAAAAAAATGCATTGTGACAATCTAATGCTTGTCAAGGAAACAATGTTACACCTCTTCAATCTAGTCCTTACATCTTGCCCATGTTATGGCATTCAGGTTTTATGAATCATGACCTAACCGAATAAACTGTCACTTCAGGTTGAAACATATTAGAAGCTTTCCCATTTTGCATAATTTCACAGACATGAATTATTTTTTAAACATGGAACAGGTTGCCTTGAAAAGCAGAGACAATTTATTTCATCGTTAACATTGCAATTTTTTTTTTTTTTGCAACAATATACTTTTTTAAAAAAAAAACCCTTTCATTCTTGGGTTTCTTCATTTTTGGATATCGAGAAAAGAAACCTCGGCATGGAGAATGTTAATACTGAAAGATCAAAATTAATTTTAGAAGAAAGGGGGGGGGATTTTTTTACTCTTCTAAAGGCATCCTTTTTTTCCTGACAAAACACAAAAAAAAACATTTGAAGTATTCTTGGATGGTTCAAATTTTGTGAAAAGGCAGGGGTTAAACCGCTGTTAAGAATGGAAGAATGCAGATTGCAAATTGATGCCAATGAAAGGAGTTATGCCGTACATAATGCTAGAACAGGTGGTTGGGAAGAAGACCAGAATGTTCAATAGCAAACACGATTGCTGTTTTGCATCTCCAAACAGTGAGCTGTGTTTACTAGCTTTTCTTGTTTTTAAATCTTTCCTTTTTATCTGGAGCTAAAATTATTATTTGGCTTAAATTGAGGGTAAATTTTTGAATCTGAAAACCTATGCAACTAGAAAACTAGGTTTCACTCTCAATATGCTTCTGAATAAGTTATACATCAGCAGGAATGCTTTTCCCTTCATCCTTCCTTCCTTCCCTCCCTCTCTCCCTCCCTCCCTCTCTCCCTCCCCCTCTTCCTGTCCTTCCTTCCTTTCCTCCATCTCCTTCTCTCCCTCCCTTCCACTCATAATTGTACATACATATTAGCATATCTGTCACTCAGTAAGCTAAAATAATAAACTTGGCACATTATTTCTCTGATTTGCATTCCTATCATCTTTTCAAACAGAAGACGAATTACAAAGTCAAACTATGCCCTTTCTGAAAAATTTTCGAATTACTTTCTACAAAAAGGGACTGTACAGTTTTGAAAAGAAAAAAAGAAAAAACTTTCAAATTCATAGTGAAAAAGAAAACTACAAGCAGTCAAAACCCTTATAAACATGACTGTTTAAAGTAGATGATGGGATCCTATGTCTGAAATACTATTTTATAAGGACAAACACAATCAACCTGTTTAATTTTTGTCAGCATTTAAGTTCCATCCAATTTCTTTGTCAACCTGCAATTGAAAACAAATGAACATTTAAACAGAAAATGTACGTATATTTTATACAATGTATAAATTCATCTGCTAAGCTTCTGAATTTTGATCACATGATCATGGCTACGGTCATAACTGTGAACAACGGTCCTAAGTAACTTTTTTCAATGCCATTGTAACTTTGAACAGTCATTAAATGAATGTTGTAAGCAAACGACTACCTGCACAGTATTCCCAATTCTGGTGATATAATATTTCCAGACATGTTCCTTGCGACTACAAGGCAAGGGGAGAAAGATAAAGAGAAAATCAATCTGGATTTCAAAGTTGGGGCATGGATCTCATTCCCCAAGAAGGAAATGCATTTTATTTCCCTGTCAAAATTTTTACAAAAGCCATTCCTACCAACAGCAGCCCCTTGAATTCAAGAAGTATTAACATATCTAGAAATAATGCACAGACAGATCTAATGCACCAAGACAAATTCCTTGTGTGTCCAATCACACGTGGCCAATAAAGAATTCTATTCTATCCTATCCTAATTCTAATTTAATTCTATTCTTTCACAAGTTCATTGAGGTGTCTACCAGAAGTCAATGTGTGAATGTTCCAATCTTTAATATTTAGAACTCAGTCAAAATTAGTTTGATTACACTTTTAGTTGTTCAGTTCAGATTATTCACAGGAGCACTATGTTATTTGTTAAAATCAAGATCACCTGAAGTACTAATAGCGTTTTATAAAGCCTTAGTAAGAGCATACTTCGAATACTGCATATGGTTCTGGTCACTGTGTTTTTAAAAAAGATGTTGAGACTCTGGAAAGAGTGCAGAGAAGAGCAGCAAAGATGGTTAGAAGGCTGAAGGCATATGAAGAAGGCTTGCAGGAATTAGGTATGTCTAGTCTAGTGGAAAAAAGGACATAATAGCAATATTCCAATAGTTAAGAGCCTGCCACAAAGAAGATCTACCTATTTTCCAAAGCTCCAGAAGGCAAGGCAAAAAACAATGGATGGAAACTAACCAAGGAGAGAAGGAACCTAGAACTAAGGAGAAATTCTTGACAGGGAGAACAATCAACCAGTGGAATGGGTTGCCTTCAGAAGTTGTGGCTGCTCTATCACTGAAGGCTTTTAAGAAGAGAAGGACAGCTACTTGTCTGAAATAATATAGGGTCTCCTGCTTGAGCAGGGGGTTGGACTAGAGGACCTCTGCGGTCCCTTCCATTATTCTGTTATTTGCCATTTTTGCAAGCGAGCGAAAGATTTGATGACACTGACCTATTATGTTGATGTTTACAGGACCGTGAACTTTGACATCACCAAGTATTTATATGACTTTTTGTGAAGACCGCATGGGCACTGCGACGGCGGCTGAGGCGAACCCCATTGTTGCATCCCATCATTCAACCATCCCAGAAGTAAAGTCATTGGGCTCACTTGGATTTGTCCAGAGCAGGTGCTGACCCAGCGTGGGATAAGATGAAATCACTCTGGTTGGTCTGGATGGATCTGGGCAGGGAAGGCTTTACCTGATACCCTGGCGTATTGGGAACAAACATGTTAATTACAAACAGCAGGAACTACGCACAATCTGTTCCCCTCCTAATTATTTTATTTCAGCAGCGAGATTGCCTGAAACCCCTTTGACAAAGATGTTGTTTTGTGCTGTCCCCTGTGCTTTGAAACGTGGCGGCAGGCTTCAGCGCCCAGCCTTTTCACTTCCTCTCCCTGGGAGGTGTTGCATTTGTCTCCCACAGAAGCCCCAACCTAAAGGCGCCATTCAGTGGAGTACCGCATACAATAAATACACAGTCAATCTGGTGGATGCTTTCCTTTCCTTTCTAGATCTTAACTTAGTGACCATAATTGATTCTTTCTTTAAAAAAAAAATTGCTCTCTAACTTTTCACGAAACGCCTAGCACTTTTAAACCTAGTTTATGACAAGTGAGCGGAAACCCTGCCTCCTACGAGCACTGAGGATGTTACCTAGTTTGGGTAATGAAAGGCAACAGCCGAGCTTGGACAACACCGAGGAGCCTTAAGGATATTTACATTCTGAGACAAGTTCTTACTTTTGTAAAGGTAAGGTAAGTATTTTTTGAATCTAAAAGAACATGGACACGTTAGGGACTGTGCTCTGTTTGGGATATGTAGCACTGCAGGAGGAGGTGTGAAGGAGGCACCCAGCCCTTCAACCACCACCAGATCCTTCCTGAAATTTCCCCCTTATACACTTCTGTTGGACTTCCCAGGGTATCCAAGCACCCTGTACTTTGTACAAAGTACAAAGTGTACAGCTGTTCTCCTAGGTTAGGAGTTTCCAAATTTGGCACCTTTAAGACTTGTGAACTTTAAACTCCCAGAATTCCCCAGCCAACATGGCTAGCTGATGAATTCTGGGAGTTGGAAGTCCCTAAGTCTTAAAAGTTGCCAAGTTTGGAGACCCTGACCTAGATCAAATAGTAGGAAGTTAGTCTTAAGACTTAGATTTAGAATGACTTTATTGTCACTTTGAATGTACACTAATCGGCATCCATTAAAATGAAATTTCATTGCGTACAGCTCTCCAAGTATCACCACCTCCAATGTAGACCACATAAACACGACTAAATAAATAAATATAAATAAAAACAAAATTATGCATATACTCACATATATTACATGACACAGAGAAACAACACAATCTAGTTCAGATGTCTACATGTACATGGCAAGAAAAACGAATCTTGTGAATTTACCAGACGGATGGCCTAGGGAACAAAACTGATACAGAATCTGGAAGTCATACTAGAAATACTTTGAAACTTTGTACTAATTCTTGAATGGAGGAGTCCTTCTCTAAAATCTGGATGGGGCAGGACAGGAAAAATTTCATTTCTCCAGAAATCAGCTTTTCAATGAATGACTACAGTAGTTTCTTTTTAACCAGGGCTACCAGGCGTTTTGGAGCCCAGGGTGCTACCTTACGAGTCAAACCTTGGAATAATCAATAAGAGGTGTCAAAAGTTTGGAGTTTTATTTTTAAAGCAACCAAGTAAGCTGCTTGAGAGAATATTTTTCACTTCAGGCAGACAGCATGGCAGAGATCCGCATTCCAAAACCAGCCCTTGGGAATCTAAATAGTCTGAGCAAAGAGAGGAATCAGAAAGGAAGGAAGATTGGAGCAGATACAAAATCGCACAGCTTTGAGGATAGAAAAACAAATGTTCTTCTGCCAAGTTTACTTTATTTTTATTCTGCCACCTCCTGCTCTTGAATGGAGAGATGTTCTCCTCACCCGGAAGGATAGAACAGAAAGTCTTAAGGAGTGCCAAACAATGTAATTATTTGCAAAACTAAATATGTTCCTTGCCATCTTCAGCTTACTGATTCCTGTTCTTCTAACTTCCTTGTTTCCCTTTAGCCTCATGGAAGAGAACCGCGAGTTGATTTTGGGAATATTTAAGGTTTCCCACGTAGCCAAACAATACAGGTAGTCCTTGACTTGAGACCACAACTAAGGCCCAAATTTCTGTTTCTAAGTGAGATAGTTGTTAAGTGAATTTTGCCCTATTTTAGGACCTTCCTTGCCACAGTTAAGGGAATCACTGTTACCAAGTTATCAAGAAGTTTGTTAAGTGAATTGAGCTTCTCCATTGACTTAGTCAGAAGGTCACAAAAGGAGATCATGTACCTCTGGGACATTACAACCGTCATAAATGTGAGGCAGTTGCCAAGCATCTGAATCTCAGTTCCATGACCATCGGGAAACTGCAACCATTGTAAGCAAGAAATGCAGTCATAAATCCCCCTTTTTTAGTCCCTTTAACTTCAAATGGCCACTAGTTTGTTTAGTGACCATTTGAAGTTACAAAGGGACTTCGTGCACTCCAAATTAAGAGTCCCCCATAATCCCTCATCCCTTTTAGGATTTGAAGGCCAAACGTGCTTTGGAACAGATGGGCATTCATGTCGCACCTTCACAGCAACTCCTTAAAGCAGCTGCTGCTTTTTCTGGCCATGTGTGGCTCATGTGTTGAATTGTGTATTGAGCCATGGAAATATCCAATCTGGAAGGAGCTATGAACTCCGGGGCAGTTTTCTCAGGCTTGCTAAATACTATATCAGCACTAAAACATACTGTATTTATACTATTACCTGTGAAAATTTCTTGCTCGGAAAATCCCTGAGATTCCTCTTGTAGCTTTAGCATGATACCTGCACATGCATAGGCTAAACTGCAGGTTCACTTAAATGTTTGAAACAGGGAATGGTAGCTTTTCTCATTAGTGATTTATTTCAGGGCAGTTGGGTTAGTTCAAAGGCAAATTAATAAAATGCTTAGTTGCATTTTTCTCTTGGAAAATGGAGCCTTTGTGTCTTTTTTTTTTTTAAAAAAAAACACCTTCAATTATTTGGGAAAGAACTGGTGATTCTATTAAAGCTACTTCTAAAAACACCTTTCTTTCCAAAGCGCTCTCCTAGAATGTGATTCTGGTGAGTCTCTTTCCTGTCAATCAGCCTTTTATCCTGTTGTTTTTATGTTATTGGAATACCAGTGTTTGTTGTGTTGCTATATAGGTGTAAATGATTGGGAGAAAAGTAATAAATGTATCAATGAAAACATGAAGTTTTCCTAATTGTCTTGGAATTATAAGAAGCTATTTAAGCATGCCACAAGTGAAGTGTTGTTAAACTTCTCTGCGGAAGAATTTATGTATTTATTTGTCACTCATCTCATAGAAAAATGACTCTGGGTGGCAGATGGATGGATGAATGGATAAGGATAGACAGACAGATAGATTGGAGAAGGATGGATAGGTAGACAGACAGACAGACAGACAGACAGACAGATATTTAGCGTATGGCATGTGTTAGCCAGGGATCACCGAAGTGTCTGGCTGCCTCTGTGAAAGGAATTTTTTGGGCAGTGTTATCTTTACCCACAGGACGCCTGAATGCTGGTAGGCAGTTGAGGAAGGCTCCTTTCTTGTCCCTCCATGGTTTATTTGCTCACAGGAATTGAGCCACTGGGCTGTCACCTCAGCGTTGCCCAGGCCCAGCGTCTTACTACGTGAGCCACCGTGGCCCTTGATGGAGGGATGGATGGATGGATGGATAGATAGAAAGAGAGAGAGAGAGAGATATGGAGAGAGAGAGAGATATGGAGAGAGAGGTGGATGGATGGATGATGGATGGATGGATGGATGGAGATAGGGATGGAGAGAGATAGGTGGGTGGGTGGATGGATGGTTAGAAAGACAGATAGATAGATATGGATGGAGAGAGATGCGTGGATGGAGAAATAGATGGATGGATGGATAGGCAGACAGGTCGACAGGATTCACAGATGTACTTTCAGATTTTCAAAAGTGGTAGAAGTCTTGCATGGAAGACCAGATAAGCAGCACACCCAGAAAAGAACTGCCTCCGACTTTATTGTAAGGTTACATTAACAGAATCTTGCAAGGCTGAAAGTACATCATTCCTCCCACCCTTTGCCTTTACAGTCCAAGAAACTAGGGAGGGTATCTTCTGTGAGAAATCTGGCATGCCCGTGTTTCTTCTGCAGGCTCATCTGCCACTTGTCTGCCAATTGTCTAGTCTGCAGCTCTTTCTCCTGTCTCCCAAAGCCATTCCCCCATGCCACATATAACACACCCAAAGTGGGATAAACTAAGCATGGGAATTCATGCTTGAGAACTCTGGATTTATTTGTTTATTGATTCATTTGTTTTCTTGGCTAAGAAATGGTAAGTTTGTTTATTTCTTTAAGCTTATTAGGCTGAAATAAACAGTGCATCATTTGAAAAACAAAAATAAGCTGTAAATTGTAATCCAAATTCTGTTTCAGATGGAATTCCTACTCATCCATTCATCCACCTAAATATTAAGCACAGAATAGATAGAACACATAAAGGAAGTGTTGTCACATATGGAGGAGCTTTGGCTTGACTTGGGTATGTCTAGTTTAATGAAAAGAAGGACTGGGGTGACATGATAGCAGTACTTCAATATCAGGGGTTGCCACAAAGAAGAGGGGATCAAGCTATTCTCCAAAGCCCCTGAGGGCAAGAAAAGAAGCAATGGATGGAAACTAATCAAAGAGAGAAGCAACCTAGAACTAAGGAAGAATTTTTTGACAGAACAATTAATCAGTGGAACAACTTTCCTTCAGAAATTGTGGGTGCTCCAACCCTGGAATTTTTTTTTAAAAAAGAGAGATTAGAAAACAATTTGTCTGAAATGGTATAGGGTCTCCTGCTTGAGCAGGGGTTGGACTAGAAGACCTCCAAGGTCCCTTCCAAGTCTGTTATTCTGAACTTGGTGGGCATCCATTCTAATATCTAGTGGAGAATATAAGTGAGTAGGTATGAGGCTATATCTAGAATAAAATACTGCTCAAGTGTATTTCTGGAGTTTAATGTCGAAACACAGCAAAGGCAATTTAAACCATTAAGTTACAAGCATTTTTGTCATGTGAGAAATTTCTGACATGATACCTGAATGCCAAAGAACTCTTCATTTTGGAATAAAGAAACTATAAATTATTTGGTGATTGAACATTTGCCACACTGCTGAGTTTAATTCCTAACAAAATGTGATTAATCAGCCTGATGTTTTCAAGTGAGTTGTAATTTACAGCTAAACAGTTGTTTCAGGCTTGAATTCAGCTAAACTAAGAATTTTATAACTGATTGGAATCCTAATTCATTATTTGTCAGTATCGCAGACACTGGCCCACAAATTCCCAAAAGGGAAAGACCTAGGAAGGGACATCAGTTAGCTGAGCAGAAAACATTAAATCAACTATATTTTAGATTTAATTTTTAAAATTACACTCTGCTTCTTATTGTAACAGTTAAGATGGCTTACAACAAACGTTAATAAATAGAAAACAATGCAATAAAAATGGAAAGCAGTATTAAAATCATTTTGTGTAATGATGGATGAATGGATAGATAGATATAGATAGGGAGAGAGATAAATTATAGATGCTGTAGATAGATAGAAGATAGAGAGAGAGAGAGAGAGATGGATAGATAGGGATAGTTGGATATATATATATACATACATACATACACACACACACACATATATACACATACTCATCATTATATCATAGATATGATAGAGATAGATAATGATATAGATAATAATAATGAAATACTTCAGACTGAGACAGATGATAGCTTAATCTTTACTTAATAAATGCCTAAATTATCCATTTACCTGAAGAGGCATAAACGTGTTTGTTTGTTTTTCTTTTCTTGTAAGTGCTTTTGGACTATTTTAAATTGGGGACTACATCTTAAAATGAAAATAAAATTGTATGGTTTGTCATTTGATTCATGCAGAAAACATCAATACAGATCCCCATTACCTCAGGCCCAAAAGTGTTTCATAGCAACGTCAAATACAAGAAGTTTTATATGTATGTATGTTTATGTATGTATGTTTATGGAATGAAGGTACACATAGTATTGATTCAAAAATAATAAAGATAATAGGAAAGCAGCCAGTATTTCCCTCCCTGCAAAAAAGCCAGTGTTACATAAACTCAGTATTTCCACTGCTTAAGCTTGTTTTCTTCCTACTAACTCACATTAGTGTTTGCATTCTCTGAAGGAACTTAGGCAGTAGGTGCAATGGGGCTAAAGAGACTCTTGCCATGGAGATTTATTTCTAAAATGAAGGCATCCAATATATAAAATGACATGGAATTGCTCATTCTCCAGACTTAATTAAATCCGTGACAACTTGGCAATAAAGCTATAGCGCCAATAAGAGTCTCTTCAGATTTTAAACTGCCATTTTTTTTTAATTATATACCCACAGTAACGTATCAAACCATAGACTTCTGGAAGGCGACAGACTCAAAAAAATAATGGTTACCATTAAAAATAGTGGTGCTTAACTCACTGAAAATGATGCCTATTTAACTTGAAGCAATCATCTTGAAAGTGCTTTCCCTAAGTTATTCAACATTTAACCTATAAGTCCTCAACGTATGACCACAATTGAGCCCAAAATTCCTGTTGCTAACCAAGACAGTTGTTCAGTGAGTTTTGCCCCATTTCATGACTTTTCTTGCCTTTGTTATGTGAATCACTGCAGTTGTTAAGCCAGGGGCGTGTCCAGCTCAACATCACTCATCGGAGGCACCTGTGGTGGACCAAGAGCCCTGCCAGTGAAAACGGGCTCCTAAGCCCTGTTTTCGGGTGCGATGGTCTCCTGCAACCCTCTTCCAGTGAAAATGAAGCTTGGGAGTGTCTCCTCTGGCCTTCCCGAGCTCTGTTTTTGGCCCTGACAGCCTCTTGCAACCCTCTGCCAGCGAAAATGGAGCTCGGGGAGGACATACACAGCCCTCCGTTTCAGCTTGCAGAGGCACCGTGGGTTGGTCCTTCACTGTTTTCAGGGCAAAATAACGTGAGAGACAGTTTTGTGATTTTGTGTCGAATGGCATTGTTCCTTATATTCTTCTATAATGATGACTAGTGATGTAACTGTGGTTCTATTCTGCTTTGGTAGGCTTTCTAACATTCTTCAGAACATGTATAAGTCATTTTGTTCCTTTCCTTGTAAGTCAGATCTTTTATTATTTCCGGTTGAAAACTGGCTGAATGGGGAGTTTGCCATTGTATTCCTCCCAAGAGACACAGTAGGCCCATCCTGATACACCATGGCAGCACACAAAATGGGAGTAGCACAACTTATGAGAATGCATTGATAGATCTTGGGAGGTTTATCCTATAAACAACTGTCTGGCGAGATTTGATAAGTCAGGATTGCCGCGTCCATTGTCTTCCCATCTCCACAGAGGAGCTGTCTCTCTGATTCATGCCCAGGAAGAGAAATAATCCCATTATCCATCATCAGAAAATAAATATGCCATAGCAGGCATTGATATGGCTTGCAGTGATATGCCAGAGCTACAGCCATGGACGTGCCATGTGATTCATAATCCTGGACTAAATGGCTGCTAAGTTAATAGAGTGCCAGATAAAAGGAATGTTACACTAGATACAGCCAGGGTCTTCCAGAGTGGCAGAGAGCAAGTCATTTTTTCAGATAAATTGGCAATTTAATTTTTATTCCAAAGATTAAAAGACAAAGTGCAAAGAAAAGAAAACAAGAGACAAAACAGAACTAACAAAACAGAAATGAAAACATTTTAAAAATGTGATTTAAAAAAAAGACAAATATACAGGTAATCCTTGGCTTACAATGACCATTATTCACTCTTACAACCTTTGCTGACTCCCCGTAGCCGGGTGATTTACATTTGGACGCTTGGCAATAATTGACTCACATTTATGACAGTTGCAATCTCCTGGGGTCACGTGATCCCCTTTTGCGGCCTTCTGACAAGCAAAATCAATGAGGAAAGCCAGATTCACTTAGCAACCATCTTTCTAACTTAAAGGGGGAGCCTCATTGGCACAGTGGTTAGAGTGCAGTACTGCAAGCTACTTCTGCTGCAGCCAGCTGCCTACAGTTTGGCAGTTCAAATCCCACCAGGATCAAGGTTGCCATAATTACCTCCCAGCCTTACTCCTGAGTCTCCCCTTTTGTCTCAGCTTCTCTCGTCTTCTAACAGCTCTGTGCATATGCACACTGGAAACAGTCTCCCCTTGTTCCTCTGTCTTGCTGCTGCCCGACTCCGGAGGCTCCAGAGGCAGCACCCCACTCCCAGATGGTCCTGGGCCCATCCCTGCATTGGCTGCAGGACCCTCGTCTGAGTCCTCTCCAGGCTCCCTGATGGTCCCCTTTCCCCCCCACTGTCCGATTCCACTGCTGTCTGCACAGGCTGCTGGCGAACCACAACAGACTCACATTTATGACGGTTGCAGTATCCCGGAATCATGTGATCTCCTTTTGCGACCTTCTGACAAACAAAGTCCATGAGGAAGCCAGACTCACTTAACAACCATGTTACTAATTGAACAACTGCAGTCATTCACTTAATCAATGTTAAGTGTCAAAAAAGGTCATAAAATAGGACAAAACTCACTTAACAAATTTCTCACTTAACAACATAAGTTTGGGGCTTGTAATTCTGAGGATTGCCTGTATTTGCAACAAAAACTTTGGAAATGAGATGCAATTGTTGGGAAAGTTTCCAATTAAAAACCCAAGGAAAGTTGTCATTGTTAACACCCAAACAAGGGTTTTCTGATCCTAGATTGATCGGAGATAATAATCTGGGTGATTTATGGTAAAGAGGAAACTAGATTTTCTACAGGTAAATTACAACAACAGACTATTAACAGTATGCTTTGATTTTTTAACTTTGCCCTTCTCTAACCTGTTAACTATTTTTTTCTTTCATACATCTAGTGCCGTGATGTGCCACAGGTAGCACGCAGAGCCATTTGTGTGGGCACGCTAGCTCCAGGCAAACTTACCTGCACTGCACATGTGCACACTTCCCAGCTGATTTTCAGCCTGTTTGAGGCCGTCTTTGCTCTCCCAGAGGTTCGAGGGAAGCCTCTGCAGCCTTGGGAGGCCAAAAACGGGCCTTCCGGAAATACCGGAAGTGCTGAAACGGGCCCGTTTTCAGCCTCCCATGGCTGCAGAGGCTTCCCTCGAACCTCTGGGAGAGCCTCAAACAGGCCGAAAATCAGCTGGGATGATGGCACATGCGCAGTGCAGGTAAAGGGGCGGAGGTGTTGCGTGCACAGACGCGGGGGGGGCATTGCATTGTGGGTGCCAGCAGGCATGTGCTTTTGGCACACCACAACAAAAACTCGCCATCATCGATTGGGTTGCAAATAGATATAGAAGTTTATAAATGGACATTTTGAAAAGCTTGGGGGAAACGTTGAGCGTTTTAAAGCAGGAGGGCCCTTAAAATGCGGCCTGTCAAGCCAACTTTCTTACATAGCGGATTGGCACAAAGGAACCCGTGAAAAATGGTCAGATCATATTCGGGTTAATATTCTTGGTTAAAAATCTCATATGGTTCCATTTTATTTTAAAAGCCAGGCAATTTGATTAATGCCACCTGGTTCCTTGTAACCAAGGTGTAATACCAGAGAGAGGGATTTTGACTTTTCCTTCACTGCCCTCATCTGGAGTTCAGCAGGCAATTTATGGATATTACCTATCCGCGGAGGCTTAGGGGAAAATACATCTTTTTGAATGGAGCTGATTTAGGTACGGTAGGCAAGGAATTTAATGCTGAGGTAAGTGTGTAATTTTGATTGATGGATTTTTCCAATCCTGGGCTTTTGGAGTTTGTGTTTTATTCGCGCGACAAAGAAATGAACATACGTTTGAATTATAGCGTATTAATCTTACAACAACACCTTGTGCTACCGGTTTTGCAATACTGGGTTGATGAAAAACGTAACAGCAACCGAATAACAGAGTTGGAAAAGGGATTTCTAGTCCTACCCTCTACTCATGCAGGAGATCCTAGACCATTCCAGACAAGCGGCTGCCCAAGGTTTCAGTAGCTTTATTATTATATACATTCACAAAATGCTAATTGTGACTATGATGTCATTATATAAAAGGTAGCTATTCTGTTCTGGCAAGACAGGATGTATGGGCCTAAGAATCATGCCTGATGATATCCCGCTGATGTTGTATATTGGGTAATTTGCATCCAACATAACCTATGGGCCTAAGCATCACATGCATTATGATATCATACAGATGTTGTGTAATTTGCATCCAATATGTTCTGACCCAAACCTTGTTCCAAGGAAACAAACACGAAACAGAGGTAACAGAAAAACCTTTTAATGATTCTTTATTAATTCTGTTCCTTCACGGTTAAAAGGCTGTTTCAAACTAATTGTCTCTGTAAGAGCGAGGTTGTGCAAGGCTGCCAAGAACACTAGATACTAAGAAATATTTCAAACATGAAGAGTCTCCAAATACCAACAAAGATATTCCAAACGTCCACCAGGCTTGAGTGCAAAAACTTATTTGCTTCCTGCAAAGAACTCCGATTTCTCAGCTGGCTTTTATCTCTTAAGAGAGGGGCTTGCAGCCTTACTCCCAAGTCGCCCATTATGCTGCAGCTACTCTTTCCTTCGAGCAGCCCTGCGTGCACACGTACTTGGCACAGGCTCCTCGAGGACCTCTTCATCAGTGCTGCCAGCCTCCACAATCTCTGAAGGCAGCATTCCACTCCCTGATGGTCCTGGCCCCATTCCTGCATCACACACAGGCCTCTCATCTGAGTCCTCGCTCTCTGAGACCTCAGCCATCCCCGCCTGCTGCCGGCGAACCACAACACAATATAACCTGACACATAGCTTTAAATAATTGGCATATGCATGATATAACGGCATGTGCATGAAGATGCAGAACAGAACAGAATAACCCCCTTCTAGTCTAACCCTCTGCTCAGGCCTTCCAGACCAATGGCTGTCCAATCACTTCTTTAAAACCTCCAGTGTTGGAGCATCCACAGCTTCTGGTGGCAAGAAGTTCCACTGGTAAATTGTTCTCACTGTCAGGAAAGTTCTCCTTAGTTCTAGGTTGTTTCTCTCCTTGATTAGTTTCCCCACAAAAGGAGATTTTCTCCACTAATTAAAGTAGTTTAACTATGCCCTCAAATGTATCAGTTTTTTCAAGCGGAAGCCCTGGAATAGGGATCAATTTGGACTGGGCACGGGAGTGATGGTGGCAATAGTGAGCAGTAGCCATTCAGTCTCTCTTCTTCCCTTTCCCCCCCTCTCATTCGAGCTACTGGGTCCCAGTTAACTATTCAAAGAGCCTCGGTGGCACAGTGGTTAGAGTGCAGTATTGCAAGCTACTTCTCCAGCCAGCTGCCTACAATTTGGCAGTTCAAATCTCACCAGGCTCAAGGTTGACTCAGACTTCCATCCTTCCAAGGTGGGTCAAATGAAGACCCAGATTGTTGGGGGCAAGAGGCATGATTACTCTGTAAAACTGCTTAGAGAAGGCGGTAAAGCACTATAAAGCGGCATATAAGTCTAAGTGCTATTGCTATTGCAAGGGGATGGTGCTATTAGACGGGGCTTATTGCTATTAGAGGGGATGGTTAGTAGATCCATAGAAGCATCGTTTAATCTACAGTTAGTTCTCCACTTGCTACAATTGAGTCCAAAATTTATATTGCTAAGTGAGAAATTTGTTAAGAGCTATTTGACCCATTTTACCACTTTTCCTGCCACATTAGTTAAGTGAATTACTGCAGTTAAATTAGCCACCGGGTTGTTAAGTGAATCTGGGTTCCCCATTGACTTTTGCTTGTCAGAAGGTAGCAAAAGGGGATTGCCTGATCCCCAGGGACACTTCGATCATCGTAAATATGAACCCGTGGCCAAGCATCTGAATGTAAATCACGTGGCCGTGGGGATGTTGCAACAGTCGTAAGTCTGGAAAATGGTCATAAGCCACTTTTTTTCAGTGCCATTATAACTTGAAATGGCTGCTAAGTGAACCGTTGTAAGTCGAGGACTACCTGTACATCATGATCAACTAGGCACTGTCTTAAAATGAGCTCTTCTTCCATTAGCACATACTCCGATCTCAGGCCTGCTTGTTAATTGACTTCAATTAACACTTGATAATAATACTTGTAATAATACTTGTATTCTTAAAATACTAAATTAAACCACAAAATTGTGTGTGTGTGTATACTAGCTCTATACCCGTGCTTCACTACAAAACTATGTGATCAAGCTCAGTTTTTGGGGAGGAAAATAAGGGGGAAAAAATTCTGCCTCTGCCTACCAGCATCCATCCGTATTCATCTGGCTAGTGTCCTGTCAGTGTGTGAGAAAGTTGAGGGCTGTTTGGAAACTGAAAGAGTATTTGCTGTGTGAGCAAGAAGGAGACAGCAAGGAACCTGGACGTGGCTGAGCTCAACTGTTTTCCACTAAAGCTGCTTTCTGCTGTGAAAGTGAAAGTGAAACTCCTCTCTTCTGCTTGTGTTTTGCATTTGGAACAGATTTTTTTTCAGGTGGGGCGGGGGAGTAGAACTCCTTAGCATCAGAGCATGTTAATAATAAAAATAATATTCGAAATACTACTGCTCTGGTGATCATTTGGAAAAATCCTTTCTTAGTGAGCACCTAGAAGCCCAGAAGAACATACCTGCCAAATTTCAAGTTTGTAGGCTTTACGGTTCTGGAGATTTTTGTGATGATGAGTGGGGGGTATTTCGCTTTTGTATATATATATGTGTATATATCTTTGAGTGATTGTGTATTCTCACAGATTTCATGGATGACATATTTATTGGAAATGCCAGTGTTAATCTGAAACTGAACACAAGATGTAAGCTTTGTTTATTTTAGGATTACTAATTACCTCATTGATAACAACCAGACATCTCTGACCTTGTAATGAGTTTTCCTGTCGAGGAGTGAATTGCAGGACAGGAATGGCATCTGATTGATTTATAACAATGTCAGTTGAAATTGGTTGAATATTGGTTGAAAGAATAATTGAAAACCCAGTCTAATAAGCCCTGAAAATCAGGTATTCTTTCCCACCAATTTCGCTCTCAAAAAAAATCTATTTATGGCATAAGAATTTTTTGTGTTTATTTTCCTATCTATGAATCATAAACTTTACAAAGTAAGCAGCAAGGTTCTGTTTAACTCATGAATCAATAGGTCTTTTGCATCCTTGAACTGCAGTGTCAACAATGAATGATTGCTGAAAGTGTCTCAAATATGACAGATAAATTCTGGTTTATATTTCACATCTATACCAACACTCAGCATATAGCATGTCTATTTATCAAGAATATCTATTGGATTTAATACCTGTAATCTTCAACCTGCACTTTCCCGAGACATACAAGGATGGATGTAATCAGTTTAAAATGTTTGATGTACAAGATTAAACGTAATTCTTACGGAATGGCAATTCCAAAGCAGTGATAGAATTTTAAAATAAAATTAAGCGTCTTTCAGATTGAATTTTGAACATCGGATCAGCTATTTTGATTGGCATACATTCCACCCATTCCACCCATTTAACTTTTCAAGATTGTTTTGTGATGTGGAAGTATGAAATTCTTAGCAATGAATTAACAAAATAGGACTGATTTTAATCATTTCAAAGCAGAGATTTATGTCTTCCCTAATACTATTGTATTAAATAGTCTCAAATTCTTCTTCATGAGAACTATGCAAAATAGTACTGTTTGCAATTCAAATGAACCTCTAAGAACTTAAGATGGGAAATACACAGCCTGCCAGAAACACATGAAGCTTTCGTATGAAAATTGTATCAGCAAGGACCTCCCAATTTCAAATTAAAAATCAAAAAGGGCCATTAAACAGGAAGCAAGTTCTCTTCAGTGCAGATGCCTAGACATTTATTCATTTCCAAAAAGAAAGCGATACTCTGATTCTATGGCTTTCAGTTCACAACTCATAAATTAACAAGCTCTTTCTCACTTTCTGAATTTATATCAGCTTGTAACCCTTCCTTCAGTGTGAGACTGGAGAACGTGTAATTTACAAACATTGAATCAATATGGCTGTTCAACTGAATAGACACAACGTGTTGGGTGACTCCAATGAAGAGCCGTTAGTTTGTCTAGAAATGTTTTATTGGTATTTTCAGAACTGATTTATGATTTGGTTCCTGCTAGAAACCACAAAATCAATAGCCAGGGTGAAAAAAGAAAAAAAAAGTTATTCAATACAAGTGGTCCTTGATGTATGAACACAAACTTTCCATTGTTATGCCAGCCAATTGTTAAGTGAGTTTTGCCCCATTGTGCAACCTTCCTTGCCTGTACAGCTGTTAAAAGAGAATCACTGCAGTTGTGAAGTCAGTAACACGGCTGTTATACGAATCTGACTTCCCCATTGATTTTGTTTGTCAGAAGGTGTTGTGGTCTACCAGCGGCCAGTGGAGCTGGCGGCAGATTCAGACAGTGATGAGGTTGGGGAGGAACATGGGCTCTGCGTCAGAGGCAGAGATGGGGCCAGGGCCATATGACAGTTATCCAGCTGCCTTCAGAGATCAGTGGGACAGAAGAACAGCTGGAGCCTGTTCCCAGTGTGGGCATGCACAGAGCTGCTGGGAGAAGGGAACAATTAAGGAACAAGGGTCGACTTGAGAATAAAGGCACAGGTGGACAGTGAATGGCCCTTCCCATAGGGAATAAAGAAGAGCGAAAGGCAAGTGGTGTTTGCAGGAGACAATTAGTTCATTTAATTAGGGTGAAGATTTGTTCGGGACTCGTTGCTCAGTATTTTCTGCTACAGCATTGCGCTTGGAAGCTATCGGCCTGGCAACTCTCCAACCCTGGTAAGGTCTGTGGTTATATTTCACCCTTGAAAGACTGTTTGCTGGGACTTTGCTGGATGTAACTGAGCGGAATTCACATTATCCTAATAAAAAGGGGTTTTGTTGGGAGGAGGAGTCTGCTTCATGATTTTTGGAAGCCCAGGTCAGAACAGTAGGTCACAAAAGGGAATCACAGGACCCCGGAACATTGCAACCATCATAAATAGATGCAAAGTTTGAATTTTGATCACATGACCTGGGGATGCTGCAATGGTCATAAGTGGGGGAAATGGTCGTCAGTCAGGTTTTTTTTAGTGAGCTTTGAAGGGTCACTGAAAGAATGATTGTGAGTCAAGAAGAACCTGTATAAGGTTAAGTAAGGATTAATGGTGATGAACTAAGTTGGCTTGTGGCAGCAAAAGTTTTCCTGTAGTTGAGGATTGCGAAATTTATTGTCTGATGGATGCCTAGTCTCCAAGAAACAGTTTTGTTGTGTCTTCTTAAAGACACAACACAGACACAACTTATTTTCCAAAACACCAGAAGGCAAAACAAGAAATAGTGGATGGAACCTAATCAAGGAGAGACACAACTTGGAATTAAGGAGAAACTTCCTAACAGTGAGGACAATTAATCAGTGGAACAGAAGTTGCCTTCAGAAGTTGTGGGTGCTTCATCACTGGAGGCCTTTAAGAGAAGACTGGACAGTTGTCTGAAATGGTACAAGTTCTCCTGTTTGAGCAGGGGGGTGGACTAGAAGACCTCCAAGGTCCCTTCCAATTCTATTCTGGTAGGTAGGTAGACAGATAGATACTGTAGATAGATAGATAGATAGATAGATAGATAGATAGATAGATAGATAGATAGATAGATAGATAGATAGATAGATAGATAGATAGATAAAGAAATTTTGCAGTTGACAAATCTTTTGCATAAAAATTACCCCTTCTCTGCAGTAAAGCAACTTATTTAGTCATCTTGAGTCAGTGAAGCTTTTGCTCCTTGCCAGTTATTAAATGTCGAGTTTCTGTAGTGAGGGATTTATTGCTCGACCTGCGTGAAGCCTGACAATTGGCAGAATGAAATACTCTGAAAGAGCTTCAAGACAGACCAGGCTTCCCTAGGGTGGTTATATATATATAACATTCTTACGGTAGAAGTGTAACGTATTTTTCATATCTGTGTTTCCCCGAAAATAAGACCCGGTCTAATTTTTTTTGCCACCCAAAAAGGCACCAGGTCTTATTTTGGGGGGTAGTCATCTAACCTCACTTGCATGAGTTGCCCCCGGCCTCCTTTTCGCTGTCAGAGACCTTCAGGAACTACTTCTGCAGCCAGCAAGGCTTTCCTGAAGGCCTCTGCAGCCGATAACAGAGCTCTGGATCTACCAATCAAATAGAATAATCAAGAATGGGACTCCTAAATTTCTTTATGCTTTTCTATTGGGATATGCAGCATAGACAAAATAGTATTCAAGGGAAATGTAAACTTTATGTGCTTGCAATAATATCAGAGCGATAAAATATTGCAGGCAAGGATGCTCACAATAATTCTAATGTGCATTTTTAGTAGCCAAAATGTATAACAAATATAGGATTCCATGTTCACAGTAAATGACAATAAAGGTTATCTTATCTTATTAAAATGGTCTATTGAAATAGTTTTAAATCTGTGCCTGGATCTTTACAAATATAAACTGAATGTCAGACTGTCTTTTTTATAAGATCGGAAGAATTAACAAAGCATGTAAAATTGCTAATTAAATTTTAACATGAAAGAAAGGCCTCTGATCTATAGGAAAAACAACATTTTCTACCAGATATAGTTACCTTTCTGTTACTATCATTCCCTGTTGTAATTCAATAAACACCAACTTGACAACAAATTGTTTCTAGAATACACAGCAACAAATTCAAGCTTGGCCTGTAATTGTTACTGTGTTTCCCCCAAAATAAGACCTTATAATTTTTTTTTGCCACCAAAAAAGGCACCAGGTCTTATTTTGGGGGATGCCATCCACTGACTAACCTCACTTGTGTGCATCACCCCTGGCCTCCTTTTCACTGTCGGAGGCCTTCAGGAATTTCTTCTTCTGTGGCCAGCAAGGCTTTCCTGAAGGCCTTTGCAGCCAATAGCAGAGCTCTGGATCGATCCAGACTTTCCCCCTTCACATGGTTTGTCAGAAAGTCATAAAAGGGGAATCACATGACCCCCCCCCCCCGGATGCTACGACTGTCATAAATGAGAGTCAGTTGACAACTGTCTGAATTTTGATCACGTGACCATGGGGATGCTGTAAGGGTTGTTAAGTGTGAAAAATGGTCACAGGTCACTTTTTCCTTGGGATATTGTAACTTTGAATGGTTACTAAATGAACTGTTGTAAGTTGAGGACTACCTGCATATACAGTATTTTCCCTCAAGCTGCAATCATTCCTCACAAGGCCACGTTGTACATATATATTTGGGGGGGACATCACTGGAGAAGAGTATAGCAGAGTGGTGCGGTGGCCTAGAGGTGGAGCTCTCACCTTACAACCAGGAGGCTGTGAATTTGATCCTAGGTAGAGGCAGACATTTCTTTTTCTGGGCACAATGAGAATATATCTGCTAAACAAAACTCCACATTGGCAACAGGAATGGCATCTGGCCAGTAAACACTCTGCTATCTCCATTCAGTTGCCCAGGCTCCACCCTGCAAGGGATTATGGGGTCATTAAACGATGATGATCAATGGAGAACAGAGTCATTTTTTGTGTGGGTGCCCCATCTCTATCATGTGCCAACTTTGTTACAATTTGGGGTTGCAAGTTCTATTCTCCATAGCCCTGGGTATCTCAGGATGTTGCTGTTACCGACAGGTGGGATTTTATTTTGCTTTTGGAGTTTTCATTTCATTGCATTTTATATTGCCACACAATCTATTTTTAATGTTATATATTGCCTGGGGATGCTTTGCATGGCAGGCTGACTATAAATATTTTAAAGAAACAACGAAATAGTAACACGGTGGCTCTTTCTTTCTTTTTTTTTGCATTGAAAGAGTTAAAACAAGAACCCATAAATATTCAGTTTCAAGCCTTTGTCCTAAATTTATGATATATCCAGCATGCACAATAAAATCTCAAAGGCAGCTTTCTCTGAAACACAAAGCAACACAAGACAAATGTTTATTTTGAAAAAATTTCAGTACCTTTATTGTTATATACATTCACAACATGCTAATTGTAAATGCAGACTGTGATGCCATTATATAAAAGGTAGCTGTTAATTCTGTTCTTCTGGCAAGACAGGATGTATGGGCCCAAGCATCACATGTCTCATGATATCACACAGATGTTGTGTATTGTGTAATTTGCATCTAACATAACCAGACAGATACTTATTAAATAATTGGCATGTGTATTATATAATGGCAAGTGCATGATGATGCAAAACAGAATAGAAAAACAGAGTTCGAAGGGACCTTGGAGGTCTTCTAGTCCAGCCCCCAGCTAAGGCAGGAAACCCTATAATATTTCAGATAAGACATTGTCCAATCTCTTCTTAAAAACCTCCAGTGATGGAGAATTTACCACTTCTGCAGGCAAGTTGTTGCACTGATTAATTGTTCTGTCAGGAAATTTCTTTTTTTTTTTAATACAGTTTTATTTGGGTTTTTACACATACAAAATACAAGTAAAACATCTTTTTTGAAAATAGCATGGTCCCAGGTTGAACTTCTTTATACAGACACAAAACTCAATTTCATGCTCCTTTTTGTACACTATTCCATATCTTATACTATTTTACATTTTCTATATAGTTTTCCCCCTCTTTTAATTTTCTCAATTTTATTTTGATTATCTCATCTCAATTCAAATCATTATATTTATACTTTTGTCTGTTCTGTTTCAATTTCATATTATCTTTTCTCATTAAACAAATTTTCTCCTGTAGTTACTAATTGGAGTATTGTACCTTTATATCTTTTAATTACATCCATTCAATTCTTATTTAAATTTCAATATATACCTTAAGTTTATGACCTTCAATATAATACATAATACCTAACTTCCAATCGAATTTTGCTTGGTACATTCTTATAATACACACTATATTCTTTTTTAAAAAAAGAAAGATTGTAAATATATGTAATTATAAACCCTCATTCCATTCCAGTTCAGTTCTATCATTAATAATCATTAAAATCTTAACATCTTTAACACTACTTTTCAATTAAATATCATACTTCCTTAAAAACACATATAATCTCCATAATTAATTTTTCCCTGATTTCTCTTCACATATGTTTTATAAATCATTAAATATACCTTTTTACATTTATTTATTGGTTCTGTCAGGAAATTTCTCATGAGAAAAAGAAAGAGAGAGAGAGAGAGAGAAAGGGGGGGAGAGAGAAAGAGAGAGGGAGAGAAAGAAAGAGGAAAGAAAGGAAGGAAAAAAGGAGGGAGAAAGAGAGAAAGAGAAAGGGAGGGAGAGAAAGAAAGAAAGAAAGAAAAAAGGAGGGGGGGGAGAGAGAGAGAAAGAGAAAGAAAGAAAGAAGGAGGGAGGGAGAGAAAATATGCCTATGTGATTGTAAGTGTAAACATTAGTCCCAAAAACTTTAAAGGAGGTGGAGCTACCTGGGCACATCCAGGTTACTTTGCAAAAACTAACCAAGGGTGGGATTCATCCGGTTCGGGTGAACCAGATATTAAATTTACATCTGGTTCATCGAACTGGTAGTTGAACTGACCAGCTGGCCCCGCTGGCCCCTCCCTTCCCAGGAGTCTCCATGCAGCCCGTTTTGGATGCAGGTAAGTACAGGTCTGCATGGAGGCTCAGGGAAGGGGAAAACCGGGCTTTCCAGAAGCACTGGAAGTCTGGAACGGGCCTGTTTCTGGCTTCTGGAGGGCCTCCGGAACCTGCGGGAGGCCATTTTCACCCTCCCAGAGGCCCGAGGGAAGCCTCCGGACTCTGGGGAAGGTGCAAAATGGCCCTCCCGGAAGTTCCGGCAGGCCACGCCCACCATGGCCACGCCCACCCAGCAAACAGGCAGAGAACCTGAAACTAACCATGGTCAAATCTCATTAGGAGATTGGACAAGAGACCACTTAAAAATCTCAGATAAATTGGGTAGCCCAGGAAGTTGAAAAAGAATCCAAGAAGAAGGTAATGTTAAATTATTTCTGTACTGTTGTCAAGAAAACAAGATGGATTTCTTCGGATGACCATCAGGGATGAGTTTAACATTTCCTTAAATCTCGGAATATACACACTTTAGTTCTTGAAGTAATTTTCAGAAGCATCAAAGTATCTGGTACTATGTTACAATGACTCGTCAACAGTGTCAAATGGCTTTTTGGGTGAACAGAGTCCTGTTAATACAGGTATTCCTTTACTTACAACAGTTTATTCAGTGACAGTTCCAATGGACGGAAACTTTTGACCGTTTTCCACACGTCTGTCGCAGCATCCCCCTCTACAACCATGTTACTAACTTAACAACTACAGCAATTCACTTAGCGACTGTAGCAAGAAAAGTTGTAAAATGGGGCAAACTCGCTTAAAAAATGTCTCGCTTAGCAACAGAAATTATAGGCTTTCACATTTCCCATTCAAAAATGAAAAAAATCCTGATAGAGGAAAACGTGATTAAGAAAATATTAGAAGGTGCAGAGATGAATAGATTAACATTGGCAATTAAAGAAAAAGAAGAAACTGAATACTATATGGTATGGGATCTATTTTATCAATGGTTGGAAAATAAAGAAATAAATTAAAATTGAATATATAGTGAAATAATTCAAAATTGTTATAATGATAAAACATGTAAGGGATAATGGTTTCTAAAGAAAATGTAGTTATTGATATTTTAGTAAGTAATGTATGTGAATTATAATTGTTTGCACAAGATATATGTACCCAGTGACACACTGTTTAAATGAAAGATGTTGTGAATTTATTTGTTGTAAATATAACATTAAAAAATATATTAAAAAAGAAAGAAATTATAGGCTCATTTGTGGTCATACGTCAAGGACTACCTGTAATATTTCATGACATTATATAACATTTTAAAAAGCCAATATCTAGTTCTCCATCAAAAGAGTTGTGGGAACTTGCAAATTAAACAACGGTTAAAAACTGTTGAAAGAACTTAACTTTAATGGCTGCTTACTGAATCAAATCAGAGATTTGTTCAGTCTCACAAATGGCTAAACAGATATCTTTCGGAAAAGATGCAAGATGGATGAGAAAATGAGAGAGCGTGTTGAGACTCAGATAATATATAGCTATTAAGGATCAAGAGAATAGTAATCAGGCAGGTCGTATATCTTTTAACTGCTAGTGATAATCTTATCTTCCACAAATTTGTCTAACCGGCTTCTGTAGTTGCCCAGATAATCCATCTTCACTGCATCGTAGAAATAAATTAAAGAATTAAATTTAATGCTGCTCATACAAAGAAGTATATTTCATTTCATTTGGAATCTGGTCCCCATCTGACTTCACTGAGATGATTTCAGTTCTACTATTAAATAGTCAGCATTCCCTGTTCACAGGATCTGTATTAGAGGATTTCTACAGTATGTGTTTTGCGAGTGACAGTTGTGAAATTCATCAATACTAAAAATTGGACGTGTTGCATTGATCCTGAATGACAATGGACTACATTTTACAATGAACTTCATCCTTAAAAGAACCATTTGTGACCTTCAAATAGAGTAGAGTAGAATAGAATCAGAAACAATGGAATGGAATGGAGTAGGGTAGGGTAGAACAGAACAGAACAGAACAGAACAGAAAATATGGAATAGAGTAGAATGGGATGGAATAGAATAGAAAATATGGACTGGAATGGAATAAAATAGAATAGAAAATATGGACTGGAATAGAGTGGGCTGGAATAGAATAAAACAGAACAGAATAGAAAATATGGAATGGAATGGAATAGAATAGAAAATATGGAATGGAGTGGAATGGAGTGGGGTGGAATAAAATAGAATAGAATGGAAAATAGAATACAAAATATGAATAGAATAGAATAGAATTCTTTATTGGTCAAGTATGATTGGACATGCAAGGAATTTGTCTCCAGAGCAAAAGCTCACAGTGTACATGTAAACATATGTAGTTTTGTGTTAGGCTCTTTGTGCTTAAAATTGTAAATGATTGCATAAGTGTTTAGGCGCTGGTAGAAAACATCCAGCAATATTTGGGCAAGACTTAAGAGATTTTAGCTGAATTTTACATTTTTGCAAGACATATAACCTCTAAAAGTATGGAAAATTGACCGTATTGCTGAATAGTGAACTTACCCTTAATGCCATTTTAGATAGATTATCTAATTAAAGAAGGTTATTGGAGGTAGAGACCCTTTGAGAGCTGTATGCAACTAAATGTCATTTTAATATATGCTGATTAGTGTACATTTAAAGTGACAATAAAGTTATTCAAAGTCTTATTTTAAGCCTAACATTATTTTAATCATAGATTTTAGATTTTACTTATTTATTATTTTATACTAGAATTTTTAATTGTACATTTACTGAGTGGTTTTATTTGTTCTGGTCTCTGGTCTATGATTGTAATACATTAAACTGATTGATTGATTGATTGTAAGGTATTAAATACATTTCTCAAAACTGCAAAGAAGTTAGACTTTATGTGTTAGTCTACATGTATTATACCCATTTTTTTCATCCATGGTCCCGGATTAGCAGAGCTTGCAAATTCCAACTTTTGAGAAGTTCTGGGAAGATACTTAACTTGGAAAAGTAACCTGAAAAATGAACAAACATAAGATAAAGGAGAAATGGGCCACAATTACAGAGAGACGTTTTGAATTAGCCAGATTAAGAGGAAAAGAACGAATAGTTTCAGATAAATCTTTAGAAATGCTCAGATTAATTTTTGCAAAACTCAGAATCCTTCCAAAGTCCCTTCCTCTGCCTCATTCATAAACTTGTCCATTCATTTTGTTTTTGAAGATATTATTGGCTGCATAGCACACATCTCCATTGGAAACAGCTGGACCTGTTTTTCATGCTGCAAAGTTAGCAGGTGGCATCTCTGAGCATCTCTCAATTGCATATTCCTTTAAGAGCGTCAAGTTTTAGATATGCTTAAAGAGACTCACATGGTTTCCCCAAGACAGAGCATTAATCCTGGGGAATATTAACTTCCTCAGCAATAGCATCTTTTTATTACTCTCATTCCCTTCCTTGGAATACCTTGGATGCATCCAGGAAAGTGAAGTGGGGCAATGTTTAAAATGGGATTGTATTGGCAAAGCCACCTAACATTTGTCAGCCCTTGTATTTGGCAGTCGTGAATGTGTTATTAGTCTGTTGTGTTTGCAAGCGCTGAAATCCATGAAACAAAAATTTCCTTCATAAAAAAAGGGATTTTTTTTGTTGCATTCGTGGAAACTGAGCCAGCTTGAATCACAAGCTTTCCAAGAGCTTCCGTTAGGCTTTCTGGAATAGGTCCTCAAACGAGAACTTTATCCCCCGGATGCCCGATTTGCCTTCACCACGTGAGAGTCGAACTGTGCCTTTTCACCACCTCATCCAATCCTGTCAAAAATAATTGTGCGTGTGTGTTTTAATTTAAAAACCTCCAATTAACTCTGCAGGGAGAACCTGTGAAAGATCTCAGCAAACTTGCAGCAGGTGAGCAATGATTTTGGAACTGATTTGGCTGCACCTCCAGGTAAAACAGATGGCTGGGCATTCCCCTGGGCCTTGGGTGTTGAAGGCACATCACATGTACAGGAGCTGGGCCAGGGACCGCAGCCTGCCGACTATGTGAGGGAGGGAAAGAGATGATCCAGCAAAGGGGAAGCTGTATATCACTATATTCTTTCACCTCTGAGAGAAAAAGGGGAACTTAGCTGTGGCGAGGAGAAAACCAGAGACAACCCCCTAGGTCAGGGGTCTCTAACAGATGGAAACTGATCAAGGAGAGAAGCAACCTAGAACTAAGGAGAAATTTCCTGACAGAACAATCGGTACAATGGCTTGTCTCCAAAAGTTGTGCGTGCTCCAACACTGGAGGTTTTCAGAAGAGATTGTCTGGAATGGTATAGGGCAGGGGTCTCCAACCTTGGCTCCTGGAAGCCTGGCGGACTTCAACTCCCAGAATTCCACAGCCAGCTTTGCTGGCTGTGGAACTCTGGGAGTTGAAGTCCGCCAGGCTTCCAGGAGCCAAGGTTGGAGACCCCTGGTATAGGGTCTTCTGCTTGAGCAGAAGGTTGGACTAGAACAGGGGTCACCAACCTTTGGGACCTCAAGGACCACCAAACTCATTATTTTAAATCCTGGGGACCACTAATATGAATTTTGACTGACAGTGGCTTGCTGACGTTGGTGGGAGAGAGAGAGAGAGATCTGATTTAACCTCTCTCTCTCCCCCCCCCCCGTATACACACACAAACACAAATACACAGAGGTAAGGGTGGGATTCAAATTTCTTAACTGGTTCTATGGGCATGGCCTAATTTGTGGGTGTGACTTGGTCATATGACTGGCTGGGCATGGCTTGTATCTAAATATTATAAATATTTATGTAAATATTGAATTTCTTATTTAAAAAAAGAGCAACTTTTATCCAAAATCAGGCAAAGTACGCAGGCAGATAGAGTTGCTCACAGATTCATTCAGAGATCTATCTGTCTGCCATCGGCTAGCTCAGTCTGTCACATAAAATTTGCTAGCAAGCAAACTCACAAAATTATCTCAGTATGTAAGTATTGAATTTTTTATAAAAAAAAGGTACCCAAAATCAGGCAAAGCAGGCAGGCAGATTGAATTGCTCACAGAATCACAGATTCATTCAGAGATCTACCTATCTGCCATTGGCTATCTCAGTCTGTCACATAAAATTTGCTTGCCGTGAGTCTGCACTGAATAATAGAACCTTCAGTCCTAAGGGAGGTTCAGCTGTGCTTAAAAGTAAAGCCAAAGACTGACTTAGATAAGATTTTGACAGGTACTGATGAAAAGGTGATTAAAAAATTGTATGGATATTTGTTAGAAATTAAACTAGAAGAAGAAGTTAAAGAACAATGATTGCTTGGGGGAAGAATTTTGGATATGGGATTGATCTAGAGAAATGGCAAAAATTGTGGTCTCAAAATTATAAAATGACAATGTCAACAGCATATAAAGAAAATTTGTATAAGATGTTTTACAGGTGGCATTTTCCCGTGACAAGAATAGCAAGAATGTTCAAGAATAAATCTGAAAAATGTTGGAAATGTCATCAGACACCTGGCTTATATTACCATATGTGGTGCATATGTATGGATGCTAAAAAATATTGGACTAAAATCCACACGTGGTTGGAAAAAATGACAAAAAAGCATATAGATTTGAAACCAGAGATATTTTTGTTGGGAATTTTACCTGAAATATATAGTAAAGAACTGAAATACCTGCTTGTAAATGTATTAACAGTGGCTAGGATTGTATTTGCTAAAAATTGGAAAAATGAGAAAATACCATCACAAGAGGAAAGAAAATATTGGAATGTGCTGAAATGAGTAGATTGACATTTGAAATCAGAGAACAAGATGATAAACAATTTTATAAAATTTGGGATCTATTCTATCAATGGTTAGACAATAAAATAGTATATATACTAGTATATAGTAATGAATTATGTAGATTTTTAGAAAATAATAAATATATAAAGATGTATTCTTTTCTTATTATATCTACAAAATGATTCTAGGATAGATTTCAGATGATAATATGAACTGTCATAAAACAAATTAAGTAAAATATGATTATTTCGTAAAACATGAATGAATACAAATATAGTCAAATGATTGATTAATAATGATATTCATCTATTTAATACTTGATTGAAAATACGAGAATATATACAATGTAATTGTTATTGAAGACTACAAAATGGAAGCAGAAAACAATTTGTAAACCAACCGGCACACTGTATGTATATATATATATATGGAAGATGCCTTGATGTTCTTATGTTTTGTTTGTTTATGTTTGTTTTAAAAATCAATAAAAAATTTTTTTTAAAAAAGCAGAGCCAAAGATCTAAAGATTAGCTAGAAAGCAAGAAATCCAATTGTTTCTTGCTTTCTAGCTAATCTAAATCTCCTGGCACAGCAGAACAGCTGATGGTTGTGGGGGGAAAAAAGGAAAAATAGCAACTTAGCAGGCAAGTTTGCCAGGTAAAGAATGAGTGGGCAGGGAGGGTTCCCGCCGGCCACGTGGGCAGTGCAACCTTGTGTTCCCGCGAAGCCTGGATTAATTGCTTTGGGGGGTGTTCTGGGGGTGACATCTCTCTGCGGTCCACCAAAATTTTCTTGCTGACCACCAGTGGGCTGCGGACCACCGGTTGGTGACCACTGGACTAGAAGACCTCCAAGGTCGCTTCCAACTCTGTTATTCTATTATACTGAAATGATGAATCAGCTGGTGCTCCCCCTTCCAACAGTTCATCAAAATGCTCCTGTGACTCTTTTTGGAACTCTTCCTTCTAACAGTCTTCTACCATGCCTCCTGAACCTACCCTGTCTCAAAATCCTCTCTCTATTATAATGTCCTGGCTCGCTAGGTCCAGTTCAACATCGTCCTCCAGCAGGTTCCTACATTTACCGTTAGTGAAAAAATTGTCCTAGATTTCAGTGAACACTTTGCACCATTTGATTTTGAAAAGTGCCCATGCGAATAAATAAGGCCTCATTCTGGTAGTATGAACTGAACATGCGGCAATTGAAAAACAAGAGCAGACTCTGAATACAATCTTATTATTGCCTAGATGTCCGTCCATCCTTTCTTCCTTCCTTCTTTTCTTTTTTTCTCTTTCTTTGTTTTCACTCCTTCCTTTTCATTCTCCTTCCTTTCTCCTTGTCTTCCTTATCTTTTCTTTCCCTCCACTTCCTCCCTCCTCCTTCTTCCTCCTCTTCCTTCTCCTTTCTTCCTCTTCCTCCTTCCCCATTGTCTTCTTCCACCTCTTTCTTCCTCTGCCCTCTCCCTCCCCCTCTTCCCCCTTCCTCTTCTTATTCACCTCTTCTTCCTCTTTCCCCTTCCTCTTCCTCCTTTTTCCTCCTTTTCCTCCTTCTTCCCCATTGTCTTCTTCCTTCTCTTCTTCCCCTCCCTCCCTTCTTCCTCCTTCTTCCACCTCTTCTTCCTCCTCCTTCCTCTTCCTCCTCCTTCTTCCCCATTGTCCTTCCTCCTCCTTCCTCTTCTCTTCTTCCTCTCCCTCCTCCTCAGCTTCCTCCTCTTCCTTCTTCCTCCACAATAAAAGAGGGGGGAAAGGGCGGGGCCATTCTTCCCTCTCGGCCTCCCGTACCCGAGAGCGCGCGCGGGTGCCAGTGTATACATGCATTGGTGGTGGTGGTGTTGGGGTACGCGTGAAGTAATTTATTTCCAAGCGGACACACACACTCTCTCTCTCTCTCTCTCGCCTTTCTTTTATTCTTCCTTTTTCCCTCTCACCCCCCACCCCTCACCAGCAAAACCGCTTAGTCCGCCGGAGGAGCGACAACACGACGAGCGGGCGGCTGGGGCTGCGGGGACAGCTGGGCGCCGGGCGGGCGTCCGTGCCGTCCCTTCGGTCGCCTTTCCACCCCCCCACCTTCTCCCGGCGTTTCGCCCCGCGCGCCTCACAAGTTGCGCCACCCCCCACCCCCACCCCGACTCGCTCGAGAGAGCGCGCGCGCGGTGCGGGGGGCAGGGCGAGGGCGCGAAAAAGAGACACCCCATCCCACTCCACCGTCCCCCCTCCCTACAGCTCGCCGCGCCCCTCAGGCTCGGCGAAGGTGTGTGAGGGGAGGCGTTCGGGCAGGCGGTCTCGGCTGTGCCCCCGCTTCCACCCTTTTCCTCCTCCTCTCCCTCCTCCTCCTCTTCCTCCGCGGGGCGGGAAAGGAGCGAGTCGCGGCGTCTCCGGCGGTTGCCAAACTTCGCGCGCTGCCCCCCCCCCCCACCTCAGCTCACACACACACACACACACCCCTCGGCTCTTCTGCTGGTGCTGCTGCCGCCGCCGCCGCTGCTGGTTCCCCTCCCGCGGCCGGCAGCGTCGTCGCGTCAACTTCCTCGCCTTTTGCCCGCCTGGCGCGGCTGCCCCATCCCGCCTGGCGCGCCTGGATGAGCGGCTGCCCGGTGCGCGGCGGAGGCGGCGGCGGCGGGAGCGGCGGAGGGAGCGGCGGAGCATGGCGCTCAAGCGGAGCTCGTCGGCCCCGCCGGTCCGGATTTATCCTCCGCGGCTTTCCCTCTTGCTGCTGGTGCTGGTGCCTGTGATGCTTTCGGCGGCGGCCGCTTCTTCCCGGGCCGCCTACCCTCGCTTCTCGCCCTTCTTCTTCCTTTGCACCCACCACGGGGAGTTGGAAGGGGACGGCCAGCAAGGCGAGGTACTCATCTCTCTCCACCTGGCAGGAAATCCCACTTTCTACGTGCCGGGACAGGAATATCACGGTAAGATTAACCTCAACCTCCCCCCCCCCCCGTTTTATAAGGGGGTGCGAAGGTCTCGTCGCTCCGAGACCCATCATCCCCGATCAGTGCGATGGGGTAGGGTGGGGATGGAGGAGGAGACCACCAGATTGGGGAAAGGTTATTATTTTTGTGGGGCGCGACTCCGAAGAGATCCCCCCTCCCTTGGCCATCCTGATGTCCGCCAGCCGGTCCCGATGGACTCCGAGTCCCATCATCCCCGATCAGTGCGATGGGGGCGAATGGAGGAGATCACCAGATTAGGGAAAGGTCCTTTTTATGGGACTCGGGTTTGGCCCATCGTCGACTCCAATGAGACCTCCGAGCCAACCTGATGTCCGCCAGCCGGTCCCGATGGACTCCGAGTCCCATCATCCCCGATCAGTGCGATGGGGGTGGGTGGAGGAGATCACCAGATTGGGGAAGGATCCTTTTTGTGGGACTCGGGTTTGGCCCGTCGTCGACTCCAATGAGACCTCCGAGCCAACCTGATGTCCGCCAGCCGGTCCCGATGGACTCCGAGTCCCATCCCCCCCCCATCAGTCCCAATTTGGGGGACAGGGGAAGAATCACCAGATGGAGAAAGGGTCTTTTTTTGTGTGTTTGGGATTTGGCGCGCGTGGCGATGGCTTTGATGGGGCGGGTGAGGGGGGTGGGGAGCTTTGCCGTCTGGTTTTTGTAGTCCGGGGAAGATCGGGAGGCGAAATTGGGAAAGTTTAGGGTGGCGTTTCGAATGGTCTATGGAGATTCTCGGTCATCCAGGGCATGGTGGTCCCAAACATTGCTTTTTTTTCCTTCCCTCCCCTCCTCACTTGTTTTTCCCCTTTTTCCTCCCCAATGGGTCTTACTATTTGCTCTTGTATTTTATTCTATAATCTAATAAAATGTTCAAATACCAAAGGTTGCCTTTTCCCGAAGGCAACCGGACTTTTGAACTCTCCCATTTGTGCGGTTCGACGGCTAAATTACTGCGGAATTAACAGCCGAGGCTATTAGTTAACAAGGGAAGAGAATAGAAGAAGGGAAAGGAAGGGATGGGAAGAAGAGAAGAGAAGAGAAGAAGATAAGGAAAGGGAAGAGAAGAGAAGAGAAGAGAAGAGAAGAGAAGAGAAGAGAAGAGAAGAGAAGAGAAGAGAAGAGAAGAGAAGAGAAGAGAAGAGAAAAAACTCCAGTTGCCTTTGGAAAGAAAAAAAAAAAGCACCTCTGAAGTCGCATTGTATTTCTGGCACTTAAAATTCTTCTCTCCGCTTCTCCCCATCCCGTTTGATGGGACTGGAGCGTGCCATATATAGAGCGACAAGTACCTTCGCCAGCCGCCTCCCCACAAACCTCCGAAATCTTAAGAAATTCGCGCTTTCTGCCGCCAAAGTTGAAGATCTCCGCTTTGCTCCAATCGGGGATTTCAGAAGCGCGGAGATCTGGAAGATGAAAATGAGCGTTTAAGACACTAATTCGCCTGTTTTTAAAGGTTTTCAAATAAAGCTGCGCTTGTAGGTGCAGGAAATCGCAACTTTCAATACGTGGTAGATTTTTTTTTTCTCGGGTTACGAAAGTCGGGAGGCTTGGGGGGGAAGGTTGGAGGACAAAACTCGGGTTCCGATCCCAGTTTGGCCATTAACTTCCCTTGGGTGGTCTCGAATCGCCTGAACTACCTGGGGAGGTAATTAGAAGTTAAAACAGAAGGGACCTCCCTCCCCCCCGAGAGCCACCGAAACCTTCTCCGGGGGGAGACGAGAGGGACAAATTGTCCGAAATAATAGCCTCGGCTGTTAATTCCGTGGCAATTTAGCTGTCGAACCGCATGGCGAGCTATTTATCGGTGGAAGAGTTTAAAAGGAGGGATGAAAGAGTTGGAGAATGAACTCCGAAGACGACAAACGCGCTTGGGAATTGCCTTCTCTTGAAAGCTGTTTGTGGATTCCCGGAGTGAAACGATTCTGCATACTGCATTGTGTTATGTGTAAGAAGAAGATACATATTTACAGGGAGGAAGGGATGAGTGGCCCCACCCTGAGCCATCAAAGAGAGGGAGGGATGAAAATTCAGATTAGCAAAAGGACGACAGAGGCAGCGCTGCTGGCTGCTTTCTTAAGACGGTGGTCATTTAATGAGGACTTCAAGAAACATTCAGAGGGTAGGGATCAAATAGAAACACACACACACACACACACACACACCCCAATCTTGTGGGCATTGCCTGTAGGTGTTGGCTGCTTGTTTTAACTGTGACATAAAACGAAAATGACTGATTGTGGGTGGAATTGATGTGTTACTTGGTGTCACAAAAGCAAGGAGATCCTTAGGGGGCTGTGCCTTGTATATGAATTGAATATCATGCCACGAATCATGCCATGAATATCAGCAGCCCAGAGTGAATTTTATCTTTTCCCTTTGTATAAAATTCCCTTTGTATTCCCTTTTCCCTAGTGTATAAAAACTAACTGGTTTGAGGGCTCTTTTTGTGCTCTCTGAGCATGGTAGTGGCCAGCATGGACGGTGTTTCCTGGTTTGGGCCACGAAATGTCTGCCAGAAAACCACCAAGCTCAAGGAGCCCCCATTTCAACCCTGAGAGCTATAAATATTCTCCTTTAGTGGTACTAAAGTTGATAGTTTCCTCTTGCCATAACAGTTCTTCAAAAGAAACTCTTATTTAGGGAAAAGGAATGCAACAGCTAAGCCTAACTCTCAAGATTTGGGGGAGAGACCTTTAAGGCTGTCTTGGGTGGCCTTTGGGATACTTTATTTTTCTTGAATAGATAATTGCCTTTTGGCTTGGAAAAAACAACCCCCCCAGAGTTGAGTGGTGCCATTTACAGGTCACCCAATAACTTCCAGAAGAGTGATCAGCCACTATGACACAAGCCCCACCCACTCCCCGTGCCACCACTATGATTGAGCTTTGTCACTCTGTGTGACCTCGAGAAAGAGAATTGATTTGACAATACATGCTGAAAGCAAGGCTGGGATGCTCTCAAGTGAACCAACGAGCCACTTTTATTGGAAGATCCCACATTGTCTGTGTTTCCCCTTTCATATTTAAATGGAAGGGCTCCATCAGGCTAAAGTGCACTTCCTTTGGTGAAGGGATTTCTTTTTTGGGAGTGGCAGAAACTATTTTCGTACATAAGGGCCCGTGAAAAACTACTTGTGTTTTTTTTGTTGTTGTTGTGCCGTTCTTTTCTGCTTTTCTCCATTTCTTCTTTCATACCAGGTGCATTATTCTCTGCCTTTCCGTCAGGGTGCAAACTGTCCAGCACTTCAGGAGTTGAATATCTCCCCAGCTGCTGAACTCAACTGCCTCCCAAAAAGCTAAGCAGGGTTGTAACTGGTTACTTAGTTGAATGCGAGACCAAACTCTTAGCATGGCAGGTTTGGGGAAAATGCCCTATAAGAAGGCAACGGCTACTTCAATGTTGCTGGAGAGAAAAATCCACGGCATGTCCTGGTTTTAACACTAGGAATGAAACTCAACTTGATAGACTCTCAGTATTTGAATTGTTGAGCATTGTCACTGAGTAGAAACTGCTATACAGCAGGGGTCCCCATCCCCAGTCTGGAGTGGCACTGGGCCTTGGCATGCTTGATCAGCATCGGGCCACACAAAAAAAGTGAAACCCCATCCACGGGATGCAGCCAGCACACAAAACCACACCCCCTCTGGTCCACGAAAAAACCTCTTTCCATGGAACCGGTCCCTGGGGCCCCGAAGGTTGAAGGCCATTGCTACAGAGAACTCAGTAGGTGGTTATAAAAAGAAGGAAATCTGACACAGAGCTATAGCAATATCCAAATAAATTACGATGATCAAAGCACATTCTGTTGTCTCCAGCAATATCCTCTAACACACTTACAGAAAAAAACCAAGCATCTTTGCATCTTTTTCTAAATGTCAAGGGAGTGGATTCACAATGCAGCTCTTGAGACCAAAGAGAAGAGACATCTTTAGCTTTTCCCACAGATCCTAATATACAGAAAGATTCATAATAAAACATGTTATTCCTCTTTCCTTTGGAGGTTTCAACACCTGCATAACCCATTACCACCATACAGTATAGGCATCTATCCCCAAAGCTATCTTTATGTATTGCAATGAAGTGGCTTCCCTGTAAATCTTTTATTTTCATGTTGTGAAAATCACCCCCTCCGGCACACCTCAAATATCTCATTTATGTACATATTACGTTTTTCAGTCCAACACCTCCATTTGATAAAACAAAGAGTATTTAGTATCAAGGATTCAAGTTCACAGTGCACTCATTTCCTAAATAGGCTTATATTTTTTTTAAAGCTCATCTCAAAGAAGCTGGAAGGGTTGGTAGAAATGCCTGTCTGTGGGAACAAAGGAGTAGAGGAATAAAGAAGATTAAGTTACTATTAGTTCGGTTAACTTCTGCTATTTTCTTGATCTCAAAGTTTATGATCAAACAGTTCCAATTTGTTATGTCTTTATTAAACCGCCACGTATACCACACAGTTACTTCCTTACCTTTTCGAAGAAAACAGCAGGCTCAAATATCTTGTTCTGCACTACAGTCATATACAGGAAAGATTATCATATAAATGTGGCAGGAGAAACTATAGACAAATCATAGGAAAACGAAACACAGAGAGACTAAACTGATAATTAAAAGGGGGGAAATGTTGGATACTAAGCAAGACTCCCTTGCATTGATAAGATAACTTTTTTTGTTTTACCACATGTGTTAGTTAGTGTTCAGGCCACAAAAGATAAAATTGTATTTCTTGATGAACTGTAGATTAGCTAGCTTTATCACACTATGGGTGTCACGAGTTAGGCTGCAAGAGATAGAACTCTTCATGGATTGTAGTTCAGCTGTTTAGTGCTGATATGTAGCTCTGAGGTTCTTTTGTTCAGGAGCATTTATACCAAGGCTGTTGGGTACCTTTCTTAAACCAGCTTTATTTTAAACGGATCCCTCTTGTGAATTTCAAAAACACAGTCCCTGAGATTTACATTTTTATCTTTCAAATTATTTTGCCCAGGCGTAGAAATAAGAAGTGATTAATTCAGTTAGGGTTTTGTTTGGGTTTTTTTGCATCATCATATATCATGATATGAAAGATAGATTCTCTCTTGTTGAGGAATCTGAAAGCTAATATCTCTTACTCGACTAAAATGGAGAGAGTAAACTGTATTATACAAAGCCTTCTCTGATTAATATCTAGATGGTAAAGGAATGAAGTGGAAAATTTGGAATGTAGGCACTCCAGTCCTAAAACAGTTGAATGGGATTAATCTCAAGTATGTGTATGTTAATGCCACACTAAACTTTACCTGGGAGTACAGTATATTGTGATGACTTCCAAAGAAACAGAACAGAAAAACAGAGGTTGCTTCTCTCCTTGATTAGTTTCCATCCATTGCTTCTTGTCCTGCCTTCAGGAGTTTTGGAGAATTAGAATTGGTTCATTAGGTAATATGAGTAAGTTGATTGACAGCTGTTTTCCCCATATTCATCATTAATTGTATTGGGTAGACTTCTTAGGAACTGAATTTTAACAATATCTGGAGCATTACATATTGCCAATCCTTGGGTCAAATATCACTAGAACTTAGTAGGAGTTAATGTCATGCCCTTGGTAGAGTCAGACTCTGAGGGAGAGGAGGAACAACCAACAGGGTGTGGAAGTGTAGCTCTGGAGGTTGTGGAGGAGGCTGGGGAAGGGCAGAGGCTGTCTGGGCAGTCAGAGGAAGAACCAGGCCCATCCCCTCTGCATCCTAGGACACGCAGGGAAGAACGGAGAAGGCAACAACTTGGCTTACAAGAGAGGAAGCGGCCATGATCCCCCTCATTGGTGGCAGCTGGGGAGACTAGTATATAAGAGAGACAATTACAACACAGCATTGCCAGAAGCAAAGCGTACACATTGTACACGTGTTGTGCATTGACAATAAATGTTTGATTTGATTTTTATTTCAGGGAAAGGCGTAAGATGGAGCAAAACTCACTTAACAAGTTTCTCACTTAATAACATAAATGTTGGGCTCAATTGTGGCCATAAGCCGAGGACTACCTGCAGTTGAATTTAGATGAACATTTACTTTTTTTTTATAATAATTCTAACAGTGGACAGTAGCATGTAATCTAATAAGACACAAGGAATTCTGTATATGCTCTAATATCTCACTGCTGTTGCATGTTTCAAGTGTTCAGCTTGCCTCATTTTACCTAATGGAAAGGCTAGCCCTTGTTACCATGGATCTGCAATCTTCAGGTGCAAACATAAATATATGGACACGTATGGAAGGTCAAGAAGTGGAGTAGTTATGGTGGTCTAGTGGTGAAGACACTCGCCTCCTACTGGGGAGGTTGAGAGTTCAGTCCCAGGCAGTGGCAGACATTTCTCTATCTGGGTGCGAAGAGAAAATATCTGCTGCGAACTCCATATAGGCATCAGGAAGGGCATCCAGCCAGTAAATGCCCGGCCAGAGGACCTGTACAGTTTGGGAATTAGGATAACGCACAGAAAAGAGTCTGTCTTCTACAAAGAATGGCATCTCGGAGACCTGTGGAGGCTTGTCTCTTGCTGTTGGGCAATCTTTAGCAGGAAAAGAAAGAAGATGCATTCTAGAGACACCTCTTGTTGAATATTTTGGGGACTATGCAGGGGTGGGATTCAAAAATTATCTGCCTGGTTGCTGGGTGGGTGTGGCCATGGTGGGCATGGCTTACTGGAACTTCTGGGAGGGCCATTTTTCACCTTCCCCAGAGTCCTGAGGCTTACCTCGCGCCTCTGGGAGGGCGAAAATGGCCTCCCCTGGGCTCCGGATGCCCTCTGGAAGCCCGAAATGGGAGGGCCATTTTTTCGCCCTCCCAGAGCCTCCGCACAGACCCTGCACTTACCTGCATCCAAAATGGGCTGCATGGAGACTCCTGGGAGGGACAGGGAAGGGCCAGCCAGTCGGTTCAAATACTGGTTCGATGAACCAGATGTAAATTTCACATCCGGTTTGTGCAAACCGGCCTAAACCGGCTGAATCCCACCCTTGGGACTATGTGACATCCAGGAAAGCAGTAGATTCGAGGACTCCCTGAGGGCTTACAGATTCTTTGGGTTTCTCCGGGAAGGATGGGAAAACTTCGAGACTGCTTGGTTTGTAGACTTCAAAGGTGGGTCTGTGCCAAATGGAACTAGCAAAAGCAATAAATACTGGAGTTTGTTCTGCCGGGATTTAACTCATCATAACAGAAAGCATACCTGGCACAAAGCCAGTGCAAGGGGAGGAGGGGAAACAAAAAGATCAGGACACATTCAGGAAATACGTTTGCGATCTTAGGTATTCAAGCAATGTGTGCACATCCAGCTTAGGGTCCTTGCTTTCCCTCCCAATCATTTAAAAGATTTTTTTTTTTGGTTCCAAATTTTTATTCGTTTATCAAAATACAAAATGCAAAGAAAAATGGAAATAGTGGGAATGTAGGGGAGTTAAAAAGGAAGAAGAAAAAATGTGGGAGAAAGGAAAAAAAAGAGAAAAGAATAGAATAGAAAAACAGTTAGAAGGGACCTTGGAGGTCTTCTAGTCCAACCCCCTGCTTAGGCAGGAAACCCTACACCACTTCAGACAAAGGGTTGTCCAATCTCTTCTTAAAAACTTCCAGAAAAGCAGTCACTCTTTTTAGCACAGTAGAATAACAACACATAGCCTCAACTTTTTACTTTTATATATGCAATCTATACAATTCTATAAAAATAAATCGTTTCATTTTTTTCCACCTCAAGCACAAAGTCCAGAAGTGGTTTTCAAGTAGAAACAAATAGCTGTATTCTTTTATTTTATTAGGGCAATCAATTTAGCCATCTCTCCTAATTCCATCAGAAAAACTGGGAAAACTAAAACAATATTTTAACATCTTTTAAGGTATTGTTGGAAGGAATATCCTTCTGGGTTCAGTTCCAAGTGGGGGAAAAGACACTGGAATCATGGAAGTTGCTTGGAAAGAAGGTTTATTGATGAACAGGTTCACATGCCTTGGAACTCTTGGGCGAAAAAAAGGGAGGAGATGGTGAGAGTCCCTGGATTTTATACCCTTTCTGGCTTTGAACTTCCTGGGGCACAGGAAGAATATCCTGATTGGTTGCTGTCAAAGGTCATAGCTAGCTTTGAAGGTTGTCTGTGTGTTAAGTTTGGTTGAAACTTGGTGGGTGATGCAATGAAGGGAAATTCAATGGCTCCGCCTGAAGGAGGTAGAACTTTGTTATGTAGAATAGACTGGCCCAGGCCTTAATGGCAAAGGTATGTGGAGTGGCGGGGGGGCTGAGTTTCTGCCTCTCTGAGTTTCTACTTCTCTTTTTGGGAAAATATTCTGCCTTTTTAGTATATCCTAAAATATTTCATTTTTCTATGAGAGGGGTGGGTTTTTAACTTCCAACAATAATAATACAAGGGTCTTCAAAAACTGCATATTTTTTCTGGATCTTGGGGGGTTAATGATCTTCCTGAGAGACTTACTTTTAAATCCAAAGATCACATTTAACTCCAATTCCCCCTCCCCAGTGATACAACATGAGAAATTGACACAACATTGTAAAACAAAGGAAGATTTTTTTAAAAAAACAACTGGACAGTAATGTGCCTACCTGCTAATAAAAGAAATATGTAATATTCTGTTTTTTTCCTCCTTGTCTCCAAACTTTTGCTGTTAATGGATGCAAATATCCATGATTATAATATGCAGAGGAACAGTAGTTGTGAGACCGAATTATCATATTTCTGACTTAAAGCAATCCATTATGGTGGGAGAGAAGTGTGTCCAAATTAATCCAGTGTTGCTGTCCAGATTTATTTTTTTATTTTTTTTATTTTTATTTATTTGATTTGTCAATTGCTTACAAGATAATAGGTATAAGTATATACATAGTTATGAATACATGAAATGGGTACAAATAAGAAAAATATAAGAAACAATAGGGCAGGGATGGTAAGCACATTGGTGCGCTTATGCACGCCCTCTACAGGGGTGAGGTCAATAGTAGACAGTTTAAGGTTTGGGGGTTTGGAGAAGAAAGCACAGACTCAGGTAGAGTATTGCAGACAATGACCATTCTGTTGCTGAAGTCATATTTCCTGCAATCAAGTTTGGTGCGGTTTACCTTGAAATTGTATCTATTGTGTGCTCTTGTGTTGTTATGGTGGAAGCTGAAGTATTCATTGACAGGTAGGACATTGCAATGTATGATTTTATATACCACACTTAAATCAGAACGAAGACAGCGTAATTCAAGGTTTTCTAGGTCTAGAATTTCAAGTCTGGTGGCATAAGGTATTCTGCAATGAGTAGAGGAGTGGAGAACTCTTCTTGTGAAATATTTCTGGACTTTCTCAACTGTGCTAATATCAGATACGTAATGTGGGTTCCAGATTGATGAACAGTATTCGAGTATTGGTCTAGCAAATGTTTTGTATGCTTTCTTGTGTGTTTGATATTTAGAAAAATGCAGCAGAGAGTGGCTTAAAACTTAATTGTAACAGAAATTCAGTGTGTTAAAGATTGGTGTGCGTGGTGGATATGTACAACTACAGTGTTGTTTCTTAACTTTGACTGACTGAAGAATTCTGGAAGTTGAACCCAAAGGTGTTTTTCCAAAAGGCAACTGGACTTTCTTGTGTTTTTCCTTGAAAATGTTTCACTTCTCATCCAAAACTGAAGAAGCTTCTTGGATGAAAAGCGAAACATTTTCAAGGAAAAACCGAGAAAGTCCAGTGGCCTCTTGAAAAAAGCACCTTTAGGACAACCAAGTCCTGGATGATTGAGAGTCTCCATAGACACCTGGCAGTCTACACAATCTTAAATTTGCCAAAGTTGAGAAAACTGGTCTACAATGTCAGTAACGCCACCAGTTTTTCCTTTTTTGTCTCTTGTGGGAAATCCTTTCCTCTCTTATCACTTGTGTAGGGATTAATCATTTTCAGCTCTGTTGTAAAGTCCCTTATATATTATCTAAAGAACAGAGCTGCACTCTAAATCAAGTGACCTTGTGTTACAGTGGTGGGATTCAACTTTTTTTACTACCAGTTCTGTGGGCGTGGCTTGGTGGACGTGGTGTGGCTTGGTGGGCGTGGCAGAGGAAGGATACTGCAATATTCCCATTCCCTCCCCACTCCACTAACCTGCTTTCCAGCTCCATTCTCCTGTGCAAGGCAATCAAAGAAGACCCAGCCGATCAGCTGGGACTCAATGGGAGGCGGAGAATAGATGGGGTGGGGCCAGTCAGAGGTGATATTTGCCGGTTCTCCAAACTACTCAAAATTTCTGCTACTGGTTCTCCAGAACCAGTCAGAACCTGCTGAATACCACCTCTGTTTCCATAGCTGAAGAACAGAGCCAGATAAAGTTATGAGGATATAAATTATATATGGATGTAAAATTGTCCTTTGATTGAGCAAGGACACCTCACCTTTATCTACATCAGGGGTCTCCAACCTTGGCCACTTTAAGACTTGTGGACTTCAACTCCCAGAGTTCCTCAGCCAGCTGAATTCTGGGAGTTGAAGTCCACAAGTCTTAAAGTGCCCAAGGTTGGAGACCCCTAATCTACGTCACTTCGTTCCTCTTCATCCAACCCATTAATATCAGACACTGTTATAGGATTTAAACCCAACTTTCTGGCATTTTGACCTTTGAATACATTTAGCCACAGGTGGCTCAATTCCAGATTTTTTTCCTTGGGGGGGAGTGTAGATCTCGAATACCCAGTTCTCAAGGTCAAACCCATCTGTCTTTTGAGACTTAACTTTCCAGGGTCGTTGCTTACTCAAAAAGTGTTGGAAAACCCTTCTCGGTTGCAGTTCCTGAAATGACAACATGCACACAATGTAAGTTGTATTAAATTAGCTGAGAGTAAAGAGAATGCGAATTCTGGCCAAGAATATCAATTTCTCTTCACTGCAAAAGAGACCTGCCCCAAGTTTGACAGCTGCTCTTTGCAGAAGACTTACTGTTTTTCCCACAACATCAGCTTATTAGGGGAGCCTCTGATTTGGATATAGCAGCCGATCCCAAGTGTCACGCTCAGCCTTGAATAGCTTGGAAAGATCCAACTCTGAAACCTTGAAAAAGTCTAGTGAGCAATGAATCTTGCATGTTAGGAAGCAAGCCACTCTGCATTTACAAGTTTGATTATATATTTAATTCTTCTCTTTAAATGAGAGATATTCCTAACTTTCCCCCTTCCATATCAGAAGAAAGATGTGGGACTCCACTCCATTATATAAAGCAGGAAAAAAGCAAAACCATTTTGCCTCCAGGAATGATATGTGCAATTAGTGATGTCCTTGTCCCTTTTGGAAATTCTTCCTATCTTTCTGTAAACATTTCCTGCTTGTACTTGTTTAAGGAAAATGTTCACTGTTTGTTGAACTTTGCTGTTGTTTTTGTGATTCAGTTTTCTCTCATTTATGCCAGATCTCATGGGCCCTTATTTGATATCATATTGCTTTATCAGTGCAACATCACAAAACATTTAAACTCCCTTGATCTAATTATGCAACCAGAATGGTTTCTCCTTCAAATTAGGCTGAGTAGAAAGCAACATACTGGCTACAGAAAGGATGCATGTTATCTGCTAAGACATTGGCCTGTCTTTGAACTTTGGCAAAACAAATACTTACAGTAATTAAACAAGCAGTTTAAAATAGAGTTAAGAAGAGATGCATGAATCTATCAAAATATTTGGTACTGATACTGTATAATTGTCGGTCTAATGAGTCGTTCCAAGCATCTGTTTAAATGAGGCATGTCAGAAGGACTAACATAGCTTAAAACATTTTGCATACCGATTTGTGATGGCAATAGAAGTAAGCTAATGTGTTATTCTTCCATCTGTACCAGTCTATTGTATAATAGAGATTTTTTTTTTTTTTTTTTACAATTGCCTATTCAGAAATAGCCCCCGTGAAAATGTTGCAATGCAGAATGAGGTTCCAGGAAAAATTATGTCATCATTTCACAGCTTTTAGTCCATCTGGCCCTTTGGCTCTTTTTCATATGGCATATTTTTATTAAGATTTTTTGGGGGGTGGGGGGTAGCTCTGCAAGAATGAGGTTCTCTTAAGCTGGTTGCTTGCTCTTTTTCAACGAGTCCTGTTTTAGCAAACGAAGATGGCAAAATTTACCAACCCAGCATTCAATTGGGGGAAATCATTAGTGTATCGGATTAGTTGATATAAACAAAGGATTTAATTAAGGAGACACATTTGGCCATTGCCACATCAAATCGGATGACACTGAACGATTGTATATCCTTCTAATCTGAAGAAGCGTTCTCTCTGAAATGACTAGAACCAAAGGTAGACCTTAATTCACGTTGTCATTGCTTACTTATTTTTTTATTATTTATGTGGTTGCTGATGGCACACAGGCGACTTTGAGCTGCTGCAAGATTTAAAAAAAAACCAAACCACAACTTAACTAATTAGCTTAGTTGTTGCTGTTCAGTTGCTAACTTGTGTCTGACTCTTTGCGATCCCATGGACCAAACACCAGGCCCTCCTGTTTTCCATCGTCTCCTGGAGTTTGCCCAAATTCATGTTCGTTGTGTCAATGACCCTATCTAACCATCTCATCCTCTGCTGTTCCTTTCTCCTTTTGTCTTTCCCAACCTCAGGATCTTCACCAATGAGTCTTCTCTTCTCATTAGGTGGTCGAAGTATTTCAGCTTCAACCTTTAATCAGGATTGATTTTCTTTAGGATCGACTGATTTGATCTCCCTTCCTCTTTCTTTCTTTCTTTCTTTCTTTCTTTCTTTCTTTCTTTCTTTCTTTCTTTCTTTCTTTCTTTCTTTCTTTCTTTCTCTCTCTCTCTCTTTCTTTCTTTCTTTCTTTCTTTCTTTCTTTCTCTCTTTCTTTCTTTCTCTCTTCCTTCCTTCCTTTTTTCCTTCCTTCCTTTTTCTCTCCTTTCCTTTCCTTCTTTCTTTCTTTCTCTTTCCTTCCTTTTTTTGTCTCTACTTCCTTCCTTCTTCCTTCCTTCCCTTCCTCTCACCTTCTTTCTTTCTTTCTTTCTTTCTTTCTTTCTTTCTTTCTTTCTTTCTTTCTTTCTTTCTTTCTTTCATCTTCCTCCCTTCCCTTCCTGTCCCTTCCCTTCCTGTCCCTTCCCATCCTGTTCCTTGCCATTGCCCTTTCTCTCTCTTTCTCTTTCCTTTTCCCTTTTCTAATTTTTCTTTCCTTTCTGCCTTTATTATTTTTACAACTAACTCAAAGCAAGTTTCTTGCCTGATGCCTTAACCACTAAATCAAACTGACTCTCCCACCCAGGAAGTATGACCACCAAACACTTTTCACAGAGGAAATGCTAAAATACTGTTTTTCTGCTTTGAGTTCTATGGGCAAATGTCCTTCTGCCATTTACATCTTTAAATGGGGAAATCATAAATGTCAGCAAAAGTAAAAAAGGCAGGTGTTAAATGGATTTTGTCCCAAGACAGCTACTGTGAGAAGCAGAAATAGGTAATAACTAATCACATCGAATTAGTTTTCCTTTATGATTCGGCTGTAATCATGTAAACCTGGAGTTTTGTTCATTAACATATTTGTGGGCTCAGAACCTTAAATTTAACACTCCTGAGTTCATGTATGAAATAGTCTGTGAAATTCACATTCATGCACTAACTTTGCCTTAGTCCTTAAAACAAGGCTAGTCTCCCCAGATAAATTTGTACACAAGTCTTCAATCAATTAATCAATCAATCAGAATAGAGTTGGAAGGGACTTGGTCAAGCAGGAGATTTTATACCATTTCGGACAAGTGGCTGTCCAGTTCTTCTTAAAAACCTCCAGTGTTGAAGCACCCACAATGTCTGACGGCAAGCAGTTCCACTGTTTAATTGTCCTCACCATTAGGAAGTTTCTCCTTAATTCCAGGTTGCTTCTGACCCTTCTTCCTTGTGGCAGCCCCTCAAATACTGGAATACTGCTTTCATGTCCCCCACCCCGTCCTTCTTTTCTCTAGAATAGCCAATCCCAAATCCTGCAACCATTCTTCCTACGTTTTACTCTTCAGGCCTTTAATCATCTTAGTTACTTTTCTTTGCACCTTCTTTTTTCTAAATCTCTTTTTTGTAAAGCGGTGACCAAAACTGGATGCGCTATTCCAGATATGGCCTTACTAAGGCTTTATAAAGCGGTACTAACACTTCACGTGGTTTTGATTCTGTGACTCTGTTTATACAACCAAGGATTGTATTTGACTGCATTTGCAAAATGTACTTGAAGTACATTTTGCCACATCGTCATCTTCATAGACATCCCTCCTACGTTTATTAAGCATAATTGATCAAGTGTACACTGTCATGCTCCTTGTAAACGGCTTCTTTACAAATAGTTGATGAGACCAAAGAGGCACAGACTGCATCTCCTTATCTTTCCCTACTTACACAGAGCATATGTGCTCCAGATCAACCTCCCAACAAGGATGTTTGGTTTCAGGCAATTAGATAAGCTTTGCGTTTCAACTCAAAAGGGAACGTTTAAAGCAAGCCTCTTGGTATCTCGTCACAGCACAGAATGCCCCCCTACCCCAATAATATTTGCAATAAATTAAACCTAAATTTTGCCATATTCAAATCTCATAATGAAGCTGATAATGCATTCCAGCCCCCCAAAATTTATTTTTTTTGAAGCAAGCAAGGCACATGATGTACGTGCATGACTAATGGGCTTCAAAATGAAAATTAATCAATGGGGAGAGGGGAAAAAATGGAAAATACCTTATAAAAAAGCAGTTTAAAACATCTTACGTTACATGAAAATCTTTTTCAGTCTCCCATTTTCTAAGGAAAAAAAATGATTAAAATGGGACAAAACCCTTTATTAACTATCTGGTCTACTGCCAGTCAGATGAAATGTTGTTCTGCCATTACTGAGTTTCTAAGCAGAAAGTATCTACAACTCTTGATGTCTTTGTGCATTCATATTGTGGATGTACAGTATCTAAATTTCTAGAGAGCTGACAGCCCAGCTTTGTGACCCAATCACCATGCGACAGGCTGAATTCCCGTCCTAGCCTCAGCTCCTGCCAACCTAGCAGTTCAAAAGCAAACCAATAAATAAATAAATAGGTACCACTTTGGTGGGAAAATAGCCATGTTGTCATGCCCCTGTCGGAATCTGATTCTGAGAGGGAGGCTGAACAGCTGACAGGGAGTGGGAGCGTTGCTCCATTGGCTGTGAAAGAAGCTGAGGAAGGGCAAAGTCCGGCTGGGCAGAGCAGGGGGACAGGTAGAACAAGGGAGAGGGAGTTCAGAGGAAGATTCAGGCCCACCCCCTCTTCATCCTAGGGCACACAGGGAGGAATGGAGAAGGGAGCAACGTGGGTTGCATGACTTATGGGGGAGGAAAGGGCCCTAATTTCCTTTAGCTGCAGCTGGGAGCACAGTATATAAAAAAGGCAAGCTGCATGCGGCAAATTGTTGGGAGCAAACGTGAATTTATCTTGTATTGTCATGGCTTATCTGTGTTCCTGGCATCTTCTCAACTGTGTCAGTTATTGCCATGCCTTCATGTCTGGAATTCTTCCTCTTGCCTTGCCAAACTAATTACTTCAGTTTGACTTGTTTGGACTTTAAGTTACAGTTTGTGTTTACCCTGTTTTGGACTGACTTTTCTGCAGTCAAAGGCTGTTCCTGGGAGAGTTTTTCTCCAGCCAGAAGGTAACCTGGACATTGGGGGCAAAGTTGGAGATAATAAAGGGACTCTTTTTGCTTATTTGACTGTGTTGCCTTTGTGCCACACCCCTTTGGTCATCACATGTGTTCTGTGTTCCTCAACATAAAGTCATGCTGGCCACATAACCACAGAAGCGTCTTCTGACAATGCTGGCTCTCTCAGTTAGGAAACAGAGATGAATACTACCCTGTAGAGTCAGACACAACCAGAAAGGAGAAAAATTTACCTTTTTTTATATCTACCCTAGGAAGTTTAATTATTCACAATGAATCTTGCCTCACTTAGAAAGCATGGACCATTACTCTCTGTTTCACTATGATTTTTCGGTTATCTGCTTTTCATAAAATATGAGTAAAGTAGATGCAGAAGGGATTCAGATGCAGGCAAATCTGCTCAGTTTGTCAGCTGGAAACCTGACTATGGAAATGGACTTCGGACAATGCTGGCTCCCTCTGCCAAGAAGCGGAGATGATCATCATGCCCTAAGAGTCAGAGATGCCTGGACAAAGTTTAAGTTTGATGATTCCTGGGAAAGAAATTGGAATCGGACCAAGAATAAGTTGAAGGAGAAGAAAATAAATAAATAAAAATGGGCCCAATTCAGCAGCCCACAAGGGATTGAAGGAAGTAATTTAGTAATGGGGAGTGATCCATTTTCAAGTTGCATAGTAAAAACATGAAAAGACACAATTTGTTTACGGTGCAGATGGTATAAATCAGTGGTTTCTTGATGTAATTTTCTTACATTCAAGCTTTATTCTGGATCCCTTTGAGTAACAGCCTGGTGGTATCCCCAAAGCAAAGGTGCCTTTTGAACGTAGCATTTAGACTTATATACCACTTCACAGTGTTTTACAGCCCTCTCTAAGCAGTTTACAGAGTCAGCCTCTTGCCCCCAACAATCTGTGTCCTTGTTTTACCCACCTCAGGAGGATGGAAGGCTGAGTCAACCTTGAGCTGGTCAGGATCGAACTCCTGGCAATGGGCAGAGTTTGCTTGCAATACTGCATTTTAACCACTGTGTCATCAGGGCACTTGCCTACCTGCCTGCCTGCCTATCATCTCTCTCTCTTTCCCTCCCTCTCTCTCTCCCTCTCCCTCCCTCTCTCTCTCTCTCTCTCTTCCATTTTAAAACATAAGTGCAATTTAGGCTACTAACAACTCGTCACTATTTTTGATCTCTTTGCAAATTCATAACAAATGAATCCTTTAAAAACTTTTAATGTCTCCATTGGTGACTGCATGGTTTGAGTTCTTTTAATTATTTTGATAGCCTTTTCTATTTATTTTCATGTGGTAAGAGGTCAGTGTGGACCGTTTCCTGGAACGTTGCTTTTCTCTCGGAATGCTGTAAAAATAAGCTTTCTTCATATCAGTTGGGTCCTTTGAATGGACATAACACAACATAGGCTGACTGGAGAATTCTGGGAATTGAAGACTACATAGCTGCCAAGTTTGATTTAGACCATAATCCTATATCCAGTTATCTAAGTAGAAATTATAAGTTTAATGTAAGCATATTAGTTGCTTAGACAGAAGTTTTAAACTCAGTTACTTATACAATGCTCTGCCTTTCCATACAACATTTGATGCTTAAGTTCCATCACCATAATCTGGCAGAGATACCGTAATACATGTCCATTGTATGAATTTCCTTACTTCTATGCTTAGAATAGAATAACAGAGTTGGAAGGCACCTTGGAGGTCTTCTAGTCCAGCCCCCTGCTTAGGTAGGAAACCCTAAGGAGCGCAGTTAACTTTCCCCACCGAAGTGGTACCTATTTATCTACTTGCATTTGCATGTTTTTGAACTGCTAAGCTGACAGAAGATGAGGTGAGAACGGGAACTCACCCTGCCATGTGGTGCTCGGGTCTTGAACCGGGATTCCCAGCTTTCTGGCTGACAAGCTCAGTGTCTTAATTGCTGAGCCACAGCGCTGAGCCACACACACACACACACCATTGAGAATAGAATAGAATAACAGTTGGAAGGGAGCTTGGAGGTCCTCTAGTCAGAGGTGGTCTTCAGCAGGTTCTGACCAGTTCTGGAGAACTGGTAGAGGAAATGTTGAGTAGTTCGGAGAACCAGCAAATCCCACCTCTGACTGGCCCCGCCCCCATCTTTTCTCTGCCTCCCACTGAATCCCAGCTGATTGGCTGGGTTTTTTGTTTTTGTTTTTGTCTTGCACAGGAGAACGGAGCTGGAAAGCAGGCTAAAGCAGGGGTGGGAAGGGAGATTTTGCAATAAGCTTCCCCCAGGAGTGGGGAAGTAATGAAGATTTTGCAGTATCCTTCCCCTACCACACCCACCAAGCCATGCCCATAGAACTGGTGGTAAAAATTTTTTGAATCCCACCACTGCTTCTAATCCATCCCCTGCCTAGGCAGGAAATCCTACACCACTTCAGACAAATGGTTATCCAACATCTTTTTAAAAACCTCCAGTGTCAGAGCATTCACAACTTCTAGAGGCAAGTTGTTCCACTGGTTAATTTTTTTCACTGTCAGGAAATTTCTCCTTAGTTCTAAGTTGCTTCTCTCCTTGATTAGTTTCCATCCATTGCTTCTTGTCCTGCCCTCAGGGGCTTTGGAGAATAGGTTGACTCCCTCTGCTTTGGGGCAGCCCCTCAAATACTGGAGTGCTGCTATCATGTCTTTTCTGGTCCTTCTTTTCATTATATAATTTTGCTTTTATTTGGATATCTTGTTTACTACTTCTCAGTGGAAACCTGTAACTGAAATCAATACCAAATGACATACGGGTTTAACTCAAGAGGGCCATTGTAACTTTGAACAGCTTCTAAACAAATTGTTTTTTAAGTCAAGGGCTACCAGTACAGATAATCCTTGACTTATGATCACAATTGAGCCCAGAATTTATGTTACTAAGTGAGACCTTTGTGAAGTGAGTTTTACCCCATTTTATGACTCTTTTTGGCCACACTCGTTAAGTGAATCACTGCAGTTGTTAATTTAGTTAAATAGTCATTTAGTAAATCTGGATTCCCCATTGGACGGTCACAAAAGGGGAATCATTGTGACTGTCATAAATGTGAGTCAGTTGCCAAGCACCTGGATTTTAATCACATGGCCACAGGGATGATGCAACGGTCGTAACTGAAAAAACAGCTGTAATTCACTTTTTTTCAATGCCGTCATAACTTTGAACAGTCACTAAATGAACTGTTGTAAGCCAAGGACTACCTGTATACTCTTATCTTAGCCACCAGCTCCTACAGAAGTGTTTTGGAGTCATGAGAAACTATGCAGAAGTTTAAGGCAGAGTTTTGTTTTTAAAGAGAAAGAACAATATTTATAATAGCTTGGTTCCAAAACGCAAAAGCAGAGTTAAGCAACAAAGAGATTTTATTTTCTTGTTTTCACTTGAATTCTGCACATTTTTTGGGGGTGTGTGTGTGTGTTTTGAGAGTCTGGAATAGTAGACATGGAGGCAGCATTAACCAACCTAGAACAAAGAAGAAATTTTCTGACAGAACAATTAAACCAGTGGAACAACTTCCCTCCAGAAGTTGTAAATGCTCCAAAACTGGAAGTTTTTTTAAAAAAGATGTTGGATAACTGTTTGTCCGAAGTGGTGTAGGGTTTTCTGCCTAGGCAGGGGGTTGGACTAGAAGATCTCCAAGGTCCCTTCCAACTTTGTTATTCTATTCTATTCTAAATGGTGTGTGTGTGTGTGTGTGTGTGTGTGTGTGTGTGTGTGTGTGTATGCTGTGGCTCAGTGATTAAGACACTGAGCTTGTCGGTTGGAAAGCCAGGAGTCCAGGTTTGAGACCCAAGCACCACACAACGGGGTGAGTTCCCATCCATCTCATCTCCTTTCAGCTTAGCAGTTCAAAAACATGCAAATGCAAGCAGATAAATAGGTACCATTTTGGTGGGGAAAGTTAACAGCGCTCCTTAGGAATTCCTGCCTAGGCAGGGGGTTGGACTAGACAACCTCCAAGGTGCCTTCCAACTCTGTTTTTCTATTCTATTCTTTTCTCTTTTATAACTCTGTTTTCTCTTTTAATAACTCTGTTATTCTGTTCTATTCTAAAGTAAAAAGGAGGCTTGATTAAAACAGAAGAAAGTGTTTGGTATAAAACATGTTTTTTACCCATGTAGAAGTCTTTCAACCAGTGGTGGGATTCAAAAAAATTTTTTACTACCGGTTCTGTGGGCATGGCTTGGTGGGCATTGCAGGGGGAGGATACTGTAAAATCTCCAGTCAGAGGTGGGATTTGCCAGTTCTCCAAACTACTCAAAATTTCCACTACCGGTGCTCCAGGACTGGTCAGAACCTGCTGAATCCCACCTCTGCTTTCAACTGAAGTGAGGTCTATTTTGAGGAAGCTGATTATTAATCATACAATTTCATACAGATCCACTCAGAATTACCAGTTGAGTTTTGGAATTCAAATCCTAGGAATATTTCACATCACAATCTTAATTGTGTTCTGATAATTTTGCACGAAACGAGGAGAAATGAATTATTCTCTATATTTAAAAATATGGATTATTTCTCTGTATGTTGAATAACAAAGTGAGTGTTGCTTAAGGGCTCCTTTAATATGAACCTGAATTACTTTAATCTGTTCTTTTGAAAGAAAAAAACATTGTAATAAATCCTTTCCATTGAAAAATGCCCTGGCAATGGAAAAGAAAGAATGGCACAAGGAATAATTAAATAAGTTAATGTTTTTAGCTGTGATACAGAGCTTTGACTTAATCGTAATGTGGTTTATTTATGTCTCACTGATATAGCATGGCCATCTACCAGTCCTGTCAAAAATAAAGCTTGCAATATCTTAGAAATGCAATTTGCCTCCTGCATCAAAGGCAAATGAATTGTCTTATGCTACGGATATGATAAGCAGCGTCTTATCATATAGCTAGTGGTGGCTTCACTCGCTAATCAGAAGGATAATTGTTACACAGTTCTTCTTTTAAGAAAGAAGACAGCTGCAATAGCTGTGAGAAATGTAAGCAGCATAACAATGAAGGGCAGCACCTGGCTTTCCAATCTACCCTACGATTGTTCCACCAGCATTATTTCTGCCCACCCCACCCCAAAAATTACAGAAAGATGCTTTTAATAGGACCGTCATGGCTCGCCACTTCTATTCTTGAATGCTTTCATTTACAGCTGCATGGAAGTATTTCATTTTCAGACGCCTGTTGTCATACACTGTGAGCTGGGTTTTTTAGACAGCATTTAAGTACAAAGAATCAAGGCCATGTGAAGTGCTGGTACTGGTTCATAATGCCTTGGGAAGGCCACAATTGGAATACGGCATCCAGTTTTGGTCACCATGGTTCAAAGAAAGATGCTGAGACTCTCGAAAGAGTGCAGAGAAGAGCAACAAAGACGGTTAGGGGAGGATTGGGGGCTAAAACATATGAAGTATGGTTGCTGGAATTGGGTACGTTTAGTTTAATGAAAAGAAGGACTAGGGGAGACATGATAGCAGACTTCCAATATCTCAGGGGCTGCCCCAAAGAAGAGGCAGTCAAGCTATTCTCCAAAGCACCTGAAGGCAGGATAAGTAGCAACAGATGGAAATTAACCAAGGAGAGAAGCAACCTAGAATTTTCTTGACAGTTAGAACAATCAATGGAACGACTAGCCTCCAGAAATTATGAATTCTCCAACACTGGAAGTTTGTAAGAAGAGACTGGACAATTATTTGTTTGAAATGATGCAGAGCTTTCTGCCTGATCAGGAGGTTGGACTAGAACAGTGGTCGCCAACCAACTGGCCAGAGATCCCTGGTGGTCCGCGAGAAAATTTTGGTGGTCCACAGAGAAATGTCACCCCCAAAGCAATTAATCCAGGCTGCGCAGGAACACAAGGCTGCATCGTCCACATGGCCCATGGGAACACACGCCTTGCGTTGCGTGCATTGCAAACAACACAAGGTAGTGAGGGGGAGGGAAAGGGCGGAGGGGGGGGACTTGCCCGATGCACCCCACGCGCCTCGTCTGGCCACCGGGCTGCTTCTTTCCATTTCTTTCTTCTTCTGCTTTTGGCTGCATACAAGGAAAGCAGCAAAAGTCTTTCTTTCTCTCCCCCAAACTCCACCAGAAATGGGTCTTTGGGACCCTGCAAGCCCTCCTCCTCCAAGATGCTGTGCCGGCAAAGACACATTTCTGCTGGAGTTTGGGGGAGAGAAAGAAAGCCTTCTGCTGCTTCTGCTGCTTTCCTTGCATGAAGCAAAAAGTCTCTCTCTCTCTCTGTATCTGCCCCTGAGAAGGGAGCTGGAAATGGTATCCTGTGATTCCAAATAAAGAATGATGGATTGGTAGGAAAATGGGATGGGGAATTTTCCTGCAGACTTTTTTGGGGGATTTCCCCAGGGTTTCTGGTTCGTGGGATTTAAAATTATGAATTTGGTGGTCCCTGAGGTCCAAAAGGTTGGCGACCCCTGGACTAGAAAACCTCCAAGGTCCTTTCCAACTGTGTTATTCTGTATTCCATTCATTGAGTATATACACCATGAAATCTTCATTTCAACCCCCCTCCATCCCAAGTTTATGCTTGCTGTTCCCTGACATCCTTTAAATGATGATGCTCTGAGAAGTTGTTGAAAGATCTCTAGGTGGGTGAGTGGGGAGCAGTGAGTTGGTTTTATTTTTCTTCTTAATTGTGACTGTATGGTGAAACTTCCTGTCTTATCTTCTTGAATATAAGCTCAAGTGTATAATTGAAAGAATAGAGACATGCAAATCAATTTATTGTAAAAGCTTCAGTTATGTAGGAAATATCTAATTAACTCGCACTGGTGATGTTACCTAATTTGGGTAAGGAAACATTGGCAATGAAACAAGCAAGCTCAAAGAGCACCAAGAACCCCTCATTCCAACCCTGAGTTACAAATATTCTCCTTTATCAGTATCTAATCATAATAGGGTATTGTGATGACCCAGGGTGGGATACAAAAGCAACCAAGTCACAAAAATGTGAAGTCCCTTTAATTCCTTCAATTTGGCTTCAAAGGTCCAAATATTACTGACTGGAGAAAAAACTCCCCCACAAACAGTTGCAAAAAGGAAGAACTTCAAACTCAAAATACATATAAATTATAAATAGGAAAAAAAACAACATAAACCACACTGAAGCAATTAATAAGACAAGGCAGGATAAGGGCTTGTAGACATCCACAGATATCAAAATACACACACTGGGAAAGATGTCAAAACTCAGATAAGAACTGACAGACTAGAAATATTTTCACGCTTTACTTCCAGCACTGGCCATACGCAGTTTGTCCTTTTTAACAGTCCCTTTAAACAGAGCTGCAGCCCATGAAGGGGATCAAGGCCCCTTCCTCCCCTGTAGACCATGCCATTCACATTTCTCCCTTATCCGCTCCTCCCTGAGAGCCCTAGGATGAAGAGGGGATGGGCCTGAGTCTTCCTCTGAATGCTCAGCCAGCCTGTGCCCTTCCCCAGTTTCCTCCACAACGGAGCCATAGTCCTACAAAATGTACAATCAACGAACCAGTAGTTACACCGGTCAGATCCCACCCCTGGTTGTAACTGGATTGCAAGCCTGGCTTGGTTAAGAATAAGAAATAAACTCTCATTTGGATCTCACTCATGATTCCTGGTTAATGTTACCCCTAGTTTGAACATCAAGGGAAAAAATAGTCACTCCGATGTCAACTAATATCCATGCTGCAAATTATCGAATTAGTTAATGATGCTGAAGGAAAACTTGGATAAAAGAAAACTGCTCAGAAGCAAAGAATGTGAGAAATCATTAGCCAAGTACATCATAAATAGACTTTTTGAAGGTCAGGTAGTAAAAAAAAAAGCACTGTTTGTGAGAGTTTCTCTCACTCATAACTTCAAACAGCCAGTTTTATTAATTAGTGGTACTTATTTTCTGACGCGATTCAAGAAAGGTGTTTAATAGCCCACTTTGATGGAATCATATTATTATAGACCTCAAAATAATATATTTACAATGCCAGCCTGTACCATCAAGGTGGTACTTTAATTTAGAATTAATAATCTTGAAGAAAGTTTGAGATCTTGGCAACTTTTGATACATCCATGGTATGCTGAATCATCTTCATAAATTTGGAATGTAATATATACAGCAATCCAATTTTTTATATGTTGAATATTTGTAGGATAGAACATAGAATATAGAACAGGGGTCTTCAAACTTGACAGCTTTAACACTTGTGGGCTTCAACTCCCAGAATTCCTCCTCCAGTCATATTAGCTCAGGAATTCTGGGAGTTGAAGCCCACAAGTCTTAAACTGGCCAAGTTTGAAGACCCTTGGTATAAAGTCATAAGGCTACAAAGGTCCTTGAAGGTCTTCTAGTCAAACCCCTGCTCACCCTAACCTTATACCACCCCATTAAAATGACATAAATTGTTTACATGGCTCTCCAGTTTATTTTTAAAAACTTCCAGTAATGAGCACTCACAACTCCAGGAGGTAAGCTATTCCATTGCTCAATTGTTTTCAGAGTTAGAAAATTTCTCCTTACTTCTAGATTGAACATAATTGTCCCTGGAAGACAATTATGTCGTCCTCTCAAATTATTCACATAATTTAGCCTCCGATCTAGATCCTTTATCATCTTTGTTAAGTACTTGGACATGGGTCGGAGTAAATGGAGACAGCCTCTGAGTAGTGACTTTCAGCTCTTTATTAGCATAGTAACTTCTCAAAACAGCAACAGTGAACTCTGCCTTATATAGGCAACCCTTGTAAGAATTGTCCAATGTGAGCTATGAACGCTAGCTCTTTTAACCAATAAGAATCCTCTGTTAAGGGCCAATCGGATTCCTCAGAACTAACCAATCCGATCTGGCCGCCTAACAGCCAATCAGAAGTGCAGGGCCAGAACCCTGCACTTTACCTCAAATTCATACTTTATTAACTATGGTACATACACAACACCCCTTCCTCCTGGCTTCTTAATTATGGTGTAGTTATATAGTCCTTTAGATAGGATGGTTGTCTTTTAAGTCTTTGGATTGGTTGGTTGCAATCCTGTTGGATTGGTTGGTTGCAATCCTGTTGAGGTAGATTGTTGTTTGGCAGTGGTTCTGCTTCTTGCTCAGGTGCAATTTCTTTCGGTGCAAACGATTCTCCTTCCTGCTCCATTTCCTGAGTATCACTTAGTTCGTCGCTCCCTTCGAGCAGGTTTCCTGGAACTTCATCTTCTTCCGTACCTCCCCCCCCTCGGTTTGGTCATGGGGGAGTTGTTGACTGGCTGTTATGAGTCGTGACCGTAATTGGTCGATATGCCATTTCCCCAGTCTATTGTCACAGCATTTCACTACGTAGGATTGGGGCCGGTCACTTGTACTACTGTCGCCTCTATCCATAACGGATCGTCTGATAAGTTTCGTGCATAAACGAGGTCTCCTACCTGGAAGGTGCGACAGCGGCCACTGGATCCTATTGGCTTTTCCGGTTCGTAAGCAGGGTGCAACCGGTCGAGGTGGGAGCGGAGTCTTCGTCCCATCAGTAGTTCGGCGGGAGTTCTGCCGGTGACGCTATGTGGAGTTATGTGTTGCAAAAGGAGAATTTGGTTGACCTTGTCATCGATATTGTCATAGTCCACTTTTTGCAAAGTCATTTTAACAAATTGGACCATGCGTTCCGCTCGGCCATTGGTCGCAGGGTGTGCAGGCGAGGTGAGCGCATGGCGGATGCCACGGTCAGCGACGTACTGCTCGAACATTAGCGCCGTAAACTGTGGCCCGTTATTGGACACCAGGACGTCAGGCAATCCGTGGGTTGCAAAGAGTCTGTTTAGGATCTTGATCACTGCCTCAGAAGTTGTAGCCGTCATATGATGAATTTCCAACCAATTGGAGTACGCGTCGACTGTCAGCAGGAAGGTATAGCCCTTGGTTGGCCCCACGAAATCCAGGTGGACTCTGGACCAGGGTCCCCGTGGCGTCTCCCATTCAGTAGGCATGGCTTTTGGTGGGGCGTTGCTGACTTGTTGGCAATTGGCACATGCTTTGACCCACTGCTCGATTTGCCGGTCCATGCCCGGCCACCATGCGTAGCTTCGTGCAAGCGCTTTCATCCGCATGATGCCAGGGTGGCCCTCATGCAGAATTCGTAGCAGCGTCTTCTGGAGTCGTTCTGGGACAACGACTCTATTGCCCCAGATGATACAGCCTTTTTGGGAAAAAAGTTCAATCTGTCGAGATTTAAATGGTGCGACGTCATCTGGTACTTGGTCCAATGGCCATCCACGTTCTACCCAACCTAGGACTCGAGCTAAGGTGTGGTCTCATTTGGTTTCTCTCATGATGTCTCTGGCAGTCATAGGCGGCGAGTTGAGTGTTTCAATCTACAACGTAGTTGCCGTTGGTGCCGGATCGTCGAGAGTCTCTGGAAGCGGTGCTCGGCTTAATGCATCGGCGTGGGGAATGGCTTTCTCCGGGCGATATTGCAGGCAATAATTATAAGCAGCTAGGAATTCTGACCATCGGGTCATTCTAGGGGATAATATGCAGGGGGTTGGCTTGTCCCCGGCTATTATCCCTAGCAACGGTCTGTGGTCAGTTATAATGGTAAAGATCCTTCCATACACATATTCATGAAATTTCTTTACAGCTGAAACGATTGCGAGGGCTTCTTTATCAATTTGTCCATAGTTCCGCTCTGCTTGTGAAAGAGTCTTCGAAAAGTATGCAACAGGGGCTTCGTTCCCATTAGGTAGTATATGGCTCAAAATGGCGCCCACCCCAAAAGGCGATGCATCGCAGGTTATAACTAACGGCAAAGTCTCGTTATACTGCATAAGTACAGAGTCAGATGTGAGCAGTTTTTTAACATTCCGGAATGCTTGCTCTTCCCAGTACCCCTATACCCACAATGCTTTCTTATCTAATAATCGGTGTAACGGTTCAGCGACAGTTGTTTTGTGCGGTAAAAATACATTATAGAAATTAATGAGGCCTAAAAACACCTGGAGATCGGCCTTGTTGCGTGGTCTGGGAGCGTTTTTGATTGCTTTTAATTTACTCTCGGTAGGATGAATGCCCTGGCTATCAATTCAGTATCCTAGAAACTCAACATTGTCAGTATATAAGTGACATTTATTTTTTTTCACCTTAAGTCCAGCCTCTTGGAATTTTTTAAGAATGCATTTCAAACGATCCTGTAAGATTTTTTTGGTAGGGGCTCCAATTAATACGTCATCAAAATAAGGAACCACGCCCTTGATTCCCTGTAATAACCTTTCCATGAGGCTCTGGAAGATCCCCGGGGCTACACTAACTCCGAATTGCAATCGGGTACATTTAAAAGCACCTCTGTGCGTTACAATTGTTTGGGCTTGGGCTGTTTTTTCATCCACTGGTAATTGTTGATAAGCTTGAGCTAAATCTAATTTAGCGAAAACCTTTCCGCCCCCCAAGGAATGGAGGAGGTGCTGCACCACCGGAACTGGATACGCATTCTGCTGTAGGGCGTGGTTTAAAGTGGCCCGGTAGTCCCCACAAATTCGGATTGACCCGTCTGGCTTAATGGGTGTTACAATAGGGGTTTCTCATGGAGAGTGATCGATGGGCTTCAACACCCCTTGAGCAATTAGCTTGTCGAGTTGTTCGTCGATCTTTGCTTTAAGAGCGAATGAAACTCGACGGGGTTTCAAGCGAATGGAGGCTACTTTTTGATCTAGACTAAATGAGATTGGGGTCCCCTTATAGTCACCTAAGCTGTCCGCGAAGACGTCGCTGAACTCAGAGATAAGGTCTTCCTCCCACTCACAACCACCGACTCGGTTCACGCCGGCCACTTCAATGCCGAGTGGCGCGAACCATTGGAGGCCTAATAGACTAGTCCTATCTCTATCGATGATCGTTAGAGGTAAGTACGCTGTATGCTTCTTGAAGGAGACTTGGACTCAGCATGACCCGACAACGGGGATTCGATTTCCTTGGTAATCCTTGAGGATGAGGCATTGAAATTGGAGGTCTTGGCGTTGAATTGTGGGGATGAGTTGCTTGAGTGTCTTCCAAGACACCATCGAGAGGGATGATCCCGAGTCGACCTCCATGTGGCAAGGCTGGTTCTCGATGGTTACCATGACTCGGATTTTCTTAGTGTCCAAAACTGAGGCGTGACCGATAGTGATAGTATGGTGAGCCTCTTCTTTCTGCAAAGCTCGATTTCTGTAGGAGTGGTTTACTGGCTCTCACCTTACAGGACGGTTTCCTGTCGATTGGTGATAGTTGGCCCCTTTTGAGGCCTGGCTGGGTCCTGGTAAGCTGCGGCAGACCCGGCCGATGTGGCCTTGTTTCCCGCACTCATGGCAGAGTGCGTCGTGGAATTTGCATTCGGCCCTGGCATGGTTTGCTCCACAGCCAGCGCAAGGACGTAAGGGCTTCGGGCGAGAGTCCCGGTTGGACCGCAGTCGATGGACCCCTTCTTTGTCTCTGTCTGACGACGAAGAGAGGTCCTTGTGGTGTGTTGTTAACAGCTGCCCTTCTGAGTTGGGTAAGATTTCGCTGGTCGGTGGTGTTACCGGAACGCGGCTTCGCCGTAGTTGTGCAGCTAACTTTTTGGTCGCCTCCGCAGCCGTGGCTTCGGCAATGGCGTCAGCAAGGCTGATGTCGCCTTTTGCCATCAGCTTGCTTTGCACGCCTAGTGCATCTAATCCCAGAACTATTCGATCTCTCAGTGCCTCTTCTAAATCGGCGAACCTGCAGAGGCCCCCTAAATTTCGGAGGTCCGCCACGAAATCGTCCACACTCTCCCCTTTTTGTTGGTTTCTCTGATAAAACTTGTGGCATCTCACGAGTGTAGGCACGGTTGGCGCGTAATGGTCTCTCAGGATGGGTTCGAGGTCGTCCCAGCTCATGGCTTTCACTTCTCGAGGTTTGGCGAGTGCTTTCGCCATTTTAAATACGGTTGGGCCGCAATGCGTCAGGAACAGCGCCCTTTTCTTTGCTGGTGTGGTGTCCTTCAAGTTATTCGTCTCGAGAAACATTTGGAAGCGATCCATGTAGGATTCCCAATCCTCTTGGTTCGGATCGAACGGAGCGGGTGGTATGATGCCGCCAGACATGGTTCCGTTGTTGGCGTCGTCTATCACGTGCTCGGTATTGCTTCCTGGCTTCTTCGGTTCAGACGTCTCCACATCCCATCCTCGTCGCCAGTGTTAAGTACTTGGACCTGGGTCGGAGTAAATGGAGACAGCCTCTGAGTAGTGACTTTCAGCTCTTTATTAGCATAGTGACTTCTCAAAACAGCAACAGTGAACTCTGCCTTATATAGGCAACCCTTGTAAGAATTGTCCAATACGAGCTATGAACGCTAGCTCTTTTAACCAATAAGAATCCTCTGTTAAGGGCCAATTGGATTCCTCAGAACTAACCAATCCGATCTGGCCGCCTAACAGCCAATCAGAAGTGCAGGGCCAGAACCCTGCACTTTACCTCAAGCTCATACTTTATTAACTATGGTACAAACACAACAATCTTTGTTGCTCTTCTCTGCACATTTTCCAGGATCTTAATGTCTTTTTTGGATTATGGTGACCTGAGCTGGACTCACTATTCCAAGTATGGTCTCACTATTGCGGTACAGATGGTATTGTCACTTCTTGGGATTTTGATGCTCTTCCGCTGTTGATGAATCTCTGGTTTTTGTCAGCAGCCTTCACATGCTCTGTGGTTAGTTGGGATCATTTCTTCACTGAATTTTTATTAAAAGATTAAATCCTATTTTTATAACATACTTCCTGGGTCATTGGGTGTTTAGCCTGTTACCGGAACATCAAATAGCCAATTGACAGATTCAGCTAACATCAAAAGCTTAATTCAAACTAATTCAAAAGTAGAATTCATATTCAAATCTCATTAAATGCTATTAAAAGGCCCTTTTTATAATTTTTGATGGAAGTAGTAAGAAGTGAAAGCTTCATTTTAACAGACATTTTGGTCTCCTAAATATTATCCATTCTAAATCTAATAACTGTTCAAAATCTATTCCTGATAAAAGCTCAGAATAATTTTATAAAAGAAATATGCTAAAATTTAATAAATCCACTCTGCTGAAGACAGACTGTCATGAAATATTTAGTCTTTAAAAATGCAAGATCTGATTAATTAAGGATTTTTAAGCAGCTTATGAAATTTTAATATCTATATTTTTCCTAATTGTGTAAGCTATAAACTGAATGTTGTGCTGCAAAATGTCTTGGTGTTTTATTTTTACTTTCATATTTTATTTAATTAATCATGCCTTTTGTTCGTTTCTTATACTTGTGCCTGAATCTTCATTTTATTGTTCATTGAATCATGAAACCAAAATGTAATTAATTATTAAAGATGCTTCTTGGAATACTCCTTACTGTAACTCTGCGCATTTCCACTGAAAGTCTGTTTAAAAATATTAATTACTTTGACATACTTTTAATGGAGTGCTACTGGTGTGTATAATGTAAAACATGTTTGTGATACCGGCTTTTATTTAGACACTCAATATATTGATATATTCACGTTAAGCAGCAGTTCTGTATACATCTATATATGAATGCTTCTTCCCAAACAGAGTGGACGTAAACAGAAAATATTTAGTTTCTTCTCCTAGTTGGAAAGCATAGTCCTCAACCATTCTGTTTTATCCTCATGATGTCTCATGGGAACCCAGGCTGAGAACTAGTGACTGGTTTATATTATTAGGGGCTGCATGAATCCTAAAAAAGGTTTAATCTTTAATCATACTGCTATTTTAATTGTCTGATTGACAACTTTCCTTCATTGAAGTATAAATATTTTCAAAAATCTAATTTTTCTAATATTTCAGCCAAAACTTATTCATCTTGTATCTCATCTTTTATCAATTGACAAATAATAGCACTTCATCTTTCTAACTTTAACCAGCAAAAATCCATTAAGAGCTACGAGAATTAACAGTATAAATATTTTTAAACAAGTCATGATTCCCTTTACGAAATACCTTGTGATTTTCTTTGAAATTCTTTCTGTATCCTTCACTCTTTTCAAGGTAATGTCCCCCAAACTGAATTTTTTTTTTTCTTTTCTTTTCTTTTCTTTTCTTTTCTTTTCTTTTCTTTTCTTTTCTTTTCTTTTCTTTTCTTTTCTTTTCTTTTCTTTTCTTTTCTTTGCTTCTCTTCTCTTCTCTTCTCTTTTCCTTTCCTTTCCTTTCTTTTTTTCTTTTCTCAGGAATTCTTTCATTGGTATAACTCATCTCTTTTTTAAATCCAAAATTTGTCCAAGGCACTTTTTTGAGATCCATTTATTCAAGTTGTTCTTCTAATTATATTATTGGTGTGTCCTTTTTAACTACTGAAACCTCATTCTTTGTTGGTATGGTATGACTTCTTTCTCAATGTCATTCTTAGATCTTGTCAATGTTAAATCCATATCTAAAACAGTCTGATTTTCAGCTATATTCTATCTGTTCTTTTAAGCCCATTGTTATTGTAGCAAACACTCTAAAGAGTAAGTTCTGGTTGCCATATAAGGGTTAAAATATTTTTCTCCATCTGTATTAGTGGAAGTTCTCTCTGAGTTACAATCTTTAATTCCTTCAGGTTGCCTCTAGTAACCAGCCTTCAAGATTTCCTCTTATCGTGTTTTTCTCTCATCCAGAACATTTCCAAGGAAGTGATTTCATAAAGCTCAGATCTTCACATACATATATTTTAATAGGATTTTAAACACATAAGAAATACTCTTACAACATCTTCAGATGTTTTTAGTCAATCTGGTCCCGTAGTCTTTTCTTTCTTTGCAAAATCTTTCCAGAATCAACATTATAATGGCCCTTTCACTACTTATTCTAAAATTTCAAAAAAAGTTTTTCTTTAAGTTTTAAAGAAAAATCTTTCACTGCAGATTGGAGAAAAATCACTGAGTGTAATAAAACTTGTCCTTAGGGAGGTTCTTAATGTCCAAAAAAAGCAATGTATAATCCATTGCCAAGAAAAATGATTAAGATGGGAGGTGGATGAATTCAGCATCTTTATGAAAAGCACTGACTGCAACTTTCTGACTGCAAAGTTGTCTCTCCCAATATCCCAGAGTCCTAAAATCCACTGGAAATTGCTTCTTTATGGACTCTTCACGAGAGAAGCATCTGTACAGAGCCAGGGGTGGGATTCAAAAATCCCAGCAACCGGTTCTCTGCCCGGTTGCTGGGTGGGTCTGGTCAAGGTAGGCGTGGCCTACCGGAACTTCCGGGAGGGCTGTTTTTCACCTTCCCCAGAGTCCAGAGGCTTCCCTCGGACCTCTGGGAGGCTGAAAATGGCCTTCCCCGGCTCCAGAGGACCTCTGGAAGCCGGAAACAGGCCTGATTCTGGACTTCCAGAACTTTAGGGAGGGCAGTTTTTCACCTCCCAAAGTCTAGAGGCTTCCCTTGGGCCTCTGGGAGGGTGAAAACGCTTCCCCTGGCTCTGGAGGCCCTCTGGAAGTCAGAAACAGGCCCATTTCTGAAACTTCCAGGTAGGCCGTTTTTCACTTTCCCAGAGTCTTTGTGTGGATCTTCCACTTCCCTGCATCCAAAATGTGTGGAGATTCCTGAGAGGGGAAGGGTGGGTGGAGCCAGCAGTCAGTTAAACTACCGGTTCAACGAACCAGGTGTAAATTTAACATACAGTTCGCCCGAACTGGCCTGAACTGACTGAATCCCACCCCTGCAGGGAGCCCTCCGGGCGATCCCAAGTCAGAAGTTTACAAAAAATTAATATGCCAAAGCCTAGGGTTGTGGATTTTGGGATCACAATATCAGAGAGAGAACACAGATAACTTTGTCCAGTTTTAATGTTTTCATTTGGAGGGGTTTCTGAAGCAAATAAACTCTATTTTAGGATTCCTTAGTTTTGTGCTGGAAAATGGTGGTTTCATGTTTACCAAGACATATTCTAGTTCTTTAGCACATTACTATGATTATTTCAATCCTTTGATTTATTTTATACACGCAAACAAAGAGAGAGAGGGAGGGTTTACTCAGACAAGTACTAGTAGTTCTTTTGCACATTGTTATGATCATGTCAATCCTTTGGTTTATTTTATATATGTGTGTATGTTTGTGTGTGTGTGTGTGTATGTATGTATGTATGTATGTATGTATGTATGTATGTATGGTATTCAGCTTTGTTCAGGTATTTTCCCACGTCATGACAAACACAATACAGAAGCCTGATGATGGCAGATGAGATTCTGCCGAAATGTTGCTACAACTTTAAAAGCACAACTATAATGACGTGGGAAAATACCCGAACAAAGCTGAATACCATACATATAAATACCTGTGAAAACTTAAGAAAACAAAGATATATTTCTCACTCTCTCTCTCTCTCTCTCTCTCTTTCTCTTTCTCTTTCTCTCTCTTTCTCTTTTTTTCTCTCTCACTCTTACACACACATACACACACAAATACAAACACAAACACTATTTATTACTACTGTGTACACACATGATCAGTTGATCATCCAGGGTGTATGACCCATTACAAAATGAACCAGATAGATTGATGAATAGACAGATTATACTATAACCGGGAATATTTTGGATTTGAAAAGAAAGGGAATTTAGCTGGTGCCCTTTGTGATGACTCGTATCTGAAAAATTTGCATGTTATTAATGGCAGGATGACTAAAAAGCAGATGCGCAGGATGGGAGTTGCAAATTGTTTTTGTTCCTGCCAATAGGAAAGTGATAGAACTAGGGAATAACTTAAATTTTTCAAGGGCCTGAGCACTGTTCTGTAATACATGTTGACATGTTGAATGTCACCTTCTGTCATGTACGATATTTCTTCATACTAATGATGTCCTTCGGGATTCGGAAGAGTTTGCTGTCAGGCAGGCTGAATGCATAAAAGAGTGAACTTCAGAATCAGCATTCTAGCCAAGCCATCGCAAGCTTTCTTTTTGTAAACACCAATACAGGGTTTCTGTAATAGTCTTTTTATTTTATTTTATTTTATTAAGGGGTGGTAGAGGTTGAAAGCGAATCCCTTTCCACAGATTGGTATCAACAAAAACCCATCTCTGCCTTTATCAACCCTGTGCTAAAAATCATTCGGTATATCCTGCAATACTACAATGTAAATATTTGAAAATAGGATATCCATTCATTAACTATCTAAATATTACAGGTAATAAAATTTTGAAAAATGAGAGATTAGGGTTTTTTTCCCCCCTGCAAAAATTCAATAAGGTAAAGGTAAATTTCATTTGCTAAATGGCAGTGCTGTATTCTTATGCACAAATATTTTTCCCGTATGTATCTTAAGCTCCTGGCTCTTCTTTAAAAATAAGTTTTGTTTGAGGTAATGCTTTCTTCCATATGGGAGAGCAATTCAGGAAAAAAAGCCTATCTTCCACTGAATGAAGATATTTCTTTTTCTCTCTTTCCTTCTTTCCTTCTTTCCTTCCTTCCTTCCTTCCTTCCTTCCTTCCCTTCCCTTCCCTTCCCTTCTCTTCCTTCCTCCCCCTTCCTCCTTCCCTCTTTCTTCCCTCCCTCCCTCTCTCCTTCTTCCCTCCCTCCTTTCTCTTCCCTCCTCCCTCCCTCCTTCCTTCCCTCCCTCCTTCCTTCTTCCGTGCCTCCCTTTTTCCTTCTTCTCTCCCTCTGTGTCTAATGTACCAAGAGGTTTGTTGTGAAGAACATTGGTAGAAGTGATTGTACTGAAAAAGTAAAAATGCTAAGGTTGAGAAATACTGAATACAATTATATAGACAAGGATGTACTGTATGATGTCTCCTTGGGTGTTTTATGGATAAGTGCATAAGAAACGGTTTATGTGATATTCAAAATGTGTTAGGCATGACTGTACGTGTGTTTTTATATGTAGACAGTGCCATATTGTTGGCTGAGAACGTGAATAATTTGCAGCAAATGTTAGCTTGTGTGGTGCAATGAAGAATCTACTCTACAACTAAAGATTAACAAACTTTTAGATCAAAGTAGTTAAGTGATTGCATGTTACATATAGAGAATGGATGCCTTTATTAATGTTGAAAGAATGAGCTGCCGTGATGCAGTGGTTAGAGTGCAGTACTGCAGGCTACTTCTGCTGACTGCCGACTGCCAGCATTTTGACAGTTCAAATCCCACCAGGCTCAAGGTTGACTCAGCCTTCCATCTTTCCAAGGTTGGAAAAATGAGAGCCCAGATGATTGGGGGCAATAGGCTGACTCTGTAAACTGCTTAGAAAAAGCTATAAAGGCACTTTAAAGCGGTATATAAGTCTAAGTGCTTATTATTGAAGATGGGAAGATGGAGAAACTTTAAGGCATGCAAATACTGGTAGAAAGATTGTCGTAATATGTGATTGATTATGAAAAGGAAGCAAACATGGATTTCATATAAGATTGTGCTCTTGACCACTTTACTGCATGGAAGTGAGAGTTGAATACATCAGGAGAAACCTAAGAACATATGGAACTCAGTTGCAACCAGTTGTTTAAGAAATAGGGATGACATGACTAGCAGTATTCCACTATCTAAAGAGCTGCCACAAAGAAGAGAGGGTCAACATATTCTCCAAAGGACAAGAAGCAATGGGTGGAAACTGTTCTGTCCCTTAATTAGCATTCTTGAGATCCCCGCGCTTTGATTGGCCAAAGCGTGGGGCACTCTGATTGGTCAGGCGAGCCGCGCCGATTGGCTCGCTAAGAATCTCCCGTGATTGGTCAATTCGAATCGTGGGAGATTCAAAGTGGTGCCATTGGCCGCGGCCGCCGCGGCTAAAAGAATAAAAGCCGCGAACCTTGTGCAAAGCGCCAGTTCGGTTCCTACTTTAATAAAAGAGCATGATTTGAAGTCACCGACTCCTGGCATCATTTTCGAGGACACGACACTGGCGACGAAGGTGGGATCCAGACCCTGAACCGAACCATGTGTCCCACGGAAGCCAGACGAACCACCACGATGGCGAAAATCGCACCCCCCGCACCCTTCAACCCCGCCACCGAGGACTGGGAATCGTACTCCGACCGATTCCGCATGTTCCTCGAGTGCAGCAATCTGAAGGACGCCACCGGCCCCATGAAGCGCGCCGTCTTCCTGACCCACTGCGGGACCGAGGTATTCAAGATGGCCAAGGCGCTTGCCAAACCCGCCGATGCGACCGCGATGGACTGGGACGTCCTCGAGCCAATACTTCGGCGGCACTACGCTCCAGAGGTACCCATCCTGATCCGACGCAACGAGTTCTACCGTCGGGACCAACGGTCGGGTGAGAGTTTCAGCGACTTTGTCGCCGAACTACGATGCCTAGGGGGGCTCTGTGAATTCGACAACCTGAACGACGCCCTGCGAGACAGAATCGTGCTCGGCTTGTGGGACCCCGTCCTCCAGAGCCGGCTGATGGCCAAGGGCAACATCAGCCTAGCAGACACCCTCACCGCAGCCGCAGCCGCCGAAGCAACCCGAACCTCCGCCGAACGCATGCGCAGACCGAACGCTGGGGACCGCAGCGGGAACAACAACCCTGCAAGCTCGGCCAAGGCCCAACCCGAGACGACCACCCACCAGGGCGATTTCCACTCGGCATCGGGCACTTCCGATGACAAGGAGGACATTCATCGCCTCCAGACAGGCCGCGACCCACGGAACCGGCGGGGTCGTAAATCGAGGACCTACTGTGCCGGTTGCAGAGGCGAACACCCCAGGTCTGAATGCCGGTTTTTCGAGTCGATCTGCCGGCATTGTGACAAGAAGGGACACATCGCCCGTGTCTGCCGCCTTAAAAAGAACCGCAGCCCGGCCCGATGGGACCAGAGCGACCGGAGGAGAGAGAGCACACCACCCCGGACCAGAGATCGCCCCTCGGACAACAGATGGGACCGAAACGGACGATCCCTATGAGGCGGCGATAACCGGCGAAGAGAGGAGACCCATCAGACGGTCACCATCGGCCACGCCATAACCAATGACGCCCGGAAGGTCCACATGGAGGTAGGCATCGAGGGCCAGCCATGCAAAATGGAGGTGGACTCCGGGTCCTTCCTCTCCATGATAGCATGGCATGAAATAAAGCGCTTGGTGCCTACCATCCAAAGGAGGAACCTAGACAGCCAGAGACTCATCGTAAAGGACTACCAGGGAAACCGCATCCCGGTAGTCGGAACCAAACACTTCAACATCACATATAAAGGGCACACCGAAAGGCTTCCCCTGACAATCGTCGACCGCGACCGCCCAAGCCTACTGGGACTGCAATGGTTCGCCCCGCTCGGCATCGCAGTCACGGGAGTCGACCACGTCACCGACGACAGCTGGGAGCAACAACTGGCCCGGGAATTCCAAGAGGTCTTCGACGGAAACCTAGGCAACTACCAAGGGCCCCTTATATCATTCAGCCTAGACCCAAACGTTCCCCTAAAACGCCTGAAACCAAGGCGGGTGCCATTCGCACTTAAACCCAAGATAGATGAGCAAATTGACAAGCTCGTCAAGCAAGGGGTCCTACAGCCAATAGACCATGCCTGGTGGGAGACCCCCATAGTCACCCCGATCAAGCCCGATGGGTCGGTGAGGATCTGTGGCGACTATAAGGCCACCGTAAATGGCGCGCTGCAACAAAGCGCCTACCCCGTCTCAGTAGTGCAACACCTACTGCACTCACTGGGAGGGGGCAAGGTTTTCGCCAAGCTCGACCTCACCCAGGCATATCAACAGTTGCCAGTCGACGAGCAAACGGCGGAAGCGCAAACCATAGTCACCCACCGGGGAGCATTTAAATGCAACCGACTCCAATTCGGAGTCAGCGTGGCACCGGGAATATTCCAAAGCCTAATGGAAAGACTACTGCAAGGCATCAAGGGGGTGGTACCTTACTTCGATGACATCCTAGAGTCGGCAACCAACCAAGCCGAACTAGAGGGTCGCCTAAGGGAGGTCCTAACCAAATTCAAAGAGACCGGGCTCAAAGTAAAGAGGGAGAAATGCCAATTATACACGGAACGGGTTGAATTCCTAGGATACCTCCTAGACCGTCATGGCATTCACCCCACAAACCAAAAAATCAAGGCCATCAAAGAAGCCCCCACACCCAAGTCGAAGACGGAACTACAGGCATTCCTGGGGCTACTTAACTTTTACAATGTTTTCCTGCCCCAAAAGACGACGGTGGCGGAGCCCTTGCATAGGCTCCTGGACAAGGCGGCGACTTGGACTTGGGGGAAACGCGAGCAAGCTGCCTTCCAAAGAACAAAGGACCTCCTCACTTCGGACGCCGTCCTTATACAGTATAATGAGACCCTACCTCTGGCCGTCACATGCGACGCATCACCCTTCGGCATCGGCGCTGTCCTCAGCCATACCCTTCCCGACGGAAAAGAAGCACCCATTGCGTTCTTTTCAAGGACCCTCACCAAACCGGAGCGGAACTTTTGCCAGCTGGACAAAGAGTCTCTGGCTATCGTTGCCGCCATAAAAAGATTCCACGAGTACCTCTACGGCCGGACATTTACCATCATAACCGACCACAAGCCGCTGCTGGGAATCCTTGCAGAAAACCGGGCCACCCCGAACATTCTGTCTTCCCGAATGACAAGGTGGTCCGAGTTCCTGGCAGCCTACAACTACGGACTCATACACAGACCGGGTAAGACGATCTCCCATGCAGACGCCTTAAGCCGCTCGCCGCTACCGGAACCTGACACCGACCCAGCACCCACAATGACCAACCTCAGCATAGAGACTCTACCCAACCTGCCCATAACCGCGTCAGACATTGCCCAAGAGACGAATAAAGACAAACGTCTGGCGCGGGTGTTGCATTGGGTAGAGAAAGGGTGGCCGGAAAGAGACAACGACGAGTCCGTCAAAACATTCCGAAACCGGCAAACGGAACTCTCATTATTAAAAGGGTGCATACTATGGGGGGATAGGGTGGTCATTCCAGAAAAACTACAAGGGAAGGTTCTGGAACTACTACACGAGGGGCACCCTGGCATCGTTAGGACTAAAGCCCTGGCCAGAAGTTACGCTTGGTGGCCAGGGATGGACAAACAAATTGAGACCTGGGTAGCAAGGTGCCAACAATGCCAGGAAACTCGGCCAAGCCCACGCACAGCACCCGTCCTAGAGTGGGAAACCCCAAGGGGACCTTGGTCTAGGATCCATATAGACTTCGCCGGGCCTACAAAAGGACACACCTTCCTTATAACAGTAGACGCTTACTCCAACTGGCTGGAGGTAAGCAACATGAAAACAACAACCACAGAGGCCGTGATCAAGGAACTCTGCAAACTCTTTGCAACGCACGGCCTCCCAGACGTCGTCGTTTCCGACAACAGGCCCCAATTCACCTCGCTGGAATTCAAAAAATTCCTAGCGGAAAGGGGCATCCGCCACATGCTGACAGCACCGGCGCACCCGGCAGCGAACGGTAGGGCGGAACAGATGGTGCAATTCACTAAGAAAACCATCCGGAAAATAGATCACGGGGAGATCCAGGAGAAAATAAACAAACTACTCTTCACCCAACACATAACCCCAAATACCACAACGAATAAGAGCCCAGCCGAACTGTTAATGGGGAGGAAATTAAGGTCCCCACTCGACAGGTTACACCCCACATATAACCGGAGAAGCCCCCAGATTCAAACAGCAAACACCGAACTTTCGCACCAGGCGACCCCGTATACGCAAGAAACCTGATGGGAGACCCACTATGGGTACCGGCCGTCATCACACAAATAACAGGCCCACACTCGTACCGGCTACAAACAGCAGGCGGACGAGCCTGGAAACGCCACATCGACCAATTAAGGTCGAGGACTACCAACCAAGAGACCACCGATGCACAAACAGGCGAAACCGACCCCCACAACACAAACCAAGGGGGGAGGGAATACCCAGGGGACCAAAACCAAAGAAGAATAAACCAGCCATACTTACCGGAAAGCAGCCAGCACGACCCCTCGCCAGGAAGAGACAGCCAGGCCAGCTCGACCGACCTGGGGAGACCGAGCGGGAGCGGCGAAACCCGCAGCTCAACCAACCCGGGAGGCCCAGGAGGGAGCTACGGAGAGCAGCCCGGCCTGACCGACCAGCCGGTTCCCACGACGGCATCAGGAGCAACAGAGATCCCGACCGAACCGGCCGGGATCCAACCTACGACTGAGCTGCGCAGGTCCAGTAGGCTCAGACGGAGCCCCGCCTACTTACGTGACTACGCGACGTAAGGACTAAACCAAGAGGGGAGGGGTGTTCTGTCCCTTAATTAGCATTCTTGAGATCCCCGCGCTTTGATTGGCCAAAGCGCGGGGCACTCTGATTGGTCAGGCGAGCCGCGCCGATTGGCTCGCTAAGAATCTCCCGCAATTGGTCAATTTGAATCGCGGGAGATTCAAAGTGGTGCCATTGGTCGCGGCCGCCGCGGCTAAAAGAATAAAAGCCGCGAACCTTGTGCAAAGCGCCAGTTCGGTTCCTACTTTAATAAAAGAGCATGATTTGAAGTCACCGACTCCTGGCATCATTTTCGAGGACACGACAGAAACAATTCAAAGAAAGAAGCCACCTGGAACTAAGGAGAAATTTTCTGACAGTGAGAATAATTAACTAGTAGAACAACTTGCCTACAGAAGTTGTAGCTCCCATCCAACCCTGTTACTCTGCTAAGCATGTGTAGTAAAGCAACAAAAAAAATGAGTGAATAATAAATAAGTTGTTTTGGGGTTTAATATGGATTGAACAAAAGAGCAAGTGACCAGTTCATATCAGTATGTTGGTATAGTCCAACATTATAGACAGATTAAAGTAGCATTTAAACACAAAACAAATTTATGATGAGCAATATTGTCTGTAATAACTGTGATACGGGGTAATGGCATAAAGAGAAGCAAGTGCTTCTATTGTGATGTTGCTTTTGTTAAGTTGAACTCTTTTCCTCCCTGAGGACATCACTGATTAAAGAAAGGTAAATGGGGAAACAGAAAAATTGAGCAAGACAAGCAATTTTAATTAATTAATTAATTTCTAATGATATAGCTGCCCTATTAGACAAACAATTATTTGCAACTTGGATTAAACAGACATGTCATGTCTTCACAGAGAAGGCATCTTCCAGACAATGGTGTTTTAATTTAAGTGATGTCATTAGAAAGAATAGCATTTCTATGCATTCAATTATAATTAATTTGATAAGAGGATTTATGTCTTTCAAAAGTGGGACCGGTATATCTTGAAGCTTAAATTTAACAGGCACATTTTCCTAATCTAAAAAATAACCCAAACTCTTCTTATCATTTAGAATAAATTCCTAGCAGACAAAGATTATTGTGCTCTTACTAGGTGTGTTTGTGTGAAATCTAGGTATGTTTGGCTAAAAACACAATATTTGCTTATGTTTACAGGACTAGCTATTGTACAACAGCAAGAAAATAAAAGGGATTTTTTAAAAAAAGGATGCTGGAAATCTAAACATAACACTCATATTCATTTCTTTTAATAATTTATTTAGAGTGGTGCCAAGAGTATGAAATTTTCATGTATGGGAATCAAACAGTCAGCTCTGCACAAAACTGAATAGACAAACAGTAAGACAGGAGTAAACAGAGGTCAATAAATCTATTCTTCCTGGATTGCATTGATGAAAAATAGGCTGTGCAAACAAAAAGTTTAACAGGTTTTATCTTAAACGTTTCTCTTGCATATTTGTTAAAAGGAATGCATCAAATAATGGCATTCATAGCCATTGCTAAACTAAAAGTGAAATATAAAATGCAGACTGGAACCCTAAAAAAGACTTTAAAATGACTAATGTTTGTTTGCATGGGGATTAATTGGGTAATTCTATTCAGATATTCCATTTATATTCGTTTTTCCCCTATTTGCTTCTGCAGATTGGGATTCAACAAAAATATTTCACATGTCAGTATTATCATATAAAGGGACAGCGCAGCACAATGGCTCAGCAATTAAGACTCTGGGTTTATTGGCTGGAAAGCTGAAAACCTAGTTTTGAGACCTGAGCGCTCCGCGACGGGGTGAGCTGTCCTCGCTCCAGCTCCTTCCAACCTTTCAGTTTGAAAGCATGCGAATACAAGTAATGCGAGTAGATAAATAGGTACCACTTTGGCAGGAAGGGAACAGATCTCCGTGTTTTGTCACACACTCTGTGCTGCAGCATGATGTCATGCTGGTCACATGATCTCAGAAGCCATCATGATGTCATGCTGGTCACATGATCAGTGACCTAGAAACAGAGATGACCACCGTAAAATTGGTTACAACCAGCGGAGTAAAACCTTTTGCCTTTTATCTTTACTGTCATGTAAATTGTTATCAATGCTCTGCAGAGATTGTTCTGACCCAAACCCTTTTCCAATAAAACAAACAACAACCAAAGGGAACAGAAACCTTTTAATGAGTCTTATGAATCCCCAGTTAAAAGGCTGCTGCAAACTAATTAAGTTTGATAAGCACAAGCCTCGCCAAAACTGTGCGAGAATGCCAAGAATAACAGATAAGAAATATTTCACAACACAAGAGTCTTCAAATACCAATTTAAGATATTTCAATGTCCACGAGGCTGGAGTTTCAAAATATTTTTTCTTCCTGCAAAGAACGTCCAATTCACAGCTGGCTTTTATCTGCTTGAAGGAGGGGCCATTACCTTGCAGCCTCACTCCCAAGTTGCCCATGCTGTTGTAGCTGCTCTTTCCTACGAGCAAATCCTTCGTGCATGCACACTTGGCACAGGCTCCTCGGAAACCTCCTCATCGCTGCTGCCAGCCCCCACAATCTCTGAAAGCAGCAGTCTACTCCCTAATGGTCCTGGCCCAGCATCTGAGTCCTCGCTCTCCTCAGCCATCTGCACCTGCTGCCGGCTAACCACAACAGATATATTTTTGTATTGGCTTTAATTCTGACTTCTAAAATATCATTTCAAGATGGAAAATTGTCGAGATTAGGTCTGCTCTCCTAGGTGCACTAGGCAGGAAACACAACTAGATGAGCTAAGTCTACTTTCTTGGAAGGCTCCATTAGTAGAATCTTGCAAGTCTGAAGTGGCAAACTTTCTGCCACTGCTTTTTAAATATCTGATCAATTAGGGTGGGTGCTTCCTAAGTTTCTTTCTCTGACTGTTAGGTTCCTCCCTCTCTTAACAGAATAACAGAGTTGGAAGGGACCTTCTAGTCCAACCCCCTGCTCAAGCAGGAGACCCCATACCAATTTAGACAAACGGCTGTCCTGTTGGACTAGAAGACCTCCCAAGTCCCTTCCAACTCTGTTATTCTGTTGGAAGTCTGTAAGGATCAGTGTTCCTCTATTGCATAGCTAAGCCAACATTTGGTTGAAGCAAAGGGATTAATTTGGTGGCACTACACAGTAGCTATAGTTATAGATATATAGAGCAAATACTTGAAATAAGTAGAATTGAGATTGGATACTGGTCCCATGCAGTGGTGGGATTCAAATTTTTTTACTACCAGTTCTGTGGGCGTGGCTTGGTGGGCATGGCTAGGTGGGTGTGGCCATGTGACTGGGTGGGTGTGGCTTTTTTTGCTTTTTTTTTGCTTTTTTGCAGAGGCTCTTCTGAGGCCCAGAAGGCCCCTTCTGTTTTTTGGGCCTTCTGGGCCTCAGAAGAGCCTCTGGGGAGGGTTTTTTTTGCTCCCAGAAGGCTCCTCAGAGGCTCAGGAAGGCAAAAAATGGAGTGGGGCTGATCCCCTCCCTCCATTTTTTGCCTTCTTGGGCCTCAGCAAGGAGAATCCCAGCGCAACTGATCCTATGAACAGCTGATCATCAGGAAGGGAAAAAAAGGAAGAAATACCTTAAGGGGCCAGCGTCAGGTGGGCGGGGTGAGCAAGCATTGGGTGGGTGGGGCAAGCAAGACAACAGTGACCAGGCGATCGGGTTGGGGGTGTGGCCAGCCAGAACTTACTACCTTTTCGGCGACCCACACCAAATCCTTGCTATCAGTGTGAATTGGCTGAATACCACCACTAGTCTCCAGTCAACGATAATTGGATCTTTGAAGCCAAGTTGAAGGAATTAAAGGGACTTCACCTGTTTTTGTGACTTTGTTGCTTTTGTATCCCACCTTGGGTCATCTCAGCTTATTTGCTTATCGACTGCAGCGATTCTCTTAACAACTGGCAAGAAAGGTTGTTAAATGGGACAAAACTCACTTCACAAATGTCTCGCTAAACAACAGAGGTGTTGGGCTCAATTGTGGTCGTACACTGAGGACATCCTGTATTACGATTTCAGATAATACGCGAGAGATTTTTTTTAAATGATAGGCAGTTTGCTCTGTTCAAGATTTGGCATTGACAAGTCTTTCCCTTTAGTTTCTCTAAATTTAACTGACTTCAAAAATCTTGAGTTTTTTTGTACTGATGAATAAAACATGCCCCAAGCAAGTGCCATTGTTTCAGCTTCAGGTTTAATTTTTTTGGGGTGGGTGGGAGAAAGAAGCAGAAAAGTAATATTTCCATTTTTAAAGCAGCTCTAAGATCCGAAATAATGCTCTTAAAGTCTGTTGTCTTTGACGATCAAATTTAGTTTAAGCTTCAAATATATTCCCGTAGTTGAAAAACATTTTTTGTAAGGATAACCCCTTTGATATTTGAAAGCAGGAAACAGAAACTGGAAAATAAAAGTATTTTTAGTCCTTGGTTTATGATCAGAATTAAGCCCAAAATTTCTGTTGTTAAACAAGACATTTGTTAAGTTAATTTTATGACCTTTCCTGCCACCACTGCAGATGTTAAGTTTGTAACATGGTTGTTAAGTGAATCTGGCTTCTCCATTGGCTTTGCTTGTCAAAAGGTCGCAAAATGGGATCACGTGACCCCTGGGACTCTGCAATCGTCATAACTATGAACCCAGTTGCCAAGCATCCGAATTTTGGATCAAATGATCACAGACATGCTGCAATGGTCATAAGAATAGAATAGAAAATATAGAATTCTTTATTGGCCAAGTGTGATTGGACACACAAGAAATTTGTCTTTGGTGCAAATGTTCTCAGTGTACATAAAAGGAAAGATACATTCATCAAGAATCATAAGGTTCAACACTTAATAATAGTCATAGGGTACAATAAGCAATCAAATCATACTAGGAAACAGTCAATATAAATAGTAAGGATACAAGCAACAAAGTTACAGTCATACAGTCACAAGTGGGAGAAGATGGGTGATAAGGAGTGATGAGAAGATTAATAGTAATAGTAGTGCAGACTTTGTAAATAGTTGAACAGTGTTGAGGGAATTTTTTGTTTAGCAGAGTGATGGCATTTGGGGAAAAAAAACTGTCCTTGTGTCTAGCTGTTCTGGTCTATAGCGTCATTTTGAGGGAAGGAGTTGAAGTAGTTTATGTCCGGGATGTGAGGGGTCTGTATATATTTTCACAGCCCTCTTTTTAACTCGGGGTGCAGTATACAGGTCCTCAGTGAAAGGCAGGTTGGTAGCCATTGTTTTTTCTGCAGTCCTTACTCTCTGGAGTCTGTGTCTGTCCTGTTGAGTTACAGAACCAAACCAGACAGTTATAGAGAGAAAGTGTGAAAAATCAGTCGTAAGTACTTTTTCAGTGCCATTGTAACTTCATTACTTAACAACCAGGTTACTCACTCAACAATTCTAGTGACTCATTTAACAACGGTGGCAAGAAAGGTTGTAAAATGGGGGCAAAACTCAATAAATGTCTCCCTTAGCAACAGAAATTTGGGACAGAAATTGTGATCGTAAGTCGAGGACTATCTATATTGACATTCAGCCAGAGTTTTAAAATCCCTTTTCCTTTTATTAAAAATAAATCAATGTATTCTGTTTTTTATGGTTAATTCTTTGTCGGTGATATATTGGGCACTAAATATACAATTTTTTGCCTTTTTTGTGTCCTGTTACAGATATGACGCCTCTCTAGTCTTTTGTTTTGCTTTTTTCTCCACTTCCCTGTTTTATATATATAGATATATTTTTAAAAAAGATTAATTAAGGAAAAGTGACATCCATCTTTGAAGAAATGTTGCCCTAATTTACATTTTTAGATTCACAGTATGCTCAGCATTCTGCTTATATTACTTAATTAAAACATACATGGTTTCTTCTGCAATTATTTTTTATGTCAAACCACATTACAATTAGACAGTTGTGGTGCACCCACACAATAAACACCCACCCCACTTTAGCAACAACAGAGATCAGAACAGGTCCCATAATTCCACACGGTGTCTTTTATGGGTGTTGAATTTGCAAGCGTTCTTTTTGTGTCTTTCCCAAAGAAACATCCCTTTATTGTTTGTTTGATTTCTTTTAACCTTGGGGGTCTGTTTTTTCTTTAATGTCACCCATTGTTAATATATCTGCAGCAAGACTTTTTACATGATAACAATTTGGCTATTATATTGAGGCTGGTACTTGCTGGGGGTTAATGTGAAACCTTTTCCATTGTGTCATGCCGCTGGTGGAGACTGAGTCTGAGAGAAAGGAGGAACCGCCGACAGGGAGTGAAAGTGTGGCTCCGGAGGTTGTGGAGGAGGCTGGGGAAGGGCAGAGGCTGGCTGGGCAGTCAGAGGACCCGGGCCCATCCCTTCTCCATCCTAGGGTATACAAGGAGGAGAGGATAAGGGAGAGACGTGGTCTACTTGGAAGGAGAGGGTGTTGATCCTCTTCATGGGCTGCAGCTGTGACAACTGAATAAGAGGACAAATATGCCTATGGACAAGTGCTGGAAACAAAGTATGGAAATATCTCTAGTTTATGGTTCCTCTCTGAGTTTGGCGTCCTTCCCAGTGTGTGTTCTGTTATCTGTGGAAGTCCTCCAGTCCTTATCTTGCCTGGTTTGTGTTGTTTTTTACTCTTTATAATTTAAATGGCATTTCCTCCTTGTTGTAACTGCTCGTGTGGGAGGGTTTTTTTTGTCTCCAGTCAAGGACATTTGGAACTTGGAAGCAAAGTGAAGGAACAAAAGGGGCTTCATCTGTTTTTTGTGACTGTGTTTATTTTGTATCCCACCCTGGGTCATCCACACATTGCTTCAGGAAAAACAATGTTTCAGGACTGGAGGCTAAAACATACAATGAGCGGTTGCAGGAACTGGACATCTGGAATAATATGAAAACTTGTGTTTTATGCATAAAACAAACAGAATTCCTGAAAGAAGGCTCACGTTTACAGTAAATCCCTTCTTCCATCTAAGAGATGTCTGTATAGATAAATCTCACAATGGAGAAGCTGCATTCAATGAACTCTTTCAAGTCTCAAAAAATCCTTTGTTGCAAAATTCAGCTTAAGTTTAAGTCTCCCAGACAGCATTAAGTTCTGCAAACGCCATCAAGCAATTCTATTTTAACCAAAGGAGGTGAATTAATGCCGACTTTGGTTAAAATAGAATATGCTTTGAAGCTATTTTAAACTGAAACCTTAGCTCAAATACCGAACAGTGCCCAGACAGGCCTTCATCCTAGGAAAAACACCCCAAACGGTTCCAGATTAAATTTCTAAGATCTGTATATGCAACACCCAAAGGAGTTGCCAATGCCCTCTTCAAGGTAAAATCAGGTATGTGCCTAAAATTAAAGTTAGAGTACAGGCAGGTCCCAAAATAAGTTCTGTTCCTAACTTTGTTTTAACATGAATATAGATGTAAGTTGGAATTTGCATTTATTGATGGGTTGAATATTACAGATCGTTCACAACTGAGCCCTAAATCTTTGTTGTTAAGTGAGACAGTTGCTAATTGCTCCATTTTATGACCTTTCTTGCCATATGTGAATCGTTGCAGTTGTCAAGTTAATAACATGGTCATTAAGTGAATCTGGCTTCCCTGTCAAATTTGCTTATCAAAAGGTTGCAAAAGGACACTGCAACCATCATAAATACGAACCAGTTTCCAAGCGACTGAATTTTGATCATGCTGCAACGGGTTAAGAATGAAAAACAGTAATGAGTTATTTTTTTCAGGGCTGTTGTAACTTCAGTCACTGAATGAACTGTTTAAGTTGAGGACTACCTGTAATACAAATAGCAGGTGTCGTTTTTCATCCTGGAGCTGACAAACTGCTGAAGGTGCATGCTTTTGATATGCAGTTTGTTTTCAGCAGGTTTTAGTGGTTCATAAAAACATGTGCAGCTTCAGTGGCTTTTTGCAGATAAAGGAAGGAGAACACTGCCTGCCATTTTTAGTGAAAATTAGCCCATCTCCTGGCTAAAATTGTATATATGATTTGTTTTTTAAAGGTGAAAAAACTTAATAAAAAGTATTTATTAGGACTGCAGAAAAAAACAATGGCTACCAACCTGCCTTCCGTGGAGGACCTGTATACTGCACAAGTCAAAAAGAGGGCTGTGAAAATATCTACAGACCCCTCACATCCTGGACATAAACTACCCTCAAAACGATGCTATAGAGCCCTGTACACCAGAACAACTAGACACAAGGACAGTTTTTCCCCCAAACGCCATCCCTCTGCTAAACAAATAATTCCCTCAACACTGTCCAACTATTTACAAAGTCTGAATTACTATTACTATTAATCTTCTCACCACTCCTTATCGCCCATCCCCTCCCACTTGTGACTGTATGACTGTAACCTTGTCGCTTGTATCCTTACAATTTATATGGACTGTTTCCTAGTATGATTTGATTGCTTATTTGTACCCTATGACTATTATTAAGTGTTGTACCTTATGATTCTTGACGAATGCATTTTTTTTTATGTACACTGAGAACATTTGCACCAAGACAAATTCCTTGTATGTCCAATCACATTTGGCCAATAAAGTACTCTATTCTATTCTATTAAAAAAAAAAAAGGCAAACAGCATTCTCCTTCTTTTATCTGGTAAATTTAAGATTGGTCTTAACTTTTCTGTAAGAAGGATGATCTTAAGCTGCAGGTAATTCTCAACTTACAATTATTCATTTAATGACCGTTTGAAGTGACAAGGGCACTGAAAAAAGGGACTTACAATCGGTCCTCGCCTTTACAACTGTTGCACCGTGTGTTCAGAATTCAAATTCTTGGCAACCGGCATATACTTATGTCGGTTGCAGTGTCCCAAAATCAGAATTTGTCACATTCCCAGCTGGTTTCCAACAAGCAGAATCGATAGGGGAAACGGGATTTGCTTAATAACCATGTGGTTCACTTAACAACCATGCCAAAAAAATCCTGCAAAATTGAGCATGACTCACTTAAAAACCACCTGGCCTCAGTGATGGTTATAAATCAAGGACGATCTGTGCTGGCTTGAAGATACAATTCCACTTGCATTAATAATGATCTCTTAAGCCAGAAGAGCATCCTAGAGCAAAAATACCCTATGGTGATATTATCAGAGTATCTATAAATCTTGGCTTAAGTATTTCTCACTGTTGGCAGCTTTAAGTTGTGTGGACTTCAACTCCCAGAATTCCCCAGCAAGCTGGCTGGGGAATTCTGGGGATTGAAGTCCACAAATCTTTAAATTGCCAATGTTGAGAAACACTGGGCTAAGACAAAGCCAATACCAACTTTCTCAAAGATTTAATGGCATTATATTTCAGACAGAAGCAACTATATTGTCATAGACAAATAGGACCTGGATGACAAAGGACTTCTATGAATCAGCCAATTATCTCTCTTCACTGACATTTTCCAAACCAAGGAAAGCTCTGGGCTAGGCATAATATTTTTGCCTTTGGCATGACTACAGGGGAGGGACTCTAAAATCCCATTTGAGAAACACTTTTTCCCCACGTGGGCCTGGAGATGTTAAAATAGATCCAGGGCATGTAATCTTACTGAACCATCAATCAAGAATATTCTCCTTGCCTAATTTCTGCCCCTTTTACACCGGTACCCAGCACAACCTGACACTGCTTATATGTCCATCCTTATGTTTTGTTTTGCGTTGCTTCAAAGGCAAAAACGTGGAAGTGATTTGTCGTTGCTTTCCTGGGAGGCTTCTTAGATTTTCCAATCTTGCCTACAGTTCTTCCTTTTACCAGTAGTCCAAGTTTGGTTCCAATGGTACTTAAGGACTACACGCTTGGATATTTCAGTGAGAATCACCATACAGGAGATGTGCTCCTTCCCAAAGGTGCTTTTTCAGGAGGCAACTGTACTTTCTTGTTTTTTTTATTTTGAAGACGTTTCGCTTCTCATCCAAGAAACTTCTTCAGCTTTGACAGGAGAATGGGGAACAGTGGTGGGATTCAATTTTTTTTTTACTATCCATTCTGTGAGCATGGCTTGGTGGGTGTGGCATGGGAAGGACACTGTAAAATCTCCAGTCAGAGGTGGGATTTGCCGGTTCTCTGAACTACTCAAAATTTCTGCTACCGGTTCTCCAGAACTGGTCAGAACCTGCTGAAGACCACTTCTGGTGGGGAATGGAAGGATTTTTTTAGAGGGTCATTGAGGCCACCTGGAGGTTTATCTGTGTCCTCAGGGTCACCTGAGTAGTGCTCCTGGTTCCTGTAATCTGTAAAAAGCCAGGAGCACCATCCAGGTGACCCCGAGGACACAGATAAACCTCCAGGTGGCCTCAACAACCCTCTAAAAGGATGCAAATGACCAGCTGTCTGCAAAGAATATAAATCCTTCCATTCCACACCATCCTGTCAGAGCTGAAGAAGCTTCTTGGATGATAAGCAAAATGTCTTCAAGGAAAAAACAAGGAAGTCCAGTTGCCTCCTGAAAAATCACCTTTGGGACAACTGTGACCTGGATGACGGAGAATCTCTATAGATGTCCTCCTTCCCACTTATGGGTTTGTTAAATAAAATTCTCAGCCAGTTTTGTGTAAAGAAAAGAAGATTCATTATTCAAAAGTAAAACAGGACAGATGTTTCCAGTCAGTTACTCGCTGTACCTGTTGGTGAGGTCTTAAAATAGCTGCAATTTTTTGTGCTGTGGTGTGTAGTGAGGAATTTTTTTTTCCTGAATAAATTAGTAAGATACAGTTCAGACTGAGAATATTTTGCTTTCTCTTTGTTACTTGTAGAAGTGAAAGCTATTTTATTTGTATCATTTTGCCTCTCTCTTTAGTTAAGAGCCCTATTAAGGATGCGTACAATTTAATTTTGTTTGCTGAGGGTACTTAATTCTTTTCCTTCCCGAGATAGCTGGGATAATATTAAAATTAGTCTTGTAAAAGATTGTAAGTAGCAGAAAATCTTTAATATCGATCTCGTTATTTTTCTTTTTCTAAATCTGAAAGGTCTACTTAAATGTACAGTATGGGCCTTTATACTGTAGTAACAGTGAATTTAATGAGGGGTAAATGATCAAGATTTTCTCTGCTGTTTACCTTGACTTTTTTTTTGTTTTATTGATAAAAAAAATGACTGATTCATGATAATGCAAAATGTAATTCACAGTCTTATTTGTTGGTTCCAAAATCAGCTACTGAAAATCTATTGCTAAAAATATCACACTTTCTCAGGTTGGCCACCTCTTTTATGCAGTTAGTTGCGTTATAATTTCTTCAAAAGATGAAAATATGTCCATAAAAAATCAATGTAACAAGATAACTGAAGAAAGAAGGAAGGAAGGGAGGGAGGAAGGAAGGAAGGAAAGAAGGAAGGAAGGAAGGAAGGAAGGAAGGAAGGAAGGAAGGAAGGAAGGAAGGAAGGAAGGAAAAGAAAGAAAGCAAAATGGAAAGAAGGAAGGGAGGGAGGGAGGGAGGGAGGGAGGGAGGAAGGAAGGAAGGAAGGAAGGAAGGAAGGAAGGAAGGAAGGAAGGAAGGAAGGAAAAGCAAACAAGTGAACAAGCAAGCAAGCAAATAATAATTCTAAAACTTTTCCAGAATATCTTCCTCTATGTCTTTTTAATCATCAAAATCTTTAATTACGTCAGCATATGTGTAGAATATTCCACTGTTTAAAACAAATGAATGAGATGATTTATGGTTATAGAAATTATAATAATAATATTATATTATAATACTTTATTTGCAGTCACAGACCAAAACAACAAGTACAACAAAAGAAGAACATGGGAAAATTAGTCATAAACAATTGGTCACCAAAAACTTGACTAAGGGGAATTGCAGCGTTCTCTGATGGTGATAGCTCTTTAAAAAAAAATGGAAACCTGAGAAGTGATGTATGAGGAGCCATCCCCTAGACAATATAAGAACAAATTAGTAACATTGGGTCCAGAAGGGTCTGTTTCAAGGAGAGACAGTAACTTAGATCTGCCTGCGTGGTTATAGAAATTATGGTTATAGAACTATGGAAATGATTTCTGGACCTCGGAACTGCTCTTAAAACATGATTTGCCATCACTTCCTGATTATTGAGTCCCCTTATTCCTGACAGTAGGAGTTCATCTGAATTAACCTTTAGAGCAGGGGTCTCCAGCCTTGACAACTTTAAGCCTAGTGGACTTCAACTCCCAGAATTTCCCAGCCAGCTTTGCTGGGAGTTGAAGTCCACCAGCTTTAAAGAGAGAAGAAACAGATGGCACTTGTAGTTGCAAGCAAGAACCTTCTCCATATTTAACAATAAATATTTAGTAGCATTTTTTAAAAGAGTAGTCAAGGATGGGGTCCCCAAACCCCCTATCTGTGAACCGGTATCAGTCTGGGATCTGTTAGAAACCGGTCCATGCAAGCAATCAAAGCTTCATCTACTCATGTGGGGGATCTAGGTAGTGTGGAAAACCATGCCCCCACCCCCAGTCCATACAAAAATTATTTTCCATGGAAGTGATCCCTGGTGCCCAAAAGTTTGGGGATCTCTGGTCTAGGAGAAGCCTTTCTTTTAACCTCTTACTTATTGCTGCATTCTATCATTATGTGTTTTTAAAATTTCATTCATTGTTTCTTTCTTCTGAAGTCAATAACCCAAGAATTGGGAATGTGTGCCAAAACTAGACATAGTGGCATAACCGTTAGCATTGTGTTTTCACAGGTCCGTTTTGCTGCCTTAAATGTAAAATGCAGATTTATCGCTTCACTGTATTGTTCTTTGGATGGGCCCTGACCCTACACTTGCAAAACTTGAGGCAACTAACACCATTTTAAAGCGATTATTACATTTCATTATTCTAATGAAGGCAGCTATCTTCATCTATATATATAAAAGCAAAAGACCACTCACACATCATCACAAAATCTTCAGAACCATAAAGCCTACAAACTTGAAATTTGGCATTTGTGTTCCTCTTGCCTTCTAGGTGCTCACTAAGAAAGGATTTTTCGAAATGACCACCAGAGCATTAGAATTTTGTATATTACTATTAACATGCTTTGATGGTAAGGAGTTCTACTCCCCCTCCCCACCTGAAAAGAACTCTGTTCCAGATGCAAAACACAAGCAGAGGAGAAGACTTTCAGTTTTAGTTTTAACAGCACTAAGCAGCTTTAGTACAGAACAGTTGAGCTAAGCCATGCCCAGGCTCCTTGCTTTCCCCTTCTTGCTCAAACAGCAAATACTGTTTCACCTTCCCAACAGTCCTCGACTCTCTCACACACTGACAGGACACTAGCCAGATGAATATGTTATGGACTAAGCCAACACAGCAGTAACAACCCTAAATAGCTTTACTTTGCAGCAGGCTCGTAATCCTGCACTCCTCATTGGCCCGCGAATAGCGAGTCGTGATTGGTTGTTTCTGGCCAGTCTGATTGGCTGTTAATGGGCCGCTCTGATTGGACGCTTGTAAAAGCGGTAAACTCAAACTATTGGTTGTATCGACAGCAGCAGCTCTATAAAAGAGCTGCTGCTGCCCAAGTATTTGCTCTGTTCTTATTTCACAATAAAGAGTTGAAGTCACCGTTTGATGTCTCGTCTCCGTTCCTTGCGCCCATGCTCAGGACTTAACAATGGCGACAAGGATGGGATGCGGAGACGATAGAGCTAACTAAGTACTCATCGAACAAGACAGAGCACGTGGCTGAAGAGCGCATGCAACAAACGGCAAGATGACCAGCGGCGCCATACCACCCGCTCCATTTGACCCAGCAACCGAAGACTGGGACTCATATATAGATCGTTTCCAGATGTTCCTAGAGACCAACAATTTAAAAGATGCTACGCCTGTCAAGAAACGAGCGGTGTTCCTGACTCATTGCGGCCCCACCGTTTTCAAAATGGCTAAAGCACTTGCCAAACCGGCGGAAGTGAAGACCATGGATTGGGATAACCTCACCCCGATCCTCTGGGCCCATTACGCACCCGCAGTACCTACACTGATACGAAGACACGAGTTTTACCAGAGGGACCAACGGAAGAACGAGAGCGTTGGGAATTTCATAGCCGACCTCCGGAACCTAGGAGGCCTTTGTGGTTTTGCAAACCTCGAGGAAGCCCTGAGAGACTGCATTGTTCTGGGATTAGATGCACCCGCCGTGCAGAGTAAACTCATGGCGAAAGGAGACATCAGCCTTGCGGATGTCATTGCCGACACTACTGCCGCAGAAGCAACCAGGAAGTCAGCCGCTCAAATGCGTTGAACGAACGCACCGCTTCACCAACTAGCTAACGATAGCCCGCTCGCCGCTGAGAAGCACGCTATTACTGCCCACCATGAAGACCTCGAGTCATCCTCAGACAGTGAGGAAGAGGAGGTCAACCGGCTCTGCTCGGAACGAGAGCAAAGGAACCAGAGACATCCGCGCCAATGTGCCGGTTGCGGGGCAAACCACCCGCGATCGGACTGCAAATTCCTCGACGCACTCTGCCGTACCTGCGGGAAAAGAGGCCACATTGCGAAGATCTGCAGAAGCAAGCGAGAGTCCAGTCCCAGCCGAAGGGAGAACAACCTCCACCGGGAGACAGGCAAACCACCTGAGAATCGGGACCTCCTGAACCACCAATGAAACAACCACTACTACTACAGAAATCGAGCACCTTCCTCTTCAACGAGACGAGAAGAGTCCCACCAAACCATTATTATTGGCCACGCTTCATCGTTCGATGCAAGAAAGATCCACGTAAGGGTTACTATTGAGAATCGACTGTGTGTAATGGAAGTTGATTCGGGATCATCCCTATCGATGGTTTCTTGGAAAACCCTCAAACAGCTGATCCCTGCCATCTGACTCAGCACTCAACGAATCATCCTAAGAGACTACCAGGGAAACAGAATTCCAGTTGTCGGGTCCAGCCACATCCAAGTATCCTTCATGGACCGCACCACGACGCTTCCCCTGAATGTCGTTGATCATGACCGGCCCAGTTTGTTAGGGTTACAGTGGTTCGCCTCACTCGGGATTGAACTAGCCGGCATACACCAAACCAGAAGCGATGACTGGGAAGAGGCCCTCATCCAGGAATTCCAGGATGTGTTCACAGGAACATTAGGCAAGTACAAGGGGACCCCTATATCACTTAATCTCAGCCCCAATGTAGCTCCCATTCGGCTTAAGCCTCATCAGGTGCCTTTTGCCCTCAAGTCGAAGATCGGCGAGCAGCTAGATAAACTGATAGCCCAGGGCGTGTTGGAACTGATTGACCATGCCCGCTGGGAAACTCCAATAGTAACACCCATGAAGCCAGATGGTTCGTTAAGAATTTGTGGGGATTATCGGGCCATCCTAAATCATGCTCTTCAACAGAGCGCTTACCCAGTACCGGTGGTCCAACACCTTCTTCATTCCCTGGGTGGTGGAAAAATATTTGCGAAATTGGACTTAGCTCAGGCGTACCAGCAACTACCTGTAGACGCGACAACTGCAGAAGCCCAGACAATAGTTATACATAGAGGCGCCTTCAAGTGCAATAGACTCCAATTCGGAGTAAGCGTGGCACCTGGCATTTTCCAAAGTTTGATGGAGAGACTATTACAAGGCATAAAAGGCGTCGTGCCTTATTTTGACGAAGTCCTAATAGCTGCCCCCACTAAAGAGTTATTAGTACAACGACTCAGAAAAGTTCTTCAGAAATTTAAAAACGCTGGTCTGAAAGTAAAAAGGGACAAATGTCAACTTTGTATGGAGAGAGTGGAGTTCCTGGGATACCTTCTCGACAGACAGGGGATCCACCCCACCGAAAAAAAAATAACCGCAATCAAAAACGCCCCGAGACTTAGGAATAAGACAGACCTCCAAGCCTTCCTGGGACTCATTAACTTTTATAACATCTTCTTGCCCCAGAAGGTGACCGTAGCCCTACATAGACTTCTTGACAAAAAGGCTTCCTGGGTCTGGGGACGGCGTGAAGAAAGGGCATTCCAACAAGTAAAAGCCCTCTTAACCTCCGATGCTGTATTGATGCAATACAACGAGACTCTACCCTTGACGGTTACCTGTGACGCCTCACCATTTGGAGTGGGAGCCATTTTAAGCCATGTTCTACCAAATGGGAATGAGGCACCTATTGCGTTCTTTTCGAGAACCTTGTCTAAGACCGAAAGGAACTATAGTCAACTTGATAAAGAGGCTCTCGCTATTGTATCTGCAATTAAATGTTTCCATGAATATGTGTATGGGAGACCCTTTACCATAATTACAGACCACAAGCCTCTACTTGGTATTTTGGCGGGAAACAAACCAACTCCCCATATATTATCACCAAGAATGACACGGTCAGAATTTTTAGCCGCCTATGATTATCGATTGCAACACCGCCTGGGGAAAACCATTCCCCACGCTGACGCTTTGAGCCGCTTTCCACTACCAGACATCATAGAGGACCCAGCTCCAACCCTAGCCGTATTGCAAATCGAAACCCTCAAATCGCCGCCGCTGACCGCTCGAGACATTGCCTTAGAAACAAAAAAGGACCCTGTTTTGGCATGAGTCCTCAGCTGAGTGGAACGGGGTTGGCTGGTCAGCGCACCCAATGACACGTTCAAGCCATTCAAGAATCGACAGACAGAACTATTCTCCCAAGAGGGCTGCATCTTGTGGGGAGACAGAGTTGTAATCCTGGAGAAATTGCAACATAAGGTGTTAAAAATGTTGCACGATGGACATCCAGGCATCGTGCAGATGATGGCATTGGCCAGGAGTTACGCATGGTGGCCTGGGTTAGACAAACAGATAGAGACCTGGGTAGCAAAGTGCAGCAAATGCCAGGAGACTTGTTCTACTCCTCCAAAAACTCCCCCAACTCAGTGGGAAACGCCTTGAGGCCCTTGGTCCCGTATCCACATCAATTTTGCAGGACCCACAAGAGGACACACTTTCCTCCTAACAGTGGATGCCTATTCAAACTGGCTCGAGGTCCACAAGATGAAAAGCACCACCACAGAGGCGGTCACTAAAAAATTGAATAAGCTATTCGCTACCCACGGATTGCCGGATGTCCTGGTCTCCGATAATGGCCCCCAATTCACTGCCCTACCATTCGAACAGTACCTGGCAGATCGGGGCATCCGCCATGCCTTAACATCGCCAGTTCACCCTGCGGCCAATGGTAGGGCTGAGCGAATGGTTCAATTTGTAAAAAAGACCTTTCACAAAATGGACCACGGCGACATTGACGACAAAATAAACTGGATGCTTCTCCTCCAGCACATAACCCCAAACAGTACCACGAACAGAACCCCAGCTGAACTCCTGATGGGCCAGAAACTTCGCTCGCATCTCGATCGCCTCCACCCAAACTACACTCCTAAACAACCCCCAGGATCCAGCAGCAAGTGTCGGGTATTCCAGGTATTCCAGGAAGGTGACCTTGTGTTTGCGAAAAACTTCTCGGGCAACCCATTGTGGGTCCCTGCTACCATAACGCAACTTATGGAACCCCGATCCTATCGCCTACAAACTGCAGATGGTAAGATGTGGAAGCGCCACATAGACCAACTCTGTTCCAGATTAGCACCTAGTCCTATCTCAGCCCTGGAATCTCTAGCTGGGGGGGAAGGAACATCGAGGAGGCCGAAAAAGAAATAACAATCGAAACCCAACAGTCTACACAACCAACCAGGGGATAATCACCGTCAGAAGGAGAACCGAGCCAGGGAGTGGCCTCGCCGCGTGACAGCACTGTGATGGAAACAGATCCAGGGAACCCGGAAGACAGCACTGGCGTAAGCAGGGAGAGCAGCCCAGAGCCATTCGAAGGAACAGCGGGACCGTTTTCACCAGCCAGCCCAGCCAGCAGCCCACAGGAACCAGAGCCAGGACAGAAACCGGTGGAACAGGCGACCTGCCTATTTACGAGAATACGTCACCCCACCCCTCAGACGGAACCTAGGGGGGAGGGGTGTTATGGACTAAGCCAACGCAGTAGTAACAACCCTAAATAGCTTTACTTTGCAGCAGGCTCGTAATCCTGCACTCCTCATTGGCCCGCGAATAGCGAGTCGTGATTGGTCATTTCTGGCCAGTCTGATTGGCTGTTAATGGGCCTCTCTGATTGGACGCTTGTGAAAGCGGTAAACTCAAATCATTGGTTGTTTTGACAGCAGCCAGTTCTATAAAAGAGCTGCTGCTGCCCAAGTATTTACTTTGTTCTTATTTCACAATAAAGAGTTGAAGTCACCGTTCGATGTCTCGTCTCCGTTCCTTGTGCCCATGCTCAGGACTTAACAGAATATCAATGGATACTGGTAGGCAAGAGGCACAATTTTTCCCCCTTATTTTCCTCCCCAAAAACTAAGCCTGACCACATAGTTTTGTAGCAAAGCACGGGTATAGAGCTAGTTTTTAATATTTTGCATTTATGTATACTTTTCCCCATGTTCCTACAGTATTTGTTGATTTACTGGATTAGTTAAGAATGCCCAGTTTTAAAAAAATAAACTCATGGCAGTTTAAAAGTAGATAAAGCCATAGTCAATTAGAACATATTCCTTGACTCATATTAGTTTATATAGTAACTATTCATGCCAGTGTTCTTTCTGTCTTGTGGCATTTTCAGCATGTGTTACTACTGTATATGATTAATCTAGTTATGACTAGAACCTTGTTGCTTGTATCTTTACAATTTATATTGTTTTATTTAGTTTCCTAACATTTGATTGCTTATTTAGTATCCTATGACTATCATTAAGCATTGTATCTTATGATTCATGATGAATGTATTTATGATGTCTATGATCATGATTTATCATTAATATCTTTTATCTACACTGAGAGCTTATGCCTCAAAGACAAATTCCTTGTGTGTCTAATCACATTTGGCCAATAAAGAATTCTATTCTATTCTAGTTTAGGAATGATTGATGGAGTTGCATGCCAACTATATGTATGTCATCCATATGCCCTTTGTACCAATTTTTCTCTGAAATTATAACTTGGGATAAATTGTATAGATTTGTTGCCTAGTTCTTGCTCCCAGACAATTTTTGAGTAGTATATTGTGAGGTTTATTTTGTTTCTAAGGAAGGTCATGGCTTCTAAAGAAGTGTTAGCTAAAAGCTATAATCTCTTAATTGCAGCACCCAGGAAGATCATACTGATGATTTTTTGTGGGAGAAAAGCAAGCAACTACAATGCCCGTTTCTCTGGGTTTTATTCTGTTTTGCAAAAAGGGGGGGAAATGGTGTAAGCCGTTGTTTAGGCTTAAGACATCAAAGCACTAATTAATTCTCTAATCTGTCAGAAGGACACCCTCAGCCCACCTACTTCAGCTAGCATTTGCTTAGTAGTTCAAGGCCTTTGTTGCAGAAAATGCAAAGTAATATCACTAATCTATAATGCTGTTACGAACACTCATTTTGATATTTTTTTAGTGGAGGCTGTTGGAATAGAGCATTTTCAACACTCTTCTATGGGCACTACTAATAGTACCAAACAGTGTATTAAAGTAAATATTCAGAAAGTAGGTGCTGTCATGTAGCAATGTGTTGCAGAAGGTAGTTAGATGAGATGCAAATCCTTTTCATAAACTGGGAGAAAACCCCACAAGAAAGAGGAAAGATCAGGGCATAAAGGGAGAGTCACGTTGGTGTAGCGGTTAAGCTATTGACCTTGAAACCAGAAAACTGAGTTAGATGATGGGGTGAGATGGGGAGGAGGCCCAATCCCTGTGGGGACCTAGTGGTGGTGGGGAAAAGCCCATGGGGGCATGGTGGGGGTAAGGCTATGGCAGAGGTGGTCTTCAGGTTCTGACCAGTTTTGGAGAACCGGGAGCGGAAATTTTGAGCAGTTCGGAGAGCCGGCAAATCCCACCTCTGACTGGCTCCGCCCCCATCTATTCTCCGCCTCCCATTGAGTCCCAGCTGATTGGCTGGGACTTCTTTAGTTGCCCTGCACAGGAAAACAGAGCTGGAAAGCACGTTAGTGGGGTGGGGAGGGAATGGGGATTTTGCAGTAACCTTTCCCTGCCACACCCACCAAGCCACGCCCACAGAACCGGTAGTAAAAAAATTGAATCCCACCGCTGGGCTATGGGAACCCAATGGGGGAGAGCTAGGCAAGAGGGGTGCTTCAGCATCCCTATGGTTGGTCATAAGGACGAACGACTGTGAGGGCAGTGGTGTGATTCAACTGGTGTAACTTGGTGATTGTGTGCTTCGCACACGTGCCCACCCTTTAAAAAAGCCCATCTTCAGCTATAATATTTATCTTCTACTGAAGCCCTGGTGAGTAAAACAGCTGAGGCACAGCAAAAGCACTCTGCCACACAAATCAGCTGTGCTCCAAAACAAGGAAATAAAGCACAGGAAAGAGCAGGGGCAGGGGGGCGGGGACAAATGCTCACCGGAATTACCGGTTCACTCGAACCAGTCCAAATCAGTAGAATCCCAACCCTGTGTGAGGGTCATTGCAGTGGCCCTAACTTTGGGATCGAGTTGCAAATAGTTTTGGGGGGGCTCCATCATGTGTTTAAATGGTCAGCAAGTGACCCAGCAAGTGACCCATTAAGTGAGGACTACCTGAAGCTTGTTTGATGTTAACCCCTGCTTATCTGGCTATTGGTTGCCGGAGAAGATGTGTTTGGGTCTTCTTTTTTTTTTTTTTTGAAACAAATTTTATTGATTTTAAAGACAAACAAACCATAATTAACCATTAAGTACATAAAACCTCTTTTCATTATTAATTTTACAAGTCAAGTAAAATATTATTTTATACAACATAATTCTGTTTTACACCATTTCAATATAAACATATAAATATCTCTTAACAAATTTCTCATTATTTCTCTTTTCGTATTCAATTTCATTATTATTATTATTATTTTCTATATTTATCCAGTTTTTAATCATCATCTTCATTCTTCTCTGACTTGATTACCATTATTCTCATCTAACATTCCTCCGAGATTTTATTAATTCTCAAACAAAACATAGATACACAAAACACAAAAATATAAAACTTCTTTTAAGAAAGTAGTTTGGCCCCAGATTACCTCTCTTTGTATGGACTTCAATTAAATTCGTGCTCATCTTGTATACCATTACCTATCTTATTTACCATTCTATATCTTCTATATAACTTCTCCCCGCTTTTCGTTCTTCTTATTTCTATTTTATTTAATTCATTTTAATTTAAATCATTGTATTTGTATTTTTGTCCATTCTTTCCAAATTATCCATTTATCTCATTCCCTATAGTAAAAAAAAAAAAAAAAAAAGAATTTCTCCTGAAATCACTGATCAAAGTATGATGCCTTTCTATCCTCCCCCTAAATTAATATTTAAAATAACGCCTGATACCCAATCTGATTCTGCTTAGTACATTCTACCTACTAACCTTTAAAAAGAAAAAATAATAAGTTCATAATAATTAATATAATTAGATAATAAATCTAAATATTAAATCTTATAACATTCCGATTGTCTATTTCAAAAAACAAGTGCTACAATAATAAGTTTATAGTAAAATCAAAACAATAGTAATTAAACTCAATATTTTAAACATTCCTTTTATTATTTTATTAAATTTTAAAATCTGTCATTACTAAACATTTCAATATTTTAATCTTTTATTAATTCTTATAACATTCTAGTTTTCTATTTCTAATACATAATACCATCTTATGTACCTTGCAGAATCTTCTTTTTTAAAGAAATTATACATTACCCTTTATCCCTAAAAAAAAATCCTTTTTTCCCATCTTTTCATACCTTTGTGGCTTTTCCCTCCCTTTTCCCTTCCTTTCTTATCCCCCCTGGCCTTTTTACCCCCCCCCTCTACTAACCTCCGCCTTTATAGCTTTCCCTCTCTGTTGTAATCCTTTCTCCTTTTGCTCAGTAACATTGAGTTGGTTTTGCATCTTATTTTTTCCTTTCTTAAGTGTTTTTTTAAGTCTTAAGTCCTTCATTTTCCTTCCTTTCTTTCTCCTTTCTCTCTTAGTTAATTTTTTAGATTCACTGAAGATGGCGTCTTCTTCTTTTTCTTCTTCTCCTTCTATTTCCTCCATCTGTTGTTGTGTTTGCTGACAAATAGTAAGCGCCATTTCTAAAGAAAGGAAAGCTTCTTTCACAGCGTCCTTACTTTCTTGATATTCCTTTCTAAGTTCATCATCAAATAAAGCCATTCTTTGTTCTTCTTAGAGCAACCAAAATGTTTCAAAAGTTAAAACAATTCCTCAAAGTCCCAGAGACATCAATCAGTCCAAACAAAGCACAAAGTTCTCACTTTCTCTTCCTGGGGTGGTATCAGTAAAAGGGAAAAGAAAAAAAGCCCAATCTGTATTTTACAGCCTTGTTCCAATCAATTTCTAGTCTCAAGATCTTCAAGGCATCTCCTCCAGCAAGATCTTAACATTTTTTTTGTCCTCTCCCTTCCCACTTATAACAAGAAGCCAAGTTTTTACCTTTTATAAAAAACAACAGGTTTCTCAATGGCCATTTGTTGATTCCATGGGGAAGGAGAGTAAACTTTCCTTTCAGCACCTCAATTTTGCCGCTTGAAATCCTCCTCTGGAAACCAAGTATTTTTCAAAAAATCATAGTTCTCAGGATTAAACGCCTCTTAAAGTCCTGGATCAGCCAAAAAACTTTCTCTTGAAAACTTTCTCCCCTCTTCCTCCTGCTCAGTCTTACCCAGCTGCCGGCTTCTTTGTGGCGGCCATTACAGACCGCTGCTCGACCGCCTTGAGAAAAGGGTTTTTTGCCAGCTGGGGAGGGGATCTGCAACACCCCCAAACCCCTCACCAGCTCCCCCTATCTTTGGCTGCCTTTATAGGGCAGCCTTAGCCTCCAAACCCGTCCGGATCGGAGACACCAAGACGGCTAGCGCGGCAGGGATCACGCAGGATTGCAAAACCCTGCCGCTAGCGAAGCCGACAAACCGGAAGTTTCTGTTTGGGTCTTCTTATTTCCTTCGTAGTGTTTTTATTGTTGAGCCGGGGTGGTGCAGTGGTTAGAGTGCTGTACTGCAGGCTACTTCTGCTGACTTCTGTCTGCCTGCAATTTGGCAGATCGAATCCCACCAGGCTCAAGGTTGACTCAGCCTTCCATCCTTCCAAGGTCGGTAAAATGAGGACCCAGATTGTTGGGGGTAAGAGACTGACTCTTCTCGTCTCGTTGAAGAGGAAGGTGCTCGATTTCTGTAGTAGTAGTGGTTGTTTCATTGGTGGTTCAGGGCTGTAAAGTTCTGTAAAATAGTATATAAGTAAGTGCTATTTCTATTGTATCTTATGAATGGTGTGTAAATGTGCCTTATCTCTGTGTGTCTATTGACACCAGACAAACAATCAGTAATACCTAATGAAGGAACTATCAGGGAGAAAACCCCACCCCACTAACATTGGCAGGGCAAGCTACTGTGTGTGAATAGAGAGCAAGCACTGCACTCATTAGCACTGATTATATCACCTTGTAGGGTAATGAAATCTTTCAGGCAAACAATCATGCTCACCAAAGACTCACTAAACAATCTGTTCTCTCTTGAGCAGTAAAAGTCAGAAGCTTATCAAAAGTTGCCGTAGGGATTCCTAATTTTTTTTGCCTGGCCTGGGCTCTTTTCTGATTCTCCTGCATTGTTCTGACCAAGGCTTCCTGAGGCCGTAATTAAGCACATGCTTAGTCCAAACAACTCTTGTTTTATTTCAATGCTGGGAATTACATTCATTCCCAGCACATAATGAGTCCCAAACAATCTCCCAACATAAGCACCCACCTTTCTCTTCTTTGAATTGCTGCCAACAACTAAAGTGCCAAATTAGCTGTAAAAAACCAACCAAAGTACAAAGTCCACACAGGCTTCAAGGTTTAATCCGAACAGAGCAAACAACACTGCTTCCTGCAAAGGTTTCTCTACCTTTGCACTTCCTTTATAACTTATGGGAGGGGCCAATCATCTCCAAGCCTTACTCCTGAGTCACCCCTTTTGTCTTAGCTCCTCTTGCCTTCTGGCAGCTCTGTGCACACATGCACTGGGAACAGGCTCCCCTTCTTCCTCTGCCTCACTGCTGTCAGATTCTGGAGGCTCTAGAGTCATCACATAACTCCCAGATGGCCCTGGCCCAATCTCTGTGTCAGATGCAGATCCCTTGTCAGAGTCCTCCTCAGATTCCAAGACTGGCCCATGTTCCTCCCCATTGTCCGACTCTGCCGCCATTTCCGCAGGGTGCCGGCAGACCACAACATGCATGTCAAATCCTGGTCCTCAGCTACCTGGTATCCTGTCAGGAAAGGAACCATCTATGGCTAACTACTCTGAGATACAGAGAAGGAATAAGAATAGAAAAGGCCAGTTCTTCACAAGGGCTGTAAATATATGGTGTTGGGTTTTGTTTTGTTTTTTGAGAAAGTGGGTTTCCAGTCCCCTAATCATCTTTGTTGCTGTTCTCTGCACTCTTCCTAGAGTCTCAACATCTGTTTTACATTGTGGCAATCAAAGGGTTCCAGGGTCATATGACCTCCCTCCCTGTCTCCTCATTGCTTTATCAGTGATGTGTTTAAGTTTGAGCCACTGAGAAATTTAGGTATTTTGTGACATATGACTCATCCACATAGCGGTGCAGATAGTGTTATAACAGGGAGTTTCCGGTATATCCATGTCTCACTATGGCTCTGCTAGTTTCATTAGTTCCCAATATGCTTCTGGGTGGTATTGATGGACCTGTTGTCCTCCATGAGATGGGATTCAGCTATTTACAGGCTCACCTCTCCCTGGTTCTTTCTACTAGTCCCACTAGATCCAATGGGAGACACGCTCTGGATCCCTTCAATGAAAAAATGTCATTGTATGAGGCTCTGGAAAGGAGCTTTTTCTGTCACAGCTCCTTCCTTCTGGAACACCATACCTTCTGAAATGAGTTCTGAGGACAGGATCTGTCTGGAGATCGGAAGGCTCTTTGGCCTCTTTGTCATCTATTCTCGGTGAGCAGCAGAGGATTTCCCCCCTATTTTGCTAATATTGGTTTTGCAATAGTGGTGAATATAATATCATGTTTTCCCCAAAATAAGACCAGGTCTTATATTAATATTTGCTCCCCAAAAAATCATTGGGTCTTATTCTTCCAGGTCTTATTTGCAGGGGAAATGCAGTACTAAATGTGTCTGTCTGTCTGATGATCTTAACTGGGGCTTATTTTAGGGCAGGGGTCTCCAACCTTGGCCCCTGGAAGCCTGGCGGACTTCAACTCCCAGAATTCCACAGCCAGCTTTACTCTGGGAGTTGAAGTCCGCCAGGCTTCCAGGAGCCAAGGTTGGAGACCCCTGTTTTAGGGGGTAGGGCTTATATAACAAGCACCCTGAAAAATCATACTAGGTCTTATTTTTAGGTTGGGTCTTTTTGGGAAACCCAGTAGAACGAACCTTCACCCTCAATATTGGTTTTATTGTTATGATCCTTTAGTATTTTATTTGTTGATCAAAATATAAAATGCAGAAGTGCAAAGAAAAAAGAAAACAAGGGAGGAAAAGAGGAACAGAGATAAATGTAGGGGAAAGGGGAAAAGAGAAATAAAAGTATTAACCCAACTCCTTTTGGTGCAGAAACATAAAATCTCAACTTTTTATTTTTACATAATATATACTGGCCATTTCTGCAACAACAAACCTGTCAAATCAGCAAAATGCAAAATCAAAGTTTTGTTTTCTTTCCACCTCAAGCACGAAGTCCAAAAGCAGTTTCCAAGTAGAAACAAAATTTAATTATGCTCTTTTCTTTAATCAAAGCGGTCAATTCTGAGATGCTAACTCATCTCTGCTAACTCCATCAACTTTTGCAGCCATTCATCTATTGCAGGAATCAAAGTATCCTTCTATTTTTGTGAGCAGAGCATTCTCGCTGCTGTCAGCCTATGTAACCATGATGGCAAACCTATGGCATGCAGGCAGGAAGTGACATGTAGAGCCATTCCTGCCGGCACGCGAGCAGTCTCCTAGAACTGATCCACTGTGCATGCGTGTGCGCCTCCTACCAGCCACCTGATTGTCGGGTATCTGCCACGCATACCTGGGGGGGGGGCGGAGTGCACACACAGGGGGCGTCATCTGTGCATGTGCAGGGGAGCTGGAGGGTGTCATGCATGCACTGCATTATGGGTACAGGCACGTGTGCACACTTTTGGCACGCAACGACGAAAAGGTTAGCCATCACTGCTATACAACATCAAAAGTATGGTTTTATGTTTCAACATGTTGGTAGCCATCTTGAGTCACATTCCCAAGATGGCTGGCTGTATAAATTGATTAAATACATCAATAAATGAAAAAGATTTGGCTGTTCTGAGTCCAAAGGAAGGCTGGGCAAATTGTTCTTTTGAAAATGAGGGTTGCTTTTGTTTTGTTTTTAAATAAAAAAATACTGCAGGATATTAAAAGGTATTTTTTCCCCCTTTCAGTGACTATTTCAACAAGCACCTTTTTTGATGGCATATTGGTCACAGGACTTTATACATCTACCAGTGTTCAAATCTCGCAAGGCATTGGTGGGTCCAGTGCATTTGGATTCGGTAAGTCTAGTCTTTTTTCTTGGAATGAGTTTTACAAGTATGATCTAACAATACTCACTTTTGTTCATTTTATTTTAGAGAATTTCCACTTTTACTAAACACAGGTGGAGGAATAATTCTCTGTATAGAACGCTGTCTGGGTTGCAGCAATTCAGACAACCACTAGGTGGCAGCCAAGAGATGACGAAAACTCTCTTTGCTGCCATCTAATGGTTGGCAGATTTTATAAACCCGCTCCTATGCTGCTACTCTTGTCAATTGAAAACTCATCCTAAAGCCTATTTAGCGTTGGAGTCACGTCCCTAAAATGTTCATTATATGTCAAAAAAATTAAGATGGCAAACAGCATTTAAATCACAGCCCAATAGGGGATTAAGGAAACAAGTTGTCCATTGCTTCTGTAATTTAAGCAGGAAGTGGTTAATGAGCAATGCAAACCTACTGTGTTTCTCCAACAATATGGCCTCCACCAATAGGAAGGCCCAGCATGATTTCTAGGCATGAGGTGAAATTAAGCCCCACCTCCAAAATTTAGGCCTATTTAAACCATACATTTCCCCGCCATTTCTCACATTGTTTGTTAGAACTATACGAGGTGAAGAGAAATGGAGGGGAAAGGTGGGGTGGGTGGGGAGAAAACTTGCCTTTAGGAGTGCCCTGCAGGTAGCCTAGGCTAGAATACCCCGATCTACTACCGATAGAGCATCAGCCGAGAGAAGCTCCCTGAAGGCAGAGTCCCCAGCTGCTTCGATCGGCCAGTAGATGCAGCCTCAGGGCGAGCGCCCACACACACTTCCCTCACTACAAGGCTGTTTCTATCGGCCGATGAAAGCTCCCCAAAGGCAGAGTCACCAGCCACTTCGGGGTGAGGTGTGGCTGCCCACGTCCCCTCGCCATGAGGCAGTGTCTTTCGGGCAATGGAAGCTCCCCAAGGACAACCACCAGCCACTTCGATCAGCTGGTAGAAGTGGCCTCAGGGCAAGCGCCCACACACACTCCCCTCGCCACGAGGCCATTTCTATCAGCCGATGAAAGCTCCCCAAAGGCAGAGTCACCAGCCACTTGGGGAGCTTCCATTGTCTGAAAGACACTGCCTCACGGCAAGGGGAGTGTGTGTGGGCGCTCGCCCTGAGGCCGCTTCTATTAGTTGATCGAAGTGGCTGGTGACTGCCCTTGGGGAGCTTTCATCACCCGAAAGACACTGCCTCATGGCGAGGTGAAGTGGCTGGTGACTCTGCCTTTGGGGAGCTTTCATCGGCCGATAGAAATGGTCTTGTGGAGAGGTACGTGCGCATGGGGTGCTCTAGGTGGGGGAGGAAATTAAGTCACCCCCGAATAAGACGGCCTAGCCATTTTTGGGGGGGTCAAAAAAAAATAAGGCCCAGCCTTATTTTGTGAGAAACACGGTAATAGGTGGACAAGAAAGAACTGGAGAGATATATCTTGTGAAGGTTGTTTCTTTTTGGCTTAGCACCAGGTCTGAAGCCATCCAATGTAGGTTATCGTTAGCGCCTGGCTGGTCTCTTCCCACAAGGGATTGGCTTTCTCAAGGAAACACCACCTGCCCATTTGTGACAAATGAGTACTGCTGAGAATCCTGCCTGTAGAATGTGTGACATTGGCACTAACTAGTTTTTTTCACCAGATTTGAGGTCAGTTCCTCCAGCTGCATAAAGGGGAAGGAAAATCTCTCAGTGTAGTGTGAGAGAGAGTTCAAATCCAATATCCGTATCACTTGTAACTTTCCCTGCCGGCTTCTCCATTGACTTTTTGGGGAAGCCTGGAGAAGTTTGCAAAGAGAGACCATATGATCAAAGGGCACTTAACTACCAGTTGTAAATGTGAAACCTTTGCAAAGAGTTTGAAATATGTTCATGTTATTCTCTCTCTCTGCCCCCCCCCATCCTTCCCTCCCCCCCCTCTCTCCCTCCCTCCCTCCCTCTCGTGTGTTTTATGAAAGCTGAAAGTGCTTTGTGGGCCATAAGCCACCCATTGCGAGGTTATTATGACTGGGAAAGGTCATTAAATGACCAGTCATAAATCAAGGATTATATGGATGCTCCAAATCATTGAGATTTCATGGGCCATAAACCATCCATTGTGAGGCTACTGTGATTTCCATTAAGTGACCACTCATAAGTCAAGGGCTAAATGATGCTCCAAATTTTTCAGATTATATATGGTTCATATGCTGTATAACACATCCAGAATCATCAGCAAACTATAAGGTATTAAGAAGTAATTAATGTTGGATGTTATGGTGATAACAGGGTTGCTTTGGGTAATGAGTCTGGGGTGGACTTAGATTAATCCAAAATCAATCAACATTTCAAATATTTTGCCAGAGGTCAACTAAGGATGCACGCGGAAACTTTTAAAAAGAATAAACTAAGGGAAATCAATTGCTAGGCTGACATTGACCTAAAATAATAATTCACCAGCGTGCATATTATGTATTATCATGAAAGACGAAGAATTGAACAGGAACAAAGAGGAAACTGCTGGCTCATCTCATGTGTATTTAAAGGATATTTCTGAGCAGCAACCAACACTGGTTTTATTTTCTAAGAATGCCTATTGTGATCCAGAAGCATTCTTGGAAAGAAAGAAAACGCTTGAGATTTTCCCTGTGCTTTTCCAATGGTGTTATTTTTATTTTTACACATCCTTAAAAATAAAATCAGGTGGAACATGGGACAGACCCCCCCCAAGGAGAGCCTGTGAATTTTTATGGAAATTTGAAGCATGAAAATCCCCACATCTGGAGGGTGCCAAAATTAGGGGAAATAGCAATAGCAATAGCACTTAGACTTATATACCATTTGACAGTGCTTCACAGCTGTCTCTTAAGTGGTTTACAGAGTCAGCCTGTTGCCCATAACAATTGGGGTCCTCATTTTACCCACCTCGGAAGACTGGAAGGCTGAGTCAACCTTGAGCCTGGTGGAATTTGAACTGCCAAATTGCAGGCAGCCATCAGTCAGCAGAAGTAGCCTGCAGTACTGCACTCTAACCACTGCGTCACCATGACTCAAATGTTGAGAAAGGCCTATAGGTCTTAGTATTGTGAAGTGTGAAATGGTATTCATGTAACCACCAAGAACTGCATCTGAGTAGAATGGAAAATCACGTTTACATTTTTTTTAAAAAAAGGAATATTATCTGCTATAATACAGGTCGTCCTTGACTTCCGACCACAACTGAGCCCCAAATTTCTGTTGCTAAGTGAGACAATGGTTAAGCGAGTTTTGCCCCAATCTATGACCTTCCTTGGCACAGTTATTAAGTGAATCACTGCAGTGATTTAAGTGAGTCACACGGTTATCAAGTCAATCTAGACTTGGATTCTCAGAAGGTCGCAAAAGGGAATCATAGGATCCCGGGACACGGAAACAGTCATAAATGTGAACCAGTTGCCAATGTGTCTGAATTTTGATCATGTGACCATGGGGATGCCATAATGGTTGTTAGTGTGAAAAATGGTCATAAATCCAGAGGTGGATTGCTGCCGGTTCAGGCGAACCAATAGTTAAGATTCTCCATAGTTCGGCGAACCAGCTGGCCCCACCCCGTCCATTTTTCAGTGTGTCTCTTGGACCATTTTTCAGGCCAAAAACATCCTGAAAATAGTCCCAAAACATCCTGAAAATAGTCCAAAAAACAGCCTGAAAGTAGCCCCCCAAATGGCCTGAAAATGGTCCAAAAACAGCCTGAAAATGGCCCAAAAAACAGCCTGAAAATGGTCCCAAAAATGGCCTGAAAATGGCCCCAAAATGGCCTGAAAATGGCCTGTAAATGCCCCAAATAAGCCTGTTTTTTGGCCATTTTGGTCATTTTTAGGCTGTTTTTTGACTATATTTTGGGCCATTTTCAGGCCATTTTGGGCCATTTTGGGCTGTTTTTCATGCTGTTTTGGGGCCTGGAAAACAGCCAGAAAACAGCCAAAAAAGAGCCCAAAAACGGGTGGGTGGGGCCAGCCAGTGGTGGGATTAGCCCAATCCGGCTGAATCCTAACTCTGCCTTTGAAGCAAGTGGCCGGGAGGTGGGGCTAAGTGTGATGAGTGACATCACCCACTCAATCACATGACCAACTGGCCACGCCTACCCAGCCAGGGAATCGGTTGTTAAGTTATTCAAATCCCACCACTGCATAAATCACTTTTTTCATTTTGAAGGGGCCACTCGATGAACTGTTGTAATTCAACGATTACCTGTACTGCTACTGAACTGTTGGGAAGGGGTGTGTGTGTGTGTGTGTGTGTGTGTGTGTGTGTGTGTGTATGTTCCTTATAGCTGAATTTGTGTGTACAGAGCCCACTGGGCTATTTTCTACCTCTTCTACTGAGCAAAACAATTGCCCTTAGTTGCAGTATTTAGATAAAAACTGTGCCATGGCCACATTTTTGATACCGTTTCTCTATAAATGATTGAAATTGCTCCAGTTCCCTCGTTTACCTTTGTGGCAAACCAAATGGGCTTTAGGACCCTCCCTTCCCACCAGGGACCCATGCCAGAAACCAAAACAGATGGTCAAGTAGGGAAAAAAATAAACTTGGGCTTTGGGGAAAATTTTAATAGGTTTCCCCCATTTGCCTGATTCTGTATCTAATGCTCTTTGAACTGCCACTGTTCAGTTACAACTCAACAACTTCCATGTATATTTTAATAGGGATTATCAAACACAATTTGCTCAGAAGATGTACCAGTTCTCTACTGCTAATTAACCAAGTTTAAATAATCACAGAGTTCTGGAATAATTGGAAAGAAATCCTGCTCTCTTGCCAGTGCATAATTACTAATTAACAGGAAATAAAATATCTGCATCACAGTCATAGCTGGAAGAATCTGTTAACAGTTAATTAAATTGCAAATAAGGTCCAAAGTGACGTTGGTCAGCAACATTCAGATTTGCAGTTTTACTTGGTAAATTCCCCCACTACAATCAACTTTCTGAATCAGTTATAAGGATGCTAGGAGTAAAATTTGTAAAGTTAATGGGTTTGCTAAGTTTGGTTTAATATACTTATGATAAAAAATCCTTTGAAGTATATAAATGTTCATTTGCCCTGGAATCTATGAATAATATTTTAGAATGAGACCATTAGTGGTTGAGATGAATATTTTCCAGCCTAACAACTTCCAGATGTATTAACTTCAACTCCCAGAGTTCCCCATTGGTCAGAATTCTGGGAATTGAAGGCAACATATCAAAAAGTTATCTAACTTAGAAAAACATTGATGTGTTAGTAATTAATATTTTTCCACCTTGGCAGCTTTAAGTGCACACATCTTAGCTAACAAGTTTCAGAAACGTATTATCAGATAGTATCAATATCAATCAATAAAGTTCTAATTCCATAATAGCTATAAATTTGTTTATTTAAACAGTTATCTATCACTTCCAGTCTTTGGGACTTTCTGCAGTTTTCAGGTATTAAAGTAAGAATGAAAATACATGTAAAAACTCCATTAGAAATATAACAAACGATAATAACATTATCAGTAATCCTCAACTTATGACCACAATTGTAATCATATATACATTATAATTATATATAAACAGTTAACAATAGTTATATATAACTATTGTATATATAACTATATATATATATATACACACATACACACACTTATATATATTCCTATATATATATAGGAATCCATATTATTTATATAAGATTTATCAATATAATTATTAAAATGAAAATAAAATTCTTCAACTAATAAACTGAAGTTTTATTTATCCCAAGTGAGACCATCTTTTCCCAAGAACTTTAGGAAAGCGTACAAAGATTTCTCTTTATTATTAGCATTCTGTGGGAAGGTTCATTATTCTCAGAGACTGTAGCTTGGCTTACAATAATGAGTGATCCTAATTTGCTGAACAGGCTCCTATTTTTCTAATGCCAATCGCAAAACAATTTTTTTATTCGTCCCATAACGGCTGAAGTGATCTAGAGAGATATTACTTTCTTTGAGTTATGGTTTGTATTTATAGTATCAACATATTTTAGTAATATGATACTCAGTGTGCAACAGATTTTTCTCCCCTCAAAATATTACATTCTATGCAACAGATTTTAACTCCCCTCAAACTCAGATCAAGAGTCCAGAGTCATGGGGTTGAGATGAGTGGCCATATCAATCTAAACAAATAAATAAACACTGCTTTTGAAATCAAGAGTACTCGGAAGCTGAAACTGATGCAATTCAAGGTGCTAGTCCAGAGTACAGCTGGTCCAAAAAGATGCTGGTCATCACCTTTAAAGCCTTATATGATACAGGGCCAGGTTATCTGCAGGACGTTTCCCCCCCCCGAAGGACATTTACCTGTCCTTATCAGATGAGATAGAGTGGGCTCTCTCCTAGTCCCTTCCCCTAAATATTGCCATTTTAAGGAAAGGTAGGAAGGGTTTTTTTTCCATGGCCTTATGGAAAACCTTCCCTGTGAAACTCAGCAAGTCTCTACCCTCCTAGCATTCTTTTTTTTTTTTATAACAAATTTTATTAATTTTACAAAAATAATACACAATCCAGGCATAACAACTTGAAAAATCTTTTCTAAAAAATAATAATAATAATTAAAGAGAGCCAATAGAAGATACAAAATAATTCCAAATTGTAATATCAATATTTACATTATCTATTTAACTTCATATCTTATCCAGACTTCTCCTTTTATCCAAATTATATTTCTTGCTTATTAAAATTTTATTGCCTTTCATAAGCATACAAAACACAGAACATAGAAAAACAAAACAAAACTAAAACATCTTTTCTGAAGGCTGCCTGATCCCGGGTTGAAACTCTTCTCACAGACACAAATTCAAACATCATATTCACTTTATATATCCTTCCATATCTTATTATCATTTTCTTTTTTTTTATAAACCAATTTTATTAATTTTACAAAAACAGTTCACAAACAATCAAGGCATAACAGCTTACAAATTCTTTTCTAAAAAAAATAGTAATAATTAAAGAAGAAAACCAATAGAACATAATGATTCCCAATTATAATATCAATATTTACTTTATCTATTTAACTTTGTATCTTATCCCAACTTCTCCTTTTCATCCAAATTATTTGTTAATTAAAATTTTATTGCCTTTTATCAACATACAAAACCCAAAAAAACATAACAAAACCTTTATATATCCTTCCATATCTTATTACCATTTTCAATAACATTCTTTGTCTGTTCTATTTCCAACTATCCATTCATCTTTTTTCTTTTACTATACTTCTCCTATACACTAATTGGAGTGACGCCTTTAACTCATTACCCTAACTTAAAAGTACTTCATATAACACTTAATTTATCTTGGGATTCTGTTTAGTAGATTCTAAAATTACACAATAAATTTTATACTCTAAATACACATATAAAAACACAATCTTATGTACCTTCCAGAATCCCCCTTTTATCCTTAATTAGATTCACCCATTATCTCTAAATAAACCTTTTTTCTTTAGATCTTGCTTCCCACCATTGAGGCTTCTCCTCCTCCCCTTTCTCTCTTGCTTATTCTTCTCCTTGCCCTTTTTACCCCTTTGTCTCTCCTCCTCCCTTTTCTTATTCCCTTTCCTTTGCTTTCTAACCTTGCATCAACCTTTTCTCTCATTTTTCTCTTTTTTGGTTGTTTTTTCAAACCTTAAAATCCCCTTTTTCTTATCCTCTTTCTCCTCCTCCCCGGAAAAAAACCCATTGTTCATCAAAGATGGCTTCTTGTTCCTCTTCTTCTTTGTCCTAGTCATTCTGCTGCGTAATCAACTTTTCATAAGTACATAACGCCATTTCTAAAAATTGAAATAAAGTGCCCAAAGTATCTTTTCCATCTTGTTCTTCCTTTTTATATTTTTGATATTCAGTCTTTAGTTCATCCACAAGCGATGCCATCCTGAAAAGAGAAACTTTCCCCAAAACAACCAACCAAGTATTTTTAATCAAAAATAATTCAAAAAAGTTCCAAAAGTTAATACTTTTCTTCCTTCTTCTATTTCTCTTTCTGGGGTTACTGTTTAATCAAAGAGGTCCAATTACCATATATCTTTCTTTGAGATTCTAGGCAATCTCCTCCTTTTTCCACTTCTGCTCCAATTTTTTTCTTCTCCCTTCCCACTTGCAACATCAATTTTTAAATGATCAGAAATCCATACCTCTAATAAGGGTTTTCCAATTTCTTAAATTTTTAAGTCCAATGTCCAAGAACTCTTTTGTCCCTTAACTTCAACTTTCAGAATAGTTCACCTTCAGTGCCCAAACAAATTTCAAATCTTCATCTGCTGTTTCCATGGGGTGGGAGAGTGAAGAAAAAAAAGTTCCCTTTAACAGCTTCTCTGCCGCTTTCGATCTTCTTAGAGATACAATGTATCCTCCAGCAATTCAGACAGCTCAGTTCCAGCAAATTTAAAAGATGTTGATTGACCCGGCTCAGCCAGCACTTTCACTTTTCTTGCTTCCTCCAGCACAATCTTACCTGGTTGCAGGCTTCTTCGTGGCGGCCATTGCTGACCGCCGCTCCACCACCTTGGGAAAAAGGGGTTTTTCTGGACGAGGAGCAGGTCTGCGACACCCCCAACCCCCTGTCTGTCTCCCCTCTCTTTTCGTCTGTCCCTACAGGGCAGCCATATCCCCCTGACCCATTTGGATCTAGGGGTACCTTGGCAGCAAGTGCAGCAGGAATTGCGAACGGTCGCGAATTCCTGCTGCCACCGAAGCCACGTGGAACCGGAACCACCCTCCTAGTATTCTTAAAAGTCCTGGATTTTCCCCAAATCCTGGGAAAAGATGAGGTAACTGCCCCAGTGGTGAGATTCAAACATTTTTACTACCGGTTCTGTGGGTGTTGCTTGGTGGGCGTAGCTTGGTGGGTGTGGCAGGAGAAGGTTACTGTAAAATCCCATTCCCTCCCCACCCCAGCTCTATTCTCCTGTGCAGGGCAACCAAAGAAGACCCAACCAATCAGCTGGGACTGAATGGGAGGCAGAGAATAGATGGGGGCAGGGCCAGTCAGAGGTGGGATTTGCCGGTTCTCTGAACAACTCAAAATTTCCACTTCCGGTTCTCCAGAACTGGTCAGAACCTGCTGAAGACCACCTCTGGCACTAACCCTCTATTGGGATCATAAGGGAGATTTTTGAAGATCTAAATTGAAGGAGATGTTTGAAAAGAGAATCTAACATTCTCTCATTCACTGTAATGACAGGTTTAGAACTTGCCTAAGTATTTTTATACCTAAATATGACATCTGCATGTCTAGGAGCAGATAAATATAATATTAGACATGTTATTGATGGTACAGAATGGGGCATTCTAGATTCAGCCTATTGTAGAGGGAAATGTAAGAGCTGCATATGTAGATGCCAATGCTCCTAATTGCTACTTTGGGGTTGAAGAATGAGACAGAATGGTGAGGGTTTTGCGAAAGAACTATACACTGGTTCACAAAGCCTATTCATTTACAATTGGCTTGCCCGATTAGCATGAAAGCGCCCATTAGAAATGGCTTTTGGAATAATATATCGACCACAGATCCTGCAGAATTTATTTACAATAATTATTAACAATATTTGCCCATTGCCTCCAGTCTTGAGAATCTGGGCAGTGTACAGCAAAGCAGGAGAATAAAATAATAAAATTAAACAGAACAAATAAAGCTGGCGGTACAGACAAAACAACTATGCACACAAGTGGCATTGGAATGTGTACAGTCAATTAGGGCAGAATCCTTGGTGGAACAAAACCATTTTCACTGCCTGTCAAAAAGCCTTTAACAAAAGATTGGGGGTTCTTTGCTTAGGAACTTGTCAAAATTACGAGTGATAAGGTAAGAGTCCCTGATTCAGGGGATGCTAAGTATCTCATATTCAATTGCAAAAAGGTGCTTTGGAAAATGCAGAAGTATGAAGGAAACACCTCTCTGTGGTGCTTTAAAGCAGCTGCATCTTTCCCCCAAGGAAAGGGCTTATGTTCACATGCCTTTGTATTCGAAAACACATTTTGGAATAAAATCTGAACCACTGCAATAGCAGTAGCACTTAGACTTACATACCACTTCACAACCCACTTTAAGCAGTTTACAGAGTCATCATATTGGCCCCAACAATCTGGGTCCTCATTTTACCGACTTCTGAAGGATGGAAGGCTGAGTCAACCTTGAGCCGGTCAGGATCAAACTGCTGGCAGTGGGCAGAATTAGCCTGCAATACTGCATTCTAACCACTGCGCCACCATTGAGGAGAATAAGAAAGGAAGGAAGGAAGAAACGAAGGCAGGCAGGCAGGCAGGCAGGCAGGCAGGAAGGAAGGAAGGAAGGAGTAGCAATAGCACCTAGACTTACATACCGCTTTATAGTGCTTTACAGCCCTCTCAAAGCGGTTTACAGAGTCAGCCTATTGCCCCCAACAATCTGGATCCTCATTTTACCCACCTCGGAAGGATGGAAGGCTGAGTCAACCTTGAGCCGGTCAGGATCGAACTGCTGGCAGTGGGCAGAGTCAGCCTGAAATACAGCATTCTAACCACTGCGCCACCAGCAAGGAAAATGAGAAAGGAAGGGAGGAAGGAAGAAACGAAGGCAGGCAGGCAGGCAGGCAGGCAGGCAGGAAGGAAGGAAGGAAGGAGTAGCAATAGCACCTAGACTTACATATCGCTTTATAGTGCTTTACAGCCTTCTCTAAGCAGTTTACAGAGTCATCATATTGGTCCCAACAATCTGGGTCCTCATTTTACCGACTTCTGAAGGATGGAAGGCTGAGTCAACCTTGAGCTGGTCAGGGTCAAACTGCTGGCAGTGGGCAGAATTAGCCTGCAATACTGCATTCTAACCACTGCACCACCAGCAAGGAGAATGAGAAAGGAAGGGAGGAAGGAAGGAAGGAAGGAAGGAAGGAGTAGCAATAGCACCTAGACTTACATATCGCTTTATAGTGCTTTACAGCTCTCTCTAAGCAGTTTACAGAGTCAGCCTATTGCCCCCAACAATCTGGGTCCTCATTTTACCAACTTCAGAAGGATGGAAGGCTGAGTCAACCTTGAGCTGGTCAGGATCGAACTGCTGGCAGTGGGCAGAGTCAGCCTGAAATACAGCATTCTAACCACTGCGCTACCAGGAAGGAGAATTTTATAAAGGTCTGTAAAGCACTGTGAAGCAGTATATAAGTCTAAAGTGCTATTGCTATTGCTAATAGAACATTTCACAAGTAATCAGTGTGATAGCAAATTGGTTGCTGTAACTCAACAAAGCAGTTTCTCCCCCAAAACTAGAATTTTGCTTTTTAAAAATGTATTCCTGTTCTTTGCCTATCAGTGTATATTCTGACAAATACCAAACATGTTTTCATATATTTGCTTTGAAGTCACAAGGACTAACAGCCTTTTTAATGTTTCTTGACTCACTATCAAGAAATACATAATTATCTTTGCCATGAATCAATAGATACTGACAGCATTAGTTTCTGGATAAACAATATGACTTTTAATGAAGCCACATTATATTAAAACAAGCCCGTTGGCCATGAACTAGCATAACAGATATTTCAGCAGAAACATCTAGAAAGCTCATCTGAGAAAGCAAATAAAATTTAATTTGAAACCCGATCTATTCTTTTCACCACTCATCAAATAAAAATCCATTAAAAATCATTGCTTTGTACGATGAATGCAGCAATATCCAATATCCACAGGGGGTTGAAAAATAGTCAATAAAAGTCATAGCAACATGAATTTTTTTTGGATGAGCTGATATTGCATGTACAAAGCAGCGAGTTTTCAGCTGGGCTGCTATGGCCATCATACCGGTAGTCCTCATTTAGTGGCCGCAATTGCTTCCATTGAAATGATTTGTAAGTAAGATGGTCACTTAGCAAACCGTGTGTGTGTGTGTGTGTGTGTGTGTGTGTGAGAGAGAGAGAGAGAGAGAGAGAGAGAGAGATGCTGTGAAGATTGCTAGTTGCTGCCCAGTCATTCAGATAAAGATATCTTATTGAGTGCATCCCTGACCTGTTTTTAAAACATTTTTGCCTCTTGCAGGATAAAGAGATAGCTTAAACGAGCTATCTTCTCCTGAGGTGCCTGTGCCTGCAGCCTAGCACTTCCCTAAAAAAATGTAACTGCAAGTTGATAAGCTGAGTTCTGCGATCTCGGTTAATGAATTAAAACTTACTCTCTCACACTGCTGCCTGAAACTGACCAGACCTTAATTAGATTCACACTGAAAGTTTTGTTGTCTTATTACCAACATGTTTTATGAATGGTTGCTGTCTTAGATTTTTTATATATCTCTCTCTCTCTCTGTCCATCCCTCTGTCCGTCCCTCCCTCCCCCCCATACACACACACACACACACACACACACACACACACACACACACACACGGCATCTTAGGTGACAGTTTGAACCGCTTGAAGAGATCTGGACTTCAGTTCCCAGAATTCCTTAGCCAGAATTCTGGGAGTTGAAGTCCACAGCTCTTCAAGCTGCCAAGGTTGAGAAGTACAAAGTTCAAAGCCTTTATTTTCATCGGACATCATGTATACCACGAAACTGGGTTAAACTCCACTGGTGCAGTCCCTACAAGAATACAAGACAACACGGCCAAGCTTCAAATATTCAATTGTTGATAGAAGTCCCAAAGAACACCTGTAAAAACATTCACCAGTGTTCTTCCCTCTATCTTATCAAATTCCAGATGTTTTACAGGTGGCACTTTCCCCCGACAAGAATAGCAAGAATGTTCAAGAATAAATCTGAAAAATGCAGGAAATGTCATCAGATACCTGGCTCATATTACCATATGTGGTGGACTTGTGAGGACGCTAGAAAATATTGGACTATAATTCGCATATGGTTGGAAAAAATGACAAAAAAGCATATAGATTTGAAACCAGAGATATTTTTATTGGGAATTTTACCTGAAATACATAGTAAAGAATTGAAATTGTAAATGTATTAGCAGCGGCTAGGATTGTATTTGCTAAAAACTGGAAAAATGAGAAAATACCATCACAGGAGGAAATCATTAAGAAAATATTGGAATGTGCTGAAATGAGTAGATTGACATTTGAAATTAGAGAACAAGAAGATAAAGAATTTTATGAAGTTTGGGACCTTTTCTATCAATGGTTAGATAATAAAATATAATAATAGAATATTTAGAATCTCAGGAAATAATGAATACATATTTCTTTTTTCTTTCTTTGATACTACCCTTATAAAATCTTATTAAGATAGATTTGGTATGATTTTATGATTTGCTATAAAATAAATTAAGTAAATTATAGTTATCTCGATAAAGTATGAATTAATAAAATTATAGTCAAATGATTGTTTAATAATGATATTAGGCTATATAATTGTTGACTGATAATATGAGTTATTATGTAATATAACTACATCTATAATGGAGAGAAAAAGGAATCAAAACTAGGGCTATGGGAAAAAAATATACTCAATGAAATATAATGTAAGAAAAAGAGAAGGGAAGGGATAGAAAAACAGAGGACGTTGTCAGATGGGAAGAATTGGGACCACACATTGTTCCAATTAACTGACCACAAGAATCTAATCAACTAAGTATCAACACTAAATTGGTTCCAGATAAAGGTTAGTGAATTCAAGAGGGGCTGAACTTGGACCATTTGTGGCAATGTAAGGACTCTAGGCTGATGACTTACTTGACTCCATCCTCCTGTATCTGGCTGCTCTTCTCCTACTGAAGTTGGTAATACAATGAATAAAACCAGGTTGTAGGCAATGAGAATATCCTGTACAGACTCACCCAAAAAACTATATCCTCCTTTCTTCAACCTCCACAATCTTGCCCCTCATCCAAAAGATTGCAGAATGGCTACATGAACTGAGGATCCACCCGGTTCCCTGAATTCATTTCTTTCCCCTTGTTCTGTCCACAGTACACCTTAGTCTGTGTGCAGCTCAGCATACAGCTAAAGCCACCTATCCTCCAATAAAACAGACTCTGTGCGTAGATCTGAATGCTTTATTGAAAGAACAGGATATGGTGGAACTGGGAAAAATAGGAATACATACAATGAGAACCAAATAGGGCATGACATCCCCTTTCCTCTCAGCCAAGCTGTTAAGTTAGCAAGGCCAGAAGTTGGTTGATTCCTTCCTTCCTCCTTTGCTTTCTATTCCATGGATCTCTCCAAGCTCTATGTCAGAGGCAGAATTGCTGGGAGGATTTTGAATGAGACTAATCGAGATGTTAGAGATGTTCATCGCACCTCGACTGAATGAAAAAAAACCCCATCTTACATCGCTCCCCTCCACTCCAAGTTCAGGCTCTGCACCATATTCTAGTCCAGGCATCATTACGACGTTCCCTTGAGCTCACTGGAAAGAGGATTGGATATAAATATGATAATAACAAAAAAAATATTCTCCAAGCTGATGCATTATTAATGTCCTATAATAAAAGCCAAGGAGAAGATGTAAATCATCAGCATATGGAAACTTGCTTCAAAAAAAAAATGAAGCTGGGCATTTCTGGAATTTCATTCTCAACATTGAGAACTTTCTCGGAAGAGAAGCTGAATGGAAGCTTCTTTACATGATACCCAACCAGCCTTTGGTTCTCGAAAAATTTAACCTGAATGCAAATACAAGCTGGAGGGGCTTGTTTTCATTTTCACATTTTACATATAGATACAGTTTTGCAGAGGAATGATTGGGTCTGTCATTTGTACTTTGATAACTGTCTGGTTTGGTACAGCAACCAAGCAGGAATTTCTGGTTGAAGTACAGCAGAGACTTCAACAGTTAGTTAGGACTGCAGAAAAGAACAATTGCAACCAGCCTGCCTTCCATTGAAGACCTCTATGTTGCACAGATCAGAAGGAGGCCTGAGAAAATATCTATCGATCCCTCACACCCCAGATATAAACTGTTTAAACTCTTCCCCTCAGAGCACTCCTATAGGCCATCAGACTTGTTGTGGCCTTTTGGCCCCTGGCCCTTCCAGCAGCCGAATCAGATGAAGAGGAGGTGTGGGGGTCAGGGTCAGCCTTAGGGCAACCTGGGAGCTCCAAGGGGGAAGAGGGAATGGAGTTTGCAGAGAGGGAGAGGGAGAGGGAAGGAGGGAGAGGGAGAGGGAGAGAGAGAGAGAAGAGACAGAGACTGGGCTGTCTGTCAGCCCTCAGATGGGGAGTCAACAGCCCCCAAGTCTGGAAGTGGCTGATGAGGAAGAGGAGGAACAGCTGGGTCCAGTGCCAGACGCACGGATGCACAGAAGGCAGAGGAGAGGAGAGCAGTGGAAATCTATGGTCCGGTCCTTGGGACAGAAGAGCCACCACTGCTAGTGAAGCCTCACCCTAGCTCTGGGGATAAAAGGCAGGGGGCAGAGGTGAACAGATGTAGCAGACAACTATATATCTCCCTGCTGGACGGACTTGTTAGCCTGTGGTGAGAAAGAAACTTCTTGCCGGGGCAGGTGGTGCTCCTAATAAAGGAATCACTGATTTAACTACAGAGGGTTTGTCTTGTCTGGGGAGCTGGTCCAGAACAACACTGTTATAGGTCAAAACAACTAGACACAAAGACAGTTTCTTCTCCCATGCCACCACTCTGCTGTGCACTTAATTCTTGCATTTGACAATATATGGTGACTACTAAGTTCTGTCTAATATGTATGTAAATTAACCCCATAGAATGTAGTTGCAGTATTATTATTATTTTATTACTTCTTATATCCCCCTCCTACTGGCTGCACACCTTTAGTATTATTACTATTATTTCTCTGCTGTTTGCAAGTACACTGAGCACTCCTGCACAGGAGACAAATCCCTTGTGTGTCTAAGCACACTTGGCCAAATAAAGTATTCCAATTCAAAGTCAAGTCCTGTTTGGTTTGTTTTCCTTTCTTTTTTTTACATCTCTCATTAAAATAAAAACAATAAATTTCCCAATTAAAGCAATTATCTGTGTACATAATGAAACAACTGTCTAAGGTTTCAACTGTCTGCTGACTCTAATCACGCTACCTTGTCAATTCTCATAACCAGTTCAGAAGATGATCCAATCAGCATGGAGCAAATATTGACTATATGCAGACCCCGCCCTCCCCCTCTTCCCCTCCCCCTCCCCCTCCCCCTCCCCCTCCCCCTAACCCCAACTCAACGCCACACCATTAACATGTGGAGGCAATCTAGAAAGAATACCAAAAAGAGCAACAAAGATGAAGTGTTAGTACCACCTTATAATGCCTTGATAAGGCCACACTTGGAATCCTGCATCCAGTTTTGGTCGCCACGATGTAAAAAAGATGTTGAGGCTCTAGAAAGAGTGCAGAGAAGAGCAATGAAGATGATTAGGGGACTGGAGGCTAAAACTTATAAAGAACTGTATCAGGAATTGGAGATATTTACATTTAATGAAAAGAAGGACTAGGGGAAACATGAGTGACGTTCCAATATTTGAGGGGCTGCCACAAAGAAGAGAGAGTCAAGCTACTCTCCAAAGCACCCAAAGGCAGGACAAGAAGGAGAGAAACAACCTAGAACTACGGAGAAATGTCCCAACAGAACAATCAATCAGCATTGGAATACTTTTCTTCCCAAAGTTGTGGGTGCTCTAACACTGGACCTTTCCAAGAAGAGATTGGACAACCATTTGTCTGAAATAGAATAGGATTTTCTCTCCGAGCATGGGGCTGGACTAGAAGATCTCCAAGATCCTTTTCCAGTTCTATATTCTGGTGGTATCTCAGCAGCATGTCCTTCTCCAAAATTTTCATCTCTTCTTTAAAGCCAAACAGTGGCTCCTGGCTTTTTACAGATTACAGGAACCATTTGCACTACTCAGATGACCCTGAGGACACAGAGAAACCTCCAAGTGGCCTCAATGACCCTCTAAAAATGACCAGCTGTCTGCAAGGAATAGAAATCCTTCCATTCCCCACTGTTCTGTCAGTGCTGAAGAAGCTTCTTGGATGAAAAGCGAAACGTCTTCAAAAGAAAAAAGCAAGAAAGTTGAATGGCCTCCTGAAAAAAGCACCTTTGGGACAACTATGACCTGGATGACTGAGAATCTCCACAGACTTTTCTTGCAGACATTTCTTTACCAAACTAGGTAACTTCATCAAGTACCAGAACTGATGATATTTAGTTTGCATAGGGAAAATGCTGCAAGAAAACAACCAAGCTCAGAGAGCACAAAGACTCATTTCAACCCCGAGCTACAAATATTCTCCTTTATCATTTGATTCATATACCACAGGGGTCTCCAACCTTGGCTCCTGGAAGCCTGGCGGACTTCAACTCCCAGAGTTCCACAGCCAGCTGGCTGTGGAATTCTGGGAGTTGAAGTCCGCCAGGCTTCCAGGGGCCAAGGTTGGAGACCCCTGATATACCATATATATCAATTTTGTTAAGAAACTGCATAATTTAAAGACACTTCTGAAAGTCTCCCTCTCTTGTTAGTAAAGAAGAGTCACCTAAGAAAGCAAATGTCAGCAAAGAAAAGGAAGCTGTGAGCAGGATATAAATTATAATTATCCACCAAATGCAACTCAAGCATACAGTGCATTTTTTTTTAATGCTCCAAGGGCATGTAATGGGCCCCCAAGCTTTTTGGAAATGCAACATAATAATGTAATTTTTCTGGAAGTCTGACTGTAGAGCGAAAAAGAATTGGGCCACCAGAAAAAGTTACATACGTATTTCTCCTAATGAAGGCATTCCATCACTACACTATCACATGTGGGACTGCAAAAAGCATTAGTAATCAGGTCTTTTTTTACAGCCACATATTTTTTCCACTTTATATTCAGAGCAAGGTCTCATCCAATGCAAATGAACTACAGTTATATAGGATTTTGTAGAAGGGTGCTTTTCTTCTTAACAAAGGACCTTAATATTAAGTTGCTGATTACTGATTTAAGACATTAAGATTAAAACATACTTTAACGCTTTTTGGAAGGGCTCTACTCTATTGCTACCCATGTTTGCTCATTTCTTTACTTATTTTGATTTCTAAATGTCAACATTTCTAGTCCCAGTGGGAGAATTAGGTCCTAAGTGTTATGGACTAAGCCAACGCAGCGGTACAACCCTAAACAGCTTTACTTTACAGCAGGCTTGTAATCCTGCAGTTCTCATTGGCCCGCGAATAGCGAGTCGTGATTGGCCATTTCTGGCCAGTCTGATTGGCTGTTAATGGGCCCCTCTGATTGGACGCTTGTGAAAGCAGTAAACTCAAATCATTGGTTGCTTTGACAGCAGCCAGCTCTATAAAAGAGCTGCTGCTGCCCAAGTATTTGTTCTGTTCTTATTTCACAATAAAGAGTTGAAGTCACCGTTCGATGTCTCGTCTCCATTCTTGCGCCCACGCTCAGGACTTAACACTGGCGACAAGGATGGGATGCGGAGACGATAGAGCTGACTAAGTACGCATCGAACAAGACAGAGCACGTGGTGAAGAGCGCACGCAACAAACGGCAAGATGATCAGTGGCGCCATACCACCTGCTCCATTCGACCCAGCAACCAAAGTCTGAGACTCATATATAGATCGCCTCCAGATGTTGCTAGAGACCAACAATTTAAAAGATGCTATGCCTGGCAAGAAATGAGCGGTGTTCCTGACTCATTGCGGCCCCGCCGTTTTCAAAATGGCTAAAGCACTGGAAAAAGCAGCGGAAGTGAAGACCATGGATTGGGATAACCTCGCCCCGATCCTCCGGGCCCATTACGCACCCGCAGTACCTACACTGATACAAAGACACAAATTTTACCAGAGGGACCAATGGAAGGACGAGAGCATTGGGGATTTCGTAGCTGACCTCCGGAACCTAGGAGGCCTTTATGGTTTTGCAAACCTCGAGGAAGCCCTAAGAGACCGCATAGTTCTGGGATTAAATGCACCACAAGTGCAGAGTAAACTTATGGCGAAAGGAGACATCAGCCTTGCAGATGTCATTGCCGACGCTTCCGCCACAGAAGCAACCAGGAAGTCAGCCGCTCGAATGCACCGAGTGAACGCACCACTTCGCCAACTCGCTAACGATAGCCCACTCGCCGCTGAGAAGCAAGCTATCACCACCCACCATGAAGACCTCGAGTCATCCTCAGACAGTGAGGAAGAGGAGGTCAACCGGCTCCGCTCGGAATGAGAGCAAAGGAACCAGAGATGTCCGTGCCAATGTGCTGGTTGCAGGGCAAACCACCCATGATCGGACTGCAAATTCCTCGACACACTCTGCCATACCTGCGGGAAAAGAGGTCACATTGCGAAAGTCTGCAGAAGCCAGTCCCAGCCGAAGGGAGAACAACCTCCGTTGGGGGACAGGCAAACCTCCTGAGAATTGGGACCGTCTGAACCACCAATGGAACAACCACTACTACTACAGAAATCGAGCACCTGCCTCTTCAACGAGACGAGAAGAGGCCCACCAAACCATTATTATCGGCCACGCTTCATCGTTCGATGCAAGAAAGATCTACGTAAGGGTTACTATTGAGACTCAACCGTGCATGATGGAAGTTGATTCGGGATCATCCCTATCGATGGTATCCTGGAAAACCCTCAAACAGCTGATCCCTGCCATCTGACCTCAGCACTCAATGAATCATCCTAAAAGACTACCATGGAAACAGAATTCCAGTTGTCAGGTCCAGCCACGTCCAAGTATCCTTCATGGACCGCACCACGACACTTCCCCTGACTGTCGTCGATTGTGACCAACCCAGTTTGTTAGGGTTACAGTGCTTCGCCCCACTTGGGATTGAACTAGCTGGCATACACCCAACCAGAAGCGACGACTGGGAAGAGGTTCTCATCCAGGAATTCCAGGACGTGTTCACAGGAACATTAGGCAAGTACAAGGGGACCCCTATATCATTTAATCTCAGCCCCGATGTAGCTCCCATTCGGCTTAAGCCTCGTCGGGTGCCTTTTGCCCTCAAGTCAAAGATCGACAAGCAGCTAGATAAACTGATAGCCCAGGGATTGTTGGAACCGATTGACCATGCCCGCTGGGAAACTCCAATAGTAACGCCCATGAAGCCAGATGGTTCATTAAGAATTTGTGGGGATTATCGGGCCACCCTAAATCATGCTCTTCAACAGAGTGCTTACCCAGTACCAGTGGTCCAACACCTTCTTCATTCCCGGGGTGGTGGAAAAATATTTGCGAAATTGGACTTAGCTCAGGCATACCATCAACTACCTGTAGACGTGACAACTGCAGAAGCCCAGACAATAGTTATATATAGAGGCATCTTCAAGTGCAATTGACTCCAATTCGGAGTAAGCGTGGTGCCTGGCATTTTCCAAAGTTTAATGGAGAGACTATTACAAGGCATAAAAGGCGTCGTGCCTTATTTTGACAACGTCCTAATAGCTGCCCCCACGAAAGAGTTATTAGTACAACGACTCAGAAAAGTTCTTCAGAAATTTAAAGATGCTGGTCTGAAGGTAAAAAGGGACAAGTGTCAACTTTGTACGGAGAGAGTTCCTGGGATACTTTCTCGACAGACAGGGAATCCACCCGACCGAAAAAAAACTAACCGCAATCAAAAACGCCCCAAGACCTAGGAATAAGACAGACCTCCAAGCCTTCCTGGGACTCATTAACTTTTATAACATCTTCTTGCCCCAGAAGGCGACCGTAGCCGAGCCCCTACATAGACTTCTCGACAAAAAGGCTTCCTGGGTCTGGGGACGGCGTGAAGAAAGGGCATTTCAACAAATAAAAGACCTCTTAACCTCTGATGCTGTATTAATGCAATACAACGAGACTCTACCCTTGACGGTTACCTGTGACGTCTCACCATTTGGAGTGGGAGCCATTTTAAGCCATGTCCTACCAAATGGGAATGAGGCACCTATTGCGTTCTTTTCGAGAACTTTGTCTAAGACCAAAAGGAACTATAGTCAACTTGATAAAGAGGCTCTCGCTATTGTATCCGCAATTAAACGTTTCCATGAATATGTGTATGGGAGACCCTTTGCCATAATTACAGACCACAAGCCACTACTTGGTATTCTGGCGGGAAACCAACCAACTCCCCATATCTTATCACCAAGAATGACACGTTGGTCAGAATTTTTAACCACCTATGATTACCGATTGCAACACCGCCCGGGGAAAACCATTCCCCATGCTGACGCTTTGAGCCACTCTCCACTACCAGACATCATAGAGGATCCAGCTCCAACCTTAGCCGTATTACAAATCGAAACCCTCAAATCGCCGCCGCTGACTGCTCGAGACATCGCCTTAGAAACAAAAAAGGACCCTGTTTTGGCACAAGTCCTCAGCTGGGTGGAACGGGGTTGGCCGGTCAGCGCAACCAATGACATGTTCAAGCCATTTAGGAATTGACAAACAGAGCTATTCTTCCAAAAGGGCTGCATCGTGTGGGGAGACAGAGTTGTAATCCGGAGAAATTGCAACATAGGGTATTAAAAATGTTGCACGATGGACATCCAGGCATTGTGAGGATGAAGGCATTGGCCAGGAGTTACGCATGGTGGCCTGGGTTAGACAAACAGAGAGAGACCTGGGTAGCAAAATGCAGCAAATGCCAGGAGACTCACTCTACTGCTCCAAAAACTCCCCCAACTCAGTGGGAAACACCTTGAGGTCCTTGGTCCTGTATCCACATCGATCTTGCGGGACCCACAAGAGGACACGCTTTCCTCCTAATAGTGGATGCCTATTCAAACTGGCTTGAAGTCCACAAGATGAAAAGCACCACCACAGAGGTGGTCATTAAAAACTGAATAAACTATTCACTACCCACAGATTGCCGGATGTCCTGGTCTCCGATAATGGCCCCCAATTCACTGCCCTACCATTCGAACAGTACCTGGCAGATCGGGGCATCCGCCATGCCTTAACATCGCCAAAGCCCCCTGCGGCCAATGGTAGAGCTGAGTGAATGGTTCAATTTGTAAAAAAGACTTTGCACAAAATGGACCACGGTGACATTGACGACAACATAAACCGGATGCTTCTCCTCCAGCACATAACCCCAAACAGTACTACGAACAGAACCCCAGCTGAACTCCTGATGGGCCGGAAACTTCGCTCGCATCTCGATCACCTCCACCCAAACTACATGCGTGAACAACCCCCAGAATCCAGCAGCAAGTGTCGGGTATTCCAGGAAGGTGACCTCGTGTTTGCGAAAAACTTCTCGGGCAACCCATTGTGGATCCCCGCTACCATAACGCAACTTACGGGACCCTGATTCTATCGCCTACAAACTATAGATGGTAAGATGTGGAAATGCCACATTGACCAACTCCATTCCAGACTAGCACCTAGTCCTATCTCAGCCCCGGAATCTCTAGCTGGGGGGGGGAAGGAACATTGAGGAGGCCGAAGAAGAAATAACAATCGAAACCCAACAGTCTACACAACCAACCAGGGGATACTCACCGTCACAAGGAGAACCGAGCCAGGGAGTGGCCTCGCCGCGTGACAGCACTGTGATGGAAACAGATCCAGGGAACCCAGAAGACAGCACTGGCGTAAGCAGGGAAAACAGCCCAGGGCCACAGTCTTCACCATCCAACCCAGCTAGCAGCCCACCGGAACCAGAGCCAGGACAGAAACCAGTGGAACAGCGCAGGTCAAGCAGACAGGTGAAGCGACCTGCCTATTTACGAGAATACATCACCCCACCCCTCAGATGGAACCTAGGGGGGAGGGGTGTTATGGACTAAGCCAACGCAGCGGTACAACCCTAAACAGCTTTACTTTACAGCAGGCTTGTAATCCTGCACTTTTCATTGGCCCGTGAATAGCGAGTCGTGATTGGTCGTTTCTGGCCAGTCTGATTGGCTGTTAATGGGCCCCTCTGATTGGACGCTTGTGAAAGCAGTAAACTCAAATCATTGGTTGCTTTGACAGCAGCCAGTTCTATAAAAGAGCTGCTGCTGCCCAAGTATTTGCTCTGTTCTTATTTCACAATAAAGAGTTGAAGTCACCGTTCAATGTCTCGTCTCCGTTCCTTGCGCCCATGCTCAGGACTTAACATTAAGGTTTGGGAGAAGGGAAATAGTTATAGAACAATGCATTCCTAATGTGAGAATAGGGGAAAAAATGAGCTCATTGATGGTGGCAAATGTTGTGAAAAGATTACTCAGGTCAGAGAAAGAAGAAGGGATAAGAAAGAAACTCAAAATAACTCCACTTTTGATTTTGTATAATGCAAGATGGATCATCATGGAAAAAGATCTTTCTTTGTAGTCACGAAGACTTGATGTTCAGTCAGTCAAAGATGGAACAGAGCTAAACGTGAACAGTCTTTCAAGATTATGTTCTTCTATTCTACTAAATATCCTGGAATTTCTCTTGTACCATTTCTTGACCTTTCTGAGTTGACATATCAGCTCACTGGTCTTTCTTTTTTTGAGGGGTCCTTGTTGCTCTCTGAGAAACATTTGCAAGAAAACAATGAAGTTTGGAGAGCGCCAAGGATCCCTCATTTCAACCCAAATATTCTCCTTTATTGGCTTCCTTTTTTATGTGTGTATATAGTATATTCATCAGACTTATTTTGCTCCTTTGAAAAAAGATATCACACTATTTACTGGAAATAATAAACTGAACTGAAATTTGTCTTACAACATCACTGGTGTTTATCACTAAAAGAAATCACATTTAGTGTAGATAAAATAGATATCCAAAGGAAATATTTTATACCAAAAAATTAGGAGACCCTGTGGATTTTACTCCACTAGTTGTTGCTGAGTTTAGGCAGTAGAGAGCTGGTCTCCGTTTCAAGGTCATTGAGCCAGTGCTGCCTAAAGATATTTCTGCAGTCATGTGGCCAGCAGGACATCACAGAGTGTTATTAACTTCCCACTGAAATGGTACCTATTTATCTACTCACATTTGCATGTTTTTGAACGGCTAGATTGGCAGGAGCTGGAGCAAGGATGGGAGTTTGGGTCTTGTACCCAGGCTGCCAGATTTTCAGCCAACAAGCCCAGCGTCTTAACCAGAGGTGGTCTTCAGCAGGTTCTGTCCAGTTCTGGAGAACCAATCGTGACAATTTTGAGTAGTTTGAAGAACCGGCAAATACTACCTCTGATTGGCCCTGCCCCCATCTCTTCTCCGCCTCCCATTGAGTCCTAGCTGATTGGCTGGGTCTTCTTTGGTTGCCCTGCACAGGAGAACGGAGCTGGAAAGCAGGTTTGTGAGGTGGGGAGGGAATGGGGATTTTGCAGTATCCTTCCCCTGCCACGCCCATCAAGCCACGCCATGCCCAGCAAACCACACTCACAGAACTGGTAGTAAATTTTTTTGAATCCCACACTGGTCTTAACCTCTGAGCCACCATACCACCCTATATAGTACCATAGCATTATAGTAATAATTGATATTTCTGGATGTAAGCAGCTACTTGAATATCTTTTCATTATTGATTGATGCTATTGAATATGTAGGAATACCATATCAACGATGCTACTGTGGGCTGTGATTCTGTTGAACAATTCAAAGACTTTGAGTTAAAATGAGATACTGAATAAAAATGGAATAGGTCTTGGATAGGTAATGCAATAAAATAAACATTATGCAAATATTTTTGTTGAATTTTAAGGGGATATTACCTCTTCTGGATTCGGGAATCTAGAAAATTGAATGAACTGGAATTGTGATCAATGAACAAAAAGAAGGAGCCACTTTGGATTAAAACTAGGAAGAAATTAGAAGTACCTTTGTAATCCTATCATCTGCTTGTACCTTTTGGCTTTATAATTATGTGCAGCTTAATTACAAATGTACTTGGGAATTTGATGCCAATAAATGTCTCATGGCAGATCACTAATGCCGACATGCAAATTGAAGAAGGTCTCCTTACTTGAGCAAGGGGTTGCACTAGATGACCTCCAAGGTCCCTTCCAACTCTATTCTGATTCTGAGGTACACTTTCTAGGTTGGCATTCTTTGTTTTGCTTACTGTCTCCTATTCATTAATATAGAAAAGTCTATCAACATCTTCCCTTAAAATGTCTCTTTGCCTAATTTTAAAGGCAATCCCCTTATATTTGTGAGACTGACTTTCAACCCCTAACATCTGGAGTTGATAAAGTGGTTATGCAGACAAATAGCAATACCAGGGAGAAATCAGTCCCCATTAGCATATTACTAGGGGGCTGAGATTAATCAGTTTTAGTGGGTTTTTTTTTAATGTTAAGCTTTCTGATCTGCTAATCTGCCTTACAAGAAAAACAATTAAGAAGCCCTATCTGACTCACCATGGTATCCTTATTTACTTATGTTCCACTTGGAAACCAGTGGGGTAGCACAAATGATGTACTTGAAGAAAAGACTTTGGCTGTAATTCTTCAGGTCCCTCAGGACCACTTTTTCGTATTAAAAACAGATTTAAGCTTAGGAGATCCCTCATTCTTACACATTCATGTTCGGCTCCTGATTGCACGTTCCTTGTTTGCTTCCACTTTGAAATGAGTTACATGTGGAATAAACCTTGATCTAAGTGCTTCAACAAGGCACTAATAATATTTTATCCTAGAACCAATGTGATGAGTACATTGGTTTAGTACAAAATTCATACAAAGGTATGCTTATCCATCCTTAGAATAAAAATATCTCATTATGATGAAGCTCGAGAAATACATTTATTGATTGATCTGTAAGTGTTTTATAAAAAATAAATAAGTCATTGGACAGTAGCTCAGCTTTCCTCTTAGGTTACCGGATCAAAAACATTGAAATCCCACAATTTTTGAAGCCTATAGGTTAATCTATGGTAAGAATCTATTTCAGTTGGTGAAATCGAAAACGATCTTCCTGAACCAGAAAAACAGAATTCCATCTAAGGCTTCTTTCAACTGCCCTGTCTCTAAAGCAGGGGTTCCCAACCTGGGGGTGCGAGACGATATTCCAGGGGGTGCGAGAAAAATCCAGGTAAATAATAGGATATTGGCTGTATGTTGGCATTTTTATTTTCTTTTGCAATGGATTAACTTTGTTTTCATTTAAGAGTTAAGTATCTTTATTTAGTGACCGTCACATACATAGCTGAAAAGATTCAATCCTACCATATATTTAATGCATTCAGTAGTTCCTAAAGTCTAAATTTCAGGGGGTGTGAGGTTCGAGTGAAATTTCTTTAGGGGTGCGAGGCGAAAAAAAGGTTGGGAACCACTGCTCTAAAGGAAAACTCTGAGAGCAAAATTTGCCTGATATTTATTTAGTGCATCAAGCAGTAGCGCTTAGACTTATATACTGCTTCACAGTGCTTTGCAGCCCTCTCTAAGCTGGTTTACAGAGTCAGCATGTTGCCCCCAACAATCTGGGTCCTCATTTTACCCACCTTGGAAGGATGGAAGGCTGAATCAACCATGAGCCGGTCAGGATCAAACTCCTGGCAGAGGCAGCCTGCAGTATGGCATTCTAACCACTGCACCACTTGGAAAGAGAATGAGAAAAGAAATACGAGAAGGAGGGAGGGAGGCTGAGTCAACCTTAAGCCTGTCAGGATTGAACTCCTGGCAGTGGGCAGAGCTAGCCTGCAACACTGCATTCTAACCACTGTGCCACCACAGCTCAGCAAACAAACAGTAAAAAAATAATAATAACAAGATCTATTGCATCCATTCATCCCAATGCCTGCTGAAAAAAATCACCTCTTCAGGGGCTTTCAAAGACAGAACTGGTTCAGGAATATGCTGTCATAGATGTAGGCAAAAGAGGGAAGAAGTCAGGTTAGTAGAGTGGATGAGTTTCAAAGCAGTTGACTATTGAGGTATCACCGTAAGATGACAAGACCAAAAAGTGAATTAATTCAGTAATCGAATTAGACATGTTTAGGGAATGTATCAATTGTAGTATTGTTTAATAGTTTCTGACACTTTGTGGCTCAATGGACATCATTTTTCTGGGTGTGTTGCAGTCACAGGCCTTTTAATGTTGTGATGCCTCTGTTATTATAGGAAAAGGAGTTGCAGAAGTTAGGGCAGAGTTAAAAGAGGGATAAGCTTAGAATCCCTAGATAGCTACAAGCAGACTAAGTTCAACCTCCTTTGAATTCTGTGGATCATTATCTAACTTCTAGCAGGTGCTAACCATTAGTTGAGAAGGTTCCTGTACATACTGTAAGCTTATAATTATAAATTAATTGCTAACCTAATTAACTTTCAAATGTGGATCAGATCTTTCCCTCTGAACATTATCAATAATAGTGTCAGGCCATCTTGCTTTCTGCCAGCCACTTTGAATGGCCTTTGATTCCTCCAGTCTTCTCCAATGTCTTTTTTATGTAATTAAAATAAATATCTTGTCCAAGACCATTGGAAATGCTTATATGGAGGGTCTCGCCGCACAGGTCTATGAGTAGCCAATGAATGGAAGTAAAATAAATCATAAAAAAATGTTTGTGAGAAAAATGGATGGATCGAAGCACAACTAATGCATTACTTCTGATGAAATTGTGGCCCTAGTAACACCTTAGGTCAAATTCCAAATCTGAGGCCCCATGTACAGATTTTACGGAAGCCCGATGATGATCCAGTTTACAGAAAATATGGCTAAAAGAAAGAAACTGGAAAAAGGGTTAAGGCAACCCTTATCTAAATGGACGTAGGTTGGATAAACCTTTCTCTTGGGTAAAACTTTATCCTGGGACACATAACTTTCTCTGTCCATTCATCTCAAAATATCTCTCCATTTGCATTCATTTCTTTAGACAGCAGAACACAACATTTTGTATCTGTTGTAAGGATGAACAATGGACCAGTAATTATAAAATTATTCATTGCAATGTCCTACCCGTCCATGACTACTTCATCTTCAACCACAACAATACAAGAGCGCACAATAGATACGAACTCAAGGTAAACCGCACCAAACTCGATTGAGCAACAGAATGGTCAATACGACTTGAGCAACAGAATGGTCAATGCCTGGAATACACTACCTGACTGTGGTTTCTTCCCCAAACCCCAAAAACTTTAACCTCAGACTGCATAAGCGCACCAATATGCCTACTGTACCTGTCCTAATATTTCTTTTATTCATATCCATTTCATGTATTCATAATCATGTTTATACTTATACCTATTATCTAATACTTGCTTGACAAATGAATAAAAAAAATAAATAATTACAAAGAGGACTTGGACACAAGTATATCATCTGAAAAATGATTACTCCTTTTTCTCTTTGATGAATATGCCAATCACTGCCTACTACCATAGTTTTTCCTTTGTATTTATACTTGTTCTTTGAAATCCCTTGATTTCAGATGTCTAGTGTTTATTCCACCCACCCACCCCAATCCTCAAGTTGACAGCAAACAATCATAAAAAGTCAAGACTTGGAACTCTTCCTGACCTACCTTTTAACAAATACATATGCTTACTAAATTGACAAAGAATCTAATTCAGTGTCTTGGGGAAATTATGCAAATAGAAGGCTATATGCTCGCCTCTCAGCAGCCACTCATTTGCATATATGTAACTCATGTCAGCTTGAAGTCATAAATCCCTAAGACAAAGATACGTTTCCAGTGGATTCTGACAAAGGGCCTGCTTGGAAAATGTTAATTAAGAACCCATCATATCCAGGTCATTGAAGGAAAGATGAAGGAAAGAATTTAAATTCATAAATGGCTGGTGAGACACAGTGGTTATCTTTATAAAATGAGCAGCCTACAAATATTGAAAACTAGCCATGTTTTAACTTCCTTGCGTTCAAAAAATAATAATAATAATAATCATAAATATGAACCAAATATGGAATTAGAAGCAGCCAATGTAATATAACCAGGTGGAAGATTAGAATATTGGAGGTAATTTAAAAGCAGATCCTGTAATATACATGTATATACAATTATGTTGTGATATCTTGTCTGTGGAGAAAACATTGCAATTTTGAAAAGCTGCCCCCCTGTCGAAAACTGCGAGCAGCTCATCAAGGATTAAAAACAGACACTCCTCAGTAAAAAAAGTGAACGAAAACCCTAAACCTTAAGTAGAAATGTTGAGAAGAAACACAATAAAAATTGTTGCGTCCTTTTGTTTGGCCCCAATAAACGGTTTTCTATTCTATGTTTTGCTCAAGTGTAGTTTTTGGAATATATATTTTTTACAAAGCTTTAGGAAGAATAGGATACCTGTTAACAAAACGTCTAGGAATCCTGTGTAGGAGAAGTACATTAGAGTAGAGTAGAGTAGAGTAGAGTAGAGTAGAGTAGAGTAGAATAGAATAGAATAGAATAGAATAGAATAGAATAGAATAGAATTCTTTATTGGCCAAGTGTGATTGGACACCCAAGGAATTTGTCTTTGGTGCAAATGCTCTCAGTGTACATAAAGAGAAAAGATACATTCGTCAAGAGTCCAGAATCATCAGGTACAACACTTAATGATAGTCATAGGGTACAAATAAGCAATCAAATCATACTAGGAAACAGTCAATAAAAATCGTTAGAACAGGATCTCGACAAAACAAATTTGAATATGACACCTGAATGTCCCATAATGGGTGTAGAACAAAAATTGTGTAATGCTTTCAGAGAAGGAATTTAAGTGGTATTTCTATAATGGAGATATTTTCTAGATAGATTCTGAATTTGAATTAGCTAAAAATGGATGGAATCCTTGTAGGATGTTCTCCAACAAACAAGTCTTTTAATGTGAACATCTTCTGGAGTTTAGTGATCTCTTCCCCCACCCCAAAAAATCTTAGATTAGGAATGGAGTGATATGAAGCATTTCTTGAAAATTTTGATCCTTATTTCAGGTGGGCTTTAGTGGGAAAGAGGAATTCCCTGGAAAACATCTCAAATATTAAATCGATCACTATCAATTCTTTTCACAAAACTTAGGAACCTTTTTGTCTTCCTTCTGTACTGAAGTGCATTTCATAATTTTGTTTTCCTGAAGAAGCCTAGAATCATTGTAATTATATTTAAAATATATTAATTAGAAGTGCTAGGATTTTTCCCCGAGTATTTCTGGTAACTTTTGGAACAGGCTCTCTCTAGGGTTTCAGAAGCTGCATGCACCATATTTTAATTATAATTATAATACGTCACAAGCATAATAAAATGAAAAATAGTAAGAGATATAAGGTTTAATTTCTCAACAGCTTTCCTCTGTACAGATCCCTTTATGACCACGTTCAAACATCACAGTTAATCATAATATGTTTTATTTGATTTTGGTTTTGACTATTATATAAATCCAGCCAATTGAGTGTCATTTAATGTCATGGTGAAGCAAATAATGGCTTATAAGCCATTCGTCTGTCTGTTTGTCTGTCAATGCATCCATCTCTATGCATCTCCCTCCTACCTACCTACCTATCATCCACCCACTCACCCATCCATCCATCTCTATGCATCTTTCTCCTATCTCTCTCCTGTCCATCCATCCATCCATCTCTATCCATCTACTATCTTGTCTGTCTATCTATCTATCTATCTATCTATCTATCTATCTATCTATCTATCTATCTATCTATCTATCTATCTATCATACCCATCATCTATCATCTCTCTTTCTCCCTCCACACACATGTATATGTCATAATTTAATGTTACCTCTATTTGCAGCTATAGATTTACAACCTGGTGTCGCCAGATTATTGAAATTACATACAAGTAGCTGAAACATTGTTACATTTAATGTGTTCCTAATAAAAGTTTTACCAGAAAGCTACAAAATTCTGCACCTGTTAAAAATTCCCAGTTTTGCAAAAGTCCAAGTATAAATATTCTGACATCTTTTTTAAAAAAAATTTTTTATTGGTTTTTAAGATGAACATAGACAAACAAAACATAAAAACATCAAGCAATCTTCCATATATATATACACACAGTGTGCCAGTTGATTTACAAATTGTTTTGTGCTTCCATTTCATAGTCTTCAATTACAATTACATTGTATATATTCTCATATTTTCAATCAAGTATTAAATACATTAATATCATTGTTAATCAATCATTTGACTATACTTTTTTTCATTCATGTTTTATGAAATAATCATATTTTACTTAATTTGTTTTATGACAGTTCATATTATCATCTCAAATCTATCCTACAATCATTTTGTAGATATAATAAGAAAAGAATAAATCTGTATATATTTATTATTTTCTAAGAATCTACATATTTCATCACCATGTTTTATTGTCAACCATTGATAGAATGGATCCCAAATTTTATAAAATTGTTTATCATCTTGTTCTCTGATTTCAAATGTCAATCTACTCATTTCAGCACATTCCAATATTTTCTTAATGATTTCCTCCTGTGATGGTATTTTCTCATTTTTCCAGTTTTTAGCAAATACAATCCTAGCCGCTGCTAATACATTTACAATTTCAATTCTTTACTATATATTTCAGGTAAAATTCCCAATAAAAATATCTCTGGTTTCAAATCTATATGCTTTTTTGTCATTTTTTCCAACCACGTGTAGATTTTAGTGCAATATTTTTTAGCATCCACACAAGTCCACCACATATGGTAATATGAGCCAGGTGTCTGATGACATTTCCAACATTTTTCGGATTTGTTCTTGAACATTCTTGCTATTCTTGTTGGAGGGAAATGCCACCTGTAAAACATCTTATACTAATTTTCTTTATATGCTGTTGACATTGTCATTTTATAATTTTGAGACCACAATTTTTGCCATTTCTCTCAATCCCATATCCAGAATTCTTCCCCCAAACAATCATTGTTTCTTTAACTTGTTCTTCTTCTACTTTAATTTGTAATAAATATCCATACAATTTTTTAATCACCTTTTCATCAGTACCTGTCAAAATCTTATCTAAATCAGTCAGTTTATCATAGAAACCTTCTGTTTTAGAGTCTTTGAGTCTACCTTGAATGTATTTGCGCATATGAAAACCAATGCTTCTTTATACCTTGTTCCTCTAGTTTTTGTATAGATTTAAGTTCACCCTTAAGTTCACCCTTTCATCATATCTAACTGTTCTTTTTTATATATTATAGGATAAGAAAATGCTTCAATAGTCGATAGCCAGACTGGAATTTTCAAATAACATTTAATCTTTTAATCTTCTCCCAGTTTAACCACAGAGACTCCCGTATATAATGTCTTCTAAAATACCCCTGTGTTTTAGTTCCTTTATACCATAGAAAAGCATGCCACCCCAACAACAGATCACGTCCTTCTAATGTCAACAATCTAGTATTTCTTAATGTTATCCATTCCTTAACCCACATCAAGCTTGGTAATACAACTCCCAATTAGGCAAACCAAATCCTCCTCTTATTCTGGCATCTTGCAAAAGTTTTAACTTTATTCTCACTTTCTTACCTTGCCATATATATTTCAACACAATTTTATTTAAATCTTCAAAGTAATCTTTTCCAAGTCTAATTGGAATTGTTTGAAATAAGTATACAATTTTGGGTAATATATTCATCTTGATTGTTGATATTCTCCCTATTAATGACAATTGTAAATTCTCCCATTTTGCCAAATCTAGCGCTATCTGAATATTCTGACATCTTTTAATACCATTTAACAAACGGGCTAGAACTTAAAGAAAATATGTGTCTAATTTTAAAGCACTCTTTTATACCAGAGCAAGACTGCTTTTTAATAATGGAATAACCCCCATAAAATCATTTTGTTGTATGAAGTAAACTTAATCTGATATAACCCACTGAATTGGAAATAAAAAGGCCTCCGTTGTCAGTATGCTCTCCTTTGTGGTATTTAATAATTTATCAAGCTGTGCTGACCCATAACTGATTTGCACAAGCCAGCTGTGTTTTAAAAGTCTCTTCCATTCTATCAAATTCCATGGATCTTTCCCCCTCTGTGAAACAGAATGTAATCATCTGGAAAAAAAAAATCAATCAGTAGTCGTACGTTAGATATGAGTGTAGTTCACTCAGGGTTTCCTTCGAAATGCCAGTAGGTGATTGTTAATTGAGTAATTCTTCTGACTTTAATGGGATTATCGCAACAGAACCAATCCATGAATTATTCTTGCTTTTAAACAGTATAACATAGTATAACAACTACAAGAACCACATTGTTTTATGGAGCAACACGATTCATAAAACCTGTTGGCATACACTGCATTTGTTTTGTCTATTGTTTGCTTTTATTTTTTCCTTGTGAGATTGTATGCTTGATGAGAGAAGGGTTGCTGCATGCCTCACTGCTATATGACCACAAGGTGGCGTTGTATCAGGGTATTCCCCCCCCCCCACGCACACTTATTTAACAATTGCAAGAAAATAACACGTATTTGCTGCTCTCTCCACTTAAATCAGTATAAATAAGGCTGAGAAATTATGTATTCAACCCAGATAAATATTGCAAGTGAAATTTGTGTAGTTCTTTCTTTGATCTTGCCCAACTCCAATCTTTAGCAAAGCAAGAAGAAGAGAAATTCCACCTTGGACAAAACCCTTGTGGAATTTATTTCTCCCCGGTGCTAAATGAGACAGTTGCTAAGTGAATCATACCCAATTTTATAACTTTTTTTTTTTTGCCAACGTCAACCAATGAATCACAATTGTTAAGCAAATCTGGCTTCCTCCACTGAAGTGGTTTGTCAGAAGCTGGATGGGAAGGTTGCAGATTGCAATCATTTACAACCATTGTAAACTGCTTAGAAAGGGCTGTAAAGCACTGTGAAATGTTATGTAAGTCCAAGTGCTATTGCTATTGTAAATACATGCCAGTTGCCAAATTCATGAAATTAGATCACATAGTCACATGTGTGAAAAGCAACCACCAAACCACTTTTTCCAGCTCTGCCATACCTTTGAATGGTCAAAAAGTCAAGGAACGTCCGTAGTTGGCTATAATGGGGAAAATATATAGAATTATGAGCCATTGATGAACCCTGATGGCACAGTAGTTAGAATGCAATATTGCAGGCTGACTCTGCCCATGGCCAGGAGTTTGATCCTGACTGACTCAAAGTTGACTCAACCTTCCATCCTTCCAAGGTCAGTAAAATGAGGACCCAGATTGTTGGGGGCAAGAGACTGACTCTGTAAATCATCCAGAGAGTGCTGTAAAGTACTATGGGGCAGTAAATGCATCTAAGTCCTAGCTCTATTATATAACCTAGAAATGCTGCATTGTAAAATAAGAGAGAAAGGAAGTGAGAATGGAGTGGAACATCCATATCTACATATATAAAGCCAAGTATCACTCACTCATCACAAAATCTCCAGAATTGTAAGGCTTACAAACTTGAAATTTAGCACTTTGGCTTTTAGGTGCTCTCTAAGAAAGGATTTTTCAAAATGACCATCAGTTCATTACTATTATTTAATACAGTAATTAACACGCTCTGATGCTAAAGAGGTCTACTCCCCCTCCCCACCTGAAAAGAACTCTGTTCCAACTGCCAGTTGCCTCACATTCTCTTACCTCAGTTCAAACTGGAACGTTCTACTCCCTCACTCAGGAGCTGTCTGGGGCTCTCACACTACTAAATATCAATACCTCACTAAAATGTCTATGCCTTCCACCTATGGAACTGCTTCTGGACTCAGGGTGGTGGGAGCGATATTCCCCTATGTGTTTCAATCACTGACCTCCACTGAGCCAACAGATTGTGAACTGGATTTCTCCTGCATAGCCTGATCACATAGTATCATTGCAAAGTACGGTTATCCAGCTAGTTTAGTATAACACTAAATATTGGCTTGATCAAACATGAATATAGTAACTCAGTCGAAACATTTCAGTGAGATACTATCATGTCCTACATTTCCCCTCAAAATGTTGGCATCCAGATGCATTGGACTAGAGGTTCCATCATCCCTGCACAATACACTAATTGGTCATGCTGGGTGATGTTTATGGAGCACATCTTGAGATGGGTTGAGATGCTCTAAGCATGGAAGATAAACCATCAAGATCTAAATGATGAGGTGGTCACCCCTGACCTTTTTTGCACGTTAAAATCTGAGAAAGACCCTCTCATTCTCCACAACTTGTCTACAACATGGGTGTAGTTACACTGTCCTTCCAACAATGCTTTTCAAGAGGAAAAAAAATTGCTCAACTATTCTATGTGAAGGACTTTGAAGATCATAAAAACATCTATATAAATTATATATTATCCCTGCTAGACTTGAACTTCAAGTCCTCAGGATTCCATTGACCTTGTCTATGACCCTTTGGAAGAATTAAAGTCCTCGACAAGTGACCAGATTCCTGAAAATGCTCCAGTGACCTTGTCTTAATTTGGGTTATATAGAACTTTTATTACAGCAAGTGCCAGAAAATTGAGGACATCCATCTATTACGGATAAGCCCCGTTCCAGGGCCTGGATTAGACATGATATACAGCCAGTATCCTTAACAGTTTCACTGTAAAGTAATATACAACAGAGAAAGGCATAACAAGATGGAATGACATATATACTGTTTCAACACACAATAAAACTCAAGGGGGAAATAACTCCAAGGAAGTCTTTTTTACCTTTTTAAATAGGTTGTGATTTAATGAGTCTTAGCTGTTGGCTCTACCCCAAATGACACAAAGATGTGTAGAAACTCTATTTTTTAAAAATAGTGATGTACCCAATCATTTTTCTTTAGTCCTTGCTGTTAAATGACCTGAATATTCAGAGCATGTAGAAGAAAAACACATTATTATTATTATTATTATTATTATTATTATTATTATTATTATTATTATTATTATATTTTTTTTTAAAAAAAAGAGAGAACCCTTGCCAGTGTCATGTCTATCATAAACCAGGGTTGGTTAGAGAAACTGCAGCATAATTACTTTTTTGTGTGTGTTCCTTCCTTCTCTTTTCCATAGTGGTCTGGCTTTGTACAGATGTGTTTTCATTTTAATATCCAAGGTCTACAATGAAATGCTATGCTAGGTCTATGTGATGTCCTGGAGCATGGCACAAAAGCAACACAGTCAAATAAGCAAGAAGAGTCCCTTTATTATCTCCAACTTTGCCCCCAATGTCCAAGCTACCTTCAGCTGGAGAAAAACTCTCCCAGGAACAGTCTTTAAGTAGAGGAAATTCAGTCCGAAAACAAAGTACATACAAACTGTAACTAAAAATCCACACAAACCACACTGCAGTGATTAACTTGACAAGGCAGGAGAAGGAATTGCAGACTTGAAAGCACAGCAAAACACACACAGTTGGGAAGACGCCAGGAACACAGACAAGCCTCAAGGATACCAGATAATTCACAATTTGCTCCCAAAAACTTGTTGCGCGCAGCTTCCCTTTTTAAACACTGTGTTCTCAGTTGCAGCTAATGAAGAGAATCAGGTCCCTTTCCTCTCCCATAAGACACGCAACCCACATTGCTCCCTTCTCTGTTCCTCCCTGCATGACCTAGAGTGAAGAGTGGGTGGGCCTGGGTCTTCCTCTGAATTCCCTCTTTCTTGCTCTACCTCTCCCCTGTTCTGCCCAGCCAGCCTTTGCCCCTCCCCAGTGTCTTCCACAGCCAATGGAGCCACGTTCCTGCTCCCTGTCAGCTGCTCAGCCTCCTCCTCCAAATCAGATTCCGACAGAGGCACAACAGTCTATGGGGAATACTGCTTGACTTACAGAACAACAAAAATCTAAACCTCTAATTTCCCTCTTTTTTTTCTGTACAAAGAAATATTTTAGGACATTATTATTCTATATAGGGAATAATTCTTAATGGAACTCACTTCTAAGTATGAAGTTAGAATGGCACTGAAAAAAAAGTGACTTATGACCATTTTTCACCCTTATAAGTGTTGCAGCATCCCCATGGTCATGTGATTTACATTCAGATGCTTGACAACTGCTTCATATTTATGACAGTTGCAGTATTCTGAGGTCATGGAATCCCCTTCTGTGACCTTCTGTCAATGAGGCAGCCAGATTCACTGAACCGGGTTACTAATTTAAAAACTGCAGTGATTCACAAATGTAGCAAGAAAAGTCGTAAAATGAGGCAAAACTCACTTAACAAATTTTTCACTTAGCAACAGAAAATTTGGGCTTGATTGTGGTCGTAACTTGAAGACTATCTGTAAAAGTTTGTGCAACTAACTTCTACCTTAATGATATTTTTCCTTTCACCTTTGTACTTATTTTGGTCTGACCAGTCCTTCAAGAAAATTCTATTCCACTTACATGTTATATATCATCAAAAAAATAAGTTAATATTTAGGAAAAAAAATACTGAACTGCAAAGAATGATACAACGGAGATAATAGAGTGAGAAACTATACACATTATAGTAATTTAAAATCTCTATAACTAAAAAGAAAGGGGTGGAAAAGTACAAATAAGAACCATATACAATTTAACAGATAATCAGAGTTGGAAGGGACCTTGTCCCAAGTGGGAGATCCTACACCATTTCTGACAGATGGCAGTCCAGTCTCTTCTTGAAAGTCTCAAGTGATGAAGCTTCCACAACTTCTGTTCCGTTGGTTGATTGCTCTCACTGTCAGAAAGTTTCTCCTTATTTCCAGGTTGAATCTCTCCTTCTTCAGTTTCCATCCATTATTCCTTGTCTGATCTTCAGGTGCTTTAGAAAATAGCTTGACCCCCTCCTCCTCCTCTGTGGCAGCCCCTCAAATATTGGAAGACTGCTATCATGTCTCTCCTGGTCCTTCTCTTCACTAGACTAGCCAAGTCCAGTTACTGTAACCATTCTTCACATGTTTTAGTTTCCAGTTCCCTAATCATCCTGATTGCACTTCTCTGCACTTTTTCTAGAGTCTCAACATCTTTTTTATAATGTGATGACCAAAACTGGACGCAGTACTCTAGGTGTGGTCTTACTAAGGCTTTATAGAGTGATATTAGTACCTCACTTGATCTTGATTGTATCCCTCTGTTAATGCAATTTAGGATTGCATTTGAAGATGCAATGTCTATTACTTGTTCTGCTCAAAGAACTAAGTTCCATCATGGAACTAAGTTCCACCACCATTGTAGGGAATAAAGCAACAACAGCAACAAAAATCTGGTCCATTGATTTTAATCCATAGAATACCAGTAGGTTTTTGAAGATTTCCTGGTTTTTTTCCCTAGGACTTAACAGTGCGAGGTAGACTTTAAGAGCTTCCAGATATCTTAATCTTCATTTTTAGAATGTAATTAATTTGGGGAAGAACCAAAGCTGCTTTTTCAAGAGGCAACTGGACTTTCTTGTGTTTTCTTTGAAGACAGTTTGCTTCTCATCCAAGAAACTTCTTCAGCTCTGTGACAGTCCAGCTTGCTTTTTGAAAAAGCACCTTTGGGACAACCATAATCTAGATGGCTGAGAATCTCTGTAGACAAAACTTGGAGAAGACCCAAAACTAATTCTTGGGAAATTGTTAGTCTGGGTTACTTCTAACTGGGCAATTGGCTCTAGATTCCCACCCATGGATATGGACAAATACAATCAAATACAAAATTCCAAAATACAGAGGAAGTTTTTCATTATACTATACTATGTATTCTATTTTTACCTGAAGCTTCTTCTCTGTCAAATAATATTTTAAGTATCAACAACAGAATAGGAAAAGAATCAATACTAAATGGTTAAAAAGATCAATTAACATTTTAAAGCCCAGTGAAAGAAATACTGTACATTGAGAATATAGGAAAATGTAGTTTTGAAGTTCAGAGCAGAGTATTTCCCATTAGTGTTCAAAGTAATATCTGTCTGTCTGTCTGTCTATCTATCTATCTATCTATCTATCTATCTATCTATCTATCTATCTATCGTGTGTGTATGTATATGTGTGTGTACACACACACACACACAGAGTGGTGGGATTTAAATTTTTTTACTACCAGTTCTGTGGGTGTGGCGGGCGTGGCAAGGAAAGGATATACCGCAAAATCCCATTGCCTCCCCACCCCACTAACCTGCTTTCCAGCTCCGTTCCCCTGTGGGAGGCAACAAAAGAAGACCCAGCCAATCAGCTGGGACTTGGGAGGCAGAGAATAGATGGGGGCGGGGCCAGTCAGAGGTGGTGTTTGCTGGTTCTCCAAACTACTCAAAATTTCCACTACCGGTTACCCAGAACTGGTCAGAACTTGCTGAAGACCACTTCTGTATGAATTTCTTATTAATTGTTCATGGATGCTTGTGCAGAAATAGAATGAAACTGTTGAATGAATTTTCATGAATATTTATTTTGTCTCTTCCTTGCAGGAATAATGTCTGATCACCAATTTGGGAATCAATTCATGTGCAGCGTGGTTGCATCGCACGTCAGCCACCTTCCAACCACAAATCTCAGTTTTGTTTGGATTGCTCCTCCTGCAGGAACAGGCTGCGTGAATTTTATGTAAGTAACTGTCACTGTTATTGTTAAGGCGAAGGTTACTGTAGGAGAAGGAGTTAAAAGAGGGATTAGCCTAGAATCCCTACGTAGTCACAAGTGAACTAAGTCTAAGCTCCCTTGAATTCCATTGACCCTTATCTAACTTGAAGCAAATGCTAACCATGAATTGAGAAGATTCCTGTGCATAGGCTGTTTAGCAATAAGTCAGTTTAATTCATGTGTGGACCTTATCTTTTCTGCCTGACAGTTACTTTATGACAGAAGAACTATAGAAGGTAATATATGTACAGGTAGTTCTCAACTTACAACCGTTCATTTAGTGAACGTTCAAAGTTTCAACAGCACTGAAAAAAGCAACTTATGACCGTTTTTTACACTTAACGGCCTTTGCAGCATCCTCAGGGTCACGTGATCAAAATTGAAATGCTTGCCAGCTGGCATGGATTTATGACCGTCACAGAGTTCCCTGCATCCCTTTTTGTGACCTTCTGACAAGCGAAGTCAGTGGGGGAAAGCCAGTTTAACTTAATAACCATCTTATTAACCTATCAAGTGGCAGTGATTCACTTAACGACTATGGCAAGAAAGGTCATAAAAGGAGGGGCATAATTCATTTAGCAAATTTCTCACTCACCCACATAAAATTTTGGACTCTATGGGATCATAAGCTGAGGACTACCTGTATCAAGACTTAGCAAATGTAAATCTGTACAAGATGCCTCTTCTCCAAAGTCTTAAGTGGACCAATTTGTTGGCTTCTCAAACAGCCAAATGAAATTAGAAATCGGATTCAGCCGTGACGGGTGAGAAAAATCAATTTGCAGCATTGATTTGCTTTTGAGAGCTGGAAAATCTACATTTAAGAAATGTTAAGGAGTAGAAGAAGGATCTCTATTATTGGTGCAAATAATATAATGGGGTGCCATTAACATTATTCAGGTACTCAATCAGTGGGCTGCTGCCGGTTCGTACCGGTTCTACTGAACTGGTAGTTCCAAACATCAGCTGGCCTCGCCCTATCCTGTTGTATATTTCCTTGTTTTTGGCTCAGCTGATTCATGTGGCACAGCTGATTTCCATGCCTAAGCTGTTCTACTTACCAGGGCTGCCCTAGAACCGTGATGCCTATGGCACACGTGCCAGAAGTGGCATGCAGAGCTATCTCCGCCAGCACACAAGCCATCACCAGAGCAGGTCCATTGCGCATGCCGCCCACCTGCCAGCTGATCACTAGGTAGCTGCTGCACATGTGCAAGGGCGGGACATGTGCAGGGAACATGCGTGCATGTGCAGAAATGCATAGTACGCATGGGGCGTCGCACAGAGATTCACAGCATGTGCATAGAGGGGTCATGCATACATGCGCAGGGGGCGTGGTGCATTGTCTGGTGCATGGTGGTGCACCAGACAGCGTGGTGCATCCCCCTTGTGCATTGTCTTACGGGCGCTGGCACGTGGACGCGCACACTTTTGCTACTCAAGGACCGAAAGGTTAGCTATCACTGCCCTGGAAGGTAAGCAGTTGAGCTTCGTATTGCTGTATTTTGAACGCTGTGGGCATGTTAGGCGCCCGTGCATGCAAAGTGCATGCTCTCAGAACTGGTTGTTAAACTGGTTGCAGCCCACCACTGTACTCAATGGCCTGCGAAGCCAACTCTAGGAGGATTTGACTTATGTTGAACTCAACAGCGTTAATGCAAAAATGCTCTTGGAAGCTTTCTTTCGTGAAGACTTTTACAATATGATTTTAAGAACTAACATAATAAGCTCATCCTTGGATTCTGATTTAATGAGTTGGATGCTTGATTTTTAATCTGAAATATGGTATGATAGCTGTTTAAAAGAATTAATCAACTCGCCGCATTATGGGCATGATCTTCTTCTATGGGCTTGGTATATATATATAAGCTAGTCCTCGACGTAGAATAGTTCATTTAGTGACTGTTCAAAGTGACAGTGGCATTGAAAAAAGTGACTTATGACCATTTTTCACAATTACGATCATGGTCATGTGATCAAAATTCAGAGGCTTCATACTTATGACCATTGCTGTGTCCTGGGGTCATGTGATCTCTTTTGCGAACTTCTGGCAAGCAAAGTCAATGGGGAAGCAAGGTTCACTTAACAACTATGTTGCTAACTTACCGACTGCAGTGTATCACTTAATAACAGTGGCAAGGAAGGTTGTAAAATGAGGCAAAACTGACTTAACAAAGGTCTCACTTAACAACAGAAATTTTGGGCTTAATTGCGGACATATTTTGAGGACTGCCATACAACAGATCTAAAAGACAAACCAATTCTGTTAGCTATTAGCTTACAAAGAGATCCATTTTGTAGGAGCTGATAGCTATGCTAAGCACTTCAATTTATATTCTTTTTTTAATATATACATATACATATACATATACATATACATATACATATACATATACATATACATATACATATACATATACATATACATACATACATACATACATACATACATACATACATATTCTTAAGTTTTGCGGGTACTTACTTACTTTGTTCAGGTATTTTCCCACATTATTATAGTTGTGCTTTTAAAGTTGTAGCAACGTTTCGGCAGAATCTCATCTGCCATCATCAGGCTTCTGCATTGTGTTTGTCTGTGAGTCAGCCAAATTTAAAACTGAAACAACTGTAAAAGTCTGACTCACAGACGAACACATATGTATATGTATATGTATATGTATATGTATATGTATATGTATATGTATATGTATATGTATATGTATATGTATATGTATATGTATATTGGCTTCCTTCAGTTACAATAGAAGTATATTCTTAAGGGAGAGTCAATTCAGTCTAATGGTTAAAATGTAGGAATATCAGCAGAAAAACGGTGAATAATAATCTTAATCTCTCTATATAAAAGTGAAAGACCACTCCCGCATCATCACAAAATCTCCAGAACCGTAAAGCCTACAAACTTGAAATTGGGCACATATGTTCCTCTTGGCTTCTAGGGGCTCACTAAGAAAGGATTTTTCGAAATGACCATCAGAGCATTAGTATTTCCTATATTATTATTATTAACATGCTCTGATGCTAAGGAGTTCTACTCACTTTCCCCAGCTGAAAAGAAATCTCTTCCAAAAGCAAAACACAAGCAGAGGAGAGGAGCATCAGTTTCAGTTTCATAGCACCAAGCAGCTTCAGTACAGAACAGTTTAGCTAAGCCACACCCAGGCTCCTTGCTGTCTCCTTCTTGCTCATATAGCAAATACTTTTCAGTTTCCAAACAGCCCTCAACTCTCTCACACACTGACAGGACTCTAGCCAGATGAATATCTATGGATGCTGGTAGGCAGAGGCAGATTCCACCCCGCTTTATTTTCCTCCCCAAAAACTTGCCTGATCACATAGTTTTGTAGTGAAGCTCAGGTACCCTGCTAGTAAATAAATAAATCTCAAGGCATGTTATTCATAGAAGAGATTTACACAGCCAAACAATAGTTGCCAGTGGGGGAAAAAAAGTGTCTCTTAAAAAAAAACATTCAATATATACTTGAGCCAATTACGCTCTCATAAAATTAAGGACACGGAATAAATTTGCTTGAAAGTAAATACGCTTCAGGGTGAATTCCTACCAACTGTTTCCTTTGAATTTGGGAAGAAAACATTCATAAAAATCGTGCTGCCAAGTATGAAGTGGTTTGCTTTGGCTTAAATCCAACAAAATGTACATAAAGCAGTCAAAAGCTTGTTTGAACAGTTGACCGGCTCTCTGTTTGATAAAATTTGGCTTGCAGAAAAACAAAGCAAAACCCAAGAACAGAAAAAGCAAGCCATACATATTATCACCTTGCTGTTACATATGTTGTAGAATTGTGCACATATAACTCACTGATGCTTACAATTCCCTGTCTTGTCAGGAATTGACATTTTGTATTTGTTTTTCATGTTCAGTTTGGGAAGTGGAACATTTATAAAATAATTCAGAAGCACTTTGAAACATGGGTGTGTGGAGGAAATATAGCTTGTCTTTAGCAATAGCAGTTAGCAATAGCAATCATCTGTTGCAGTTAGCAATCATCTGACCCACTTCAGAAGTTTGGAAGGCTGAGTCAACCTTGAGCTTGGTGAGGATCGAACTCCAGGCTGTGGGCAGAGTTAGCCTGCAATACTACATTCTAGTCACTGGCTACCAGGAAGGAGAAGCAGAAAGGAAGGAAGGAAGGAAGGAAGGAAGGAAGGTCAATAGCCCTTAGACTTATATATTGCTTCACAGAGCTTTACAGCTTCTCTAAGTGCTTTACAGAGTCAGCCTATTTCCCCCAACAATCTGGGTGCTTATTTTACAGATCTCAGAAGGACGGAAGGCTGAGTCAACCTTGAGCCGGTCAGGATTGAACTGTTGAACTGCTGGCAATCAGCAGTCAGCAGAAGTAGCTTGCAGTACTGCATTCTAACCACTGCACCATCTAAAACTTAACGGTTTAGGCTTATATTTCATTACATAATATAGATAATTCTCAACTTACAACCACAACTGGGGCCAAAATTTATCTTGCTAAGTGAGACATTTTAAAATGGGTTTTGCCCCATTTTTACAACCTTTCTCCCCGCAGTTGTTAAGTGAATCATTGCAGCTGACTAAGTTAATAACACAGGTTATTTAAGTGAATCCTGCTTCCCATTGGCTATGCTTGTCCAAAGATCGCAAAAGGGGATCACATGACCCCAGGGCGCTGCAACTGTCATAAATGTGAGTCAGCTGTTGAACATCCGAATTTTGATCACATGACCATGGGGATGCAGCAATAGTCGTACGGGTGAAAAATGGTATTTTTTCAGGGCTGTTGTAACTTCAAATGGCCCAGTGGTGGGATTCAAAACTTTTTTTTTTTGAACAAATTTTATTAATTTTTAAAGACATACAAAACATAAATACACAAAAACACAAAACATAAAAGCATAAGAATCTCTTTTCTGAAAGAGATAAAAACATAACATAAAAAACCTCTTTTCTGAAAGTTGCTTAGTCCCGGGTTAAAACTCTTGGTACAGACACAAATTCAAATTCATATTCATTTTACATACCATTCCATATCTTATTAGCATTTTCAATTTTCTATATAACTTCTCCTCTCTTTTAAATTTTCTCAATTTTATTTTATTTATCTCCTCTCAATTCAAATCATAATATTTATTATTCTTTGTCTGTTCTATTTCCAGCTATCCATTTATGTTTCTTCTTTGAAAAAAACTTCTCCTGTACACTAAATGGAGTATGATGCCTTTATCTCTTTCCCCTATATTTATAATACTTAATATAGAAACTTACATTGGGATTCTGTCTGGTACGTTCTAAAATTATACAGTATTATCAAAACCAGTACAAATCTATTCATTAATATTGATATTCATTTATATCTTAAACATTTAGCACATTACTTTTCAATTAAATCACATACTTTTATGGGAGCACCTATTTTCCATAGTTATTCCCTACCCACATCACATATTATAGATCATTATTCCATTACAATGTTCCCCCTTCTTCTACTTCAAATCTCTCATTTCACAAAAAGTTTCACTAGGATAACATAATCTAATCATTAATATTAACAATCATTTATATCTTAAACATTTTACCCATTTCAGTTAAATATCATGCCTTTATGGGAACACTTATGCTTTCCATAATTATTTTCCCCCCCCCCCACATCACATATCTTAAATCATTGTTTCATTGAAGTACTCCCCTTTTCTTAACAAAAATTTCACTAGATTATACTAAATATTTTATCACATTTTAAATTACATATTATTTCCAATTTTCTATGTTATTTCTAAATACAAATATAGAAATGCAATCTTATGTACCTTTCTAGAATCCCTTTTTCAATAAAATTTATCCATTATCTCTAAAAAACTTTTGCTTCTTTACATGTTGCTCCCCACCATTAAGGCTTCTCATCCCTTCCTTTCTCCCTTGCTTATTCTTCTCCTTATTCTCTTTATCCCCTTGTCTCTCCACCTCCCTTTTATTCTGCTTTCCTCCTTTCTGTTGTTTTCTAACATAATGTCCCTTTTTCACCATATTCTTCTCTTTTTGGGTTGTTTTTCCAGGTCTTAAAGTCTTCTTTTCCTTTTTCTCTTTCTTTTTCCCTTCTCCAACCAAAGTCACTTGTTCATCAAAGATGGCTTCTTCTTTGTCCCCGTCATCCTGTTGCTCATTCAGCTTTACATAAGTACAAACTGCCATTTCTAAAAATGGAAAAAGAGCGCCAAGGACATCTTTCCCTTCTTGCTTTTCTTTTTCATATTTTTGGTATACAAGTTTCAGTCCATCCACAAGTGATGCCATTGTAGAGAGAAAAAGTTTTTCCAAACAACCATCCAAGTGCTTTTAATCAGAAATAATTCTCAGAAGTTCCAAAATCACCAAACAATCCAAACAAGCTGTTTCTTTTAGATACCTTCTCCTTCTTCACTTTCTCTTTCTGGGGTTAAAGTTTAGTCACAAAGTTCCCTTTAAAATATATCTTTTAGAAGCCTTATTGATGTTTAGTATCTCTTTAGATTTCTAGGCAATCTTCTCCTTATTTTCAAATTTTGCTCCAATTTTTTTCCCTCTCTCTTCCCACTCACAGCCAAAAAGATTTTTTTTCATCCGCTGTCACGTTAGGAAGGAGAGTGAAACAAAAAAAAAAAAACTTTCCCTTTTAGGATATTCGCAGCTTGTAACTCTCACTAGAAACAATGTATCCTTAGCAGCCTTCAAGATTCCAGGGCACTTTCTCTTGCCTTGTCCCGGTTGAAAGCAACTTTCATATTTCTTCCACCTTTCTTCCTCCTGCACCTGCTTGTCCGGCTGCAGATTTCTTCGTGGTGGCCATTGCTGACCGCTGCTCCTCCGCCTTGGGAAAAGGGGGTTTTTCTGCCTGGGGAGGGGGTCTGCGACACCCCCAAGCCCCTGTCCGGATCCCCCCTGTCTTCAGCTGCCTCTACGGGGCAGCTATATCCCCCAGATCCAAACGGATCGGGGGAACCTTGGCAGCGAGCGCAGCAGGGATCACGCAGTATCGCGAATCCCTGCCGCTGCCGAGACCTTGCAAACCGGAAATCGAGATTCAAAGCTTTTTTACTACCGGTTCTCTGGGCGTGGCATGGCTTGGTGGGCATGGCTTGGTGGGCGTGGCAGGGGAAGGATACTGTAAAATCTCCGTTCCCTCCCCACCCCACTAACCTGCTTTCCAGCTCCGTTCTCCTGTGCAGGGCAACCAAAGAAGACCCAGTCGATCAGCTGGGACTCAATGGGAGGCGGAGAATAGATGGGGGCGGGGCCAGTCAGAGGTGGGATTTGCCGGTTCTCTGAACTACTTAAATTTCCACTACCAGAACTGCTCAGAACTGACTGAATACCACCTCTGGAACAGCCCCTAAATGAACTGTAGTACGTACAGGCAGAACTACATGTGGCTCGAAGGACCTTTTCTGGCGGGCGGGAAAAGCAAAATAGGAAGAGGAAGATTATTTTTTCCAGATGCAATTGTTCTATTCCTTTTGTAACCACATCATTTTGTTAGACGCATGCAACCTATAATTGCACTGACTAAATGATAAGATGTCACTCAAGGGTACTTTGAAATACCTCTGTTGCCAACACTAAGTGAACAATAGGTAAGAAACAGTTAAAACTGTCAGTATTCATAGAAATGGTTCAGGTTTGTAACGGATTCATATTTAAGAAAGCAGCAGCTTTACTAATTTATGGTTCTGGAGATTGTCAGCTTACTATGTTGATACTAGGAAGAGCAGCCTCCCAATAATTTTAGCAACGGAGGGACAGTTTATTTTTCATATATGCTCCAATCTGGCCTCATCAGTGACAGGTTTGCTAATTAGCCGTTGATATTTTTTGCAAAGCTGATGTTTATTTCACTGAGAAACCGAACAGAAGCTACCAAGCTGAGAAGGATGAGATAACAGCTTCCAAATACCAGAGACCTATTCTGGGTTTCATCACAGATTGGGGATTTGTCTGGAAAAAAACCCAAAACTATTAGATGGTTTACATGCCAGCAATTAGAAGTGGAAATGGAACAGAAAAATGTGCCTCAAGGTTGTTTTGAAAAGGGGGTTGGAAGCCTCATAGGGCAACCTCATGTTTTGGCCTCACAGTTGCCGGCCTGTTCACTGCACAACGCAGGAGATAAATCTTTTGTCCGTCGATACTCAATCCAAACTCCACTTAATCTCTCAGCAGTGTTCCAACAGTAGGATCTTTTGCGGGATTGCAGCATTACCATAAAAGCAATGAAACATGGGTTCTATTTGACACCCTGTCTATAAACCCTGGGAGGATAAAGAAAATGCGTATGAGATAAAATTCCTTCCTTCTTTCCTTCCTTCCTCTTTTATTGTTGCCCCATTTAACAACCTGCCTTGCCCCAGTTGTTAAGGGAATCATTGCAGGTGTTCAGTGAGTAACATGGTTATTAAATTAATCTGTCTTTCCTTCCTTCCTTCCTTCCTTCCTTCCTTCCTTCCTTCCTTCCTTCCTTCCTTCCTTCCTTCCTTCCTTCCTTCCTTCCTTCCCTCCCTCCCTCCCTCCGTCTTTCCTTCCCTCCATCCTTCCCTTCCTCTTTTATTGTTGCCCCATTTAACAGCCTGCCTTGCCCCAGTTGTTAAGAGAATATTTGCAGGTATTCTGTGAGTAATATGGTTGTTAATTGAATCTGTCTTTCCCTCCTTCCTTCCTTCCTCCTTCCTTCCTTCCTCTTTCCCTCTCTCCCTCCCTCCCTTCCTCTTTTATTTTTGCCCCTATTTAACAGCCTGCCTTGCTCCAGTTGTTAAGGGAATCATTGCAGGTGTTCAGTGAGTAACATGGTTGTTAAGTGAAACTGGCTTCCACCTTTGTCAGAAGGTTGCAAAAAGGGATCACATGATCCCAGGACACTGGAACTTTTATAAATATGAGTCAGTTGCCAAATACGTGATTTTGATCATGTGATCAAGGAGATGTTACAGCAGTTATAAGTGTGAAAAATGGTCATAAGTCACTTTTCTTCAGAGCCGTTCTAACTTTAAATGTTGTAACTTGTAAACAAACTGTTGTTACTCAAGGACTGCCTGTATTCCTGAGTAGGATCCAGCCATATTTTCCCCAACCATCTGAACTTTTAACATTTGAAATTGTTTTGTCTTTCACATCCTGGAGAGGTGCCTCTAGTTTGATTTACTGTCATTAGGATCTGCTTTGTAACTGATCTATTCTTCCCGGAAAGAAATGTTTACCCTATTTCAGAAGATTTCTCAGCCTGACTTTATATCTCAGAATATAACACGATCTGTTTCTAAACGCTTCTCCGTAAAGAGTCACCATGTCTAAATTAAAAAAATATTGCCTTAAGGAGCAGAGCCAGACAGTGGATCATATTAGAGAGATTGGAACAGAACCAGAGTGGAAAGTGATGCATTAGGATGGATCTTAACAAAAAGGGACCCTAATCAACCACACCTTGTTGGTTCAGAAGGTGGAATAAATATCAATATTTTTGTGGTTTGCTACTTGAACACAATTGGTTTCTGGTAACGGATCAGTAAAATGGTAGTGTCTGGCATGTTAAAATAAAATGAGATCAACAAAAGAAATACTTTTGCAAGTGCAACTTAGTACTAGGAAGTTTGTGATAATTACCCTGTTTCCCTGAAAATACGACCTACCCTGAAAGTAAGTCCTAACTTGATTTTTACACATGAGCCCAATATAAGCCCTACCCATGTTTGATCTTACAGGACAAATTCTGCTACCTTTTGACCAGAGGGACAATTGAAATTTCTGACAATGAAATTTATGAGAGCTAGATGCTGTGGGTAATTTAATAGACTCTATGTGAGTTACTGACTCAACCTCTGAATACAAAAGTGTGGTTATCATATTGGAGAATAGTATAACTAACTATGTTACCGTAAAGGTAGTACAACAATTTGGATCAAGGTATGCCCTTCTGTGAGGGATGCGGTGTCTCTGTGGCTTGTTAATCAGAAAGGTCGGCAGTTCGGCAGTTCAAATCCCTAGTGCTGTGTAATGGAGTGAGCTCCTGTTACTGGTCCCAGCTTCTGCTAATGTAGCAGTTCGAAAGCACTTTAAAAATGCAAATAGAAAAATAAGGACCCCTTTGGTGGGAAGTGAACAGCATTCTGTGCACCGTCGGCATTTAATCATGCCAGCCACATGACCACGGAGACGTCTTTGGACAGTGCTGGCTCTTTGGCTTTGAAACGGAGAGGAGCACCGGCCCCTCGAATGGAAATGCATGTGCGAGGGCAACCTTTAGCTTTAGCTGGCCCCATCTAACAGCAAATCCAAAACCTTAACTTCTTACAATTTAATTACTGCAGAAACATTATATTTGGTTTATTAATTCTTGGCATGTTTAAGGCTTACATAGGAGGGTTTTGAGACCCTTGTGGGAATTTCATTCAGTTGATTATTCCCATGAGTGGAAGTTTGGAAGAGGATGCTATATATTTAATTTGGTTTCTATTAATTTCCCAACCATTATGGGAGTTAAACAACTTGCTAAACTACACTGATAAATGAGGAGCTATTGCAGAGTCGAAAGCAATTAGCAGTGTGAATTGAAGAATGATTTTAACGTAAACAGGTGACAAGAAACCTAGGAAGGTTAGGTTTTATATCTTACTATTTGTAGGGTGTAGTGAGATACTGTTGGAGCTTTCCATTACTCTAGGGCAGGGGTAGTCAACCTTTTTATATCTACTGCCCACTTTTGTATCTCTCTTAGTGATAAAGTTTTCTCTAACCGCCCACCGGTTCCACAGTAATGGTGATTTATAAAGCAGGGGACAAAACCCCTACCGCCCACCATGAAAGCTGGAACGCCCACTAGTGGGTGGTAGGGACCAGGTTGACTACCACTACTGTAGGGCATGGGACAATGAAGCTTTTATAAGAATAAAGCTTTTATAATGAAGCTTTTATAGGGTCTTCCCCAAGGGTCTTCAAACTCAGCAAGTTTAAGACTTGTGGGCTTCAACTTCCAGAATTCCTGAGCTAACATGACTGGAGGAGGAATTCTGGGAGTTGAAGTCCACAAGTCTTAAAGCTGTCAAGTTTGAAGACCCCTGCCCTCTACCAATTCAGACAAATAATCTTTTTTAAAACTTCCAGTCTTGGAAGTATTCTTTTGCTAAAGAAGCAGGGAGCTGGCCATTTTGAAGGAACCATAATGGACAATATCCGCATGAAATGATTAAGAATTGGAAAAGAATGAAGTGAATATGAAAGTATAAGGACCTGAGGCATTTCCCTTTCACAAGACAGATCACTACCTGCATATCATTTGCATTGAGAGTTAATTTGGGTTTAATGGTTAATGCACCAAGCTAGACCATGAAAGCAGGAGACCGTGAGTTCAAGCCCCGCCTTCGCCATGAAAACCATCTGGGTGACTTTGGCCATCTCTCAGCCAAACCCACCTCACAACATTGTTGCTGTTGTGCAGAGGTGGTATTCAGCAGGTTCTGAGCACTTCTGGAGAACCAGTAGCGGAAATTTTGATTAGTTTGGAGAAACGGCAAATCCCATCTCTGACTGGCCCTGCCCCATCTGTTCTCCACCTCCCATTGAGTCCCAGCTGATTGGCTGGGTCTTCTTTGGTTGCCCTGCACAGGAGAACAGAGCTGGAAAGCAGGTTAGTGGGGTGGGGCGGGAATGGGGATTTTGCAGTATCCTTCCCCTGCCACAACTACCAAGCCACACCTACAGAACCGGTAGTAAAAGTGTTATGGATTAAACCAACGCAGCGATACAACCCTAAGCAGCTTCGTCTTACAGCAGGCTTATAATCCTGCAATTCTCATTGGCCCGTGAATAGCGAGTTGTGATTGGTCAGGTTTGGCCAGTCTGATTGGCTGTTAATGGGAACCCCTGATTGGACGCTTGTGAAAGCGATAGACTCAGTTCATTGGTTGTTTGACGGCAGCAAGCTCTATAAAAGAGCTATTGCTGCCCTGGTCTTTTGCTCCGTTCTTTCTTGTTAATTAAAGAGTTGAAGTCACCGTCCGATGTCTCGTCTCCGTTCTTTGCGCCCATGCCCAGGACTTAACACTGGCGACGAGGGTGGGATGCGGAGACGATAGAGCTGACTAGAACATATCGGACAAAGACAGAGCACATGGTGAAAGAGCGCACGCAACAGATGGCAAGATGACTAGCGGTGCCATACTACCCGCTCCATTCGACCCAGCAACCGAAGACTGGGACTCATATATATAGATTGCTTCCAGATGTTCCTGGAGACAAACAATTTAAAAGATGCTACGTCTGGCAAGAAACGAGCGGTGTTCCTGACTCATTGCGGCCCCACCGTTTTCAAAATGGCTAAAGCATTGGCAAAACCGGCGGAAGTGAAGACCATGGATTGGGACACCCTCGCCCCAATCCTCAGGGCCCATTACGCACCCGCAGTACCTACACTGATACGAAGACACAAATTTTACCAGAGGGACCAACGGAAGGATGAGAGCATTGGTAATTTCGTAACTGACCTCCAGAACTTAGGAGGCCTTTGTGGTTTTGCAAACTTAGAGGAAGCCCTAAGAGACCGAATAGTTCTGGGATTAAATGCACCGCATGTGCAGAGTAAGCTGATGGCGAAAGGCGACATCAGCCTTACAGATTTCATCGTCAACGCTACTGTCGCAGAAGCAACCAGGAAGTCAGCTGCTCGAATGCGCCGAGCGAATGCACCGCTTCGCCAAATCACCGACGAGGTCCCAATCGACACTGAGAAGCACGCTACCACCACCCACCACAAAGATCTTGAGTCATCCTCAGACAGTGATGAAGAGGAGGTCAACCGGCTCTGCTCGGAACAAAAGCAAAGGAACCAGCGACGTCCGCGCCAATGTGCGGGTTGCGGGGCAAACCACCCGCGATCGGACTGCAAATTCCTCGACGCACTCTGCCGTAACTGCGGGAAAAAAGGCCACATCGCGAAGGTCTGCAGAAGCAGACAAGAGTCCAGTCCCAACCGAAAGGAGAACAACCTCCATCAGGAGATAGGCAAACCTCCTGAGAACCGGGACCGTCTGAACCACCAATGGAACAACCACTACTACTACAGAAACCAAGCAGCTGCCTTTTCAATGAGACAAGAAGAGGCCCACCAAACCATTATCATCGGCCACACTTCATCGTTCGATGCAAAGAAGATACACGTGAAGGTTACTATTGAGAATCGACCATGTGTGATGGAAGTCGATTCGGGATCGTCCCTGTCGATGGTATCCTGGAAAACCCTCAAACAACTGATCCCTGTCATTTGCCGCCAGGACCTCAGCACGCAGCAAATCGTCCTGAAAGACTATCAGGGAAACAGAATCCCAGTTGTCGGTTCCAGCCACGTCCAAGTATCATTCAAGGACCGCACAGCAACGCTTCCCCTGACTATTGTCGATCATGACCGACCCAGCTTGTTAGGGTTACAGTGGTTTGCCCCACTCGGAATTGAACTAGCCGGCATGCACCATACCAGAAATGATGACTAGGAAGAAACTCTCATCCAGGAATTCCAGGACGTGTTCACAGGAACATTCGGCAAGTACAAGGGGACCCCTATATTGTTTAATCTCAGCCCCGATGTAGCTCCCATTCGGCTTAAGCCCCGTCGAGTATCTTTTGCCTTAAAACCTAAAATCGACGAGCAGCTCGATAAACTAACAGCCCAGGGCGTATTGGAACCGATTGACAACGCCCATTGGGAAACCCTGATAGTAACGCCCATGAAGCCAGATGGTTCATTAAGAATTTGCAGGGATTACTGGACCACCCTAAATCATGCTCTTCAACGGAGCACTTATCCAGTACCGGTGGTTCAACACCTTCTTCATTCCCTGGGTGGCAGAACAATATTTGCGAAATTGGACTTAACCCCAAACAGCACCATGAACAAGACCCCAGCAAAACTCCTGATGGGCCGGAAACTTCGCTCGCATCTCGATCGCCTCCACCCAAACTACACTCCAGAACAACCCCCGGGATCCAGCAGCATGTGTCAGGCATTCCAGGAAGGGGACCTTGTGTTTGCAAAAAACTTCTCGGGCAACCCATTGTGGGTCTCCGCGACAATAACACAACTTACAGGACCCCGATCCTATCGCCTACAAACGGCAGATGGTAAGATATGGAAACGCCACATAGACCAACTCCATTCCAGATTAGCGCCGGGACCTCTAGCTGGGGGGGGAAGGAACATGGAGGAGGACGAAGAAGAAATCGAAACCCAACAGCCCAGGGGATACTCACCATCCAAGGGAGAACCGAACCAGGGAGCAGCTTCGCCATGAGACAGCACTGCGATGGAGGCAGATCCAGGGAACCCGGAAGACAGCGCTGACGAGGGCAACCCGGAACCACAGTCTTCACTATCCAGCCCAGCGGACAGCCCACCAGAGCCAGAGCCAGAACCAGAACCAGAACAGAACCCGGTGGAACAGCGCAGGTCGAGCAGACAGGTGAAACGGCCTGCCTATTTGCGAGAATATGTCACCCCACCCCTCAGACGGAACCAAGGGGGGAGGGGTGTTATGGATTAAATCAACGCAGCGATACAACCCTAAGCAGCTTCGTCTTACAGCAGGCTTGTAATCCTGCAATTCTCATTGGCCCGTGAATAGCGAGTTGTGATTGGTCAGGTTTGGCCAGTCTGATTGGCTGTTAATGGGAACCCCTGATTGGACGCTTGTGAAAGCGATAGACTCAGTTCATTGGTTGTTTGACGGCAGCAAGCTCTATAAAAGAGGTATTGCTGCCCAGGTCTTTTGCTCCGTTCTTTCTTGTTAATTAAAGAGTTGAAGTCACCGTCCGATGTCTCGTCTCCGTTCTTTGCGCCCATGCCCAGGACTTAACAAAAAGCAAATTGAATTCCACCACTAACAGGAAGAGGAAGGCAGGGCTGGGATTCAAAATTTTTAGCAACTGGTTCTGTGGGCATGGTTTAAGTGGTGGGTATGGCTTGGTGGTCAAGTTATTGGCTGGGCTTGTCCAATTCAATATCAGTCACATCAAGGCGTGCATCTCTTCGCCTGGCCTCTCATGACTGTGCGGATGCTGCAACAGTCATAAGTGTGAAAAATGGTCACAAGCCACTTTTTTCAGTGCCATTGTAACTTTGAATGGTCACTCCACACAAGCAAAGTACCAGCAAAGAAGGGGGAAAAAAACTCCAGAGATGTTCCTGAGACAGGAAGTCTATCCTGCCAAGAATGTAATAAGGGTTAACAGAGAGGCAGTTTCTGTAAGCAACACCAGAATATTTCCTTCCTGCCTTTCTTACAGGATTAGGCCAGTAATTTCTTCTAACAACTGGTTCTCCGAACTGCTTAGAATGTTAACAACCGGTTCTAGAAAATAGGTGCAAACTGGTAGAATCCCACCCCTGGAGGAAGGTACGCTGGATATATTCACCAACTTTAGTTCTTCGTAATAATAATAAAGGTGAGATAGAAAATTATAATAATAAATAAATGGGATGGGTTGAGAGTGGAAAACAAAAATGCTACTTTGAGAGAGAGGGCTGCTTTAAAAAGACTGAAGGAAGGAGGGACTGCGAAAAAGATATTTTCACTTATTTCCCGAACAAACTATAGTCCTTATAATTTGCTTCTCCCGAAAAGAGATATTTAGTCAAGCTTTTTTTTTCCCTGTCAAGGAACACAATCAGCCACCTTGTTCCATTTGGATCGTTGTCAATTCATCCAGGGGCCATGATAGTTCCTGGGCCTCTCTATCCATTTGGCAATTTAGACTATGAACGTGTCTCTGGATCAAAACGAGATGACAAATTACCCTGGCTGTTTTGTCACAGCCATTTGCTGCAGATTTTATGAGCATGCCATTGCCATCAGTAGCACCAGATAACAACACCGCCAGCTAAAGCATCTGCCTGGAAAGATACTACTTTAATTATGGACTCCGGGCCTTGTTTTTCTGCAAATTACCCTTTGAGAATAGCTTTCTCCTAAAAGAGAAATGCTATCGTGCATAAACCTGTGGTTGAGGATTCAGAAGTGGCCAAACTGAAGGAAGCCTTCATGTTGGTTCCCTTCAAAAAAAAAAAAAAAAAAAACAGGGAAGGGGAAATCTTGCACCTGTTGGAATTTTTGGAAGAAATACCTGTTTGGTTCAGTTCCAAGTGGGGAGAAAGACACTGGAAACATGGAGACCTGATTGGAAAGAGGGTTCAATGGTGAACAGAACCACCAAACACATGGTCCTGATGCAGCTGATGACATGGAGTTGAGGGTTATTTATACCTTCACTTGGAGCTTGCCCTTGAGCTTCCTATTCCTGTGCAAGAACATGTAGTCTAAGTGCTATCGCTAAGTCACTGTTTTCAGTACCGTAGTAACTTTGAATGGTCACTAAATGAACTGTTGCAAGTTGAGGACCTGTGCCATTAAACAGAAACATATTGTTAAATTATTTCTCTGTCCATAGCCAATATTTCAAAATAAGGCTTAGTCCCTCAGGTATGTAATTTCATTTGCTGGAGAATTCTGGGAGTTGAAGTCCACACATCTTCAAATTGCCAAGGATGGCCAATACTCTTATAGGCTATAACCATAGAGTAGAATTCCAGGAGTCTGTTTTCTGACACAGTCTACCTTGAAGGGCTGACATACCACTCACAGCCCAGCTGCTTGAATCCAAGGAAGGAAGGAACTGGATGATTACATCTGAATTTTAGGACACACAACTAATTTCTCTACCAGTTTTTTAATTGCTCCCTCATGATTTTACTGACCTTCTACCGCTGCACCATAGAGAGTATCTTAACTTACTGTACCTGTGTGTGATTTTCCAATTGCACAGAGGCAGATACGACAGCACTCCAGAGGGTTAACATCATTGCCCAGAGGATCATTGGTTGCCCTCTCCTCTCTTTGGAAGAGCTTTATAGCTCCCGTTGCCTTAAGAAAGTCCAAAACATTCTCAAAGATCCATTTCATCCTGGGAACTCTTTTTTTTAAAACTATTAACATCTGGCAGACGGTACAGGATAATAAAAACAAGGACAAATAGGCTGAAAAACAGCTTCTATCCCAGGGCAGTAACTCTATTGAATTCTACTGTAGAGTGCAATATTAATGCAATATCAGGGGTTTTCAATTCAATGTATAGAATGTTTATTTATTTATTTGGTTTGTCAATTGCTTACAAGATAATAGGTATAAGTAAAAACATAGTTATGAATAAAAAAATAAAAGGAACAATAGGACAGGGACAGTTGGCACATTGGTGCTCTTATGCACACCCCCTACAGGCCTCTTAGGAAAAGGGTGAGGTCAATAGTAGACAGTCTAAGGTTAAAGTATTTGGGGTTTGGGGAAGAAACCACAGAGTCAGGTAGAGTATTCCAGACATTGACCACTCTGTTGCTGAAGACATGAAGTTATGTGAAGGAGGTGTGTGTTTATTTTCATAGTCATAGTGTACACTGAAGATGGTATTTAATTTCATTGTACGAGTTGAAATGACAATAAAATAAAATAAATTTTGTGCTGGGTCTCCCATTAAAAAATACTTGCCAATTTATTGAAAACACACCTTGGAGAATTTAGAAAACTCTACGTGGTTAAAATATTAATATGACCTATTCCATCATAATATTAGCACTGGTGTGAAGGATCTTTTTATGCCCGAGATGTCCCTGGAGTTAGTCCATTTTACTAATGATTGCTTATTTGAGTAAGGGTTGTTTGCCTGCTGTGCTACTAAGGCACAATGAAAACATTCTCCACTCCTTTTATTTTCTCACAGAGCTCTGAACTTGAAAGTTTGGGATAGCAATGGTCATTTAATCTGAATGTACTCGAAAATGATGCACTTGCGAGCATGGTGTGTTTCAATGATAAAATGATAAAACTTTCAATGATAAAACTTTCATTTTTAATATTTAAAGGACATTTTAATAGTGTACTAAACTCGTGAACCAGTCTAAGTGGTTTTCTTGTCACTCCGTTTCATCTGCTCTTTGTAACGAGTTTCTCATTCAAAATTTAGTCGCTACTCACCATAATCATAAAGTATTGATCATAATGAATGTATCTGCTATTAATGTGACTGTCAGCTTTGCATCCTGGATGTTTTGTGTACAGTGGCGTTGATTTAGCAGTGTTTAATGGATGCTGTTTGTTTTAATCTGCCCTTGGTTTAAAAAACAGAAGCGTTAGCAGCTGGGGAGGCAAAGGTGCTTATCGCAGCCTTCAGCATAAGAACAAATAATTTACTGGCCAACCAAACAATGGCATTATTTAAAAATTAAGGACTTGGTAAGAAAGGAAGTAATAAGCTGTAGCCAAAATGTTTGGAATCTGGAAATAACAACTACCCAAAAGCAATTCTACTAAATCCAGGAATAATAATCAAGTTACACCAACTAGTACAGTGGTGGCTAACCTTTTTGGGCTCCTGTGCTGATAATTGTGTGCATGCAAGCGCTTGAGCATTTGCGTGCTCACGTGCCATGTTATGATATGTACAGAATAACCCTTGAGTAACAAGGATCTACACATGGAAACGTTTATGAGAACAGTTATGAATAATTATCCAGCCACACACAGATACACTAAATTGAGTTAAAGTTTACTTTAAGAAACAGCACAGTCCAATTAACAGTCCAGGTGATATACATTTAACAGTCCAAAGAATATCCAATTACGAAGTCTTCTTACCGGTTGCCTTTGTCATTTACAGTAAACAAGGATATCAAACTATAAGCACAGCATAAATACAATAGAGAACCTTCGATAGCAACAGAATGTCAGAGAGAGCAAGCTATGATCTCTAGCTCCCTCTTATGGTAATTTGCCATATAATCAACCAATTGGAACATAGTATAAATCAATAAAGTGATTTTGTCTTAAAGCTACAAACATACATTGTTGGTTTATATATTGCCAACCCAACCAATTGGTGGACAGATTCCTAACATGCCAGCACCCAGAAGGCAATGTGCGCTGGTTCCTCCCCATGCCCCTGTGCATGCATGCACAATTGGCATGTGCAACCCCCCACACATGCCATCTCCTATGCATCCCCCCCCATGCATGCGCATCAGATACTCGACAATCAGCTGGTGGGCAGGCAGCATGCATGCATGCGCAGTTGATCTACTCTGGGCAAGGGCTCATGTGCCGGCAGTAATGGCTGTGTGCCACTTCTAGCACACGTGCCATAGGTTTGCCAACATGGAACTAGTACAGTAAGCTACTTTTAAGCAGCATTAATAACCTGATAAAGGCCAGTAAGTGAGTTCTCAATTTCTGCTTTTATTTCAAATTGTCTTAAGACCTAGATTACCTCCTTAGCGTTAACATTTCAAAGGTATGTAATAGAATTGGAGAGTTTGGTCAAATAAAGAAAGCAGGATCAGAACGTTGTTGTGAAATCCCACCCTTTCACAGGTGAGTGTGTAACATCACACAAAAGGATGGGGCAGAGTTTGTATTGCAATGGTGCAGCAATGTGTTCATCGCTGCCCCATCATCGGGACCCTTTGCCAACACCCCTGTCTCCCCACATTGTTCCATTAATGGTACATGGACAGGAAGGGCAGGCACATAGCAGCAGGAGAGAAAAAAACAGGCAGTGAAATGGACATACTGAAATTAGAAATGCTTCAACCATCTCAAGATTGGATAGATAATTTCTTGGGTCACATTCGGTGTTGAAGAGTTTACTGCAGGGGTGTTCAATTTTGGCAAACTGTATGCAGGATTGTGTCTAGACAAAAGTGTCTGAGATAACTTGTGTTTAGTAAGAGGTCCTAGAACAAGGGTGTCCAATCTTGGCCACTGTAAGACTTATGGACTTCAACATGTTGCCTGGGGACTTCTGTGAGTTGAAGTCCCCAGGTCTTAAAGTGGCCAAGATTGGATACCTCTGGTATCAACTCGTAAAGCATTCCTATGCCTGTTGTAGAGTTGCCATAAACGGAGGGGGGGGGGAGGAAATATGAAGTAGCAGGGTGGCAATTTAAAACCAGAAGTACTCATTAACAGAAGACTAATTCATCCAGGTTGGAAAGAAAGATACTAGGGCTGGCATTGTAGAAGCTAAGTATCTTCTTAAGCAGGGGTCTCCAACCTTGGCTCCTGGAAGCCTGGCGGACTTCAACTCCCAGAGTTCCACAGCCAGCAAAGCTGGCTGTGGAATTCTGGGAGTTGAAGTCCGCCAGGCTTCCAGGGGCCAAGGTTGGAGACCCCTGTTCTTAAGGTTGATATTCCATCAAGAAGCTAAAAAGACAAATACTTCAACGCCTGCAGACTCTGAAGTGCTCATCTTACTGTTGAGATTAATTTTGATTATTCAGAAGGAGTCTTTCCCTGTGCTTGAAATGTCTTGGATCTTTCAGTTTTCTAGGTCTGGACTTTTTGGATCTGCTTTGTCCTTGGAGAAAACTTCCTACACTTTGCTCATGAGGCCAACTATTTTAAAAATAGTCAAATATGGAACTGTGAGCTACTTACAGATGTCAGTGCAAACATCTAAAACTTTAAGGTTCTGACCATCTCCATAGAAAGCTAGATTGATCTAGCGGTTAAGACACCAGGCTTATAAAGCAGAAGACTTTGAATTCTAGTCCTGCTATTTCCATGAAAGTCAGTCCTTCTCTTTCAGCCCAGCTCACCTCACAGGGTTGTTGTTGTGGGGAAAATAAGAGGAGGGAAGTATGTTTGCTGCCTTGAGTTATTTGCAAAAATAATAAAGGCAGGATATAAATCTATATATATAAAAGCGAAATACAACTCACGCTTCATCACAAAATCTCCAGAACGATAAAACCTACAAACTTGAAACTTGGCACGTGTTCCTCTTGGCTTTTAGGTGCTCACTAGGAAAGGATTTTTTGAAATGACCATCAGAGCATTAGTATTTAATATATTATTATTATTAACACGCTCTGATGCTAAGGAATTCTACTCCCCCTCCCCACCCGAAAAGAAATATGTTCCAAATGCAAAATACAAGCAGAGGAATTTCAGTTTTAGTTTCACAGCAGCAACCAGGTTTTATACAGAACAGTTAAGCTAAGCCACACCCAGGCTCCCTGCTGTCTCCTTGCTCACACAGCAAATACTCTTTCAGTTTCCAAACAGCCCACAACTCTCTCACAAACTGACAGGACGCTAGCCAGATGAATACCAATGGATGCTAGTAGGCAGAGGCAGAATATTTTCCCTCTTATTTTCCTCCCCCAAAACTGAGCCCAATCACATAGATTCATAGCGAAGCACGGGTATCCAGCTAGTAAATATAATAAAAATAACAGCAACTCTACTTTGTGTGGTGCAACTAAGATTACTCCTTAGTAGAAGAAGGCCCAAGAATGATTTACATTCTGATGTTAATGTTTCAACTTGAAATTGGATTTTATGCCATTCATTTCCTCCAGGAGCACAGTGTTTAAATGCCTGCCTAAAAACTTCATTTGAATTCTCTCCAGATACTTTTGATCTCCACTTTTTTTCCTGTTTCATTGGGGAAGGTGAGAAAACACCCCAAAACAGGCTGTCATTCCAGGAACTGCATCTGGTTGTAGCTGGACTCCTTCAATAGCGCTAAATATATATGGAATAGAATTCTTCCCCCCTTTTTTGCAATCATATTCTTTCCTATAAAAGCAGAGAACATGAAGCTCAAAAATGACATGTTATTTTCTGGCTGTGAAATGAGGGCAATTTTGTAGTTTTGGAGAACATTGTAATAGAAATAGCACTTAGTCTTATATACCGCTTCACAGTGCTTTACAGCTGTTTCTAAGCAGTTTACAGAATCGGCATACGGCCCCCAGCAATCTGAGTCCTCATTTTACCAACCTCAGAAGGATGGAAGGCTGAGTGAACCTGATAGCTGTGGGCAGAATTTGCTTGCAATACTGCATTCTAAACCTTGCGGTACCAGGAAGGAGAATGAGAAAGTGAGTAAGAGAGGAAGGCAGGGAGGGAGGAAGCAGTAGCAATTAGCACATAGCACTTAGACTTATATGTTGCTTCACAGTGCTTTACAGCCCTTTCTAAGCAGTTTACAGAGTCAGCCTTGAGCCGGTCAGGATCGAACTCTTGCCAGTGGGCAGAGTCAACCTGCAATACTGCATTCTAACCACTACACCATCAGGAAGGAGAATGAGGGAGAGGAGGAGAGGGAGGGAGAAAAGGAGTAGCAATAACACTTAGACTTATATACCGCTACGCAGTGTTCTACAGCCATCTCTAAGAGGTTTGCAGTGCCAATCTGGGTCCTCATTTTACCGACCTCAGAAGGACGGAAGGCTGAGTCAATCTTGAGCCAGTCAGGATCGAACTCTTGGAGTGAGCAGCGAGTTAGTCTGCAGCGCTGCCTTCTAACCACTGCGCCACCGCGGCTCTTTATATTCTGTGTGTCAGTTGATGCCTGGGAATTTCTGTCAACTCAAGAACTGGCTTTTCTTTCTCGCTGACCATGATGGGTTGACCTTTCTGTTCGAATTCGAGCCCACAGCCTCCTAGATTTTGAAAGGTCACCCGAATATATTTAGCTAGAAGTTTCATTGTGCTCCAAAGGACAACCTCTCACCCCGCTAAATACTTGCAAATAATTTTTCATTTGTTGTCTTGTTTCGTTCCATCGCATCCATTTCCAACCCACTTCTTCAGCGATGGATGGAACAAAAGACAAGAGAGAAAGAATTTTAAACATTCTCCTAACCAAGACAAAGTTCAGATAGATCCTGAGTCTGGTTTGTTGTTGGATTTTTATTTTTATTTTTTTTGTGGTTTTTGGTGTCTTGGCTTTTAGGGCAGTTCTACAAATTAGATGCTCTCCCTCCTGTTTTCTTTTGAACGATGATTTATTGTTTCAGACATGCCTGGGATTGTGGGCTCATTTTAATGAGGCTGGGGTGGCAATTGCTTGCTGGGCGGGCATTCAGCCTTGGCGGTAGAGACTGAGGGCTGCTGCCAGCAAGGAAATAATGTCAAATGGTCAAAGCTGGGATGTTCTGCCTTTGAGATTACATTATTTTTCTTTGTTTCCTTTCAACACATCAAATCCTTTTCAAGGATGTCACGAAGAGGTTCCTGACACAGAGAATGTGCAGCTGAATTTTATAGCTCTAAGAGGACCCAAAGGGAGACAGGAAAGAGGGAGGGGCCCTACAGACACAAAGTAGAATAAAATTTCAGATTAAAGCTAGCTCCCCTGTATCATAATTAAAACTAAGCGCAGTTTGTCTGGGTGAGTCAAAAAGAGAAATATGGACCAAATGCTAAATGAAGACAAACTTTGCTTACTTTCTCAATCAGTTTTGCTACTACCTAAGATGTTTATTGGAATAAGTATCTTTTCTATGTTTCCCAAAGCCTAAATAGCCACTGAGTGTCAATCTGATATATTGGTTAAAAGGCTCTCGGTGTTCTGACCCACGCCCTTCTCCAACAAATCAAACACAATGCAAAAGGAACAGAAACCTTGTAATACTTTTACAAAATAATTAGCTGTGATAAGCACAAGCCTTGCCAAACTGTGCGAGACTTGTCAAAAGATAACAGACAAGAAATAATTTGCAATACAAGAATCTTCAAATACAAACTCAGGATACTGGAATGTCCACGAGGCTGGAGTCTGAAGCTGCTCTTTCCTGCGAACAATCCTTCATTCTTTAAAGCCAAACAATATTCTGATGTTCACGTTGTGGGTTGTTGGAAGCATCTGTTTTAATGCTTTGACCTCAGAACTACCTTCACTCTTAGTCCTTTAAAATAATAATCCAGAATTAGATGTCTACTGTGTTTTCCCGAAAATAAGACCCTGTCATTCATACACACACACGCACACACATATATGTGGATCTTTGGTTATTTGGGTTTTCTCCCGCGTAAGATTGGAAGTATCTAGGCAACATTTCGATGAAGTCTCATTCATCATCTTCAGGCTTGGTCTTCAGCTCTGTGCTTCTCAGAGTGATGTGAGCTTGCAGCTGCTTTTTCCTTTTAACTGCTAGTGGGGGTGTGACTTGATTGGGTGGGGGCTTGGCTGTGTTCGGATTGGGTGGGGGTGTGTTCTCATTGGTTGGGGATTTGGCTGTGTTCAGCTAACCCCCCAACCAATCAGAACACAGCCAAGCCCCCACCCAATCAAGTCACACCCCCACTAGCAGTTAAAAGGAAGAAGCAGCTGCAAGCTCACATCACTCTGAGAAGCACAGAGCTGAAGACCAAGCCTGAAGATGATGAATGAGACTTCATCAAAACGTTGCCTAGATACTTCCAATCTTATGCGGGAGAAAACCCGAATAACCAAATATCCACATATACATATACACATACACACACACACACACACACATATATATATACCAACAAAAAAGGCACCAGGCCTTATTTTGGGGGGATGCCACCCACTGACTAACCTCACTTGCGCACGTCACCTCTGGCCTCCTTTTCGCTGTCAGAGGCCTTCAGGAACTTCTTCTTCTGCGGCTGTCAAGGCTTTCCTGAAGGCCTCTGCAGCCAATAACAGAGCTTTTTGTTAAGCCTGGGTTCCCCAACCAGGGTTAAGGAGACAAACTAAACAGAATGTGCAGCGTTAGTCAGATAGGCACACAGATAAATGAGTGAGATAAGCTTGTATGTTTGTTAAAATACAATAAAAATAACAGATACGCTTGTGCTATCAAAAATATAGTTTATTCCATTATGAGTTCATAGCATAGTCAAAACAACAGTCCAATAGTCATGTATCATTTAGTCAGTCCATTCAAGGATATTCAGTTAGCAAAGTCCGTGTAGAATATCCTATGTCAGTTCACTTACAAATCAGTCCTTTGTCTCTCTCCCATTCGAGTAACGCAGTCTTGAGTCTAGTAATTAGGGATCATCAAAGCCAGAGAGAGCAAGCTGACGTTCCTTGCTTCTTTTAAAGTGCTTTCACAACCACTCCCTTAATTACATTCCTATATTTAAAGTTGCAGACACTTTAACTTATAAACCATGATAACATATTTATTATTTTACCTAAACCAGTTAGGGTAAACAATGTTATCCCTAACATTTGATTGATCCTGAGCTTTGTTATCAGCTCCAGAGGCCTTCAGGAAAGCCTTGCCAGCCTTGCCAGCTGCAGAAGAAATGGACCGGCATGGCAGGTGTCTGGGTCTGCCAGGCCTGGCTACAACTGTCCAAAGGTAAAGAGTAGGGCAGCTCCAGCCCCCCGTCCCCACCCTAGCTTAATTTTTACCTATCCACTCTGAAGTGGGTGGGGTCTTAATTTGGGCTTATTTTTGTGATAGGGCTCATATTAGGCACACTTGTAAAAATCAAGCTAGGACTTACTTTCAAGGTAGGTTGTATTTTTGGGAAAACAGGGTACTTGGCTGGGCAAATCATCATTTAAATTTCACGGATTCTTCATCTATCAGGATAATATAGGTTCGTATTCACACAGCTGGTGAACATGCTGTAAAGATTATCTGTACTTAGAGAAGACAATTGGAGATACAAGACAGGAAGGCTGCAAAGATTTTTTTTTTTTGTAAAGTAAAAAGTTCTGAGTGAAGTCCCCTAGTGAAGATAAATTTGAAATGATCATGTAAATAAATCATAAGTTTAACAATATTTGAATCTCTAAGTTCATTTCGGTGTATTGATTCATCATTTTTTTAAAAATCCTTGAGGAGAGCTTGGTTTCAGCTATAACTCATGGATGATTGATGAGCCTGCTGAAAAATAAAGTTAGTAGTGACATGCTAGCAGATTAAATTGTCATAACAAATGGCGGTGTAATGATATCTTTTTGTGTTTGGGGCATTCCTGAAAAACCACGGTCACTAATAAGAATGTTCTTTCCAGAAATAAAAGTACATTTAACCCATATGTGCAAAGGAGAGTGCATGCTGGAAAATTTGAAAACAAACGTGAAAAAGTGACAGCCCTTATGGAGAACATTTTCTCAACAAAACAGCCTCAAATTGATGGCATCCCTGCTCTGCTCTTGTTGCCATATTTTTCCACTGCAAATGTTGGAGAAGACTCTTGATTTCTGGACTTCAAGGGGATCCAATCAGTTGATCCTAAAGGAAATCAACCCCAACAATTCTTTAGAAGGACAGATCTTGAAGCTGAAGCCCAAATATTTTGGCCACCAAATGAGAAGAGAGGGCTCCTTGGAGAAGACCCCGATGTTGGGGAAGATGGAAGGTATAAGGAGAAGGAAATAGCAGAGGATGAAATGGTTAGATGAGGTCATTGACACAATGGATTTGAATTGGGGAGACCATGGAGGACATGGTGGGCTATGGTACAATGGGGTCACAAAGAGACAGACAAAACAACAAAAATGTGTGTCTGTGTGCCTCTGTCTGTCTGTCACTCATTGTTCTGACCCAACCTGGTTCCAAGAGAGCAAACACAAGACAAAGGCAGCAGCCCAACCTTCTACTGTTTCATCTATGAATTCTGTTTCTTCACAGATAAAAGGCTGCTTCCAACTAATTAGCTCCGACAAGGAAGAGCCTTGTCAAGTTTTTGCAAGACTGCTAAAAAACAACAGATAAGAAAATAGTTTACAATACAAGAGTCTTCAGATACAAGTTGTAATGTCCACAAGGCTGAGTTTCAAAGCATCTTTGCCTTCTGCAAAGAAGGTTTGTTTCACAGCTGGTGTTTATTTTCTTGAGGGAGGGGCCATTACCTTGCAGCCTTACTCCTGAGTCGCCAGTGCTGCTGTAACTTCTCTTTCCTATGAGCAACCCTGCATGCACGCGCACTTGGCACAGGCTCCTCAGGAACCTCCTCATTGCTGCTGCCAGCCCCCACAATCTCTGAAGGCAGCAATCCACTCCCTGATGGTCCTGGCCCCCCATCTGAGTCCCCGCTTTCCTCAGCCATCTGCACCTGCTGCCGGCTAACCACAACACTCATAAGGTTTTGAAGTCTTGGCCTTTCCCTCAAGAATTAGTTGAGCCCATTTAGTTGGAAGGGTTTTTTTCCAGATGGTTTATTAGAAGCCTCAGTCAGGCTATATTCTTTATATGTGTAACTTTTGATTACAGATGTTTAAGGTGCATGTCTACAGTATAGCAGTAGCACTTAGACTTATATACTGCTTCATAGTGCTTTACCGCCCTCTCTAAGCAGTTTACAGAGTTGGCACATTGCCCCCGACAATCTGGGTCCTCATTTTACCCACCTCAGAGGGATGGAAGGTTGAGTCAACCTGGAGCTTGGTGGGATTTGAACTGCCAAATTGCAGGCAGCTGGCAGTCAATAGAAGTAGCCTGCACTACTGCACTCTTACCAATATCCCGCATCATCGGGGATCTCCAGAAATCCCAATTCTGAATGGAGGATGAGTTCTTAGTTTAGCTTCATTGGTGTCATTCACTTTTCTACAAAGGGAAGCCATCATTCTGTATCCCTAGCAAAGCCAGAACACCATAGGCCAGTGGTGGGATTCAAATTTTTTTTATCACCGGTTCCCTGGGCATGGCTTGGTGGGCGTAGCAGAGGAAGATTACTACAATCTCCATTCCCTCCCCATCCCACTAGCCTGCTTTCCAGCTCTGTTCTCCTCTGCAGGGCAAGCAAAAAAACCCAGCCAATCAGCTGGGACTCAATGGGAGGCAGAGAATAGATGGGGGCAGGGCCAGTCAGAGGTGGTATTGGCTGGTTCTCCAAACTACTCAACATTTCCGCTACCAGTTCTCCAGAACTGGTCAGAACCTGCTAAAGTCCACCTCTGCCACAGGCCCAGAAATTTCAAATACAAGATTAAAGACCCTTTTTTCCCCATAAGCTCTTTATTGTCTGGATTCTACACTGGAAAAAATAGGAAAAAAAAAACATTGTGCCAAAGAAGTAATGAATACAAATTGAACATCAGGACTGAAAATTAATAATGGCAGAGCATTTTAAACATTTTAACCTCCCAGGACACACTGCATTACAGAAGTCAAAGTCAACATTTTAGAACAAAGGAAGAACCATCATACAACCGGGGATCGTCAAACTCACCTACATCAAAAGGTTTTCAGGCTACCTCAGAAGGTTTTACAAACACATGGGGTTTGAAGCACATTACAATTGCTAATTTATTGTGGTACAGTCATTGTGACTTGTCTTGTAACCTACATTTGCATTACCACATTTTTCTTCTCCCCTTCTTTTAAATCCTAGATCAGTTTAATCTCTCCATACTATCCGATGAAGTGAGCCACAGCTTACACAAAAACTTAACTCTTTTAATCACATTTGTGAGTTGGAAAAGATGCTACAGGTGTCTTTTAGAACTCATGAATCTTTTACAAATTTTTTGAAGAATCTTTCTTTACCACCATTTTATATTAGGAGTGGCAACCCTGATAATAATAATAATAATAATAATAATAATAATAATAATAATAATAATAATAATAATAATAATAATAATAATAATAATATCATTACGAGCTCTCTCTTGCCTTTGTAGCTACTCAGGTAATGGCTCCATCTTGCAAACAAAGCAAGAAAATATGAGAATCTGAGGTAAAAGCAAAGTACTTTTGTTATATGTGAGACCGTTTTCATCTACATTTACTGAAATGGAAATCTATCTGGCAGTGGACAAAATAACACCAGTAAACAATTTAAAAAAACATATGATGGGTTTTTTTTTTAGAAAGTAGCACAAAGAGGTACATGAGGAAAAAAGTGATTGCAAAGCACAAAAATAGGAGTTTAAAGTAATCTCAGTTGTTAATATCGGTCATTTTGAAGGCAAGGTCTGTCTCTTTCTCACCTTCCATTCAAAATCCTCTCCATCTGTGGAAATAGCCCTTCTTCTTTGGATATCATGTGGCACCTATTCAAGATGAGAGGCCTGGGCAGTCATTTTGCAAACCAGCCCTGGTCTTTCAAAAAAAAAGTGGGGGGGATTTAGTTCACTTAATGCCTGAAATTATCAAGATTGCTCTTCATTTTCCACCGGCAGAACTTGCATCCGATTAGCGCAACAGAAACACATCAAATTACAGAGCGAAATGTGGCTTTCAAACAACAGGAAGCATACTCCTGCAGATGGAGATGGAGCCGACTGCTGATTTTCATTTTCAAGAGTCACTTGTATTCAGTCCCAGGCATCCAGACAAATACCGGGCATCGTATTTCCTCCAAGCAGATTTTAAAAATACATACCTGCAATTTTTTTTTGTTCAGGAAAAAAAAGAGCCATTTAAATAGCTCTTGCAGACCGATACTAATTTTCACATTATTGCAATAAGTAATTCTTTGCATGAGTAGCTAGAATATTCTTGGGTTGGAACTCATCCTCTTAACTGCCAGGAACCCAGATGAAGGTTTACAGATCTTGGTGTAAAAGTGGGCAGTCTGGAAGTCCTCCATGTTAAGCAGCTACTGAAAGGTCCTTGGTGCTCTCTGAGCTTGATTGTTTTCTTGCAGATGTTACCCAAACTAGGTAACATCAACATTGCTAGTCTACTGCTGCTAATACTGTTCTGATCCAAACTTTGTTCCAAGTAAATTAACACCAAACAGAAATAAAAGCAAAACCTTTTAATGCTTCTTTGCGAATTCCATTAATTCATGGTTAAAAGGCTATTAAAACTAATTGTCTCTGATAAGAATGAGCCTTGCCAAGGTTGTGCAAGGCTGCCGAAAGCACTAGATTAAGTTGCCAAGAAATATTTCAAACACAAAGAGTCTCCAAACACCAACCAAGATATTCTGAACGTCCAGAAGGCATGAGTGCAAAAACTTCTTTGCTTCCTGCAAAGAACTCCGGCTTCTCAGCTGGCTTTTATCTCTTAAGGGAGGGGCCACTACCTTGCAGCCTTACTCCTGAGTCACCTGTGCTGCTGCAGCTGCTCTTTCCTTTGAGCAGCCCTGTGTGCACTGGGCACAGGCTCCTTGGGGGCCTCTTTATTACTGCTGCCAGGCTCCACAATCTCCAAAGGCAGCGCTCCATTCCCTGATGGTCTTGGCCCCGTCCCTACATCACATGCAGGCCCCTCACATGAGTCCTTGCTCTCCGAGACCTCATCCATCTGCACCTGCTGCTGGCAAACCACAACAAATACTGATGTTGTTCCCTAATTGGACCATGAAATGTTTGCAAGAAAACAACCAAGCTCAGAGAGCACCAAGGAATCTGTCATGTCAACTTTGAACTACAAATATTCTCCTTTACTGGTAAGCAGTGAATCTTTGATAGCTTAGATCTTAATCATATTAGCCTGGCATTGCATTTACAACCCAATCTGGAGTAGCCACCAGTGTTCCTTAACCTTGGAGACTTTCAGACGTGTAGACTTCAACTCCCAGAATTCCCCAGCCAGCTGGGGAATTCTGGGAGTTGAAGTCCACACATTTGAAAATTGCATGGTTGAGAGATAGCAGGCTAGACTACTGCAATGAATTTTACATGGGGTTGCCTCTGAAGGCTAGACTACTGCAATGAATTTTACATGGGGTTGCCTCTGAAGGCAACTTCTGTTGTGACAAAAGATAGACAACTGTTCATCGATGGGAGAATACTGTCCAAAACATGCAATTATATTGTACCAGTGGTATTATCATTCAATAGATTTTCAAGTTTGGTTGAAAGTCCTTGTTCTTTGATAGCCATAAACATTTTGAGACTAAATTCTTTGATGGACCTTCAACCATACACCCAATGTAATGTCAGGAATGGAAACCCTTATCTCTCATCCTCCTATGTTGGTTACAAAGAGGACTTTTCCATAAAGGCCATTCACACAAAGACTGTTTCCCTTACAGTATTTAAGAAATCCCCAAATATTTGCTTTATTTGTTCAAGCTTTTCCTTGAAGCTGCCTGATTGCACTTTTTGGAGATTCGGTTGGAAATGTGTGCACTGGGGGCAAGGGGGATTTTAACATTTGTAATACTTTAATACTATAAATGTTTTATTCCTTTTAAGTAATCTGTGGCATAGAAACAATTATGTAAAATAGAAATGCACATTATAGACTATTTGGTGGCAATCCCAAATTGCTGTCCATATGGCATTCCTCTCTTTCCCTTCCATCTTATACAGTTTGATTTATGTAATCCCCTTTTATCATTAAGCTCTTTCAGAACCAAATTGTGAGGTGGCAATGGTTCGGTGCAGAGTGAACAATTTGGGTGTCAGTCATATATTTTTTCGAAAAGATATAATTCCATTTTTATGTCTGGGTGGCACCTGATAGCTTAGATCAGTGGCTCCCTCACTTCGCATTTATCTCACATTTATCTCTTAACACATTACAGTGATTTCCCGCTTCTTTTTAGTATAATTCACACAGTTGCATGTTTGTATACTCCAGCATACCAGTATTCCATATTCAAATAAGACATTAATATTTTGCCTGAACACACTGTCTTCTGAAACCCCTATGCATTAACAGTTGGCCTAAAAAAAATACACAAATAAAATAAGCACAACATGAACAATTAAATTTATGCATAAATGCACCTTTAATAAATGTGGATACTTGGCAGCGATTGGCTGGGGTATAAATTTTAAACCTTTTTCAGCTTTACCAGAGCTTAGTTTGAACTACGTATAATCCTAAAGACATTAGGCAGTAGTGAATTGAGAGGATTTACTTCTGAATGGACCAGTTTAGGGTGCTGTTGCACGTTTTTAGGATATATTTATAGCTTTGGAAAATCTGAATGTAGGAAACAAGAACTTTTACAATGAAGTATCTTTGTGGGCTTTACCCTCTGTGGAAATGAAAAACTTGTAAGCCATGCATATAAAACAATCTCCCACAAATAAGTGTTATAGTAACAATACTTTTTTTAAAAAAATTACTGCGATATCCCCTTTTCTGTTTTTTTTTCCCTTGTAAAGATGAAATATGTTTTGTATCTCTTTTGACTTTTCTTATTGCCGCTTCTCCTATTTCCATATCTTCATGGGTTCGTATCTTATAAAAATGCAGAGCTCAAGCAAAATACAATCTGTTCTTCTGAGCTGAGACTGGAACGTACAGCTCGAATGAAGTCATTAGAATCACACAGGGACTCTGAAACTCAGATACTGTAAAATGGGGGTGACAATCACATACCACAGTGGCCCCCAACTTTTTGGACACCAGGGACGGGTTCTGTGGAGAGAGGTTTTTCCATGGACCGGAGGGGGTGTGATTTTGCATGTTACCTGGATTCCCCAGAAGTGGCTTCGCTTGTTTGCGTGGCCCAGTTTGTGGCATGCCGTGGCCTGGTTCTGTTCCATGGACTGGGGATTGGGGACCTCTGACTGGCAATAATTTTTCAGGAATTATAGTCTCTAGATGTCAACTCGTAAAGCATTCCTGGCCTGTTCTCGAGTTGCCAGAGGCAGGAGGGTGGAAGAACTGATGGAGAAGCTCAGTTGCTATGACCAGAAGCACATTCCACACATATTTTTCTCCAGATTGTATTCCAGGTTACCAGAGCTAGCCAGAGAGAGTTGTGTTTTCTACAGCCCGTGAAAGTGCTTCATTGGAGAATGTGATTTATGATACACCCTGGAAGGAGGAGGGAAATAGGGTCATAGGTGGGCAGTAAATGATGTGGGGCAGAGCTGACCACACTTGGGAAAATGCCAACATGTTGCTCCTAATAAATAATTGGATTTCTTTTGAAACTGGGCTTGAGGTTCATGAATTAATTAGGGCATCCATTGGAACCCTGACAGCAGATAACTCTCAAGAGCATCCCTATATAGAACATGTTATATTTATCAAATCACAAATTTACACCAGGATCAGCAACCATGATCAAGTAGAATATTACTGCTCTTTCTTGTTCTGGTTCTCAGAAGCAAATAGTTTGTTCCTTGTTATCAACTGCCCAAGATTCTTGTCTCAACTTATTTATTCATTAGTATTTCAGCCCGTCGGTTGAAATACCAGTTTGGCGAATCAGTTGTAACTTTAACATCCAGTTTGCCCAAACCTGTCCAAACCGGTAGAATCCCACCCCTGGGTACCGAGCTTTCAACACAGGCTATCCTTATTCTTGTAGGAGACAGGCATAGCTAGGTGGGCAGAGTTAAGTACGTCATCAGCTTAGAGTTGTTAAGTTGCTACAAATGATCCAAGCCTAACACCCCTCCCAAATTCTGTTGACCTTTATCTGGTGCCAATTTAGTGTTGAATTTTAGTTACTGAGATGCTTGTGTTTCAATTTGAACAATAAGTCTTTGAATTGCAACTTAATGATAATTTGCGCCTCATAATTCTGTCTGTACAATCCTTGAAGAACATCTGAATTGTCCCTTTCTTATCAGTTCCTAACACAGGGGTAGGTGGGTGGATAGGAAGGTTTAAGGGAAGACTCCAGGCCCTGCAACATGGGAGCTGGATAAAAAACTCTTTCTGAAGATCAGAGGAAATGGAAAGTGGCTTTGGTTTTTTTAAAAAACCTTTTTGACATTTTAAAATAAGCTGTAGTTCACACTACAAATGAGATCATTATATATCTGAGAATCACACTATGCTTGTGAATGAGAACTTGGCACTTTTAAAAGATTTTTAAAGGGAGGGGGAGAAAAAAACAGAAAAAGAACTCTGTCATATCATCCAAGTGAAAATATATATTGACTTGTAATGCATCTCTAAGAAAAGCCATCAAAGTATTAATTAATTCAAAGTATTCATAATTCAAATCATTTATCCACATCAGGTAAGCAAAAAAAAAAAAAAAAGGAATTAAACTATCCAAAACTTACCTGCTTCATTAAAGGTGAAGCAGATTTCACACAGTTGTCTTTAGGGCTGGTGAAAAAAGACTTATGAAAAAAGTCAGTCATTACACTTCCATTTTAAAATCTCACCATTCTCTTTAAAAATAAAAAAAAATGAAATATTTTTGAAGCCATAATAAGAGTGGTGCTAGAAAGCAAAGAATAACTGGACTTCAGCAAATACAGGTAGTCATTGACTTATGACCCCAATTGAGCCCAAATTTTCTGGAGTGCTCATGAATACTAATGTTCAAAACAACTCATGTCAAATGTTTTAAATTAAATTAAATTTTAATTTTATGCAACTGCATGAATTAATTTCATTAATTTCATGCAATTGCTATGCCTTTTATTGATTAGAATTATTCAGTCAAATCCCAAATATTTTGAGCTCGGTTCTTTCAAGATTATTGGTGGCACATTTCCAGAATGGCATAAATAGGATTTTCAATTTTATTTTTACTAGAACATGTCTCTTGAAGTCAAAGTAACTAAACAAAGGCAAGAATAAGGCTTAAATTCATGCTAATGAATAATTTTCTTCTTTTTCAAATAATAACTGAGCTTAAAAAGAAGAAAAGTGGGTGTAGATTTTCTTACGCAGTATGCTAGCTGGAAAATTACTTACATTTTCCAAGTGTTATTCTGTTTATTTTGCTTCTATTGTCTAGATTTCACTTTTTGGTGTCAGATTCAATAAAAAATGGACGCAATATTCATTCCACTTTTTTGGAAATTTCCCATTAATGTAGGGTCATGTAACATAATTCTTTTTTTCCTTTTTATCTTTGGTTCTTTATGGCTTTTCAAGATTTGGGACCACTGTTTAGGGAAGAAAAACATTTTAAAAGGAAAGGACTGGATCTGATCATCACTTCTTATTTGATAATGATCATATTTGGGGGAAATCTCAGTAAAATCTTACCAATTCACATTAATAACGCAAAATTTAGTTGCTTCAGGCATTTTGGTTCTTAATTCTTTTGCAAATTTCAATCCACGCTAATGTGAGATTGAATTTTTTTTTCTCCATTACAGGAAACAACTAACTAGTAAGCATTTAAAACTGAACATCCTCAGTTCTTTATCTCTTCAGCATCACTTATTTGAAGGGAAAAGGAATTATAGAGAAAATCCCTCAAGAAATGCAACAGAGAATGAAAAAGAAGGAAAGCTGAACATATTTGCATCTGTAAAAAATGCATAGTAAATTATCCAGGTATTCAAAGTTCAGAATGTTTTTTAATGCAGTATTGCATATTTTAATGCATATTGTTTGCATTATTAAAGAAAAATAAGTATATTGTTGAGGGAAAAAAGTATATTGTTCATCCCTATGAATTTAGCCAGGAGGCAATATCTGCTTTCAGCCAAAGATACCAGCTAGAATCATCTATCAGAGTGGATTGTCCCATGAATATTCTGCTTTTATGATCTTGCGTCTAAGCTGTCATCTGAAGCACTTTTATCTCACTGAATCCAGTAGGACTAATTTCTAGGGAAGAAATTGCTTTTCTAATCTTCTCTCACCACTGAGAAAGTGAGCTGATAAATGAGTAGAGCCCGTTTTGCTGAGGACAGATGGCGTCCATTCATGTATTCCAGATAGTGCAAGAGTAAAAACAAACAACTAGCGCATTTTGAGAAAGTTAAATCGCCCAACAAATGCAGATTTTAAAGAACAAAATTACACATGCTACACATCTTTCATAACTTGGGTGAAGTTCAAGCCAGCTGCCTCTTTCATTTATATTGGACCATATATAAAGAATAATTGCTGGAATTGGGTATGTTCACTTTAATGAAAAAGAGGAGTAGGGATGATATGATAGCAGTCTTCCAATATTTGACGGGCTGCCACAAAGATGAAGTAGTCAAGCTATTTGTGATGACCCAAAGGGGCGTGGCACAAAGGCAACACAGTCAGATAATAAGTAGGAGTCCCTTTATAAGCTCCAACTTTGCCCCCAATGTCCTGGTTACCTTCTGGCTGGAGAAAAACTCTCCCAGGAACAGCCTTTGGCTGCAGAGAATCAAGTCCAAAATGTGGTCAACAAAAACTGTAACTATAAGTTCAATCAAGGCAAGATAAGGTAGTTAGTCTGGCAGGGCAAGAGAAGGAATTCCTAACATGAAAGAATAGCAATAATTCAACACGGTTGGGAGTGCAGATAACCAAAGTCAACACAAGATGAACTCACATTTATTCCCAGCAGACACTGCACTCAGCATGCATCTCTTTTAAATTCCCTTCCCAGGTGTGGCTAATGAAGGGAATCAGGGCCCTTTCCTCCCCCATAAGCCACGCAACCCACATTGCTTTCTTCTCCATTCCTCCCTGTGTGCCCTAGGATGAAGAGGGGGTGGGCCTGGGTCTTCCTCTGAACCCCCTCTCCCTTGCTCTGCCTCTTCCCTGCTCTGCCCAGTCGGACTTTGCCCTTCACCAGTTTCCTCCACAGCCAACAGAGCCACATTCCTACTCCCTATCAGCTATTTGTCTTCCTCCTCAGATTCAGACTCCAAAAGGAGCTTGACACTATTCTCCAAAGCACCTGAGGGCAAGACGAGAAGCAATGAATGGAAACTAATCAAGGATAGAAGCAACCCAGAACTAAAGAGAAGTGAGAACAATTAACCAGTGGAACAGCTTCCCTTAGTACTACAGTCCTAAATTCAACTTAACTTTTACAATCCAAAATTCAATTTTACAATACAAAATGCACATTTTCCACCCCAAACTCAATGTTTACAACCCCAAATTCCACCAGGAAGCAGACCTGTTTGCCAATGATTTCTCCACCCAAGCCAATCCACAACGTTGCACCCACTCTTTTCATAAAATACTCTTTCATTTTATAAAGGACATTTGAGCAAATGCCATACGATCAGAGAAAGAACTCCAGGAGTTGACATATGCTTGACATATCAGATCCATAATTATGGTTTTAGGGGGAAGGATACACTCCCAGGGCTTCAGGCATGGAAGAGTGAATTAAATCAATCACAGGAGATAGTGGGCAGCCTAGCAAGGCCAGGAAAATCAATCTCTCTCAGGTGAGTTCTGGAAAGGGAGGGAGCAACTTCATTTTATATTAGTCACGGTAGGAGGGATTCAATGCTGGTTAACCTCTGCTAGGTAACGGCCAATTAACCGGGTCCTGGAAGGAGGATCGGTGGATCAAAAACAATGGGACAATGGGTAGCCAGAGGCACTTAAGGAATGCTTTGTTAATGTAAATGCAAGATTGATTTAATCTGTTGCTGTGATTATATTCTCTCTGTGCCTATATATGCAGCAGGATATTCCATTACGCAATGATTGTATAAAGCAGGTTGCTGGGAAAAACACTAAAAGATGTGGGTACCAAAGGCAGATGTGAACAGATTAGTGTGTGAAAGTAAGGGGTTTCCCCCCTCCTTTTAGTTTAGTTTAGTTTACTTTATTGTCATTGTACCTCGTACAACGAAATCAAACACCATCTTCAAACACCATCATGACCATGAAAATAAAACACAAACACACATCCTTCACCCTCCACACATTGAACCAAAACCCCCGACACTGCACCAACACTGCACTATACAGTAGAATTCAACAGAGCTACTGCCCTGGGATAGAAGCTTTTTTTCAGCCTGTTTGTCCTTGTTTTTATTATCCTGTACCGTCTGCCAGAGGGTAATAGTTCAAAAAAAAAAAAAAAAAAAAAAAAGGTTCCCAGGATGAGATGGATCTTTGAGAATGTTTTGAACTTTCTTAAGGCAGCAGGAGCTGTAAAGCTCTTCCAAAGAGGGGAGAGGGCAACCCATGATCCTCTGGGCAATGACATTAACCCTCTGGACTGATTTCCTATCTGCCCCTGTGCAATTGGCAAACCATACAGAGATGCAATATGTTAAAATGCTCTCTATGGTGCAGCGGTAGAAGGTCACCAGCAGTTTTCCATTCAGTTGTTGTTTTCTGAGAAGCCTCAGATAGTATCATCTCTGCTGGGCCCTTTTGACCCGGACTGCAATGTGAGCACCCCAGGTCAGGTCCTCTTTTAGGGTAACACCCAGAAACTTAAAACTGGCCACTTGCTCCACTCGGTCTCCATGGATAAGCAGGGGCTGGATGTCCGATCTGTTCCTTCTATAATACAGTATAAGCTCCTTGGTCTTATTGGTGTTGAAGACCAAGTTATTGTCTCCACACCACTAAAGCAACCAGTCCACCTCATTTCAGTAGGCAGACTCATCCTCACCCAGAGGAGTCCCACCACTATTGTATCATCTGCATTTTCTCTTAAGAAGTTGCTTTGAACCAAGTTGGAAACTAATGAAGGAGACAACCTACCTAGAACTAAGGACAAATTTCCTGACAATGAGAACAAATAGCCAGTGTCTCCAGAAGTTGTGGGTGCTCCATCTCTGGAGGCTTTTAAGAAGAGGTGGGGCACCATTTTGTCTGAAGTGGGTTCGGGTTTCCTGCCTGAGCAGATGGGTTAGACAAGAAGACCTCCAAGGTCCCTTCCAACTCTGTTATTCTTTGGGGAGGAAGGTTATTTTTCTTGCTTGGGAAATTGAATTAGTTTCCTATATCTGAGAATCTGGTCAACTAAGAGTCAGCACTAAATTGGTGCTAGATAAGAGTGAATGGAATTCAAGAGGAGTTGGATTTGGATCGCTTTTGGGAATGCAATGACTCCAGGCTGATTTCTCTCTTGACTCCACCCCCAGTCTCTACCTCTTCTTTTTCCTACAATAAGTCAACTATCATCTGTTCTTGAAGAGTATGAGAAACAGGCCTAGGTTTATGTCTGAAAGTCTTCAGAGCACTGTCACAACCTCACTGCAAGAATCCACAGTATAGGTTGTATTGATATATACCATCAGTATCATAAACAACCCGAATTCAAATTAAGGACAAATGATAGAATGTCCATGATTTCCTGGTTGAAAAAGACCCAATTTTTGTACTCTTGTCAGTGTTTAATTAATAGAATCTTATCTGGTTATTTATATGAATTCTCTGACTTGCCAATGGCACTGTTCCAGTCTTTAGTGTAGAAATAATTATGTGTGAGAAAGGGAGTGAGAACTTGCCTTTCTGGAAGTAAATTATATGTTTTATAATAAATCTAACATATATTACTTGGAACAAGATTAATAAAAACATATTTCCATAGGGCTGGAAGGGTCTTCTAGTCCAGCCCCGTTCCATCTTGGACACATGGTTGCGTAATCTTTTTTTTTTTTTTTTTAAACCACCAACAATGGAGCACCTACAATTTCTGGAGGCAAGCTGTTCCACTGCTTAATAGTTTTCATTCTTAGAAATTTCCTCCTTAGTTCCAGGTTAATTGCCACTTAGCATTTCTATCAAATAACAAATATTGACGAAAAAAGAAATATGGGAGGTATCTAAAAGATGAAGCACATCTGACCAAAGAAATGTTAGCATGTAGCACTATTCCTTTGCCTCAGGTGCTATTCCATGCATTGCACCTACAGTAATCGTAGGCTGTGACCAGTGGTGGGATTCAAAAATGTTTACTACCAGTTCTGTGGGTGTAGCTTGATGGACGTGGTGTGGCTTGGTGGGTGTGTCAGGGGAAGGATACTGCAACATCCCCATTACCTCCTCACTCTACTAACCTGCTTTCCAGCTCCGTTCTTCTGTGCAGGGCAATCAAAGAAGATCCAGCCAATCAACTGGGACTCAATGGGAGACAGAGAATAGATGGGGCAGGGCCAGTCAGAGGTGGTATTTGCCTGTTCTCCAAACTACTCAAAATGTCCGCTACCGGTTCTCCAGAACTGGCCAGAACTTGCTGAATACCACCTCTGGCTGTGACAGAGAAAAACTACCCTGAGATGAAACCAAGGTCTCTTTCTTCTTTGGTGAGACCCCACATGTCTCTTTTCATTTTTGCACGTATAGGATTCTTACCACTCTCAATACAGATAATAACAAAGTTCCAGATTTTCTCTCAAGTTGTTTGCCCAATAGTACCTAAAAGAAAACTTCTGGTTTCAGTTTTATATTTGTTTTAAGAATCTTCTGAATTAAGATGAAAATTGGGCCCCAATGTGCTTTTGCTTTATCACAGTAGCACAAGCAAATAGCACTTAGACTTACATACCGCTTCACATTACTTTACAACCCTCTAAGCAGTTTACAGAGTCCACCTCTTGCCCCCAACAATCTGGCTCCTCATTTTGCCCACTGGGAAGGATGGAAGGCCGAGTCAACCTTGAGCCTAGTGAGATTCAAATTGCAAACAGCAGAAGTAGCCTGCAGTACTGCACTCTAACTACTGCACCTTAGTGCCTTAACCACTAGAGTAGGGGTCTCCAAACGTGGCGATTTAAAGAAGTCCAGCATGGGGAATCCTGGGAGTTGAAGTCCACAAGTCTTAAAGTTGCCAAGTTTGGAGTCCCCTGCACTAGACTAAACATTTGCCTTCTGATCCAAATTTCTGCCATTCACTGTTTGAAAGAGGGATAGTGAATTCTAAGGATGACTCATTTTTACAATAACAAGATTTATGGAACCTTTTAAGGAGGAAATGTTTCAATTGTTGAAAATCCACACACAGGCAAAAATGAAACTCTCATTATTATTAATATTATTAATATTATTATTATTATTATCTCTTTTATTCATTAAACATGAAACTCAGTCAACTGAACATTTAAAATGCATCACAAATATTAACTGGCACTAATGGTTATTATGGGTTGCTGCCAGCATCCTTGGTACCAACCAAGTATCTTCCTCCTCCTCCTCTTCCTCCATTCCTGTTCCTCTTCTTCTTTTTCTCTCCTCCTCCTTCTTCCTCTTCCTCTTCCTCTTCCTCTTCCTCTTCCTCTTCTTCTATTCTAATCCCCAATATATGAGACTGTTTCTAGAAGCATTAGTTGAACTTTTTTCTTTTTCTGCCAAAATATCAGCAAAAGGGTTTTGCCTGCTATGCTGCCTCGGGATCTTTTTCATTCCAGTGTAAACAAACACCGTGCCATCAAAATCTGCTTTAATTCATAAAATTGTAAGCATTCTTTCTGTTGCATGCGCTCAGGCAGCTGTCCGTCTTTTAAGCTGGGAACAGTCAAGGATCATTTTATCCACATTGAAAAATCAATTTCTTCTCCGGCCAACATGCCTCCTCCTCTTGCTCAGATTCCTCTTCAAATGGAAGGAATTGATGGTGTAACAGTTCTTTATTCTTCATACTGAGCCAACATGAGTTTGTCCATTAATAAGAAAGCTCTGAGAAATCACATTTGTGGTTTGTTATTTCAGGCAACCTTTTTATCGGAGTTCGCCTAGAAAGTTTGACATAACTACCATATATCACCCAAAAAGAAAATTAACCTTAAATTTAAGGTTCCCCTCTTTCTTATCCCAAAATCAACAGGGAAAAGTACAATGGTCTCAGTGAATTCCATCCAACTGATAAATTGCATATTGTTCTTCACTTACGAGCACAATTGGGGCCAAAATTTTGGTTCTTAAGTGAGACATTTGTGAAGTGTGTTTGCCCCATTTTATAACCTTTCTTGCCTCGGTTGTTAAGTGAATCACTGCCATCGATAAGATAGTAACATAGTTGTTAAGTGAATCTGGCTTCCCCATGGACTTTGCTTATTAGAAGGTCACAAAACGGGATGACATGACTTTGGCACACAGCCACTGTCATAAGTTTGAACCAGTTGCCTAGCCTCTGAATTTTGATCACATCATTATGGGGAGGCTGCAAAGGTCGTAATTGTGAAAAACGGTCCTAAGTCACTTTTTCCAGTGTCGTTGTAACTTTGAACGGTCACTAAATGAACTGTTGTAAGTTGACGAATACCCGTACTTGCCGGAAAATTTACTTCTTCTTCCAAGTAAATCTAAACTCTGCAGAACTATCCAAAACAGCCTTAGATGTTTCATTCTTAACATTCTTTACATGTGCCAATTATTGTCAGTAATGTTGCTAAGGGGTATTAATTAAACTAAACTAAACTAAACTAAACTAAACTAAACTAAACTAAACTAAACTAAACTAAACTAAACTAAACTAAACTAAACTAAACTAAACTAAACTAAACTAAACTAAACTAAACTAAACTGGGATGTTAAGGGAGGTAATGTTGATTAGATTTACAGAGTTGGAAGGGACCTTGTAGGTCATCTAGTCCAATCCCCACCCAAGCAGGAGACCCTACACCATTTCTGACAGATGGCAGTCCAGTCTCTTTTTGAAAGTCTCAAGTGATGAAGTTCTCAGAACTTCCAAGGGCAACTTCTGTTCCATGGGTTGATGGCTCTCATTGTCAGAAAATTCCTCCTTATTTCAGATTTAATCTCCCCTTGATCAGTTTCCATCCATTATTCCTTGTCTGGCCATCCGGTGCTTTGGAAAATAGCTTGACCCAGTGGTGGGATTCAAACATTTTTACTACCGGTTCTGTGGGCATGGTGTGGCTTGATGGGCGTGGCTTGGTGGTCATGGCAGGGGAAGGATACTGCAAAATCCCCATTCCCTCCTCAACCCACTAACCTGCTTTCCAGCTCCATTCTCCTGTGCAGGGCAACCAAAGAAGACCCAGCCGATCAGCTGGGACTCAATGGGAGGCAGAGAAGAGATGGGGGCAGGACCGGTCAGAATTGGGATTGGCCGGTTCTCCGAACGACTCGAAATTTCCGCTACTGGTTCTCCAGAACTGGTCAGAACCTGCTGAATACCACCTCTGGCTTGACCCCATCCTCTCTGTGGCAGCCTCTCAAATATTGGAAGATGTTATCCTGTCTCCCCTGGACCTTCTCTTCCCTAGACTAGCCAAGCCCAGTTCCTGCAACCGTTCTTCATTATGTTTTAGCCTCCAGTCCCCTCATCATCCTGGTTGCTCTTCTTTGCACTCTTTCTAGAGTCTCAACGTCTTTTTTATAGTGTGGTGACCAAAACTGGATGTAGTACTCTAGATGTGGCCTTACTAAGGCTTTATAGAGCGGTATTGGTATCTCACTTGATCTTGATTGTATCCCTTTTGTTGCTAAGACCTTCGATAAAATCAGAGGTGTCTGAACAATTTATGAGGACACGAAGAAAATGAACTCTGCATTTTGACACCACAATGCAGGCCCCTTCCCAGACATATTTATATGCACCCTTGCCATGCAAGGCAAAGAGGTTGTGTGTTGTGATTCACATTTAAACTCACAAGACCAATCAATCATCTAAAATGCAAGGGTTTTTTTTGTTTTTTTTAAAACATATTTTATAAATTTTTAAAGACATACAAAACATAAAACATAACATAAAAGCCTCTTTTTTGAAAGTTGCTTAGTCCCGGGTTAAAACTCTTCGTACAGACACAAATTCAAATTCATATTCATTTTGTGTACCATTCCACATCTTATTAACATTTTCAATTTTCTATACAGCTTCTCCTCTCTTTTAAATTTTCTTAATTTTATTTTATTTATCTCATCTCAATTCAAATCATAATATTTATTATTCTTTGTCTGTTCTATTTCCAGCTATCCATTTATCTTTCTTCTTTGAAGAAAACTTCTCCTGTACACTAATTGGAGTATGACGCCTTTATCTCTTTCCCCTACATTTATAATACTTAATATAGAATACATAGCTTACATTGGGATTCTGTTTGGTACATTCTAAAATTATACAATATTATCAATACCAATAGAAATCTATTCATTAATATTAATATTCATTTATATCTTAAACACTTAGCACATTACTTTTCAGTTAAATCACATACTTTTATGGGAGCACCTACTTTCCATAGTTATCCCCCCCCCATATCACATATTATAAATCATTATGTCATTAGAATGTTCCCCCTTCTCCAACTTCAAATCTCTCATTTCACAAAAAATTACTAGGATAACATAGTCTAATCATTAATATTGACAATCATTTATATCTTAAACATTTTACCCATTTCAGTTAAATATCATGCCTTTATGGGAACACTTATGCTTTCCATAATTATTCCCCCCCCCCACATCACATATCTTAAATCATTGTTTCGTTAAAGTATTCCCCTTTTCTTGACAAAAATTTCACTAAATTATACTAAATATTTTATCACATTTTAAATTACATATTGTTTCCAATTTTTTATGGTTATTTCTAAATACAAATATAGAAATGCAATCTTATGTACCTTTCTAGAATCCCTTTTTCAATAAAGTTTACCCATTATCTCTAAAAGACTTTTGTTTCTTTGCATCTTGCTCCCCACCATTAAGGTTTTTCGTCCCTTCCTTTCTCCCTTGCTTATTCTTCTCCTTATCCTCTTTACCCCCTTGTCTCTCCACCTCCCTTTTATTCTGCTTTCCTCCTTTCTGTTTTTTTCTAACATAGTATCCCCTTTTCACCTTATTCTTCCCTTTTTTGATTATTTTTCCAAGTCTTAAAGTCTTCTTTTCCTTTTCTCTTTCTCCTTTCCTTCCTCAACCAAAGTCACTTGTTCATCAAAAATGGCTTCTTCTTTGTCCCAGTCATCCTGCTGTGCATTCAGCTTTACATAAGTACAAACCGCCATTTCTAAAAATTGAAAAAGAATGCCAAGAGAATCCTTCCCTTCTTGCTTTTCTTTTTCATATTTTTGGTATACAAGTTTCAGTCCATCCACAAGTGATGTCATTATAGAGAAAAAGTTTTTCCAAACAACCACCCAAGTGCTTTTAATCAGAGACAATTCTCAGAAGTTCCAAAATTAGCAAACAATCCAAACAAGCTGTTTCTTTTAAATACTTTCTTCTTCTTCACTTTTTCTTTCGGGGGTTAAAATTTAGTCACAAAGTTCCATTTAAAATATATCTTTTAGAAGTTTTATTAATGTTTAATAACTCTTTAGAGTTCTAGGCAATCTTCTCCTTATTTTCAAATTCTGCTCCAATTTTTTCCCCTCTCCCTTCCCATTCACAGCAAAAAAATTTTTTTTTAAAAAAAATGTTAAGAAATCCTTATCCCTTCAGCATTTAATTACCTCCAATGCAGATTTTCCGATTTCTCTTATAGTTCCGTCCGCTGTCACGTTAGGAAGGAGACTGAAAAAAGAAAAAAAAACTTTTCCTTTTAGAATTCCATTCGCCGCTTGTAACTCTCTCTGGAAACAATTTATCTTTAACAACTTTCAATTTCCAGGTTACTTTCTCTTGCTTTATCCCAGTCAAAAACCACTTTCACTACTCTTCCAACTTTCTTCCTCCTGCACAATCTTGCCCGGTTGCAGGTTTCTTTGTTGCGGCCGTTGCTGACCGCCGCTCCTCGCCTTGGGAAAAGGGAGTTTTGCTGGCTGGGGAGGGGGTCTGCGACACCCCCAAACCCCTATCCAGATCCCCCCTATCTTCAGCTGCCTCTACGGGGCAGCTTTATCCCCCAAATCCAAATGGATCAGGGGCACCTTGGCAGCGAGCACAGCAGGGATCATGCAGTATTGTGAATCCCTGCCGCTGCCGAAGCCTTGCAAACCGGAAGTCCTAAAATGCAAGTTTTGATGTTGTTGCAGGAAATAAAAAAACTGGGGCTGGATGATTTTAAGCCACCTACTTATTCACCAGCTCCACTGGATGTTAAAATCCCTGGGATTCCTTGTGTAGGTCGAAACACTTTTGGGATGTTCTTAATCCTATTCCTTGTAGCAAACCCTTAGAGACCGATAAAGGTACCAGATAAGGTTTAAACAGAGTAGGATAAATGGTTTTCTATTTTTACAGTTAACCTCCCATGAATCATGACTGGACATAAGACCCTTATGGACCTTTTTGCCATAAAAAACAACAACATCAAAAGATGATTTATAGTTTTGAAGATTAGATAGGATATAGAAAGAAAGGAACCGGGATAGAACTTTAGAGAGAGAGAGAGGTCAGTTTGTAAAGTATTTAATAACTGCTATTAAGAAAGTTCAGAACCATTTTGGGTCATTTTTCTGTCTATTTTTCGGCTGCTCTTTTTTCAGTGTTGGGATTCAAATTGTTTTACTACCAGTTCGGTGGGTGTGGCTTGGTGGGCAAGCTTTGCCTAACACCGGCGCACAGCTTTCCCCACACCAGCTGAGACCCACACAGCCAATCAGCTGAGAGGATAAAGAAGACAAAAGCACAGGGGTGGTTGGGAGGGCCAATCCTGTGCTTTTCTCTTCTTTCTCCTTTCAGCTGATTGTCGGAGGATTTTTTCCTCCTCTCAGCTGACCATTGGCTTCTTTTTTACTACTGGTTTGGGTGAACCAGTCTGAACCAATAGCATACTACCACTGGTCTTTTTTTTTTTTTTTTTGCAGCTTTGGTGTTTTTTTTCCCCTTCCTTTTTTTATATATTGATTTTGTTTCTTTTCTACTTTTCTGCTACTCCTTTTCTTTTTTTTACATACCTGGATTTTTTTTCTTTCAGTTTCTCCCCCTTTTGTTTTTCACTCTATTTTAGTTTGTAATAATCTTATACTTAAGGGAGCATGATGGCTCAATAGTTAAAGACACTGAGCTTGTCACCTGGAAATCTGACAGCCGGCGTTCGAGACCTGAGTGCCGTGTGATGGAATGGGCTCCCATAATTTGCTCTGGTTTCAATGTTGGAAGTCATATTGACACCAGATGCTTCCACACTGCCACATTCTTGAGCCTGGGAAAATAGGATGGGGGAATTTATTGGAGTGTATGTGATTAGACATAATAGCATTCTTCTTCTAAGTCAAGGTCATGTTATTTCTGCACCTGGCTGAGAGGACGTCTCAAGCTGGGACAGATGGTGATTGGAGCATGTGATATGATGATGGGTGCAGGGGGTGGATTTGTAGTTTTTACTTATTGCAAGGAAGCCTGGAACTTTCAGATTCGAGATTCCCCAGATGTGCCAGTTTACTATCCAGTTAAACAGAACTTTTGAGAAGATGTCTGGCTTGGAGTTAGTGTTGGAGTGGAGGTTTTCTGGAATGCTGACATTATCCCGAATCGTTCCAGGCTTCCAGCTCCTGCTCACCTAACAGTCCAAAAGCACGCAACTGCGAGTAGATATATAGGTACCACTTGGGTGGGAAAGTAACAGCGTTCCATGCACCTTTGGCATATAGCCATGCTGGCCACATGACTGTGGAAATTGTCTGCAGACAATGCTGGCTACCTCGGCCAAGAAACTGAGATGAACACTGCCCCTAGAGTTGGTCAAGACAGGACAGGACAGGGAAAGATTACTTCAATCTTATTCTTGTATTTAACATTTTCTTTAAAATTATACATTTAAAAAAATGTCTCGTGAATCAGGGGAAAGAGAGAATTGCTAGATGGCTCCACTGAAGCAGTCCTTGGCATGGTCTGTACTGGCTTTTATTCCGCAGAACCTTGGCATGACACCAACTCACAGTGTTGTGTGTGAGGAATGAACAGTTGCATGGACCTACCAGATTCTATATTTGACAGCCTGTTGAGCCATTACTGGCTTCAGGCTCTTGGCGGGTTTCCCAACCCAGATGCTTTCTGTTGTAAATACTTTTTTTTTTTGTTTCTTAATCTGCATTCATAAAATAGCTTTTTATTTATTTCTTTATTTTTTTCAAATCCTTCTTTCCACTCCACCCCAACTCTCTCATAACATTTTTCTTGGAAAATCTGCAGTCGTGCCTTGGCTGGATTAAAAAAATGACAGGGATTAATACCTTGTCTAGACTAAGATTATGTAACTGTTGCTGCTATTTAATTAATATATGTAGACAAAAGGCAGTGAAGAAATCTTCCATTCATATCCCTGGTCGGCAATAAATTTCATGCTGATCGTGAGCCGAAACATATGTTATTCAGCTTATTTACCACATAAGCCAGAAAAAGTTAGAAGAGAGGGAAAGAAGTAAAATAAAAAGCCCGATAAAAAATACCTATCACTAACAACATCTGATAGTGAAAAGTGAGTCAGAACTACTGACGACCCTTGACTCACAACATTTGAAGTTATGACAAGGCACTGAAAAGTGACTTATGATCATTTTTCACACGACTGTTGTAGCATCCCCAAGGTCATATGATCAAAATTCAGCTGCTTGGCAACTGGTTCTTATTCAGGATGGGATTCAAAAATCCCAGCAACTGATTTGCTGCCCAGTTGCTGGGTGGGCGTGTCCATGGTGGACGTGGCCTACTGGAACTTCCTATTTTTGGCTTCCGGTAGGCCTCCAGGGCTCGGGGGAGGCTGTTTTTGCCCTCCCAAGGGTCTGACGGCTTTCCCTAGGCCTCTGGGAGAGTGAAAATGGCCTCCTCTGGGCCCTGGAGGCTTTCCAGAAGCCAGAAACAGGTCCATTTCTGGACTTGTGCAAGGCCCATTTTCCCCCATCCCAGAGCCTCCACACGGACTCTGTTTGAAAATGGGCCACATGGAGAGTCCTGGGAGGGACGGGATGAGATATGCAGGGCCAGCTGGCCAGTTGAAATACCGGTTTGGCAAACCAAATGTAACTTACATCCGGTTCACACGAACCGGTCCAAACCAGTAGAATCCCATCCCTGTTCTTATTTATGACAGTCGCAGTATCCAGGGGTCATGTGATCTGCTTTTGTGACTTTCTGATGAGCCAACTCAACGGGGAAGCCAGCTTTCACTTCACAACTGTGTTACTAACTTAGCAACTACAGTAATTCACTTAACTATTCCAAGAAAGGTTATAAAGTGGGGCAAAACTCACTTAACAAATTTCTCACTTAGCAACATAAATTTTGGGCTCAATTGGTGTCGCACGATGAGGACTACCGATATCTCGCTGTCTCTGTGTAAATAATAATAACTTGCATGTCGTTTTTACTTAGCCAATAAATATTGGTATCTTGTTTTTTACAAGGCACACTGTTCATTTTTAGAAAATTAGAGGAGGGAAAAATTCTGGCACTTTGAAAGAACAAATGGCAGGAATCCTTGTCACTAAACCTTTGCTACATCTGGCCAAATTTGCTAATTTTAGGATAGAATTTAGTCGGTTCCGATTTGTTAAATAGCTCACACATCATCTTGTAGACGAATATCTGAAGAAGGGACTCTACCCAGATATTTGGTTATTATTAGAACAGGCAAATTTGAATAAGTCCCTCTTTCTCTTTAAATGTTGTTATTCTGTTTGATTTTAAGTGGAGCATCAAAATGACCAAACAAATTTGACAACATTTTTAAAAAAACCTTAGCAACTTTAAGATGTTTGGACTTCAATTCCCAGGATTCTCCAGCCAGCCAGCACTCCCATGAGCCCTACCTAACCTGTGCCACCTCCTCCATGTGTCATCCCTGACCTAAATGTCACTTCCTGTGCCCTCCAAAGCACCTCCAGACATCCTTCCTTACCCATACTCCCCCACATATCTTCCCCAACCCACTTTGCACCTCTCATGCAATCTTCTTGACCTTACTACCCCTCTCTACATGCCCTACTCTGCATGGCACCTGTCACATACTCCCATAGTTCCCATCCACTGTATAGTGCCACCTCCCATGCCCCACATGACCTGCATGGCATCTTTTACAAACACCCATGCACCCTTCCAGACTTGCATGGCACCCGACCCATACCCCTGCATATCTCTCCCCCCTCCCTCCCTCATTTGGCAGCAGCCATTTACTTGCTTGTTGGCCTTGGACTTTTGACTTCCTGCTGGCTTCCCCAGTGACTTTCTCCTGCAAACTTTGCATAAGTAAAGTAAATGAGGAAGCTGGCAGAAACTCAAGGGTGGGAGGGAGGGAGGAAGTTAGCTTCTCATGAGAAAACCTGATGGGAAACTCAGCAGAAAGTCAAAAGTTACTCTTGCTCCCACTGCTTTTATGTCCACCCCTGGTCTTTCTTTATTTAGATAAAGAAAATCTCTGAATTCCCGGTCCAATGGGTCATGGACTATCTAATGTGTGTGTCTTTGTCTGTGTATAAAACACCACTATGGTCCAATGGTTCAATGGTTCAAGACACTGAACTAACAGCCCTGGTTAGAAGTTTGAGTATTGCATGGTAGGGTGAGCGCCTATTCTTGTCCCAGTTGCTGCTCACTAGCAGTTTGAAAGCATGCAAACGTGAGTAGATAAATAGGTACCACTTCGGTGGGAAGGTAGAAACATGCACCTCGATGTACAGTCATGCTGGCTACATGATCACAGAAATTGTCTTCGGATAACACTGGCTCCCTCGGCTAAGAAAGGAAGATGAGTGCCACCCCATGGAGTAGAGCACATGGGGTGGAGTAGTGAACAGGGAAACTGAATGGGAAAACCTTTGCCTTTTACCTTTATGAAATGTATAGTCTAGCTTCTGTAGCTTTGGAGAAGCAAAATGTTCTGTTGAAAGCATTGAAAACTTTTTTAAAGCATACTTTGATTTGGAACATGTTGCTGGATTGAATTCTGCCAAGGCCCATTTCACTTGCACGAAAAATGCTTCCTTGCTTCTCAGGGAAGTCACCCAATAAATGTCTTTTCAGAGATATGTACAATCATTTCCAGTGAAATGTATTCCAAGGTGAATTTATTTATTGCACTGTTCGATTGCTCATTACGAAGGCAAGCAGGGGTGAGATTTTGATCTGTGTGGTAATTAACCTCAATGGGACTGAACTCAGCATTTTTAGAATAAATGTAATGTTTTGTCATTCTGAATAGCTTTGAAGTGAAATGATGTGGATACATCTACAGCCAGGTTATTTTATTGTCTGTGTTATGAAGGTACGGTTCTGGCCTGATAATTTAAAAACTAATTTTTGAACAGATCTTTGGCTTTTGTTTACAGTGCTGGTAATGCTTTTGTGTATAAAACTTGTGCTTTTTGATACCAAAATATATCTTTCATGTAGGCCTTTTAACAACACCCATGTCCAGATTGCTTGATTTTTAAAATATAAATGCCTGTTGTGCTGGACTACTTGCAGCCAGAGGCTGCTGGAGGTGTGTGTGTGTGTGTTTGTGTGTGTGTGTGTTTGCTCTGGGACTTGCCATCAAGGTGGAAATGTTTGGGGGGAAGTTGGAGCAATAAAGGAGCAATTTGATCAGATGATCGTGTTGCCTCTGTGCCATGCCCTGGGCCATCACACAAAGGCAACCCCATTGGCATCAAGGCTTGTAGCCACTGATTCCTCCATTACTTCCATGAATTTATTTATTTATTTAGGGAATTTAAATAGAGTAGAGTAGGGTAGGATAGGATAGGATAGGATAGGATAGGATAGGAATTGAATGACAACAGAATAGAATAGAATAGAATAGAATAGAATAGAATAGAATAGAATAGAATAGAATAGAATAGAATAGAATAGAATAGAATAGAATAGAACAGAACAGAATAGGATTACAATTCTTTATTGGCCAAGTGTGGTTGAACACACAAGGAATTTGTTTTGGTGCAAATACTCTCAGTATACATAAAAGAAAAGATACATTCATCAAGAGTCAATATTGCTGCCTATTCACCCGTAGTGACTCAAGGTGATTTACAGAATCTAAAACCACATTAAAAACAACAAAAACTAACAAAAAGAATCAAAATAAATAAATAAAGAATTGTTGCAATTTTTTTCTGAAGTCAACCAAGCTGGTAACAGCATCACCTCTTGTAGAGTTTAGTTGGTGCTGTTGTTGTGGTTTTTTTAATTTTGTGTCCTGTTCTTCCAGGATTCAGTTTCATTGGATAACCTCTGATTTTAGCTATAGATGGATGGATAGATAGATAGATAGATAGATAGATAGATAGATAGATAGATAGATAGATAGATAGATAGATAGAATACATGCATACATACATACAACAGACAGACAGACAGACAGACAGATATCTGACCATCTTGTAACCAGCAGGCAACTTAACTGAATTATAGCATATGAAATACGATCCATCCTTTGTGTTCTCCACATGATTGCTCCCAGGACATTTTACAGCTAAATTATCCGGAATAATTATATCTTTGTATTGTCAGTAATAAAACTATTTTCTTCTTCACAAAAGAAAATTGAACTGAATTTATCCTCAAATGGTTAAACTTCCAATTATAGCAATGCTGTAGTACCTGGAGGTGCACTTTGTATCTACTACATTTCAAAGAAGTGAAAATTCATTTTCTCGGCTCATTCATATCTTTCATTCTCTGGAAAGATTTCCTTTAATCTGATTTTATAAATAGATATTCCTTTTTCTTTTTTTTAATTTACTGCTGCAATTTCTCAGTTTGTTGTTCCTTATAGTTGAGTAAATTTATCAAAGGCCTACTAAGCTTTGCTGCAAGTAGCAAAAACACAAGAAGTTTTTCTCACTGTCCTTGTGTTCATAGGGCCATTTATAATCCACATAATTTTACTGGGGTCATTAACTGGCAGAAAGAAACAGGAAAAGAAAATAGTATTCAAATATCAAGAACATCAAAAAATAAATAAGGAAGCACAATGCATAACTAACAAGCATTATTCTTATTAATTAAAACTAATAAAATTAGCTGTAATTTTATTTTGGGCTTAACTGTGGTTGTAAAGTTGAGGACATCCTCAATTTACGACCACTATTGAGCCCAAAATTTATGTTGTTAACTGAGAAATTTGTTAAGTGAGTTTGGCCCCATTTTTCGATTTTTCGCACCATATTTGTTAAGTGGATTCCTGCAGTTGTTCAATTAGTAACAGCTTTCTCATTGAATTCTGCTTGTCCCAAGGTCGCAAAGGGGGATGTAATACCTCTACATAAAATTTGGACTCTTGGCTGCTTACAAAGAAGGGAATAAACAGGAAAGCTAACCAACCATCTTTTTGATAATGGCTACATCCCAACTGTTAAGTCTGGAGCATGGGTGCGAATAATGGAGACGAGCCGGTAGAAACAGTGAACTTCAAACTCTTTATGTACATGGTGTGACAGCTCAAACTGGAGGGCTGCTATAGCCTTCCTTATATAGGCAACTTATTAACTATTCAACCAATAGCAATCCTGGAGCGCTAGCTCCGTTAACCAATGAGAATGGCTTGTTAATGGCCAATCAGATGCTCCTGAACGGACCAATCCGATCCTGCCATTAACAGCCAATCAGAAGTGCAGGGCCAGAACCCTGCACTTGACTTCAAGCTCAAGATAACTTTATTTGGCATTATTCATTCACAACACCCCTTTCTCCCGGCTTCTGCCTACGGTGCGCGGTTACATAGTCCTTGAGGTAGGACGGTTGTTTTATCAGTCTTTTTTATTTTCGCAAAGTACCTGGCAATTTGCTGCACTTCTGCTAAGGTAGATCATTGTTTAACGATAGGGGTGGCTCTGGTTCAGAGTTCGTGTTTCTGTCATCACCAATATCACTGGTCACTCCCTGAGGTGAACTCACTCCCGTCCCCGGTTCCTGTTCCTGCATTTCAGTTCCGTTATTAGTCCCTTCAAAAAGATTTTCCTCTAGTTGCAATTCGTTTTCCTCTGTATCCCCCCCCCCAGTTTGGTCATAAGGGAGTTCGGAATTGCGTGACTATAGCCGCGATCGTAGTTGATCTATGTGGCGTTTCCAAAGTCTATCGTCAGGGCACTGAACGAGGTATGATCTTGGGCTGGTTACGCAGATTACGGTCGCTTCTACCCACAGCGGATCGCCCGATAAGTTTTTAGCGAATACTAAATCGCCTACCTGGAAGGTACGGCATCGGCCGCTGGATCCGAGTGGCTTTTCTGGTTCATAGGCTGGGTGTAACCGATCAAGGTGGGAGCAGAGCTTTCGTCCCTTTAGCAGTTCGGCGGGAGTTTTGTTGGTGATGCTGTGAGGTGTGATGTGCTGTAGGAAAAGGATTCGGTTGATTTTCTTGTCGATGTTGTCGTAGTCTATCTTTTGTAGAGTTCTTTTGACAAATTGTACCATGCGCTCAGCCCTACTGTTGGCCGCAGGGTGCGCAGGCAAAGTAAGCGCATGTCGGATACCGCGGTCAGCCAGGTACTGTTCAAAAGACAGCGCGGTAAATTCTGGTCTGGTAATCCGTGGGTTGCAAACAGTCTTTCCAGTCTTTTGATGACCGCTTCGGTGGTCATGTTCCTCATTCGGTGAATCTCGAGCCAATTCGAGTAGGTGTCAACGGTTAGCAAAAACATGTGGCCTTTGGTCGGCCCAGCAAAATCCAGACGGATGCGGGACCAAGGTCCCCGCGGCGTCTCCCATTCGGTTGGGGTTGCCTTTGGTGGAGCGTTGCTTACTTCTTGGCATCTCTGGCAAGTTTTAACCCACGATTCGATTTGTCTGTCGATGCCTGGCCACCATGCGTAGCTTCGTGCGAGGCCCTTCATGCGCACGATGCCAGGGTGGCCATCGTGCAAGGTTCTTAGCAGTGCCTGTTGGAGTCGTTCTGGGATAACGACTCTATCGCCCCAGATGATACAGCCCTTCTGCGAGAACAACTCTGTTTGATGACTTTTGAATGGTGCAAAGTCGTCTGGTACTTGGTCCAATGGCCATCCACGTTCCACCCATGTGAGGACTCGTGCTAAGATGGGGTCGCGTTTTGTTTCTCTCGTGATGTCACGGGCAGTTAATGGTGGCGTATGGAGTGTCTCGATCTGCAACGTTGTCATCGTTGGTGCAGGATCGTTGATGGTTTCAGGGAGTGGTGCACGGCTCAACGCGTCGGCGTAGGGAATGGCTTTACCCGGACGATATTGTAGCTGATAATTGTAGGCAGCCAAGAATTCTGACCAGCAGGTCAACCTGGGAGAAAGTATGTAGGGAGTTGGCTTGTCCCTAGCGATGATCCCCAGCAATGGTTTGTGGTCAGTTACAATGGTAAAAGCCCAGCCGTACACGTACTCATGGAATCTTTTAACAGCTGATACAATTGCCAGGGCTTCTTTATCGATCTGGCTGTAATTTCCCTCGGTTTTTGAGAGCATTTTTGAAAAGTAAGCAACAGGGGCTTCGTTACCGTTAGGTAATACATGGCTCAAAATGGTGCCCACTCCAAAAGGCAATGCATCACATGTGATATTTAACGGCAAAGTCTCATTGTACTGCATTAGTACGGCATCAGAAGTCAGTAGTTTTTTTACATTACGGAATGCCTGCTCTTCTCTGTGACCCCATACCCAAATTGCTTTTTTATCTAGGCGATGTAAAGGTTCAGCGACAGTCGCCTTGTGCAGCAAGAATACATTATAGAAATTGATGAGGCCTAAGAACGCCTGGAGGTCGGCCTTGTTCTGGGGTCTGGGAGTGTTTTTTATTGCTCTCAATTTGCTATCGGTAGGGTGAATACCCTGACTGTCAATCAAGTACCCTAAGAATTCAACATGATCTGTATACAGTTTGCACTTATTTTTTTTCACTTTCAGGCCTGCTTCTTGGAATTTTTGTAAAACCAGTCTTAAACGATCCCGTAAAATTTTTGGAGTGGGGGCAGCAATGAGCACATCGTCAAAATAGGGGACAACGCCTTTGACCCCCTGCAATAGTCTCTCCATTAGGCTCTGAAAGATCCCTGGGGCTACACTGACTCCGAATTGAAGCCGCGTACACTTAAAGGCACCTCGGTGTGTTACTATAGTCTGTGCCTGTGCCGTTTTTTTGTCAACCGGCAGTTGCTGATAAGCCTGAGCTAAGTCTAGTTTCGCGAAGACTTTTCCACCCCCCAGGGAATGGAGGAGGTGTTGCACCACTGGCACCGGATATGGATTTTGTTGCAGGGCGTGGTTTAGGGTGGCTCGATAGTCCCCACAAATTCTAATGGAGCCGTCCGGCTTAATTGGTGTCACGATTGGTGTTTCCCATGGGGAGTGGTCGGTTGGCTTTAAAACTCCCTGGGCTATCAACTTATCAAGTTGTTCGTCAATTTTCGGCTTTAGAGCGAACGGAACTCGACGAGGCTTAAGGCGGATGGGAGCTATCTTTGGATTAAGGCTAAAGGATATCGGGGTCCCCTTGTACTCACCTAGCTTTTCCGTGAAGACGTCCCTGAATTCGTGGGTGAGGTCTTCCTCCCAGTCACTGCCGCCGATTCGGTTAATGCCTGCCACTTCAATGCCGAGTGGTGCGAACCATTGCAGGCCTAACAGGCTAGGCCGGTCCTTGTCGATCACCGACAGGGGTAAGTACGCCATGCGGTTCTTGAATGCAACCCGGACTCTACTGGATCCTACGACTGGAATCTGGTTCCCCTGGTAGTCCTTTAACACGAGCCGTTGGAATTGAAGGTCTTGGCGCCGGATAGTGGGGATGAGTTGCTTGAGGGTCTTCCATGAGACCATTGAAAGAGACGATCCCAAGTCAACTTCCATTTGGCAAGGTTGATTTTCAATGTCCACTTTGACCCAAATTTTCTTAGCGTATAGTGAAGAGGCGTGGCCGATAGTGAGTGTTTGGTGGCCTCTTTCCATCTCGTTAGGCGATTCACAGGTCGGTTTCTGTAGGAGTGGTTTGCTGGTTCTCGCCTGACAGGGCGATTCCCTGTCAATTGGCAGAGATTGGTACCCTTTGAGGTCTGGCTGGGTCCGAGGAGACTTCTGCAGACCCTTCCGATGTGGCCTCGTTTCCCGCACTCATGGCAGAGCATGTCGCGGAATTTGCAATCGGAGCGGTAATGGTTGGCCCCGCAGCCAGCGCACGGTTGCTGGGACTTCGGGTAATGTCCCAAACGGACCGCAGGTGATGGACCTCTTCTTCATCGCTGTCTGACGACGAAGAGAGATCCTCATGGTGGGTCATCTGCAGCTGCCCTTCTGACTTAGGTGAAACTTCGCTGGCCAGTTGGTGTGCTGGAGCGCGATTTCGGTGTAGTTGGGCAGCCGACCTCTTGGTCGCCTCCGCTGCTATAGCTTCAGTTATGGCATCTTTAAGGGTGATGTCGCCCTTTGCCATTATTTTGCTCTGTACGTTTAGAGCGTCTAACCCGAGAACTACTCAGTCTCTCTAGGCCTCCTCTAGGTCAGCGAAATCGCAAAGGCCTCCCAAGTTTCGGAGGTCTGCAACGAAATCGGCAACGCTTTCTCCTTTCCACTGGTTTCTTTGATAGAACTCGTGTCGTCTTACGAGCGTTGGAACGGTCGGTGCATAGTAGGCCCGTAGTAGCAGTTCGAGGACGTCCAGTCCATGGCCTTCACTTCAGCCGGTTTCGCTAATGCCTTAGCCATTTTGAATACCGTTGGGCCGCAGTGCGTTAGGAATACCGCCCGTTTCTTCCCAGTTGTGGCATCCTTCAGATTATTTGTTTCCAAAAACATTTGGAAATGGTCCATGTAGGACTCCCAGTCCTCTTGAGCTGGATCGAACGGAGCGGGTGGTACTATGCCGCCGGACATGGTTCCGCCGTTGTGCGCTTCAGCCACGTGCTTAGTTGCCTTCGTTGTTGTTTTAGTTGGCTCTGATGTCATCCAATCCCATCGTCGTCGCCAGTGTTAAGTCTGGAGCATGGGTGCGAATAATGGAGACAAGCCAGTAGAAACAGTGAACTTCAAACTCTTTATTTACATGGTGTGACAGCACAAACTGGAGGGCTGCTATAGCCTTCCTTATATAGGCAACTTATTAGCTTTTCAACCAATAGCAATCCTAGAGTGCTAGCTCCGTTAACCAATGAGAATGGCCTGTTAATGACCAATCAGATGCTCCTGAACGGACCAATCCGATCCTGCCATTAACAGCCAATCAGAAGTGCAGGGCCAGAACCCTGCACTTGACTTCAAGCTCAAAATAACTTTATTTGGCATTATTCATTCACAACACCAACCTCTTCTTCAGTTTTAAGAAAGCAGAAAGCATGCTCAGAGATATCCTTCAAACGGTTATTATTATTATTATTATTATTATTATTGAAGATATAGGACAAATTTTCTCAACAAGAACTATACTCTTGTTCTGGCCCAAACCCTTTTCCAATAAAACAAACATGAACCAAAGGGAACAGAAACCTTTTAATGAGTCTTACGAATCCCTGGTTAAAAGGCTGCAAACTAATTAACTTTGATAAACAGTAGTGTGCAAGGCTGCCAAGAATCACAGATAAGAAATATTTCACAACACAGTTACTAACTTAAGATACTGCAATATCCATGAGGATGGAGTTTCAAAACGTTTGCTTCCTACAAAGAATGTCTGATTCACAGCTGGCTTTCATCTTTTTGAAGGTTGGGCCATTTCCTTGCAGCTTTACTCCTGAGTTGCCTGTGCTGTTGAAGCTGCTCTTTCTTGCAAGCAGCCCTGCACACACACGTACTTGGCACAGGCTCCTCGGGAACCTCCTCATTGCTGCTGCCAGCCCCCACAATCTCTGAAGGCAGCAGTCCATTCCCTAATGGTCCTGGCCCCTCATCTGAGTCTTTGCTCTCCTCAACCATCCGCACCTGCTGCCAGCTAACCACAACTCCGCTTGTCTTAATGAACTGCTTTAGTATTTATAACTAACGTTTCCCAATTTTGGGCAATTTTGAGATGTGTTGACTTCAATTCTCAGAATTCCCAGTCAAAATGGCCATTGCTAAGAATTCTGGGAGTTGAATTCCATACAACTCCCAAGTTGTTTAAGTTGGAAGACAGCGATATAGATTGTGTGGTGGTTTTTTTTACCTAAAAAGATATTTTTGTTCTGCAGTTCAGTTATGCACTTTTTAAAATACACATTTCTTTCTATTTCTAGGGCAACTGCTACTCACAGAGGTCAAATTATATTCAAGGATGCCTTAGCCCAGCAGTTGTGTGAACAAGGAAGTAAGTGTTTGCTTGTTTATTTATTTATTTTTTTGTAATTTTAACTTGTATTAATTTAAATTTTTAAGTTGGTTAAGAAGCAGCAGTCTCCCAGTTGTTGTTATTTTTACAGGGATGAGTATAGAAATATCCAGAACAAAAAGTCTCATCTATTCTGTATTATGCATTTTGTATCATCACAAACAAATTGTGTCAGCATTTCAAACGAATTCCAAAATTCTGATTAAAAGGAAACCAAGATTAGTTCACATCAGAGTTGGAAAAAGCTACTTCTGTCTCATCCAAAATTTTATTATAAATTCCTTTATTTATAAGTGAGTGGGGAATAGTTTAGAATTATTTAGTCAAATATCACAAAGGCTTATGCACAGAGAAATGAAAAGAAGCATAGCCAAGAATAATTGCATCTGTTCATTTTTAATAAGCATTGATTTGTTCCGTTTAGATTTTGATTTAAGCACAGAGCAAACCAAGCATGAGTTCCTTGGGGGAATTTAGCCTTTATTAAAGTAGAAAAAAAAGAACAAGAAACAAAAGGAAAGGGCTACGAAGAATGGTGACTATTGACCCCCAGCTTGTAAAAAGATGCATGTGGTAGCTTTACAGCGACCCAGATAAACATAAGGAATTTTTCCCATTCTTATTTATGAAAGAAGCAGCTTTATGGGAACTATTCCATGTGCTTGGAAAATTGTTCGTTTCATAAGTGAGAACGACAGCATCCCTGCAGGCAACTGTCACAATCTCCATTGTGGATCCCTTGTTACGGAAGTCATAATAATGACATATTTTTCAGTATTAATGTGAGCATTCCCATGAAATAAACTTTTAACCATTGGAAATCTTCCAAGTTGTCCATAGCCTGTCAATCTCAAAAGCTGAAGACTCAGATTTGACAGTAAGAAAGGAAATTAAGCCCACACAAATGACACCAACATGGTACACTCCTCCATATTATATAGTTAACATAATGTAATGTAATGTAACAGAGCAGAACAGAACAAACATAACTTAATATACCGTAATACAATACAATACAATACAAACAATACAATATAATACCATTAGTTATATTGCATTAGATAGTTAGAACTGCTGAAAAAACAATTGCTACTAACCTGCCTTCCATCAAGGACCTATATACTGCATGAGTCAAAAAGAAAGCTGTGAAAATATTTACAGACCCCTCACATCCTGGACACAAACTGTTTCAACTCCTACCCTCAAAACGACGCTATAGACAGTGATGGGATTCAGCCGGTTCGCACCAGTTTGAGAAAACTGGTTGTTAACTTCCTGAGCAATTTGGTGAACTGGTTGTTGGAAGAAATCATTAGGGCAGAGAACCGGTTGTTCAATTATTTGAATCCCACCAATGGCTATAGGGCACTGCATACCAGAACAACTAGACACAAGGACAGTTTTTTCCCCCCATGCCAACACTTTGTTAAACAACTAATTCTCACAACATTGTCAACCTATATAGTAAGGCTGTATTACTATTCTTCTTCTCATCTTTCCTATCTCCTTATCTTCTTGTGACTATATCTTTTTTGCCTGTATCCAAGATTTATGTTGTTTTATTCAGTATCCCAGTATGATTTATGTGATTGCTTATTTAGTATCCTTAAGTGTTTTATCTTATGATTTATGATGAATGTATTTTTACAATGTTAACATTGTATCTGTTATAATCAGAGTTGGAAGGGACCTTGTAGATCATCTAGTCCAACCCCACACCCAAGTGGGAGACTACACTAATTCTGACAAATGGCAGTCCAGTCTCTTCTTGAAAGTCTCAAGTGATGACGCTCCCACAATGACTATGATTATGATTTATCACTTGTTGCTTGTATGTACACTGAGAGCTTATGAACTAGAGACAGATTCCTTGGTGTCCAATCACACTTGGCCAATAAAAAATTCTAACTTCTAACTTCTAATATAGAACAAATTGTCCATTGCAAGAGACAGGTATAGTTAAAATTTAAGAAGATTATTGAGATGGCTGAGGCCAGCACATCAAATGGGAAGGGTTGGTCATAAAGCTCCCAGAGAAAGGAAATCTAATTGTTCTAACTTGAGAATTCAGACTCTCTCACCTTCTCTTTTTCCAAGATCTTATTATGGGGTATAATTCATTTTTTTCCTCAAAATGTAAGTAAATGAAGGTTAAAGTTCTTTATGACCATGTCAAACTAAAAATTAAACTTTCATTCATTTTTCCCAGATCAGAATTGGATTTAAAATAAACCTTGGGTTTTTTTGAACTGGTAAAATTCTTACTTGAAGCTGCAGTACTGTGAAAAATGGATTAAAATGTATTTTAAAAACTGCCTACTGTTTTTTAATACCAGAAAACATCAATTTTATATAATATTCTTGCTGTGTGACATTTTGAGACTTTATTTAAAATATATGAAGGTCAAAACTGCAGCTTACCGTAATAAAATATAACTTGCAATAAAGAAATTATTATGAGGGATATGAAAGTATCTTCTTCACTCGTTTAATGGTATCTTCGTAGTTCCTTTTATAATTTCTGAAATGAAGAATTAGAATTTGAAATTAGTATAAGATACTGGAGGCAAAGAAAGTGTATGGTTTTTCAGACACATTAAAAAAGAGAGAGAAATGAAGCAACTTTAGCATTCAGTTTTATGATTAAGAAGTTAAAAACTTAACTTTTGATACGTGCTGCTCAATTTTACAAATAATTTATTTCAACCAAGGTGCAGCCATGACTTCTAGAGGAGCTATTTCTTCCACTGTACTTACCCTATATATAAAAATCCCAACGACAAAAATATTGCCAAGACAGTTAACAGATAATCAGAGTTGGAAGGTAGCTTGTAGGTCATCTAGTCCAACCCCCCGCCCAAGCGGGAGACCCTACACCATTTCTGACAAATGGCAATCCAGTCTCTTCTTGAAAGTCTCAAGTGATGAAACTTCCACAACTTCTGAAGGCAACTTCTGTTCCGTTGGTTGATTGTTCTCAATGTCAGAAAGTTTCTCCTTATTTCCAGGTTGAATCTCTCCTTGTTCAGTTTCCATCCATTGTTCCTTCTCTGGCCTTCAGGTGCTTTGGAGAATAGCTTGACCCCTTCTTCCACTCTGTGGTAGCCCCTCAAATATTGGAAGGCTGCTATCATGTCTCCTCTGGTCCTTCTCTTCAGTAGACTAGCTTTGCCCAGTTCCTGCAACCGTTCATCGAATGTTTTAGTCTTCAGCTCCCTAATCATCCTAGCTCTTCACTGCACTTTTTCTCGAGTCTCAAGATCTTTTTTATAATGTGGTGCCAAAATTGGATGCAGTACTCTAGGTGTGGTCTTATTAAGGCTTTATAGAGCAGTATTAGTACCTCCCTTGATCTTGATTGTATCCCTCTGTTAATACAACTTAGGATTGCATTAGCTTTTTTGGCTGCTGCTGCTGCACACTGCTGGCTCCTATTTAGCTGGTTGTCCACTAAGACTCCAAGATCCCTCTCACAGTTACTACCAAGATCCCTCTCACAAACATTAAGCTACTTACTTCCATGCTCTAACCTGACTTCAGAGCAACACACATTGATTTAATTGTAGTTACTGTAGGCTGGTGGTGAGTGGTGTGGTGGCCTAGTGGTGGAGCTCTCACCTCACAATCAGGAGGCTTTGAGTTCAATCCTAGGAAGAGGCAGATATTTCTCTTTCTGGGCATACTGAGAATGTATCTGCTGAACAAAACTTCGCACTGGCAACAGGAAAGGCATCCAGCCATTAAAACATTCTTTTAGGTCCATTCAGTTGCTCAGACTCCACCCTGCAGGGGATTATGGGGTCATTAATTGACAATGACGCTTAAATGAAGATACTACGAATAGAATAGAATAGAATAGAATTCTTTATTGGCCAAGTGTGACAAGGAATTTGTCTTTGGTGCATAAGCTGTCATTGTACATAAAAAAAAAATATTCATTAAGAATCATAAGACAACACTTAGTGATAGTCATAGGATATTAAAATACTTATACTTTCCATTTTTGAAAGCTTTGCCCCTCTTTTCCAACACTTTAATGTTCAAAGTTTGCTACAGTCAATCAGGGGGAAAATCTGTTTATTTTCTTTTTGTTCTTTTGCAGGTCCAACAGAAGCTCCCTTCCATCCTCTTTTAGGTAGGTCAACAAGTTACCGTTTTGGTTTTTAAAAACTGCAGTTCTGGTTGCCCAAAGTAGAATGCTTGAATGATTGCATTTTTAAAATAATTTCCCATTTGAAAATATCCACCTAGGTCAAATCGATCAATTTTTATTACGGTCACAGAGCAGCGTTACAAACAAAAGCATTTTAAAAATGGTAATAGTAAAAAAATAATCAAAGACAGACACAATACTACATTGTGATTGGTGGTAGAATTATCAGCAGAAGTTTAGAGTCTGCCTAATTTTGCATACAATTTTTATAACATTCAAAAAAGAATTTGTCCACATTCAGAGAAACTGCTTCATACTGATCTAATAACAGTCATTGCACGTAAAAGAGTTCAGCACAGGTAATCTTCTACTTACAACGGTTCATTAAGTGACCAAAGTTACAACGGCACTGAAAAAAGGGACTTATGACCGTTTCTCAGAGTTACAACCTTTGTAGTATCTCCATGATTATGTGATCAAAACTCAGATGCTTGACAACTGGTTCATACTTATGACTATTGCAGAGATCCCCTTTTGTGACCTTCTGATGAGCGAAGTCCATGGGGACGCCAGATTCCCTTAACAACCGGAAAGAAAGGTCATAAAATGGGACAAAGCTCACTTAACAAATGTCTCGCTTAACAATAGAAATGTGGTCATAAACTGAGAACTATCTGTAATTCCTGGATATTTTATTAGGTGAGGTATTATCAATTGTGTCTGTGAGCTCTTGTATGTCAAAAAGAATTGGAAGAAAAATTATATTAACTAATTGCATGGATGTGTATTCCAGTAGGCCCAAATAAAACCCCACATTTATAACCCCTCAAATCTCTTCACTTCAGGTGCATAAAAGGAGCTTGAGAAAGCAACAGGGGGTTGTAAAAACTGTATTTCTAGATTAATCCCAGATTGCACTGGAAATCATAACTGAGCCTTTTCCAGCCTGTTGTGCGTCCCCTAAATGCTTAGCAAAAGAGAGAACAGATGAAGCTAGCAGATGGCTCTCTGACTCTCACAAATATGTTTGTGCTCATTTGTTTATGACTTTGGCCCTGTGCAGACAGTGGGATTTTAATTTTGGCAGGGCTTTCCTGTCCGTGTAGGCGAGGAAGAAAACTTAGCAACAGCCCCTCAGTGGGCAAAACTATGATCAGGTTTACAGCTCAAAATGTATTTATGTTGTTGGCTACGACGAAAATATTGTAAGACCAAACTTGGGTTTTCGAAAAGCAAACAGCTATATATAATTGTGTGTTAGATTGAGATTGAAATATTGATTGCCCGGTTGCAGAAACAATTTCCAAGATCATAAGACAAGCCAATTCTCATCTGATGCGAGGTCGGAAGTTCTGCAAAGAGTGACTGTGTGACGGTGATGATGGATTGTGTTCTATCAAACCATTTTCAAACCCTAGATAGATTTTTCTCTGGGAATGGTCCCGTGTTCAAAATAAACAAGCCTGTAAAAACTTCAAAAGCTGATAATGTTCATGGGACATCGAAACCGTCTATTCTGCTGTGGTTATCCTGCTTTGATTCAACAGAGACATTCTTTCATGTAAGCAAAACGTAGGTAGTTTGAGATTTCCTGCATATTTATTTATTTAATCAAATTAGTTTTCTAGTTTGTTTTTCCTAAAAAATAACACTTAGACTTATATACCACTTTATAGTGCTTTAAAGCCTTCTCTAAGCGGTTTACAGAGTCCGCCTCTTGCCCCCAACAATCTGGCTCCTCATTTTACCGACCTGGGAAGGATGGAAGGCTGAGTCAACTGCTTGAGCCTGGTGAGATTCAAACTGCCAAATTGCAGTTAGCCAGCAGTCAGCAGAAGTAGCCTGCAGTACTGTACTCTAACCACTGCGCCATCATGGCTCATAGGAGATATTAGGCACACCGGACAAATTTAGTTTGTCTAGATATGTTATAGGTTGTTTTCTCTTTCATTTCAGCTGAGATGCACAGCAACAGCATCATATTACGGGATGATTTTGATTCTTATCACTTGCAAGGATTGAATCCTACAATGTGGTGAGTTCAGTTGCCGTAACTCTAACATCCAGAAGATAAATGAGTTTCAAGGAATGAAGGAGGGAGGGAAGGAAAGGAAGGAAGAGCAATAACAATGACACTTAGACTCTTTACAGCCCTCTCTAAGCCATTTACAGAGTCAGCACATTGCCCCCAACAATCTGGGCCCTCATTTTAATGACCTCGGAAGGACAGAAGGCTGAATCAACCTTGAGCCAGTCAGGATCGAACTCCTGACTGTGGACAGAGTCAGCCTGCAATGCTGCATTGTAACCACTGAGCCATCATGACTGGAGGGAGGGAGGGTGGAAAGAAGAAAAGGAAGGAAGTAAGATAGGAAGGGAGGGAGGAAAGAAGGAAAGAAGGAAGGATAAAATGGTATGGTAGTAAGATTGTGACCCATAACTAACCAAAGGATTTAGCTCATTTTCAAATCTTCCTGAGCTTTGCTGCTCAATGGATATACAACTTGATACACTCTGATCGTCTGAAACTCTGAACAGTTTCTTGATTTAAATACAGGAGACAGTCTTTTCCATTGCACTGAGGTTTGGGGAAACAAATGTTTCCTTAATGGACATTGTTTTTAATAACAGCATATTTATAGCCTCCTAGTTTTGGAGAGTCCTTTGACAATCTCTCTGGGTGCCATCTGTTGCGATGGCATCATGCCTCTCTATTAACCGATCAAGGCTTTCTGTAGTAGAGCATTCCGTGTCTAGTAGCTGTTTGTGCAATCATTTCAGCTTGTTTAATCTCTGCATAAGACCAGTACCTGATGCCCTTAATAGATGCTTTTGAGAAAGCAAAATATGCCTTGTTTCTGGGGTCTCAAATGCCTGCCACAAAAGCCATTAATAATCATGTTCATGTCAAGCCTCCTACAGATGGCAAGGATCAAGGAAGCAAGCAAGGGATTACACAAACGCTATTAAAGGTTTCTGTAATGCAGGTGTTAGGGGAAAATCTGGAATCTGGAAAACCACAAGCAGCACATCCAAACTTAATTGTTTAGTGAGTTCATTAGGACAGAATCTCTTGGAGGGTTGTGTTATGAATTATTTTTTGCCAGCTGGACTGAGTTGCTGTTTGTGAGATAAGCAACTAACAGACTCCCTTTCTATCTCTCTGTTGTTTATGTCTAACACTCTCTTCATTACACTCCCAGACTCCTCTTACAGTTAGCAAAATGCTAACTATGTTGATTACTAAGTGAAGGCTTAGTAACCAAACAGTTAAAATCAGCTGTCTCCTATTTATATCATGGTCATCAAGTTAATCCTTTAATTTCAACCAAACCACGTGCAAATATATATTTATGGTCTAAATCAGGGGTCTCCAACCTTGCCAACTTTAAGACTTGTGGACTTCAATTCCCATGGGTGTTGAAATCCACACATCTTAAAGTTGCCAAGGTTGGAGACCTCTGGTCTAAATCACAATGGGCAGATATGGAAAATGGACAACCATAAAACTAGAAGAAGCTTGGAAATTTCTTGGAAGATAATCGACATGACAAGACCCTTTGAGACAGAAATCTAGCTATATCACTGTGTCTGTGTCTGCAAAGCCAAGTGTACTTTTACATTAGCATTAGGCAAGCTTTAACAATTACGCAAAACACACAGAATTGCGTGACATAATGGTGAAGATGTTAGATGGATTGCTAGCGTTGGGTTGCTCGTCAACCATGGAAGCACATGGGTTGACTTCAAGCCAATCATTCTTTCTTCTCTCAACCTTCCTTCCAAGGTTTGTGTTGGGGGTGAAATTGGAGTTTTGTATATGCCACATAATCTGTTATATTTTAAGAGAAGAACCTAGATAATAGTTGAGAAAAAGCTGTTTACTTCTATTGACTCTTAACAGGATATTTTGCCATGTCTTGGATAGAACAGGGAAAAGTTTTGTGGGGTTTAATATTTTCAACCACAACATTACTAAGGCCCATGTGGACAATAATCTGCTTCTTAACTATGTATTCAAGATGGACAGTGATTAATACTTATATGTATTTATACATTAGGGTGTACATACATATGTAGATATCTTATCTATAGGCGTGTTATGTATGTGCAAACTATTAGAGCAGACAACAGAATTTCATTTTTAATGTGTGCCGGAATGCCCACAAAAAAAAAATGACAATAAAGATGATCTTAAACCTCCTGCTCAAGAAGAAGAACCAGACAACTAAAGATTTGTTCCTTAACTTAAGATGGGCTCCAGTTTGAGTCTGAAAGCGTGGAAGACAAACCTTTTGGTCCCAGTGACCGACCCAGATTGGATCCTGCAACATTATCCTGGGACACATATATTCGCATTCGTTCATTAAGACTTTTAAGCACAATATTCCCTTTGAAGCCACATGATGTTCAAGATATTCAGCTGTCCTTCAGTAATGGAACATCCACAGCTTCTGAACTAGTCTGTCTCCAGAATTTGTGGGTGTTCCATCACTGGAGGTTTTCAAGAAGAGCCCGGAGACCCCTTTGTCTGGAAGGATCTAGGGTCTCCTGCTTGAGCAGAGGGTTGGACCAGAAGACCTCAAAGGTCCCTTCCAACTCTGTTATTCTGTATGCTATCTTTGTTGTGGCCTGTCAGCTGCCGGCCCCTCCAGCAGCTGAATCAGAGGAGGAGGAGGAGGTGTGGGAGTCAAAGTCAGCATCAGGACAACCTGAGATCTTTGAGGGGGAAGAGGGTTTGGAGCTGTCAGAAATAGAGACAGAGGCAGAGTCTGGGCCATCCGTCAGCCCTCAGATGGAGAGTCAACAGAGCCCAGGTCTGGAGGTGGCTGATGAGGAAGAGGAGGAACAGCTGGGTCCAGTGCCTGATGTGTGGATGCACAGAAGGCAGAGGAGAGGAGAGCAGTGGAAATCTATGGGCCGATCCTTGGGATGGAAGAACCAGGTCTGGAGGTGGCTGATGAAGAAGAAGAGGAACAGCTGGGTCCAGTGCCTGATACACAGAAGGCAGAGGAGAGGAGAGTAGTGGAAATCTATGGTCCGGTCCTTGGGACGGAAGAGCCTCCGCTGCTAGCAAAGCCCCACCTTAGCCCTGGGGATAAAAGCCAGGGGGCAGAGATGAATAGATGTGGCAAACAACTATTCACCTTCCAGCCAGACAGACTTGTTAGCCTAGAAACGTTTTTGCCGGGGCTGCCAGCTCTCCTAACAAAGCCATCTTTTGAATTCACTTCATTGGGTTTGTGGCGTTTGGGGGGGCTGGCTCAGAACAGCCTTCTTCCATGGTTCTTCCAACTCACTTGGATTCTTTTTCTTGCAGGTTTGAATGCAGCAACTGTGAAGTTGGAGACCAGTGTGGTGTCATCATGCACGGGAGTGCTGTCACCTTTTGTGAGCCATACGGGCCAAGAGAACTAGTAAGTCTTGGCCGATCTGACTTGGTTTATGAGGTCTCTCTCTTTGAATATCCCATGCGTAAAAAGCTCATCCATCTTACATTCCTCTTTATGCCAACAGTTTCCTAGATCTGCTTCCTTTCCTTGGTTCCTTGGTTCCTTGACTTTTCCTCCCCCCAATGGTAAAAATTACCTTTTCCACTTTGCGATAAGAAAGTTTTTCCTTTATATCCTACCGCTTTCTACCTTCTTTGTAAATTTCTTTTAAACACTGAAGAGTCTTCCAAGGGAAAATACAGGCAGTCCTTGACTTACGACCACAATTGAGCCCAGCATTCCTGTCGCTAAGTGAGAAATCTGTTGAGTGAGTTTTGCCCTGTTTTACCACCTTTCTTGCCAGAGTTGTTAAGCGAATCAGTGCCGTTTGTTAAGTTTGATTTATTGATTTATATTTTATATTTTATTTGGTATTTCTGCGCTTCCCATCTCCCTCAGAGAGGGAGGTTTAAAGAAAGTTTGCTCATTTAACATTTTCTGAAACCATAATATGGTGTTTTTCAACCATGGCAATTTTAAGGTGCTTGGACTTCAACTCCCAGAATTCCCCTGCCAGCTATGGATTCTGGGAGTTAAAGTCCACGGATCTTAAAATTGACAAAGTCAAGAAACACTGCAGTGGATTGTACATAGCTAAATTTCTCAATTATATCATCCTGTTTAATGAATGTGTAACTGGTACTGAGCCTCATAATCAGAGGCTCCTCCCAGATTTTAGAAGACTACATAAGTACAGGTAGTCCTTGACTTACAGCAATTCATTTAGTGGCCATTCGAAGCTGCAATGGCACCGAAAAAAGTGACCTATGACTCTTTCTCACACTTATAATCATTGCAGTATCCCTGGGGTCATGTGATTACCTTTTGCAACCTCCTTGAAGTAGTGGGATTCAAACATTTTTACTAGCAGTTCTGTGGGCATGGCTTGGTGGGTGTGGTGTGGCTTGGTGGACATGACTTAGTGAGCAAGGCAGGGGAAGGTTACTGCAAAATCCCCATTCCCTCCCCATCCCACTAACCTGCTTTCCAGCTCCATTCTCCTGTGCAGGGTAACCAAAAAAGACCCAGACAATCAGCTGGGACTCAATGGGAGGCAGAGAAGAGATGGGAGTGAGGCCAGTCAGAGGCGGGATTTGCCAATTCTCTGAACTACTCAAAAATTCCGCTACCGGTTCTCCAGAACTGGTCAGAACCTGCTGAAGACCACCTCTGCTCCTGATAAGTCATTGTGGAAACCAGATTCACTTAACAAAGAGTGATTCACTCAGCAACTCTGGCAAGAAAGATCGTAAAATGGGGCAAAACTCACTTAATAACTGTCTCATTTAGCAACAGAAATTTTGGGCTCAATTGTGGTCATGATTCAAGGACTACCTGAACAAGCCAACATTTCACTGAGTTCCCTCAACATATGGAACAGGCTTTGAGTTAAACCAAGGAAGGGGAACTTTACTGAATATACAAGATTAAGGAACAGTCATAAAAATACTGGATTTTCCCATCCAAGGTTATTGCAAAACTGAAAATACATTAGTCCAGGCAGTTTTAGTGGCTTGGCTTGACAACTATTTTTAATTCATGGCACTCGGCTGGGAGGGAAGGATCATCGTGCAGTGATTTGCATTCAATATTTAATGTCCTGGTTCTTCTAAATTAAAAGAGCTCAGAAAATGTTGCACCCTAGTTGAGATAGACAATAATTCTTAAACAGGGTCCCTGGCAATGCCAGGATTTGCCTGCTGGCAAAATTTTTGAAGAGTGAAATTATACTGACTCATTTCCTTGCTCGTGTTCTCAATGATCCATGGTTAAATAGTCTCTCCGTAATGTTGGAGAGACCACAAGTTAGCAAATAGTAGCAGAATTTATGTTACATGATGTAATGAACCACATACTAGATCTGTTAAAGAAAAGTATCAAACACAGCAAGTTCTCTCTGCTTCAGTTAGTTTCATTTTATATGACATTTTAACCTTGTATGGCACCTTTTTTTCCTGCATCGCAATTCCTAAATATACTCTTCTCTCCTTTAAGTTTTTTTAAAATTAAATTAAACCTGTTAGCTTAAATCTGCCTTAATGTCACTTCAGATTTATTAAGGTAAAGGTAAAGGTTCCCCTCACACATACGTGCTAGTCGTTTCCGGCTCTAGGGGGCGGTGCTCATCTCCGTTACAAAGCCAAAGAACCAGCGCTGTCCGAAGACGTTTCCATGGTCATGTGACCAGCAGGACTAAATGCCGATGGTGCACGGAATGCTGTTCCCTTCCCACCAAAGGGGTCCCTATTTTCTACTTCTAAAGCATTTCTTTACATGCTTTCAAACTGCTAGGTTGGCAGCAGCTGGGACAAGTAATGGGAGCTTACTCGGTTATGCAGCGCTAGGGATTCGAACTGCCAAACTGCCGACCTTTCTGATCAACAAGCTCAGCCTCTTAAGCCACTGAGCCACACCTGAAAGTCCAGTTAAACTGGTTTATTGCTAAACACCTATGCACAGGAGTCTTTTCAAGTAACAGTCAGCAATTGCTTGGGATTTGATAAATCTCAAAGGAATTCAAGGGATGTTGGACTTAGTTCCTTTGTGACTTTATAAGGATTCTAGGCTGTTCCCTCTTTTGACTCCACCATCAGATTTTGTCATTTCTACAATGAGGCAGCTTAAACTGGTGTGTTTTTTTGGGGGGGTTGTCCTTTGAGTCAATATTGATTCCTGCTTCCTAGGGTTGAGAGTGACTGGCTCAGATCACTCAGCTGACTTTATGCCTAAGAAGAGACTAGAATTCACAGTCTCCTGGTTGGGCATGATGTTGAATGTTTCATCAGCAATGTCTCATTGTATGTTCATGATGCAGTCAGGATTCAGATCAGCCGGGATTCTGTTGGCCATAAGATATTATGGGCAAGCCCTTCTTCTCTGGTCGCTGGTCATCACTCTCCATGGTCATTTGGGCATCCTCTCATTTCTGAAGGGTCTTTTTTCCATGGGTTTATTAAATGCATAGGGAGGTGCATTTTTAAACACACATCTAACATAACTATGTTGTGCTGCACAAAGCAATAATCTCTCAATTGCCGATGCGGAAGTAGCTGAACTCCAACTCCAGACCTTCAGTGAGATGTCCTGCTGTCTGAGATCATGATTTCTAATTCTCCCCCAGCTATGATCAAAGAGAACACTGTTGGGAGTTGGGATAAGAGAAAGATGGAGATAGTGTTCACATGGAATTGAATTGCTTGGAGTAGGAAATCTCATTGAAGCAGGGATGAGTTGGGCTTCCAACTATTTTCCCCATCTGCATTTGAGAGTTTCTTGCTTATTGGGAGTTCCGAAAAGGGAAAGATGGAGACAATGATCACCTTCTAAAAGTAATGTTACTTGCATGGATTCATTCAGTGGTGGGATTCAACTAGTGTAACAACCAGTTCACTGAGCGTGTGCTTCTTGCGTGCACGGTGCATTTGAAAACATCTCAAAAACTTACCTTCTACTGCAGCCCTGGTGAGTAAATTAGCTGAGGCACGGCAGAGCCTATCAGCTGGGCTTCAAACAAAAGAAATATAGGACAGAATAGCGCAGGGGCAGGTGGGCAGGGCCAACTGATTGCTGGAACTACCAGTTCATCCATATCGGTCCGTATCTGCTGTATCCCATCCCTGGATTCATTCCTTCATTCCTTTCTTTTAGCCATGTGAGGGTGAGGTTCTTCTGGTGGGCACCTGATTTGTGTCAGGTATGCAAATTTTGGTGGGAGTGAGAATTAAACAGGATTTGTAGTTTAGGAGAGATTAAACAAGATTTGTCGTTTAGGAGAGGTGGATGAGTAAGCAGGAAGACTAGGCACTGCCTGCTTTCCATCCTTGGAAGACCTCCAAAATATATCTCATCCTCATCCTCTCACTCCAACACCAAAAGACAGAAGACACCATGCTTTAGTGAAGGGGAGAAGAACTTCATGAATATAAGGGAGGAATAAGTGTCTAAGGGCCCTAGAGATTGATTTTCTCCAAGCTGCTCAGGGACAGTTGGAGAATTTCCAATCACTTGCTTCTGGCTATAAATTCACTTTCAGGCTGAGTTCCAGGCAGGGCTTTGGAGCACTAAAGAAGTCAATCAGGAATAAGTTATAAATGTCTGGAACTGGAGTTCCTGTTCTTTTATAGTTGTATAGATATCAGGGCTACCAACCTTGGCCAAGATTTTAAGACTTGTGGACTTCTATTCCCAGAATTCCCATGCTGGCTGAGGAATTCTGTCTATAGGATCACAAAGCAACATATGAGTTGATACAACAAATGAAGATCACAGTTAGATCAGCAATAACTGGGTTAGAGAGAATGTATACACATATTACACTTACTGTCTTCATTAGTAATTAAAGTTATTTCTATATTTTTAAAACTGGTGTGATAAAACTGTAATTGTCAAAAAGTTGAGGAAAGACACAATGCCAGGCCCAAGCCCAAAGATGACCCAGCAAAAGCCAAACGAGTTCAACTATTTGCTTACAGTTGGTAGACAGAATCTTGCCAGACTAAAGCTATGCTCTCCTAATCTACTAAATACTGTATACCCCGAGAGATTCTAGGATATGACTGCCTTGAATTGCTTAAAATGTTTAAAAACAGGATACTGGACTGAAGGATAAAGATTTCAGTTTTATGTTCAATAGAAGTTTAGCACAAATTAATATGGTGGATCAATTCAACAATTCTCCCCCCACTTTTTTTTATAGATTACCAATGGCCTTAACACAACAACAGCTTCTGTGCTCCAATTTTCAATAGGTAAGTTTTTATGATGGCTTTAATGAAAAGGCATAGAATTGCAACTCAAGTTTATTTAAAAGTGTCACTGCGCTTTTGTATTTGTATCTTATCAATTCACTTAATGCTGTAATGTGTCTACTTTTATCTCCCTTTGAACAGTTATCTTTTAAACACTCCTTATGTATTAATTTTTAATATGCACTGCATCATATTAATTATTTTTTTAGAAGAAGAAAAAGGCTGACAAAAGTGTTTGTATTTAAAGTATTGAACAACAATGGTACTTCATGTATAGTCTTATCCAAAGAATTACAAAACATTTAAGCTGGTTAGACAAAAATGGAAATTCAAATTGCCTATACCAGGGGTTGGCAACCTTAAACACTCAAAGAGCAATTTGGACCTGTTTCCCACAGAAAAGAAAACACCGGGAACCACAAAACGTAGGTGGGCGTGACCAACTCAACGTCTCTCCCACCCAGTCACATGTTTCCCACCACCACACCTACCCAGGTTTTGTGGCTCCTGATGTTTTCTTTTCTATGGGAAATGGGTCTCCCTCCCTCCGCCCCTCTCCCCCCTTCCCTCCCTCCCTCTCATTTCTGTTTTTTGTGTTTTCCCTTCTCGGCCAGGCGAGAGTGACTGGAAGGGGAAGGGGAGGGGAAGGGGTGGGGAGAGCCAATGGTGGGATCACCCAACGGAGCCACAGCAGAGAGTCCAAAGAGCCACATGCAGCTCCAGAGCTTCAGGTTGCTGACACCTGGCCTATACACTACAGCTTTCAAACAATAAAATGCATTTTTATAGATCAAAACAAAAAGGCATGGATGAAAGATAGATGAATTAACCGAATAATAGAGTGGGGACTTTGAGGTCTTCTAGTCTAACTCCCTGTTCAAGCAGGAGAGCCTATATCATTTCAGACAAGTGGCTTACCAGTCTCTTCTTAAAAGCCACCTACTTCTGAAAGCAACCCATTGCATTGATCAATTGTTCTGTCAGGAAATTTCTCCTTAGTTCTATAGGTTGCTTGATCAGTTTCCACCCATTGCTTCTTGTCCTGCCTTCAGCTGCTTTGGAGAATAGCTTGACTCCCTCTTCTTTGGAGCAGCCCCTAAGATATTGGAACACTGCTATCATGTCACCCCCTACTCCTCCTTTTCATTAAACTAGACACACTCAATTCCTGGAAATGTTCTTCATTTGTTTCCATCCTTTGTGTTACTGGTTTCCGGTCTTGGAGAACAAGCGGTATTCATTTCATTTCTCCTCCTTTCTGTCTTCAAATCATTGGTCTTTAGTTTAAAACAACATACAAATGAGTTTTCCAATGAACAATTAATATTGTGAATTAACATGCATGCAAAATAGAACCATTATGGGAATGGTCATGTTTGGTGAACTGCCACTATATAATGAGCACCGTGTTTCAGTTGGAGATACCAATTTATTTCTAAAAAGATGGATTTATGCCCAAATTAAACACGTACCTTTAACTGAATCAATTATAATTGTCAATCTATAAGTAAAGAATGTTGATATTTTGTTTACTGGAGATTTGAGTTTTTATTCCATTTTACCCTCTGTTCTTACTTTGGGATATCCAAATAGTACTGTATATTGTATAAGGGCCTTCTCAGTGGTGGCCTCTCCTTTATGGAACATATTCAACCGGAGACATAGTTGGCCCTTATCTTGTTGCTTTTTGGAAGACCCTAAAAATTTGGTTTTATCAGCAGGCCTGGGAACTATGAATGGAGTTCAACTGGCTGGTTTATTTGTGTTTTATTGCTATGGGAGAAGGTGAAGGGTTTTTTCAAATGTGTTTTATTATAGGGTGGATTTTTTAAAAAATGTTGTTAAATCACCTAGAATCACCTCCATGTGAGTTATATAAATTTGCTTAATAAATAAAATATTCAAATAACCATGTATAATTTGCTATTATAATTTTAACATTTTTAAATCAAGATGTTAAACCCACTCGATGTCAGGGGTGTTCACAGCATACTTTTTCTGTTTTACTTTTACTTTTTCTAACCATATAGCTATGAAACGCAACCATTTTATCCTCAAATTATATAGACCAGCGATCGGTTTCATGGTAGCCATTTTTTCCACAGACTGGTGGGGAAGATGGTTTTGCATGGAACCTCAATCCCTGTGCCTGCACAGATGAAGCTTTCCTTGTATGGCCCAGTTCCTAACAGGCCACGGACTTGTACCAGTCCATAGCCTCAGGTCTACTGACCCAGCTCACAAATATGACAAACCCTCTGTAGGCAAACCACATACCTTTATTAGGAACACCAGCAGCCCCGGCAAAAAGTCTCTCTCTCTCTCACCGCAGGCTAACAACTTTGTCCAGCAGGGAGATGAGTAGTTGTCTGCCACATCTATTCATCTTCACCCCCTGCCATTTATCCCCAGAGCCACAGGGGGCATCACTAGCAGCTGTGGCTATTCCATCCCAAGAACCAGCCCATAGATTTCCACTGCTCTCCTCTCCTCTGCCTTCTGCGCATTTGTGTGTCAGGCACTGGACCCAGCTGTTCCTCCTCTTCCTCATCAGCCACCTCCAGACCTGGGGAACGTTGACTCCCCATCGGATGGCCCAGGCTCCTCCTCTGTCTTTCTCTCTCTCTGCCAGCTCCATTCCCTCTTCCCCCTCAGAGCTCTCAGGATGCCCTGATGCTGACCCCACACTGCCTCTTCCTCCTCTGATTCTGCCGGAGCGTCTGACGACCAACAAGCCATAACATCAGGGTTGGGGACCCCTGATAACTAGTTCAATCATATGTGAACTCTTCCGGTTTTGTGACAGAGTAAGTAATTTTTTTTAAAAAAAAACTAAGTGGATCATCAACACACAGAAAAAAAAACCCTGTTTTTGAGGAAATGAGGTGCCTGTCTGGGAAATTAACATTTGACTGTAGAGATAACTCAAGAATGAAGAAGCAATGTGGACGCAGAATTCTAGAAATGTACTTGTAAATTAAATTCCATTTTTTTAACAACCAATTATCTCAGCTGAGTGTTTCTCAGTGGGATTGTGATTCTTTCAGTGGAGAAATTTATTGGAAATGAATACGATTAGATTAACCCCCTACTTTGGATTAAAATGTAAAATTCAGAAGGTCCCAGAAATGTATTTTACGATTTTATTTTACTTTGATTTGTTTTATTAGTATTTTTAAAATAGGGTCTCAGATAAATAATAGCAGTGGCCTTTTAGCTGAGTTCTTACCTTCGTAGTGAATTCTACTGCGTATTTTTCTTGTTTCCATAATACCTAGTTGACAACAGCGATCTAACTGGGTTTTTTCATTTTTATTATTTTTCATTTAGTTATTATTTTTTTTGCACAGTCAGTACTTCTGAACAGTCTTATAAAATTTCTACTCAAGCTGAGCATCCACAGAAATAACTTCCATCAAAACCTATAGCCCTGGACTTAGGGTTTCTACCTGAAGAAATCATAAATCTGATGAATTGTCCCAAAAAGAGAAGTAACCAAAGGATTATGTTAATTTATAGCCAAAAGCAGGTTCCACTGAGTTCTCACATTGCAGTCAAAATAAATGAAAGCCAAAGAGTTCAAATTTATTTAGTATTACAACTCTGTCTTTTCCATGGTTTTCAGAGTAGTAGAGCTTTCTTTCCCCAAACCTCATTTTATGCTTGCCGCAATCCTCTAAGGTGAGCCAAAACTGATTGCAAAATACAGGTAGCCCGTGACATACAATTGGAACTAGAATTTCCATTGCTACATTTCAGTGCTTTAGAGCCCGCTTTAAGCAGTTTACAGCCAGTTGCCCCCAACAATCTGGGTCCTAATTTTACCAACCTTGGAAGGGTGGAAGGCTGAGTCAACCTTGAGTCAATCAAGATTGAACTGCTGGCAGTTGGCAGAATTAGCCTGTAATGTTGCATTCTCACCACTGCACTACCATTGCAGAGATAACAATAGCACAGATTTATATTCCACTTCACAATGCTTTACATAGCCCTCTCTAAGTGGTTTACAGAGCCAGCCTATTGCCCCCAACAATCTGGGTCTTAGTTTTACTGACCTCAGAAGGACGGAAGGCCTTGAGCTGGTCAGAATCGAACTGCCGAAACTGCTGGCAGCCGGCAATCAGCAGCTTGCAACCCTGTGTTTTAACCACTGTGCCACCATGGCTCATGTAGATCATGTGACCTCAGGGTGCTGCAACCTTCATAAATACATGCCTATTGCTAAGAGCCCAAATTTTGATCACATGACTGTGGAGATGTAATGGCCATAAGTATGTAGACTGGTAATGCCACTTTTTTTCAGAGCTGAAGTAACTGTAAATGGTTGCTAAATGAATGATTGTAAGTCAAGGACTACCTGTACTTTCTGAGCGTTGTGTTCAGTTCTGATTGCATGATTGTAGCTGCCATCTTAGCTTTTTTTTTAAAACATAGCCTGCAAACACCCCTGTAGCCAGATATCTATGTCAGCCCCTCACATGGATCCTGGGGTCTCAAAGGTGCTTTTTCAAAAGGTAACTAGACTTTCTTTCTTTTCTTGAAGAGGTTTCACTTCTCATCCAAGAAGCTTCTTCAGTTCTGAAGAAATTGTCAGTCTGTATTGAGCTCAACTGAAGAAGCTTCTTGGATGAGAAGTGAAATGTGTTCAAGGGCAAAACAAGAAAGTCCAGTTGCCTTTTTGAAAAAGCACCTTTGGAGACAACCATGACCTGGATGACTGAGAATGTCCATAGATATACAGTAAATCATTGTTGCTTTACACCAAGGATCTTCAAACTTGACAGCTTTAAGACTTGTGGACTTCAACTTCCAGAATTCCTGAGCTGACATGACTGGAGGAGGAATTATGGGAGTTGAAGTCTACAAGTCTTAAAGCTGTCAAGTTTGAAGACCCCTGCTTTACACTCTATAAAAAACATTTGCTTCCCTCAGTTCTGGTCATCATCTTCCTTGAGCATGATAAAGGATGGATTAAGGACTGAGCTGAAGATATGACTAAGGACAGAACCGGTAGACACCAGAAAAAAAGGAGAAATTCTCTAGCCTGAGGTGTTTCACACAAGGAGGAAATAAAATGCTTACAGTGCTTGGTGAAGACTGGGGAATGAAACTGCTTCTTCAATAGAGATGAGTTTGTTTCTTCAATGCCAAGTGATAAACTCATATGGTCTAGAACAGGGGTCCCAATCTGAGGGCCACAGTTAGGGCTGGGATTCTACCGGTTTGGACCGGTTCTATAGAATCAGTTGTTATGATTCTGCGCAGTTCAGAGAACCGGAAAATTGTGCCCCTGGCTGCCCCGCCCCTCTCCTCCCCTCCCAGTCAGTTCTTATCATGCATGCGTGCATGCCCAACATCGTTAACTGCATTCTTCCCCACCCAGTCACTCCTGAAGGTATTTATTTTTTTCCCCCTCTTGATAATCAGCTGTTTCTATGATCATCTGTGCCGGGATTCCACTCACTTACTTACTGCTTCATCCAGGAGGCTTCCCTGAGGCCCAGGAAGACAAAACATGGAGGGGAGATGTAGCACTATCGGACCATGGCCTGTACGCATCCTGGCCGCGTGAGGCTGGCACACACACAAGCAGCCCCACTCATGCAAGTGGAGGGTTCATACGCCTTCCCCTCACACAAACCTATCCCTTCTCCCCACCCCACCCCACCCCACACCAGGCCACTAGCTGGAAAGGTTGCAGAAATTGGTCTAGAAGCAAGTATTTGGAGTCAACTTGACCGATCATCTGTTGTTAGTCTCTGTTGCTTGCTGTTGGCTCATCAAAGCGTCCTAGCAACAGATTGTCCTTTGAAACCTGTGGGCAACAGCTGAATTCTCCCCCCATCATGCTCTTTCACTGCCAAAATGCCCCCCCCCCAATATGAATCGAGTAATCTGATTTGGAGAAATGAATAATGGATTTAAACCAGTGAAAAAATGGCCCATATTGCCTCTTAAATCCAAAAGCTTCTTAGATGCTGAACTGGAAAGGATAACTTCCCTGAAACAATTTTACTAAATGTATTTTAGGTGCTCCTGGGTTCTTTCAAAGACAGAATATCAGCAATACTATGCTGTTGTTGTTGATTGATATCTGATAGAAGTGGTGATCAGCTATTTCAGCTAATTAATTTAGATGCACTTATATATGAAATCGTTAAACTTAAAGTACAGGTATTCTATAATATACAGACTTCTGGATATTCAAAGTATGATCTTCCTTCCAACCTACTTTCCTTCCTTCCCTCCCTCCCTCCTCCCTTCCTCTCTCCTTCCTTTCCTTCCTCCTCCCTTCTTCTCTCTCCTTTCTTCATTCCTTCCCTCCCTCCCTCCTCCCTTCCTCTCTCTCTTTCCTTCATTCATTCCCTTCCTTTTCCTTTCTTCCTTTCCTCCCTCCCTCCTCCCTCCCACATTCTCTCCTCCCTTCCTTCTTTCTTCCCTTCTTGCCTTCCCTCCTTCTCAAATCCAGAAAGAGGTTCCATCTTGTGTTAATATCAGATAATTTCCCATCTCCCTTTTCATATAGGTCGGTGTGCTCAGAATTGCTATCATGTGCAATGGGATTGCTACTAATTAAGATATTTAAAAGTAGTACCTTTGGGAACATTCCAGTCAAAAATTTTAATTGCACAGTTTAGGATTGAAAACAGCCACTTGAGAGCTCTAAAGCTTCGCTGCCATTAAATATTAGTCTGGTTCATTAGTTAAATTATCTTTGTCCCAAAGGTGCTTTTTCAAGAGGCAATTGGACTTTCTTGTTATTCTTTGAAAAAGTTTCGCTTCTGATCCAAGAAGCTTCTTCATCTCTGTTCTGTTCTGTTCCATTCCATATTTTCTATTCCATTCTATTCCACATTTTCTATTCTATTCTGTTCCATTCCATTCTATTCCATGCCATTCTATATTTTCTATTCTATTCTATTCTATTCTATTCCATTTCATTCCATTCCATTCCATTCCATTCCTATTTCTATTCTACTGCATTCCACTTTACTCCATTCCATTCTGTTCCATTCCATATTTTCTATTCTATTCTATTTTATTCTATTCTATTCTATTCCATTCCATTCTACTCCATTAAAAACTCATCCCATCTCATCTCATGGCTAACTTGTAGAATAATACAGGCCACTATATTAATGGCAGAAGTACTTGTTCATGAAGAGAGAAAACCAGTGGGGATTTGTTGAATTGAATTCAATTTCCCCATATGAAAACTCTCGGGTATGTAAATTGTACAATTATGCAAAAGGCTCCTGTTTGTTCAAATTGCGTAATCAAGATCTGTTTCTCTTGGAGACCAGTGTAGAAGGTGGCGGGTCTGTTGATTTCAATCCACTGAATCACTTGTGGTGGGTCTTGAAGGATTTTCTTGAGGCTCACAGCATTACAGCACAATCAGTAGTCAAGAACATAACATTACAATGACATCCTGCTTATCTGGGTAAAACACCAGCCTCTGTTTGATAGTGTGGATTCTTTCCATACCTGTGGGGTAGGCCAAGACGATTCACCGATGATACTTTAATTAAATATTTCTGCCTGTTGTCTTAAAAAGCATTCACATACTTGGCAATATAAGCTTCACCGAGGTTCGCAAAATATGGAAACAATCCATCTGCAGTTCCTTGGAGGAAAATTCATCCTTTAACTTGATGTTTGCCCAGGTATTCAAAATGAATGACCATTCCAGATAATGTTCCTTTATGCTGGTGTTATTTATTTGTTTGTTTATATAGAAATAGCAAGAATAGCAGGAAAACAATATTGGGCTAAAGCAATCCAAAGTAAGCTTAGTAAGATTCTTAAACCAAATACTGTGGTACTGTGATGACCCAGGATCTGGTACAAAAGCAACAAAGTCACAAAAATAGATAAAGTCCCTTTAATTCCTCCAACTTGGGCCCCAATGTCCAGTTATCATTGGCTGGAGAAAAAACTCTTCCAAGAACAGTCTTTAAAGGGAAGAAATTCAGTCCAAAGCCAAAGTACATATAAATTATAAATAAAAATCAACACAAACCATGCTGCAACAATTAATGAGACAAGGCAGGATAAGGAATTCCAGACTTCAAAAGATAACAAACCACACACAGTTGAGAGGATGCCAGAATCCAGATAAGCCTCAACAAACAAATATAATTCACGCTTTGCTTCCAGCAAGGTGCTATGTGCAAACACCCTTTTAAAATCCTGTTTTCCCAGCTGCAGGTAATGAAGGGAATCAGGGCCCTTTTCTCCCCCATAACCCCCATAACTCATGTTGCTCCCTTCTCCATTTCTCCTTGCATGCCCTAGGATGAAGAGGGGGTAGTCCTGGGTTTTCCTCTGAATGCCCAGCCGGATTGTGCCCTTACCCAGTTTCCTCCACAGCCACTGGAGCCACATTCCCACTCCCTGTCAACTCCTCGACCTCCCCCTCAGAATCAGATTCCAACAGGGGCATGACAGGTACCAAAGTACTTAAGATTCTAGGAGGCGCAATGAGTACCAAAAACAACGAGTAACAAACAATTTTTCCCCATAAGGAATAATGTAGTGAGTCACAAGGAGGCCAACCCCGACAAGTTCTATCTTGTGAGTCAAGTACCAAACAAATGATGAGTACCAGGGCAAAATTTTCACCTCAAAGCAGTTGAGAACTGAGGTATTACTGTGTCAGGGAATTGCACAGCGGTGTTCAAATGGTGTCAGAAATGCTGACAAGAACTTGTGGTTTTATATAAATAAATATATTTACAGTAATTAAGAGAGGCAAACAGGAGCATAGTCACGTAAATTAAAAGAGAGAGGAAAAAAAGGTGAGAAATAAGAAAACTCCCCCTTTTCTCTCACAGCAACCTATCACAGCTCAGATTGCCTTGTAGTGGCTAACTGTCTTTATCCAATTAGTTGTAACTGTGGGTTCTTACTTGTGGCCCAATCCTTCACTGCTCCAGCTATTACATTTTAAATATCGTAACACACTGTACCAGCAAACCAAAATCTAATGATATTTGAAACACCGTCCCTCCAAGAAGTCACTGACTGAGCTGGACATATTGCTGTAAATAATTTTATACAATCAGGAGAATAAATAACAAAGCTTTTGTTATGGATTAAACCATCGCAGCGATACAACCGAAACAGCTTCATCTTACAACAGGCTTGTAATCCTGCAATTCTTATTGGCCTGTGAATAGTGATCAGGCTTGGCCAGTCTGATTGGCTGTTAACGGAAGCCCCGATTGGACGCTTGTGAAAACAATAGACTCAGTTCATTGGTTGTTTAACGGCAGCAAGCTCTATAAAAGAGCTACTGCTGCCCATGGTTTTTGTTCCAGTCTTTCTTGTTAAATAAAGAGTTGAAGTCACAGTCCGATGTCTCGTCTCCGTTCTTACGCCCATGCCCAGGACTTAACACTGGCGATGAGGGTGGGATGCGGAGACGATACAGCTGACTAGGATATCTCGGACAAAGAAAGAGCGCACGAAACAGATGGCAAGATGACTAGCGGTGCCATACCACCCGCTCCATTCGACCCAGCAACCGAAGACTGGGACTCATATATAGACTGTTTCCAGATGTTCCTGGAGACCAACAATTTAAAGGATGCCCCAGCTGGCAAGAAATGAGCGGTATTCCTGACTCATTGCGGTCCCGCCGTTTTCAAGATGGCTAAAGCACTAGCAAAAACGGCAGAAGTGAAGACCATGAATTGGGACACCCTCACTCCAATCCTCAGGGCCCATTATGCACCTGCCATACCTACACTGATCCGAAGACACGAATTTTACCAGAGGGACCAACGGAAGGACGAGAGCGTTGGTAATTTCGTAGCTGACCTCCAGAACCTAGGAGGCCTTTGTGGTTTTGCAAACTTAGAGGAAGCCCTAAGAGACCGAATAGTTCTGGGATTAAATGCACCACACGTGCAGATAAGCTGATGGCAAAAGGCGACATCAGCCTTGCAGATGTCATTGCTGACGCTACTGCAGCAGAAGCAACCAGGAAGTCAGCCGCTCAAATGCACTGAGCAAATGCACCGCTTCGCCAACTCGCCGATGAGGCACCACTTGCCACTGAGAAGCATGCTAATTCTACCCACTACGAAGACCTCGAGTCATCCTCAGACAGTGATGAAGAGGAGGTCAACAGGCTCTGCTTGGAACGAGAGCAAAGGAACCAGTGACGTCCGCGTCAATGTGCAGGTTGCAGGGCAAACCACCCGCGATCAGATTGCAAATTCCTCGACGCACTCTGCCGTAACTGTGGAAAGAAAGGCCACATCGCGAAGGGCTGCAGAAGCAGACGAGAATCCAGTCCCAGCCGAAAGGAGAACAACCTCCGTCGGGAGATAAGCAACCCTCCTGAAAACCGGGACCGTCTGAACCACCAATGGAACAACCACTACTACTACAGAAACCAAGCACCTGGCTTTTCAACGAGACGAGAAGAGGCCCACCAAACCATTATCATCGGCCACGCTTCGTCGCTTGATGCAAGGAAAATACGAGTGAAGGTCACTATTGAGAATCGACCTTGTGTGATGGAAGTCGATTCAGGATCATCCCTGTCTATGGTATCCTGGAAAACCCTCAAGCAACTGATACCCGCCATCTCCCGCCAGGACCTCAGCATGCAGCGAATCATCCTGAAAGACTATCAGGGAAACAGAATCCCAGTTGTCGGTTCCAGCAATGTCCAAGTATCATTCAATAACCGCACAGCAACGCTTCCCCTAACTGTCGTTGATCATCACCGACCCAGCTTGTTAGGACTACAGTGGTTCGCCCCACTCGGAATTGAACTAGCCGGCATACACCATACCAGAAATGACAACTGGAAAGAGTCCCTCATCCAGGAATTCCAGGACGCGTTCACAGGAACATTAGGCAAGTACAAGGGGACCCCTATATCGTTTAATCTCAGCCCTGATGTAGCTGCCATTCAGCTTAAACCCGTCGAGTACCTTTTGCCTTAAAATCTAATATCGACGAGCAGCTAGATAAACTGATAGCCCAGGGCATATTGGAACCGATTGACCACGCCCGTTAGGAAACCCCGATAGTAACGCCCATGAAGCCAGGTGGTTCATTAAGAATTTGCGGGGACTATCAGGCCACCCTAAATCATGCTCTTCAACAGAGCACTTATGCAGTACCTGTGGTTCAGCACCTTTTTTTTGAAAAAGATTTTATTAATTTTCTACAAACAAACAAGACAAACAAAACATAAAAACTTCAACTCTCATATGTACAGTGTGTCAGTTGGTTCATCATTTTTCTGCATTCATTCTGTAGTCTCAATTACAATTATGTTACATAACAACTCATATTGTCAATCCAAACTTATATATCCTAATATCACTAAAAAAAGAAGTTTTTGACTATATTTTTAATCATTCATGCTTTATGAGCTAACAATACTTTAAACCAGTTTACTCTATAACAAATCATATAATCATATCAAATCAATCCTAAAAAACCCTTTATAAATATAATGTCAAATAACAAAATAATAGCAAAATAGCAAAATAAAGATATTCCTTACTGTCTAGCATTCTAAATATTCTATTATCGTATTTTATCATCTAGCCATTGATAAAAAAGATCCCAAATTTCATAAAATTGTTTATCCTCTTGCTCTCTAATTTCAAATGTCAATCTATTCATCTCAGCACATTCCAATATTTTCTTAATAATTTCTTCCTGTAATGGTATTTTCTCATTCTTCCAATTTTTAGCAAATACAATCCTAGCCATTCCCTGGGTGGTGGAAAAATATTTGCAAAACTGGACTTAGCTTGAAGTCACAGTCCGATGTCTCGTCTCCATTCTTACGCCCATGCCCAGGACTTAACAGCTTTTTTGTTGTTGTTCTTAGGTTCATGCACCTAGACGTTAAAATAAGCTCTCATTTTCTTTGTTTAAAAAGTATTTTAATTGATTTCATAAATGTTGCCTCTCAAAAAGCTTTGGATAGGAACTGTCATCAGAATATGATCCTAGGCTCTCTTCTGGATTAGGCAATGTGGTTTAGGCAACCACAGGTAATATAATTGCAGGATTTTACAGGTATTTGTGGGAAAACTCTAAAAAGCCATCCTCATTTCCCAACTAAAGTTCTCCTTCTTAAATAAAATCAGGGTTTACCAGAATTTAGTTGTGTAAACTCCCAAGAAGGCAACTTTCACTAGTTATTCTGATAAATTTATGTTATTTGTATAAAATAGATTCCTTTACAAATAAGTGCTGCCTGAACAAGACAAATCATATTTTAAACAATTTTACTCTCCAGTAGTCGAGTATACATTGAAAGCTACTCAGTTTGGAAAGATGTATTTAGGGTTTGGATTTCCTGTGTATTTGAAATGTATATATGACAACAGATGTCATCCAATTAAGGAGATGTTCCACCAATAAAGAAAAAAATGGTATATAACTGTTTTTCTTAAAAAAAAAAAAAAAGGTTAGCAGCAGTTGTTTGTCAAATTATTTTTAAGAACTTAATTGGGAACGCAGTGTACATACCCTTGTTGATGCAACATTAATTAAACACAGTGCTATTGTTTTGTTAGCTGCACAAAGATGTTAAGGCATATTGTGCATGCTGGTAAGAGGTAGAATATTTTATTTTTAACTTCATTAAAATTTTCCTTTTTAAATAAGATGATAAATAAGGAGAGAGAGAAAAGGAAAAAAGGGTGTTATAACACTTTCTCGTGTCTTTTCAGAAATTTATTTTTAGATCTACGAATAATTATTTGCTAGAATTAAGTAAAAGTTATTTCTTTGCATCTGTACTATTTTGCAACCAATTCACTGAATATTTTCTATAGAATATAATAATAAACATCTTTATACGCACGATCCCATAATATTTCATGAACAAGGACATTCTTGTATCTTTAAATATTGCCATGGAAAATATTTGGAGTCATTTAGTATAGTATTAGGAGCATCAATTTTACGAAGGAGCTCATACTGTGTTTATCTTCAAAACAGAACAGCTTAACTGAGAAATTATAGAATATGTTTTTTTAAAATAAATGTTATTAATTTTCTATTAATTACATTTCTTAGAGCTTAATAAACATAATGACATCTGGATATTTAATTTGCTTATTAAATTCTTGCTCTCCACCCCTTTTTTCCAACCACTGGTAAAATAAATTACATGTTTGATAATATTCTGTGTCTTCTTTCTATTTGATTTTCAATGTAAATCTATTCATTTCTGCACAAGTACCTTCTTAATTATCTCTTCATCTTGCCGCGTTTCTTCATCTTTCCAATATTGTGAGAAGATAATCCTCGCTGCTGTTAAGACATGTAATACTAAATGCATACTTTTCTTGTCAATTTTTTCTGATATCATCCCTAATTAAAAACAGTTCAGGTTTAAAATCTACATGTTTCTCTGTTAACTTTTCTAGCCACCTGTGTATCTTTGCCCAATTTTTTTTTTAGAACAAGCCCACCATATATGATAAAATGTGCCCATCTTTTGATCACATTTCCAATTTAGAATATAAATTATGTTGTGTTTGGCAAAATGCTCATATCCTTTCTCTACTATTTTACGTAGAATATTACAAATGTGGCATATTTCTCTACCTTATATGTTGCAATAGGGAATCACACAGTATCGCATTTGATTCCAAAGGAAAATTATGCCTACTATAAGCCAGCAGAGACTTTTTATGAGGTTAGGGAAAACCTTTGAAAAAAAAAGGTTTTCCAGCACAAGTACAAAACATTCCTTTTTAAAGGGTTAAAATAACCGTGTCCTTTACAAGGTTTATAGGGCTGCTTTGGAAGGTGTGTCAGCTGTCTCTAATTGCACAGCCACCTCTCAGGGGATGTGGCTGAGGTTTTCCTTTATTGGAAAATTTAAATTCATCAAATATAGATTTATGGTGGAATCACCATGTGGTCTAACTCCTTAAGCTACAGGACAGAAGGGCTCCTATTTTTTGACTTATGTCGAGAGGTTATCTTGATTCTTTCAGAATGCAGATTTCTTTTCCCAGTATAATTCTCCTGATTAATAAGCCATTTTCTGAGGGAGACATTTTGTCTGTTTAATAAAGGGTGACAGGAGCAAGTGCTCCAGTATTTGAGGGGTTGCCACAAAGAAGGGGAAATCAAGCTATTCTCCAAAGCACCTGAAGGCAGAACTGGAAGAAACAGATGGAAACTAATCAAGGGGAGAACCAAACTATAAGGGGAAATTTCCTGACAGTTGAGAACAATTAACCAGTGGACTGGCTTCCCTTCAAAAGTTGTGGGTGCTCCAATACTGGAGGTTTTTAAGAAGAGATTGGACAATCATTTGTCTGAAATGGTCTAGGGTTTCCTGCCTGAACAGGGGGTTGGACTAGAAGACCTCGAAGGTCCCTTCCAACTCTGTTATTCTGTTATAATGGAATCTCATCTCAATTCCCATTTTCCAATATGCCCATGTACTGTATCTCTAGGAACTACCTTCTCTTTGGTGTGGGTTTTCAAATGCATATGTATCCACCCAAGGGACTGCTCCATTATATATAAACCATAATAATGCACATATATTTGATCCTTCTGCTTCCTGGAGCCCCTTAGGATTTCTCACAAATCTACAATCTTGATTATTATTATTATTTTATGTTGGGTTTACACTAAGTCTCACAGCAGACATTCATTTAATAAGAATTGGAACTCTTGCTATGGAAGAAACATATTTTTCCTGAAGCTGGAGTCTAATTTTTTTTTTACTTATTTCCCACTCACTTTGAGGTGACGCTTCAATCTTGAGGCATCTCCACAATGTCCTTTGTTTTTGTTTTAAAGGAAGGGGGGGGACTTTTGAGGGAATAATTTTCGCTTTCGAAGGATTTCATTTCAACTTTTGAAGCTTTGCTGTTGGAAAGGCTTCCTTTAAATTATGCCCTGGAGTTGGCTTCAGACAGCAAGATGCAATGCAAACTGGTCTACTCTTAGGACGATGATGCTATGTGCTGCTTAAGAGGAAGTGAAAAAGGAGAAAGAGGAAAATCTCTCTTTTAAAGAATGACTGAACCTAAGCAGGAAAATCCACATTTTGGACACTCCACATTTTGGATAGAGAAGTATTGGGAGTTTTGCAGCAGTAATTCAGTGCCAGAAAAACAAATCAAGATGGCTGATGCTTCATTTAACATCTTTATTAACATAAGTAGATTTTACAAACCAGTTGTAGATTTCTCCAACATGGAGCAAACTCAAACAGAAACATGTTGCAAGTTCAGAGCAGAGCTCTAGTTTTCAGCAAGCAAGCAAGTTAGTTTCATCTTCAATAGACAGATAGCTGCAGAATTGCAGAGCTTAACATAGAGCCATGCCTAGACTATTTTTAGTTTCAGTTTCCAGCCTAGGCTACTTCTAGTTTCAGTTTCCAAACTAACCTCATTGGCTGATTTAGTTGCTATGCCTATTCATTGGCTGACCTTGTTACCATGCTCTATTCCAGTTCATCAATATACTCTGACAAGAAGGCCATTGGTTTGAAAGAAGGGTGAAAGAATCCATCTATGTTAGAATTGAATGCCTCTCCCTCAGTAGGGAGGGAGGAAAATGGTGCCACTTATCTCCTGTCAACAATGAAGTCCTTTCAGCAGTTCCAAGATTTCACAAACAATTGAACCCTGTTGTTGGGGGCCCAGATAAACCCCCAAAGGACCTCAACAACTCTCAGAGAGAGTGCTAACAACCAGATGACTACAAAGAAAGTATCTAGCCATCCACCCCACCAACCCCATCCTATCAAAACCTATCCTTCCATCCCCCCACCATCAGAATTGACAAAGCTTCTTGGATGAGAAGTGAAACCAGAGGTGGTATTCAGCAGGTTCTGACCAGTTCTGGAGAACTGGTAGCAGAAATTTTGAGTAGTTCAGAGAACCGGCAAATACCGCCTCTGACTGGCTCTTCCCCCATCTCTTCTCTGCCTCCCGAGTCCCAACTGATCAGCTGGGTCTTCTTTGGTTGCCCTGCACAGGAGAATGGAGCTGGAAAGCAGGTTAGTGGGGTGGGAATGGGATTTTGCAGTATCCTTCCCCTAGAGTGGGGTGGGAATCAGGGGTGGGATTCAAACATTTTTACTACCGGTTCTGTGGCTTGGTGGGCATGGCAGGGGAAGGATACTGTCAAATCTCCATTCCCGCCCTCTCAACCCACTAACCTGCTTTCTAGCTCTGTTCTCCTGTGCAGGGCAACCAAAGAAGACCCAGACTATCAGCTGGGACTCAATGGGAAGCAGAGAATAGATTGGGGGGGGCAGTCACAGGTGGGATTGGACGGTTCTCTGAACTACTCAAAATTTCCGCTACTGGTTCTGCAGAACTGGTCAGAACTTGCTGAAGACCACCCTGGTGGGAATGGAGATTTTACAGTATCCTTCCTCTGCGATGCCAAGCAAGCCACATCCACAGAACTGGTCATAATTTTTTTTGAATCCCACCACTGAGTGAAACATTTTCTTCCTCAAGGAAAAAACAGTCCAGTTGCCTTTTGAAGGGAAAAAGCATCTTTGAGACAACTATGACCTGGTTGACTGAGAATCTTCACAAACATTAAACAGGAAAAAGGCCAGAACGTGACAGAATCACTACCAATATTTATGGAAATCTTGATCGAATCATAAATTGAGTAGGTTGCTGGAAGTAAAAGAATCTAGAACTTTAGTAAAAAGCTTACTGAGAGAGATGGAACTTTGAAATTCAGCTTATCAGGGGAGAAGAAAAATCAGCATCATCACCACATTACTCAAACTGAAACAGAGACTGAGTAGAAAAATTGGTGTTCACAAATACATCTGACAAACTCAGTTGCACCGATGGAATCCAGTCATAATTAATCCTTGATCCTCACAGTCTCATTATTCTGAGTCTCAATTGCATTGATGAAAGCATATTCTATCCATGGCTGTTTATTATGGTCCTGCTTTGAGTTTTTCTTCAGTCCTCTTGTGGGATCTGCCGGCTTTTAATTCTGGTTATTTATTGACGGGGAATTAAAAAGAAAAAAGCTTGGTTCATTAATTTGGATTAGAGCATTATAGGCCTGGGTGCTCAAAAGTCTCTTAAGGCGATGGGCTGCCCATTGGTGCTCATTATGGAATAATAGCTTAATTAAAAGGGTTTGGCGTGGAAGAGATAACATGCCTGAGCATGGTCTCTGGTCCCCCGGGGCAAAGGGTTGAGAAGGGGCACTCAGGCATGAACTTCAATCTTGGATTCAATCTTGTAATAATTAGAACATACAAGGAAGAGGCTAAGCCACGAGGAACAATGAGGAACATGGTTCCCAGTATTTCAATGCTTACTAGATGTCAGACTGGCCATTCAGCAGGTTCGTGGACTTCAGAAGACATCCTAAATAGCTGTAAAGGAGGGGAAGGCTAGAATAAATATCTGGAGGATGGTCTTCAGCCTTGAAAGGAGATTTGGTAGCAAAATCTTGGGCTGGCTGTTCTGACCCAGGCTTCACAAAATCACAAAGCAGACTCCTCATCTCTTTTTTTTAGGCTAATGTGAATTCCTATCATTCACATCCAGCAAAGTCCCGGCAAACAGTCTTTCAAGGATGAAGTGAGTGATACCTTATCAAGCTTGGAGAGCTGCCAGGCTGATAGCCTCCAAGCGCAATGCTGTACAAGAAAATACTTGGCAAAGAGTCTCTGAGAGTCACAAACAAATCTTCACACTAATTAAACAAACTAATTGTCTCCTGTAAACACCCCTCCCCTTTCACGCTTCTTTTATTCCTAATGGGAGGGGCCATTCATCGTCCACCTGTGCCCTTGCTCCCGAGTTGTTCCTTGTTCCTTAACTGTTCCCTTCTCTTGGCAGCTCTGTGCATGCGCACATTGGGAACAGGCTCCAGCTGTTCTTCTGCCCCACTGATCTCCAACTCTGAAGGCTAACTGATGGATGGCTCTGGCCCCATCTCTGCCTCCGATGCAGAGCCCTCGCCTGAGCCTTCCCCAGACTCCAGGACTGGCCCGTGTTCCTCCCCAACCTCCTTACTATCTGATTCTGCCACCAGCTCTGCTGGCCACTGATGGGCCACAGCACTGGCCTTGACCTGCAGCATTATGAATAAGTAGCAAGGGTTGTAAAACTATGATAATTTTCTTTTCTATGCCTTTCAAGCTGACTCCTGTCTCTTGCAGAGGCAGATATGCATAGCAGTTAATACATGCTAGGAAGGGAAAATATGACACAGTATATTAGACCTGCCATCAGTGATACACTTCCTATACCATACTGTTCTCTGGGAGACGAATAAATTGACTCTACTTAGTTGTGAGAGTTTACGAGTAGTCATCAACTTATGACAGTCACAATGGTGCTGAAAAATATGACTTACAACAGGTCCTTGCACTTATAACCACTGTAACATCCCCATGATCGCATGATCAACATTCAGATGTTGGCAACCAGCATGTATTTATGATGGTTGCAGTGTCCTAGTGTTATACGATCACTATTTGCAATTTTCTAGCCAGCTTTCAAGAAGCAAAGCCAACCAGGAAAGCCATATTTGCTTAACAACCATGTAAATTAGCAACAGCAATAACACTTGTATACTGTTTCACAGTTTTTTCAGCCCTCTCTAAGTGGTTTACAAAGTCGGCATATTTGCACCTCAAACAATCTGGGTCATCATTTTACCGACCTCAGAGGATGGAAGGCTGAGTCAACCTTGAGCCGGTCAGGATCAAACTCCTAACATTTGGCAGAGTTAGCCTGCAATACGGCATTCTAACCACTGTGCTACCACAGCTCTTTGCTTAATGACCACAATATCAATAGTTATAAAATTGGGTGCAACTCATTTAACCACTGTGGTTAGTGCAGAAATTCTGGTGACAATTATAATCAAGGACTACCTTTATAACTAAGATCATCCAACAGTTACAATATCAGTTTTTTTCCTTTATGCTTTAAGGATCCCTGTCACGTATTGCCATTTTTCACTTTGTACCTTGGCAAGTATGGCGCGTGGCACTTCATTTTTGCTATACCATGCCTTGTGTGTGCATTTTGAATAAGGGGGTGTTTAGTAATTTATCATACCCTCTCCTGGGAAATCTATGGCAAATTATGCTGGTCTGCTGTGATTTATCTTCCCTAAGTTATTCCTAACTCAGGGAGTATGCATTATTATGCTTTTTCCGCCAACAACAGAGCACAGCAGAACTTACCATCCATCAAAAAATAAAATAAAGTTGAAATATGGAAAATTAAGAATGGTGGCAAGGACTCTCTCAGAAGAGAATGTCGAAAGGATAATGTATCACTTAACAGGGCTATAAATATTTCTGCTGTTATTTTTCTCCACAGGGTCAGGTTCGTGCCGTTTTAGTTACTCCGATCCAGACATAATTGTCTCCTATTCGAAGAATAATTCAGAAGATTGGATTCAACTGGAGAAAATTAGGTTTGTTATAACTCTTCCTCAGCACTCCTTTTTTCCTGCAATGTTTTACAAAGTTTGGCTGCTGGATGTTTTATTTAAGTATTGAATTTTGCTTTGTTTTTGGTTTTTTTTAAGAAGCATGTTGTCTATGTTTTCATATGGTAAATTTAAAATAATACATCTAAAATAAGATAAATAGAGATTTGAATTTTTTAAAAGACTATATTAGAGGGACAGTTTAGATATATTTGTTTATATTTCTCCGACTCTGGCTTGCAAAGGGCTAAAAACATGCAAACGAATCAACAATAAACACAAAGGGACACCCCACAAAACAGAAAAATTGAAGCCAAGCCACAAATATATTCCAATTCCAAAACCTTTACCACAGGAGTATTAAACTTGCTACCTCTAAACAAGAATCCGGTCAAGGCAGATAAGATAAGAGTCAACAGAATTCAAGGAGGGCTAGAGTTGGATCTCTTGAAGGAACTCAAGAATGATGACATGTTTGACCCCTCCCTCGGGCTCAGCCTGGTCATCAATATCTCCCCCCCACCCAACACCCTCTGGAACCAGATCTGAAGGAAGGAGAAAAACCTTTGTAACACCCTTTAAACAATGGTTACAGGTATCAAAGGCTGCTGAAAGATCCAGAAAGCTAAGTTGGATGGATCACTCTCCACTCTGGTCTTGCTGGAAATCTTCTACTGATGCAGCCAATGATGTCTTAGTTCTATATCTTAGTCTGGATCCTAATGGAAAGGGCCCCAGATAATCTGTTTCCTGTAGAGCTTTTGTCAAACCAAATACCTTCTCAACAACTTTCCCAAAAAAGGGAAAAGCTGCACACTGAATCCCACAATGGCTTCTTGAGAAACCAACAACCTACTTCAAGAGCAAGACTGCCCCCTTACTATGATCCAGCCACACATCACAATTTGGGCAGCTTCAACCAATCAGAAAGGACATGGATCTAATATGCACTTACACTCCCTCCCCCCAAAAACATATCAATTGCCTCAGGACCAACAGATGGGAGCTTCTCTGTGGTAACCACATTAAACCAGGATTCAATCAACTTCAGAAGACTGGTAAAAACATTAACATGGATAGTGTAATGCTAGTTCTATTAACCCACTTAATTTTCAGCTGGGTTTCCTTAAGTTTGAATCAACAGCTGTTGCTTAAGAGTATAACTCCTACTGTTAAATAATGACTTGTACCAAAGAAGGCCAATATTTTGAAAAAGGATTAGACATCACACTTATCGAGCTTAGTTGGATTTTAGGGAGAAATGTTGAATGATTGTTATTTAATTACAATATTTTTATTTTAGGACTTAGACATTTCATATGTTTCCAATCTTGAAAAACCAAAAATCCTGATGTCAGTTTTCACCAATCATTTGAGTTTGAAAAAAAGGGGGAATCAAGATGGGTGCTGCAGGTTGCTGATGCCACCTTTCCCCTTAGAACAGTGGCCCCCAACCTTTTTTGTGCCACGGCCCGGTACCGGCATCACAAAATGATCTGCGGCCCAGTACCGGCATCAGCACACATGACAAGGCGAGGCGAGGCGAGCGACCGGCCAGCCAGCTGTCCCCCGCTTCTCCCCGCCACCTTCAACTCCTCCTTTGTATCTTTTTTGTGCTTTTTTATGCTTTCTTAATCTCCTCTGCCATCGGGATGGCTCTTCATTCGAAGCCGCCCCCTCCCCCTTCGATGAAACTAAGGCACGAGGATTCCTTCAGGACCCAAACGCCGCTTTCCAACTGGAAAAGCTTACCCAGAAGCACTTTCTCGTCAAAACAAGATTGCGGCGCCCAGCAAACCGGCGGCCCGATAGAAAATGATCCACGGACCAGTACCAGTCCGGGGCCCAGTGATTGGGGACCCCTGCCTTAGAAGACCTATTTTTGAACTACAATTTAAGCATCTCTGTGATTCAGGCAAAGGGATGAATAAAACATTGATCGTTCATCAGTTCAAGACTTCAGAATTTCTTGATTCAGAATCATTGGAATAAGAGCCGATATTTCCTGTTTCCTTGTTGCATATTTCCTTAGTCAGGGATGTCCATATCTTGGCAATTTACCACTTGTGGACTTCAATTCTCAGAATTCCCATGCTGGCTGAGGAATTATGAGAGTTGAAGTGTCCACAAGTCTTAAAAGTTGCCAAGGTTGGAGACTTCTGCTTAGATCAAGCAAAATTTGTGGAAAGAACAAAAAATTGATCTTCCTCTTTTGAAGAAGAATAAGAAACCATAATCGTGGCAAAAACTTGGTTTCTCAGACAGTAAAACACCATTCTGGGACTGACTATTTCTTCACCCTCTTCCACAACCTTGTTCATCTCTGGGGCTCTGACAGCTCAATTGATTTCTATGGGACTTGCAAGATTCTTTCCTGCAGAATTTATTTAGCGCAGGTCAAGCTTCACGTTTCATAGTTCTAAGCTAAATACAGGTAGTCCTCAACTTACAACCATTTTGTTTAGTGTTCGAAGTTACAAGGGCATGGAAAAAAGCGACCCGTGATCATTTTTCTCACTTACACCATTGTTGCATTCCCATGGTCACGTGATCGAAATTTGGACACTCGGCATGAACTTATTCTGTGTCTCAGGGTTGTGTGATTCCCCTTTTGCGACCTTCTGACAAGCAAAATCAACAGAGAAGCCAGATTCACTGAACAACGGTGTTACTAACTGAACAGCTTCAGTGATTCACTTGACAACTGTCGACAGAAAAGTCATAAAATGGGGCAAAATCACTTAACAACTGTCTCACTTAGCAACAAAAATAATTTTGGTCATAACTTGAGGACTTACCTGTATAAAATGCTTGGTGTTTGCAAATTACTTTTAGGACACCGTTTCAGCCAAATGCAATTTTGTTTTAATTTCAACAAATATTGCAAGATTAACTCGTGGAGTGGTGCGGTGGCCTGGAGGTAGACCTCTTGTCTCACAATCAGGAGGCTGAGTTCGATCCTAGGTAGGGGCAGATATTTCTCTCTCTGGGCACACTGAGAATATATCTGCTGGGGGGAAAAACAACTCCACACTGGCAATGGGAAAGGCGTCCGGCCTGTAAATACTCAGCTCCATTCAGTTGCCCAGACTCCATCCTGCAAGGGATTATGGAGTCATTAAAAGAGGAGGAAGAGGAGGAGGAGGATTGCAAGATTGACATTGCCTAGAATTGAACAGTTTGATTGAAAGACAGGATTTCTTGAGTATCATATTATGAATTTTGCTTACTTGCCCCGGCTACGTGAGTAACTAAATAGTAATAATAATAATATACATTTTGCCTGCTTGTGTCATGCAGAGCTCCTTCTAATGTCAGCACCATCATCCACATTCTGTATCTCCCCGAAGAAGCCAAAGGAGAAAATATTCAATTTCAGTGGAAGCAGGAATATGTACATGTGGGTGAAGCGTACGAATCCTGCTGGGCGTTGGACAATATCTTGATCATCAATGCAGCTCACAGACAAATTGTTTTAGAAGACAACCTTGATCCTGTGGATACGGGAAACTGGCTGTTTTTCCCTGGAGCCACAATTAAGGTTTGCTTAATTTTGATTTCTAACTTGCAATTAGTTGACTCGAAGTATTTGCTTCTCTCCTGAGCAATAAACTCTGCTTGAGATGAAACCTAAAAAAAGCAAAGAGATATGTGTCCTCTAATTATTATGTTTTTACCACCCATAACCGCATAACATACGTTTATGTGTCGCTTATGGAGTTATCAAATGAAAATTTAATCTATAGAAGAATACACAAGCCCTGCAGGTAGTCCTTGAGTTACAACTCTGTTAGAAAAGCATCTTTGAGAGGGTTTAAGCCTTTCTGCATTTTTAGTCTTGTATCCTGACTCATGAATAGTTATACCTAGTAATTTCCATTTCTTTTCCACCTCACAAGATTCATTTTTTCTCACCATGTACATGTATACATCCGAACTAGACTATTGTTGTTTCCCTGTGTCATAGAATAGATGTGGGTATATGCATATGTATGTATGTATGTATGCATGTATGTATATAAGTATTTATTTATTTAGTCATGTTTATGTGGTTATATTGCAAGTGGTGACCCTTTGAAACCTGTATGCAATGAAATTTTATTTTAATGTATGCCAATTGGTGTACATTCAAAGTGAAAGTAAAGTTATTCTTTCTATTTATCTATTTATCTTTCTATCTATCTATCTATCATCTATATCTATCCTATTACCTATACCTATTCTATCTATTTATCTATTATCTATCTTATATTTATCTTATGTATCTATCTATCTAGTATCTATCTAGTATCTATCTCTATCTACTCTCTATCTACTGTCTATCTACCTATCTTTCATCTATATCTATACTACCTACCTACCTACCTACCTGTCTGTCTATCTATCTATCTATCTATCTATCTATCTATCTATCTATCTATCTATCTATCTATCTATCTACTATTTACTCTCTACCTACTCACCTATCTTCTATCTATCTAGTATCTATGTATCTTTCTAGTATTTATTTATCTATCTATCCGTCTATCTACCTACTACCTATCTACCTACCTACTGTCTGTCTGTCTATCTATTTATCTTGTCTACCTACCTATAATCTATCATCTGTAAAATGATAAAGATGTGTCTCCTTTGAAGTATACATGATTGTGTATTTTTTAAAAACCGTATACATAGGGCTTTATAAAGATTCCTTACTGACACTGATCATATTTTTGGCAAGTTGGAGATCATAGATGTGTTCTATAATACAACCAATATGGGATTTTTGTTCCTCTATAAAACATTTTTATAGTGTGGTGTCTGAATAGTACTTCAACAACAATATACTTTTGAAATATTCCTAAATTGCTGATACAAAGATCGAAACCTGTGTTGAAATATTTGGCATGCAATCCGGAAATGCCACTTTGCCGGCCGCGCCTATTCCTATCATTACGACGGCTAAATTCTTTTCTAATATTTTTTATTTTACGGTGCCTTTTTTCCTCCCTACTCACATTGTTCTATGGAGCAATCTTTCTTAATGGAATATACATGTATAATTGGAAACCCTTTACGCTGTTCAGTTGATCTACTCTTGTTCCACTGTTGCGTGCATCTCCAATTAAGGCTTACATCAAAAGTGGGTGAATTAGAGATTAAATGTGGACTGAAGTTCCCATAAAAAGCTTGTCGATATTCCCTTTCAAAACCAACAGAGTGTAAAGTATCTATTTGTCAGGGCAATGCATTAGTTGATTAACCTTTCGTCTCTCTCTCTCTCTCGCTCTTTCTCTCTCTCTCTCTTTCTCTCCCTGTGTGTGTGTCTCTGCATAGAATTTTAGAAGGTAAATTAAATTTGTCAAACTAATCCCCATTTGGCATTTATTCCCATTACACTTCATGCCGTATGGGGCTAGGCATGCATTTTTGAAAACAGAAACCATACAGTCTATTATTATTATTATTATACAATATAATATATATTATATTTCTAACCATGAAAACCAGCTCAGTGACTTTGGGCCAGTCACTCTTTCTTCCAGTCTAACCCACCTCATTGGGTTGTTTTTGTGGGTAAAGTAAAAGGAGGAAGCTGTGTTTGATATGTTTGTCACCTTGAGTTAACAGAACAGCAAAGTTGGAAGGGACCTTGGAAGTCTTCTAGTCCAAACCCCTGCTCAAGCAGGAGACTCCTGCTCAAGCAGAAGACCATTTCAGACAAATGTGTGATGACCCAAAGGGGTGTGGCGCAAAGGCAACACAGTCAGATCATAGGAGTCCCTTTATTAGCTCCAACTTTGCCCCAATATCCTGGCTTCCTTCTGGGCTGGAGAAAAACTCTCCCAGAAACAACCTTTGGCTGCAGAGAATCAAGTCCAAAATCTGGTCAACAAAAACTGTAACTATAAGTCCAATCAAGTCAAAATGTAATTAGTCCAGCAGGGCAAGAGAAGGAATTCCAGATGTGAAGGCACGGCAATAACTCAACACAGTTGGGAAGATGCCAGGAACACAGATAAGCAAAGTCAACACAAGATAAACTCACATTTGTTCCCAGCAGTTGCTGCTCTCAGCATGCATTTCTTTTAAACTCTCTTCCCAGTTGTGCCTAATGAAGGGAATCAGGACCCTTTCCTCCCCCATAAGCTATGCTACCCACGTTGCTCTCTTCGCCGTTCTTCCCTGTGTGCCCTAGGATGAAGAGGGGGTGGGCCCAGGTCTTCCTCTGAACTCCCTCTCCCTTGTTCTACCTCTCCCTTGCTCTGCCCGGCTGGACTTTGCTCTTCCCCAATTTCCTCCACAGCCAATGGAGCCACACTCCCATTCCCTATCAGCTGTTTGTCTTCCTCCTCGGGTTCAGACTCCGAAAGGGTCGTGACACAAATGGTTGTCCAATCTCTTCTTAAAAACCTCCAGCATTGGAGCACTCACAATTTCTGGAGGCATGTTATTTGTAAAAAGTAATAAAGGCGGGGTTGCAAACAAAATCAATAAATAAATACAGTTATTTTATTCTGATAGTAGTGTTCTGTAATGCTGGAGTTCTATTTTCTTTGATACTGCCCATTGTCTTTGCACTAGAATGTGTAATTTCTGTGCAGTTTAAATAGATAATTTTTTGACCTACATGTTCTAAACTAAAGCATACTCAAACTCAAGGCCTGAAATCTGGCCCATGGGGCTGGCCTGGAAATAGCAAAGGACCAGCCCGTGGTGCCTCTGGCAGCCAAAATGAGGTTACAGGGGGGCTGCACGTGGCCCCCTGTGCCCCGTTTTCAGCCTGGACAGTGTCCTGCAGCTCTCTATTCAGCCGGCAAAGTGCTGTAGAAGGCGGTCCAGCCCAAAAATGGGAGTATGGGGGGCTACACAGTGCCCCCTGCTACCTATTTTGGCCAGTAGAGTCCAGCCCCAAAATAGGGCAGATGGGGGCCATGTGCTGACCCTCGCTCCCTGTTTTGGCCACCAAAGTGGTGCAGGAGGCCATCAGGCCAAAAATAAGGTGCGTGAGGGCCGCATACTGCCCCCCAATGTCACATTTTGGCCAGTAGAGTACTGCAGGAAGTCTCTAGCCTGAAAAATGGGGTGCGGGGGTGCCCCCATGCCCCATTTTGGCCAGTAGACTGTTGCAAGAGACCATCCAGCCCAAAAATGGGGCAGGTGGGGATTGTGCGCTGCCTCCTGCTCCCCGTTTTGGCCAGCAAAGTCCTGCAAGTGGCCATCCAGGCTGAAAATGGGTGCATGGGGGCTGCACGCTGCCCCTGTGTCTCTTTTTAGCCAGCAGAGTACTGCAGGAAGCCTCTAAGCTGAAAAATGGGATGCGGGGGGGGCTACATGACCCCCCATGCCCCATTTTGGCAGGCAGAGTGCTGCAGGAGGCTGTCCAGGTTAAGTGAGTCACTTAACAATGGTGGCAAGAAAGTGGCCAAAAGTTATTAAACAACTGCTTTGTTTAGCTACAGAATTTTTGGCCTCAGTTCTGGCTCCTTTCTTACTGTTTCTTTTTAATGGACTCCCCATCTATAAATACTGTAACAACTGTGGAAATGGGGAAATTCACTAGTTCCAGGATTAAGTTGCATAAGGAAAGATAAACTTACATAAAGCAGCAAGATCAGCAGTGGATTCAGCCGGTTCACACCAGTTTGGGAGAACCGGATGTTAACTTTCTGAGCAGTTTGGTGAACTGGTTGTTGGAAAAAATCGGAGCAAGATGGATTCAGTTTTGGGGTGGTTGCTTTGCAAGAGCTCATGAATTTATACTTAGCTTCTGGTGGCTAAATGGACATCTTTTTATTTGGTTTTTATTCATTTATTTTTATTTTTTGTCCATTAGTTTGCTAATGTGATTGATCTTCTGGGATTTGCTATAATCCCCTATTCAAATATTAATTGGATTTGACCCTGTTTAACTGTTCAAGACCAGCCACTGTTAACTAGTTGTTAGCTATAACTGTTCTGTCCTTATTAGCATTCTTGAGATCCCCGCGCTTTGATTGGCCAAAGCGCGGGGCACTCTGATTGGTCAGGCGAGCTGCGCCGATTGGCTCGCTAAGGATCTCCCGCGATTGGTCCATTCGGATCGCAGGAGATTCAAAACGGTGCCATTGGCCGCGGCCGCTGCGGCTAAAAGAATAAAAGCCGCGATCTTTTTCCCTTTGCCCCAGTTCGGTTCCAACCTCAAATAAAGAGCATGATTTGAAGTCACCGACTCCTGGCATCATTTCGCGGACACAACACTGGCGACGAAGGTGGGATCCAGGCCCTGAACCGAACCACGTGTTCGACGGAAGCCAGACGAACCACCGCGATGGCGAAAATCGCACCCCCAGCACCCTTCAACCCCGCCACCGAGGACTGGGAATTGTACTCCAACCGATTCCGCATGTTCCTCGAGTGCAGCGACCTGAAGGACGCCACCGGCCCCATGAAGCACGCCGTCTTCCTGACCCACTGCGGGACCGAGGTCTTCAAGATGGCCAAGGCGCTTGCCAAACCCGCCGATGCGACCGCGATGGACTGGGACGTCCTCGAACCCATACTTCGGCGGCACTACGCTTCAGAGGTACCCATCCTGATCCGACGCAACGAATTCTACTGTCGGGACCAGAGGTCGGGTGAGAGCTTCAGCGACTTCATCGCCGAGCTGCGGCGCCTAGGGGGGCTCTGCGAATTTGACAACCTGAACGACGCCCTGCGAGACCGAATCGTGCTCGGTTTGTGGGACCCCGTCCTCCAGAGCCGGCTGATGGCCAAGGGCAACATCAGCCTAGCAGACACCCTCACCGCAGCCGCAGCCGCCGAAGCAACCCGAACTTCCGCCGACCGCATGCGCAGACCGAACACTGGGGACCGCAGCAGAAACAACAACCCAGCGAGGTCGACCGAGGCCCAACCTGAGACGACCACCCACCAGGGCGACTTCCACTCGGCATCGGGCACTTCAGATGACGAGGAGGACATCCATCGCCTCCAGACAGGCCGCGACCCATGGAACCGGCAGGGTCATAAGTCGAGGACCAACTGTGCCGGTTGCGGCGGCGACCACCCCAGGTCGGAATGCCAGTTTTTCGAATCGATCTGCCGGCATTGCGACAAGAAGGGACACATCGCCCGTGTCTGCCGCCTAAAGAAGAATCGCAGCCCAGCACGATGGGACCAGAGCGACCGGAGGAGAGAGAGCACACCACCCCGGACCAGAGATCGCCCCTCGGACAACAGATGGGACCGGAACGGACGATCCCTGTGAGGCGGCGATAACCGGCGAAGAGAGGAGACCCATCAGACGGTCACCATCGGCCACGCCATCACCAATGACGCCCGGAAGGTCCACGTGGAGGTAGGCATCGAGGGCCAGCCATGCAAAATGGAGGTGGACTCCGGGTCCTACCTCTCCATGATTGCATGGCATGAAATAAAGCGCTTGGTGCCTACCCTCCAAAGGAGGAACATAGACAGCCAGAGACTCATTGTAAAGGACTACCAGGGAAACTGCATCCCGGTAGTCGGAACCAAACACTTCAACATCACCTCTAAAGGGCACACCGAAAGACTTCCCCTGACAATCGTCGACCGCGACCGCCCAAGCCTACTGGGACTGCAATGGTTCGCCCCGCTCGACATCGCACTCATGGGAGTCGACCACGTCACCGACAACAGCTGGCCCGGGAATTCCAAGAGGTCTTCGACGGAAACCTAGGCAAGTACCGAGGGCCCCTTATATCTTTCAACCTAGACCCAAACGTCCCCCCAAAACACCTGAAACCAAGGCGGGTGCCATTCGCACTTAAACCCAAGATAGACGAGCAAATTGACAAGCTCGTCAAGCAAGGGGTCCTACAGCCCATAAACCACATGGTGGGAGACCCCCATAGTCACCCCGATCAAGCCCGATGGGTCGGTGAGGATCTGTGGGGACTATAAGGCCACCCTAAATGGCGTGCTACAACAAAGCGCCTACCCCGTCCCAGTAGTGCAACACCTACTGCACTCACTGGGAGGGGGCAAGGTTTTCGCCAAGCTTGACCTCGCCCAGGCTTACCAACAGTTGCCAGTCGACGAGCAAACGGCAGAAGCGCAAACCATAGTCACCCACCGGGGGGCATTCAAATGCAACCGACTCCAATTTGGAGTCAGCGTGGCACCGGGAATATTCCAAAGCCTAATGGAAAGACTACTGCAGGGCATCAAGGGGGTGGTACCTTACTTCGACGACATCCTAGTGTCAGCAGCCAACCAAGCCGAACTAGAGGGTTGCCTAAGGGAGGTCCTAACCAAATTTAAAGAGACCGGGCTAAAGGTCAAGAGGGAGAAATGCCAGCTATGCATGGAACAGGTCGAATTCCTAGGATACCTCCTAGACCGTCACGGCATTCACCCCACAAACAAAAAACTCAAGGCCATCAAAGAAGCCCCCACACCCAAGTCCAAGACAGAACTACAGGCATTCCTGGGGCTACTGAACTTTTACAATGTTTTCCTGCCCCAAAAGGCGACGGCGGCGGAGCCCTTGCATAGGCTCCTGGACAAGGCGGCGACCTGGACTTGGGGGAAACGCGAGCAAGCCGCCTTCCAAAGAACAAAGGACCTCCTCACTTCGGACGCCGTCCTCATACAATATAACGAGACCCTACCTCTGGCCGTCACATGTGACGCATCACCCTTCGGAGTCGGCGCTGTCCTCAGCCATACCCTCCCCGACAGAAAAGAAGCGCCCATCGCGTTCTTTTCAAGGACCCTGACCAAACCGGAGTGGAACTATAGCCAGCTGGACAAAGAGGCTCTGGCTATCGTTGCCGCCGTAAAACTATTCCACGAGTATCTCTACGGCCGGACTTTCACCATCATAACCGACCACAAGCCGCTGCTGGGAATCCTTGCAGGAAACCGGGCCACCCCGAACATTCTGTCTCCCCGAATGACAAGGTGGTCCGAGTTCCTGGCAGCCTACAACTACGGACTCATACACAGACCGGGTAAGACGATCTCCCATGCAGACGCTTTAAGCCGCTCGCCGCTACCAGAACCTGACACCGACCCAGCACCCACAACGACCACCCTCAGCATAGAGACTCTATCCAACCTGCCCATAACCGCGTCAGACATTGCCCGAGAGACTAATAAAGACAAATGTCTGGCGCGGGTGTTGCATTGGGTAGAGAAAAGGTGCCCGGAAAGGGACAACGACGAGTCTGTCAAAACGTTCCGCAACCGCCAAACGGAACTCTCTTTATTAAAAGGGTGCATACTATGGGGGGACAGGGTGGTCATTCCAGAAAAGCTACAAGGGAAGGTTCTGGAACTGCTACACGAGGGACACCCTGGCATCGTTAGGACTAAAACCCTGGCCAGAAGTTACACTTGGTGGCCAGGGATGGACAAACAAATTGAGGCCTGGGTAGCAAGGTGCCAACGATGCCAGGAAACTCGGCCAAGCCCACCCACAGCACCCGTCCTAGAGTGGGAAACCCCAAGGGGACCTTGGTCTAGGATCCATATAGACTTCGCTGGGCCCACAAAAGGACACACCTTCCTCATAACAGTTGACGCTTACTCCAACTGGCTGGAGGTAAGCAACATGAAGACGACAACCACGGAGGCCGTGATCAAAGAACTCTGCAAACTCTTTGCAACACGCGGCCTCCCAGACATCGTCGTCTCCGACAACGGGCCCCAGTTCACCTCGCTGGAATTCGAAAAATTCCTAGCGGAAAGGGGCATCCGCCACGCGCTGACAGCACTGGCGCACCCGGCGGCAAATGGTAGGGCGGAACGGATGGTCCAATTCACTAAGAAGACCATCCGGAAAATAGACCACGGGTAGATCCAGGAGAAAATAAACAAACTACTCTTCACCCAACACATAACCCCAAATACCACAACCAATAAGAGCCCAGCTGAACTATTAATGGGAAGGAAACTAAGGTCCCCACTCGACAGGTTACACCCCACGTATAACCCGGAGAAGCCCCCAGACTCAAACAGCAAACACCGAACCTTCGCACCCGGCGACCCCGTATACGCGAGAAACCTGACGGGAGACCCACTATGGATATCGGCCGTCATCACACAAATAACAGGCCCACACTCGTACCGGCTACAAACAGCAGACGGACGAGCGTGGAAATGCCACATCGACCAACTAAGGTTGAGGACTACCAACCAAGAGACCGCCGACGCACAGACAGCCGAAACCAACCCCCACAACACAAACCAAGGGGGGAGGGAATATCCAGGGAACCAAAACCAAAGAAAAATAAACCAGCCGTACTCACCGGAAAGCAGCCATCACGACCCCTCGCCAGGAAGAGACAGCCAGGCCAGCTCGACTGACCCGGGAAGACCGAGTGGAAGCGGCGAAAACCGCAGCTCAACCAACCCGGGAGGCCAAGGAGGGAGCTACGGAGAGCAGCCCGGCCCGATCGACCAGCCGGTTCCCACGATGGCAGCAGGAGCAGCAGAGATCCTGACCGAACCGGCCGGGATCCAACCTACAACTGAGCTGCGCAGGTCAAGTAGGCTCAGACGGAGCCCCGCCTACCTACGTGACTACGCGACGTAAGGACTGAACCAAGAGGGGAGGGGTGTTCTGTCCTTATTAGCATTCTTGAGATCCCCGCGCTTTGATTGGCCAAAGCGCGGGGCACTCTGATTGGTCAGGCGAGCCGCGCCGATTGGCTCGCTAAGGATCTCCCGCGATTGGTCCATTCGGATCGCGGGAGATTCAAAGCGGTGCCATTGGCCGCGGCCGCCGCGGCTAAAAGAATAAAAGCCGCAATCTTTTTCCCTTTGCCCCAGTTCGGTTCCAACCTCAAATAAAGAGCATGATTTGAAGTCACCGACTCCTGGCATCATTTCGCGGACACAACAATAACAACTGCTCGTCTACATATCACATTAAAAGTAATTAAACCTTTCATCTTTACTCAGTAAAGAGCAGCTTTAATCCTAGTTATATATTGCTTTTAATCATTGGTGGAATTCAAATAATTTAACAACCGGTTCTCTGCCCTAATGATTTCTTCCAACAACCAGTTCACCAAACTGCTCAGGAAATGAAAAACTGGTTCTCCCAAACTGGTGCGAACTGGTTGAATCCCACCACTGCTTTTAATTATGAAAAAGCCTGAATTATTCTCTTTTTGTATTTCAACCTTGTAACCCAGTAATTTTTTAAAAAAAAACAGCAATTACTGTTAAATACATAACTGTAAACACATTAAGGTGTATCAAAGTTACAACTTTCCATTAATCTGCAATCAGTTTTATTGTGCAATATTACAATTATAAATAGATGGATTTCGAATTGCAGTCTTAAAATAAAAAGAAAAAAAACATATTATAATTTGTTCCTGGCAACGCATAATATCGAATTCATGTTTGTGTACATAATACATTTTTAATTAATTTCTTTCCAACTTAATTTTTCTTTCCTCGTATTTAATCAAATTGCACTGCATAGGTTTTAATTAAAAACCAATCTGTGAAGGATCAGAAGTGGTAAAAACAATCATTTAATATGTGACTGATTACAAAATGGAGGGCTGTTGAAGTTTACCACTTGGTTTGTTGCAAATAATAGTCTAACTTGCATTTTGAAAAGGCTCATTTATTTCTGTAGTCGGTGCATCCAGTCTGGCTGGGATTTTTATTTTTATTTTAAATTGCGTTTCCAGCTGGGTGAGTGAATGACAACTTCTTAATGGAGAAAATCAATGACTCTCCATAAAAGTAAATGTACAAGGGAAGTGGGCAGATTTATTTCCATTTAACACCAGCCTGTTGCAAACTGGATACTGACCACACACTGGACAAAGCTCATTCCAAAATAGCCAGGGTTGTTTTTTTAAAAAAAAAATTGTGACGCTCTAATTGTCTGAGAGAAATTTCATGTCCATTAATCTGCTAACAAATCTTTGAGATAGATTTTGATTAGATCGAAGTATTGGTATAGGTAACACACCAATATAGCAGAAGTGGAATTGAGAATTCAGAAAGATGGGAGCTATCACCAAACCTTTGAATCAAGTAAACTAAGGGATTTAGTCCAGATGTATCCAGTGGAAGAATCTTGAAGCTGCAAAGTGGAAGTTATGGGAGGCTATATTTAATAAATAAAAATGATGTGTTGCTTTACAGTTATGCTTATTAAAGAAATTTCAAATTTGGGGTGAAAAAAATGAATGGATGAATTTTGTATCTTCCTCAACACCCAAAGAGGAGGAGGAGGAGAGGAGAAGGAAATGTGGGAAGAGGAGGAGGAGGAGGAGGAGGAAAGAAGAAGTGAAATGAGGAAGAAGGAGGAGGGGAGGAGAAGAGAAGGAGGAAGAGGAGGGGGAGGAGGAGGAGGAGGAGGAGGAAGAAAGAAGAAGTGAAATGAGGAAGAAGGAGGAGAGGAGGAGAAGAGAAGGAGGAAGAGGAGGGAGAGGAGGAGGAGGAGGAAGAAAGAAGAAGTGAAATGAGGAAGGAGGAGGAAGGAGGAGGAGAACAGAAGGAGAAGGAGGGAAGGAGGGAAGAAGAAGGGAAGTGAAGGAGGAGAGGAGGGAGAGGGGGAGGAGGGGGAGGGAGGAGGAAAGGAGAAGGGAAATGAGGAAGAAGAAGGAGAAGGAAAGGAGGGAGAGGGGAGGAGGGGGAGGAGAAATATATTTAATTGATTCTGTTAGATCTAGGGTGGATCGGTTCGAAGGAGACACGAGACCATCTAGTGAGTTCAGCTCTTTATTTCAGATAAGAATAGTCTGGGTAATACGAGCCGCGGCAGCCCTTTAAATAGGGCTGGCTAGCAGCTCGGCGGCCAATGGCAGCGCTTTGAATCTCCCGCGATCGGCACAGCCAATTGCGGTAGATTCCTAGTGCTCCAATCACGGCCGAGGCTTTGACCAATCGGGTCGCTGTCCGTCCGGACCAATCAGTTGTGAGGGTTGGGAGTATGCTAATATAGCACACCCCTCCCCTCTTGGTTTCATCTGTCGGTGCGTCGTGACATAGTCGCGTAGGTAGGCGGGGCTTCGTACCTGCCTATTTGACCTACGCGGTTCAGTTCTATTGTGGTTGTCGACCAGTTCGGATGGCTTCTTCATCGCTCCGGTTCCTTGGGGTGGAACTGTCTGCAAGGTTGAGCTGGGCCTTTCTTGGTAGCTCCCTCCCAGTCTACCTGGGCTGATTGAGCTGCCGTTCCTGTTGTTCCCACTGGATCTTTCCGGGCTGGTTGAACTGGTTTGGCTGCTACTTCCAGGTGAAGATTCCGGGGTTTCGTGTTCCGTTAGTTCTGCGTTTACAGGTGAGTAGTGTTGGTTTATTTGTGGTTTATTTATTCTAGGTTGGGGGGTGTTCTGCCTGCGCTAGCTGGTTCCCTTCATTTGCCGTTTCCCCCCCCCCCTTCTAGTTTCTTGCTCGGGTGTCTGGTTGTTGGCGATAGTTATTCTTGATCTTAGCTGGTTAATGTGCCATTTCCAGTTTTTTCCGTCGCTTGTCTCTAGTCAGTATGATAAGGGGCCGGTTATTTGGGTGATCGTTGCTGGTACCCAGAGTGGTTCTCCTGACAGGTTTTTTGCATATACTGTGTCTCCTATATTAAATTTCCTGTGTTTGCTGGAGGAAACCGCGGGTTTGTCAGGGTTGTATGTGGGATGCATTCTGTCTAGGGTTGACCGTAGTTTTCTGCCCATCATCAGTTCTTCTGGGCTTCTATTGGTGGTTGCGCTAGGTGTGATATGTTGAATGAGGAGCATTTTGTTGATTTTATCCTGTATGCTGGTTGCTTCTATTTTTTGGATGGTTTTCTTTGTGTATTGGACCATGCGTTCCGCCCGTCCGTTCGCCGCCGGATTTGCTGGTGCGGTTAGTGCATGGCGTATTCCTTGGCCTGCCAGAAATTGTTCGAACGCTAGTGTGGTGAACTGGGGCCCATTGTCCGACCCTATTACGTCTGGCAGGCCATGTGTGGCGAAGAGTTTGCTCAGTTTCTTTATTACCGCCTCTGTTGTGGTAGACTTCATGGTGCTTACCTCCAACCAGTTGGAGTAAGCATCTACTGTGATAAGGTACATGTGTCCCTTGGTTGGCCCCACGAAGTCTATGTGAATCCTAGACCACAGGCCCCTTGGTATTTCCCACTCTTGGGTTGGGGCTGCGGGAGGATTAGGTCTGGATTCTTGGCATTGTTTGCATTTGGCTACCCAGGTTTTGATCTGTTTGTCCATTCCCGGCCACCATCCATAGCTTCTGGTCAGGCTTTTCATTTTGACCATCCCTGGGTGTCCCTAATGCAGCATCCCCAGCACCCTTTCTGGTAATGTTTCCAGAATTACCACTCTGTCCTCCAAAGTATGCAGCCCTTTTCGGTTAAGAGTTCAGTTTGTCTGTTTTGGAAGGGTCTGAAGGGTCATCTTTGTCCCCTTCCAGCCACCCTTTTCCAACCCAGCTCAGGACTCGCGCCAGCCGCTTGTCTTTATTTGTTTCTCTGGCAATGTCTGGCGTGGTCACGAGTGGGTTGGATATTGTCTCTATTTGGAGTACCTCTGTTGTGGGTGCCGGGTCGTCTTCCCAGTCCGGTAAGGGTGACCGGCTTAGGGCGTCTGCATGGGCGATGTCCTTGCCGGGTCGGTGTATCAGCTGGTAACTGTATGCTGCTAGGAATTCGGACCACCTTGTCATTCTTAGCGATAGAATGTTCGGTGTGGCCGTTTTCCACCAGGATTCCTAGCAGCGGCTTGTGGTGCGTGATGATTGCAAAAGTCCTACCGTAAAGGTATTCATGAAATTTCTTGAAACCGGCGACGACTGCTAGGGCCTCTTTCTCGAGCTGCCTGTAGTTCCGCTCTGGCTTTGAAAGTGTCCTTGACGAGAAGGCGATGGGTGCTTCCCTCCTGTTTGGTAGCTGGTGGCTGAGGATGGCACCGATCCCAAATGGCGATGCATCGCATGTTACCATTAATGGCAGGGTCTCGCTGTACTGGATTAGTACCGCGTCGGATGTTAGCAGGTTCTTTGTGTTGTTGAAGGCGCTTTCCTCCCGTGCTCCCCAGGTCCAGGTGGCTGTTTTGTCTAACAGCCTATGCAGCGGTTCTGCCACGGTCGCCTTTTGAGGTAGGAAGACTGTAAAAGTTTAACAGTCGCAAGAAAGCCTGTAGTTCCGTTTTGTTTTTCGGACATGGTGCTTCCCTTATGGCTCTCAGTTTCTTTTCTGTGGGGTGGATCCCTTGTTTGTCTAGGAGGTACCCTAGAAATTCGACCCTCTCGGCTTGTAGTTGGCACTTCCCTTTCTTGACTTTAAGTCCCGAGTCTCTGAATTTCTTCAGTACCTCCCTCAACCTGGCTTCTAGTTGTTTTTCATTTTTTGCGGCCACCAAGACATCATCAAAATAGGGCACAACCTCTTCTATGCCCTGGAGGAGTCTTTCCATAAGGCTTTGGAAGACCCCGGGTGCCAGGCTGACTCCAAATTGGAGCTGGTTGCAGCGGAAAGCCCCTCGGTGTGTTACGATGGTTTGGGCTTCTGCTGTTGTGGCATCGACCGGCAGCTGCTGGTAGGCTTGTGCCAGGTCGAGCTTTGCAAAAATTCAGCCTCCCCCCAGTGAGTGCAGAAGGTGCTGGACTACTGGGACGGGGTATGCGCTTTGTTGGAGCGCATGGTTTAGGGTGGCCTTGTAGTCACCACAAATTCTCACAGACCCATCTGGCTTGATGGGGGTGACAATTGGGGTCTCCCACCAGGCGTGATCGATTGGTTCCAGCACCCCTTGCGCGATGAGCTTATCTAGCTGCTTATCAATCTTGGGCTTGAGTGCAAACGGCACTCGCCTGGGCTTAAGGCAGATTGGCGCGATGCTGAGATCTATGTTGAATGAGATAGGCGATCCCCGGTACTTGCCTAGGCTGTCATCGAAGACTTCCCGGAAGTCCCTCACGAGCGCCGCTTCCCAGTCCACTTCTCCAATGTGGTGTATGCCGGTTACTTTGATGCCCAGGGGTGCGAACCACTGTAGTCCCAATAGGCTCAGTCGATCTCGGTCGACGATCATCAGGGGTAGCACTTCTGTGTGGCCCTTGAAGGTGACCTTAAAGTGACCTCTGCCAACTACAGGGATTCGGTTCCCCTGATAGTCTTTGAGAGTTAGTGTTTGGTCTTCCAGTTCATGGCGGTGGATGGTGGGGACCAGGCGCTTGAGTGTGTGCCAGGAGACCATTGAGAGGAAGGACCCGGAGTCCACCTCCATGTCGCATGGCTGATCTTCTATCCCCACCATCACATATACCTTCCTGGCGTCGCTTGTGGAGGAGTGGCCGATGACGACAGTTTGGTGTGTTTCCTCCTTTTGTCTTGTCTCCTGGAGTCACCTGTTCCGACCTTCTCGGCTCCAGTGGTTCTCCGTCTGGCGATCGCAGTTTCTGGTGGGGGTGCTTTCTCTCCATCAGGGGCTGCCATCTCATTGTCGCGGGCTGTAGTGTCTTTTATTTCGGCATACCTTGGCGATGTGCCCCCATTTCTCGCAATGCCTGCAAATGGTGTCGAGAAAACGGCAGTCCGCCCAGGGGTGATCGCCGCTGCAGCTAGCACACTGGAACCTTGACTTATGACCTCGTGGTTCCCGCCGCTCCCACGCTGAATGGAGGAGGTGGATCTCCTCGTCCTCGTCCTTGGTCTCCGAGAAGGAGTCGATGTCGCCGTGGTGTGTGGTTGTGTCTCACTGGTCTGTTTCTGGTCGCCTCTCGGGGGTCGACATTGTCTCTCCGACCGCCGGTCGTGGCATGATGCTCGATTGTCGCATCCGAGCCGCTGATTTCTTGACCGCTTCAGCTTCAGCAGCCTCAGTGAGGGCATCGGCGAGGGAGATGTCCCCCTTTGCCATGATGCGGCTCTGGAGGACGGGGTCTCAGAGTCCTAGGACGACGCGGTCTTGTAGGGCCTCGTCCAGGTCGGCGAACTCGCACAGACTGCCCAGGTCCCGTAGCACTGCCATGAAGTCGCCCAGCCCCTCGCTCTCACATTGATCCCGCCTGTAGAAGTTGTGCTGCTGGATAAGGATGGGCATGATGGGGGCGTAGTGGCTTCGCAGCAGGGGCTTGAGATTGTCCCACTCCATTGCCTTGATGTCCTCTGGTTTGGCCAAGGCTTTGGCCATCTTGAAAACTGCGGGCCCACAGTGTGTGAGGAACACGGCTCATTTCTTGTGGCCGTTGGTGTCCTTGAGGTTGCTACTCTTGAGGAACATTTGGAACCTATTGGTATAGGATTCCCAGTCCTCGGTAGCAGGGTTGAAGGGTGCGGGTGGTGAGTTGATGCCGGCCATGCTGCCTGTTCTGCGTGTTGCTTCGCCACGTGCTGGGGTCTTCTTGTTCACAATCCCACCTTCGTTGCCAGTGTTCGATCTGGGGTGGATCGGTTCGAAGGAGATGCGAGACCATCTAGTGAGTTCAGCTCTTTATTTCAGATAAGAATAGTCTGGGTAATACGAGCTGCGGCAGCCCTTTAAATAAGGCTGGCTAGCGGCTCGGTGGCCAATGGCAGCGCTTTGAATCTCCCGCGATCAGCACAGCCAATTGCGGTAGATTCCTAGTGCTCCAATCACGGCCGAGGCTTCGACCAATCGGGTCGCTGTCCGTCCGGACCAATCAGTTGTGAGGGTTTGGAGTATACTAACATAGCACAGATTCAATTAAATTTACAGAGGTTTTTGTTGTACATTCCATTACATTTAGAACAATAAAATGTTTGTTTCTAATAGTAGCTGCTGCCTCATGGCTTATCAGCATTTCATTTTGGGATTTATGTATATACCTTATTTGATGCTACACTGTATGTTTTCAAATAAGTTTCAATTTGTTCTCTATAGGCTCAGCTTTTAGGGATCAGGTGATTATTAAAGATAGAGTTGCTGGAGGCCTTTGACTGAGAGGTGTCACCATCTATTTTTATTGCTTTGGCTTAGCTGTTTAATTCTATATCGTCATCACCTGACATATTGCAAAGCAATTATGAGGTTTCTTATTTAAAAGGGACATTTGATCCACTCGGTGGAAGAAAGGTCAACTACATTGCAGGACAATGCTTTGATATCCAAGATAACTTTATACCTTAAATCTGTTGCAGAATTAAATTCAGCTTGAAAGCCATCTCTGATTTACAGTTTGAGGAATGCATTTGCCTCACATCCAAGGATTTGGTTTCTTATTACAAAAACATCTTAAAATTTCAGCTTTATGGGTTCTTTTAAATCAGAGTAGACCTTGAATCATATGGACAGAATTGACTGTAATTTTATGAGCTGTGCTGCTGTTTCTGATACATAGATTCTGTTACAAGTACCATGGCACAAAGTAGTTTTTAAAAACAATGTAATACACTCTTACAGTTTTTAAAATGATATAATTCATTTATAATCCATTAATGAAATACTGAAAAATACTAATTTCCAAGATACATATACCCCTGTCCAACTACTTTCTACTTCTTTTTTCTCTCTTATATTTTTTTTTTTAATAAAAATGTATTTTTAAAAATCTTTGAAAGTGTTGCCTCCTTATGAAAATGAATATCGTGATGCAGTGATTCATAGTTAAAAGTAGGGTGTCTACTGCTAAAATACTAACATTTTAATCATTTTCATTATTATTGTTGGGGACCTACTGCAATAAAAAATTAAAATCCTCAAACTACTGTCAATAAATCAGTATCCAGTGTTTCAGGGATCAGTGCCAATGAAAAATAGGCAGCTGACATTTAGAATTAAAGATGCAATATATTCATTCATTCATTCATTGACTTGATTTGATTTGATTTGTCAATCGCTTACAAGATAATAGGTATAAGTATAAACATGAGTAAGAATACAGGAAATAGATACAAATAAATGGGGACAATAGGACAGGGACGGTAGGCACAATTATGCACTTATGCACTCATGCATCTACCAGTGTGCTTGTGTGTATGTTTAAAAAAATAAAGGTGGTAATGCAATTAAAGTTTTGCTTTTTTTATGTGCATCAAATGCCCTGTGTGTGTGCCTAATTGTGTTTGACAAATGTAGGGTAGCCATGATGAACAATAATCTAAATAGGATGGACTTTTAATGTCTGGTACAGCTTTAAATTAAAATAATTGTGTTAGAGAAATGATTAATTACAGGTAGTCCTTGACTTATAACAGTTCATTCAGTGACCATTCGAAGTTACAATGGTACTGAAAAAAGTGACTTAATGACCATTTTTCACACTTAAGACCATTGCTGCATCCCCACAGTTGCATGATCAAAATTCAGGCGCTTGGAAACTGACTCATATTTATGACGGTTTCAGTGTCCATGGGCTCACGGGATCCCCTTTTACGATCTTCTGACAAGGAAAGTCAATGGGGAAGCAAGTAAGCAAGCTCTTAACAACTGTGGGAGGAAAGGTCGTAAAACGGGGCAAAATTTACTGAATAAACATTTCACTTAGCAGCAGAAATGTTGGGCGCAACATTGGCTGGATGTCAATGTCAATCTCTTTTTTGAGTTTAGCCTCTGTTACAAGCCATTTATCAAATAATACACTTTTTTCCCCCTGCAAACCTCACATACAAAATCGACTTAACAGATCCTTCCTGCATGTGTGTTTTTCTGCAGCATAGCTGTCAGTCAGATGGAAATGTCATTTACTTCCACGGGACTGAAGGCAGCGAGTTAAATTTTGCCACCACACGCGACGTAGACCTCTCCACTGAAGATGCGCAGGAGCAGTGGGCCGAAGAATTTGAGAGCCAGCCAAAAGGGTGAGTGTTTAACCCTTGAGATGTGGAGTTGGTGTATCTTCAAGACAAACATTTTGCTGGTTTGTAGCAACATGGGCTGTTAATCAAAGCATGGATTTCCTCAAATTTTGAGGACAAACTAGTTGAGAAGGACTCCAATAGTTTCCAGATAAGTTTTGGAAATTACCCATGTTTCAGTGACAAAAATTATTGTTGGCATCTTGGTGGAACATGGAGATAAAATCTGAAGAAATCTTCTATGGAAAATCCCAGATCAAAATACATCTATCTATCTATCTATCTATCTATCTATCTATCTATCTATCTATCTATCACTCTGGAATTTATATATAGGGTCCCTATCGTGCTATAATGCCTAAAACACTGAAATACTGAAATTAATATGTGAATGGTTATCACAACCGTTATTTACACTATATTAATATTGATGGTATTGGCACTCCAAATATATAATACGTATTATGAACCATAAGTTCAACAGAGGAGAGATAGATTAGTTCCAGGGCAGAAATTTCATTTCAATGCCAGCGTGCTGGGTAAGTGGTTTTTATAGTGCATTCAGGTTCCTCTGGAGAGCTGAGACATGATTCATGTTTTTCAATGAAGCAAATAACTGATATAAGTAGGACAGTGGAAGTACATACTTACATCATGGCTGTTGATATCACCTGTCCTCTGGCTTTGGATAAGGTTGACAGTGAGAAATTCCTATGGTTGTGTTTTAGGCTATTTTGAATTCTTGGTTTGGGATTTAATTTTTTACTAGTTGCAGGGATATTTTATATTTTTCAGTTAAAGGCTCAACATAAGTTACAAGGAGGATGCCTCTAGAAAGGCATTCCTGTCTATCTTTTAATTCAGTCACTTGTTTTCTTTCAAACAATCTCTGCCCTGGCATCTTCTAAAATTTGAAATCATTACAGACAATAAGGATTTCCCAACATTTACTTCAACAAGTCAGCATCTGTAGGCAATTTAATATTCTCCATATGAGAGCTTATGCACCAGAGACAATTTCCTTGTGTGTCCAATTACACTTGACTGATAAAGAATTATTTTCTACTCTACTCTACTCTACTCTACTCTACTCTACTCTACTCTACTCTACTCTACTCTACTCTACTCTACTCCATTCTTCTTCCTCATTCTATTCTATTCTATTCTATTCTATTCTATTCTATTCTATTCTATTCTATTCCCTATACTCTTCTTCCTCATTCTATTCTATTCTACTCCTATTCTATTCTCTACTCTACTCTTTTTCCTCATTCTATCCTATTCTCTACTTTTCTTCCTCATTTTATTCTATTCTATTCTATTATCTACTCTTCTTCCTCATTCTTTTCTATTCTATTCTATTCTATTCTATTCTATTCTATTCTATTCTATTCTATTCTATTCTATTCTATTCTCCACTCTTCTTCCTCATTCTGTCCTATCCTATTCTCTACTCTTTTTCCTCATTCTATTCTATTCTCTACTCTATACTGTACTCTACCCTACAATTCTGATCGTCTCTTACCATTCTCTATGCTGACTAAGGCTGAGGGAAGATGCCATCTCAAATATTTAAAATGTTCCAGATAGCCAAATTATTGGTTAGTATAAAGTAACATTAATTCTTGATCCTGTTCATTCAACATTTGTCACTCCCAACAATTGTTTGCAGTCGTTATGATGAATCCTTTATTTCTATGATCGCATACTCTTTCTTCCCACAGGATCCCTACCTCATTCAGTGCCCAGGATGGACGATGTTCAGAGAATGGGTAGCTATCAGTGTTTCTTCCTATCCTTTTCTCTCTCTCTGAGCCTCATATTTATCACTATGTGGCAGAGATCCTGTGGCTAAGAACTGGATGTGTGGCCATCTATCATACCAATTATGTAAGAAAAACCAACGTAGGCTAATTGTCTTCAAGTTTCGATCTTGCAGTTTTCAGACAGACAAAGTTTAGTTTAGCCTTAGATTTCTTTTCATATCCCTTTTTTCCTCTGCTACAGAAGATTTCTAGTTTTCCTGTTGGCGTGTCCTACATGGTGGAATGAATCATCCAGCAATTCTAATTTCTGAATCTGTCTTCGGACCTATTTATTTGCTTCTCCAGGCTCTGACCTTATCTTATTCTCTGTTACTTTCCATTATCTAATCTATCTTTGGCCTGCAAAGGGTCTGCTTATGTCTCTACTGTGGAGAAGACATACTATATGTATCATCTCAATGCCTCCTCGCCTGTCTCCTTGGATAACTTACACTCATTTATTTAGTTCTCTTCAACTCCTGTTGCTGTCCCCTCCCCCCCCCCAAATTGGGGACAAATTGCATTCTTTTGTATCTCATTCCCTCCTGAGAGAGTTCTCCATGTCTTGGTTATCGCAACTTTACTGTGTATCTCACTTTAAAACTGGAATGGAATGGAATAGAATAGAATAGAATAGAACAGAACAGAACAGAACAGAACAGAACAGAACAGAACAGAACAGAATAGAATAGAATAGAATAGAATAGAATAGAATAGAATAGAATAGAATAAGAGAGTTGGAAGGGACCTTGGAGGTCTTCTAGTCCAGTGGTTGCCAACAGGTGGGCTGTAGCCCACTGGTGGTGGTCCGCAGAGAAATGTCACCCCCAGAACACCCCCCAAAACAATACAGGCTACGTGGAACATGAGGTTGCACCACCCACATGGCCCTCCCTCCCCTCCCACTCACTCCTTACCTGGCAAACTTGCCAGCTAAATTGCTATTTTTCCTTCTTTTTTTCCCCAACCATCAGCTGTTCTGCTGTGCTGGGAGATTTAGACTAGCTAGAAAGCAGGAAACCGTTGGATGTCTTGCTTTCTAGCTAATCTTTAGATCTTCAGTCCCGCAGGACTGAAGGTTCTATTATTCAGTTACAGACTCAGATAGCTGATGGCAGAAACACAGATCTCTAAGTGAATCTGTGATTCTGTGAGCAACTCAATCTTCCTACTTTGCCTGATTTTGGGTAAAAGTTGCTCTTTTTTATATAAAAAAATAAATATTTACACAAATATTTATAATATTTACATACAAGCCATGTCCAGCCAGTTACATGACCACCAAGCCATACCCAGTCAGCAAGCCATGCCCAGCCCATCACATGACCACCAAGCCACACACACAAATTAGACCACACCCAAGAACCGGTTGTTAAGAAATTTGAATCCCACTCCTGCCTCTGTGTGTTTGTGTGTGTATGTGTATGTGTATATGAGAGAGAGAGAGAGAGGAAAGAGGGAGAGAGGGAGGTTAGATCAGATCTCTCTTTCTCTCTCTCCCACCAACGTCAGCAAACCACCGTCAGTCAAAATTCATATGAGTGGTCCCCGGGATTTCAAATTATGAGTTTGGTTGTCCCTGAGGTCCAAAAGGTCGGCGACCCCTATTCTAGTCCAACCTCCTGCTTAGGCAGGAAACCCTACACCACTTCAGACAAATGGTTATCCAACATCTTTTTTAAAACTTCCAGTGTTGGAGCATTCACAACTTTTGAAGGCAAGTTGTTCCACTGGTTAATTGTTCTCACTGTCAGGAAATTTCTCCTGAGTTCTTAGTTGCTTCTCTCCTTGATTAGTTTCCATCTGTTGCTTCTTGTCCTACCCTCAGATGCTTTGTTTGGAGAATAACTTGACTCCCTTTTCTTTGGGGCAGCCCCTGAGATATTGGGAGACTGCTATCATGTCTCCCCTAGTCCTCCTTTTCATTAGACTAGACCAGGGGTCTCCAACCTTGGCTCCTGGAAGCCTGGCGGACTTCAACTCCCAGAGTTCCACAGCCAGCAAAGCTGGCTGTGGAATTCTGGGAGTTGAAGTCCGCCAGGCTTCCAGGGGCCAAGGTTGGAGACCCCTGGACTAGACATACCCAGTTCCTGCAACCGTTCTTCATATGTTTAGCCTCCAGTCTCCTAATCATCCTGGTTGCTCTTCTCTGCACTCTTTCTAGAGTCTCAACATCTTTGTTACATCGTGGTGACCAAAACTGAATGCAGTATTCCAACTTCCAAGTTGTTTCTTAATTAATGCTTGAGAATATAGCAAAAGTTAATAACTTGTGGCATGTGGGAACCTCATTAATATGCCATATCTATTAACCTTGGTGGGATAATCTGCATGGGCAAATAGATCACCAAAACTGAATGACCATAACAATGTGATACCTGAATGGAAGTTTAGAGATTCCATTCCAGATGCCAAATGTTCGTTTTGTGCAGTGGTGGGGTTCACATTTTTTTTACTACCGGTTCTGTGGGCGGGGCTTGGTGGGCGTGGCAGGGGGGGGGATACTGTAAAATCTCCAGTCAGAGGTGGGATTTGCTGGTTCTCCAAATGACTCAAAATTTCTGCTACCGGTTCTCCAGAACTGGTCAGAACCTACACCTCTGCTTTTGTGTCTTATGAGTGTGTCTCCCCAATTCTTCTCCATCCTTTAGAACAGGGGTCTCCAACCTTGGCCCCTGGAAGCCTGGTGGACTTCAACTCCCAGAATTCCACAGCCTGGCTGTGGAACTCTGGGAGTTGAAGTCCGCCAGGCTTCCAGGAGTCAAGGTTGGAGACCCCTGCTTTAGAATTATGAGCAAGCTTTATACCACTATGGGCTTTAACCTGTCACAAATAGTCCTATCTCTCTTTGTATGCAGGTAGCCTTTGACTTACGACCACAATTGAGCCTCAAATTTCTCTTGCTAAGCGAGACAATTGTTGAGTGAGTTTTACCCCCATTTTTGGACCTTTCTGGCCACCATTGTTAAGTGAATCATTGCAGTTGTTCAGTTAATAACCCGGTTAAGTGAATCTGGCTCCCCCCCATTGACTTTGCTTCTCCAAAGGTCGCAAAGGGGGATCCCATGACCCCGGGGATGCTGAAGCCATCATAAATATGAACCATGCAGTGGCCAAGTGTCTGAATTTGGATCACATGACCATGGGGATGCTGCAATGGCCATAAGTGTGCAAAACGGTCATAGGTCACTTTTTTCAGTGCCAGTGTAACTTTGAACAGTCACTCAATCAACTATTTAAATCAAGGCCTACGTCAGGGTTCCAGAAAAGCCCCAATCAAAAATTCCCCATCCTACAAAAAAGATGGAGAAAAAAAGTTCAGAGAAGAGCAACTATGATGATCAAAGGCCTGGAGACTAAAACATATGAGGAACGGCTGCAGGATTTGGGCTTGGCTAGTCTAAAGAAAAGAAGAATTAGGGGCAACATGATAGCAGTATTCCAGTATTTGATGGTTTGCCACCAGAAGTGGCCTTCAGCAGGTTCTGACCAGTTCTGGAGAACCAATAGCGGAAATTTTGAGTCATTCGGAGAACCGGCCAATCCCACCTCTGACTGGCCCCGCCCCCATCTCTTCTCTGCCTCCCATTGAGTCCCAGCTGATTGGCTGGGTCTTCTTTGGTTGCCCTGCACAGGAGAACAGAGCTGGAAAGCAGGTTAGTGGGGTGGGGAGGAAATGGGATTTTGCAGTAACCTTTCCTCAGGAGTGGGGAGGGAATGGGGATTTTATAGTATCCTTCCCCTGCCATTAATCTCACCACTGGTTGCCACAAAGAGGAGGGGGGTCAATTTGTTTTCCCAAGGACCAGAAGGGCAGGACAAGAAACAACGGATGGAAACTAATCAAGGAGAGAAGCAACTTGGAATTAAGGAGAAATTTCCTAACAATGAGGACAATCAACCAGTGGAACAGCTTGGCCTTCAGAAGTTGTAGGTGCTCCATCACCAGAGGTTTTTAAGAAGAGACTGGACTTATCTGAAATGGTATAGGTTCTCCTGCTTCAGCAGGGGGCTGGACTAGAAGACCTCCAAGGTCCCTTCCAGCTCTATTCTATTCTAACTTTCTAAATCCAATTGAACTGATATAAAGTTTAGCCCAGGGGTCTTCAAACATGACAGCTTTAAGACTTATGGACTTCAACTCCCTGAATTCCTCCTCCAGTCATGTTAGCTCAGGAATTCTGATTGCTGAAGTCCACAACTTCAATTTACCAAGTTTGAAGTCCCTTGCCTTAGCCGTTCCGTATGATTCTTTACTGATTAACGTAGCAGAATGTGAAAATTAATTGCTAACCCTGCTATTGCCTAAAATGTATTTGATGCAAACTGCAACTGAGTTATATCTCTGCAAGGGTTTTTGAAGAAGAATGGACATGTCATGTGCCAACGATGTATTACGTTTTGTTCTGTTTTCATATTAAGGTGTTGAATGTTCTTGTCTCACTGCATTTGTTCTGCATTTGTTCTTGTATAATGAGATCAAACAATATAGGAGAAAGTTAGCAGCATTCAAAGAAATCCATCTCCAACCTTTTGACACTACTTACCTCTTTTTATGGTGATGGAAATGAATTTATGGCAAAATTTTTAATTTTCCAATCTGGTTTTTATTTTGTTTTTAAACATGTTTCACCCTACTCAATACTGTTTTTTTAAAAAAAGAAACAACAACTGCAAAATAAAACAAGTGGCATTTTGGTTCATTTGACCTCGCTCAGTATAGTTAATAAAATATGCAGGGGTGGCAGAAATGTTTGGAGTTTATGGCAAAAAAAAAGTCAAGACAAAGGCAACAATGATGTGATCCTAGTCTTGCCTGTTTTCTATGCAACATGAAAAAAACCAAGCAGAATTTCAACCAAAGCATTGTATCTTTCAGGTGTCCTTGTTTTATGGAGCCGCCCTTGTAAATTTCTTGGTGATACTGAAGAATCAATTTCTTCTTCTTCTTCTTCTTCTTCTTCTTCTTCTTCTTCTTCTTCTTCTTCTTCTTCTTCTTCTTCTTCTTCTTCTTCTTCTTCCTCTTCCTCTTCCTCTTCCTCTTCCTCTTCCTCTTCCTCTTCCTCTTCCTCTTCCTCTTCCTCTTCCTCTTCCTCTTTCTCCTCCTCTTCTTCCCCGTCCCCTTCCTCCTCCTCCTCTTCTTCTTCCCTTTCCTTCTCCTCCTCCTTCTCTTCTTCTTCCCTTTCCTTCTCCTCCTCCTTCTCTTCTTCTTCCTCTTCTTCCTCTTCTCCTTCCTCCTCCTCTTCTTTCTCTTCCTCTTCCCTTTCCTCCATCTCCTCCTTCTCTTTCTTCCCCTTCCCCTTCTTCCTCAACGTCTTTTTTCTCAGCAAGATTACAGAAGTATTTTGCAACTCATCTTCTTCCTAGGGCTGAGATGGAGTGACTGAGTAGCTCAAGATTCCTCCAGTGGCTTTGTGCTTGAGATGGAATAGAACTCACCGTTTTTAGCCTTAACCACGATACCAAACAGCAGAATATATCTGCTGAACAAAACTCTGCATTGGTGACAGGAAGGGCATCTGGCCATTAAACACTCCGCTAGCTCCATTCAGTTGCCCAGGCTCCACCCTGCAAGGGGTTATGGGGTCATTAAAAGATGATGATGATGGTGGTGGTGATATCACTTGGTATATGGTTTCCTGCTTGAGCAAGGGATTGGACCTCCGAGGTCCTTTCTAACTCAGTTATTGCACTATACATTCTTGTTAGTGTGGAAGATCTCCTATCTAGGTCACTAGCCTGGTCTGACTGCTGATTCTTACAGCCTTCTTCCATCTGAAAGAGCTGTTTCTTTTAAGAATTAACTGAGATTGATCAGAGGATACATACTGATTTAAAAATGAGTTTTAACACAGTATAGTAACCTGAATTAATTAGCAAGTGTCAGGAATGTTTGCACATGCAAATGTATAATTGAGAAAGCTACAGTATTATTTCTTTTAAAGGATATTGCAATGACTTCTGAAACAATCCAAATTTAGAGTTTCATGATCTTTTATGTTTGTTAAGGCATTACATATTTCATTTTCTGCGGATATTAATTAAGGCAATATTTACCCTCATGGTTCAGATTAGTCAGTTTAGGGTTTACTATAGATCTCTCAGGATAATTGGTTGAATAAATAGAATAATCTGCCTTCTCAGCAGCCCCTAGTAGTCTCTGGCAGCTCTCCTGCAAACAGAAATCTCTGATTTTCTTGAAGGGGCCAGATCAATTGCTTCATTTGCAGTTAAACTGAAGGTAGCAATATTATTCCTCCAAAATTTCAAATTAGCACTCTACTAAAGTAACTTAACACAAGTTCAAGAGGCAAAGAATATTCCTTTCTCTCCTTGTTTTTATTCCTCTCTATCTTTTATCAGTCATCTATCTATTAGCTATCATCTATCTATTTACAGTATCTATAATTATCGATCTATCTACATTATCTATAATTATCTGTATCTATCTGTCTGTCTATCTATTCTATCTCCTGTCCTATGTCTATCATCTATCTGTCTCTTTCTCTCTGCTATGTCTGTCTATATCTAAATTAACCTATCTATATCTATCTATCTATCTATCTATCTATCTATCTATCTATCATCCATCCATCCATCCATCCAGAGATGGGATTCAAAAATCCCAACAACCGGTTCCCTGAGGTCCAGTAGGCAAAAAACAGGGTGTGGTGGGGTGTTGTGAAAGGGAAGAAAACACCATATAGCCACATCCACCCAGTCACATGACCACATGGCCATGACCACCTAACCATGCCCACCTAGCCACACCCACAGAACCGGTAGTAACAAAAATTGAATCCCTGCTCCAAATCTATAGGGATTTAAAATATGGCATTATATGCCTAAACCTTCTACCTTTCTACTGGCTTTCGGTCCCAAAGATGGGGGAAAAAACATTACACAGATATTTTCAGGGGCTGCCAGCAAACAAAGAATTTCCTGGACAAAACTTCTGAATTAATATTTCCATTACGCATGCCATCGGCCCTTTGACGAACGATCTTTTTGACTTGATCGTTGACCTCCCATTGTAGTCCGGGTTCTGAACTACCGTATTAGCAATGATGGACTTGTGCAGTGAAACTTCCAATTCATTTCATGCTGTGACAGCCAGACAGTTAAGAAAAATTACACAGCCGTACATGCTGTGTCAGTTTGCAGGAGGACTCGGTGCAGGCCAAGATGAAATTCTGCGTCTGCTCTTGATGAATTATTTGCAAACACCCGCTTTTAAGCATAGGATTCCTGAATCTAACCTCCAGACCTCAAAGAATGAATGTGGGTGATGGACATCTAGTCCAACTCTCTGCACAAGAAGGAGGCCCTAAATCATTTCAGACAAACAGCTGTCCAGTCTCTTCTTGAAAGCCTCTAATGATGGAACATCCACAACTTCTAGGGGCAAGTTGTTCCACTGATTTATTGTCCTCACTGTTAGGAAATCTCTCCTTAGTTCTCAGTTGCTTCTCTCCTTGATTAGTTTCCATCCATTGCTTCTTGTCCTATCTTCAGGTGCTTTGGAGAATAGCTTGACTGCCCCTTCTTTGGGGCAGCCCCTCAAATATTGGAACACTGCTATCATGTCACCCATAGTCCTTCTTTTCATTAAACTAGACCAGGGGTGGGCAAACTACGGCCTGCGAGCCACATCCGGCCCGTTGGTCTGTCCAATCCGGCCCGCCCCTGAAAAAAAATCACTGGGCATGGTGTATTGCTCTGTGCCGCGTGGCCCCCAAAACTGCAAAACAGTGCGGAGCGCTCTCGGGGTAGGAAAGAAAAGAAGAACTTTGCAAAGGCCTCGGCTGGGAGTGCGACCTTTCCGAAGGTGAGTCCCCGACGATCCCCCTTTTTTTTCCGGGGCTTCCAGGCTTAAACTTTGCAAAGGCAAAGTTTGCAGGCTGGAGCATCTTCCCGCCGAGGAGCAGGAAGGGTTCCACCCGGCGGGCAGGCAGGCTGCTTGGAGCAGGCTGCTTGGAGCCACCTAAAGCTAGGCCGCTGCTGGTGGAGGCCTTCCCTGCCTTGGTGCCTCGTTTCCTGGTTCGGCGGTTCTGCTTGGGCGGCACTTTAAAAGCCTGCTCCCAGCACCCAAGCAACTTCCCAGCAACTTCCGGCTTCCTTTTTTGTCGTGGGCACTTGCGCCTGGCCCCAAGCCGCACAGCGGAGGGGAAGCCTGGTGGGCGGGCAGGCGGGCTGCTTGGAGGAGGCGACCTGGCAGCGCTCCGGGCTTCCCCTCCACCGCGCAGCTCGGGGCCAGGCGCAAGCACCCGTGAGTTAAAAGGAAGCTGGAAGTTGCTGGGAAGTTGCTCGGGTGCTGGGAGTAGGCTTTTAAGAGCTGCGCCCCAAGGAGCAACTGGCGGCCAAAGCAGCCAGGACTGGCAGTAGCGGCGAGGGGCCGACCTGCGCAGGGGGGGCTTGGGACGGTTTTCTCCCGCGTCCGGCTTCGGAGCAGCCTGCCATGCACTCTTGGGCATCTGACTCGCTGCGTCCTAGGCGCGCCTTTCCTTCACCTCTCAGCCAGCAGCAGCAGCAGCAGCAGCTCCACTGCCACATCCTTTGTTGTGATGCATATTCCTGTAGACCTGAGCACCAGCAGGCGCTTCACACCTCCCTCCACAGCCTTCCCCTGCAGTAAGATGGGAGAGAAGAACAGCGGCACCCTCAGCGCGCTGGTGCCGGGACCTTGCAGCCGGACTGAGACGCGCTCGGTGGTGGACGTCCTGGCTGGGCGGAGCGGGCAGGTCCTGCAGGAGGCACGCAGATGCTTTCTGCCGAGCGGGCTTCCCAAGTGCCTGGGAGGACTCGCAGTTTAACGAAAAAAGCGGCGGCGGGATGGGCGCTGGGCGGGCGGGGGGAAAGGCAGGCGAAAGCCCCCCCACACACACACCTCGGCAAGCGGTTTGCAGGGTTAGCCAGCAGTTTCTCGCAAGAGACTGAAGGCCGGTCTGCTCCCCCCAATTAGACATTGGTTCAAGAGGGAGGGTCAGCCCTGCTACTAATTGGTGGTTCACAGTTTATCCGTGGGCACTGGAGGAGTTATGTTTTGGGAGGTGGGCGTTTATTTCTTTCTTATCTTTTAAGTGGCCAACTTGTGTAAGCTGAGGGGGTACATTCATACACACACACACACACACACACACACAGTCGTTTATTCGTAGGGGAAGAATCTGTCTATCTATCTATCTATCTATCTATCTATCTATCTATCTATCTATGTTGTTGTTCTGTACCTTAATTTGAATTCTTGAAATCCCCGCGCTTTGATTGGCCAAAGTGCGGGGCGATCGGATTGGTTAGGCGAGCCGCGCCGATTGGCTTGCTGAGAATCTTCCGCGATTGGTAGATTCGAATTTTGGGAGATTCAAAGTGGTGCCATTGGCCGCGGCCGCCGCGGCTTGGAAATAAAAAGCTGCAAAGTTTTCCGGAGAGCCAGTTCGGTTCCTAACTACAATAAAGAGCTTGATACAAAGTCACCAACTCCTGGCCTCTTTCCAAATGGACACAACATTGGCGACGAGGATGGGATTCTGATCCTGAACCGAAGCACGTGTCTGACGGAAGCCAGCCGACCGACGAGATGGCCAGCATAGCACCACCAACACCCTTCAACCCCGCTAGCGAGGACTGGGAATCTTACACGGACAGATTCCGCATGTTCCTCGAATGCAACGACCTGAAGGATGCCACCGGACCGAAGAAACGAGCCGTCTTCCTAACGCACTGTGGGCCCGCAGTGTTTAAGATGGCAAACGTGCTAGCCAAGCCTGCCGACATTACCGCGATGGATTGGGATGACCTCGAGCCATTACTCCGGAGACACTACGCTCCAGCCATACCCATCCTCATCTGATGACACGAATTTTATCGGCGGGACCAGCGGTTGGGCAAGAGTTTCAGTGATTTCGTCGCAGAGCTGTGGCGCCTTGGAGGACTATGCGAGTTCTCCAATATGAACGAGGCCCTGCGGGACCGAATCGTGCTCGGCCTTTGGGACCCCGTTCTCCAAAGTCGTCTGATGGCCAAGGGCAACATCGCCCTCGCCGATGCCATCACCAAAGCCACGGCAGCCGAAGCCACCCGACAATCAGCAGACCGCATGCGGAGACCGAACGCCGGGGACCGCACCGCAAACAACCACCCTGCAAGGTCGGCCGAGGCCCAACCTGAAACTATCACCCACCAGGGCGAACTCCACTCCAGCTCGGGCACTTCAGACGAGGAGGAAGAAATCCACCATCTCCAGGCAGGCCGCGACCAGCGCATCCGGTGGAGTCGTAAATCGAGGACCGCGTGTGCCAGTTGCGGAGGCGACCACCCCAGATCCGAATGCCGGTTCTTCGACTCAGTCTGCTGGCACTGTGACAAAAAGGGCCACATCGCCTGCATCTGCCACCTCAAGAAAACCCACAGCCCCAGATGATGGGACCCGAGCGAGCGGAGACAAGAGAGCACACCACCCAGGACCAGAGACCGCCCAGCCGACAACCGTTGGGACTGGAACGGACAAGCCCAACAAGGTGGCGAGACCCAGCGGAGAGAAGAGACACATCAGACGGTCACCATCGGCCACGCAACAACCCCCGATGCCCAAAAAGTCTACGTAGAGGTAGGCATCAAAGTCGAACCCTGTAAAATGGACGTGGACTCCGGGTCCTACCTCTCAATGGTAGCCTGGCAAGAAATTAAACGCTTGGTGCCTACCATCCAGAGAAGGGGACTAGAAAACCAGAGACTAATCCTCAAAGACTACCAGGGAAACCGCATCCCTGTAGTCGGAACAGGACAGTTCACAGTAACCTACAAGGGGCACACTGAAAGACTTCCCTTGACCATCTTCGATCGAGACCAACCTAGCCTGCTGGGACTTCAATGGTTCGCACCACTCGGCATCGCAGTCACAGGCATCGACCACATCGCCGAAGCCGACTGGGAGCAGCAACTGGCCCGGGACTTCCAAGAAGTGTTCGACAGCACCCTAGGCAAGTACCGAGGGCCCCCTATATCCTTCAGCCTAGACCCAGACGTTCCCCCGAAACGCCTAAAACCAAGGCGGGTACCTTTCGCACTCAAACCAAAAATCGACGAGCAAATTGACAAGCTCGTCAAGCAAGGGATCCTACAACCCATAGACCACGCCCGGTGGGAGACCCCAATAGTCACCCCAATCAAGCCTGATGGGTCAGTGAGAATCTGCGGGGACTATAAGGCAACCCTAAATGGTGCCTTGCAGCAAAGCACTTACCCCGTCCCAGTAGTGCAACATCTCCTACACTCACTGGGAGGGGACAAAGTTTTCGCGAAACTCGACCTGGCCCAAGCATACCAGCAACTGCCGGTCGACGAGGAAACTGCAGAGGCACAAACCATAGTCACCCACCGGGGAGCCTTTAGATGTAACCGACTCCAATTCGGAGTCAGCGTGGTGCCTGGAATTTTCCAGAGCCTCATGGAAAGACTCTTACAAGGCATCAAGGGGGTGGTACCCTACTTCGACGATGTACTAGTATCGGCAACCAACCAGGCCGAACTAGAGAGTCGCCTAAGGGAGGTGCTAACGAAATTCAAAGAAACCGGGCTTAAAGTGAAGAGGGAAAAATGCCAGCTGTACACAGAGCGGGTCGAATTCCTAGGATACCTCCTAGACCGACACGGCATTCACCCCACCGACAAAAAAATTAAAGCTATCAAAGAAGCCCCCACACCCAGGTCAAAAACAGAACTGCAGGCGTTTCTGGGGCTACTTAACTTTTATAATGTCTTCCTGCCCCAAAAGGCGACCGCGGCGGAGCCTTTGCATAGGCTTTTGGACAAGGCGGCTACCTGGACTTGGGGGAAACGCGAGGAAGCCGCCTTCAGGAAAACCAAGGACCTGCTCACTTCAAATGCCGTCCTCATCCAGTACAATGAGACCCTACCACTAGCCATCACATGCGACGCATCACCCTTCGGCATCGGCGCTGTCCTCAGCCACACTCTCCCCGACGGAAAGGAAGCACCCATCGCGTTCTTTTCAAGGACCCTCACCAAACCGAAGCGGAACTACAGCCAGCTGGACAAAGAGGCTTTGGCTATCGTCACCGCAGTGAAAAGGTTTCATGAGTACCTCTTCGGCCAGACGTTTACCATCATCACCGACCACAAACCGCTGCTGGGAATACTCGCAGGGAACAGGGCCACCCCGAACATTCTGTCTCCCAGAATGACAAGGTGGTCCGAATTCCTGGCCGCCTACAACTACAGACTCACACACCAACCCAGTAAGACTATCTCTCATGCGGATGCCTTAAGCCGCTCACCGTTACCCGAACCAGACACTGACCCAGCACCCACGATGACCACCCTCAACATAGAGACTTTCCCCGACCTACCCATAATCGCGTCAGACATTGCCCGAGAAACTAATAAAGACAAATGTCTGGCGTGGGTTTTGCATTGGGTAGGGAAAGGGTGGCCAGAAAAGGACAATGACGAGACTTTCAGGACATTCTGGAACTGGCAAACGGAACTCTCGTTACTAAAAGGGTGTATACTATGGGGGGATAGGGTGGTCATCCCGGAAAAACTACAAGGGAAGGTACTGGAACTGTTACACAAGGGGCACCCGAGCATCGTTAGAACAAAAGCCCTGGCCAGAAGTTACGCTTGGTGGCCAGGGATGGACAAACAGATCGAGGCCTGGTAGCAAGGTGTCAACGATGCCAGGAAACTAGACCAAGCCCACCCACAGCACCCATCCTAGAGTGGGAAACCCCCAGGGGACCTTGGTCTAGAATCCACATAGATTTCGCCGGGCCCACAAAAGGACACACTTTCTTAATAACCGTAGACACTTACTCCAACTGGGTGGAGGTAAGCAACATGAGAACAACCACCACGGAAGCCGTGACCAAAGAACTCTGCAAACTCTTCGCAACACACGGCCTCCCAGACATCCTCGTGTCCGACAATGGGCCCCAATTCATCTCGCTGAAATTCGAAAAATTCCTAGCAGAAAGGGGCATACGACACGCACTGACAGCCCCGGTGCATCCGGCGGCAAACGGAAGGGCGGAATGGATGGTTCAATTCACAAAAAAACCATCCAGAAAATAGACCACAGGGAGATCCAAGACAAAATAAATAAATTACTCTTCATACAGCACATAACCCCGAACACCACAACAAATAAAAGCCCAGCAGAACTGCTAATGGGGAGGGAAATAAGGTCCCCACTCGATAGACTACACCCCACTTACAACCCAGAGAAACCCCCAGACTCCACCAGCAAATACCGAACCTTCGCACCAGGTGACGCCGTCTACGCGAAGAACCTAACCGGAGACCCATTATGGGTACCAGCAATCATAACACAGCTAACAGGCCCACGCTCGTACCGGCTACAAACAACCGACGGACGAGCATGGAAATGCCACATCGATCAGTTAAGATCGAGGACTGCCACAAAAGACACCACCAACACGCAACCAAACAAAACCAACCCCCTCAACACAAACCAAGAGGGGAGGGGATACCCTGGGAACCAAAACCCAGAAGAAAGAAACCAGCCATACTCACCTGCAAGCAGCCAGCATGAAACCTCGCCAGGGAAAGACAGCCAGGCCAGCTCAACCAACCGGGAAGACCGAGCGGGAGCGGCGAAACCCGCAGCTCAACCAACCCGGGTAGCCCAGGAAGGAGCTGCGAAGAGCGGCCCAGCCAGACATACCAGGTGGTTCCCACAACAGAGTCAAGAGAAACAGAGTCCCTGACCGAACCGGCCAGGATCCAACCTACGACTGACCTGCGCAGGTCCAGTAGGCAAAGACGGAGCCCCGCCTACCTACGGGACTATGCTACGTAGGACCAAACCAAGAGGGGAGGGGTGTTCTGTACCTTAATTTGAATTCTTGAAATCCCCGCGCTTTGATTGGCCAAAGCGCGGGGTGATCGGATTGGTTAGGCGAGCCGCGCCGATTGGCTCGCTGAGAATCTCCCGCGATTGGTAGATTCGAATCGCGGGAGATTCAAAGAGGTGCCATTGGCCGCGGTCGCCGCGGCTTGGAAATAAAAAGCCACAAAGTTTTCTGGAGAGCCAGTTTGGTTCCTAACTACAATAAAGAGCTTGATACAAAGTCACCGACTCCTGGCCTCTTTCCAAACGGACACAACAGTTGTGTTTTTAATCAGAAGAATATCATGTCTGCGCATTAGGCACAGTGACTTGATTTTGCGGAGCTGTGTGCTGACCCGGCCCATCTGTCAAATTTTAAAAGTCAATGCGGCCCCCGAGCCAAAAAGTTTGCCCACCCTTGAACTAGACATACCAATTCCAGGAACCATTCTTCATATTCTTTAGTCTTCGGCCCCCTAATCATCTTATACATTCAGAAAGCAAGATACCTGATTTAAAATCATTTCAACCTCAAATTAAATTTGTTTTAAATCATGCCTCTCACTGTCTGAATGGCCTTTTAAAGCAATGCATAATGGGGCTAAAGTTGACCAGATACTTTTTGCCAGAGCACTGGTAAAAAGGAAAAATATGTATAATTGTGTAAGAAGTCAAATCAACAGGAAGAAGAACAACATGTGGTTAAGCTAGGAATGAAGAGATGAAGTCATCAGATTCTATGAATGTCATTTTTAGCCCAAAATCAATCATTGCTATAAAAAAGAGGACCCAAGGTTGTTAAATTATGGAAGTGAGTCAAGACATCTAAAGCTAAGAGAATGCTTAAGCACCAGTGATGTCACAATTGTGCTTTTCAACATAAAATGAGGAAACTGGTGTATAATACTAATTATACTAATACTATCCTTTCCAACACATATTTTGTACAGTTTGATTTCTCTACTTTAGAGAGAAAAATTAGGAATATGGACCAGTGGCACAGCAGGCTTTAGCATTGCTTTTTTAAATCTTTCTTCCTTTTCCTTTTTATGATGACACTTGATTGTTGTATCCCATTTCTTTCTTTTTGGGGGATAATTTTTTTTTATTTTTTAACAACAAACATAAACATAAACACAAAACATAAAACCTTCTTTCCATTGTACAGTGTGTCAGTTGGTATAAATCTCCTGCACAATATCAACAGTCCTTCCCTTCTAATTACATTATTAAAATTTATTTTACAAGAATATGCATATTATATTGTATTGTTATTAATTACTTATTGGACTTTACTTATAAACTATATCATCCTTTTCGAGCAAATTTCAGTTTCTAAGATAGCTCAATTCATGATATCATTCATTCCATTATAATTCATTATATTACATTGTCTTATCTTTACTCTATCATTGTATTTATATTGTATTTTATCCTATTTCCCTATTCTCTTTTCTAACCATTGATAAAATAAATCCCAAATTTTAATGATACTCTTTATCTTCTTGCTCTCTGTTGCATAGCATTTCTAAGTAACTAAGCCAATTACACAAACTCCCAACGTGGCTAAAGAGTCTGTTTTAATCTCTAGTTTTAGAATGACTAAACTGAATTATAAATCTAAAGCAAAATAAAATACATGTACGTTTTTTTCTTAAACGGCTGCAGTCTCCAAGCAAAGAGAAAAACCATACTCCTCTTTAAAAAGTTTTAAAGGTACTTAAGGACTTTTAAAACTATATTTTTCTTTGATTCAAGCTGTATCTCAGTCAAAAATTTGTCCCATTAGAAATTTGATCCCTGTGGAATGACAGTCTTTATTTTTGATACTTGTCTTTGGTTAAACTGTGTCCCAATCTGATCTTTGTAGGAATTGCTGGATCTTTATTAAGCAAGACCAGCAAACACACACTATTATTTTCAAATGTTCCTTTATCATGTCTTACACCACTTCCAGATAAGCTCCAGGGCAGATTCATTGCATGATGTTGTCTGTTTTCCAAAGCTGAATTGGATATGATTTCTCATTTTCTCCCAGCTTATTCAAATTCATGCAAAGCTGATCATTTTGCTTGGCGTCTCTTGAGCGCTTGCAGATTTTACAAAGCATTCGGTTTCCCATTGGTGAAAATTCTGACCTCACCTCTATATCCCGTCAATTTGGTTGTTGTTGTTTTTCTTTTCACCACCTATAAAAATGAAACATCCTGTTTCAGAACACAGTTTCCTCCTGCATTATTTAGGACACATCTTCTCCCAGGACTGTTCTGAGCCAGCTCCCCAAACAAACAAACCCTCTGAAGTTAAATCAATGATTCCTTTATTAGGAGCCCCAGCAAAAAGTTTCTCTTTTACCTCAGGCTAACCAGTCTGTCTGGCAGGGAGATGAATAGTTGTCTGCGACATCTATTCATCTCCACCTCCTGCCTTTTATCCCCAGGGCTAGGGTGGGGCTTCACTAGCAGCGGTGGCTCTTCCATCCCAAGGACCGGCCCATAGATTTCCACTGCTCTCCTCTCCTCTGCCTTCTGCACATTCACGCATCAGGCACTGGACCCAGCTGTTTCTCCTCTTCCTCATCAGCCACCTCCAGACCTGGGGGCTGTTGACTCTCCATCTGAGGGCTGACGGATGGCCCAGGCTCCGCCTCTGTCTCTCTCTCTCTCTGCCAGCTCCATTCCCTCTTTCTCCTTGGAGCTCTCAGGTTGCCTGAATCCTGGCCTTGACTCCCACACTACCCCCTCTTCTGATTCGGCTGCTGGAAAGGCCGGCGGCCAACAGGCCACAGTAAGGATGCTGTCACTTTTGTAATACACAAGAGCTCCTAAAACTTTCTTTCCTTCTGTTTACTATCAAACCATACTTTCCAGTTGGTTTATTTGGAGGGAGGGAGCAGAGAGAAGGACAGACAGGTGTTTCCTATATTTCTTCCCCTTTCTCTGACTCCTTTAATGGAGGTCAAGGATCACAGCCACCTTTAAAGAACATGTCAAAAGCCTTACTGGAAATGCTGGACTGCCTAAAAAGATATAAAAGTTGGAAGAGACAAAGAAGCAGAATTAACAAAATACCAGTGGTGTGTGTGTGTGTGTGTGTGTGTGTGTTTGAAGGCAGGAAGAGAAGGTGACAGCAGAGAATGAGATGGTTAAATAGAAACATTTATAATGTTTCTATTAGTATGCAGGGATTCCATAAATGTGTTGAAATGGGCTAACAAAATCAGGATTGCTGCTTTATTGGGTTATTTCCCAAGAAACCCATTTAGCCTAATGTTGACTGGCAATTAGAACTGTTTAATTGGAACAGATGTCCCATCACTTATAAACATTAAGATACATTCTGCAATTTGAAATGGTGAAATGATACCCAAGTTTACCGCCACACTCAATAAGTGGTAAATTTTCTAACTAGCCTCAAAAACTTTGGGCAAACCTGAAAGTTCACAAGACTAAGCCTTACGCACCATTCAGTACTTCATATATTTAAAAACAATACAGCGTACCGATGATATTTCTGTAATGTATTAAAAAAAATGTGAACGCTGCATGCTTGACTATTTACATTATTTCAATTCTCATATCCACATTAGTCACTTCAGTGGGGTCCTTGGTGCTCTCTAAATGTCTAGTACAAATGAAGTTGAAGCACCATGGTGGCACAGTGGTTAGAATGCAGTACTGCAGGCTAATTCTGCTCACTGCCAGCAGTTTGATCCTGACCGGCTCAAGGTTGAATCAGCCTTCCGTCCTTCAGAGGTGGGTAAAATGAGGACCCAGATTGTTGGGGGAAATTGGCTGACTCTGTAAACCGCTTAGAGAGTGCTGTAAAGCACTTTGGAGTGGTATATAAATCTAAGCGCTATTGCTATCGTTACATAAAATTAAAAAGTTGAAGGTATTCTCTTATTTTATTCTACTGCACTAAAGAGTGTTGGAGGTCAATGCTTTTCTTCCTTTCCCCTCTTTATGTTACACTTCTCTCCCCCCGCTTTCCCTTCCCAGTTTTTTTTTCATTTCCTTTTGTATTTTATATCTTGATAAGCTTATAAAACTATATATATATAAAAGAACATTGGAAATGTTTAGTCCTTAATTATTCTCTGTTATTGTAGAAACACTTGTTTCCTTCTCCACTTAATTTTTATTATTTTGTTCCAGGCATTATTTTTAAATTTGTAACTGATTTCATTTAAAAAACAACAACTAAATTTAAGATTATATACCACACCCAGCAGCTATGCTTTTATGAATGGAGAGTTTGCTGAAGAGAGAAAGACATTTTAATGTGCAGCTCGTTTAGTCATGCATTCCAAAGATGTTTTCTTGATTAAGACCTCTTTGTGCCGTTTATGCCCCAAATAAAAGCAGCAAGTTCTTTAAAATGCTGTAATAAACAAGGTGTAAGAAATTGGAGCAAGATTAAACAGAGAACTGATATAATAGATTGACAGAGTTGGAAGGGACCTTGTGAGATCTTCTAGTCCAGCCCCCTGCTCAAAAAGGAGATCCTATACCCTTTCAGACAAATGGTTGCCCAGTCTCTTCTTAAAAACCTCCAGTGTTGGAGTATTCACAACTTCTGGAGGCAAGTTGTTCCACTAGTTAACTGTTCTCATGTCAGGAAATTTCTCTTTAATTCCAGGTTGCTTCTTTCCTTGCTTAGTTTCCATCCATTGTTTCTTGTCCTGCCCTCCGATGCTTTGGAGAGTAGCTCCTCTTTGTGGCAGCCCCTTAAATATTAAAACCCTATTATCATGTCTCCCCTCGTCCTTCTTTTCACTAGACTAGACTTATCTAATTCCTATAACTCTTCTTCATATGTTTTAGCCTCCAATCATCCCTTAATCCTCTTTCTTGCTCTTTTCTGCACTCTTTCCAGAATTTCTACATTTTTTTATAGACTGTGATAATCAGAACTGGATGCAATATTCCAAGTGTGGTTTTACCAAGGCTTTATAAAACGGTTCTAATACTTTATAGTATTATAAGGTTGTCTCAGACTTCCATCCTTCCAAGGCCGGTAAAATGAGAACTCTTGATTGTTGGGTGACAATAGGCTGACTCTGTAAACCAGCTTAGAGAGGGCTGTAAAGCACTGTGAAGCGGTTTATCGGTCAAAGTGCTGTTGTTATAAGTATTTAAGCATTATACTAATGCTTTACGTGTTCCATAACTGCTCACCATTCACTATTCTGTTGCCTTATCACGCGTTCCCGTCAATTTAACCTTTTTGTGATTGTGGTGCAAATATCAAGGGTTCTCTCCCTTGAATAGAGGACAAATTCATTTTGTACATACTGCTCCTTCATAATATCCCATCTCACGGTTTTCAAGACTAAAAAAGAATGAAGAATAAATTTTATTCTTTATGTAAAGAATAAAAATCTGGCATTTTTGAACTGAGTCCAAAAATGAACTGATCCTTACCTCTTGGATGTCTTTAGGTGGGATATATCTGGAGCAGTCATCGGCACCGAATGTGGGACCTTGGAATCGGGTTCATCCGCCGTGTTCCTCAGAGAAGGAGAGAGAAAACTATGTACTCCATATATGGACATGACAGGTTATGGAAATCTGAGGTTTTATTTCAGCATGGGTAAGTATGCACCATTAATCTTTCTTTGGCTATGTGCACGCTATTTCATATTTTCCTACAGTGGAGGAAAATATGATTAGATGATTCAAATGATTAGATCTCCCACTTGTTCCTCTAAGTAGGGTCAAAGGTAAATGTTCCCCCTGTCTGGTCATCCTTCTGTTCCCCAAGATCCAGTCAGAGCTGAAGAAGCTTCTTGGATGAGAAGCGAAACGTCGTCAAAGAAAAACCCAGAAAGTCCAGTTGCCTCCTGAAAAAAAAGCACCTTTGGGATATGCCATTAGTGACTTTTCATGAAACTTTCTATGATTGGAACTAAGATTGAGATCAACGAACATGTTTAAATTTGGCAATACCTTGCAGCAGTTTTCCCTAATGTTCCTTCCTCTCCTTCCCTCCCTGAATATTGTTCTGCAACATCCACAAATCAGGATAAACTGTACAGGGAAACTCATCCTTTCAACACTACGTCCATTAATGTGAAATGAAAAGAACGAGAAAGGAAACAGAATGGATCTGTTTTCCCTGGTAACACTGGGTTTTTTTTCTGTCAACAAGATACAAAAACACTGTTTCTTACTGGAAGGGAATTCTCTGATCTTCTATTGTCAAATCCTGTTTGATGAACCAAGAATGCAGCAGGAAAGGGAATTTTGTTTTGTATCCAGGAGAGCCACACCTGATGGAAAACAGGAAAGACACTTTTGTCAACCTTCTGAACTCTTGCGGCAAAGCTGTTAGCTCAGCACAGTTTGGATGACCTCACTGAAAAACACCAGTTGTGTGAAAATGAGTTGGTGGAATATTCAGATGTTGCTTAAAAAAAAAAAACAGAATCGATTTTATTTGGAGTTTAAAATGCAAGTGTTCAACTAGCATTAGTTTATGCCATGAGAAAATGCAAATATAAATCTCTACTATATGAAAAAAAAAACTTCTGAGCATGCATTGAACGACGTTATCAAGATGAATGATACAATTACATATAACACTTCCTTTTTTAAGCCACATTCAGACATGTGATCCTTCCACTTGTAGTCTGAAATTGTACAGTCCTACCAGATCTGTTGCTGCTGTTGATAATTCAACTGCTGTAAATCTGTGTGCCTTTTTGAAGATTAAGCCAACATTCCATTACTACTGATAATGTAACAGCAATTTCAAAATAAATTTGGATAATGTACGAGAAATTTGAACTAGAGAATTGAAACATTTTAAATATGGTCTCAGGTTTGAAGAAATGCCAAGTAGGTCTCTTCTGATTTAACAACTTAATTGAGCAGTAAATTATTTGCAAGCTTGGGACTCTTCAATTGATGTTTAACTGTTCTTGCACTGCACCAGGGCATAGTAATAAGCTCAAAGGAATGTTGGGCACATAATTTGTTCTTGTTCTTGGAAATCCTTTCTTAGTTAACTATGATTACTTGGTGAACCAGATCTTTGATAGGAAGTTAAAGATGTTAATATGTTGTTGAATTAAATCCTCCAAAATTAGAATTTGTTAGTTTTGGATATTTCATATTTCAGTTATTTCAGATAGGTGATAATGAATTCTTGGAAGAACATATCAGATTCCAGAGGTTGACTTAATAAATCTGTCAACTCCCAGTCTTTGCGCTTGCTCTTTATGAAACAATCTGGTTCTGTATTATCTAAATTTAATTTAATGTTCAAAATTGATATATCACTACACCCTGCATATAATTATGGTATTGCTTTAATTGTTAGATCAGTTCTGATCCCTTACTACTATATTTCCACATGTCCAGATAATATTACCACAGGTCCAGATAATATTACATTATTTCTTTCAAGACTACAGAAAACTCAAATATTGATTAAGACAGAAGGAAAATAGAACATAGAATAACAGAGTTGGAAGGGATCTCAGAGGTCTTCTAGTCCAACCCTCTACTCAAGAAGGAGAACCCATATCACTTCATATTAATGGTTGTCCAATCTCTTTTTTGAAAGCCTCCAATGATGGATTACCCATAACTTCTGAAGGCCACCTATTCCGTTGGTTGATTGCTCTCACTGTCAGGAAATTTCTTCTTAGTTCTAGGTTGTTTCTCTCTGTTAGATCCTGGGCATGGGCATAAGAATGGAGACGAGACATCAGACTGTGACTTCAACTCTTTATTTAACAAGAAAGACTAGAGCAAAAACCCTGGGCAGCAGTAGCTCTTTTATAGAGCTTGCTGCCATTAAACAACCAATGAAACTGTGTCTATCGCTTCCACAAGCGTCCAATCAGGAGCTTCCATTAACAGCCAATCAGACTGGCCAACCCTGACCAATCGTGACTCGCTATTCACGGGCCAATAAGAATTTCAGGATTACAAGCCTGTTGTAAGATGAAGCTAGTATATCGCTGCAATGGTTTAATCCATAACACCCCTCCCCCCTTGGTTCCGTCTGAGTGGTGGGGTGACGTATTCACGCAGATAGGCAGGCCGCTTTACCTGTCTGTTCGACCTGCGCTGTTCCACCGGGTTTCGTTCTTGTTCTGGTTGGCTGTTTGCTGGGCTGGATAGTGAAGACTGTAGTTCCGGGTTGCCGTAGTCGGCGCTGTCTTCCGGGTTCCCTGGATCCGCCTCCATTGCAGTGTTGTCATGTGGCGAGGCCACTCCCCGATCTGGTTCTCCCTCGGATGGTGAGTATCCCCTGGGCTGTTGGGTTTCGATTTCTTCTTCTTCTTCTATGTCCCCCCCCCCCAGCTGGAGGTTCCGGCACTAATCGGAAACGGAGTTGGTCTATGTGGCCTTTCCACATCTTACCGTCTGCCGTTAGTAGAAGATATGATCAGGGTCCCGTAAGTTGCATTATGGTCGCAGGGACCCACAATGGGTCGCCCGAGAAGTTTTTCGCAAACACAAAGTCACCTTCCTGGAACGCCTGACACTTACTGCTGGATCCCAGGGGTTGTTCTGGTGTGTAGTTTGGGTGGATGCGATCAAGATGCGAACGAAATTTCCGGCCCATCAGGAGTTCTGCTGGGGTTTTGTTCGTGGTGCTGTTTGGGGTTATATGTTGAATAAAAAGCAATAGGTTTATTTTGACGTCAGTGTTGCCGTGGTCCATTTTATGCAGGGTCTGTTTTACAAATTGAACCATTCGCTCAGCCCTACCATTGGCTGCAGGATGAGCTGGCGATGTTAAAGCATGGCGGATGCCCCGATCAGCCAGGTATTGTTCGAATGGCAGGGCAGTGAATTGGGGGCCATTATCTGAGACGAGAACATCAGGAAGTCCGTGGGTAGTGAATCGTTTATTCAATTTTTTAGTGACTGCGTCTGTGGTGGTGCTTTCCATTTTTTGGACTTCCAGCCAGTTTGAATAGGCATCCACCGTTAAGAGGAAAGTGTGTCCTCTTGTGGGTCCCACAAAATCGATGTGGATACGGGACCACGGACCTCGAGGCGTTTCCCACTGAGTTGGGGAAGTCTTTGGAGGAGCGGGGCGATTCTCCTGGCATTTACTGCATTTTGCTACCCACATTTCTATTTGTCTATCTAAACCAGGCCACCATGTGTAACTCCTGGCCAATGCCTTCATCCACACGATGCCTGGATGTCCCTCGTGCAGCATTTTCAATACCCTATATTGTAGCTTTTCCGGAACTATGACTCTGTCTCCCCATACTATGCAACCTTTCTGGGAGAACAGTTCCGTTTGACGATTTTTAAATGGCTGGAATGTGTCATCAGTTTTACTTATTGGCCAACCGCGTTCTACCCAACTGAAGACTCGTGCCAAAACAGGGTCCTTTTTTGTCTCTAAGGCTATGTCTCGAGCGGTTAATGGTGGCGATTTGATGGTTTCTATTTGTAGAATGGTAACGGTCAGAGCAGGGTCCTCTATAATGTCTGGTAGTGGTGAGTGGCTCAAAGCGTCAGCATGGGGAATGGTTTTCCCCGGTCGATGTTGCAAACGGTAATTGTAGCCGGCTAAAAATTCTGACCAACATGTCATTCTTGGTGATAATATATGGGGAGTTTGTTTGTTTCCCACCAAGATCCCAAGTAACGGCTTGTGGTCTGTAATTTTGGTAAAGGGTCTCCCATATACATATTCATGGAAGCGTTTAATTTCGGATACAATAGCGGGGGCCTCTTTATCAAGTTGACTATAGTTCCTTTCGGTTTTAGACAAAGTTCTCGAAAAGAACACAATGGGTGCCTCATTTTCATTTGGTAGGACGTGGCTTAGGATGGCTCCAACTCCAAATGGTGAGGCATCACAGGTGACTGTCAAAGGGAGAGTTTCATTATACTGCATTAATACGGCATCGGAAGTTAAAAGGTCTTTTATCCCTTTGAACGCTATCTCTTCACGCCGTCCCCAAACCCAAGGAGCCTTTTTATTGAGGAGTCGATGTAGGGGTTCGGCTACAGTTGCCTTCTGGGGCAAGAAAATGTTATAAAAGTTAATTAGTCCCAGGAAGGCTTGAACGTCTGTCTTATTCCTTGGTCGGGGCTTTTTTTATTGCGGTTAGTTTTTTTTTGGTGGGGTGGATTCCCTGTCTGTCGAGAAGGTATCCCAAGAACTCCACTCTTTCTGTGCAAAGCTGGCATTTGTCTCGTTTTACCTTAAGACCCGCGTCTTTGAATTTCTGCAGGACTTTTCTAAGCCGTTGTACTAATACTTCTTTAGTGGGGACAGCTATTAGGACATCATCAAAATAAGGCACGACGCCTTTTATGCCTTGTAATAGTCTCTCCATTAAACTTTGGAAAATGCCCGGTGCCACACTTACTCCGAATTGGAGTCTATTGCACTTAAAAGCACCTCTATGTGTAACGATTGTCTGGGCTTCTGCAGTTGCTGCGTCCACAGGGAGTTGCTGGTACGCCTGAGCCAAGTCCAGTTTCGCAAATATTTTCCCGCCACCCAGGGAATGAAGAAGGTGTTGAACCACAGGTACTGGAAAAGCGCTCTGTTGAAGAGCATGATTTAGGGTGGCCCTATAGTCCCGCAAATTCTTAACGAACCATCTGGCTTCATAGGCATTACTATCGGGGTTTCCCAACGGGCGTGGTCAATTGGTTCCAATACGCCCTGGGCTATCAGTTTATCTAGCTGCTCGTCGATTTTAGGTTTTAAGGCAAAAAGTACTCGACGGGGTTTAAGCCGAATGGGAGCTTCTTCAGGGCTGAGATTAAACGATATAGGGATCCCCTTGTACTTGCCTAATGTTCCTGTGAACACGTCCTGGACTTCCTGGATGAGGGCCTCTTCCCAGTCGTCATTTCTGGTATGGTGTATGCTGGCTAGTTCAATTCCGACTGGGGCGAACCACTGTAACCCTAACAAGCTGGGTCGGTTCGGATCAACGACAGTTAGGGGAAGTGTTGCTGTGCGCTCCTTGAATGATACTTGGACGTTGCTGGAACCGACAACTGGAATTCTGTTTCCCTGATAATCTTTCAGGATGATTCGCTGCATGCTGAGGTCCTGGCGGGAGATGGCAGGTATTAGTTGTTTGAGGGTTTTCCATGATACCATCGACAGGGACGATCCCAAATCGACTTCCATCACACATGGTTGATTCTCAATAGTGACCTCCACTCGTATTTTCTTTGCATCGAGTGACAAAGCGTGGCCGATGGTAATGGTTTGGTGGGCCTCTTCTCATCTCGTTGTAGGGGCAGGTGCTTGGTTTCTGTAGTAGTAGTGGTTGTTCCATTGGTGGTTCAGACGGTTCCGGTTTTCAGGTTTGCTTATCTCCCGATGGAGGTTGTTCTCCCTTTGGTTGGGACTGGATTCTTGTCTGCTTCTGCAGACCTTCGCGATGTGGCCTTTCTTTCCACAGTTACGGCAGAGTGCATTGAGGAATTTGCAGTCCAATCGTGGGTGGTTTGCCCCGCAACCCGCGCATTGGTGCGGACGTCACTGGTTCCTTTGCTCTCATTCCGAGCAGAGCTGGTTGACCTCCTCTTCATCACTGTCTGAGGATGACTCGAGGTCTTCGTGGTGGGTAGCGGAAGTGTGCTTCTCAGTGGCAAATGGTGGCTCGTCGGCGAGTTGACGAAACGGTGTGTTTGCTCGGCGCATTCGAGAGGCTGACTTCCTGGTTGCTTCTGCTGCAGTAGCGTCAGCAATGACATCTGCAAGGCTGATGTCGCCTTTCGCCATCAGCTTACTCTGCACATGGGGTGCATTTAATCCCAGAATTATTCGGTCTCTTAGGGCTTCCTCTAAGTTTGCAAAACCACAAAGGCTTCCTAGGTTCCGGAGGTCAGCTACGAAATTACCAACGCTCTCGTCCTTTCGTTGGTCCCTCTGGTAAAATTCATGTCTTCGTATTAGTATAGGTATGGCGGGTGCGTAATGGGCCCTGAGGATTGGAGCGAGGGTGTCCCAATCCATGGTCTTCACTTCTGCCAGTTTTGCTAGTGCTTTAGCCATCTTGAAAACGGCAGGGCCGCAATGAGTCAGGAATACCGCTCGTTTCTTGCTAGCCATGGCCTCTTTTAAATTGTTGGTCTCCAGGAACATCTGGAAACGGTCTATATACGAGTCCCAGTCTTCGGTTGCTGGTTCGAATGGAGCGGGTGGTATGGCGCCGCTCGTCATCTTGCTGTCTGTTTTGTGCGCTCTTCCGCCACGTGCTCTTTCTTTGTCCGAGATTTCCTAGTCAGCTCTATCGTCTTTGCATCCCATCCTCGTCGCCAGTGTTAGATCCTGGGCATGGGCGTAAGAATGGAGACAAGACATCGGACTGTGACTTCAACTCTTTATTTAACAAGAAAGACTAGAGTAAAAACACTGGGCAGCAGTAGTTCTTTTATAGAGCTTGCTGCCGTTAAACAAGCAATGAAACTGCGTCTATCGCTTTCACAAGCATCCAATCAGGGGCTTCCGTTAACAGCCAATCAGACTGGCCAAGCCTGACCAATTGCGACTCGCTATTCACGGGCCAATAAGAATTTCAGGATTACAAGCCTGTTGTAAGATGAAGCTAGTATATCACTGCGATGGTTTAATCCATAACACTCTCCTTGATTAGTTTCCATCCATTGTTTCTTGTCCTGAATTTTGGTGCTTTGGAGAATAGCTTGACTCCCTCTTCTTTGGGGCAGCCCCTCAAATATGGGAACATTGCTATCTTTTCACCTCTACTCCTTCTTTTCATTAGACTAGACATACCCAATTCCTGTAAGTGTTCTTCATATGTTTTAGCCTCTATCCCCTTAATCTTTTTTGTTGCTCTTCTCTGCCCTTTTTCCAAATATATTAGTGAGGGTTAATTCAGTATATACTTCAAAAGAACAACAAGTAAATTTAGCATTGGTGGACAATGTCTTCCTCCTGCAAATATCAAATAAGTGAAAAGATTTGGCAGTCTTAATTTTGAAAAGTGTGGGAACCAGAGCAACAACATGCATTATAGGATGATCCTGCAAGTAATACAATTTTCAACATAGATGTGACATTGTGACACATAGAAAAAGGGGTGGTGTTTCAATCACAATTTTGCTTTCATCTGTATGACACAACAAAAACCCATTATCTTGACTGTAGGTGCCACTGGCCAGGAACAGTGGTATATGTTTCTTCAATTATATTATTATTAAGTTTTTTTTTTATAATCTATAGGCTTGTGATAGAGATAAGACCTTAAAATAAAGAATGATTAGAGGAAGACAGGTCATTTTTAACACCAAGGAAATTGTAAGAAACTTACCATACATACAAGCCATTGTATTATGGATATTATTATTAGGAGCCTGTGGTGCAGTGGTCAGAGTGTAGTACTGCAAGCTACTTCTGCTGCAGCCAGCTGCCTACAGTTTGGTAGTTCAAATCTCACCAGGCTCAAGGTTGACTCAGCCTTCCATCCTTCCAAGGTGGGTAAAATGAGGACCCAAGTTGTTGGGAGCAAGAGGCTGACTCTGTAAACCATTTAGAGGGGGCTGTGAAGCACTATAAAGCGGTATATAAGTGTTATTGCTATTATTGTTCCACTTGTATTAGAATGAAAGAAATATGAATATTCTGTTAGAATTATTTCCCCTATATTGGCCCACGTTACCTTCATAAACCAAAAAACAGTCATTGTCACTGTTAAAGTAGAAAGAAATTTAATGCATCTTGCATTTTATTTCAGGGGGAAGCTGTGACACTGGAGAAGCTCATGAAAATGATGTCTTATTATACGCAAAAATTGAAGGAAGAAAAGACCACATAACCCTTGATGCAATGACCTATGCTTTCCACAGGGTAAGTATTCAACATGTATCCTAAAAAGAGCATTAGATTGGTTACAACAGACTGATTCCGAGCTGTAAAGAAAGAAAAATATCTGCTAACACCACTTTCTGAAATTCTTTTAGACACTGTGGGTCACTTTTAAAGGTTGATGATGGGATACAGAAAAATTCTGACCCAGTTCATGAAAGGAAAAATTAGTATCTGAGGGTGTGTTTGAAGGAAATAAATTTAAATTAAATTAAATAAATTGCATTTACATTTAAACGGGGGATCCTAGAGCTTGAAGTTAATACAATTAAACTGAGGGTCTTAGGGTCTGAAGGAGCTCAATTTAAACTAGGAGTCTTGGGGTTTGAAGAAGTTAAATTTAAACTGAGGGTCTTAGGGTTTGAAGGAGCAAAATTAGGGTCTTAGAGTTTGAAGGAGTTAAATTTAAACTGAGGGTCTTAGGGTTTGAAGGAGCAAAATTAGGGTCTTAGGGTTTGAAGGCGTTAAATTTAAACTCTTAGGGTTTGAAGGAGCTAAATTTAAACTGAAGTTCTTAGGGTTTGAAGGAGCAAAATTAGGGTCTTAGGGTTTGAAGGCGTTAAATTTAAACTCTTAGGGTTTGAAGGAGCTAAATTTAAACTGAAGGTCTTAGGGTTTGAAGGAGCTAAATTTAAACTGAAGGTCTTAGGGTTTGAAGGAGCAAAATTAGGGTCTTAGGGTTTGAAGGCGTTAAATTTAAACTCTTAGGGTTTGAAGGAGCTAAATTTAAACTGAAGGTCTTAGGGTTTGAAGGCGTTAAATTTAAACTCTTAGGGTTTGAAGGAGCTAAATTTAAACTGAAGGTCTTAGGGTTTGAAGGAGCTAAATTTAAACTGAAGGTCTTAGGGTTTGAAGGAGCAAAATTTAAACTGAGGGTCTTAGGGTTTGAAGGAGCAAAATTTAAACTGAGGGTCTTAGGGTTTGAAAGAGCTAAATTTATAAGGATCTTAGGGTTTGAAGGAGCTACACAAACTAAGGATTCTGTGTCTCTATGCCTTTGGGAGCTATAATTTAACACCAGAGTGGGATAAACCAGGATTATCTTATTTTGAGTATTTTTTGTTTGAAATCCTTATACATTTCAGTAAAACTGTAGTTCTGGATTTCTTGCATGCCTTTCCACTTGCTCTCCCCACTAAAAAGCACAAATACCCAACAAATACTTAGCAATGTTTATAAATTTAGTATATAAATTAAGTACATGTACCTATAGATAAGTATATGTAAGTTTATATGCTTAGCATATAAATATTCTTATGTATATTGCTTCCTAACATACTTCTGAATGTTTAAACATCCACAAAAGAGATCTTAAACAAGATGGATCAATGACACCAGCAAGTATTGCGGGGCCAATTGACAATACAAAGCTCATGGCCGTATGGATTGGAAATATGAGGAAGGGGCCTTCATCCTGCAGTGGGGAAGGAGAAGAAGGAGGGTGAAGGTGAGGAGGAGGAGGAGGAGGAGGAGGAGGAGGAGGAGGAGGAGGAGATGGAAACCAATCAAGGAGAGAAGCAACCTAAAACTAAGGAGAAATTTCCTAACAGTGAAAACAATCAATCAGTGGAATAGCTAATAGCTTGTCTCCAGATGTTGTACTGGAGGTTTTCAAGATGAGGCTGGACAGAAGGTGAGGCTTGGTTAGAAATAGTATAGATCTCCTGCTTGTGCAGGGAGTTGGACTACAAGATCTTCAAGGACCCTTCCAACTCAATTATTCGGTATATTCTACATTTGTCATTCTTTTGCTACACACTGGAAACTTGTTTAAATTAACCATTTGATTTTTGTTGTTCCTATCTAAGAGGCCCTCTTTGGTCTCAGTTGTCATCAGTCCAGAACTTCAGACTCCGGCAACCAAATTCTGCCTCAAGCAGAAGAACCACCAGGGACGGAACAGGAATATCTGGGCTGTCGATTACTTCCATGTCTTGCCAGTCCTTCCTTCTACTGTTACACATATGATCCAGTTTTCCATTAATTTGGGCTGTGGAACCCATCAACCAGGCAACAGGTAAAGCAAACCCAGGTGGCATTTGGCAAACATAATTGGTTCTTTAATTTGTGCAGGCAGTCCTCAACTTACAGCAGTTCATTCAGTGACTGTTTGAAGTTTGCCTTTTTTTAAAAAATGTGCGTCAAATGCCCTGTGTGTATAACTAACTAGCTTGATCACCGTGCTTCGCTACGAAACTATGTGACCTGGCTTAGTTTTTTAGGAGGAAAATAAGAGAGGAAAAATTCTGCCTCTGCCTACCAGCATCCATCGGTATTCATCTGGCTAGCATCCTGTCAGTGTGTGAGAGAGTTGAAGACTCACAAAATCTCCCGAACCGTAAAACTTACAAACTTGAAATTTGGCACGTATGTTCCTCTTGGCCTCTAGATGCTCACTAAGAAAGGATTTTTCAAAATGACCATCAGAGCATTAATATTTCCTGTATCATTATTATTAACACATTCTGATGCTAAGGAGTTCTACTCCCCCTCCTCACCTGAAAAGAAATCTGTTCCAAATGCAAAACACAAGCAGAGGAGTTTCAGTTTTAGTTTCACAGCACCAAGCAGCTTTAGTACAGAACAATTGAGCTAAGCCACACCCAGGCTCCTTGCTGTCTCCTTGCTCACACTGCAAATACTGTTTCAGTTTCCAAACAGCCCTCAACTCTTTCGTACACTGACAGGACACTAGCCAGATGAATACCGATGGCTGCTGGTAGGCAGAGGCACAATTTTCCCCCCTTATTTTCCTCCCAAAAAGCTAAGCCTATAGTTTCGTAGCAAAGCACGGGTATCGAGCTAATAAATTAATAGGGGGAAGAAATAGTTTAAAAGTTTAAACCAGGGCTTTGTCTATCCGGTGTCTCCAGAAATAGGGGATTCCAAGAAGCTTGTTCCCTACCTTTTCTGGAAACTGTGATTCCAAATCCTTTCGGATAAAGAAGGCTGGTGAAAAAAATCCCCTTTTTCATCATTCCTGCCATGCATTGTCGTCAATCTTTCGACTCTGCTGTACATTTATATGCAAATGAGGGCCTTCTTGATATAGATATTTATTTGTTCTGCTGGTGCTGAGCGATATTACTGCAGGATGGGGACCTAAATTGTTTCATTTTTAGTAAATGTCGCTGAATAGAAGCTGTAATATGAATAATTCTTTTTTAAATAAAACTCTCTTTTAAGATACATGGATCAGCATAATTTTCTGCTTGATAGTGAAGCTCTTTGATGTCTTTTGAAACGGTTTTTTTTTTGGGGGGGGTTGCTGTTGTTCCCTCAAATCCACTTTTTCTTTTCTTTTCTTTTTTATGAGTTGCTAACTCTTGACCCATCTCATCTGAATTTCAAAAACAATTTGGCAGCGCAGGTACCGTGAAAGCATTATTTTAAATAGCACCCTCATTTCATGACTGGGAATGTGTAGGAAACCCTGCATAAATATACGAAGAAGTGAATACGGTCCTTGAGGTACCTGTTGTGAATGAATAAATGTGTAATAAAGTTATCTTGAGCTTGAAGTCAAGTGCAGGGTTCTGGCCCTGCACTTCTGATTGGCTGTTAAATGGCGAGATCAGATTGGTCCGTTCAGGAGAATCTGATTGGCCATTAATGAGCCGTTCTCATTGGTCAACGGAGCTAGTGCTCCCAGGTTTTCATTGGTTGAATAGTTAATAAGTTGCCTATATAAGGAAGGCTATAGCAGCCGTTGTTTTGAGCTGTCACACCATGTAAATAAAGAGTTTGAAGTTCACTGTTTCACCGGCTCGTCTCCATTATTCATACCCATGCTCCAAACTTAACACTGGCAACGAAGATGGGATGTGGAGACGTCAGAGCTGACTGAACAACGAAGAAGATAACCGAGCACATGGCTGAAACGCACAATGGTGGAACAATGTCCGGCGGCGTCATACCACCCGCTCCGACCCAGCACAAGAAGACTGGGAGTCCTACATGGATCGTTTCCAAATGTTCTTGGAAACCAATAATTTGAAGGATGCCACAACCGGGAAGAAACGGGCGGTATCCCTAACGCATTGTGGGCCGCCGTATTCAAGATGGCCAAGGCCCTAGCAAAACTGGCTGAAGTGAAGGCTATGGACTGGGATGTCCTTGAACCCCTACTGAGAGCCCACTATGCACCGACCGTACCAACGCTTGTAAGGCGGCACGAGTTCTACCAAAGAAACCAGCGAAAAGGAGAGAGCGTTGCCGATTTCGTCGCAGACCTCCGAAACCTGGGAGGCCTCTGCAGATTCGCCGACCTGGAAGAGGCTTTGAGAGATCGAATAGTTCTGGGATTAGATGCACTAAACGTGCAGAGTAAGCTGATGGCGATGCCATCGCTGATGCTACTGCAGCAGAAGCAACCAGGAAGTCAGCTGCCCAGCTGCGCCGCAACCGTGCTCCGGTACACCAACCGACCAGCGACATTTCACCCAAGTCAGAAGGACAGCTTTTGATGGCCCACCACGAGGACCTCTCTTCATCGTCAGACAGCGACGAAGAAGAGGTCCATTGACTGCGGTCCGATCGGGACCATTACCCGAAGTCCCAACACCCATGCGCTGGCTGTGGGGCCAACCATTCCAGGTCCGAATGCAAATTCCGCGACGCGCTCTGCCATGAGTGCGGGAAACGAGGCCACATCAGACGGGTCTGTAGAAGCTTCCTAGGACCCAGCCAGACCTCGAAGGGGGCTAACTATCGCCAATTGACAGGAAACCGTCCTGTAAGGTGAGAACCAGTAAACCACTCCTACAGAAACTGAACTTTAAATCGCCCCATGAAGCGAGAGGAGGCTCAACAAACTATCACTATCGGTCACGCCTCTTCCTTGGATGCCAAGAAAATCTGAATTAAAGTGGCCATCAAAAATCAGCCCTGCCAAATGGAAGTCGAGTCGGGATCGTCTCTCTCGATGGTTTCCTGGAAGACCCTCAAGCAACTCATCCCTACTATCCGGCGCCAAGACCTCAGTTCCCAAAGATTTATTTTTAAAGACTATCAGGGAAACAGGATTCCAGTCGTAGGATCCAGTCGAGTCCGGGTCTCGTTCAAAAACCGCACAGCGTACTTACCACTGACTGTGATCAACAAGGACCGGCCTAGCCTGTTAGGCCTCCAATGGTTCGCGCCACTCAGCATTGAAGTGGCAGGCGTTAACCGAATTGGCGGCAGTGACTGGGAGGAGGACTTTGTCCATGAATTCAGGGACGTCTTCGGAGAAAAACTAGGTGAGTACAAGGGGACCCCGATATCATTTAACCTTAATCCAAAAATAGCTCCCATCCGCCTTAAGCCTCATCGAGTTCCATTTGCCCTAAAACCGAAAATCGACGAACAGCTTGATAAGTTAATAGCCCAGGGAGTGTTAGAGCCAACTGATCACTCTCCCTGGGAGACCCCAATCGTGACACCCATCAAGCCAGATGGTTCGATTAGAATTTGTGGGGACTACCGAGCCACCCTGAACCATGCCCTGCAGAAAACGCATATCCAGTGCCGGTGGTGCAGCACCTCCTCCATTCCCTGGGGGGGGCGGAAAAGTCTTCGCTAAACTAGACTTAGCTCAGGCATATCAGCAACTACCAGTTGATGAAAAAACGGCACAGGCACAGACGATCGTTATGCACCGAGGTGCCTTTAAATGTACTCGGCTCCAGTTCGGAGTGAGTGTAGCCCCAGGGATTTTCCAGAGCCTGATGGAAAGACTATTACAAGGGATTAAAGGCGTTGTCCCCTACTTTGACAATGTGTTAATCGCTGCCCCTACTTCAAAAATTTTACAGGATTGCTTAAAATTAGTTCTCCAGAAATTCAAAGACGCAGGTCTTAAAGTGAAGAAAAATAATTGTAAGCTGTGTATAGATCGTGTTGAATTTTTAAGGTATTTAATTGACAGTCAGGGCATTCACCCTACCGATAGCAAATTGAAAGCAATAAAAAACACTCCCAGACCCCGAAATAAGGCCAACCTCCAGGCGTTTCTAGGCCTTATCAATTTTTATAACGTATTCCTGCTGCACAAAGCAACTGTCGCTGAACCTTTACATCGTTTACTGGACAAAAAAGCAATTTGGGTATGGGGTCATAGAGAAGAGCAGGCGTTCCGTAATGTGAAAAAACTACTGGCTTCGGACGCTGTACTGATGCAGTACAATGAGACCTTGCCATTAACTATCACATGTGATGCATCGCCTTTCGGAGTGGGCGCCATTTTGAGCCACGTATTGCCTAACGATAGCGAAGCCCCTGTTGCCTATTTTTCAAAGACACTTTCAAAAACTGAGCGAAATTATAGCCAGATTGATAAAGAAGCCCTTGCAATTGTGTCTGCTGTTAAAAGATTTCATGAGTACGTGTACAGCCGGGCTTTTACTATAGTGACTGACCACAAACCTTTGCTGGGAATAATAACCGGAGATAAACCGACTCCCTACATATTATCTCCCAGAATGACTCGCTGGTCAGAATTCTTGGCTGCTTATAATTATCGGCTGCAATACCTCCCGGGGAAAGCCATTCCCCGCGCCAACACATTAAGCCGAGCACCGCTTCCAGAGACTATCGACGACCCTGCGCCTACAGTGACAATGTTGCAGATCGAGGCACTTCGTACACCGCCATTAACCGCCCGTGATATCGCGAGAGAAACAAAATGCGACCCCGCCTTAGCACGAGTCCTCAGTTGGGTAGAACGTGGATGGCCATTGGATCAAGTACCAGATGACTTCGCACCATTCAAAAGTCGACAAACAGAGTTGTTTTCTCAAAAGGGCTGTATCATCTGGGGCGATAGAGTCATTATCCCAGAGCGACTCCAACAAGCAGTACTGAGAACCTTGCACGATGGCCACCCCGGCATCATGCGCATGAAAGCCCTCGCACGCAGCTACTCCTGGTGGCCAGGCATCGACAAGCAAATCGAGACTTGGGTCAAAGCTTGTCATAGATGCCAAGAAGTAAGCAACGACCCACCAAAGGCAATCCCAACCGAATGGGAGACACCGTGGGGACCCTGGTCCCGTATCCATCTGGACTTTGCTGGGCCAACCAAAGGCCACACCTTCTTGTTAACCGTCGACACCTACTCGAACTGGCTTGAAATCCACCGAATGAGGAACACAACAACCGAAGCGGTCATTAAGAAACTGGAAAGTCTGTTTGCAACCCACGGATTACCAGATGTTTTGGTATCCGACAACGGGCCCCAATTTACCGCGCTGTCTTTTGAACAGTACCTGGCAGACCGCGGTATTCGACATGCGCTGACTTCGCCTGCACATCCTGTGGCCAACGGAAGGGCCGAGCGCATGGTACAATTTATCAAGAAAATGCTACAAAAAGTGGACTATGACAACATCGAAGAAAAGATAAACAGAATCCTCTTTTTACAGCATATCACTCCGCACAGCGTCACCAACAAAACTCCCACCGAGCTGCTAATGGGACGAAAGCTTCGCTCCCACCTCGACCGGTTATACCCAGCATACGAACCGGAGAAACCACACGGATCCAGCGGCCGATGTCATACCTTCCAGGTAGGCGACTTGGTGTTCGCTAAAAATTTATCGGATGATCCGTTGTGGGTAGAAGCAACTGTGGTCCGTGTAACCGGCCCGAGGTCATACCTAGTACAATGCCGTGACAATAAACTATGGAAGCGCCATATCGATCAACTACGATCAAGGCTGCAGTCAGGGATCTCCGAGTCCCCTGATAACCAAACTGAGGGGGGGAGATACAGAGGAAGATAAACTGCAACTAGCAGAAAACCTTTTTGAAGGGAATGATAGCAGAATGGAAACACGAGAAGAGGAATCAGGGATGGGAGTGAGCTCACCTCAGGGTGATACCGAAGGTGTTGGTGACAACGAAAACTCGAACTCAGAGTCAGAGACTCCCCTTTCGCCAAACAACGCTTTACCTCAACAGGAGTGCAGCCAAATGCTGGGTGCACAGCGAAAATCAAATAGACTAACAAAACAACTGTCCTACCTCAAGGACTACGTAACCGCTCCCTGTAAATGGAACCCGGGGGTAAGGGATGTTGTGAATGAATAAATGTGTAATAAAGTTATCTTGAGCTTGAAGTCAAGTGCAGGGTTCTGGCCCTGCACTTCTGATTGGCTGTTAAATGGCGAGATCAGATTGGTCCGTTCAGGAGAATCTGATTGGCCATTAACGAGCCGTTCTCATTGGTCAACGGAGCTAGCGCTCCCAGATTTTCATTGGTTGAATAGTTAATAAGTTGCCTATATAAAGAAGGCTATAGCAGCCGTTGTTTCGAGCTGTCATACCATGTAAATAAAGAGTTTGAAGTTCACCGTTTCACCGGCTCGTCTCCATTATTCACACCCATGCTCCAAACTTAACAGTACCCATATAAATTTTTACCTCAGGTGGAACCAGGGAAGCCTCATAGGCTATTTAATGCAAATTTAAAATACCAGGCATAGAATAACAGCACAAAAAGGGCATTCTTCAAGAGAAGCCATATCTAGATAAATGATTCTGAGATGGGTAAGCCATCTTCTGCTTATTTGGTGTCAAGCTAATGAATTATTAATTTGTTTTAATGCATCATCTGCGGAATTTTAAATGGGGAGGCGCCGTTCGAATTAAATTGCACTGCTTTACGTTAGGGTACACGCACATTTTTCAAGTGAGTAAATTCCTGTTTAATGCTTCCCCAATTACTTGACAGCTCCCAGAATATAATGAGGCTCATGCTTCATCCGAATGAGTGTAACTGACTTTCATTTTTAATAATGAGAGACGGCAAAGTTTTCTTAAAAGTTCAGGAGTAGGTGTTGTTCTGCGTTAAAAAGAAAAACAAAAAAACACCCACCCACAAGAGTTAATCAAGTGAAGATTTCTCACCAAATCCCTCATTTTACCCACCTCGGAAGGATGGAAGGCTGAGTCAACCTTGAGCTTGGTGGGATTTGAACTGCCAATGACAGGAATTGTGCGATGGCTAAAGGCAGCATCAACTTTCTTGGCAAGCATGTATGTAGCAATAGCAATAGCCCTTAGACTTATATACCACTTCAGAGTGCTTTATAGCCCCATTCTAAGCGGTTTACAGAGTCAGCACATTGCCCCCAACAATCTGGGTCTTCATTTTACTCACCTCGGAAGGATGGAAGGCAGAGTCAATCTTGAGCCGGTCAGGATTGAACTCCTGGCTGTGGGCAGAGTTTGCCGCAATACTGCATTCTAACCACTGCACCATCACGGCTTAGATAGCAATAGCACTTAGCAATAGCAATAGCACTTAGTCTTATATACTGCTTTATAGTGCTTTACAGCCCTCTCTAAGCGGTTTTACAGAGTCAGCCTCTTGCCCCCAACAATCTGGGTCCTCATTTTTTACCCACCTCGGAAGGATGGAAGGCTGAGTCAACTTTAAGCTTGGTGGGATTTGAACTGCCAAATTGCAGGCAGCTGATAGTCAGCAGAAGTGGCCTGCAGTACAGCACTCTAACCACAGTGCCACCAAGTCTCTCCCCAGTGCTTTATACTACTCTCTGGGCAGTTTACAATGTCACTATGTTGCTACAACAATCTGGGTCCTCATTTTACTGACTTCAGAAGGATGGAAGGCTGAGTCAACTTTAAGCTGGTCAGGATCGAACTGCTGGCTGTGGACAGAGTTTGCCTCTAATACTGCATTCTAACCACTGCACCACCACAGCTTAGATAGCAATAGCACTTAAACTTATATACTGCTTCACGGTGCTTTACAGCCCTCTCTAAGCAGCTTACAGTCAGAGTATTGCCCCCAACAATCTGGGTCCTCATTTTACCAATTGAGGACTGAGTCAACCTTGAGCCCCATCAGGATCGAACTCCAGGCTGTGGGCAGAGTCAGCCTGCATTACTGCATTCTAACCACAGCTCCATCAGGGTTCCTGGCAATAAGTTTACCACTCTGCTTTGACTGCCCCGCGCTTTTACAGGACAGGAGATGGCACGAGATGATTGACATGGGAGGTCAGGTAAGAGATGCTGTGAAGGCCTTCTGGCCCTTGGAAGCAGGTCTCCTGTGGGGATGAATGGCATCATTAAAGATCGGGACTTCAATTTTGACTGGTGGGAGCTGTGGGCAAGATCTCACCACATTCTCCCCAATGTCCTCTAGCCAATGTCTGTCTTTCCCATTTTGTTTCCAAAAATGCTTCTGTTGACTGGGACATCCATGAGCAACTTAACCTTCATACCTTCTAACGCTGAATTTAGTAAATATAAAGCTTACCGATAAAGTAGAATATTTGTAGATCCCCGTTGAAATGAGAGGTCCTTGGTGGTCTCTGAGCACAGTGGTTTTCTTGCAGGTGTTTCATTACATACCCCACTCCCTTCTAGCTAAACTAGCACCAAGGTTCAAAGGACCCCACAGTCCTCCTCATTCTTCTCCTCTTCCTCCTCCACTCCACACATCCCACTCCCCTCTAACACTGATGATGTTACCTAGCTTGGTAATGAAACATCTGCAAGAAAACCACCAAGCTCAGAGAGCATTAAGGACCTCCCTGTCCTCCTCCTCCCCATCCTCCTCCTCCTCCTTCTTCTCCTCTTCTCCTTCTCCTCCTCCTCCTCCTTCTCCTCCTCCTCCTTTCCACAAATCCCATGCCCTCCTAGCACGGATGATATTACCTAGTTTGGTAATGAATCATCTGCAAGAAACCAGCCAAGCTCAAAGACCACCTAGAACCTCTCATAAGCAAATTAACTTCCCATTTAGCCTTCTCACCCCTACCCAAAGTCATCTGAGGAACCTATCGTTGGCAGAACGACACCAACCTTTCCTCTCAATTTCTCTTGTCCTGGATTCTCATCAGTACTTAATGATTTTCAGTGTTGAGTAGAATTTAATCAAATGTGCTGGCAGCATAAGTAAGGCTTAGATGCATTGTCGAACATACCCATCAGCCAAACACTTTCTGGCGTGGGTAGCCAACTCGTGTTTTGGTGCCTCATAGTTCATCTTGAATGTTCAGCTCTTCAGCGCTCCCAGGCACTTCATATTTCAGCATCTGGAAGATCTGTTCAGAGTATTGCAGAGTAAATTCAGCACCAGCAAACCAAACGCAGATGACTGAGGTTTCATTTAACTTCTTTATAAACATATAAAGTAAATTTTACAATACCAGTTGTAGATTTCTCTAACATGGAGCAAACTCAAACAGAAGCAGACATGTTACAGGTTCAGAGCAGAACAGCAACTCAGGAGTTCAGAAACAGATATCAGTTTCACTTTAGTTCAACAGGCAAGCAGAGGAGAGAAACAGTTTCATTTTCAATAGACAGACTCAGCGCTTAACCTAGCTTCAAAGCTGCAGAGCTTAATGTAAAGCCAAGCCTAGTCTACTTTTAGTTTCAGTTTCCAATCAGTCCTCATTGGCTGACTTAGTTGCTATGCCTATTCATTGGCTGACCTTGTTACCATACTCTATTCCAGTTCATGAATATACTCAGGCAAGATCTATTATTTAATAAGCCATGATTATAAAGCTTTCATGCATTCTTGGTGCAAATACCAATTTATTGCAATTTTAGTCCAGATAAGAAATCGGATTGTTCTCTTTTGTGTCTTTCTTTTTTGTTGGCAGTGTTAGTTTGGAATTCTCCACCAACCACGGACGTTCTTGGTCGTTACTTCACTCTGAATGTTTGCCAGAGACGTGTTCTGGATCCCATCTTCCCCATAGCACGGTCTATGCATCCGAAAACTACAGTGGGTAAGGGAATGTTTTAATGCAAATATCTCTGCTGAAAAATGATGAAAAAATTAAATTGTTCATAATTCTGTGAAGATAACAGCCTCTTGTAATTTCTTCTCTCTGGCAAACCAAGGCAGTTAAATAAGGGTGTGGTGTTAAAAAATGTTCTTCTCCCAAAATGAATAAAAGGTGCTTCCATCTTCAAGGATTTTAGCTATGAAAATGGACTTGACAGAACAATGCTTAGTTTTGGAAGCATCTATCAAAACTAGGTTTATGTTTTAAGAAAAAAAAAAACTAGTTATAACCAAATATGGTATTTCTAGAAATTCTTTCTGAACTGAAAGGAATAATATGGTACGTTTAAAACACTTGGTGGAAAAAATAGATAATAGATAATATAGTTCTTTATTGGCCAAGTGTGATTGGGCACACAAGGAATTTGTCTTGGTGCAAATGCTCTCAGTGTACATAAAAGAAAAGAGACATTCGTCAAGAGTCAAGAATCATAACATACAACACTTAATAATAGTCATAGGGTACAATAAGCAATTAAATCATACTAGGAAACAGTCAATACAATTCATAAGGATACAAGCAACAAAGTTACAGTCATATGGGCACAAGTGGGAGGGGATGGGCGATAAGAGTGATGAGAAGATTAACAGTAATAGTAGTGCAGACTTTGTAAATATTTGGAGAGTGTTGAGGGAATTATTTGTTTAGCAGAGTGATGGCCTTTGGGAAAAAACCTGTCCTTGTGTCTAGTTGTTTTGGTGTGCAGTGCTGTATAACGTCGTTTTGAGGGAAGGAGTTGAAAGTTTATATCCAGGATGTGAGGGGTCTGTAGATATTTTCACAGCCCTCTTTTTGACTTGTGCAGTATAAGATTGTTCAATAGTGATAAATTTTGTGTGTTGAGAAATAACCTAGGTAGGATTTATACCATTACATCTATTCTGCATTCTCATCAAATTTAAGTCACTACAGGTAGTTCTCCACTTACAGCACTTCATTTAGTGACTGTTTGAAGTTACAATGGCTAATGACCATTCTTCATACAACTGTTGTAGCATTCCCCTTGATCGTGTGATTGGATCGGATGCTTGGCAACTGACTCATATTTACGACGGTTGCAGTGTTCACGCGATCCCCTTTTGTGACCTTCTGACAAGCAAAGTCAATGGGGGAAGCCAGATTCACTCAACAACCATGTTACTAACTTAACCGCAACAATTCACTGAACAACTGTGTCAAGGAAGTGTGTAACCCAGGGCAAAACTCACTTCGCCATGTAAAATGAAGGGCACAATTGGGATCGTAAGTCTAGGACTACCTATAATGAAAAACAACCTTGTGTTGCTTGTAGACGGAACTGGAATTTCTGTGTTTCATTTAAGCCAAACGACTTTACATTTTAAAACCAACTTGTCACTCTAAAAGCAGGAAATCTCATCTCTTTTGTTTCAGGTGGAACCGTATAACTATTCCCCTTCCAAATGCAGCCTTAACCAGAGATACCAGAATCCGATGGCGACAAACCGGATCGGTTCTTGGAAACATGTGGGCAATTGACAGCAGTTAGTAGTATTTATTACCACTGGTGTTATCTACATATTACCTGCTCATCTGTGTGTAACCTTTAACTAGGCCAGGAGTCGGCAACCTTAAGCACTAAACAAGAGCTATTTGGACCCATTTCCCACAGAAAAGAAAACACCGGGAGTCACAAAACATCTAAAATGAAAATAACACTGCACTGTTTGCCAAAGTCTCGCCATATATTAAGCATACCAGTAAACCAGTCTCGTCAGCAGTGAAAGCAAACGAATCTGCCCATGTACCATTACACCTTCTGTTTTCTTCTGAAACTTTTCTTTCCTTGGATTTATCCATGGTTAGACTATCAGGGGCCCAAAAAGCTCATTAAACCGCATGCTGGCAGGTGTCGCACATTGGTGGTTACGACACATATTTTGAGCAACAGAGAGCTGCAGCAGAAGGATGAAAAAAAGTCATAAAAGGATGTGGGAGCTTCATCACTCGAAGCTTTCAAGAGGAAACTGGACTGCCATCTGTCAGAAATGGTGTAGGGCCATGATGGTGAGCCTATGGCACATATGCCACAGGTGGCACGCAGAGCCATTTGTGTGGGCATGCGAGCCCCAGACAAACTTACCTCACTGCGCATGTGCGTGCCTCCCATCTGACTTTTCGGCCTTTTTTGGCCTGCCAGAGGCTTGAGGGAAGCCTCTGCAGGCTTTGCAGGCTAAAAAATAGGCCCATTTCATCTCTTCCTGAATTTCCGGAAATACTAGAAGTGATGAAACAGGTCCATTTTTCGGCCTGCGAATCCTGCAGAGGCTTGCCTCAAGCCTCTGGCAGGCCGAAAAAGGCCTCAAACAGGCTGAAAATCAACTGGGAGGTGCAGTGCAGGTAAGGGGGTGGCCAGGGGGAAGGGGGAAATCGTGTGCACATGTGCAGGGGGCGTGGGGGGCCCGTGCGCATTGCCTTCTGGGTGCTGGTACGTGAGCACAGGCGCACAATTTTTGGCACAAGAGCCCAAAAGGGTTAGCCACCACTGCTGTAGGGTCTCCTGCTTGCGTAGGGGGTTGGACTAGATGAGGTTCCTTCCAACTCTGTTGTTCTGTTTTACTCTGTTCTGTTCTGTTCTGTTCTATTTCTATTCAATCAAGTGCAATCACATGGTAATGATCAGCACACAACTGAGCCTGGAATTACAACCCATAATTTCAGGCTCAATTACAGTCATAAGTCCAGGACAACCTGTATGTACTTAGTCTTGCTAGATACAGTGTAATGAACTTTGTATGCGCTTCACTTAAATGTGCCCAAAGTTCTGGAATTTAACTGCAGCACATTTATTTATTTATTTTTCCCCTTCCTGCAGTTTACATTGGTCCATCTTGTCTCAAATTCTGCTCGGGGCGAGGTCAATGCACGAGAAACGGTTGCAAGTAAGTGTGATCCGAATGCATCGGTCAGCACCTCTGTATTCTGTAAAGCTGCTTTCTAGGTTGTAGGACAGCTTGTCTTGTGAGATTACAGCTTCCCCTGATAGCACAATCAGAATCTCTCCCCCCCCCAAAAAAAAAGACAGATTCCTGATTTGCTTAGGTCAGTCATACTGTATCTCTACAGGAGATTGAATGCCTGGACTGTCATGAAGTTAACACAACAGCCTTAATTGGAATTAGAGAGAAAGAGAGGGAAAATGTTTATTTTAGATTCTAATTAATTGTCCCTCATTGGAATGATAATTTTCCTACTTTTTTCCAAATCATGAAGGTGGTAGTCCTTTTAGGTTTTATCCAGTCTGATTTGAAACTTATTTTGCATGTCTTTATTGTTCAGTTGCACTGTGGAAATCCTTTTCCATGAAATTATAAGAAAACCTCTCAGAGGTGAGATTGTCTCTGACTGCTAAAGAAAAAGAGGGGATGTTGTGCACTTTGCAAATAGAAGTGGAACCACTGTGGCAAAAGAAAGCAAAATTGGCATTAATTGTAATAAGTGCCTTGGGTTTAATTGCAAAACATCTGGAACACCACTTGAATATCATTGTCATTGACAAAATCCCCATCGGTCAATTGCAAAAGGCAGCTTTATCTGAAACATCATACATGCTGCAACAATACCTTTAATAACATTAAACAACCATATCTATCTCAGTTCCTTGAGAAGGATTTGATAGCTGGATAAAAATGCTAAACCCAGTCTAAACATCTGGCTGACTGTGTGACCAGCTACAACAACAACAACAATCATAATAACAACAACAATAATGACAGCAGAATAGAAGAGAAAGAACTGGAGAAGATAACAAATTATAAATACCTACAAATAGAATAACTATGGTAAAGGCAAGCAAGGGTAGTACCAATAGTAATAGGTGTCTTGGGTGCAATCGCCAAAAAAGTGGAGCACCTTTTCAACACATTGGTGGCATTGACACATTCACAATCGGTCAATTGCAGAAGGATGTTTGACTTGGAACAGGTTCCATCCTGCGGCGATATCCGTAGCACCATCAAACATCCAGATTTGCCTACTCCAGGTCCTTGGTAAGGACTCAATTGGTAGACAAAAAACCCAGTCTGAACATCTGGCTGATTATGTCATCATCATCATCATCATCATCATCATCATCATCATCATCATCATCATCATCATGCTGATGCTGATAATAATAATAATAATAATAATAATAATAATAATAATAATAATAAAAATAATATCAAAATTCTATACTTGTAGTTAGTCATAGACTATTTAATTTCATTTTTTGAAAGAAAAAAGCCAGTTTGGTCTGGTAGTTAGGACACTTGGCTAGAAAGCAGGAGGCCATGAGTTCAAGTTCCACCTTAGCCATGAAAGCCAATTGGGTGACTTTGGACTAATCACCAGTAGATTGTGAGTTCTAGTCCTCCTTTAGCCATGAAAACCAGCTGGGTGGCCTTTAGGCCAACACCAAGAGGCCATGAGTTCAAGTCCTGCCTTAGGCATGAAAGCCAGCTGGGTGACTTTGGACCAATCACCAGGAGATTGTGAGTTCTAGACCTGCTTTAGCCATGTTAGCCAGCTGGGAGCCTGGCCAATCCTTATCTCTCAGCCCAATCCATCACATAGGATAATTTTTGTTGGGGGAAAAACAAGGAGAGGAAGGTGTGCTGGATACATTTGCCACCTTAAGTTGTTTGTAAAAACAATGAAGGTGGAATATAAATAAATTAATTAATTAAAAGTAAAAGTAAAACAAATGAAGAAAGGGTATTAACATTTTGTGGCCTTATAGCTTTGTATTTCTTAAAGGATCTCGTACAACATTTGCGACTTATTTCTCTCCAAGGTTGGTCATATTTAACTGGCTTTCGCTTCTTTCCCTAAACAGGTGTGACCCTGGCTTTTCAGGCCCTGCCTGCGAAATGGCCTCTCAAACTTTTCCAATGTTTATCTCAGAAAGTTTCAGCAATGCCAGGCTCTCCTCCTATCACAACTTTTACTCTATCCGTGGTGCTGAAGTCAGTTTCAGCTGCGGAGTGCTAGCAAGTGGCAAAGCCCTGGTTTTCAACAAGGATGGAAGACGTCAACTCATCACGTCATTCTTCGACAGCTCCCAATCAAGGTAAGTGGGAATAAATGAAAACAAGGCAGCCTCCTTTGAATCCAGTTCTGGATATCTGTTGCCTGGAATTAATCCTTTACCATCTTCAATTAAAAGGGGAGCTTGTGTTTGATCAAGAGAGAGAGAGAGAAAAAATCAACGCTTAAATTTTTGATGGCTTTGTATTTTTACATTTAATTCTGGATACGAGAATGCATTTTCATTCTTTTTTTTTTTTTTTTTGAAAAACCACACTTTATTTGCAAGGCTAAGTGTTTAATACATTGGGGTATAATTATATGGTGGCTGAGTTTGCAAGCATGCAACATTAATATCAAAAGTGATTGTGGGAGCCAAGTGCTGCTTAATTATTTATGGGCTTGTATTTATTTTGACAGCTTGTGGCAGCTGATTAGATCCATTCAATGGCTCCTCCACCCCTCCAGTTCCTAATAAATAATGAAATGCAATAGTGATTGGCATTTTAAAACAATGCGTGCCATGCTACCTGGCTGGATTGAATAAACAATTTCAACTCCAGGAAGGAGGCATCGGTATTGTTTACTTTAGGTATGCTTTAATGTACAGGATTTAAAAAAAATAAGGCAGGTTTGGGAAGAGAATGCTGTGGGAATGGTAATTTATAATGATTCAAACCCTTATCAAACCAGATTCCTCCAGTTTACTCTGCGACTCGGCAGCAGATCTGTTCTGAGTACTTGCAAAGCACCCGACCAGCCTGGAGAAGGTGTTTTGTTGCACTATTCGTACGACAATGGGATTACGTGGAAACTTCTGGAACATTACCCCTATCTCAACTATCACGAGCCAAGGTAAATGCATTGCTTTAATTGTGGTACAATGAGAAAGCATCCTATTAGGAATCAATTCTACAACCTCTGTGCCCAGTGTCAAATTCCTATAATTCTTTTTATACAACATTGAAGATTGAATTCTTTATTGTCGTTGTACGTATACAGTCGTTGTACATACATACATTTGTTGTATGTACACAGTATACACACAACAAAATTCACATAACACCCAGAGACCAGATTCAACATGCACACCCACATGACAATCCCCAAACACAACCCCACCCACCAAAATTCCCCAACCCCTAAAAACACACAAGCATCCACACAACAGACCAAGTAATACTCTCCAATCTCTCACTGATGGTGGTCTTTAAGTTCATTGTTAAGTGCAATTATAACACTGGGATAAAAACTGTTCAGAAAACATGTGGTCCAAGTTTTAATGGTTCTGTATCTTCTCTGCCAGAAGGCAACAGCTTCACAAAGATTGTAAGTAGGATGGGAAGAGTCTCTGAGAATGTTGTGCAACTTCCTCAAACAGCAAGGTGCAAAGATGTCATCCAGGGCTGGTAGCTGGAGCCCGATGATATTCTGGGCAGTTTTAATGAATCTCTAAAGAGCTTTTTTGTCCGCTACAGAGCTGCTCCCGTACCATGCAAGAATGCCATATGTCAGGACATTCTCATTGGACAGAAGTAGATGCTGAGATAGATTTAACTTCCTGAGCATTCTCAGGAAGTACAGCCTCTTCTGAGCCTTCTTCACAAGCATGTTAGCATTCATAGTCCATGAGAGGCCCTCTGAGATAGAAATGCCCAGAAATTTAAAACTACCAACCCTCTCCATCTCCTTACCATTTATGTACAATGGTAAATGTACTCTTCCTTCTGAAGTCAATTATAAGTTCTTTAGGTTTTTTGGTGTTAAGTGTAAGATTATTTTCTTCACACCACAGTGTCAGCCCTTGTACTTCCTTTCTACAAGCAGACTCATTGTTCTTACTAATGAACCCCACCACTGTCATGTCATCTGCAAATTTAATAATTGCGTTGGTGTTATACAAAGTATGTTATACAACATACCATAGCCTGTATTTACCTGCTTTCTATCCTGCCTTTCTATGAAGAAATTTGAGGCTCTGAAGACGTTCTTCCTGTTTTTAATCCCAACAACAATCCTTAGAAGAGGTGAGGTGGTGAAGAATGTTATGGGGTGATCTTGTGAAGAATTGAGAAGATCTAGGTTTAGTATACTAGAATAGCTAGAGCAGAGGTCTCCAAACTTGGCAACTTTAAGACTTGTGGACTTCAAGTCTTCATAGCTGGCTGAGGAGTTCTGGGAGTTGGAATCCACAAGTCTTAAAGTTGCCAAGTTTGGAGACCACTGAGCTGGAGGCTATTGTGGATCTTCTCAGTTCCAACATTCTGTCCAGCGAGGATAGAGAACATCCAATCTTAGAGTACCTACATGTCTCTCTACGTGCCTTCTCAAGACCATTAGACTCCTGCTTCACTGTGGTTGCTAGGACTCATGTCAACTTTTTCTGCCAGTTTTGAAGATAGAAAAAGAAGAAAGTGATAGAGTAACTGATGAACGATTGATGGAACTAGACATGTCCAATCCAACAAAGAGAAGAGAAGGATTAGAGGTGATACAATAACTATATTTCAATATTAAAGAGGGTGTCACAAAGAAAAGGAGATCAACTTATTCTCAAAAGCACCTGAGGGCAGAACAAGAAGTAATGGGTGGAAGATCATTAAAGAAAGATCCAACTTAGAACTAAGAAGAAATTTCCTGACAATGAGAACAATTAAATCAGTGGAATTGTTTGCCTCCAGAAGTTGTGGATGCTCTACCACGGAGATTTTCAAGAAAAGACTGGACAGCCATTTGTCCAGAATGGTCTAGGGTCTCCTGCTTGAGCAGGGGGTTAGACTAGAAGACCTCCAAGGTCCCTTTCCATCCTATTATTCTGTTATTTGGTTATTTTGTTATGTGCGTTTCAAATATAAAGCTCTCACAGGTTTTTTCCCATCTAAATATAATATTTTCCTACACACCAGGCTGGATAGGTGCATTGCAAAAGGGAATGTATATTTAACAATTAATCCAAAGTCTTGTGAAACTCCTGTCTTGCATTTTTCATTCTTCAGGGAAAAAAGAATCTGTTTTTTCCCTCTTCATTCCTTGTGTTGGAGGGATGAATGGAGTGTGGGATCTTTGAAATGGTCTTTGTTTTTCATGGCTGAACTTAATTCACAACATGTCAGAAAACCAAACCACATGTTATTCTCCAGATTCTTTTAATTTCCTGATTCCCTCCCCCCCTTCTCTCAAAATTACTTGTTTAGCTTCATCATTGGATCTTCTTGCTAATCAATTAACACATCCTTCCTCGGTAATAAACATGCTATCACAAGATGCTCAAAAGGCACACCCATCAAAGTTCACAAAGATGGCATAAAAAGTGCTTTTCCATGTGTGTTTGTGTGTTCTTTGTCACAAGCGAAGATGCAAAGTTGTGGCATAAGTGTGGTTATCGTTAGACCCAGCAAGGGGAAGATGTCGAAGTTAATGTATGAATTTATTCTTTTGAGGGAAAAAAGACAAGATTGGTAGGATACTGAGAGTTCCTTTGCCAATATTTTATTATACGTTGATGGGAATAAACATCCCTCATGTTGTTATGCCTCAGCCTTTGCCTTTGCGTGTTTCATGTGGGCATCTGCTGTTATTGATTTATGGAACATCCTCAAAGATGTCATTGCCATGGCAATTAATGTATGTTCCCCATGGCTGTGTTCTGTAATTGTGCCTGGAAATTCAATATTATTCTTAATTTTCTTCACAGTTCATCAAATTTAGGTTTTTTTTTGTCACAGCTGCCAGGAAGGTTCTTGAAGGTTCCTTGTGGGCCTGGCTCACCAACCACGCAGCAGAAGACTGTTGATTTCCTCGCTACAATTAATGTTTATGTGTGGATATTCTTGTTTGGTACCATTCCGCTCCCCACCAGACTGAGAATGGAACTTCATTCAATTTCCTTGCTACAGTGAAGTACATATAAAAGAAAATCGCTTAATCAAGAAATAAAATATGTGCTTTGTTCTCTCTGCCAGCACTCTTTGGCACAAAGCTGACCCACACAGAGAAAAAGGCAAAACAGACTCTCCTGCTAAGACATTTTTTTCCTGTCCCAAATAAGAACAAGATGGGGCTTGCTTTAGTTCCATTTATGAAATCCAACTTGAAAGACAGTTGAGTCTGTCTTCAGTGGGGGGTCATGACTTGATGTCATCAAAAATCCCTAGCAGAAAATGACGAAGATGTAAGAGCATCTGTTTGTCAAGATATCCATCCCTGTTCTTCCAGGAACAATCTAAATGAGGGAAGAAAGAAATAGTTCCAGGCAGAAATTCAAGACCACGTACAGACAATGTATTATTCATCCTGGGCACTGCTAAAAAGCTGCTGAAAATCTTAACAAATATTGTCTTTAGCCCTGATGACAAACTGAGGTTTTTATTGCAAAATAAATCTCTCCAAACATAAAAGCAGGACAAGAATAAATGAGTTAAAATGTAGTGCAATGTTGAATAGTGAAGATAGCAGAATAACAGAGTTAAGAAGGACCTTAAAGGTCTTCTAGTCCAACCCCCTGCTAAGGGAGGAAACACTCTACCATTTCAGATAAAGGTTTGTTCAGGCCCTTCTTGAAAGCTACCAGTGTTGGAGCATTCACAACTTCTGGAGGCAAGCCATTGGTTGATAGTTCTCACTGTCAGAAAATGCCTCCTTACGTTTTCTTGATTAGTTTCCATTCATTGCTTCTCATCTTGCCTTCCAGTGCTGTGGAAAATAGATTGACCCCCTCTTCTTCGTAGCAGCCCTTCAAAAATTGGAACATTGCTATCATATCACTCCTAATCCTTCTTTTCATTAAACTAGGCACACTCAATTCCAGGCACCATTTTTTTTATCTTTTCTTTAATGCTCTTTATATCGGATGATTAACCTAGTTAGAAATACAGCTTGAGACATTTATGAATTCCATCTTTATCCTCATTTCCCCTTCTCTTGATCCTGGAAAATTCAGCTCTTAATCTCTTAAAGCTGTGATGGTGAACTTATGGCACGTATGCCAGAGGTGGCACATGGAGCCATTTGTGTGGGCACGCGAGCCCCAGGCAAACTTACCTCACTGCGCAGGCATGTGCCTCCCAGCTGATTTTCGGCCCATTTGAGGCCTTTTTCAGCCTCCCAGAGGCTCGAGGGAAGCCTCTGCAGCCCTTGGAGGCCAAAAAACAGGCTTGTTTCATCACTTCCTATATTTCCGGAAATACTAGAAGTGACGAAACGGGCCCATTTTTTGGCCTCCAAAGGCTGCAGAGGCTTCTGTGGAGCCTCTGGGAGGCTGAAAAACGCCTTAAACAGGCCGAAAATTAGCTGGGAGTTGCAGTGCAGATAAGGGGGGCGGCGGAGGGGGAATCATGCATGCATTTGCAGGGGGCATAGGGGGATGGAGTGCATTGCCTTCTGGGTGCTGGCATGCAAGCGCACACACACGGGCATGCAATTTTTGGCACAGGAGCCCAAAAAGATTAGTCACCAACTGCCTTAAAGTTAAGGTTGTCATATTTGGGCTGAAAAAAAAAATCTAACCAGGAGATGGCATAAATGGGTTCAGATTTTCTTGGATCTCTTTGCTACCATCTAGTGGATAAAACCAATTATTGCTGTTGTAGTCGTAATAGTCTGCTAAAGACAAGAGTGGCCAGCTTAATGTAGTGATAATAGTAATATTAGTAGTTGATTGATAAAATAAAATAAAATATAAAATGAAATAAAATAAAATAAAATAAAATAAAATAAAATAAAATAAAATAAAATAAAATAAAATAAAATAAAATAAAATAAAATAAAATAAAATAAAATATAAAATAAAATAAAATAAAATAAAATAAAATAAAATAAAATAAAATAAAATAAAATAAAATAAAATAAAATAAAATAAAATAAAATAAAATAAAATAAAATAAAATAAAATAAAATAAAATGCAGTACATAATTTAATTCTGGAATAAAATAAATAGAGGAAATAAAGTGATAAAACACAAATGTGTTAATACAAATAGACGGTAATCAGGTAAATGAATCTCCCTTGCAGGATGACTCAATTTGTTCAGTGTATCATTTTCACTTACCTTGTGTAACAGTTCTGTATACAATACAGGTAGTCCTCAATTTACAAAAGTTCAGTTAGTGACCATTTGATGTTACAATGGCACTGAAGAAAATGCCACTAATTTAACAACCACAGAGGTTCACTTAACAACTGTGTCAAAGAAGGTCAGGAAAACGAGGCGAAACTCACTTAACAAATGTCTCACTTAGCTACAGAAATATGGGGCACAATTGTGGTCGTAAGTCAAGGACTACCTATAATACGAAGAGTGATAATCATCTTCGTGATTTCTAGACCGTTTTCATTAATCCAATTTCTTTCTTTTTTTAAAAAAGAATAATTTCCGTGGAGTTGCCAGAAGATGCAAGACAGTTTGGCATTCAGTTCCGGTGGTGGCAACCATACCATTCTACTCAAGGCGAAGATGTTTGGGCCATTGATGAAATCATTATGACCTCCGTGCTTTTCAATAGCATTAGCCTGGACTTCACCAACTTGTTGGAAGTTACTCAGTCCCTTGGATTCTACTTGGGGAATGTTCAACCATACTGTGCCCATGACTGGACACTCTGGTGAGTGAGTCCCTTTTTTAAAAAAATCTTTTGCTCTGGGTAAACTTTTTGTTTTCAGATTACAATTCTTTAATTATTTCCTTGGGTAAAATGTTGTGTAGCTCATGACCAGTGGTGGGATTTAACCAGTGTAACCAGAGATGGCATTCAGCAGGTTCTAACCAATTCTGGAGAACCAGTAGCAGAAATTTTGAGTCGTTCAGAGAACTGGCAAATCCAATCTCTGACTGGCCCTGCCCCCACCTATTCTTTGCCTCCCGAGTCCCAGCTGATCGGCTGGGTCTTCTTTTGTTGCCCTGCACAGGAGAACGGAGCTGGAAAGCAGGTTAGTGGGATTGGGGAAGGAATGGGGATTTTGCAGTATCCTTCCCCTGCCACGCCCACCAAGCCCATCAAGCTACGCCCACAGAATCGGTAGTAAAATTTTTTGAATCCCACCACTGGGTGTGACAACCATTTTGGTGAGCGTGCGCAGCATTTGAAACCCACCAGTGATGGTATGCTACCAGTTTGGCCCAGTTCTGCTGAGCCAGTGGCGGCAATGAACAGCAGAGACCGAACCAGTTCTCTCCACCATTCTGCTGTTGGGCCCACCCACCTGCCCAGGCTCCCATATTCACCTTTATCTCCTGCTTTTGAAGCACAGCTGCTTTGCGTGGCATAAAAGACTGGGAGAGTGCAGGCTTGAAGGAGGTGAGTCAAAATGCTCCTGTGCCTGCGCAAAGTGTATTTTTGGCACATGCTTACCACCGAACCAGTGGTAAAAGTTTTTGAATCCCACCACCAAACCCCCCCCCTATTTTCAGCTCTAAAACTTACCTTCTGCTGCAGCCCCAGGGAGTACAACAGCTGAGGCACAGCAATTCACTGTGCCCTGTGAATCAGCTGGGGTGCAAAACACAGAAAGATAGGATGTTCCAGTGCAGGAGTGGGTGGGCGGGGCCAATTAATCGTTGGAACAGCCTGTTCACTCAAACTGGTTTGAACCGGCAGAATCTCACCCCTGCTCCTGATGTGCCTAAAAGTTGGACAACCAAACAATAAGGTTTTCTCTTGACTTATAGCAATTCATTTAATGAGTGTTCAAAGTTACAACAGCACTGGAAAAAAAACTGGATTAGGACCGTTTTTTCATATTTATGACCATTGCAGCATTCCCATGTTCATGTCAACAAAATTCAGAACCTTGGCAACTGACTCACATTTACGACAGTTCCGGGGGTCACATGGTCCCCTTTTGTGACCTTCTGACAAACAATGGGGGAAGCCAGAATCACTCAATAGCCAGGTTACTAATTTAACGACTGCAATCTTTGACTTAGCCATTGGGACAAAAAAAGGTCATAAAATGAAGCAAAATTCACTTAACAACCTTCTCACCTGGCAATGGAAATTTTGGGGCTCAATTGTGTTTGTACGTCGAAGGCTACCTGTACTGTCTTTTGAGGGAAGGGCTGCAAATCTTTTTTTAAGTGAGGATCATGAAGGCATGAGTAAGTAATGAGTGGTGCAGTGGGCTAATTGATTTCTGCAAATGATTCTCTTCCTAGTTGTTCATTAGAATTTTCCCCAGGGTTCAAACATGAACGACAATTGTCTTCGATGACCTGTATGTAATAAGGGGTAAATTTAACACGGTGATGCAATATGAATTGTGAATGTAATTTATCTTGGGTGCGCGTTCACATAGTTTCTCTGCTTGTAACATTTTGGAAGTTTCTCCTGAACCAATCACAGATTTAAATGAAAGAATAATTAACTGTGTTGGTTTTCTTCAGATAATTGATTCATGCAAATTAAATCAGACTGATGGGTTTCAACATGACATGTTTTAAAACATGATTAATGAACAATTCTGTTTTTGATATCTGCTCGGTTGAGCAGGACCTAAGCAATTCACCCAGACATAAGCAATTCTGTAAATTCTGGCGTAAATATGATCCTGAAATTCTTATTTAGTTTCTTCTGTTGGAATTAATGGCTTTGAAAATGCTTAAGTTTTGTTCAGTTAGTTGCGAGCTAAGTTCAGTTATAAAACAGTTTCTCCTTGGAATACCAAGTTCAATATTGTTGGGGGGCAATATGCTGGCTCTGTAAACTGCTGATAGGATCACCAACATGATCGCTAATGTCCGATGATGGATATGGAAGGAGAAGGAGGAGGAGGAGGAGAAGAAGAAGAATTTAAACCACTTAGAGAGGGCTGTAAAGCACTATGAAGCGGTATATAAATCTAAATGCTATCCTTCCCTCCCTCCCTCCCTCCCTCCCTCCCTCCTTTCTTATTTCCTTTCTCATTCTCCTTCTTGGTGGCACAGAGATTAGAATGCAGCATTGCAGGCTGACTCTGCCCATTACCAACAGTTTGATCCTGACTGGCTCAAGGTCGACTCAGCCTTCCATCCATCCGAGGTCAATAAAATGAGGATCCAGAATATTGGGGGCAATAGGCCGACTCTGTAAACCACTTAGAGAGGGCTATAAAGCACCCTGAAGCGGTACATAAGTCTAAGTGCTATTACTATTGCTATCATAAAACAGTTTATAGCATTGTCTGCTGACATTTGATTGCACTACACAGTTCTACGTCAGCGATTTTCATGGCATCTCTGAATATTTCCCAACTTTTCCAGGTAGGAAAAGTGAAGGTAGGACATTGGAAGCTCTGTCACTGTTGAAGACTAAGGAATCTGGTCAGGAATGATCTCTAAAAGGATGACCCAACAGGTGGCCGGGAGCTGCTCTTCTGGTTTCCGACATGGACGCACATGCACACATTTTGGCACTCAGCTAATTCCTCTTTTAACTCCACCCCTTTGTTCTGCCAATCCTTCTCCTGCACAATGGTATACAGTTATTTAGAATAGAATAGAATAGAATAGAATAGAATAGAATAGAATAGAATAGAATAGAATAGAATAGAAAATATGGAATGGGATGGGATAGGATAGGATAGAAAAGAAAATATGGAATGGAATGGAATAGAATAGAATAGAATAGAATAGAATAGAATAGAATAGAATAGAATAGAATAGAATAGAATAGAAAATATAGAATGGGATGGGATAGGATAGGATAGAAAAGAAAATACGGAATGGAATGGACTGGAATGGACTGGAATGGACTGGAATGGACTGGAATGGACTGGAATGGACTGGAATGGAATAGAATAGAATAGAAAATATGGAATGGGATGGGATAGGATTGGATAGAAAAGAAAATATGTAATGTAATATAATGGAATGGAATGGAACAGAACAGAACAGAACATATGGAATATGGAATAGAATAGAATAGAACAGAACAGAACAGAATAACAGATTTGTGAGGGACCTTGGAGGCCTTCTAGTTCAACCCCCTGCTCAGGCAGGAAACCAGGGGTGGGATTCTACCAGTTTGCACCTATTCGCTAGAACCAGTTGTTAACATTCTAAGCAGTTTGGAGAACCGGTTGTTAGAAGAAATTACTGTCCTAATCCTGTAAGGAAGGCAGGAAGGAAACATTCTGGTGTTGCTTACAGAAACTGCCTCTCTGTTAACCCTTATTACATTCTTGGCAGGACTAGACTTCCTGTCTCTGGAGTTTTTTCCCACTCCTTTGCTGGTACTTTGCTTGTGTGGAGTGACCATTTGAAGTTACAATGGCACTGAAAAAAGTGACTTATGACCGTTTTTCACACTTACGACTGTTGCAGCATCCCCACAGTCATGAGAGGCCAGGCGAGGAGATGCGTGCCTCGATGTGAGTGATATTGAGTTGGCCACACCCAGACAATAACTTGACCACCAAGCCATGTCCACCACCTAAGCCATGCCCACAGAACCGGTTGTTAAAAATTTTGAATCCCACCCCTGCAGGAGACCCTACACCATTTCAGACAAATGGCTGCCCAATCTCTTCTTTAAAACTTCCAGTGTTGGAGCATTCACAACCTCTGGAGGCAAGTTGTTCCACTGATTAATTGTTCCCACTGTCAGGAAATTTCTCCTTAGTTCTAGGTTGCTTCTCTCCTTGATTAGTTTCCACCCATTGCTTCTCATCCTGCCCTCAGGTGCTTTGGAGAATAGCTTGACTCCCTCTTCTTTGTGGCAGCCCCTGAGATACTGGAAGACTGCTATCATGTCTCCCCTAGTCCTTGTTTTCATCAGATTAGACATACCCAATTCCAGCAACTGTTCTTTACATGTTTTAGCCTCCAATCATCTTCATTGCTCCTCTCTGCTTTCTTTCTTACATTACGTTATTTTTCAATAATCTTTAAGTTTTACTGCATAAAGAATTTGTATATAACTATTTTATCCCACCTCTTCTTTGATGCAGCCCCTGTGGTTAATTAGTTTTTCTTTCCTTACCTTCTACCTTAATTTCTTTACTACTTTTTGCATGCTTTGCATAATGTTGTTTATTCTGAAAGGTTGAGATATTGTGCTAGGTTTGTATAATGCTGCTATTTAGAACAAATATGCAGGAAACTTACTTCTCATTAAAAATAAGTTTTAAAAATAAGCCTTTGCCAAAGTACAGTTGAAAGAGGTCTTGGTTCGGATATCAAGGAGCCAGGCACAATAATAACCCTACACTGAATTTATCAGTTACAACTAAACTGCTGTGAGAAGCTGCCGTTGTCGTGTCCGCGAAAAGACGCCAGGAGTCGGTGACTTCATGCAATGCTCTTTATTTGGAAAACTGGAACCGAACCGGCGAAAGGAAAAAAGCCCGCGGCTTTTATTCCTTTCGCCGCCACGGCCGCGGCCAATGGCAGCGCTTCGAATCTCCCGCGCTCTGAATGAGCCAATCGCGGGAGATTCTTAACGAGCCAATCGGCGCGGCTCGCCTGACCAATTAGAAAGCCCCGCGCTTTGGCCAATCAAAGCGCAGGGATTTCAAGTATGTTAATGAGGACAGAACACCCCTCCCCTCTTGGTTCAGTCCTTACGTTGCGTAGTCACGTAGGTAGGCGGGGCTCCGTCTGGTCCTACTTGACCTGCGCAACTCAGTTGTAAGCGGGATCCCGGCCGGTTCGGTCGGGTTTTTGATCGCTCTTGCTTCTGTGAGGACCGGCTGGTCGATCGGGCCGGTTCTTTCTCCGTGGCTCCCTCCTGGGCCTTCTGGGTTGGTTGAGCTACGGGTTTCACCGCTCCCGCTCGGTCTTTCCGGGTCGGTCGAGCTGGCTTGGCTGTTCGTTCCTGGCGGGGAGTCGTGATGGCTGCGTTTCGGTAAGTACTGCTGGTTTATTTTTTCTCGTAATCGGTCACCTGGGTATTCTCTCCCCCCTTGGCTTGCGTTGCGGGAGGTGGGTTCGTTTGCGGTCCTCGACCTAAGTTGGTCGATGTGTCGTTTCCACGCTCGTCCGTCTGCCGTTTGTAGCCGGTACGAGTGTGGACCTGTTGCTTGGGTGATGACGGCTGGGATCCATAGGGGGTCTCCCGTCAGGTTTTTCGCATATACGGGGTCCCCGGGTGCGAACGTTCGGTGTTTTGTACTTGAGTCTGGGGGCCGCTCCGGGTTATACGTAGGGTGTAACCTGTCGAGTGGGGACCTTAGCTTTCTACCCATTAGTAGTTCGGCTGGGCTTTTGTTGGTAGTGCTATTCGGGGTTATGTGTTGTGTAAAGAGAAGTCTGTTGATTTTTTCTTGGATCTCCCCGTGGTCCATTTTCCGGATGGTTTTTTTGGTAAATTGAACCATCCGTTCCGCCCTACCGTTCGCCGCCAGATGCGCCGGTGCTGTTAGTGCGTGGCGGATGCCCCTTTCCGCCAGGAATTTCTCGAAGTCCAGTGAGGTAAACTGGGGCCCGTTGTCGGAGACGACGACGTCTGGGAGGCCGTGTGTTGCAAAAAGTTTGCAGAGTTCTTTGGTCACGGCCTCCGTGGTTGTTGTCTTCATGTTGCTTACCTCCAGCCAGTTGGAGTAAGCGTCAACTGTTATGAGGAAGGTGTGTCCGTTTGTGGGCCCGGCGAAGTCTATATGGATTCTGGACCAAGGTCCCCTCAGGGTTTCCCACTCTAGGACGGGTGCTGTGGGTGGGCTGGGCCTAGTCTCCTGGCATCGCTGGCACCTAGCTACCCAGGCCTCTATCTGTTTGTCCATCCCTGGCCACCAAGCGTAACTTCTGGCCAGGGCTTTAGTTCTTACGATGCCAGGGTGCCCCTCGTGCAACATTTCCAAAACCTTCCCCTGTAGTTTGTCCGGAATGACCACCCTGTCGCCCCATAAGATGCACCCTTTTAACAACGAGAGTTCCGTTTGGCGGTTTCGAAACGTCTTGACGGACTCGTCGTTGTCCCTTTCCGGCCACCCTTTTTCTACCCAATGCAAAACCCGCGTCAGACGCCTGTCTTTATTAGTTTCTCGGGCAATGTCTGACGCGGTTATGGGCAGGTTGGGCAGAGTCTCGATGCTGAGGGTGGTTGTCGTGGGTGCTGGGTCAGAGTCGGATTCCGGAAGCGGCGAGCGGCTTAATGCGTCTGCATGTGAGATCGTCTTACCCGGTCTGTGTACGAGTTCGTAGTTGTAGGCCGCCAGGAACTCGGACCACCTTGTCATTCGGGGAGACAGAATGTTCGGGGTGGCCCGGTTTCCTGCAAGGATTCCCAGCAACGGCTTGTGGTCCGTTAGAATGGTGAAGGGCCGGCCGTAGAGATATTCGTGGAACCGTTTTATGACGGCAACTATAGCCAGAGCCTCTTTGTCCAGTTGGCTATAGTTCCGCTCCGGTTTGGTGAGGGTCCTTGAAAAGAACGCGATGGGTGCTTCTTTTCTGTCGGGAAGGGTATGGCTGAGGACGGCGCCGACGCCGAACGGTGATGCGTCGCAAGTGACGGCCAGAGGCAGGGTTTCATTGAATTGTATGAGGACGGCGTCGGAGGTGAGGAGGTCCTTTGTTTTTTGGAAGGCGGCTTGCTCCCGTTTCCCCCAAGTCCAGGTCGCCGCCTTGTCCAGGAGCCTATGCAAAGGCTCCGCCGCCGTCGCCTTTTGGGGTAGGAAAACATTGTAAAAGTTCAGTAATCCCAAGAATGCTTGTAGTTCAGTCTTTGATTTAGGGGTGGGGGCCTCTTTGATGGCCTTGATTTTTTTGCTTGTGGGGTGAATGCCGTGCCGGTCTAGGAGGTAGCCCAAGAATTCCACTCGTTTTGTGCACAGTTGGCATTTCTCCCTTTTTACTTTAAGTCCCGTCTTTTTAAATTTAGTTAGGACCTCTCTTAGTCGACTTTCTAGTTCGGCTTGGTTGGGCGCCGACACTAGAACGTCATCGAAATAAGGTACCACCCCCTTGATACCTTGCAATAACCTCTCCATCAGGCTCTGAAATATGCCCGGTGCCACGCTGACTCCGAATTGGAGTCGGTTGCATTTGAAAGCTCCCCGGTGGGTGACGATGGTCTGAGCTTCTGCCGTTTGCTCGTCGACCGGCAACTGCTGGTATGCCTGGGCGAGATCGAGCTTGGCGAAAACCTTGCCCCCTCCCAGTGAGTGCAGTAGGTGTTGCACTATTGGGATGGGGTAGGCACTTTGTTGCAGCGCGCTATTTAGGGTGGCCTTATAGTCCCCACAAATTCTCACCGTCCCGTCTGGCTTGATTGGGGTGACTATGGGGGTCTCCCACCGGGCGTGATCTATGGGCTGCAATACCCCCTGTTTGACGAGCTTATCAATTTGCTCGTCTATTTTGGGTTTCAGTGCGAATGGCACCCGCCTAGGTTTCAGGCGTTTGGGGGGGACTTTAGGGTCTAGGTCGAACGATATAAGGGGCCCTTGGTACTTGCCCAGGTTTCCGTCGAAGACCTCTTGGAACTCCTTGGCTAGTCGCTGTTCCCAGCCGTCGTCGGTGACGTGGTTGACTCCCGTGAGGGTGATGTCGAGCGGGGCGAACCATTGCAGTCCCAGTAGGCTTGGGCGGTCGTGGTCGACGATCGTTAGGGGGAGTCGTTCGGTGCGCCCCTTATATGTTATGTTAAAGTTTTTGGTGCCCACTACCGGGATGCGGTTTCCCTGGTAGTCCTTTACAATGAGTCTTTGGCTGTCTACGTTTCTCCTTTGGAGGGTAGGCACCAACTGCTTTATCTCGTGCCATGCAATCATGGAGAGGTAGGACCCGGAGTCTACCTCCATTTTGCACGGCTGGCCCTCGATGCGTACCTCGACATGGATTTTCCGGGCGTCGTTGGTGATGGCGTGGCCGATGGTGACCGTCTGGTGGGTCTCCTCTCTCCGCCGGTTGTCGCCGCCTCGCGAGGATCGTCCGATCCGGTCCCATCGGCTGTCCGAGTGGCGATCTCTGGGACGGGGTGGTGTGCTCTCCCTTCTCCGGTCGTTCTGGTCCCATCGAGCTGGACTGCGGTTTTTCTTCAGGCGGCAAACCCGGGCGATGTGCCCCTTTTTGTCGCAATGCCGGCAGATGGAATCGAAAAACCGGCATTCCGACCTTGGGTGGTCGCCGCCGCAACCGGCACAGTTGGTCCTTGACTTACGACCTCTTCGGTTCCGTTGGTCGCGCCCAGTCTGAAGTCGATGGATGTCTTCTTCGTCTTCGGACGTGCTGGATGCAGAGTGGAAATCGCCTTGGTGTGTAGTTGTCTCGGTTTTGTGTTCGGTCGACCTCGCCGGGTTGTTGTTTCCGCCGCGGTCCTTCGTGTCAGGTCTGCGCATGCTATCGGCGGAAGTTCGGGTTGCTTCTGCGGCTGCGGCTGCGGTGAGGGCGTCTGCTAAGCTGATGTCGCCCTTAGCCATCAGCCGGCTCTGGAGGGCGGGGTCCCACAGACCGAGCACGATTCGGTTTCTCAGGATGTTGTTTAGGTTATCAAATTCGCAGAGCCCCCCTAGGCGCCGCAGCTCTGCGACGAAGTCGCTTAATTTCTCACCCGGTCTCTGGTCCTGCCGGTAGAATTCGTTGCGCCGGATCAGGATGGGGACCTCGGGAGCGTAATGTCGCCGAAGGATGGGTTCAAGGACGTCCCAGTCCATGGCGGTTGCGTCGGCGGGCTTGGCCCTCGCTTTGGCCATCTGGAAGACTTCGGTTCCGCAGTGGGTGAGGAAGACGGCGCATTTTAGCGGGCCCGAGGCGTCCTTCATGGCGGTGCACTCGAGGTACATGCGGAATCGGTCGGCAAACGATTCCCAGTCTTCGGTGGCGGGGTTGAAGGGGGCGGGCGGTGCGATTTTTGCCATCTCGGTGCTTTGTCTGGCTTCCGTCGGACACGGGGTTCGGTTCAGGGTCTGAATCCCACCTTCGTCGCCAGTGTCGTGTCCGCGAAAAGACGCCAGGAGTCGGTGACTTCATGCAATGCTCTTTATTTGGAAAACTGGAACCAAACCGGCAAAAGGAAAAAAGCCCGCGGCTTTTATTCCTTTCGCCGCCGCGGCCGCGGCCAATGGCAGCGCTTCAAATCTCCCGCGCTCTGAATGAGCCAATCGCGGGAGATTCTTAACGAGCCAATCAGCGCGGCTCGCCTGACCAATTAGAAAGCCCCGCGCTTTGGCCAATCAAAGCGCGGGGATTTCAAGTATGTTAATGAGGACAGAACAGCTGTCACAATGATTACAGAAGAAAACTGTACAATTTACTCAAAGGCCTAAGAAATAATATTCAGGGTCTTTCATTAACAAGTACATTTTGAGCAGCCTGGTGGTTTGATTTGTTCCTCATCTGTCAAACTGAAAGGAATTGACTTGGCTGTGAAAACATCACAGAATGTGTTCTGGGACTAATAGCAAGGCTGTTGAAACAGCATTAACTACTTTAAAAGAAGATCAGTGGAATTACTCACTGCTCATTAAAATGAAATACGATGGCCAGATTTGAACCGTTTGCATCAAAGAGGTCAGATAAAAAGCTTTTGACGCCCCCTCCCCCCATGTTGATATGTTAGATGGGCAAAAGAGGCAGAGCCCTTCATGCTGTCGGAACTTGGTTGTTTGTTTGCAGATGTAACAGCATCAGAAGGGAGTGGGGTTTGCTTTCAAACTAGCTCGATGCCCGTGCTTCACTATGAAACTATGTGGTCGGGCTTAGTTTTTGGGGAGGAAAATAAGGGGAAAAAATTCTGCCTCTTGACTAGCAGCATCCATCAGTATTGATCTGGCTAGCATCCTGTTAGTGTGTGAGAGAGTTGAGAGCTATTTGGAAAGTAAAACAGTATTTGCTGTCTGAGCAAGGAGACAGCAAGGAGCCTGGGCATGTCTTAGCTCAGCTGTTCTGTACTGAAGCTGCTTGGTGCTGTGAAACTAAAACTGAAACTGAAACTCCTCTGCTTGTCTTTTGCATTTTGGAAGAGATTCCTTTTCCAGTTGGGAGAACTCCTTAGCATCAGAGCATGTTAATAATAATAATATAGGAAATACTAATGCTCTGATGGTCATTTGAAAAAAATCCTTTCTTAGTGAGCACCTAGAAGCCAAGAGGAACAAACGTGCCAAGTGTCAAGTTTGTAGGCTTTACGGTTCTGGAGATTTTGTGAAGATGCATGAGGGGTATTTTACTTTATAGAGAGATGGCTTGCTCTGTCTGCACTGATGGGAGCATTGTTTTCTTTTTGGTAGGTCCTTGATTGGTCTGCTGTTTACTGTTTGATAGTTTAACACCAGAATTAACGTAAGACCAACAATCGAACAGTAAACGACGCCCCAATCAAGGAACTACCAACTCAGACAAGGTAATGAAATGCAAGCAAACATCCAAGCTCAGAGAGCATCAAGGACTCCACAAACCAACCTTAACCTACAGCTACCCTGTTTCCCTGAAGATACGACCTACCCTGAAAGTAAATCCTAACTTGATTTTTACACATACACCCAATATAAGCCCTACCCCCCCCCCAAAAAAATAAGCCCTAATTAAGATCCCACCCACTCCAGAGTGGACGGTTAAAAATTAAGCTAGGGTGGGGATGGGTGAGTAGAGCTGCCCTACTACTTATTTTTAGACAGTTATAGCCAGGCCTCACACACCCCGAGCCCTGCCTTGCTGGCCCATTTTTTCTGCAGTTGGCAGGGCTGGCAAGGCTTTCCTGAAGGCCTCTTGAGCTGGTAACAAAGCTCAGGATCGATCCAGAGCTCTGTTATCGGCTGCTGAGGCCTTCAGGAAAGCCTTGCTGGTGGCAGAAGAAGGCGTTCCTGAAGGCCTCTGATAGCGAAAAGGAGGCCGGAGGTGACGCACGCAAGTGAGGTTAGTCAGTGGGTGACATCCCCCGAAAATAAGACCTGGTGCCTTTTTTGGTCGCAAATATATATATATATATAAGACAGGGTCTTATTTTGGGGGAAACACGGTATTATCTTTCACAGGTAGTCCTTGACTTACAACCATTTGTTTAGTGACCGTTCAAAGTTGCACCATCACTGGGGAAAAAAAGTGACTTATTACCATTTTTCACCCTTATAACCATTGTAGCATCCCCATGGTCACATAGTCAAAATTCACATGCTTGACAACTGATTCACATTTATGAAAGTTGCAGTGTCCCCGGGGTCATGTGATCCCCTTTTATGACCTTCTGAGAAGCAAAGAATCAATGGGGAATCCAGATTCACTTAACAACCATGTGGCTAACTTAACAACTGGAGCGATTCACTTAACAAACATGGCAGGAAAAGTCATAAAATGGCTTTTAACAAACTCGCTTAACAAATTTGTCACACCTAGCAATTGTGGTTGTAACTCAAGAACTACCTGTATTGATATGCGAGGTGCAGTTTTGGTTTTTAGGATTTTTTTTAAAAACTAGATAGGAAAATCAAAGTTATTTTCTTTTTTCTTTTTCTCTTTTGCCTGTAGAAAAATGCCACAAATTGCAAGACACAATTATTCTGTAGTTTCTTCCTGAATGTTGTTTTTCTCACTGGTGTTGAACTGGCCAGAAAAACACTATGGACCAGATATGTAGATGTTGGGAGTTTTGTCAAATTCAAACCACTGACCTTTCCACTTCTCCCTGGAATTGTTTTAACTTAGATCAGATCTGATCAAATGCCTGGTTGTTAAATTAATTATTGTTGGTTTCTCCCAGCTGTGTATCCATTTGATTCTCATTTTCTAACGCCTGGCTTTCCATGCAGCGTATGGTGGCAGAGCATAGAGGGAGTTCTCCTGGGAACCCTCCGAAAATTGCTTTTTCATTAGAAGAACGGTAGTCAATATGTTATAAATCATTTTACAGCATGCCATCCTCAACTATATTTTCAGAGGGAGAAAACCCCCTCCCTCTATAATAATGATAGGCTAGGCCTCTCGTCGCACTCCTGAATTAGTACACCACAATCTCTTTCAGCATCAAGTTTTTAGCCTACTCCTTTGGTAAAGATTGGATCTGTTTTCTTATTCATAAGATTTTCTTTCTCTTTAGATGTTTGGTATTTGCTATTTCATTCAATTACAAGAGAATTGGGGATATTATTTGTTTACAGCTAGCTGGATAACCATGCTTCCCTACAAAACTATGTGGTCGGGCTTAGTTTTTGGGGAGGAAAATAAGGGGAAAAAATTCTGCCTCTGCTTACCAGCATCCATTGGTATTCATATGGCTAATGTCCTGTCACTGTGTGAGAGTTGAGGGCTGTTTGGAAACTGAAGCATTTGCTGTATGAGCAAGAAGGAGACAGTAAGGAGCCTGGGCGTGGCTTACCTCAACTGTTCTGTACTGAAGCTGGTTGCTGCTCTCAAACTGAAACTGAAACTCCTCTGCTTGTGTTTTGCATTTGGAAAATATTTCTTTTCAGGTGGGGAGGGGGAGTAGATCGTGTTAATAATAATATAGGAAATACTAATGCTCTAGTGGTCATTTTGAAAAATCCTTTCTTACTGAGCACCTGGAAGCCAAGAGAAACATAAGTGCCAAATTTCAAGTTTGTAGGCTTTACGGTTCTGGAGATTTCGTGACGATGCGTGAGTGGTATGTTGCTTTATATATATAGATTATTGAGTGGGGGGCATATAAGAAATACACTTAAAAAGATAGGTCACCTTCTAAAGTTAAAATGACTGGATTGCACAATGATCTTATATAGGTAGTTCTCGACTTAACGACCACAACTGAGTCCAAAATTTCTGTTGCTAAGTGAGACATTTGCAAAGTGCATTTTGCCCCATTTTGCAACCTTCTTTGCCACAGTGATTAAGTGAATCGCTGCTGCTGATAAGTTAGTAACTGTTCTGACCCAAGCTGGTTTCCAAGAGAGCAAATACAAGACAAAGAAGCAGCCCAACCTTTTAAAATTTCATCTATGAATTCTGTTTCTTCATAGATAAAAGGCTGCTTCCAACTAATTAGCTCTGACAAAAAAGAGCCTTGCCCAGTTTTTGCAAGGCTGCCAAAAAACAACAGATAAGAAATAGTTTACAATACAAGAGTCTTCAAATACTAACTGTAATGTCCACAAGGCTGAGTTTCAAAACGTCTTTGCCTTCTGCAAAGTACGTTCGTTCACGTTCATTTATCTTCTTGAAGGAGGGGACATTATTTTGCAGCCTTACTTCCAAGTCACCCGTGCTGCTGTAACTTCTCTTTCCTATGAGCAAACCTGCATGCACGCACACTTGGCACAGGTTCCTCAGGAACCTCCTCATTGCTGCTGCCAGCCCCCACAATCTCTGAAGGCAGCAGTCCACTCCCTAATGGTCCTGGCCCATCATCTGAGTCCTCGCTCTCCTCAGCCATCCGCACCTGCTGCCAGCTAACAGCTAGAGCTGTTAGGGCTGTGATTGTCCTCAGGTGGGCATGGCCAACTCGGTGGGCGTGGCCAGCGTGATGCCACTCCTCAAACTGCTGGCATGTTTCCTCTTCATGCTGGGTAGACGGGCTGAAGCCAGGCTGGCCCAATCTTTCTTCTTCACATTTGGTAGACCAGGACGGCCTTGAGGTCCGGATCTGGCCCATGGGCCTTGAGTTTGATACCCCTGCTCTATTCTATAAGGTCGCCCTCAGGATGCCCCAAAGCAGGCGCAGTTGCCAGCCTTCTATGTTTCCGTCCATGCAATCACAGCATCTTCGTTACAAGCAAAGTCTTAAGAGACTACCAAAAGGCCAGAAGGGTAGACATCTGTCAAACTGTCAGCAGGAAGGTGTTTCACAGGGTAGGGGCAGCCATGGAAATGACAGGCGTCCAAGGTCCTACTTGTTGACATGATTTCAGGGAGGGATTCTGGATAGGATGTCCACCCTATCTGATGTGATGAATTGGGTGGATATTAAGGAAAAGTGTCTTCTGACCAAGGCTTATTGAGACACTTAACAAACACACGTTAGTCCCAAAAGCCTTTTTTCTTTATTTCAGCAGCTGTGAATTTTAATCATTCACAGCCCATAATGAGTCTCAAACAGTTTGTAAAGGGTCCCATGGAAGTCTGCCAAAGTCCTTCAGGATAAGTCTGACAATCACCCACCTTTATCTTCCTTGAAATGCTGCCAACAATTAAATTTCCAATTAGTTATACAAAGCCAAACTGAGTACAAATTCAACACAGAGCTTCAGGTTTCAAACTGACCGGTATGAACAAAGTTGCTTCCTGCAAAGACTCCTGTCCCTTTGCTCCTCCTTTATGTCTTATGGGAGGGCCAATCACCTCCAAGCCTTACTCCCGAGTCTCCTCTTTTCTCTTAACTGTTCTTGCCTTCTGGCAGCTCTGCACACACAAGCACTGGGAACAGCTCCCCTTGTTCTTCTGCCTTGCTGCTGTCAGATTCTGGAGGCTATGGACATAGCACATAACACATAACTCCCAGATGGCCCTGGGCCCATCTCTGTATTGGATGCAGAACCCTCGTCCGAGTCATCCGCAGACTCCCAGACTGGCTCATGTTCCTCCTCATTGTCCGACTCTGCTGCCATCTCTGCAGGCTGCTGGCAGACCACAACAAAGTGATCCTAGGAATAGCCAGGTCATGCACCATGTAAGATTGGAAGTATGATTCTGTAGGAGAAAAGCAGGCAAATCCGGAAGGCAGAGTTAAATGAGTCATCAGCTTAGAATCGTTACAAATGGTCTGGTTCACTAATGTCAAACTCAATCTTGTCACATGACATAATGTTAGGGATAACATTGTTTTACCCTAACTGGTTTAGGTAAATAATAATATGTAATCATAGTTTGTATGTTAAAGTGTCTGCAACTTTAACTGTGGGATAGTAATTAAGGGATGGTTGTGAAAGCACTTTAAAAGAAGCAAGGCTGCAGCTTGCTCTCTCTCTGGCTTTGATGATCCCTGATTACTGCAAGGACTCAAGACTGCATTGCTCGAACGGGAGAGAAAACAAAGGACTGACTTGTAAGTGAACTGACATAGGATATTCTAAACGGACTTTGCTAACTGAATATCCCTGAATGGACTGACTAAATGATACATGACTATTGGACTGTTATTTTGACTATGCTATGAACTCATAATGGAATAAACTATATTTTTGATAGCACAAGCGTATCTGTTATTTTTACTGTATGTTAATAAACATACAAGCTTAGCTCACTCATTTATCTGTGTGCCTATCTGACTAACGCTGCACATTCTGTTTAGCTTGTCTCCCTAACCCTGGTTGGGGAAACCAGGCTTAACACATATCACACATTTTTTTTGCCTTTGCAGAGCCGGGGTGGGCGTGGCCTGTGCATGATGCATCCTGCCCGCTGGCTGCCATTTTAACAGGCCTGGTCTAAATCCAACCTCTCTTGAATTCGATCCAGCAAAGAGTTCTTCCGAGTTACAACCAATTTAACCCAGAGAATTATAGATCTTTCCAGAACTAAAATGGGAGATTCTTGCATAGCTTTCCTGTCCCCATTGAAACCCGCAAACCCTTTCAGATATGACACGAAAAACAAATCATACTTTGGTTTTTTTAAAAAAAGATTGAGTTTACTGCAGTAACGTGGCTTCTGCCTGTCACTTTAGTATGCTGGATTGGACTGATGCAGTTTATTTGTATCCATATAGTTTACCAGTGAGCTTTAAAAAAAAAAAATAGATTGCAAAGTGCAGTAATTGTAAAAGTCCCATTCTATAACTCACCAGTCACAATTACTGGCTGGCACTCACTCTGCTACGTTCCCAAGTGGTGCAATTAATGTGCAGCTTGCAGGTGAAGTGATTACTTTGAGAAAACCAATGGAAGTCGACGAATTCTGAACATGCACATCATTTAATTAAATGCACAAGAACAAACCTGTTCCCCGAAGAATGTTAACATCCAAACCTCCTCTTGGTTCATTATTTCTGGAAGAGCATTTTGATTGCTCTTTCCTTTGATGGATGCAGCCGGTATATTAAGTTACTTTCCAAAGGTCTTCGGATTGATTCCAAGCATGTTTCTTCAGATGTACGAAAAACATATTAAAATTTGACGACTTTATAAGAGACTGGAAACCATTTGTAGACTTTCCCATGTGTTAAATACAATAACAGATGGCTAACAGGGGAGTTTGAAGATTAGTGTAATGTTTGGGTTTACCTGTTGACTTCCTTTTTTAAAAAAACATCATTATGCAGATTATTATACATATTATTTACATGTTGGGTGGATTTGATTATTAGACAGCAACTTTAAATAAATAAGCAATAATAAACAATCGGGACATGGTGGCTCAGTGGCTAAGACGCTGAACTTGTCAATCAAAAAGGTCGGCAGTTCGAATCCCTAGTGCCACATAATGGAGTGAGCTCCTGTTACTTGTCCCAGCTTCTGCCAACCTAGCAGTTCAAAAGCATGTAAAAATGCAAGTAGAAAAATAGGGACCCCTTTGGGGGGAAGGGAACAGCGTTCCGTGCGCCCTCTGGCATTTAGTCATGCCAGCCACATGACCACGGAGACGTTTTCGGATAGCGCTGGCTTTGTAACGGAGATGAGCACCAGCCCCTAGAGCCGGAAACGACTAGCATGGATGTGTGAGGGGAACCTTTATCTTTAATAAAAATATTAAATAAACAAATACTACTCATCTGGAATATTGGCTTATTTAATATAGTATTTTGTTTCAAAAGCTTACAACCATTCTTCATCAATTCTTTTTTCATCCCCACAGGTTATTATGCACAGATTATTTTAATACTTCTGTTGTGTTGTAGACCTTACAGTAACTCTTCAACTCTTCTTCTTGCAATAAGCTTATTGGAAAGCTTATAATTATTTGGAGACCCAATATGTAAGGGGAGAGGAATTTTCATTGAATTTACTTTTAAGCTTCCAGCCAGGAAGAATTGTTTATGTTCAATGTTAGATCTATTGATATTTGGGTTGTTCCCCCCCTCCATTTTTGTATACAATAATTTTTTGCTCATGGTTAATGTTGGATATTCATTTTTCTGTTTTTCTGTTTGGTATTTTATTCTTGTTGGTAAAAGAAAATAAATCAAAAGATGTAATAAAATTCTAGCTGTGAAACCAGCAGGACACAGGTGCTTGGAAGAATTATTGTAGGAAGAAGGGTTGAAGACTTGTCCACAATGCAACTGAATTATATAGATAATCTGTGCATAATAATCTACAGGGATGAAAAAGAATTTATGAAAAGATTATTTTTCAGAAAAGTCACTACTGACGGATACTTGTTTTTCTTTTTGCCTAAGTCACTTTCTTTTAAAAAATTAAAGAACTAGCTTCTGACACAGATTATGCCTTTTTTAGTTTTATTCTGAATAGAAAATCTATATAAAATTAGTTATTTTTTCTTCAAGACTTGTAAGTACTGCAAATAAATTTAATAATGTATCCTTATGATCTATATTGACTGTTTCCTAGTATAATTTGATTGCTTATTGTACTCTATGACTATCATTAAGTGTCGTACCTGATGATTCTTGACTCTTGATTAATGCATATTTTCTTTTATGTATACTGAGAGCATTTGCACCAAGACAAATTCCTTGTGTGTCCAATCACACTTGGCCAATAAAGAATTCTATTCTATTCTAGTAGGCTGACAGCTCATTCAGGACTTTGAGTTTCTAATGGCAGGTGCTTGATTTATAATATCAATTCCTCCATCAGCTTGGGGAAGGGGTTCTTCTAAATTTGGGCTGTAAATGAGTTGTTAGGTTATAGGATAATAATATTATCTTTCTCTTCATAAGCCACAATTTAATAACAGCTGAAGAGAGAAGCTTCATCTGTTATTCAGCTATTAGCTCATCTGAATAGCCTACACTAGGAAAATACACTATAAAAACTTGGCTTTGGGTAAGCTCTGATAGTATTGTTTTGAGATAGCTATAACCTACCAAAATAGATGCTACATTCTTTCTCCTAGATCTGAAGACTTTCTCCTACAGATTAGTTAAAAACCTGCTCTACCACATTTTTAAACTAGTTGGTAGGTCAGTTGGTAGGCTTTCTCTTCATAAGCCACAGTTTAATAATAGTTGAAGGCACAAGCCCAGTATAGTCTATCTTTGTTATAGTTACTATATTTGAAAAACTATTTATGGAATGCAGTTTTGGTTTGCAAGCTGCCACACAACTCCCCCCGTCCCTTTCTGTTGGCAACTCTAAAAAGACCACAGAAATATTTTATGCATTGACACCCAGCTTAATTGTGGGCTAATGTTTAGATCGATAACCTCTGATTAACCATGCCTGAACAAGCTGCATCTCTGGACTGAAAAGATAAGCTGGTTTTTTTTTCTTTTGATTAATTTCTCCCACTGGTTTAAGCTGTAACATGATAGGGCATTTCTAGTGACGAGATAAAGGGGTTCCAAAAGTGCTTTTTTCAAAAAGAACTAGACTTTCTTTGTTTTTCCTTGAAGACCTTTTGCTTCTCAGTCAAGAAGCTTCTTCAGTTCTGACTCAATGGTAGAGGATGGAAAGATTTATATTCCTTGCAGTCCTCTGGTCATTAGTCATTGAGGCCACTTGGAGATTTATCTGTGCCCTCACAGATTTATCTGTGAAAAGTGCAAATGGGTGTGGAGCCTACTTGGAACTGCCAAAAGGACTGTGTTGTAAACTGAAGATAGATGATGTCATATCCCTCCTCCTCTGTTGAGGAGGGCTCTTCAATTTTGACATAGATTGGCCTCTTTGAACCCCTCTTTCAAACCAAAGGTCTTATCTGTCCAAAATGTGGACTTTGCTGTCTTCAAAAGAGCAGTCTTTGTCTTCTAAATGCGGATGGATTTCCGAATCTCGTCCTGATGAGTTTATTCTCCTATGTTGTGCCATGTGTTTGTGAAGCTCCTCCATAAATGAATAGTTACCTCTTTCCCTATTCTTTTCAGTTTTACAGGTGATTCCAAGTTAGCTTCTAGTATGCGCTATGTAGAAACACAATCTATGCAAATTGGAGCATCATATATGATTCAATTCAACTTGGTGATGGGCTGTGGCCAGCAATACACACCCCACATGGACAATCAGGTGAAACTGGAGTACTCCACTAATCATGGCCTTACTTGGCATCTGGTTCAAGAGGTAAGTCTGATTAAAGGAGATATTCCTTCATAGAAAACGTTTGTAATATATCTGTCTGTCTGTCTATCTATCTATCTGTCTATCTGTCTATCTGTCTATCTCTATCATTTATCTGTCTGCCTTTCTGTTTCTCTATCTATCTATCTATCTATCTATCTATCTATCTATCTATCTATCTATCTATTTATCATCTAAAAGGTCTTCAAACCTGGCAAGTTTTAGACTTGTGGACTTCAACTCCCAGAATTCCTGAGTTAACATGAGTGGAGGAGGAATTCTGGGAGTTGAAGTCCACAAGTCTTAAAGCTGTCAAGTTTGAAGACCCCTGAATCATTTATCTCTGTCTGTCTTTCTGTATCTATCTATCTATCTATCTATCTATCTATCTATCTATCTATCTATCTATCTATCATGCAATAGTGGAATAATAGAAAAAGCTGCATAAACATTTCACAAATTCATTTTAATTCAGAAATAGAAACTAATGGGGGAATTGTGAAACTGTAGAAATTGATTTAGCCAGAAGTCAACATACACTTATAGGTTTAGCTCAAATATAAAATTAAATCATGGTTATTATCTTTTCAAATTTCTGGTTGGATAGAACATTCTTGGATTATGGTTATAAACAAATTAGAAATGTACATTTCTTATTTAGTGCTAACTCTTGTTTATTATTGTCTCCCAAAAAAAGGCACATTATAATGTCCATATTGTTGAACAAGTAAGTTTTCATGATGATTTAGAGACACCATAGCCCCCAAAGTTAATAAATAAGAAACAGGTTTGCTCTGATCCCAAATCCTGGTATGTGAAATATAAAATGTTTGTAAATAATTCTAAAATTAGCAATCCTTGCACAATATAGTGTTGCTTCAATGCATTTTCAAATATTTTATTTGTGCAGAAACATCAAGTGGTTGCAGCAGGAAATTAAACAATGCTATAGTTCATTATAATGTCTTCATATTGATTTTCCTATATTTGTGTTTGTATGTTTCCTTAAGGAATGCCTTCCAAGTATGCCCAGTTGCCAAGAATTTACACCAGCAAGTATCTACCACTCCAGTGAATATACAAAGTGGAGAAGAATCACTGTACTTTTACCCCAAAAAACATGGTAATAGTGTAATTACTTAGGTTTTTGAACATAGAAATATAGTCGTGTCTCAAGCTTGAATGCATATTACTTAGTAAATACATTGTTTGAAGCTAAAATAATTCCTTTTTTCCCTCTTGGTACAGACATTTGAATGCATCTCTTCCCTCTTATTTTCTTCTGTTATTTATTTTTCTTCAAATGATGCCAATATTTTATGAGATATACCTAGGATGAAAAAAAATGAATAATTTTGGCAGATAAGCCAAAACTTTGGAAAGTTTTCAGGGTCTTATCAGCCATAGCCATTTCAGCCAGATGTTGATGGAGATCAGAATTTAAATTCCTCTTGCCCTCTTCCTTTTTCCCTTTCTTTTGTGAAGGACTAAATGAATTCACAAAAGTAATCTGACCTTAAACCATGTGAATGGATTTTGTGACTGATGACCTGGGGGATGGCACAAAGGCAACACAGTCAAATAAGTAAGAAGAGTCCCTTTAATACCTCCAACTTTGCCCCCAATGTCCAGGTTACCTTCGGGTAGAGAAATTCAGTCTGAAAACAAAGTACATATAAATTGTAAATAAAAATCCACACAAACCACGCTGCAGCAATTAACTGGACAGGGCAGGATAATTCCAGACTTAAAAAGCCAGCAAAACACACACAGTTGGTAAGGCACCAGGAACCCAGCTAAGCCTTGACAATAACAGATAACTCAAGATTTGCTTCCAACAAGTTGCTTTGCACAACCTCCCTTTTTAAACACAGTGTTCCCAGCTGCAGCTAATGAAGGGAATTAGGGCCCTTCCCTCCCCCGTAAGCCACACAACTCACGTTGCTCCCTTCTCTATTCCTCCCTGCATGCCCTAGGATGAAGAGGGGGTGGGCCTGGATCTTCCTCTGAATTCCCTCTGCCTTGCTCTACCTTTCCCCTGCTCTGCCCAGCCGGGCTTTACCCTTCCCCAGTTTCTTCCAGCCAACAGAGCCACACTCCCACTCCCTGTCAGCTGCTTGGTCTCCCCCTCTGAATCAGATTCCGACAGGGCATGACAGTGACCTTGAAAAATCTTGCATGTTCAGAGAGACCCCATCTGTAAGTAATGCACATGCTTCAAATTCAGATGGGAACCAAACCCAAAGGCAACTGGACTTGCTTTGAAGATATTTTGCTTCTCATCCAAGAAGCTTCTTCAGTTTTGAATGAATGGTGGAGAATGGAAGGTTCCACACCCATTTGCACCATTCAAGTGATCTTGAGAGCCCAGATACACATCCAAGTGGCCTCAACGACTCTCAGAAAGAGTGCTAACAACCAGATGAGCGCAAAGAATATAAGTCCTTCCATCCTTCACTCTTCAGTCAGAATAGAAGAAGCTTCTTAGATGAGAAGCGAAACCTCTTCAAGGAAAAACAAAGTCAAGTTGCCTTTTGAAGAAGCACCTTTGGGACAACCATGGCCTGGATGACTGAGAATCCTCACAGACATTTGGGATCCAAATATTTCTCTATCCTCCTTTCCCTGTACCCCAGGAGTTCAGATGTCCTTGGCACAAATTGTCATGAATACCTTGTTAATTTTTCAGCAACATATATACCTGCAGGACAACTGAGTCTGCCAGATTTTTGACTGTCCTTTTTATTATCAGAATCTGCCTTATTAGAAAATATACAGCATTTATAACTTGTCTTGGAACGTATCATCCAGATGCACCTGTTTTCTGGACTTTATTGTACATGACTTATATGTTTCTAATGCTGATGGAAATTAATTTCATTTTTATGGAAGGCATTAACATAAGAACTGGCTTAATGAGATGCAAGCAGCTGCCAGTTGCTGCCTTCATCAACAAATCAATACCAAATGTCTGATCTGCTGGATAATTGGATAAACGTAATTAACAGTTAACTCGGAAGGTAGAAAAACATAATTTGATTGGCTCTCGGTCCTTTGGCCTCCTTAATAGTGTTTTTAAAAGGTAGCACTTACTCAAAATTTATGGGGAAAACATCGCTTGTGCTGTGCTTGAAGTGGAATTTGTTTGTTGTACTTAAAAAATGGAATGATTTAAAGCTGTGTGGTAATAAAAGCATGAGGAAAGCAGGAATATGACTTAATTGAATAGGAAGTAAAATACCCTACAGGTCTATATCTTATTCAGGTAGTCTTCAACTTATGAACACAGCCAAGCCCAAAATTTCTGTTGTTAAGTGAGACATTTATTAAGTGAGGTTGGCATCATTTTACGACCTTTCTTGCCACCGTTGCTAAGTGAATCGCTGCAATTAATAAGTTAGTAAGCCGGTTGTTAAGTGAACCTGGCTTCCCCATTTATTTTCCTTCTGACAAAGGGGATCCCATGACCTTGGGATTGTTGTAAATATGAAACAGCATCTGAAGCAGTGATGGTATTCAGTCGGTTCACACCGGTTCAGGCAAACCGGTAGCAAGGATTTGGTGTGGATCGTGGAACCGGTAGTAACTTCTGGCTAGCCATGCCCCCAACCTGGTCGCCCGGTCTCTGCTCACTCGCCCCACCCGCCTGAAGCTAGCTTGCCCAGTCACTCCTTAAGGTATTTCCTTTTTTCCCCTTTCCAACAATCAGCTGTTCCTATGATCAGCTGTACCAGGATTCCCCTTGCTTACTTACTGCTTCGCCCATGGGGCTTCCTGGGCCCCAGGGAGGCCCCAAAATGAAGCATGAGGATGCTGCGTGCCCCCCTCAGACTCAGTTTTCTGCCTTCCTGAGCCCTAGGGAAGCCTTCTGGGAGCAAAAATGCCCCCACAGGAGGCTTGCCTGTGGCCCAGAAGGCCCCCCAAATGGGAGGGGGGTTACTGTAAAAAGCACAAAATAGCCACACCCACCTAGTCACATGGCCATGTCCCCCTGGCCACACCCCCTAGCCACACCCCCTAGCCACACCCACAGAACCGATAGCAAAAACATTTAAATCCCACCACTGATCTGAATTTTGATCACATGACCCTGGGGATGCTACAGAAGTTGCAACTGTGAAAAACTGTCATAAGTCACTTTTTTCAGTGCTGTTATAACTCTGAACAGTCTCTAAATGAAGCATTGTAAATCGAGGACTACCTGAAATGGTCAGTTTGTTCTGAAAACTTTGCACACAAAAGTTGTAGAACAGATTCCTAACGTTTTCACTTGGGAAGATTTTTTTCCCCAAGACAAAAATAGAATTTTGAAAAAATGAAATAGCACATTTTCTAAAATACCTGCAGTTATTATTTTTTTAAAATATGTTTTTTAAACATATTCTCAAGCTGAGTGCAATTACAGAAATTATAGCAATTATAGAAGATAAAACACTTCAAATGGAAAACCAAGCTGCATTTGATATGCAAACTCTTGTATGTTTGTCACTGGGTTTCAAATGACAAGAGTTTGTTGGTTATTCTCTTTTAGCCTCAATAATATGAATGCAGCTTATTGAATGAGTTGTTCATCCTTTGGAGGGCTGCAATAACTTTTATTGTTATTGGGACACGGTGGCTCAGTGGCTAAGACACTGAGCTTGTCGATCAGAAAGGTCGGCAGTTTGGCAGTTGGAATCCCGAGCACTGCGTAACGGAGTAAGCTCCTATTACTTGTCCCAGCTTCTGCCAACCAAGCAGTTCAAAAACATGTCAAAAATGCAAGTAGAAAAAGAGGGACCCCTTTGGCGGGAAGGGAACAGCATTTTGTGAGCCTTTGACATTTAGTCCTGCTGGCCACATGACCACAGAGACGTCTTCGGACAGCGCTGGCTCTCTTCGGCTTTGTAATGGAGATGAGCACCATCCTCTAGATCCGGAAACGGCTAGCACATATGTGCAAGGGGAACCTTTACCTTTACCTTAATAACTTTTAAGATACTATTTTAAAAGAGAAGAGTCAATGATCCCTTATCTTCAGATAATTGACAATTTAAATATTGCAAGTTTCCCATTTGCTGAGTCCATGAGTAGCTAGGGACTCCTTTGTGTATAAATAACCAATGTGATTCTAGATTGACTGAAATTAGCCATTTATAACTATTGTGAGCTACTTTGTAATACACTCCTTGCTACAGGACTATGTAATCTAGACAATTAGGCCTACACATTAACATATACAAGCATAAGGATGTTTTTAACATTTTCTCCTGAAAAAGTACTTGAAAATCGACTGGAAAATTCCATCCAAAGAGGAAAAAAGTGCATTTTATTTTTCAGTTTTAAAAGTTGGAGCAATAAAGATGGTCTAGAATAAGTCAGCTGTAAGAAGCTAATGAAGTGGTCATTGAGAATTTTTGAGAATTCAAGCTTATTATTTTCCTTAACTTTAAGCTGTCCTTTTTGTATGTTTGCCTAAAGAATGACAAAAAAAAAATGGCTTTAATGTTTGATGTTTATTTCTGAAGTATTTGAATGACAATACAGGTAAATCTTGTACGGGTTTTTTTTTCTTACTGAAGCTTGTACATTATAGAGCTAAAAATGCTATTCGAACTCTTGTTTGCCAAATGTGTGTGTTGGATTGTTAGTAATGAAACACATCTTGACAAAACTAGGGTCTGACTGAATCTTCACTGACTTGAAAAATGTTTAGGAAAGGATAAACAATAATAATGGCAAATACCTTAATAATTTGATTGAAGTAACATTTATTATGAGCTTTCAGAATTTATTGTCAAATAAATAGAATAGAATAGAATAGAATAGAATAGAATAGAATAGAATAGAATAGAATAGAATAGAATAGAAGGGGGGATTAGAATTAGAACTAGAATTAGGGTTAGAATTAGAATTGAGCTGGAAGGAACCTTGGAGGTCTTCTAGTGCAGCCCCCTGCTCAATTATATTATTTCAGACGTGGCTGTCTCTCTCTTCTTAAAAATGACTTAAAAGTGATGGAGCGCCCATGATTTCTGAAGGCAAGCTATAATGGAAGGCACTTGATATACCAGTGTAAACATTAGAGTCAAGACATTATGAGGATAGTTTCCTTGCAATGCTACTGAATTACATAACCACATTCAACTAATTCTTTCCATTGCTTTGGTCTAAAATTTAAGTTTATCTTTTATTCTCTTTGGCGTTCTGCTGGGGATATTCTAAGCCGAATATCAGTTTTATAGCACTTAACACTTAGACTTATATATGTAGACCTCGGAAGGATGGAAGGCTAAGTCGACTTTGAGCCGGTCAAGATTGAACTGCTGGCAGTGGGCAGAATCAGTTTGCAATATGGCATTCAAATCATTGTGCCACCAGGAAGGAGAATGGGAAAGGGAAGGAAAGAAGGAAGGAAGGAAGGAAGGATGGAAGAAAGGAAGGAAGGAAGGAAGGAAGGAAGGAAGGAAGGAAGGAAGGAAGGAAGGAAGGAAGGAAGGAAGGAAGGAAGAAGTAGCAATAGCACTTAGACTTATATACCACTTCATAGTGCTTTACAGCCCTCTCTAAGCAGTTTATAGAGTCAACATCTTGCCCCCAACAATCTGGGTCCTCATTTTACCAACCTCGGAAGGACGGAAGGCTGAGTCAACCTTGAGCCTGGTGAGATTTCAACTGCCAAATTGCAGGCAGCCGACAGTCAGCAGAAGTAGCCTGCAGAACTGCACTCTGACCACTGCGTCACCATAGTTCATTATGATTAGTAAGCTCCTACTCGCAGATTTGTGCATGTTTTTAATGACCACACAATTTTTAATTCTTCTTTCTAGGTCCAGTGCAACACGTTTCCGCTGGAGTCAGTGCTATTACACCTCTCAAGATGAATGGGCCCTGGACAACATCTATATAGGACAGCAGTGCCCAAATATGTGCAACGGGCATGGCTGGTGTGATCATGGCTTTTGCAGGTATCTCCTGTTTGTTTGCTGTTAGAGAAAAATAACAGAGTTGGAAGGGATCTGGGAGGCCTTCTAGTCCAACCCCTGCTCAGGCAGGAAACCCTACACCATTTCAGACAAATGGTTCTCCAATCTCTTCTTCAAAACTTCCAGTGTTGGAGCATTCACAACTTCTGGAGTCAAGTTGTCCCACTGATTCATTGTTCTTTGCAATTACAGGTAATTCTCAGCTTACAACCACAACTCAGTCCAAACTTCCTGTTGCTAAGTAAGACAGCTGTTAAGTGAATCTTCTCCCCATTTTGCAATCTTTCTTGCCACTGTTATTAAATGAATCACTGCAGTTCTTAAGTCAGTGACACGGTTGTAAAATGAATCCGCGATGACCCGGGGCGTGGCACAAAGGCAACCCAGCCAGAGAATAAGTAGAGGTCTCTTTATTAGCTCCAACTTTGCCCCCAATGTCCCGATTACCTTCCGGTCTGGAGAAAAACTCTCCCAGGAACCTGCAACAGCCTTTGACTGCAGACATTCCAATCCAAAACGGTAAAGACAGAAAAATTTAAACTATAAATCCAACAAAGCAAGATACAATAATAAATCTGGCAGGGCACAATAAGGAGTTCCAGAAGTGAAGTAACACGGCAGTAAATCAAACCAGTTGGGAGGATGCCAGGAACTCAAGATAACAGCAGCCAACATTAAATAAACTCAATGTTTGTTCCTGACAAATGCCTTTCCCAACTGGTTCCCCTTTAAACTCCCTCCCCAGGTGTGCCTTGTGAAGGGAATCAGGGCCCTTTCCTCCCCCGTAAGCCATGCAACCCACATTACTCTCTTCTCCGTTCTTCCCTGCGTGCTCCAGGATGAAGAGGGGCTGGGCTTTGGTCTTCCTCTGAACTCCCTCTCCTTTGTTCTACCTCTCCCCTGCTCTGCCCAGCCTGACTTTGCTCTTCCCCAGTTTCGTCCACAGCCAATGGAGCCACTCCCCTGCTCCCCGATGGATGTTCAATTTCCTTCTCAGATTCAGACTCCAATAGGGACATGACAGAATCTGGCTTCCTGCATTTACTTTGCTTGTCGGGAGCTGGCTGGGAAGGTTGCAAATGAGGGTCACAAACCTTGGGATGACACTGCCACCACCATAAATAATAAGCCGGTTGCCAAGGGTCTGAATTTTAATCACATGACCCCCAGAGATGCTGCAGCAATCGTACGTGTGAGAATCAGTCATGTGTCACTATTTTTCCAATGCCGTTGTAAGTTTCTTTAGAGATCATTCAGAGTTTACACCGACACTGAAAAAAGTAACTGATGGCCATTTTTCGCACTTAACAACTGTTGCAGCATCTCCATGGCCACATGATCAAAATTAGAGACATTTAGCAACTGATTCATATTTATGATGATCTCAGCATCCCAGGGAGGGGGTCCCCTTTTGCAACCTTCTGTTGAGCAAAGTCAATGGGGAAGCCAGATTCACTTAAGAATCCGGTTACTAACTTAACAAGTACAGTGATTCACTTAACAATGGTGGGAAGAAAGGTCGTAAAATGGGGCAAAACTCAGTGAACAGCTATCTCACTTAGCAAGGGAAATCTTGGGCTTCTTTGTGATCGTAAGTCGAAGATTACCAGTATACTGAATGAGATTTTGGATTATAGAGGAGCAAACCTTACATTTTGCTCACCTCTTATAGTGTGAAAAGCGAGTGGTGGGGTGGCCTAGAGGTGGAGCTCTTGCCTCACAATCAGGAGGCTATGAGTTTGATCCTAGGTAGAGGCAGATATTTCTCTCTCTGTGCACACTGAGAATGTATATGCTGAACAAAACTCCATATTGGCAACAGGAAGGGCATCTGGTCAGCAAACCTCAGCTCCATTCAGTTGCCTAGACTCCGCCCCTTAAGGGATTATATGAGGTCATTAAATGGAGATGATGATATAGTGTAACAAGCCATCTATATCAGGAGTCTCCAACCTTAGCAACTTTAAGATTTGTGGACTTCAACTCCCAGAATTCATCAGCCAGCTGGCTGAGGAATTCTGGGAGTTGAAGTCCACGAGTCTTAAAGTTGCCAAGGTTGGAGACCCCTGATCTATATAACTCTGTTAGATGTTAGATAACAAAGATATATGTAAATACATGACACATGTTCCCACAAATCCACAGCCTTGGATGTTCATTTGTTTGTGCTGTATTGATACCCTCACGAGCATACAATGTGTCTGTTCTCCTCTGCAGATGTGACTCTGGATACCAAGGTACTGAATGCCACCCTGAAAATAATCTGCCTTCAACGATAATGTCTGATTTTGAGAATCCCAACACTTTGGAAAAAGAATGGCAGGAAGTCATTGGTGGAGAGATTGTAAAACCAGAACAAGGCTGTGGAGTGATCTCTTCAGGATCCTCTCTTTATTTCAACAAGGTATATCTATCCATTCACTCAATATAATGCGATTAAGAAAGAAAGAAAGGTAGCAGAATGGGATAGATCATAAAACACAAAGAAGACATTCTTCCCTCGTTTTATTTTTTGGGCTTGAATGTTTTAACTTGGGAATGTCAGATTTGCCACAACAGAGTAGAGTAGAGTAGAGTACAGTACAGTACAGTACAGTACAGTACAGTACAATGCAATGCAATAGAATACAACAGAATAGAATACAATAGAATAGGAATAGGATGGCAAGGAATAGGAATGGGAATAGGAATAAAAATGGAATGAGAATAGAATAGAATAGAATAGAATAGAATAGAATAGAATAGAATAGAATAGAATAGAATAGAATAGAATAGGAATGGAATGGAATGGAATGGGAATGGAATAGGAATAGAACAGAACAGAACAGAACAGAACAGAACAGAACAGAATAGAATAGAATAGAATTCTTTATTAACCAAATGTGATTAGACACACAAGGAATTTGTCTTTGGTGCATACGTTCTCATTGTACATAAAAGCTATAAGTGATAAATCATACTCATCATAAAAATACATTCATCATAAATCATTAAGATACAACACAGTGATAGAATCAGCATAAATCATATTATGAAATAAAATAATAAAACAATAAAAACTAAATCAAACAATATAAATTGTAAAGATACAAGCAACAAAATTATAGTCATAAGTTAAAAAGGAGATAGGTAATAGGAAAATTGGAAAGAATAATATGAATATAATCTTACTAAATAGTTTGACAGTGTTGTGGGAATTAGTTGTTTAGCAGAATGATGGCATGGGGAAGAAAACCTGTCTTTCTGTCTAGTTGTTCTGATGTGCAGTGGCTCCTTTTGTTGAGAAAGGTATAGTTTTATTAGAGATCAAATATACTGCTGTTTTGCAAAGCCAGAACTGAGAATTGTGCTCCAATGTCTCTTTAAGTCCTACTTTTCCTTCCCTTAACTGGCTCTCCTTGTCCATCCCAGTGTAAGCAATAATGTTCAGATAAGATGTTTGCCTAACGGTTAGTCCAAGCACAGTTTGGTATGTGGCCCCTTCCTTCTTCCTTCTTCCTTCTTCTAACTGGGAAGTCTCGAAGTTGCAGCAACCAGTCTCACAGGAATAGCTATAACTTTCTCACTCAAACTCATAGGCATAACAGCTACAACAGCTCATTTAGTGACCATTCAAAGCTATAATGGCACTGAAAAAAGTGGTTTATGACCTTTTTTTTTACACTTACAACCGTGGCAGTGATCAAAATTCAACGGATTCATATTTATGACGGTTGCAGATTCCCATGGTGATATGATCCACTTTTGCAACAAAGTCACAGGGGAAACCAGATTTCCTTAACAACCATGTCACTAACTCAACAATTGCCATGATTCACTTAACAACTGTGGCAGGAACGGTCGTAAAATGGGGCAAAACTCACTTAGCCAATGTCTCACAGAGCAGCAGAAATGTTGGGCTCAATTCTGGTCATATGTTGAGGACCACCTAACTATGAAAGTTATCCCTTCATCAGAGGACAGAGTCATAGTGTGGTGCCTAGAAGGTGGAGCTCTCACCTCACAATCAGGAGGCTGTGAATTTGATCCTAGGTAGAGGCAGATATTTCTCCCTCTGGGCATAATGAGAATATATCTGCTGGCGAAAAAACTCCAAATCGGCAACAAGAAGGGCATCTGGCCAGTAAACACTCAGCTCCATTCAGTTGCCCAGACTCCACCTTGCATGGGATGATGGAGTCATTGAACAACAAAGAAGAAGAGAAGAGAACAGAGTTATAAAGTGAGCTGAAAGAGATGTCTGGGTGATGGAGAAAGCAAGCAAAACATTTCATCCAGAGCAGTGGTCACCAGCCAGTGCGCCAGGGACCACCAGTAGTCCACGAGAAAATTTTGGTAGTCCGCAGAGAAATGTCATCCCCCAAAGCAATTAACCCAGGCTGCGCGGGAACACAAGTCTTGCATCGCTTGCATTGTGAACAACACGAGGTAGTGAGGGGAGGGGGGAAAGGGCGAAGGGGGGGAACTTGCCCCACTTGACCCATATGCCTGGCCTGGCCACCGGGCTTCTTCTTTCTGCTTCTTTCTTCTTCTGCTTTTGGCTGCACACAAGGAAAGCAGCAAAAGTCTTTCTTTCTCTCCCCCAAACTCTGCCAGAAATGAGTCTTTGGGAGCCTGCAGGGCATCCTGCTCCAAGAGGCTGCGCCGGGGCAACAAGTCTCACAAAGACTCATTTCTGGCAGAGTTTGGGGGAGAGAAAGAAAGACTTCTGCTGCTTCTGCTGCTTTCCTTGCATGAAGCCCAAAGTCTCTCTCTCTCTTTCTCCCCATGAGAATGGAGCTGGAGACGGTATCCTGCAATCCCAAATAAAGAATGATCAATCAGTAGGAAAATGGGGTGGGGAATTTTCCTGCAGACTTTTTCGGGGATTTTCCCGGGGTCTCTGGTCCACGGGATTTACAATTATGAGATTGGTGGTCTCTGAGGTTCAAAAGGTTGGAGACCCCTGCTCCAGAGCATGAAATTTGGAGGAGAAGGAAGTGGCTCTAAAGAGAAAAAGGGGCAGCTGGATCATCACTTATGAGAACCTGCAGATGGGAAGGTGATAAGGCCAGCAGATGGCTGTGTCTTAAACGTAGACCTGTCGCTCGGATTATGGCTCAGAAAACCCGATGAAGCTTAGAAAGAAAAGAGCACTTAAAACCACAGCTAGCAAAAGTGGATGTTTCGGTGTCCCATTTATTTGTGGGGGGAGGGGACGACAAAAACCAGCAAGCCCTTCTTCAGTTTGCACTCTTGAGAAAAAGTGGTTCCAGCCACTCCTAATTCACTCCTCCTACCTGAATAGATAGACTCGCTCACAAACAACAATGAAAGTCTTGCTTTTGTGGTTGTCCAAGGTCGTGCATTCTCACCCTTTATTCTTTGACATTCGGGCATGATGAAAGAAACAGGGTGTGAGTGTCGCTTCCCTTGTTGTGCACCGCTTGAGGAACGCTGCGGAAAGCCATGGCTGGCTGTCCCAGCGAGCTCCCAACAGATGTCACAGATTGATTGTGTGGCTCTAATGTTTGATGATATACACAGTCTGAGGGGTGAACAATTATTGTTAATCCTCAGCAGCTCCTTGGATGCGTCAGAGGCAGTTCCTTAATCTGTAGGGTGCAGGTGTTGGGTATATCCTCTTTAAAGCTTCATTCACTGTCACTAACCTTGGCAACAGCCTGACTGAGATCTTTTTAATCAAAGACTTTTTTTTTTTTACAGGCAGCTGTCCTAGGCATATTATTTTTAAAAGATAATTTTTCTTTTAAAAGAAACTGCAAGAAATGGTTGCAACCTTTCAATTCAGAATGCAATTCTATATTATAATGCCTGCAATTTGATTTTTTATGGATGTAAGGTTCTTGGCAGGGTGCTCTTCTTTTAATTCATCTCCTCCCCCCACATTTCCTTTGTGATTTTAATAATTAGTCTTTTTGTTTTGTAAAAAAGAAAAAAATTAAAACCTAATGATGCAATGATTCATCTCACTGGTAAAGGAGATTTTGTATTTTAGGCTTCGACAGTGACAACAATTCTATCTGGAATTGCATTTCGGCTGTTTACATGGGGAACAAGATAGCTAGTTTATCTTAGGAAACGCACATAGTTTGAACCCAGAGCCAGAATATCATGTCATGTTCACTAATATATAGATCATCCTATCAAAGACCAGATTTTCTTCAGTAAAAGAGAAAGTGGAAGAAAGAAATTATACAGTCTTTGATGAAGGAATACATCAACTTAGGTCTTACTGTTACTTTTCATTTGATTCATATTTTAGGTAGTTCTAAAGTCAGATTATATTTTAAAATAATATCCCTATTGTATTCCATCAATTTACATTTGGCAATAGAAAATTAGCTGGTGTATAATGAAAGAATATGGTGAATAGGAAACCATGGACTGAAGCAATACAGATCAGCCAATCACTTTTAGATTAACAGAGTTGGAAGGGACCTTGTAGGTCATCTAGTCCAACCCCCAGCCCAAGTAGGAGACCACACCATTTCTGACAGATGGCAGTCCAATGTCTTCTTGAAAGCCTCCAGTGTTTGAGTGCATTTCTCTAATTGGATACTATAGAAATGATCCCTGAAAGTTTAGTCGTCTCGATACAGACAACTTTAAAACTCGTGGACTTCAACTCCCAGAATTCTTCAGCCAGCCATATTGTTATGTATTTTGAAATAACAATAATAAATAATTAAAATGAACACTTTTTAATATGTCATTTTCTAAATCAGCTGAGAGAAATAGCTCTCCCTTTTTCTCCTAGATGGGTCTATTCATAATCTGAATAGGAAAAATATCCGTCATTGTAAAAAAGAGGATAAAAATCATGCTTGCATAACTTTTAAAGTGCTTATATAGTCAATTCATCTACATTTCCTTAGCTAAACCACCAGTTTCATTGACATAAACCCAACAGGGGCCAAATTTGACGGTAGGTAGGTAGATGGAGAAAGAGAGAAAGAGAACAAAAGGGAGACTGAGAGAGAGAGAAAGAGAGGCTGAGAAAGTGGTTGATAGAGAGAGATTGAGAGGGGGGCTGAGAGAGAAAGACTGCAAGAAAAAGAGAGGCTGAGAGAGAGATTGAGAGAGAAATAGAGGCTGAGAGAGAGAGACTGAGTGAGAAAGAAGTTGATAGGTTGAGAGAATGAGAGAGAAAGAGAAGCTGAGAGAGAAAAAGAGGTTGGGAGAGAAGGAAAGATTGAGAGAGAAAGAGAGGCTGAGTGAGAAAGAGAGGTTGAGAGAGAAGTTGAGAGAGAGAGAGAAAGAGATTGAGAGAGAAAGAGAGGCTAAAAGAGATTGAGAGAGAAAGGCTGAGAGAGAAAGAGATTGAGAGAAAAAGAGGCTGAGAAAGAGAGGTTGATAGAGAAGGAGAGGCTGAGAGAAAAAGAGAGGTTGCAAGGGAAAGAGAGATTGAGACAAAAAAAGAGAGAGAGAGAGAGAGAACCTCCCACACACATGGTCACACCAATTTGAGTCTCCTTGTGAATTTTACTACTTTGTACTGTCCACTGTGTGAGGTTAGATAACATCATCATCAACAACAATGCTTTTTTTCTCCTTGTTCCTTGTATGTTTCCAGGCTGGGAAGAGACAATTGGTGAGCTTGGACCTGGACACCACCTGGGTAGACTTTGTCCAGTTTTATATTCAGATCGGCGGAGAGAGTCCCTCCTGCAACAAACCAGACAGCCGAGAAGAAGGAGTCCTCTTGCAGTACAGCAACAATGGAGGCATCAACTGGCATGCCCTGGCAGAAATGTACTTCTCTGACTTCAGCAAGTCCAGGTATTGTGGAAGAGTCTTGATGTCTACCTACAACAGCATGATTAGCCTTACATTCCTATCTGAGGATTGGCCCATCCCACTCGTTCCGGCTTTGGATCCCATTGGCCAAATATGTCAACCATTTCTGCCGTGGCCCCTCCCTGCTGGAATATTCTCCCATTGGAGGGGAAGTCGGCCCCCCACATTCCTGGCCTTCCAGAAGAACCTGAAAACCTGACTCTGCCAGCCAGTTTGGGGACCCAGTAGGGATTCTCTATGCTGGGGGTGGCTGATGGTATAGAGCAGGGGTGTCAAGGCCCGGGGACCAGATTCGGCCTATGGGGTGCTTAGATCTGGCCCGTGAGGCCATCCTGGAAACAGCAACGGACAGGCCCACAGTGCCTCTGCCATCAAAAATAGAGCTCAGGATGGCTCTATTTTTGCTGGCAGAGACACTGCGGGCTGGTCCTTTGCCCTCCTGAGCTCTGTTTTCGCTGGCAGAGGATTGCAGGAGGCCATCGCAGCCTTAAATGGAGCTTGGGAGCCCGTTTTCGCTGGCAGGATGCTTGGGCCACCACAGGTACCCCCAACATGAGTGACATCAAGCTGGCCCTGCCCATCCTGGCCACAGCCCCCCCAACCCCCCAAGGTCAAACATAACCCGGATAGAGCCCTCAATTAAATCAAGTTTGACACACACATCCCCGGTATAGAACAATGGAATCCAAACTTGGTGACTTTAAGACTTATGGATTTCAACTCCCAGAATCCCACAGCCAGCATGGCTGCCTAGGGAATTCTGGGAATTGAAGTCCACCAATCTTAAAATTGCCAAGTTTGAAGACCCCTAATATAGATTTATATTATAAATCCTCCCCATATCCCTCCTGTCTTCTTTCTATTAAGATTTTTTTTTTAATTTAATCTTTTGTCATTGTAATTGTGTGGGAGAAGCCAGGCTGAACTTGAAGGTGAAGTTAAACATGTCATCAGTTTGAAGTCATTGCATAATCACAAGACACCCAATTCCAGCCCCCTCATGAATTCCACTGAGCCTTATCTAAGCATCAATTTAGCTTTCACCCTTATTTGAACAGATTCTTGTGAATAGGTGGCAATAATAAACTTTTCTATATTTGAACTCAATGAACGTTCCTGGTTATTTGCGCTTGGCAAATTCTTCCATGTTATCTTTTAACCTTTATATAAGCCAGATTGGCTGCAACAGTGAGGTAAGCAGCATAGGACTTTAATAAATAATAATAATGTATCCGTGAGCTTTTTAGAGTTGTACAGATTCAGTACACAAGGAGCACTGCCATCTTTCAGCCAAACATTATAGCCCAACCGTTTTTTTTTTAACTGCAAACAGCTGCCCTTCGAGTCAGATAAACTTCTAATTAAATACATATTGTGGACTAGCACAAGCACAATAGATTCCTGGCATTGTAAATTTGAGTTGAACTTTATACATCATCAGCTTACAAAGTAGCCTTGCGTCATATGATACGATTCCATATAGCCTAGGTTTAATTTACTGTTTCAAATTAATTGATATATTAACACCCTTATCATTTTGAAACCACATTAAAAAGTTTCCTTTTTCTCACTCACCGCTTTCCTTTTTATTGTGTACAGGTAGTCCTCAGCTTGCAACCACAATGGAGCCCAAAATTTCCATTGCTAAGCACGACAGTAAAATCAATTTGCCCTATTTCATGACCTTTTTTGGCCATTGTTAAGGGAAATACTGCAGTTGTTAAGGGAATCGTATGGTCATTAAGCAAATCTGGCTTCCCCCATTGACTTTAGTCATTGGAAGGTTATAAATGAGGATCACATGACCCCAGGATGCTGCAACCATCATAAATAGGTGCCAGTGGCCAAGCACCCAAATTTTAATCATGTGACCATGAGGATGCTGCAATGTTTGTATGTATGAAAAACGGTGCTTAAGTAACTTTTGTTAGTGCCATTGTAATTTCCAATGGTCACTAGACAAATGGTTGTAAGTCAAGAATAGAAAAATAAAATTCTTTATTGGCCAAGTGTGATTGGACACACAAGGAATTTGTCTTTGGTGCAAATGCTCTCAGTGTACATAAAAGAAAAAATACATTTGTCAAGAGTCAAGAATCATCAGGTACAACACTTAATAGTATCACAGGTACTATTGATAAATAGATAATCAAATCATAGGAAAACAGTCAATATAAATTGTAAGGATACAAGTGACAAAGTTACAGTCATACAGTCACAAGTGGGAAGGGATGGGTGATAAGGAGTGATGAGAAGATTAATAGTAATAGTTGTGCAGACTTTGTAAATAGTTGGACAATGTTGAGGGAATTATTTGTTTAGCAGAGTGATGGCCTTTGGGGAAAAAACTGTCCTTGTGTCTAGTTGTTCTGGTGTGCAGGGCTCTATAGTGTTGTTTTAAGAGTAGGAGTTGAAACAGTTTGTGTCTGGGATGTGAGGGGTCTGTAGATATTTTCACAGCCCTCTTTTTTACTTGTGCAGGATACAGGTCCTCGATTGAAGGCAGGTTGGCAGTAACTGTTTTTTCTGCAGTCCTAATTATCCTCTGAAGTCTGTGTCTATCCTGTTGGGTTGCAGAGCCAAACCAGACAGTTATAGAGATGCAGATGACAGATTTAATAATTCCTCTGTAGAACTGGATCAGCAGCTCCTTGGGCAGTTTGAGCTTTCTGAGTTGGCGCAGGAAGAACATTCTTTGTTGTGCTTTTTTGATGACATTTTTGATGTTAGGTGTCCATTTTAGGTCATGTGATATAATAGAACCTAGAAATGTGAAGGTCTCCACTCTTGATACTGTGTTGTCTAGTATTGTAAGAGATGGCAGTACGGGAGGGTTTCTTCTAAAGTCTACCACCATTTCTACGGTTTTGAGTGCGTTCAGTTCCAGATTCTTCCGGTCACACCACAAGGCAAGTTGTACAACTTCTTGTCTGTTTGTGGAGTCGTCATTGTCTCGAATGAGAGCAATCACCGTTGTATCATCTACAAACTTCAGTATTTTAACAGATAGATCATTTGAGATGCAGTCATTGGTATATAGGGAGAAGAGAAGAGAAGAAAGCACACAGCCTTGAGGGGTCCCTGTGCTAATTGTACAGGTATCAGATGTGGGATAGGACTACCTATAGTCTTAAATGAAATGGAAAAGATAGCAGTTGCAATTTTTATTATCTGTATTTTAACTTGGTTTGGTTGAAACAATTTTTCCCCTGGTATCCTTTTTACTTGCATGCATGTGTTTGTCTGCATCCTACACCTAGCTTTTTAACACCTGAGGAATGTCTGCCTCTAGGTTTGTCTATCTGGAGCTCCCTCCTGCTGCAAAGACCCCCTGTACTCGATTCCGTTGGTGGCAGCCGGTGTTTTCGGGAGAGGGCTATGATCAGTGGGCTATTGATGACATCATCATTCTGTCCGAAAAGCTGAAACAGATCATCCCTGTGGCTAACCCCACCCTGCCTCAGGTAATAAGATTGATTGCAGGAAATATGACTTCAGCAACAAAGTGGTCAATGCCTGGGAATGCACTCCCTGACTATGTGGTTACATCCTCTAACCCCACTCCTTTAACCTTATTAAACTATCCACTATTGACCTCACCCCGTTCCTAAGAGGTCTGTAAGGTGTGTGCATAAGTGCAGAATCGTGCCTACCCTCCCTGCCCTATTGTCCCCATTTATTCGTACCTAGTTTTCTTTCTTTTCATTTTCTTCAATGTCTAGGAGTTGCCTGTAGTCACCTTTGACAAGATGGGCAGCATACAAGTGTGATAAATGAATGAATGAATGAATGAATGAACAAATAAATAAATGTTTCCTTTCTTTTTAATATCAACTAGAACTTTTATGAGAAACCAGCCTTTGATTACCCCATGAACCAGCTCAGCATGTGGCTAATGTTTGCGAATGAAGGGATGCCCAAAAATGAAACGTTTTGTTCGGCTACCCCATCAGCAATGATATTTGGCAAGTCAGATGGCGATCGGTTTGCAGTGACCCGGGATTTAGTGCTGAAACCAGGTTACATCCTTCAATTCAAGGTATTTTCTCTCACAACCTCTCTCTCTCTTTAAACTTTTAAAATTAAAAGACGAGTAATTCTCTTAAACTATACATATAAAAAGCCAGCACGTCAACAGTAAGATTACAAATTGTCCATTATGAAAAAAAAACACCCAAATTTGAATGTTTTTATTTTAAATTTCTCTTTCTGATCTTTGTACTGAGCCTTTTTCCAACTTCTTTCAAAAGATCAAACCTTGCTCTATAAAATATGTATGGTATAAAAGCCAAAGGAAAAATTAGGAGCAATTAATAAATCGGTAGTATAGCAATGAATGTATTGGGGGGAAATATTCAGATATTATGATGTGTCTGTGTGATATTCTGGGGAAGCAAAAGTTGGATTTTGAAGAAGTAGGATTGAAAAAATATTGATTAGTTGTAGCTAAAAGCCTGTAGAGATTCTCATTTCATCCAGGTTGTCCCAAAGGTGCTTTTTCAAGAGGCAAGTAGACTTTCTGGTTTTTTCTTTCAAAGACGTCTGATTCACACCCTGGCCAGTGTCTCTTTTCTTTTACCTTTTACCTTTGGGCAGAATACATAAAAGTATAGCCAGCCAGACAAACAGATTTAAACAGACTCCTAAACATAATTTCGCACCACAGATTAATATGACGAATTTCACTGGTGCTAGTGTAGTTTGTAATATGTATATACCCCTTCTGGCACACATGCCAGAAGTGGCATGCAGAGCCATTTCTGCCGGCAACAGCGTCACTGCACATGTGTGCATGCATCCCCCCAGCCAGCTGATTGTTGAGTGTCTGCTGCTCATGCATGGAGGGAGGTGCACATGGGGGGAGGAGCGCATGCATGCGCAGGGGGCGGGGGTCGTACATACATTGCATTATACTTGGAGGCACGCACACACACTTTCGGCACGCGATGAGGAAAAGGTTAGCCACCACTGGTATATACCATGATATAAGATCTTACACCAGAGTAATACACATGTTGTGCAGAATATGACGTACATATGGCAATGTATGACCAATTTTTTTTGCTAACCACTTGTATAGGGATTATTCTTTATATTATTCATGTTGTCTTGTATTCCTATACGGACTGCACCAGTAGAGGCTAAAACAATTTCATTGTATACTATGATGCACAATGACAATAAAGGCTTTGAACATTTGAACTTTCTCATGCAAGAAGCGTCTTCCGCTCTGACAGGATATCCTTCCGTTCTTCACTGTTCTGTCAGAGTGGAAGAAGCTTCTTGGATGAGAAGCGAAACGTCCTCAAAAGAAAAAACAAGAAAGTCCAGTTGCCTCCTGAAAAAAGCATCTTTGGGACAACCATGGCCAGGATGACTGAGAATTTCTACAGACTTTTAGCTATACAATTTGGGATGAAGACCCTTGGCATGGTATGAGAGTAGGAATGGATTTCCAGAGAAAAATTGCAGGCTACGGGAACAGGATCGCCAATCAGGTGACCCTGAGGACACAGATAAACCTCCAAGTGGCCTCAATGACCCCCTAAAAGGATGCAAATGCCCAGCTGTCTGCAAGGAGTATAAATCCTTCCATTCCCCACTGTTCTGTCAGAGCTGAAGAAGCTTCTTGGATGAGAAGGGAAACATCTTCAAAAGAAAAAACTAGGAAGTCCAGTTGCCTCCTGAAAAAAAAAAAAAAGCACCATTGGGATTGATTGCTTGTGTTAGAATAATGCCAGAGAATACCATGGGCACCACCAGCACTCCGTTATCAAAATGGATCCTGGGCACTGCACTGCAATGGAGAAACGGGGAATGAAGCGGTCGGCGCAAGGGAAGGAGAAGGCCGCTTTCCCTCTTTCTTCTCCCTGCTCCTCCTCCTTCCCTCATGCCGGCCGCTCCGTTGCCCATTTCTTCATTGCAGCGCAGTGCCCAGGATCCACTGATAGCCAAGCGGGGGGTTTAATTTAACAACCAGTTCTCCCATAGTCAGATTGGCCTTCGCAGGAGGCTCGTCCTCCCATGTGTGGTGGAGCTGGAGGATGAGGATGGGCCATGTCTCCCACAACAACCAACCTGACCCTGGGTGAACCGGTTCTTAAATTATTTGAATCTCACCACCGAGTCTTTTCCCCTTTCTATTTCCCCCAGAATAATGTTAGATTCAAACAAAAGCTGAGCCATGTTAGCAAGCTGCACTGTCTTAGTTGCCATCAACCTTTCATTGGGTTCATAATTAAATTCTCTGGAAATTCTTGGGATTGATTGCACTAGAAATTTAATGAGCTGTCGACAAATACATGAGGCTTGCGTAACCATGGGCACAGAATAATGTACAAACAGAATTATTTTTTAAAAAAACACCGTATGTTTACAAGCACGTTTTCAAATATAATTCCCACTCTTCTATAAATAGGGGGAGCTGGCAACCACAGGGGGACTTGTAAAATACTATCACTCTGTTTTGACATTGCATTGACAAAATGTTATACAAACTGAGAAACATTCTGTTGCATGTAATGTTTGTTGCAAGTTTTCCCTAATGTAGTCCATAAAACATGGTCACATGTGCCTGTCTTAAGATCTTTTTACAAATGCACTGCAATGTTTAGAATAATGCTAAGATTTAAGTTAGAATAAAAGTCAATTCATTATCCTGAAACTATACAAAGTACAGGTAGACCTCCAGTGGTGTTGCTGTTCAGAACCAGGCTTTATAAACCATAATTATTCACAAACTTGTTTTAAAAACAAAACCTATTTTATTGCAACGCTGGGAATTGCTTTCATTCCCAGCCATAATTAATCTCAAACAGTCCCCCAAGATAAGCACACACCTTTCAGTTCTGTGAAGTGCTGCCAAAACAGAAGTATCCAATTAACTAGAAAAGAAACCAACCGAAGTACAAGAAAAACCAATCAAAGTACAAAGAACTTCAAGGATGACTCGGAACCCATCAAACTACTTTCCTTCCTGCAAAGGTTTCGTCACCTTGGCCTGACTTTTATCTCTTATGGGAAGGGCAATCACCTCCCAGCCTTACTCCTGAGTTGCCCCTTTTGTTTCAGCTGCTATCACCATCTAGCAGCTCTGTGCACATGTGCACTGGGAACAGGCTCCCCTAGATCCTCTGCCTCGCTGCTGCCAGGCTCCGTAGTCAGCACCCCACTCTCAGATGGTCCTGGCCCCATCCCTGCATCAGACACAGGACCCTCGTCCGAGTCCTCTCCAGATTCCCTGACTGGTCCCCATTCTTCCCCAATGTCCAATTCTGCTGCCGTCTGCCTCAGCTGCCGGTGAAGAGATGCAAACGAGAGATGCAAACTTTTTTACTACCGGTTCTGTGGGTGTGTGCTTTGCGCGTGCGTGGAACATTCTAAAAGCGGCAATTTTAAGCTTTAATACTTACCTTATCATCAGTGCTGGTGATTAAAACAGCTGAGGTACAGCAATCTGCTCTGCTGCGCAAATCAGCTGAGCTACAAACAAAGGAAATATAGAACAAGAAAGGGCAGGGGCCAACTGTTGACTGGTGCAACTGGATCGCTAGAACCTGTGAGAACCGTAAGTATCCCACCATTGTAGACCTTGCCTTGCAACCTTCCATTTAGTGCCTCTTCTTACAGCAGCCCTCAAAAAGGGACACACAGCCATTTTTCACACCCGTGACCATGGCAGCATCCCCCTGGTCATGTGATCAAAGTTCAGATGCTTGGCAACTGGCATGTATTTGTGACAGTTGCAATGTCCCGGGCTCACACAATCAACTTTGGCAACCTTCTAAGCAAGCAAAGTCAAAGGGAAAGCCAGATTCACTTAGCAACCGTGTTATTAACATAACCATTGTAGTGATTCACTTAACAACTGTGGCAAAGAAGGTTGTAACATGAGGCAAAACTCACTGAAGAACTGGCTTGCTTAGCAACAGAAATTTTGGGCTCAATTGTGGCCATAATTCAAGGACTTTCTGTATACGCGTTCTGGATGAGATACTAGTTTCATATTGGTGTGTTCCAAACAGTGAAAAGAAACAACCTGCTTGCATCCAGAAGTTGTAGGTGCTCCATCACTGGAGGCTTTTAAGAAGAGACTAGACAGCTATTTGTCAAAAATAATATAGGTCTCCTGCATGAGCAGGGTGTTGGACTAGATGATCTCCAAGGTCCCTTCCAACTCTGTTACTGTTAGTTGCTGTTAGGTGTATCCAGCAGTTCAGAAATTCCAGTCAGCATAGCTACTGATGAGGCTGAATGCAGTTTGCACTGTTCCTTCTGTCACTTAATATTTTGGAATTAAATAACAAAGAAGGTGTTCTGTCCCCTCATTAGCATTCTTGAGATCCCCGCGTTTTGATTGGCCAAAGCGCGGGGCACTCTGATTGGCTAGGCGAGCCGCGCCAATTGGCTCGCTGAGGATCTCCCGCGATTGGTCCATTCGAATCGCGGGAGATTCAAAGCGGTGCCATTGGCCGCGACCGCGGCGGCTTGGAAATAAAAAGCCGCAAGTTTTTCCTTTAGCCCCAGTTCAGTTCCTGACTCAATAAAAGAGCTTGAATTAAGTCACCGACTCCTGGCATCATTTCCGACGACACGACAGAAAGATTTAACCTGGAAATAAGGAGAAACTTTCTGACAGTGAGAACAATCAACCCAGTGGTGGGATTCAAATTTTTTTACCACCGTTTCTGTGGGCGTGGCTTGATGGGCACAGCAGGGGAAGGATACTGTAAAATCTCCAATCAGAGGTGGGATTTGCCGGTTCTCCCAACTACTCAAAATTTCTGCTACCGGTTCTCCAGAACTGGTCAGAATCTGCTGAATTCACCACCTCTGAATCAACCAACTAGTTGTAGGAGTGCTATCACTTGAGACTTTTAAGAAGAGATTGGATTCCCATCTGTCAGAAATGGTGTAAGGTCTCCTGCTTGGGCAGGGGGTTGGACTAGATGGCTTACAAGGTCCCTTCCAACTCTGATTATCTGTTATTTATACACACTTGTGCATTTAAAGAGAACAAAAAGGTTTAGGTATATGTGATTTTTAAAAAATATGCAAGCAATTATGAAAAAAGGAACTGAATAAAAGTATGTATCCAAAAATTAAAAACAGATTTATGCGCATCCATATCTATCAGTGTTAAGCGCCACACAAGTCATTGCTTTAACACAAGGGTCTTCAAACTTGCAAGTTTAAGACTTGTGGATTTCAGCTTCCAGAATTCCTGAACTAACATGACTGGAGGAGGAATTCTAAAAGGTGAAATCCTCAAGTCTTAAAACTGTCAAGTTGGAAAGACCCCTGCAGTTTAACACTTCTGTTTTCCTCTTACACCTTCAACATGTTTTCAACTTCGCAGCTGAACATTGGATGCACAGATCAGTTCAGTAGCTCGGTTCCAGTTCTTCTTCAGTATTCCCACGATGCCGGCTTGTCTTGGTCTCTGGTGAAGGAGGGCTGCTTCCCAGCATCCCCCGGGGTGAAAGGATGCGAAGGGAGCACCAGGGAATTGACGGCGCCAACCATGTATTACACGGGAGATTTTGAAGAGTGGACAAGGATCACTATTGTTGTTCCGAGATCGCTCGCTGCGAGGTAATTTGAGATATTTATGGATTTAAACCCAGTTATGTGACATCTCCATCTCTCAACAGGACCTATTGGCAAATACAGGTAGACCTCGACTTACAACAGTTTGCTTAGTGAACGTTCAAAGTTGTAACTGAAATATATGACTTACAATCAGGGGTGAGATTCAAAAATCCAAGCAACCAATTCGCTGACCAGTTGCTGGGTGGGCGGGGCCATGGTGGGTGGGGCTACCAGAATTTCCTGTTTCCGGCTTCTGGTGGATCTCCAGAGCCTGGGGGAGGCCGTTTGTGTCCTCCCAAGGGTCCAGAGTCCTCCCCCGGGCTTTTGGAAGGGCAAAGACAGCCTCCCCCAGCCTCTGGAAACCCTCCAGAATCTGGAACCAGGCCCGTTTCTGGACTTCCAGAAGGCCCATTTTTTTCTCCTCCCAGAACCTCCGCACAGACCCTGAGGCACTTACCTCCATCAAAAATGGGCCACATGGAGACTCCTGGAAGGGGCGGGGCAGGAGGGGAGGGGCCAGCCGGTCAGGTGAAATACTGGTTCAGTGAACCAGCTGTAACTTGAACATCTGGTTCACCCAAACCGGTCCGAACCAGTCCGAATCCCACCGCTGCTTACGCCTGTTTTTCAAAGTTACAACTTTTGCAACATCTCCACGATCAAAACTCAGCCGCTTGGCAACTGGTTCCTATTTATGATGGTTGCAGTGTCCCGGGAGTGTGCTCACGTGATTCCCCTTTTGTGACCTTCTGATAAGCAAAATCAAAAGGGGGAGCCGGATTCACTTAACAACCGGGTTACTAACTTTTATCGACTTCAGGGAGTTACAACCCCAACTGATCCCAAGGTGAAATCTCGGTTCAGTGAGTTTGTCCCATTGTACAACTCTTCTTGCCACAGTGGTTAAGCAAATCGTGGCATTCTTTTTTTAAAGTGAGTAACATGGTTGTTAAGCGAATCGGGCTTCTCCATTGATTTCACTGGTCGAAAGTTCGCAAAAGCAGATCACGTGACCCCAGGACACTGCAGCCATCATAAATATGAGTCAGCATCTGAATTTTGACCAGCTGACCATGGGAATGCTGCAAGTGTGGAAAAATGGGTCACTTTTTTCAGTGACGTTGTAACTTTGAATGGTCACTAAGTGAAAAGTTATAAGTCGGGGACTACCTGTATTTTACAACAATCCAGAAACTAAATTGGAAGCCATAATAGCTGTATCCCCAAGGTCACACCATGTTCTTTGAAATGCCCAGACAACATTAGAATTTCCTTTTCTCTAACTTCTAACAGGTAACTCTTTCTTGGAGACTAAAACCCTTTACAATTATTTTCAGTTATTATTTCTGAACGTAAGGTGGGAGAATTCCACGAAGTATAACACCTTGAAAAGAAGGACTAGGGGTGACATGATAGTGACATTCCAATATTTGAGGGGCTGCCACAAACAAGAGGGGGTCAAGCTATTCTCCAAAGCACCAGAAGGCAAGACAAGAAACAATGGATGGAAACTCATCAAGGAGAGAAACAACCTGGAATTAAGGAGAAAATTCCTAATAGTGAGGACAATTAACCAGTGGAACAGCTTGCCTCCAGAAGTTGTGGATGCTCCACAGTGGTGGGATTCTGCCAGTTTCCCTACTGGTTCGGTGATCACACTCTTCGCGCGTGCACAGACGTATATCTAACGCGTGTGAGCAGCTTTCCAAACACCAACTGAGACCTGCAGCGCCAATCAGCTGAGAAGATAAAGAACAGAAAAGCTCAGAGGCAGGTGGGAGGGCTGATCCTGTGCTTTTCTCTCCGCTGATTGTCAGAGCTTTTTTTAAATTACTTGTACGGCCGTACCAGTAGCAATTTTGGCTACCGGTTCAACTCATCCGGTAGCGTTTTACCACTGGTGCTGCATCCCTGGAGGTTTTTAAGAGGAGACTGGACAGCCACTTGTCTGAAATGGTATAGGGCAGTGGTGGCTAACCTTTTTGGGCTCCTGTGCCGAAAATTGCGTGCTCGCTCCCACGCACGCGCATGCTTGTGTGCCAGCACCCAGAAGGCAATACAATTGGGTTGGGCATGCCCCCGCGCATGCACGCAAGACCCCGCATGCCCACGCCACCTGTCTCTGTGCATGCACTACGTCCCCCACACCCCCCCCTCCCTCTTCGCATGCACGCCAGATACCCGACAATCAGCTGTTGGCCGTGCGGTGGATGTGCATGCGCAGTGGGGCTCTTCTTTGTGACCTCTAGGGTGCCGGCAGAAGTGGCTCTATGGGCCACTTCCAGCACGCGTGCTGTAGCTTCGCCATCATGGGTATAGGGTCTTCTGCTTGACCAAGCGGTTGGACTAGAAAACCTCCAAGGTCCCTTCCAGCTCCCTTATTCTGCTCTGTTCTTCTCTTTTGCTCAGAATCATAACCAAGTCTCGTCTTCTTCCAAGATATTAGTACAATAGCTAGAAATTTAACAAACAGCTCTACTTGCAATGTGTTTTTTTTTTAATTGCATCTCTTCTCTTTTTTTTTTTAACAGCCTGGCCAAATATATTTTATCTTCTTGTCTAAGTGTTTTTAGACAATCTCCTTCTGTTACTCCATTAACAAATAATTACAGCACAAGGCATGATGTAATAGTTTAGAGAACGAAGAGCATTCTTGGTAGGATGAAAACACATAAACAGTGAGCATTCTACTCAAAAGTATTTTCCTTTAATTAACCAACAAACACAATTGCCAAGTCACACAGACACTGATGAGATTGTTTTGCCCAACGGAAACAGTACCCAATCGATAAGAGGCAGCCTGTTTCACATTATGTCTGTCATATAACTGAGATGAGGCACCAGACTCCACATAACATTTTTCAGCTCCCCAAGAATGCTAATCAAGCTAATCAGCATAATTGCATTTATCGATTGCAATTACAGATGGGATGTTATTCCTCGCCTTCTCTGTATCCATGCTGTAACAGTTGTGACAGATTTGCACCCGGATCTAAAAATATTCCCTTTGGAACCAATTCCATTAATGGTAATGGAGTCTATTCGAAGTTGCAGTGTGTTATGGGAACATTTCTTTGTTGTGCATAAATTCTGCCTCCAACCAACCTGTTCAGAGGAATATATAGATTTTTCACGTGGTATTTGCTGTCAATATACTAGTGAAACCCATCTGTCGAATTTGTGTGGATTATTGTGGGCTCAATTATACAAAGTTTTGTTTGACTCCTTCCATTGTAGGCTGCCAATGTATAAATTCAGATTATCCAATTTGGAAATTAGGGTTTTTTTTTTAAACAGTAGACAAGGAGATGGGATTGTTTCCCTACCATTGAGGCTGTTGCTTGTAAGTGTGTTGAACATGGTAGGGTTGAGTAAGAAAGGGCAGGGAATGGAATGGGATCAGGGGTGGGATTCTATCAGTTCACAGCTATTGGCTAGAACTGGTTGTTAACATTCTAAGTAGTTCGGAGAACTGGTTGTTAGAAGAAATTACTGGCCTAATCCTGTAAGGAAGGCAGAAAGGAAACATTCTGGTGTTGCTTACGGAAACTGCCTCTCCATTAACCCTTATTACTTTCTTGGCAGGACTAGACTTCCTGTCTCAGGAACTTCTCTGGAGTTTTTTTCCCCTCCTTTGCTGATACTTTGCTTGTGTGGAGTGACCATTCAAAGTTACAGTGGCACTGAAAAAAGTGACTTATGACCGTTTTTCACACTTATGACTGTTGCAGCATCTCCACGGTCATGAGAGACCTGGTGAGGAGATGCGTGCCTTGATGTGAGTGATGTTGAGTTGGCCACGCCCAGCCAGTCACATGACCACCAAGCCACACCCACCAAATAAGCCACACCTACAGAACAAGTTGTTAAAAAAATTGAATCCCACCCCTGGATGGGATGGGAGAAGAGGAGGGGAGGAGGAGGCACGGGATGGGATGAGATAGGATGAGGTGAGAGATGGCATGGCATGGCATGGCATGGCATGGCATGAATGACATGATATTTATTCTGAATGTCAGAGAGGAGAGACACTAGTGCCATGATGGTGAACCTATGGTACACATGCAAGTAGTAGCACACGGAGCCACTTCTGCCAGCACGTGAAAGGTCTCCCAGAAGAGCCCCACTGAGCATGCGCGCACAGATACCCAACAATCAGCTGGCTGGTGGGGGGGTGTATGCATGCACATAGGCGTATGGTGCAGGGAGATGGGAGGAGTTGCACATGCATTGTATAATGGGTGCAGGCAGGCGAGCACACACACTTTTGGCATTCAACATGGAAAAGGTTAGCCATCACTGTACTAGTGGGTTCCATGAGTTTATGGCACATTGGTGCCCACGGATACCACCTACAGTGGAACCTCGGGTTGCAAACACTCCTGTTCGTGACCAAATTGGGTGGTGAACAAAAAATCTGCCCAATTTTTGAATCGGGTCATGCTTCAAAAATTGGATGGCGAACAAAATCAGCATGGAAATATTCCCTTTCTGCACCAATTTCCCCTTTGCCACCATTGGGGGGGGGGGTGTTTGTCCATGTATGCGCAGACAATTCAGTCACGACCAAATCAGGTTGCGGCTGAAATCCTGAAACTGATCTGTACTGTACTGTATCTTATTCTGTGCTTGACACAATAGCAATGGCACTTAGACTTATATACCGCTTCACAGTGCTTCACAACCCTCTCTAAGCGATTTATAGAGTCAGCCTCCAACAATCTGAGTCTTCATTTTACCAACCTCAGCAGGATGGAGGGGGTAGTCGACTTTGAGCCTGGTGAGGATCGAACTCCTGTCAATCAGCAGAAATAGCCTGCAATGTTGGATTCTAACCACTGTGCCACTACGGCTCATCGTGTAATTTCAACATAATCGTGTTGATTCAGTCATTCAAACACAGTAGTTTAAAAATAGTAAGGTTTTCGTGGTTTTGTCTTATTTTTCGTGGTACTGTCTTATTTTGGGCCAGTAATCATTAAATACTATTGGTTTATATTGGGTTTTTTTAATTGTTTGTATGCTGCACAGAGTCACTGAGAGTGAGTGGGTGGCCATATAAATGGAAGGGAGGGAGGGAGGAGGAAAAAAAGAAAGAAAGAAAGAAGGAAGGAAGGAAAGAAAGAAAGAAAGAAGGAAAGAAAGAAAGAAAGAAAGAAAGAAAGAAAGAAAGAAAGAAAGAAAGAAAGAAAGAAAGAAAGAAAGAAAGAAAGAAGTAAGGATGGATGGAAGAAAGAAAGAAAAAGAAGGAAGGAAGGAAGGAAGGAAGGAAGGAAGGAAGGAAGGAAGGAAGGAAAGAAAGAAAGAAATAAGGAAGGCAAGAAGAAGAGGAAAGTAGGAAGAAAAGAGGAGGGAAGGATGGATGGATGGATGGACGGAAGGAAAGAAAGAGAAAGAAAGAAGGAAGGAAGGAAAGAAAGAGGAAGGAAGGACGGATGGATGGATGGAAGGAAAGAAAGAAAGAAGGAAGGAAAGAAGGAAGGAAATATGTAGGTGATCAGCCACCCACAATCACTCTAGTAATCAGATGGGTGTCATATAGATAATACATAATTAAAATTATGTGTATCCCGTTGTCCCGTGGAACATGTTATACAGAGATACTTTTGCCCACAAAACAACTTGGTTATGTCTTTGGAGAATAAACATTTGCAAACTAGCACACGTTTTCAAAGAAAGCAGCAACAGCTTTGGTATTTCTGTCCCTCAATGTAGAAAGACCAGGTTCCGTTGGATACAAGAGAGCCACTCGCAAAAGAGCCTTCCTCCCTTTGGCTTGGATGGGGTGTATATTTCAGAGCCGTGTCCCAACTACTGCAACGGCCAGGGAGACTGCATTTCCGGCGTCTGTTTTTGTGATATGGCCTATACAGGTAAGCTTTAACAGGTAGAGTCACCGTGAATTTCAGCACGAAACAGCTCGTTCAAGTCAGAAACCGCCAGGGAATTTCTAGAAGCCTGACAAATTAGCCATCAGTAGACACACAGACATGAACAATATCTATAGACTATGCAAAAGAAATAAGCGATTAGTACGTTGTTAGATTTGTTTGATGTTTGGGTTACTTATTTTTATACTTTAAAAATTTTTTTGTGACTGTTGAATGTATGTTTTCCTGTTTCCTTTGTTCTGCATTTTATTCTTGTTGATAAAACATTGGATGGGTGGATGGATGGATAGATAGATTAATAGATAGATAGAGACAAATATATAGATATAAATACATACAGAGTGGTGTGGTGGCCTAGAGATGAATCTCTCACCTCACAATCAGGAGGCTGTGAGTTCAATCTTAGGTAGAGGCAGATATTTCTCTCACAATGGGAATATATCTGCTGAACAAAACAATATATCTGCAAAACAAAACTGGAGACAGGAAGGGCATCCGGCCAGAAAACACTCTGCTAGCTCTATTCAGTTGCCCAGAATCCACCCCGCAAGGGGTTATTATGGGGTCGTTAAAAGAAGATGATGATAGATATAGATACACACACACATACACACACAAGACACAAACACAAGATTATCACAAAAGAAATTACATTCAAAGCCTGTATCTATCTCATCTATCAATCAATCAGCACTCTACCCACAGTATTTTTAATGCATAAAGTATCCAGAGATAAATCAGTTCAGAAAGCCATGCCTAAAATCACTATTTCTACTTGTTTCTGTAGTTAGGGTTTTGTAAACACAAACACTTGCTAGGCTTGTGATGTGTTTGTTTATATAAGCTTCTGGGAACATTTCTGTTCATATTAGTTGCCATGTTTTCTTTGCTTTCATTCAGGAATTCCCCAGACTTGACAATATTCAACACTTGTGGACTTCAACTTGTAGACTTCAATTCCATCCTGGCTGGGGAATTCTGGGGCTTGAAGTCCACAGGTCTTAAAATTGCCAAGTTTGATGATCCTAAAAGGCCAGCCTCCAGACCCTAAACTTCAACATAACTAAAAACCAGCTTTAAAGGGCATAAATATTTTCTCTGAGAACCGTATCATTGCCAGTGAATGCTCTTTGCGACACCTTCTCTTACAAAGGAAAGTTGGAATTGGAGGGAAAAAAATACACGTGATTGGAGAATTGAGAGATTTACAGACGAAAGGATATTAAATGGGAATAACAGAATGTGATGATCTTCGGCCTTCTCAAGAAATACTAATATATATTAATATAGTATATCACTGATATAAAATACTGCATATATAATACTAGCTTGATACCTGTGCTTCGCTATGAAACTATGTGGTTCGGGCTTAGTTTTGTGAGAGGAAAATAAAGGGGGGGAAATTGTGCTTCTGCCTACTGGCATCCATCGGTATTCATCTGGCTAGCATCCTGTCAGTGTGTGAGAGTTAAGGGCTGTTTGGAAACTGAAACAGTATTTCCTGTGTGAGCAAGAAGAAGACAGCAAGGAGCGTGGGCGTGGCTTAGCTCAACTATTCTGTAATAAAGCTGGTTGCTGCTGTGAAACTGAAACTCCTCTCCTCTGCTTGTGTTTTGCATTTGGATCAGATTTCTTTTTGGGTGGGGCAGGGGAGTAGAACTCCTTAGCATCAGAACATGTTAATAATAATATAGGAAAAACTAATGTTCTGACGGTCATTTGGAAAAATCCTTTCCTAGTGAGCACCTCGAAGCCAAAGGAACATATGTGCCAAATTTCAAGTTTGTAGCTTTACGGTTCTGGAGATTTTGTGATGATTCATGAGTGGTCTTTCACTTTTATATATATATATTTATAAAATGTTAAGATAAGATAAGATATAGTATATCACAAATATAAAATACTGCATATATATTTGTTTGCCAGTTCTTGGCCTTTGCATTAAAGACTTTTTCCAAAATGTATCCCCATATATATATTTTTCATTTCCTTTTCTGAAGCTTCACATGGAACCTGTGTGTCTAATGTCCCTAATCCCAGCGAGATGTTTGACAGATTTGAGAGGAAGCTGAGCCCCCTTTGGTACAAGATAACTGGAGCCCAAGTTGGAAATGGTTGTGGAATATTAAGTGATGGCAAATCTCTTTACTTTGGTGGTTCAGGCAAGAGGGAAGCACGAACCGTCCCTCTGGATACCACAGGCATCAGGTCAACTTTATATTTTGTTTCTAAAAATTTCATTTTGCCATAGATTTTACGAGACCATGAAAAATTCAGATTTTTTTTCCCCTCAGAATGGACAATGTTTTAAATCACAGCACTCCAACCTCGGCCATTTTAAAACTTGTGGACTTCAACTCTCAGAATTCCTCAGCCAGCGACGCAGAATGATGGGCAACACTGGCTGAGGAATTCTGGGAGTTGAAGTCCACGTGTCTTAAAGGGGCCGAGGTTGGAGACCCCTGTTTTAGATGAAATAATTTCTTGTTTTCAATGATTTTGAAGATTCATGTGCATCATCTACATACAGATAACATGGTTGTTATAAGAGGTTAGCATGATACAGATCGTCCTTGACTTACAACTACAATTGAGCCCAAAATTTCTGCTAAATTGTTAAGCGAGACAGTTGCTAAGTGAGTTTTGGCCTGTGTTATGATTTCTGCTGTTAAGTAAGACATTTGTTAAATGAGTTTTGCCCCAATTGTTAAGTGAATAACTGTAGTTGTTAAGTTAGTAATTTGGTTGTTAAGTGGATCTGGCTTCCCCATTGACTTTGCTTGTTAAAAGGTCACAAAAGGTGATCACATGACCTTGGGACACAGCAACAGTCATAAATATGAGTCAGTTGCCAAGAATCTGAATTTTGATTGCCTGCCCGTGGGAATGTTGCAATGGTCGTAAGTGTGAAAAATGGTCATAAGTCACTTTTTTCACTGCCGTTGTAACTTTGAATGGTCACTAAATGAACTGTTGTAATTCAAGGACTACCTGTATTAAATTTCTGGTTCTACAGAGTGAACTTACTTCAGAATTACAATACAGTGCTATATATGCCTGATTAGTAGTACTTTATACAAAAGTACAAAAAAGCCAATGCCATCCTAAATTGTATTAACAGAGGGTGCAATCGAGATCAAGTAAGGTACTAATATCACTCTATAAAGCCTAAGCAAGACCACACCCAGAGTACTGCATCCAGTTTTGGTCACCACACTATAAAAAAGATGTTGAGACTCTAGAAAAAAAATGCAGAGAAGAGCAACCAGGGGACTAGAGGCTTAAACATACAATGAACAGTTGCAGGAACTGGGCCTGGCTAGTCTAGTGAAGAGAAGGACCAGGGGAGACAGGATAGCAGTCGTCCAATATTTGAAGAGCTGCCACAGAGAGGAAGTGGGGGAGTCAAGCTATTTTCCAAAGTACCCGAAGGCCAGACAAGGAATAATGGATGGAAACTGAACAAGGAGAGATTCAACCTGGAAATAAGGAGACACTTTCTGACAGTGAGAACAATCAACCCATGGAACAGAAGTTGTCTTTGGAAATTGTGGGAGCGCCATCACTTGAGACTTTCAAGAAGAGATTGGACTGCCATTTGTCAGAAATGGTGTAGGGTCTCCTGCTTGGGAAGGGGATTGGACTAGATGACCTACAAAGTCCCTTCCAACTCTGATTATATGTTATACTCATTGCCAAATATGTTTACATGAAATTGGAAATATCATAGTGCAGACTTCGTTCAACCATCAGAAATATTCGTTTTCAGTCAGTTGTTCATTATAAGAGTAATAACTCGAGGTCTTCAGACTTGACAGCTTGAAGACTTGTGGACTTCAGCTCCTAGAATTCCTCCTCCAATCCTGTTAGCTGAGGAATTCTGGGAGTTGGAGTCCACAAGACTTAAACTTGCCAAGTTTGAAGACCCTAGGAATAACTGAACAAGGGTCTACAGTGTATAAAATTAAATAGCACTTAAATAGCACTTGTATATGGGAAATTATATGCGATGGAACAATTCCCAAGCATAAAAGATGTGTTTTTTCTTTTCAAACTAACTTTTTAAACTTTATTTTTTTAAAAAAAAAAAAACAACAGACTAGTTCAGTTCTATGTACAAATTGGAAGCAAAACAGCTGGTACAGACTGCAACAGACCCCGAGCCAGGAATGAAGGTAAATTCATTTTAATTTTGTTAGCTATATAACCAGGGGTGGGATTCTACTGATTCAGACCGGTTCTATAGAACTGGTTGTTATGATTTTGCACAGTTCAGAGAACTGGCAAATCGTGCCCCTGGCTGGGTCCGCCCCTCCGCCCACCCCACCCCTCCCCTCCCCACCCAGTCAGTCCTTATCGCGCCTGCACAACATCGTGCGTGTGCCTGACATCACTGACTGCATGCTTTCCCGCCCAGTCACTCCTTAAAGTATTTCTTTATTTCCCCTCCCAACGATCAGCTGTTCACATCCATAGCCAAGTGTCATCAATCATGCCCTCCAATTAGAATTTTCCGGGCAGAAATTTCGGTCACCTAGTTACTGTCTCTGAAAACATTTATGGAATCCAGTTTCGGTTTTGCAAGCTGCTGCACTGCTTCCCTCCTCCCTTTCTGTTGGCCACTCCAAAAACCATAGAATTATTTTATAAGTTGAAAGCTGGCCATGCCCACCCTGGACCCCTGAGGTCAAACACAACTCTGATGTGGCCCTCTATGAAATTGAGTTTCACACCCCCTGCACTATTGGGAGCAGAATTTCCATTTGTAAGCACGGCCAACTGAGTCATGGCTGATTTTGCAACCTTTCTTTCTTTTTTTTGCCATGATCTGTTAAGTGAATCTATCATTGTTAAGTTAATCCCATGATCATACATGAATCTGGTTCCTCCCATTATCTGTGTACGCTGCAACCATCATCAATACACCCCAACTACCAAGCATTTGAATTTTGATCAAGAGATCTTGGGGATGCTGCAATCATCATAAGTACGAGGACCTTATCAAAAGCAAATCGCTTTTTTCCCCCAGGGCTTTTGTAACTTTGAATGGTCACTAAATGAATGGATGTAAGTCAAGGATTACCTGTAATGGATTCTGTGTTTGTGACATGGAGAAGACATTGGAAGGCCTAAGATTGGCATTAGATCCCCCATTGGCTACCAAGCCTTTAAAATGATGCTTTATTTCATTTTGATTCATAGGGCTTGTGGTCCAGTATTCAAATGACAATGGAATCAGCTGGACTTTGCTACGAGAACTGGACTTCTTGTCGTTCTTGGAGCCACAGATTGTGTCTATTGAATTGCCCTGGGAGGCCAAAACATCAGCTACTGCATTTCGGTGGTGGCAACCTCAGCATGGTAGGTGCATAGAGCGACATATCATACATATATAACTTTTCCATTCGATTAATTAACAAAGAGGTTATCATTCGGGTCTTAGTAATTCTGCAGGGATAGTGTCAATGCTTGGAACAGGTAGGTGGGTGGATGGATGGATCAATGGATGGATGGATAGATAGATAGATAGATAGATAGATAGATAGATAGATAGATAGATAGATAGACAAATGTGTAGATAGATTTAGATAGATGGCTGGATGGACAGTGTCATGCCCTTGGTAGAGTCAGACTCTGAGGGAGAGGAGGAACAGTTGACAGGGAGTGGAGCTGTGGCTCCAGAGGTTGTGGACGAGGCTGAGGAAGGGCAGAGGTAGGCTGGGCAGTCAGAGGAAGAATCAGGCCCATCCCCTCTGCATCCTAGGACATGCAAGGAGGAACAGAGAAGGAAACAACTTGGCTTACGAGAGAGGAAGTGGCCATGATCCCCCTCATTGGTTGCAGCTGGGGAGAATAGCATATAAGAGACATGGTTAAAACACAGTGTTGCCAGAAGCAAAACGTGTTTTGTTTTGGGCGGATGGATGGATGGATGGACAGACAGACAGACAGACAGACAGACAGACAGACAGACAGACAGACAGACAGATAGATAGATAGATAGATAGAATTTCATTGTCACTTTGAATGTACACTAATTGGCATACGTTAAAATAAAATTTCATTATATACAGCTCTCAAAGGGTCACCACCTCCAATTTACACTACATAAACATGACAAAAAGTCTTGTTTTTTGGCAGTTGGTTCATCGTCCATATAATCTCTTCCTCTATTTCTATTTCTCCTCCTCTTTTCTCGCCATCTGTTCTTGACACCTTGTTGGTCAGACAAATCTTTTCCCTTGCTTGTTTTTAATGAGGCCCCTAGGAGCAATAAAGGATCCTTTTGACTTGCATAAATGCATTTCTGGTGTGACCCCTTCATGAAGACGTTGAATTTCTCATCTGGAAAGCTGACAGCCTGGGGTTCGAGACCCAAGTCCCACATGATGGGGTGAGCTCCCATCCCTTGCTGCAGCTCTTACCCAACCTAGCAGTTCGAAAGCATGCAAATTTGAGCAGATAAATAGATACCACTTTAGTGGGAAGGTGATGGCATTCGTGCACTTTGATGTATGTGTGCTGGCCACTTGACCACGGAAATGTCTTCAGACATAGATCCCTTGACTAAGGAATGGAGATGAGCACCATCCTCAGAGTCAGATATAACTTGACAAAGGAAACATTTATTTTTATTATTTGGGTAAATGTGCAAGAAAATGTGCTTATTCTTATAAACAAGACATACTGTTATTCTGTGAATTGTTCAGGATACCATGCAATTAGTTAGCTATTCTAAGCACCACTGAATTGATTTCTCATTGATTTTATGTGGTTATCTTTCATCTGTGGACTGTAAGATCAGAGCATTACATTACAACTTCACTGAGTTCCCATTATTTGCTGTTATGGGATGAGTAATAGATTTAAAAGCCTTCCTCTTATTTTGCTGCTATTAGGAAATTCCAGAGCTATCTTCTATTAAATATATATGAAAAGTGTTATCTCAAAGACACTGGCCAAATTTCCTTAGTTAGATCATAGTTAGAAAATACACGCTGTTGGTGTAATAAAAGTGAGCTATGGCAGATGAGAATAATTAAATGGTACTGTTTTTCAGAAAATATACATTTGTCACTAGGTTGTTTTTTTTCTACGCTGGCACAATATGCTTTCATTTTTCATCCTGAGCTGTTTAAAAGCTCATTTGTTTTCTTTACTGTATTATAAATAAATTGCAAAAGATGGCCCCTTTTCAAAGATTAACTGCTTGAGGAAAACACTTGAGGTCAATGTAATATCACAATTGTATTGCTTCAGAGGTGGTATTCAGCCGGTTCTGGCCAGTTCTGCAGAATTGGTAGCAGAAATGAGTCGTTTGGAGAATCAACAAATGCCACCTCTGACTGGCTCCGCCCTCATCTCTTCTCTGTCTCCCGAGTCCCAGCTGATTGGCTGGGTCTTCTTTGGTTGCCCTGCACAGGAGAACAGAGCTGGAAAGCAGGTTAGTGGGGTGGGGAGGGAATGAGGATTTTGCAGTATCCTTCCCCTGCCATGCCCACCAAGTCACACCCACCAAGCCATGCCACTCCCACAGAACCAGTAGTTAAAAAAATTGAATCTGTATTGTTGCTGTTGTTTTGGATGCCTTCAAGTTAGTGTTGACTCTAGACAAAATCCCTACAGTTTTATTGGCAAGATTTTTGGAAGTGAATTGCCATTGCCTTCGTTTGAGGGATGAGAGAAAGTGACTGGCCCAAGGTCACTCACACTCTAGATGGGATTAGAACTCACAGTGCACTGTTGGGTGTCTTTCACCTCTGCACCCAGCTGGTTCCGTACCATAAACTTAAATAAAGAAGAAAGAATAAACTTTATGTTCTTTCCTGTTTGTTTCTAGGAAAGCATTCAGCCCAGTGGGCTTTGGATGATGTCCTTGTAGGAATGAACGACAGCTCTCCAATGGGTTTTCAAGATAAATTTGATGGCTCTGTAGATTTGCAGGCAAATTGGTACCGAGTTCAAGGGGGGCAGGTCAACGTCGATTGTCTATCTATGGATACCTCTCTCATCTTCAGTGAAAATATAGGTAAGGCTCAAATCGTGCAAAGAATACACTTTTCATCCTTTTTTTGTTTAGTTTCGTTTTGAGAACACCAGCGTTTTCAAGTTTTGAAGCATTGGATATATTCGTATATTCATGTTGATTGTGCTAATCCCTTCGCTGCAAACCAGGGGTCCCCAACCTGTGGTCCGTGGCCCACTACTACGTTGTCATCGGGATAATTTCAATGTTCCAGAAAACCTCAATTCCAACCAATAACTCCAAGACAGACATCTTCTCTCTTTTTTTTTATAAAAAGTTTTTTATTTTTATAACAAGAACAACAAATAAAACCATCTTTCAGTTATACAGTGTATCAACTGGCTACATATATCTTGTGCACATATTAATATTTGTATACATTTCTTACTACATTTACATTCATATTATGAGCCTCTGTGACGCAGTGGTTAGAGTGCAGTACTGCAAACTACGTCTGCTGCAGCCAACTGCCTACAATTTGGCAGTTCAAATCCCACCAGGCTCAAGATTGACTCAGCCTTCTATCCTTCCAAGGTAGGTAAAACGAAGACCCAGATTGTTTGGAGCAAGAGGCTGACTCTGTAAACCACATAGAGAAGGCTTATAGCACTATAAAGTGCTATTGCTATTGCTATTCAGCGTTACATATCATTATATATTATTATAACAATATCATTTAATTTCTTATTTTATTTTCCAACCATTTATAAAATAAATCCCAAATCATATCGCACTCCATTTCTTCTTGTTCTCTAATTGCCGATGTTAATCTACTCATTTCTGCACATTGCAATATTTTCTTAATCACTTCTTCCTCCACCGGAATCTTTTCAATTTTTCCAGTTCTGAGCAAATACAATTCTAGCTGCTGTTAATATATGTATAATTAAATATATTTTTTCTTTACTATAATTCTCAGGTAGGATCTTCCTTAAAAATATCTCAGACTTTAAGTCTATATATTGTTTTATCATCTTTTCCAATCATGTGTATTTTAGCCCAATATCTTTTAGCTTCTGTGCATGTCTACCACATATGGTAGTATGTTCCCGGTATTTGATGACATTTCCAACATTTTGCTGATTTGTCTTTAAACATCTTTGGCAGCCTTGCCGGCGGGGGGGAAATGCCACCTGTAAAACATCTTATACAAATTTTCTTTATAAGTTGTTGATATAGTTAATTTTATAGTTTCTATCCCATAGTTTCTGCCATTTATCCAAGTCTATCCCTTCTTGTCCTACCCTCAGGTGCTTTGGAAAATAGCTTGACGCCCTCTTTTTTGTGGCAGCCCCTGAGATACTGGAACACTGCTATCACATCACCCCTGGTTCTTCTTTTCATTAGACTAGACATACCCAGTTCCTGCAACCGTTTTTCATATGTTTTAGTCTCCAGGCCTTTAATAATCTTATCTGCTCTTCTTTTCTTCTTTTTCTTCTTTTTTTTAAGGAAAGCCTCGTTACGCAGAGACCTGGGATTTCCACGTGGCTGATTCCACCTTCATGCAGTTTGAGCTGAACATGGGCTGCAGCAAACCCTTCAGCGATGCCCACGGCATTCATTTCCAGTACTCCCTGAACAACGGAAAAGATTGGCACTTGGTGACCGAAGAGTGTGTGCCGCCCAGAATCGGCTGCCAACATTACACGGAGAGTTCAGTTTACAGTTCAGAAAGATTTCAGAATTGGAAACGGATCACGCTGTCTCTTCCTCCTGCAGCCATGTAAGAAATATCCTCTGATGTACTACTGATAAACGAGAATATCTGTAGCTCAGGGTTGACATGAGGGGTCCTTGGTGCTTTCTGAGCTTGGTTGTTTTTCTTGCAGACGTTTCGTAACCATACTAGGTAACATCATCAGTGCTAGTAAGGAGTGGGGTTTGCCTTCAATTTATATTCTAGCCCAAGGGGTCTCCAACCCACGGGCCATGGACTGGCACCAGGCTGTGGCCTGCCAGCAACCAGGCCACACAGAAAAGCAAAACCCGATCCGCGGGATGTAGGCAGCATACGAAACCAACTAGGCCCCTTCTGGTCCTCAGAAAAACCAGTTGATAAGTTAGTAACCTGGTTGGTAAGTGAATCTGGTTTTCCCTCATTGACTTTGCTTGCCAGAAGGTCACAAAAGGGAATCATATAACCTTTGGGACACTGCAACTATTGTAAATGTGAATCAGTTGCCAAGCGTCTGAATTTTGATTAAGTGATCATGGGGTTGCCACAATGGTTGGAGATGTGAAAAACAGTCATGTCACTTATTTTCAGTGTTGTTGTTGAATGGTCACTGTTGCAATTTGAGGATTACCTGTATAGCAGAGGTGGTCTTCAGCAGGTTCTGACCGGTCTGGAGAACCAGTAGCGGAAATTGTGAGTAGTTGGGAGAACCAGCAAATCCCACCTCTGACTGCCCCCGCCAACCCCATCTCTTCTCCGCCTCCCATTGAGTCCCAGCTGATTGGCTGGGTCTTGTTTTGTTGCCCTGCACAGGAGAACGGAGCTGGAAAGCAGGTTAGTGGGGTGGGGAGGGAATGGAGATTTTGCAGTATCCTTCCCCTGCCACGCCCACCAAGCCACACCCACAAAACCGATAGTAAAAAATGTTGAATCCCACCACTGCTGCATAGGTAGAAGAACCATTAATGGCAAAGAAGACCAGATAATATGTCTTTAAGTATTCCTGCCGAAGTTTAAGCTGTTGTGTTGTACAGCCACATACCCAAAGTCTCTTCTTCTTTATCTTCTATATAACCTCACAATCTGATTTTTTTATTCCTACTATCTTTTCTTTCCAGGTCCTCCAGAACACGCTTCCGATGGATCCAACATGATTATACCCCTGGTGGGGACACCTGGACTATTGATAATGTCATCCTGGCCACTGGATGTCCCTGGATGTGTTCCGGTCATGGAATCTGTGATTCTGGGCATTGTGTGTAAGAAAACAAACATTATTAATATTTTGAAGAGGAAGAGGGAATGTATTTAGGGCTAGTGTTAAGATACAGCTGCTGAGAATTTGGGTTTGGCTTTAATTATGAGTTTATAGGTTAAGGACCCCAATGCATCCCCTAAACTAAGCAGAAATTACTGAAGAAACAGCAGTCCCCAGTTACATCCCAGTTGAAACCCTGGCTTGTTTATTGAAGCCATGGCTTCAACTCAAGATTGATTAAGGGAATTTAGGCTAAACCATATGAGGAACGGAAAGGAATGCAGTGGGTCAGTGGTTTAAGACACTGAGCTTGTCGATCAGAAAGGTTGGCAGTTTGGCGGTTTGAATCCCTAGCCCCGTGTAATGGAGTGAGCTCCCATTACTTGCCCCAGCTTCTGCCAACCTAGCAGTTTGAAAGGATGTAAAAATGCAAGTAGAAAAATAGGGACCCCTTTGGAGGGAAGGGAACAGCGTTTCGTGAGCCCTCCGCATTTAGTCCTGCTGACCACTTGACCACAGAGATGTCTTTGCACAGCGCTGGCTCTTCGGCTTTCCAACAGAGATGAGCACCACCCCCTAGAGCCGGAAATGACTAGCATGTATGTGTGAGGGGAACCTTTACCTTATATGATGAATGATTGAGGAAACTAACTATGTCCAGTCTAATGAAGAGAAGGACTGGGGGTGTCGTAATAGCAATCATCCAGGACTTGAAGGTTTGTCATGGAGAAGAAAGGATTGACTAATTCTCCAAGCACTTGAAGGCAAAACTAGAAGCAACAGGTGGAAGATAATTAAAAATTATTAAGAACTAAGGAGGAATGTCCTGTTAGTGAGAACAATTAACCAGTGGAACAACTTGTCTCTGGAAGTGATGAGTGCTCCATCACTGGAGGTTTTCAAGAAGAAACTGGACAGCCATTTCTCTGAAATAGTATAGGATCCCCTGCTGTAGGCAGGGAGTTGGACTAGAAGACCTCCAAGGCTGTGCTGGGATTCAAAGATTTTTAACCACCCGTTTGGTGGGCGTGGCTTGATGGCCACACTTTACGTGCATACACACACTTTGTGCACACGCGCACACCAAATACACACTTTGTGCATGCGCAGAGGCTTTCCTACTCACCTCCTGCAAGCCTGCACTCTCCCTGTCACTTCAGCAGCTGCCGCGCAGCACTCTGCTGGGCTGCGCAAAGTAGCTCTGCTTGAAAAGCAGGGAATGAAGGTGAATACTGGACCCCCGGGCAGGCGGGTGGGCCCAACAGAGAGAACTGATTCGGTCTCCGCTGTTCATCGGTGCTCCTGGCTCAGCAGAACCAGTCCGAACCAGTAGAATGCCACCATTGCTCAAAGGACCCTCCCAACCTCACCATTCTATGTTTTTTGTACTATGAAAGGCATGGAGGAATATGAGTTTGGGCACAAAAGCAGGGGTGGGATTCTACCGGTTCAGACTGGTTTGGGCGACCCAGTTATTCCGGTGATCCTTTGGCCCCACCCATCAGCCCTTTTCCTTTCCTGTGCTTTATTTCCTTGTTTTTGAGCTCAGCTCAACTCAGCTCAGCTGATTCACACGGCAGAGTGGATTGCTGCGCCTCAGATGTTTTGCTCACTGGGGCTGCAGTAAAAGCAGGGGTGGGTTTCTACCGGTTCCGTCCACCTCTGTAGAACCAGTAGCTCTGAAGAGCAGCAGACATAGAACCGTTTTTTTTCCTGATTTTCTGATTTCCTGATTTTTCAACTTCAGCTACCGAACGAGGCACAGCTGCAGTTAAAAAGGCAGGAAAAGAGGGCTGTTTCAAAGGCTGCTTCTCTGCACACAGCATGCTGATGACAATTTACAGGCACGCACTCGCAGCGTGCAGGGAAGCACATCAAAAATCACTGAACCTTGTAAATCCCGAACCGGTAGTTAACCCTGTCATATCCCACCCCTGAGTAAAAGATAAGTATTAGAGCTGAAAATGGGCATTTTTAAAATGCTGCATGTGCGTGCAAAGCCCCCACTCACCGAACCGGTTGTTACACTGGTTGAATCCCACTACTGCACAAGAGGCAATTCAAGGTTAGCACATCCTCCAAATCTATCCATGCTCCTTACACAACCAATAATGCTCTCCCACCCATGTTCCTTCAGGTGTGACAGAGGTTTTGGAGGGCCTTATTGTGTGCCTACTGTTCCTCTCCCAACTGTGCTAAAGGATGACTTCAACAGCAACCTCCATCCAGACCTCTGGCCTGAAGTCTATGGAGCTGAGAGAGGAAACCTGAATGGTGACACCATCAAGTCCGGAACCAGCCTCATCTTCAAAGGGGTTAGGAGTTGTTGACATTCAAGTGTTACTTAATTCTAAATTGTCTTTCTCTCCTTTCAGTGGGTTTTTGTTTTTCATTTTACAAAAGCCAATTACAATTATTATTGTTTTCATTTTGCTTTCTTCATACCCAGTCTCCTTTTATGTCATTCCTGTGGACTTCGACTCCCAGAATTCCTCCTCCATTCATGTTAGCTCAGGAATTCTGGGAATTGAAGTCCACAAGTGTTAAACTTGCCAAGTTTGAAGACCCTTGAATGATAGATAGATAGATAGATAGATAGATAGATAGATAGATAGATAGATAGGTAGGTAGGTAGGTAGATAGATAGATAGATAGATAGATAGATAGATAGATAGATAGATAGATAGATAGGGAGGGAGGGAGGTAGATAGATAGATAGATAGATAGATAGATAGATAGATAGATAGATAGATAGATAGGTAGGTAGGTAGGTAGGTAGGTAGGTAGGTAGGTAGGTAGGTAGGTAGAGATAGTTATAGAGCAAGGGTCTTCACACTTGACAGCTTTAAGACTTTAAGACTTGACAGCTTGTGGACTTCAATTTCCGGAATTCCTCTTCCAGTCATGTTAGCTCAGGAATTCTGGGAGTTGAAGTCCACAAGTCTTAAACTTGCCAAGTTTGAAGTCCCTTGATTGAGGAGAAGGTGAGCCATTTGCAAGCAAACCCAAGTGTGTTTAATTGAGATGATTAGATTCCTAGGAGGGGATTTTTTTTCTAATTTATTTACCTGGTGGGAGGACTTGTTTGTTGGACAGCATGCCTCATTTAAAACCATTCACAGAGGAAGTTTAAAATAATTCCCAAGTGACCTCAGACACAGCACAGTCATGGTTGAATAAATTGGGTCTGATCTTAATTCTGCTGGTATCATTTCAACTTTCAACCCAGAAGTTATTTCTACCTAAGAATTATCTGCCAGTTTAAAAGTCAACTCTAGATTTTTGTATTTGCACATTAGCAACAGTAGTTGGAGAGATGAGTGAATTGATTTCTTGGCTAGCTGTGGTGTAACTGAAGCTCCTGTCTATGGAGATTCTCAGTCATCCAGATCATGGTTGTCTCAAAGGTGCTTTTTTTCAAGAGGCAAACTGGACTTTCTGGGGTTTTTTTGAAGAAATTTTGCTTCTCATCCAAGAAGTTTCTTCAGTTCTGACTTTCATTTCCCCACCGTCCAGTCAGAGCTGAAGAAGCTTCTTGGATGAGAAGCGAAATGTCTTCAAAGAAAAACCAGAAAGTCCAGGCGCCTCTTGAAAAAAAGCACCTTTGGGACAACTGTAAAGCGAATCACTATTTCTATTTTCATGCTTTAAACATACTGTAGTTACATTTCCACTTTGGAAGGAATTCTAGAATTCTCTGCTTTGTGTCCTTTGGAACCAACAAGCCTTTGGCCTAAAATCCTTGTTAAGTTGTCAGCTTTTTTTTTTATTCCCTCAACCTTGCTTCAAATTGCACATCTCTCTCCCTTCATCTCTCCCTCCCTTTCTCCCTCTCCCTTCTTCCCTTTCTCCCTCCCTCTCTCTTCCTCCTTCCCTCTCTCTCCCTTTCTCCCTCCCTCTCTCCCCCCTCTCTCTCCCTCCCTCCATCTCTTTTTCCCTCCCTCACTTCCTCTTTCCCCCTCTCTGTCTCTCCCTCCTTCTCTTCCTCTTTCTCCCTCCCTCCTTTACTCCCTCTCCCTCCTTCCCTCCCTCTCTCCCTCCCCCCCCCCTCTCCCTTTTTGAGAAAATAACAACTAAAACAGGGCTGCCAACCTTGAGTGATAGTTCGGAGTGAGACACTGCGAGGGAGCGGAGCGACCGAGGGGGGGATGGTGTGGAAGGGGGGTGTCCCCCCTTCCACGGTAGGGAGCTTTGACAATTTTACATTTTAAATGGTGCAATCTGATGCATACTTTAGTCATGATTTGGACATATACATACATACATACATGCAAGCAGCACCAATGTACTTGAACCGGATTTGTAAGATATTAATAATGCAGTTCACTGACCATGAATAATTGAAGTTCCTGACTTGTAACTGCAGTATTCTACCTCAACTGACTTTATTAGCTTAGTGATGTACTATAGACCATTATAGGATGAATTCAATGTGCAACAAAAAGACAAAAACCCGAAACAACTACAGAGATAATGCAAATACATCAATGGGTATTCTTCTTTCTGTATCAAATACCATACTACATGCCAATATCAAATGCTATAGTCTCAGCCTTTAATTATATACTAACTTGTTGACTGAAATAGGGGTTCATAATTTCAGACATGTATAAACTAAACATTTAATCAAATAATGAGTGCTTCATATAAATATACATATTGTTAACTGTAAAACTCATCTACTGTATTCTGAAGCTTGAGCACAGTGAGGAAACAGTATATTATTTATTGGGTAAGTTTAGATTCTGAACTTAATGGTCTTACTGCTCTTTGGATGGTAAATTGTGTTAAGATTAGAATATGTTCTAGTTGAGTCAGGGCTATCCCAATTTGGGGCTGAGAAGCCTACTGGCATCAAAAAAAGTCCTTATTGAGTCCTTATCTAAGGGTTTGAAAATATGATAATAATGTAGTACAGTCCTGTCGATCTGGTGCATGGAGACCTAGGATTTAAACTCAAAGGAGAAAGAGGAAAAAGTGATTCCTTCATCCACTGCCAGAGATGTAATCCTGTCAGTCCTCCAACCTTTCTATTAAGTATTTTGCAAAAAAGCTGCCCAGCCCCTTTATAGATCAGCCTGGTGCGCTTCTCGCCTTGCTGGTTTGGGAAGACTCTTTTGGATCAGCTAAAAGAGAGCATAAGGCGTGTAAAGGGGTGGTAATAATAATTATAATAATAATAAAATTTAAAATAATAATAATTTTATTCAGAGTTGTGTTGGATCTCTTTTTTTGGGGGGGGGGGGTTGTCCCATTCCTTCTTGGTGTTCTTTCTATCCTTTTTGCTTTTTTAAATGGTCTTTCTCCCCTGGGTCAGAAATCCAGCCAGAGAAAATAAAGAAACATCTTTGGTGGTTAAATGGAAGCCACTCCGTTGGCTTTGCTTACCATTGTTATTACTGGCCGAGGCTGTTGCCCGCAAAAGAGGCTTTGCCAGCCCCCTCGTGTCCTTCTTTGGAAAGCCTAGGGCAGCTGGCTTGTCCCAGAGGACATTGCAGAGAGGGAGAGGGCGGGGCAAAGTGGCTGCGAGCGCCCCGGGCGGGAAGAAGCCTCCTGCTCTTCGCTTTCCTGAAGCGATTTGCTAATGATCGGCATCGTGACAGTTACGGGACGCCGGCAGAAGGATTAAGGCGGGAAAAGAGGCGCGGTGGGGTGGCTGGGCAGGGCGGGGTGGCTGGGCAGGGCGGGGCGGCGCTGGGAGCTCATCCTTCTCCTAAGCTAAGGGGAAATATTTGGAATATAATCAGAGAATGTAGGGATATTTTTGTACATTCCATGATTTTGGGGGTTTAGCGTGAGATTTTGTTTATCAGAGTGAGACAGTCAAAATTGGTTGAATTGCGTGAGTCTCACGCTGATTGCGTGAGAGTTGGCAGCCATGACTAAAAGAAGGAGCGTATGGGCTTGCAAGGACACAGAGAAGATATCAGATCCTTCCATTAGCTGCTGCCTACTGACATACCCCCAAATAATGAGAAATTATTAAGCTGGTCACCTCACTGTTTACCTTACTTCCGGATCATTATATAGGATTACTTCAATAGTTTTGGGGAAGATTTTTTAAAAAATATGTACTGGACTTGCTTGGTAAGAAAGATGATCAAGATGCTATTTAACTCCATGCAAAGTAGTAATGCTACGTATTCTCTTTATTCAGGAAGGGTTGAGGATGCTCGTTTCAAGGGATTTGGATTGTACCAATACAATGTACATTCAGTTTTCATTCAGATTTTTAGCTAGAGGTAAGTATTTTAAAAGAAATACTTTGGAGTTCCGTTTACCATTGCATCACAATGTTGTTCCTCTTTAGCCAGTTAATGATGGTTGTTCCCTGCAGTTTTCCTACCAGAATTTTTTAGAAATGGTTTGCTAAAGAACTAGCTGGTTTTGTGCCTTAGGCGAGATTAGAACTGACTGTTTTCTTATCCTGATGCCTTAATCACTACGCCAAACAGGCATAACGATAAATTAATATAATCCTTGCTGAGTGCAAAAGTGAAGCAAGTTCACAAACAACCCATTGTGACTCAGAACCAAGACACAGCAAAAGAGACCTAATGAAGCTAGAAAGATACCTCCAAACTGTAGTATGTTCCCCAGAATCTGTGGGGATTAATACTACATTTTATACTTATTTATACTAATGTACTATACCCATGATGGGGAACCTATGGCATGCCTGCCACAGGTGGCATGCAGAGCCATTTGTACTGGCACGGGAGCTGCAGGCAGACTACCTCATTGTGCATGCATGTGCCTCACAGCTGGTTTTTGGCTGGTTTGAGGCCTTTTTTAGCCTCCCAGAGACTTCTGCAGGCTTTTCAGGACAAAAACTAGGCCCATTCCATCACTTCCTGTTTTTCCGGAAATACTGGAAGTGATGAAATGAGGCTAGTTTTCGGCCTGCAAAGCCTGCAGAAGCCTTCCTGAAGCCTCTGGGAAGCCAAAAAAGGCCTCAAACCAGCCGAAAATCAGCTGTGAGGCACAGTGCAGGTAAGGGGGTGATGGGTGGCGGCGGCTGGGGAGTGGGGATTGTGCGCACATGCATAGGCATGTGGGGGGGGTGCATTTATGAAGATGAAACTCAAATACTTTGGCCACCTCATGAGAAGGAAGGACTCACTGAAGAAGAGCCGAATGCTGGGAACAATGGAGGGCAAAAGAAGAAGGGGACGACAGAGAAGGAGGGGGCTAGATGGAGTCACTGAAGCAGTCAGCGTGAGCTGAAATGGACTCCAAAAGATGGTAGAGCACAGGAAGGCCTGGAGGAACGTTGTCCATGGGGTTGTGATGGATCAGACACAACTTCCCAACTAACAACAACAACAAACTCCCTCCATGTATATCCCATGACATCTCAGAATCTTGGCCAATAACTTGTACCATCCTCAAAAAATATGTCAAAACATCAGTTGGTTACATTTTAAAACCTGTGTTGTATTGTTGACCACTCTATAAAGGCTACTTTAAAAACTAAGTTGTGATAATAATTACAAAAAACAGCCGGAGACACGTGAACAATATGGAAGAGCTTTATTATTAAGCTTTTGCAAAAGGGAATTCTGCTCATGGCAGAAGACATGGTTCCCAGGAAGGCTGGGGTTTATATACAGGTTGAAATATGCAGTCTCTGCCCCTTTCCTGGGTTCACAATCTATCCAAGCTACGTATCTCCCTATGCCACACCCATAGTATTGTAACGTAACACCTGTTTCTTTGTCCTTGGAAACTACCCTCGTTCTTCTGGCTTCTTTTTCCTGTAATGGTCCTGTTATTACCATCTAAGCACAATGGATCATTAATAGATTTCCGTTGGGTCAGAAGGACCCAGCATCTCTCACATTTATCTATAAGCCAAGATTACAAACACCTATTCCAGCCAAGAACTTGACACTTTTAAAACATAAGTTACAAAACATAATGTATTTCTTAGATACAGTTATATAACTGTCCAATAATCATTGCACAGTTCATATATTGGATAAACATGGATTCTCTTCTGTTCTTCATTTCTCAGGTGTAACTTACAATATATGTAATTTCCACATATAACGTAAGTTAACTTGACTTCATAGTTGAACACAAGGTAAGTTTTTGTAATTGGTTCATCTTGTCACTGTTGTCATTACAACATTTTCCCTTATGTTTCAGGTACCCCAGAGAGATCACATTCTATTCTGCTCCAGTATTCCCTCAATGGAGGAATCACGTGGCACCTGATAGATGAGTTTTACTTCACCCAAACAACTGATGTCCTTTTCATTAACATCCCACTGCCATATTCAGCACGAAACAGTGCTACCCGTTTCAGGATCTGGCAACCCTACAACAACGGTATAGAATGAAGGATCTAGATTTGGATGGGTTTGAGATACAGCAGGGGGGGTCAAACTCAAGGCCCATGGGCTGGACGTGGCCCGCAGAATGCTTAAATCTGGCCCATGGGACCATCCTGGAAATAGCAAAGGACCAGCTCACGGTACCCCATTTTGGCTGGCAAAGTGCTGCAGGAGGCCGTCCAGGCTGAAAACAGGGCATGTCCCCTCCGTGCCCCATTGTTCTGACTGAGGCTTCCTGAGACCATAATTAAGCACACGCTTGGTCCAAACAATTCTTGATTTATTTCAGTGCTGGGAATTATGTTCATTCCCAGCCTGTAATGAGTCCCAAACAGTCCCTCGTGATAAGCACTCACCTTTATCTCCTTTGAGTTGCTGCCAACAACTAAAGTGCTGAATTAACTGTAAAAAACCAACTGAAGTACAAAGTCCACACAGAACTTCAACGTTTAATCCGATCAGAGCAAATGACTTTGCTTCCTGCAAAGGTTTCTCTGCCTTTGCACCTCCTTTATACCTTATGGGAGGGGCAATCACCTCCAAGCCATACTCCTGAGTTGCCCCTTTTGTCCTAACTGTTCTTGCCTTCTGGCAGCTCTGCGCACACGCACACTGGGAACAGGCTCCCCTTGTTCCTCTGCCTCACTGCTGCCAGACTCCGGAGGCTCCAGAGTCAGCATCCCACTCCCAGATGGTCCTGGCCCCATCTCTGCATCAGACGCAGGACCCTCATCTGAGTCATCTCCAGACTCCTGGACTGGTCCCCATTCTTCCCCACTGTCTGATTCTGCTGCTGTCTCAACAGACTGCCGGCGAACCACAACACCCATTTGGGCCAGCAGGGTGCTGCAGGAAGTGTCCATCCCATGTCTTCTGCCCCCTAGCCAGCTCATGGAGGAGAATTACAATGCTGATCTGGCCTTTGAAGAAATCCAGTTTGACACCCCTGAGATACAGGCCGTCTTGCTACCGATTGCTTAGCAACCAAATTTACTACTGAATCAAAACGGGATTTATATGACTCAGGTTGAAAGTTCTGACTGTCGGGCCCTCTTCCATGATCACATGACTGAACGTTGGTTGCTTGGCAACAGGGGCACATTTACAGCCATTTGCAGAGTCATGGGATCATGTGACCCATGTTTTATGACACTTTTGTTGAAATTAGGTACTTCTTTCCAGTTTTTGGCATAACTGTGCCGTAGCAAACCATTGGTTCACCCAACAACTATGGTGTTCAGTTAATGACTGCAGGTTCATTTCACAAACGTGGCAATTCGCTTAACAACTATCTCATAAAAGGTTGTAAAATCGACTGTTATGGCATATGACTGTGAGGGGACAGCTCCATTATCATCATATGTTGAGTATTACCTTTACATTATGATTCAGTTTGAGCAGCAAGCAAGTTCAGTGGCATATTCTTAATGACAAACTCAATGTGCTTGAACTGATGGGCCAGAGAAGGGTTAATTAAAGTTATCTCCTTGGGTCAACTTACCATTATTTAGTTTATGATTTGGAATTTGCAAGTGAAAATATTACTAATCATAATCACTTCTGAAAGTGTTTTAGGAAGCACTTAGTGGCAACCGATTAACTATTCTGTTGCATTCAATTATTTCCTAGTGGTTTCTAACAACTGGACCATTCGTTATCAAGTTTTTATTTATTTTTTTACTTTTCCTAGGTAAGAAAGAGGAGATTTGGATTATGGACAACTTCATTATTGATGGAAATAACCTCAAAAATCCTGTGATCCTTTTGGATACCTTTGACTTGGGCCCAAAGGAAGACAACTGGTTTTTCTATCCTGGTGGTAACATTGGACTTTACTGTCCATATTCATCCAAAGGAGCACCGTATGTATTTTAAAAAGTCATAAATATACATAGTGAGATATGTAGGTAAAGAGTGAAGTGGAGTAGAATGGAATAAAACAGAATAAGAAACAAATAGAATGGAATGGAATGGAATAGCACAGAACAGAACAGAGCAGAACAAGAAACGTGTGGAGTGGAGTGAAATGGAATAGAACAGAATAGGGAATAGAATAGGGAATGGAAATAGAATAGAATAGGAAACAAACAGAATGAAATGGAGTGGAGTGGAATGAAATGGAATGGAGTAGAGTGGAATGGAATGGAATAGAACAGAACAAGAAACAAGTGGAATAGAATAGAATAGAATAGAATAGAATAGAATAGAATAGAATAGAATAGAATAGAATAGAATAAAATAGAATGGAATGGAATGGAATGGAATGGAGTGGAGTGGAGTGGAGTGGAGTGGAGTGGAGTGGAACGGAACGGAACGGAATGGAATAGAATAGGGAATTGAATGAGAATGGAATGGAATGGAATAGAATATATGGAATGGAATGGAATGAAAGAACAGGACAGAATAGAAAATATAGAATAGAATTGAACAACCAGAACAGGATAGAGCACAATTGAACAGGACAAGACTGGAATAGTCTTTATTTGACCAAGTATGATTAAATGCACAAGGAATTTGTCTCTCAACATACATGCAAAGCAATGAAGTGATAATAATCACAATAATGATGCCAATAAGAGAAGGTAGTAGAAAAGATGATAATAATAATAATGATAATAACAATAATAACAATAATACAGCCATACTACATGGGTAAATACGCTTAGATATAAGTCAGTACAGTGAGGATTTGGTGTTCAGCAGAGTGATGTCATGAGGGGAAAAAACTGTCTTTGTGTCTAGTTGTTTTGACCTGCAATGCCCTGTAGCAGCATCCTGAGGGGAGAAGTAGAAACAGTTTATGTGCAGGATGTGAGGGAGCTGTAGATATTTCCACAGCCCTCCTTCTGACCCATGCAGTATACAGGTCCTCATTGGAAGGCAGGCTGTTTGCAACTGTTTTTTTTCTGCAGTCCTAACTATCTATTGAAGTCTGTATCTGCCTTGTTGCTGGACCAAACCAGGCAGTTGTCAAACTTTCAGAAAAGAAGTGTTGACTAAAGTGAGTAATCATATTGTGAGATATATCACTTTTGCTCCTGCAACAGAGAAGAAGATTCTGCGATGGTATTTGTTTCAAATGAAGTCGGAGAGCATTCAATTACAACGAGAGATTTGAACGTGAACGAAAATACCATAATCCAGTTTGAGGTATTTAGCTCTGCTTTCTTTTCTTCTTGCTGACAAAAGTGTTTTAAATCTTTGCTTTAGCGTTTCCCTGGGTATGTTAACATTTTTTTTTAAGGATATGGAAGAATCGTGTTAGCACGATTTATAAAGTTCTAAGAACTGCCTAATCCATAAAGATCAGCAGACCATTTAATTATTGCGATGTAAAAAATGTGCAATTATTATCTTTCAAGGTTTTTTATGATGTGAAATCATATAATCTTCAATACAGGCCTCAAAATTGAAGATACAGTCAGATTAACAGGAGGCTACAAGTAGGAATAGTATGTCCTTGTTTAATTCTCTGTCTCAAGGTATATATACTTGCTATGAAATTGTCCTTTTATCCATCAGACATATAGTAGTCCTCAATGTACAACCAGAATTTCCGGTTACTAAGCAAGGCGATTGTTCAGTGAGTCCAACTTGATTTTATGAACTTTTGTCACAGTTTTTACTGCTATTATTAAATGAATCAAACGGTCATTAAGCAAATCCAGCTTTCCCCATTGACTTGGTGTGTCAGAAGCCAGCTGGGAAGGTTGCAAATGATGTGTTAGCGTTCCAGAAACCCTCTATTCCGCCCAATAACTTCGAGACAGATATCTTCTCAAAGGTTCTTTTTTATTTAGATAGTAACTGGCACAATTGGGAAATCCGAAATCTGAAAGTTCCAGGCTTCCTTACAATAGGTAAAAACTACAAATTCACCCCTTGCACCCATCATCACATCACATGCCCCAATCACCACCCGTCCCAATTTGAGACTTCCCCTCACTTGGGCGCAAAATAACATGTCCTTGAATCAGAAAAAAAATGTTATTATGTCTAACTAGATATACTCCAATAAATTCGCCCTCCCACTTTCCCAGGATCAAATGTGGCAGCATGGGAGCATCTGATCTCAATATGGCTTCCAAAGCTGACATGGTGATCATATGGTCCCGAGGACACTGCAACTATTGTGAATACATAGTGGTTGCCAAATGTCCAAATTTGGACCCCATCTGAACTTGGGGATATGACGATAGTTGTAATTGCGAAGACCAGTCATAAGCAGAGGTGGGATTCAACCAGCATAATAACTGGTTCAGTGAGTGTGTACTTTACGCATGTGCATGGCGTTTGAAAACCACCCGTTTTCAGTTCTAATACTTACCTTCTACTGCAGCCCCAGCGAGTAAAACAGCTGAGGGGTGGCAATCTGTGGTGTTGCACAACTCAGTTGAGTTGCAAAACACGGAAATAAAGGACAGACTAGGTCAGTGGTGGCTAACCTTTTTGGGCTCCTGTGACGAAAATTGCACGCACGCTCACAAGCGCTTGCATGCATGCCAGTACCCAGAAGGCAATGCACGCGAGGGGGGCACCCCCTGCTAATGCACACATGATCCCTCCCCCACTGCCCCCTTTACCTGCACTGTGCATGTGCGTACTTCCCAGCTGATTTTCGGGCCTTTTTTGGCCTCCCAGAGGCTCCAGGGAAGCATTTGCAGCCTTTGAAGGCTGAAAAATGGGCCCGTTTTGTCATTTCCAGTATTTCCAGAAATACAGGAAGTAATGGAATGGGCCTGTTTTTTGGCCTTTCTAAAGCTGCAGAAGCTTCCCTCAAGCCTCTGGGAGACCGAAAAAGGCCCAAAAATCAGCTGGGAGGCACACACATGTGCAGTGAGGTAAGTTTGCCTGGGGCTCACATGCTCACACAAATGGCTCTGCTTGTCACCTGCCATAGGTTTGCCATCATGGGACTAGGGCAGGGTTAAGTGGGCAGGGCCAAATGATCACCAGAACTACCAATCCGAACCAGTAGAATCCCACTCCTGGTCATAAGTCACTTTTTTCAGTGCTGTTGTAGGTTCACTAAACAAATGGTTGTGAGTCAAGGACTACCTCTAATTTAATAATAATTTTAAAAATGCAAAAAAATCTCATAACTTTCAAGAAAAACATCCTTATTTTCTTCCCTTAAGAAAATATATTATATACAGGTGGTCCTTGGCTTATGACCACAGTTGAGCTCCAAAATTTCTGCTGTTAAGTGAGACATTTGTTAAAGGAGTTTTGCCCCAGTTTGTGACCTTTCCTGCCCCCAGTTGTTAAGTGAATCACCCAGTGTTGCGGTCTGCCGGTGGCCTATGAAGGCAGCAGCAGAATCAGACAGTTTGGAGGAACATAGGCCAGTCCGGGAGTCAGGGGAGGACTCAGACGAAGGATCTGCATCCGACACAGAGATGGAGCCAGGGCCATCTGGAAGTGGGGTGCTGACTCCGGAGCCTCCAGAATCTGGCAACAGCGAGGCAGAGGAATAAGGGGAGCCTGTTCCCAGTGTGTGCATGTGCAGAGCTGCCAGAAGGCAAGAATAGTTAAGACAAAAGGGGTGACTTGGGAGCAAGGCTTGGCCCTCCCATAAGACATAAAGGAGGAGCAAAAGGACAGAAATCTTTGCAGGAAGCAACTTTTTTCGTACTGGTCAGTTTGAAACCTGAAGCTCGGTGTTGAATTTGTGTTCCATTTTGGCCTCGTATAACTAATTGGACATTTAGTGGTTGGCAGCATTTCAAGGAAGATAAAGGTGCGTGCTTATCAGACTTATCCTGAAGGACTTTGGCAAACTTTCATGGGACTATTTACAAACTGTTTCAGACTCATTACGGGCTGTGAATGACTAAAATTCACACAGCCGTTGAAATAAAGAAAAAAGGGTTTTGGGACTAACATGTGTTTGCTAGTGTCTCCCTAAGCCTCGGTCAGAACACTCAGTTGTTAAGTGAATCTGGCTTCCCCGTTGACTTTGCTTGTCAGAAGATTGCAAAAGGAGATCGCGTGACCCTCGGGATACATCATAAATTTGAACCAATTGCCAAGCTTCTGAATTTTGATCACATGATCATGGGGAAGCTACAAAAGTCATGACTGTGAAAAATGGTCATAAATCACATTTTTTCAGTGCTGTCGTAACTTTGAACAGTCACTAAACAAACTGCTGTAAGTTGAGGACTACCTGTATTATATAATGCATATAAACAGGGAGCAAACCCCGCATTCACTGACACTGATGATGTTACCTAGCTGAGTAATGGAACATCTGCAAACAAACAATCAAGCTTAGAGAGGAACAAGGAGACTCCACGTTAAGAAAAGAACTCAAGAAAAGGGAATCTTAGGATTATAACATGGTGATGCAAGTTGTGATAATAAACAAATGATAGACAGACAGGAATGTCAACATCCACATGCTTAATTAAAATAAGTACTCAGTGTCTCAATACAGCCCTCAGAGTATATGCTGTATTCAAGGGTTTAATTAAAATCAAAGCTGAAGCATAATACACAAATTTGTGCGTACACTAACACATTTATACAAAACATTAATAATCCCTGCACATTCGTATGCAGTTGTAAGAGGCTGCTGGGTCCTCACCTTGTGTATTCTTAGCAAAAGCCTCCCTTGTCTGTTTATTCATCCACATTTCAATTTGTCATGACAACTAATTAATAATATATAGAATGCAAACTGTTTTATATTTTAAAATATAGATTAAACACATGTTCAACAAATGCTTTTGAGGTCACATTCAGAAGGAAAACATTTTCAGTGTATTTACCCCAGAAGAGTTATACTTCACATCTAGGCATTTTGCTGATGATGTAAAGCTATTCAACACCACTGACAATACTGCTACCCTTCAAAATGACTTCAACTATGTGTCAGAATGGTCAAATAAATGGCAACTTCAAATCTCAATAAACAAATGTTCTGTCTTACATATTGGGAAAAAAATCAGAAAATAAAATACAAGCTGAATAGTCAAGACCTTGTTGATGACCTCAACTATGTCAAGGACCTTGGAGTACTCATCTCTAATGATCTAAGTGCTAGAACCCACTGTAACTACATAACCAAGAAGGCATTAAGAGTTGTTAACCTAATCCTGCATGGCTTTTTCTCTGGTAATATCACACTACTAACGAGAGCATACAAACCATTTGCTAGACCAATACTTGAATACACCTCATCAGTTTGGAACCCGCATTATATATAGCATATTAATACAGTTGAGAAAGTCCAAAAATATTTCACAAGAAGCAGAATACTCTACTCGAAGCAGAATACCTTATGCCACCAGACTTGAAATTTTAGACCAAGACAACCTAGAACTATGTCGCCTTCGGTCTGATCTAAGTATTGTACATAAAATTATCTGTTACAATGTCCTGCCTGTCAATGAATACTTCCACTTCAACCATAACATAACAAGAGCACACAACAGATACAAGAGCACACAACAGATACAAACTCAAGGTTAACCACACCAAACTTGGTTGCAGGAAATACAACTTCAGCAACAGAGTGGTCAATGTCTGGAATACTCTACCAGATTCTGTGGTTTCTTCCCCAAACCCCAAAAACTTTTAACCTTAGACTATCTACTATTGACCTCACCCCTTTCCTAAGAGGTCTATAGGGGGCATGCATAAGCACACCAACGTGCCTACTGTCCCTGTCCTATTGTTTCTTTTTTTTCTTATTTGTATCCATTTCATGCATTCATAACCATGTTTATACTTATACCTGTAATCTAATACTTGCTTGACAAATAAATAAATAAAATCTAGGAAAGACATTTTATTTAAAAAAAAATGTTTGCGAGAGGCTAATAAACAAGGTGTTAGTATAGATAGTGCAGGAGTTGTCACACTAGATTTCTGAAGCTAATGAACCAAATCATGTACTTTTGTTTTTAGATCCGCAGTTGATTAGACCTAATAATAGGAAGCTCACATGTATTATGTAGAAAGACAGTTGTTTTAGACCGGGGTGTCCAACCTTTCACCTTCCCTGGGCCACATTAGAAGATGAAAATTTGGTTTGGGCCACACATAAAATAAAAAAAATAAAAATAAATAAAAAATAAAAATAAAAATAAAATAAAATAATAATAAAATAATTTTTATTATTTATTATTAATTATTTATTAAAAATTATTTATTTTTTATTTTATAATTTTCTGGCCAAATTTTGCGGAGTGGGGGGGAAGGCGGGAAGAAAGCTCGCCCGCCTCGCGCCTATCTCTCCTGCAAATGCAGTGGCGGCGGCGGCGGCGGGGGCAGAAGCAGCAGCGGGGGTGGTGGCGGCAGGGGCAGAAGCAGTGGCGGGGGCAGAAGCAGTGGCGGGGGCAGAAGCAGCAGCGGGGGCGGCAGGGGCAGAAGCGGCAGCAGAAGCGGCAGTGGTGGCAGAAGCAGCAGCGGTGGCAGCAGCAACAGCAGGAGGTGGCGGGCGGGACTTTTGGGCTGTGGCTGCCCGCCTTTTCTGTTGCTCGCCTTGCCCCACCTCGCCCCTACCTCTCCTCCTGCAAATGCAGCAGCGGGGGCAGAAACAGGAGGTGGCGGGGCGGGACTTTTGGGCTGTGGCTGCCCGCCTTTTCTGTTGCTCGCCTTGCCCCGCCTCGCCCCTACCTCTCCTCCTGCAAATGCAACAGCGGCAGCAGCGGCGGCAACAGCAGGAGGTAGTGGGACGGGACTTTTGGGCTGCAGCTGCCACCTTTTCTGTTGCTCACCTCGCCTCACGCCTGCCTCTGCTCCTCCTCCTCGCTGGATCTTTCACGAAGGTTGGGGTGGGCGTTGGGCCACATTATGAGGCGACCTGGGCCGTATGCGGCCCATGGGCCGCGGGTTGGACAAGCCTGTTTTAGACCATGGTGGTGAAAAAAAAAATCAGAGTCTTGTAGAATCTTTTCCAATTAACACATTTTATTAAAAGACATTAATTAATATTATGCTTATAGCATTTATAGATAGGAAAACAATGTGTACTTCTATATTAATTAATTAATTAACTAAGATGACTATGGACCGAGAGACAAAAACGTATGAAGAATGGTTGCAGGAATTGGTTGTGGCCATTCTAGTGAAAAGAAGGACCAAGGGTGACATGATAGCCATATTCCCATATTTGAGGGGTTGCCACAAAGAAGAGGGAGTCAAGCTATTCTCCAAAGCACCAGAAAACAGGACAAGAAACAATGATTGGAAACTAATCAAGGAGAAAAACAACCTAGAACTAAGAAGAAACTTCATCACAGTGAGAACAACTAACCACTGACAAGGCAGTGCTACTGCATAAAACCTAGTTCCATGTGTTGTAACAAGGAGTATTTTGTCTATGAACAGCATGTGGGCCTAGGCCAAATTTGTTTGACTTGTGCACTGATGCTGTTATCTAGTTTGGTAATGAAACATCTGCAAGAAAACAACTAAATTCAGAGAGAACCAAGGACCCCATAGTTCAACCCTGAGCTACAAATATTTTCTTCTGTCAATAAATAAATAAATGAAAGGATTGCGGCCACGTCTCCATCTGAGATCCTCCCCAAATCACACTGAATTCTTACAGAAAGATTCAGGGTGTTCTTGTTTTAATAGTGTGTTACACAGAAAGTATCCTTAAGTTCAACATGAAGGATTTGTTTGATTTCAGATTAATATTGGCTGCACTACAGATAGCTCCTCTGCTGACCCAGTGAAACTTGAATTCTCCCGAGACTTGGGCGCAACATGGCACCTACTACTTCCTCTGTGCTACAGTAGCAGCAGCTATCTCAGTTCTCTCTGCTCGGTTGAGCATCACCCAAGTAGCACCTACTACGCTGGAACAACCCAGGGCTGGAGAAGAGAAGTCATCCATTTTGGAAAGCTACATCTTTGTGGGTAAGAAATTGTTTTCTGTCCTCACCTAGCTTCTATCTCTATCTCTTATTTTTCTTCATTCTGTAAGCAGGGTTAAAGGATTGTATCGGTGTCAGCGTTCCGACTGACCAAGCCAACCAAAGCAAGCACGGTCAAGACGATCCAAAGTCTGAATGCAAAACTGTCTTGAGTACATCATTTCGACAATGATGAGGGCAAAGCCAGATCTGACTAATTCCCACGCAAACCTAAGTATAGAATTCTCCCTCCCCCTATTAGCGCAGGTCACATTGTCCAACGGAATGTCATTGTATTGTTATGAGAAAAAGTTTTTGGTTTTGACAAACACCTGCTGAAGTGTCCTTGGCTCTCAAAGCTCATCAATGTCTGGAGCCTATATTCCATCTCCCTCTTCCTCCCCCATCCCTAGTTTGTTGGCAAGCTGAGAAGTGATAATAGTTGCAACAGCATAAGTAGGGGTGGGATTCACAAATTTTAGCAATGGGTTCTCTGCTTGGTTGCTGGGTAGGCATGTCCATAGTGGGTGTGGTGTAGTCAGATTCCTGCACCATGGTGGTGGGGGATGTTTTTGCCTTCCCCGGGCTCTGGAGGCTCTCTGAAAGCCCGAAATGGGCCCATTTCTTGCCTTCCCAAATTCCTGGGAGGCCCATTTTTCACCCTCTCTGAGCCTCTGTGTGTGCCCTGCACTTACCTGCATCCAAAACAGGCCGCGTGAGGACTCCTGGGAGGGGAGGGGGCAACCAGGAATGGGATTCAAGAGAACATTGTTCAGGGAAGCAGGCATGAGATCCCTAATATACAACTCTTTTGTTATTATACAGGTAGTCCTCAGCTTATGACCAAAACAGTGTTTCTGTTGCCAAATGAGACATTGGTTAAGTGAGTTTTGCCCCATTTTACGACCTTTCTTGGCACACTTGCTAAGTGAATCCTGCAGTTGTTAAATTAGCAACACGGTTGTTAAGTGAATCTGGCTTCCCTCATTGACTTGGCTTATCACAAGGTCGCAAAAGGGGAACATGTGAACTCAGGATGCTGCATCCATCATAAATATGAATCAGTTGCTAAGCATCTGAATTTTGATCCTGGGATCCTGGGGGATGCTACAATGGTCGTAAGAGTGAAAATGGTCCTAAGTCACCTTTTTCAGTGATGTTGTAACTTTGGACGGTCACTAAATGAACTGTTTTAAGTTGAGGATTACCCGTATTGCTTGAGATGCTCAACAATCCAGGTCATGGTTGTCCCAAAGGTGCTTTTTTTCAAGAGGCAACTGGACTTTCTTGTTTTTCTTTGAAGAGGTTTCGCTTCTCATCCAAGAAGCTTCTTCAGCTCTGACTGGATGATGGGGAATGGAAGGATTTATATCCCTTGCAGACAGTTGGTCATTTGCATCCTTTTTAGAGAGTCATAGAGGCCACTGATGACTTAACCGTGTCCTTAGGGTCACCTAAGTAGTGCAAATGGGCGTGGAGCCTTCTTGGAATTGCTGAAAGGACTGTATTGTAGAGTTGTGCTTTCTGTGGGATATTTTTCAGCCTTGGATCCCTTCACTGTTGAACACAAGTTCAGGCTGGGTCAGACCTCATGTGATGACCCTGGGCGTGACACAAAAATAACAAAGTCACAGATTCCCTTTAATGCTTCCAACTTGGGCCCCAATGTCCAATTATCCTCGGCTGAATATCAAACTTTTCCAAAAACAGTCTATGAAGGGAGTAAATGCAGTCCAAACCCAAAGTAAAAATAATTAGAAATAAAAAACAACACAAACCACACTGAAGTAATTAGCACAGCAGGCCAGGATAATAAATTGCAGACTTCCACAAGATAACACAGCAACCACAGTTGGGAGGATGCCAAAATCCAGATAAGCCTTGACAAAGATAATGCACGCTTTGCTTCCAGCAAGGAGCTATGTAAAACACCCTACTTATATCCTGTTCTCCCAGCTGCAACTAATGAAAGGGATCATGGCCTTTTCCTCTCCCATAAGCCACGTTGCTCCCTTCTCCGTTCCTTCCTGCATGCCCTAGGATGAAGAGGGGGTGGGCCTGGGTCTTCCTCTGAATGCCCAGCAGGACTGTGCCCTTCCCCCATCTCTTCCACAGCCACCGGAGCCACACTCCCACTCCCTGTCAGCTGCTGAATCTCCCCCTCAGAATCAGACTCCAACAAGGGCATGACACCTGGATGTAGACATAGCTATGCACTTTGGGATGAACACTCTCAAATGATGCGGAGGTATGAATGGATTTCCAGAAAAAAAATGCCAACTACTACATTGTGCTTCAATTTGAAATGGAGACAACACAGACTCATCCCCAACCGCCTTGTGTTCAACAGTCAGGGGACACAGGGTGAAAATTCCCTTCAGAAAACACAGCTCCACAAACACAGTCCTTTCAGCAATTTCGAAAAGCTTCCACAGCCATTTGCATCACTCAGGTGGCCCTGAGGACAAAGACAAACCTCCAAGCAGCCTCAATGACTCTCTACAAAGAATGCAAATGACCAGCTTTTCTTCAAGGAATATAAATCCTTCCATTTCCCCACCATCCAGTCAGAGCTGAAGAAGCTCCTTGGATGAGAAGCAAAACATCTTCAAAGGAAAAAAAAATCCCAGAAAGTCCAGTTGCTTCTGGAAAAAAGCACCTTTGGGACCACCATGACCTGGATTGTTGAGAATCTCCACCAGCAATTGGCGTGCATGAATCCCTTGTGAGAGGAAGCATTTCCACCGAGGGGCAAAATACAAAAAAAAACAAAAAATACAGCAGACCTTAAACTGGAGCAAAGCTCAAGAAAACCTCCCCCCACCCCCCGTTGTTTAATAATTAAACAAAATATTTGGTTTTTAAATGTGAACATGCATTTTTTTATCGTCTTTAATCCCAAAATGTTTAGCCTCCCTGCTGCTCCAAGTCCCATTCTCAAACCTTTTCTCTTAATTTTCCAGCCTGTCAATCAAAGAGGAAAGCCAAATGCCCGCCAGAGTTGTGTGCCAAAGTCACACAAAGTCACACCCCCTATTATTTGACTGTTGTTTTTATTTTTCTTCCCCCTACCCCCAACTTTCAATGTCAATGTAGGACAGTTTATTTTCTTGCCGCCCTGACCTACCACAACCCCCTCACACACACACACACACCCTTGGGACAAGAATGTTCAACAGTAGAAACAAATAGAATCATGCTTTTCCTGAAATTTGCAAAAATACTTGTATAAAAAAAATGTTAAGCCAACACCAGCTCAGCTATTGTCCTTGTTTTTCTGCCCAGGGACTTTCCAGAAGTTAGTAATAGAACATACAACAATAGGGTTGACAGACAAATATTATTGTATTTTCATTTTATTGTATGCCGATAAGTGTACATTCTAAGTGGAAATAAAGATATTCTAAGTCTAAGAACTTGTAGATTGTCTAGTCCAGGCTCCTGCCTCTGGCAAGACCCTATAACATTCCAGACAAATGACTGTTTTTATTTCAATTTCTTTTCTTGGTGCTAAAAGTATAAAAAGCTTTTGCTTATGATTCTGCTAGCATTGCTGCTACCTGTGGAATGATCCTCAACGCGCATCCTATAACGCAGGGGTCTTTCAAACTTGATAGCTTTAAGACTTGTGGACTTTAATTCCCAGAATCCCTCCTCCAGTCATGTTAGCTCAGGAATTCTGGGAGTTGAAGTCCACAAGTCTTAAACTTGCCAAGTTTGAAGACCCTCGTGTTAAAGCGACGACTTGCATGGCGCTTAACACCAACAGACACGGACGCGCATAAATCTGTTTTAAATTTTTGGATATGTACTTTTATTCCATTCCTTTTTTTCATAATTGCTTGCATATTTTTTTAAAATCATTGGATCAGAAGCCCTCCATGATTCCTTCCAACCCTTTATTCTATGTTCTATGACCAAGGGTCTTCAAACTTGGCAAATTTAAGACTTGTGGACTTCAACATCCAGAATTCCTCCTCCAGTCATGTTAGCTCAGGAATTCTGGGAGTTGAAGTCCACAAGTCTTAAACTTGCCAAGTTTGAAGACCCTTGCTATAACGCAAAATAATAAGAGTGAGTGCAACTGTCTGTTTCAGCTTGGTGAGATTCAGATGGTACCAAGGATTCTATCCTGCTGGGACTCAACCTGTGACCTGGGCCATTGACAACATATACATAGGGCCACAGTGTGAGGAGATGTGCAGTGGACATGGCAGTTGTATCAATGGGAGCAAGTGCATCTGTGACCCTGGATATTCCGGACCCACCTGTAGAATAACCACCAAGAACCCTGATTTTCTCAAGGATGATTTTGAAGGTATAGTACTAAGACCAAAGTGCTTCCACGGTGAAAGGATTTGTCGGTGACATCATCGCGGCCTGGGGTTGATGCTCAGTTAGGGGCACCTTTTATACAGGGGTGGAATTCAGCCAGTTCGGATCAGTTTGGACGAACTGGATGTTAAATTTACATCTGGTTCACCAAACTGGTAGTTGAACCAACCGGCTGGCCCTGCCCACCCCATCCTACCCCGCCCAGAAGTCTCCACACAGCCTATTTTGGAGGCAGGTAAGTGTAGGGTCCATGTGGAGGCTCTGGGAGGGAGAAAACGGCCTGTTTCTGGCTTCCGGGGTGCTTCCAGACCCAGGGGGAGGCCATTTTCGCCTTCCCAGAAGCCCAAGGAAAGCCTCCAGCCCCTGGGGAAGGCAAAAAATGACCTTCCCAGAAGTTACAGTAGGCCACATCCACCATGGACACACCCACCCAGCAGCGAACTGGATGCTGGGATTTTTGAATCCCACCCCTGCTTTTATGTCCCTCTGAAAATGCCCACTGAAGTGGTACACATTTATCTACTTGTGGTTGCCTGTTTTTCAACTGCTGGGTCAGTAGGAACTGGAGTGTGTGACGGGAGTTCACCCCATCCCATGGCAGCAACAGGACTCAAACACAAGCATTACGATTATCAGCCTAGCATTCTAATCTAGTGAGCCACTGCACTCTGAAAGTATGGTGAGCTTATTTAGGTTTTGTGAAAAAAATGTCCTGGTGCCAAAGCATCAAGAGGAGCTCATTGGTTCAGGCTAAATGTTCCTTCTTTTATAGACACATTAGTCCCACTGTTTTCATGAAGATCTCATCTAGAACAGTTGTGCTCTGACTTCCCGAGACCATAATTAAGCACACACTTAGTTAAAATAAATCTTGTTTTATTTCAATGCTGGGAATTATGTTCATTCCCAGCTGATAATGAGTCCCAAACAGTCCCTCGAGATAAGCACCCACCTTTCTTTCCTTTGAATTGCCGCCAACAGCTAGAGTGCCAAATGAATTATAAAAAACCAACCAAAGTACAAAGTCCACACAGATCTTCAAGGAGCAAACAACTTTGCTTCCTGCAAATATTTCCTCTATATTTGCATTTCCTCTATACCTTATGGGAGAGGCAATCACCTCTAAGCCTTACTCCTGAGTCGCCCCTTTTGTTTCAGCTGCTGTTGCCTTCTAGCAGCTCTGCGCACATGCGCACTGGGAACAGGCTCCCTTTGTTCCTCTGCTTCGGTGCTGCCAGACTCCGGAGACTCCTGAGGCTCCGGAGTCAGCATCCCACTCCCAGATGGTTCTGGCCCCATCTCTGCATCGGATGTGGGACCCTCATCCAAGTCCTCCCCAGACTCCTGGACTGGTCCGCGTTCGTCCCTACAGTCCGATTCCGTTACTGTCTGCACAGGCTGCTGGCGAACCACAAGAAGAACAACAAGAAGTTCTCTGTTTGAGAAAGCAATTTCCATTTTTAATCATCGGTTTGTAAATATTAAATAAACATTAATGCAAACCACTGGACAAAATCAAAGTTTATAGGAAATTGGATCAATCCTTGACTAAGCATTTATTCATTTACACAGAGAAGTTCCATGCAATTTTCAATTCCTAGCAGAAATGCTTCTGGGTCAGTCCTAAAGCACTGTCAATCTCTGTTTGCATTCAGGTCAACTGGAATCGGACAGGTTCTTACTGGTGAGTGGCGGAAAACCATCCAGGAAATGTGGAATCCTGTCAGGAGGAAACAACCTCTTCTTTAACGAGGAAGGATTGCGAATGTTGATGACTCAAGATCTGGATTTATCCCAAGCTAGGTAACTCCCGTTCACAAATAGATCAAATACAATTTTGTTGACTCCTTTCTCTAGGGCCTACATTCTGGAAGTGGTTGAACCCAGGGCTAAATTTCCCAGACTTCTCTGAATTCCAGATGTTCTTCAGCAGGGTGAGAATGTAACTGTGAACAGCACAAACCAAGATCAAAATACACTGGAATTTCATTGATGTAACCCAGCCTAGTTTTGCTCAATGTCATTTATCTGTTTGTTTGATTTCTCAAACAAAAATTACAAATTTGTACAAACAAAATATGAATGCGATAACATGATAATGTAACTATGAACAGCACAAACTGAGGTCAAAATACACTGGAATTTAATTAGTCTAACACTACCTAATTTTGCTCAATGTCTTATTTATCTGATTTTTTGTTTTATTCCTCAAACAAAAATTACAAATTTGTACAAATACAACTGACTCAAGTAAGATAGTCCAGACTTGGACAATTTTGGTACAAAAATTGAGTTTTGTACAATCAAACTTAGAAATGGCTTATGTTAAGTTTAAAGTGGATGTTTGCACGCTTTATGTTACGATTAAAGCTAAAAAACCCTGTTATTTACAGGTAAAGGTACAATTTTGTATGCAATATAAGCAGTATAAGCTGGAGGTTTCCTCAGAGGGTCTCAGCAGGCTGGGAGAAGGAAACAAATTACCAAACGACACTAGTATGCAAGTTCCATCTCTTCCATATATGTGTCGCCTCACAGCAATGTTATTTGGTCATTTGATACCTTTCAACCAGATGTGTAATTTATTTGTTTAATTTTATTTATATCCTGCTATTACAAAACCCTCAAAGCGGCGAAAATATCTACTAGTCCTTCCTCCTATTTTCCCCACAACAACAACCCTGTAATATGAGTTAGGCTGAGAGAAAGTGACTGGCCCAGCTGATCACCCAGCTGACTTTCACAGCTAGAACTCACAGTCTCCTAGTGATTGGCCCAAGGTCTCTCAGCTGACTTTCGTGCCTAAGGCGGGACTAGAACTCACAATCTCCTGGTTGGCCCGAAGTCACCCAACTGGCTTTCAAGGCTAGGGTAGAATTAGAACTCACATTCTCCTGGCTTCTAGACTAGTGCCTTAACTACTAGATCAACTTGGCCCTCCAAAGATATTATATATTTCATTAGACCATGGTTTGCTTTAATTATTTTTCAGAATAAGCCAAAGTGCCCAGGTTCATATATGACATTAAGCCCTAAGCTGTGGTTTATAAATAGCTGGATTGGCTTAACATATTAAGGTTAAAACCAAATAAACCACACTGTAGTATCTCAATATTTTCCAGTAATATTCCACCCACTGATAAATTTGGACCATTTTCCCATGTGATTCTATCATGAGAAAGAGTAAGGCAGCCTTCCCTGAAGAAATTAAAGGATTGTCACTCAAAAGTTTATTTATCATTCTATTTTAGTCACATCACCTGTTGGGTGACAGAACATACAGGTAGTCCTCAATTTACAATGATTCATTTACTGACCATTCAAAATTACAACAGCACTGAAAAAAGTGACTTGGGACTATTTTTTTACACTTAAAACTGTTGTAGCATCCCACAATACCATGATCAGAATTCAAAGTCTTGGAAACTGGCTTGTATTTATGACGGTTGTGGTATCCCAAGGTCACGTGATGCCCTTTTGCTCCCAGCAGCCTGACACACACAGCCTGCCTTTCTTATCAACTGTCTTCCCAACTGTGGCTAATGAAGGGAATCAGGGCCCTTTCCTCCCCCATAAGCCATGCAACCCATGTTGCTCTCTTCGACATTCCTCCCTGCGTGCCCTAGGATGAAGAGGGGGTGGGCCTGGGTCTTCCTCTGAACTCCCTCTCCCTTGTTCTACCTCTTCCCTACTCTGCCCAGCCGGACTTTGCTCTTCCCCAGTTTCCTCCACAGCCAAAGGAGCTACACTCCTGCTCCCTGTCAGCTGTGCAGCTTCCTCCTCTGATTCAGACTCTGACAGGGGCATGACAGGCAACAGGGAAGCCAGATTCATTTTACAACTGGGTTACTAATTTAACAATCACCTTGATTCACATAACAACTGTGGCAAGTAAAGTCATAAAATGGGACAAAACTCACTTAACAACTGTCTCGCTTAGCAACAGAAATTTAATTTTGGTCATAAAACAAGGGCTGTATTTAGATTTATTTGGGGGGGGGGAGAAGAGAGTTTCCTGTGAAATATTTTGTGTTTTTCTACAAACCAAGCAGGTTCTATAAATCTTTACCCGAGTTGGCTGTGTGCGATTCCAATTCCACACTAATGGGGAGACCAACATCTCCTGTAGTATAAATATTTTTTTAATCTTAACAGATTGATCTCTCTTACATACTAACTGCTCAGTAATGTGCTGGTCGACAGTGAACCGTGATTTAAACCTGGTGTATATTGCCAAGATGTCTTTTGGATGCTTCATCTGGAGTTCCAAAATATTTGCAAGCTAGCTTTGAACTGCCAACATTTATTTACAGTTGGTAGCTGCCAGATTCTGAACAAGCTGGTGTTGAGCTATTTAAAATAGCAACTGTTAAATTCTAGCGTCTTTTGCAGCTGATTAGAAATTCTTTGATGAGTGAGGTTGTGTTTAAAAAGAACAAAAAAATACGTAAACTAGTTTAAAATTAAAACTCCTGTTTACAAATTACAGGGTGGGCTTGAAATTATCCTCCTCGGATTTTAAGCATTTTAAAAACAAAATTCTATTTTCTTCAGACATATATTAACCCTCGGTATCTTGTGATGAAAAATTGATTTAAAATTCTGTAGAAATTGCATTTTAATACAGCCTTTTCTTCTTCTGGACTACTTTTATTAACATAAAGTTTAGCACTATTTCTCCTTTTGCGTATTTTTATTCTCTGCTACAGGGCTTAATTTATATGTATTGCATTTTCCAAATAGTCAGTAAGCTGACTCAATAAAATGAAACCATTGGAAAAATACCACATCTCATCTTTGTGGCAAATTATCCGCTTAATGCAAGAGGGCTGTGGCATTTGAATTCCTTCTGTGAAGGAAAATACAAATTTTGTATTCTTCTGGCATAGAAAAATGCTTAATTTTTCTTTCTCTGGTGGACTCAGATAAACAAATCCTTGTTGAAAGTTATCACTTTGTATTTTATGTAGGGACCAACTCTAACTCAAATATAATGAAAAGAAAATAAGAAGAAACGCCAGCGCCATATTTACATTTTGAATGTAATAATGTTTTATTACGGATGTGAAATAAATGTTGGTTATATGTTGAATATTATTCTTTGTAATGTCTTTGATCTCTGCAATTGATCCTTCATTGTATCCACAATTTGAGCAGTATTACTGTTTTCTGATTTTAGGCCAGAATAATTCCACAAATCCTTTCTTGGAACTGTTACCCATCGTTCTGGGTTTTATGGAACTGCATTTCCATCTTCTGGAAAACTGGAGGATTATATGTATATTAATAAACAAATGAATGTAGCTCATGGCTGTGTATTTTATGCTTTGTCTTTTATATGCTGCCAAGTTTCTGGGCTAAAATCATGAAATTTCAGTACAGATTCAAATTTACTGCGATATGCACCTTAATAAGTAAATCTGTCTATTTACTGATTCTATGCCTGGAGGAAAAATAGCTTTTTTAAAAAAAAAATATTTTGATGCCACTCTGATGGATAAACGAAATAAAGAGTACAAAATAAAGAGTAAAAGCAAGTACTATAATTTTTTAAAAATTGGGCAAAGGCTTAAGCCACATTGATATATACCCAGAATAGCATAACAATATTGTGTAATTCATTGTGGCAAAAGGAATGACTTGTGCCTTCTACAACCAAAAGTAATAATACATTTTTTCTGATTTTGGGTTCTTTCATGCTTAATGCAGATTTGTGCAGTTCTTCATGAGGCTGGGATGTGGCAAAGCAGTACCTGATCCCAGGAGTCAGCCAGTGTTGTTACAATATTCCCTTAATGGTGGACTCCGGTGGAATCTACTTCAGGAATTTCTCTTCAGCAATTTGAGCAATATCGGACGGTACATCGCCTTGGAAATCCCTTTAAAAGCTCGTTCGCCCTCTACGCGTCTCCGCTGGTGGCAGCCATCTGAGAACGGGCATTTCTACAGCCCTTGGGTCATTGACCAGGTAAGACATCTTTTTTTTTTACCTCAGTGTCAACTCATAAAACATTCCTATGCCTGTTTTGAGTTGCCTTAAATGAGCGGGGGAGAAATCTGAAGGAGCATTATGGCAGTTTAAAACCAGAAGTACATTCCACCCTTATCTACAAAGATTGTAGCTAGGCTACCAGATCTTCTGCTCCGAAAATCCTTTATTGGATAACATGATTGATGACTGTGCTTCTTTGGAGAATCTGATTTATGATACACCTGGGGGAGAAGGGGGAAACAGGGTCACAGGTGACTGTAAATTATGTATGCCAGAGTTGGCTTCATTTAGGTTAATACCAGAATGTTGCTCTTAATAAATCTTTTGAATTTTATCGAAGCTTGGCTTGAGGCTCATGATTTAATTAGGACAATTGCCCTGACACTCAAAACATAAGACGTGGTTAATCCCGATGTTCAGTGTTCTTTGTAGAGCACTATTGTTTACTTTGGGGTGGGTGGGAAATGAGGAACTGAAAACAGAGTTCTGGTATCCATGGTGTATCTTTGCCTTTTACAATGTTTACAGATTATTCCATTCCTAGATATTATTCTAATGTCTAGTCTAGTGAAAGGAAGGACTAGGGAAGATATGATAGCAGTGGTCCAACATTTGAGAGGCTGTCATAGAGATGAGGCAGGCCAGCCTATTTACCAAAGCACCAGAAGGCAAGAGAAGAAACTTTTCAATGATCTGTGAGCTGACAATGATGGGAAACTCTCAAGGAGTAGAGTGTGATGCTTTTTCCAAAGCATTTTTCATCAATCCTTTTTAATCCCTCCTTCTAACAAAGTAATCTTTCTCAATGGTTTCTGCATGAGAAGACAAAATCTGCAAGATGTTGTACATCATGATCCAAGCCCTGAAAGACTGAAGATTGCAACCAAGTGCACACAAACTTTTGATCCCAGTCTGCAGATGGACACTCCTTCCAAGCTAAAAAATCTGTCAGGATGACAACTATAGTTTACATTTTTTTTAAAAAAAGGCGAAGATTTCACTGTCAGTTGTGTTGAGCTCTAGTGCTCATCTCCGTTTCTTGGGTGAGGGACCCAGTGTTGTCCAAAAACAATTTCTGTGATCATGTGGCCGGCATGAGTACATGCCGAGACACACAGAATACCATTACCTTCCCACAAAAATGGTACCTATTTATCTACTTGCATTTGCATGTTTTCAGACTGCTTAGTTGGGCAGGAGCTAAGGCAGGAACAGGAGCTTATCCCATTGTTTGGAGTGCGGATCTCAAACCCCTACATTAATAATTAGAATAGAATAGAATAGAATAGAATAGAATAGAATAGAATAGAATAGGAATAGGAATAAAGTAGAATAATACTAGAGTAGGGTAGAACAGAACAGAACAGAATAGAATAGAATATATGGAGTGGAGTAGAGTAGAATGTAGAATAGAGTAAGTAGAATAGAATAGAATAGAATAGAATAGAATAGAATAGAATAGAATAGAATAGAATAGAATTGGAAGGGACCTTGGAGGTCTTCTAGTCCAACCCCCTGCTTAGGCAGGAAATTAATAATCAATACTTAAGTTTTAATAGACATGGCTAATTAAAAAAGTTATAATTTCAATAAATCTAACAACTATAGGTGGGAAAAAGTTAAAATAAAGTAGATCCTAATGTGGCCATGAGCTTTCTTTAAAGATAGTGTTAAGGAAGGAATTGGAATAATTATTATGTTTTATATTTACATATTGTGATGTTTAATTCTGAGCCATCTGTCTCTGCTTAAAATTCCCCAAAATATTTAGATATCAAATTCATGGCAGGAACAAATGCCAGCAATACAAATATTGTTTTTTCTTTCCTTTTGCTTACAGGAAGAAAAGTGTTCACAATCACTCACTGTTAATTAGATCTGATCAGAATAAATAATATTAAAATGGTTTAAAAAAAATAGACAAGTAATTAATTTTGACAAGGAGGGAAAAACAGCACAGCTAGTCTTCGACTTAAGATCCACAATTGAGTCCAAAATTTCTGTTGCTAAGTGAGACAGTTGTTAAAGAGAGTTTTGCCCCATTTTATGACCTCTCTTGCTACCATTGAATCCTGATAACATGACCATGGAGATGCTACAACAATTGTGTGAAAAATGACCATAAGACAGTTTTTTCAGTGTCATTGTAACTTTGAACGATCACTAAATGAACTATTGTAATTTGAGGACTATTGTGTGCTAATTTTCCATTCAGACAAAAAGAAATAGTAAAGCAATTGCTATTAATTTCAACTTGGAATTATTTGCATTACACTAAGCATTGAAGCTTTGTTCTCAGTACTTTACAAAAGCAACTTTCATTGCAGTTCTATGTAATATAGAAGACCTTAGCAGCTTAGCAACATAATTATAGGTAATAATTACAAATAACTCTTTGCTTACAGAGCATTAAGAGTCATTTATGGAAAATTTACCGTACCTCTTAATCTATTTAGGACAGGCTCAGAGCAAAAATATGTTTTTTTCTAAAATTGCCTCCCTGCAGGCTCCCATTTGTTTATAACATAACTTGTTATGTGCAATATATGCTATATGCAGGCAATTTTTTTAAAAAAAAGTCATACTTAATTTAAGAGTCAGTTAGCACCCTTCCTATAATTCAGGAAAAATTACAGAGTAATTACAGAATAAATGGTCCATTGTTCCATAGCCTCATTCTGTTAATCCTTCATCTTTATTCGATACTGAATGAAGAATAAACAGACAATGCCTGTTTTAATCTTACTCTTCTTTCAATAACCTCTGTCTTTAAAAAAGAAATATATAAATTTCTACCATAGAGAATTCAAACTTAACAAGTTTGATTTCTGATTTAAAATGCAATAGCCGGGCTGGATCCTAAAGTAATAAATGCTCAATTTCTCATCTTCTCAAGTTTTCCTCTATGACAAGAAAAAATATACTGCAGTTACATATTATGGTCTTTGAGGTCAGAGGCTATACATATATATATATAGCCTCTGACCTCAAAGACCATAATATGTAACTATATTTTAAATATATATATTTGGTTACCCAGTTGCTGTGAAATGTGAATCAGAAGACACTGCCTCACTCATATTTTGTTTAAGAGCTTCCCAGAGGAATATGGTAGACCATTGAATAAACATAAGAGAAGACTAGGTGGTCATCTGGTATGCTCAGCATTGATGTTCTTCTCACGCTAGTCGAAAGAATCTCTGGGACAATGAGCCAGTTGGCCTAGTGGTTAAGGCATCAGACTGTGAAGCAGGAACCCATTAGTTCTTGTCCTATCTTAGCCATGAAAGCTGGCTGGATGACCTTGGGCCAATCACCAGGAGCCTGGGAGTCCTAGTCCCACTTTAGGCATAAAAGTTGGCTGGTTGACTTTGGGCCAATCATTAGAAGCCTGGGAGTTATAGTCCCACCTTAGGCACAAAAGCTGGCTAGAAGACTATGGGCCATAGGCACAAAAGCTGGCTGGATGACTTTGGGCCAATCACCAGGAGCCTGGGAGTTATAGTCTCACCATAGGCACAAAAGCTGGCTGGAAGACTTTGGGCCAATCACCAGGAGCCTGCGAGTTATAGCCCCAAGTTAAGCACAAATGCTGGCTGGAAAACTATTAGCCAATCATCAGGATCCTGGGAGTTCTAACCCCACCTTAGGCACAAAAGGTGGCTGCATGACTTTGGGCCAATCATGAGAAGACGGTGAGTTCTAGTCCCACCTTAGTCATGCAAGCCAGCTGGGTAATTTTTAGCCCAGTCACTCTCTCTCAGCCCAACCCACCTCACAGGGTTGTTGTTGTGGGAAAAATAGGAGAAGGAAACTATATTGGATATGTTCACTGCCTTGAACTATTTGTAAAAGTGGAAGTGGTATACAAATAAATATATAAATAACAAATAACAAAAATAAATGAGTCCTCTTGTATTATATGGTTATACAGTTGGTGTAGTAGACAAGGTGAGAAACAAATAAAATAAAAATATAGTCACCTAATGTGTGTTGATCAATAGGGAGAGTTATTTAATAAACCTAATAAAATGATATTTCATCATTTTCCTGCACGATAAAGTGATTTACACTATTCCAACAGGATATTTTCTTTCAAAAAATCCACTCATTTCTAAACTTCTATCCAGTGTGAATGTAATTTAAATGTTGTTCATACTTAATTTTATCATTTCCCAAAGTTTAGATAAAATGTGACAACATTGATGTATTTGTTTGACTGGTTGTTGTTTTTAAAGTCCTTTGTCACTTTCATTTTTGGTGTATCTTTTAAATTAGTATTTTTTGAAGCCTGAACAAAGCTGGATTGATTCCAGAGTGCTATCAAAATAGGAAGCATATCTTTGAGGCATTATTTCTTGTTATTCTCTCCATGCCGCTGATCCAACTGAGTTTTCTTGGATGAGTTTTCTTGGATGAGTATTCAAGGAAAAACAAAGTTCAGTTGCCTTTTGGGAAAGCACCTTTGGGACAGCCATGACCTGGGAGGACTGAGAATCTCCACAGACCTTTCAATTTAGGTTCCTCACAGGAAATTACTTCAGTGTTTGTCTCTGTATTCTAGATCCTTATTGGTGGAAATATTTCTGGCAACACAGTCCTGGAAGATGATTTCAACACCTTGGACAGCAAGAAATGGCTTCTCCACCCAGGTGGAACCAAAATGCCTGTCTGTGGCTCCTCTGGAGATGCTCTGGTCTTCATTGAGAAAGCCAGCACTCGCTACGTGGTCACAACTGACATCGCCATAAACAAAGACTCTTTTCTTCAGCTGGATTTTGCTGCTTCCTGTTCGGTCACGGACTCTTGCTATGGTAAAAGCCATTTCTTTAAATGTGTTATTTATGTTAGATTAGATTAGATTAGATTAGATTAGATTAGATTAGATTAGATTAGAATTCTTTACTGGTCAAGTGTGATTGGACACACAAGGAATTTGTCTTGGTGCAAATGCTCTCAGTGTACATAAAAGAAAAGATACATTCGTCAAGAATCATCAGGTACAACACTTAATAATAGTCAGAGGGTACAATAAGCAATCAAATCATACCACGAAACACTCAATAAAAATCGTAAGGATACAAGTGACAAAGTTACAGTCATACAGTCACAAGTGGGAGGGGGTGGATGATAAGGAGTAATGAGAACAGTAATAGTAGTGCAGACTTTGTAAATAGTTGAACAGTATTGACAAAATTATTTGTTTCGCAGAGTGATGGCTTACACGAAAAAACTGTCCTTGTATCTAGTTGTTCTGGTGTGCCATGATGGCGAACCTATGGCACACATGCCACCTGTGGCACATGAAGCCATTTGTGTGGGTACGCGAGCCCCAGCCAAACTTACTTGCACTGCGCGCCTCCCAACTGATTTTCAGCCCATTTGAGGCTGTTTTTGCCCTCCCAGGGGCTCAAGGGAAGCCTCTGCAGCCTTTGGAGGCTGAAAAATGGGCCAATTTCGGCACTTCTGGTATTACCGGAAATACTCCTGAGTCGCCCCTTTTGTCTTCACTGTTCTTGCTTTCTGGCAGCTCTGCGCAAGTACGCACTGGGAACAGGCTCCCCCTGTTCCTCTGCCTCACTGATGTCAGATTCTGGATGCTCTGGAGTCGCACATAACTCTCAGATGGCCCTGGCCCCATTTCTGTGTCAGACGCAGATCCTTTGTCCGAGCCCTCCCCAGACTTTAGGACTGGCCCATGTTTCTTCCCATTGTCTGACTCTGCTGCCAGCTCCAGACCACAACACTCCCAATGATCAGCTGTTTCAGGCTTCAGGGATTGCCATCACCTATTGCCACCTGTGTGTGCCCCATCCCACTTTCAGCCTCTGCACTCCCTATTTGCATCCGTGTGCCCCATTTGCAGCCCGTTCTGGGCAGCAGAGATCGGAATGTGCGGAAAATGGGACGGGCGGAGGCCAAAAACAGGGCATGTGGAGGGACGGCCAAAAATAGGATGTGGAGGCCAAAAATGGAGCATGCAGAGGCAGCAATAGGCAATAGCAATCCTGCAGCCTGAAACAGCTGATCATCAGGAGGCCCAACCGACCGACAATCAGCTGCTTGTGCTAATCAGGCTGTGCTGAAGCTGAAACAGGCTGTTTACTATTTGCTGCAAGGAGGCAAATTGCTGGGAGGCAGAGACCAAGGGTGGGGGCCGGTGGGTGACCGGTCACTTATACATTCAGTGTATAAGATGCACAGACATTTCCATCCATTTTTGAGGGTGAAAAAAGTGTGTCTTATACTCCGAAAAATACGGTAATTAGTATGTTTAGATGGATTTTATGTAGTAGCTAGAAGACAAAGGCTGGAGTAATAATGACCTGCTTAAGATCACTTGACAAAGATGCAGTTGTGGAACAACCTGCACTAAGAAAGTATGCTAGTTCATAGTGTAGGTTCTCTGTTGCTATGCCAATGTTTCTCAGTGCTGGAAACTTGTGGACTTCCACAACTGAAGTCTACACACCACGCCAAGGCTGAGAAGCACCCAGCTATGTTTTCTAAAATTTCAACATCTGTGCCTATTTCAGAACTTCATTATCCTTTCTATCGGCCTAAATGCCTTGATTTATTCATCGGTGCCCACCAATGAACATCTCAGTGGCTCCATAATCTGCCCTCCATTTGATTTATTTTTATGGCTGCATATTTATTTAAGCAATTTGTAAGCCGTCTAGATCCCAAAAGGGGTTGGAATACAAGGTTACTGTTAAGCCTGTGTTCCCCAACCAGGGTTAAGGAGACAAGCTAAACAGAATGTGCAGTGTTAGTCAGATAGGCACACAGATAAATGAGTGAGATAAGTTTGTATGTTTGTTAACATACAGTAAAAATAACAAATACGCTTGTACTATCAAAATATAGTTTATTCCATTATGAGTTTATAGCATAGTCAAAATAACAGTCCATTAGTCATGTATCGTTTAGTCAGTCCATTCAGGGATATTCAATTAGCAAAGTCCGTGTAGAATATCCAATGTCAGTTCACTTACAATAAATCAGTCTTCTCACAGTTGATAAATCAACAGTTCTCTCCCGTTCCAGTAGGGAAAAACGCAGTCTTCAATTTGTCCAGTAATTAGGGATCATAAAGCCAGAGAGAGCAAGTTACCGTTGTCTTGCTTCTTTTATGGTGCTATTACAACCACTCCCTTAATTACATTCCTACAGTTAAAGTTGCAGACACTTTAACTAATAAACCATGATAACATATTTATTATTTTATCTAAACCAGTTAGGGTAAACAATGTTATCCCTAACTATCAGAAGAGTAGATAACACAACCAAATGCTGGAAGCCAGAAACAATCCAACTCATAAAACTATAACTATGTTAACTGGCAGAGATCACCTACAATCTCAAGACCCAAATGCAGAAGAGCATTAATTCGCTATTTCACACCCTAAGTTGTTTTATCTGATTATATATTGGAGTGCTTTTCCTTGTTCAACTGCTGTGGTCTTGAGAAAACACTGAATTAGTGAGGCGATGTTAGGTTTCTTCTTCTTCTTGTGCCATATATCCATCATCGGACGTTGGCCATCATGCTGGCAATCCTACATTTATCAACAGCCACACAAAAAAATTGCTGTTGAGTTTTGTCCAAACCTGTCCCTTAGATTTTGAAGCCATGATGTTCTTCTTCTGCCTGGACCTCGTTTGCCTTCAATTTGTCAACTCAAAAATATTTCTCTTGTCTTTCAGAGTTGTCAGCAGAAAGGGAGTGGGGGGAGTAATGCATACTTTAGGTAATTGCTAGGCAGCCGAAGCTTCTGGCGCGCAAGATTATTACTGGAGAGCATGATTGATGACTTTTGGCTATGGATGTGTCCCATTGGAGAATATACATCTAGGGGTTGGGGGAAGACCAGGGTCAAGGGTGAAATGAATGATGTATCTCAGTGCCGGCTGCACCCAGGTCACGCCAACAGGTTCACTCCTCATAAATGATTTTTTTTAAACTCTGAGAGATATGGCTAGAGACTCATGATTCAAATGGGGGGGTGTTGTCAGAGCCCTGACACAATCTTTCCCTGGAGGATTAAGTGAGTATGCTATACTTTTCCAGGTATTGCATCACATGTCCAAAATATTCTACCTTTTGTGTTTCTTTATGATTTGGATGATTTCCCTTGGCTTTCCCAGGTGGCTTATCGCCTCCTCATTTCTGATTTTGTCAACCCAGCTTATACGTAACTGCAAATCTACATTACAAATGCTTCTAGTCTCTTCCAGGGGCTTTCTGTCAAAGACTAACTCTCCACTCTGCAGAGCAGGATAGAAAAGATGGAGCATGTGATGGGGTCACCAACCTTTTGGACTCAGGGACCACCAAACTCATAATTTTAAATCCCGCAGACCAGAGACCCTGGGAAAATCCCCCCAAAAAGTCTGCAGGAAAATTCCCCACCTGTTTTTCTATCGATCATTCTTTATTTGGGATTGCAGGATACCATCTCCAGCTCTGTTCTCAGGGGAAGAGAGAGAGAGAGAGCAAGAGAGAGACTTTTGGCTTCATGCAAGGAAAGCAGCAGAAGTCTTTCTTTCTCTCCCACAAACTCCACCAGAAATGAGTCTTTGTGAGACTTGTCACCTCAGTGTAGCCTCTGGGAGCAGGATGCCTTGCAGGGTCCCAAAGACTCATTTCTGGCAGAGTTTGGGGGAGAGAAAGAAAGACTTTTGCTGCTTTCCTTGCGTGCAGCCAAAAGCAGAAGAAGAAAGAAGCAGAAAGAAGCAGGTGGCCAGGCCAGGCACATGGGGCGAGTGGGGCAATTTCCCCCCCTCCGCCCTTTCCCCCTTCCCCTCACTACTACTGTTGTTCACAATGCAAGCGACGCAAGCCTTGTGTTCCTGCGGGCCATGTGGGCGGCACAGCCTTGTGTTCCCATGCAGCCTGGATTAATTGCTTTGGGAGTGACATTTCTCTGCAGACCACCACAATTTTCTCACAGACCATCAGTGGTCCCCAGCCCACTGGTTGGTGACCACTGTTCTAGTCCATAGAGATGAGGCACCTCTCCATAGAATGACCAACTTTGTTCTCTACTTTTAGTGGAATTCATGCTGTAGCAGGTATTCTTTGAGAACAATGTAAAACTCAACACATGATAGAACAGTTGGATCTGCTCCTCTACAGCAGTCACTCAAATATCTATGGAGATTCTCAGCCATCCAGATAATCAGAGTTGCAAGGGACCTTATAGGTCATCTGGTCCAGGGGTCGCCAACCTTTTGGACCTCAGGGACCACCAAACTCATAATTTTTGATCCCAGGGACTACTAACCAGTTCTGTGAGCATGACCTAATTTGTTGGTGTGGCTTGGTGGTCATGTGACTGGCTGGGCCTGGCTTGTATGTAAATATTATAAATATTTATATAAATATTGGATTTTTTATAAAAAAGAGAACTTTTACCCAAAATCAGGCAAAGCAGGCAGGCAGATTGAGTTGCTCACAGAATCACAGATTCATTCAGAGATCTATCTATCTGCCATTGGATAGCTCAGTCTGTCATATAAAATTTGCTTGCAAGCAAACTCATAAAATTTGCTAGCAAGCAAACTCACAAAATTAACTCACAACACACCATGTATGTAAATATTGATTTTTTTTTCATAAAAAAGAGCAATTTTTACCCAAAATCAGGCAAAGCAGGCAGATTGAGTTGCTCACAGAATCATTCAGTGATCGATCTATCTGCCATCGGCTAGCTCAGTCTCTTAAATTTCTTGCGGTGAGTCTGCACTGAATTTGCTTGCAAGCCAACCTTCAGTCCTAAGGGAGATTTGGCAGAGCTGAAGATCTAAAGATTAGCTAGAAAGCAAGAAATCCAACCATTTCCTGCTTCCTAGCTAATGCAAATCTCCCTGCACAGCAGAACAGATGATCGTCAGAAAAAGGAAAAATAGCAATTTTAGCAGGCAAGTTTGCTGGGTAAGAGTGAGTGGGCGGGGAGCGTTCCTGCGGGCCATGTGGATGGCGCAGCCTTGTGTTTCTGCTCTGCCTGCATTAATTGCTTTGGGGGATGCTCTGGGGGTGAGATTTCTTTGCAGACCACCAAAATTTTCTCCAGGCCCACCAGTGGGTTGCAGCCCACCAGTTGGTGACCACTAATCTAGTCCAATCCCCCACCCAAGCAGGAGACCCTACACCTTTTCTAACAGATGGCAGTCCAATCTCTTCTTGAAAGTCTCAAGTGATGAAGCTCCCACAACTTCCAAGGGCAACTTCTGTTCCATTGGTTGATTGTTCTCACTGTCAGAAAGTTTCTCCTTATTTCCAGGTTAAATCTCTTCTTCAGTTTCCATCCATTGTTCCTTGTCTAGCCTCCGGGTGCTTTGGAAAATAGCTTGACCCCCTCCTCTCTGTGGCAGCCCCTCAAATATTGGAAGACTGCTATCCTGTCTCCCCTGGTCCTTCTCTCCACTAGACTAGCCAGGCCCGGTTCCTGTAACTGTTCTTCATATATTTTAGTCTCCAGTCCCCTAACCATCCTGGTTGCTCTCCAGGTCATGGCTGTCCCAAAAGTGCTTTTTTTTTAAAAAGGCAACCGGACTTTCTTTGGTTTTTCTTGGAAAACGTTTTGCTTCTCATCCAAGAAACTTCTTCAGTGCTGACTGAAGAACCAAAGAAGCTTTTTGGGTGAGAAGTGAAACTTTTTCCAAGAAAAACCAAGGAAGTCCAGTTGCCTTTTTAAAAAGGTATCTTTGGAGCAGTCATTCAAGTTATCTCTATGCATCTTCGCATGTAATATTTTAATGCTTGCCTATGTGCCGGTCTTGCAATTTTTGCATTTCATTCTCCCTTTTTTTTTTTTTTAGCTATCGAGCTGGAATATTCTGTGGACCTTGGTTTGACATGGCAACCTGTGGTAAAAGACTGCCTTCCTACTAATGTGGAATGCAACAGGTATCAGCTGCAGAGGATCTTGGTCTCTGACACCTTCAACAAATGGACAAGAATTATCTTGCCACTTCCTCCTTATACCAGGTGAATTATATTTGGCATCCTTGTATCCATCATAACAAGTTTCCCATTATTTTATGACTTTGAAACAGTGGTCTCTTTTTCCACGGTAGCTACGCATTTCTAAACTTGTTTTCCAAAGGAATTCTACAAGTTGCATATTTGTCCTCCTTCATTACTTTTTAAATTATGTCAGAAGAGATATTCTAAATTAAATTATTTCAACGGGTCTCCCACTTGACTCCAATGAGGCCGCACAAAACTTTCTGGTGCATCATGCTAATTGATTAGCATGTCAACACATGCTAATTGATCATGATCTCCTGCACTTTTCTTGACCTGGGGTCCTCAAGATTTGTTGAACTTCATTCTCATGATTATCAAGCAGTCTAGAAACTCTGCATCTCAAAAACATCTGGGAAGTACACAGTTCAAAAAGTCAGGGACACGCTCCATCGCCCACAGAACTCTAAAACTTCAAGTATGTTTGCGAGAAAAGCTGATATTTTATCATATCTCACATTAATTGAGATCTTCCAAAACCCTTGAGTATCTCGGTGATGACTATTCTCTGCAGATTCAGCTACTTTTATGTTCTAAGTGAACAACTTTGAAACAGGATGTTATTTAAGTATATCATATTTCTCAAGTAGAAATAAACAAAAAGCAGGCTAGTTAGAGCAATAGTCTCCCCTATAATGATGTAGGGGTGCAAGAGTTGGATACTAAGAATGGCTGATCAAATTGAGACCTTTGAACTGTGGTCCTGGTGTAAATTATTGCATATATCACAAAGACTCAGAGTAGCAATAGTAATAGCAACAGCACTTAGACTTATATACCACTTTACAGTGCTTTACAGCCTTCTCTAAGCAAGATAGCCTATGGTTCCCAGCAATCTGGGTCCTCATTTTACCAACCTCAGAAGGATGGAAAGCTGAGTCAACCTTGAGCCAGTGAGAATCGAGCTGCCAATTTGCAGGCAGCCGGCAGTTAGCAAAAATAGCCTGCAGTACAGCACTCTAACCACTGCACCACCGTGGCTCATAACTTAACAGAGAAGGATTAAATTGTATAAAACCAGATACATCACTGGAAGCTAGAATCATAAGACTATGTGTGATTTACTTTGACCGTGTTAGGAGTAGAAATTCAGTGGAGAAGGCAATCATGCCAGGAATGGTTAGTAGAACAAGAAGAAAGGGCAAGCAAAGAACACACTGGCTTCATAACATCAAATGTGATAAAGAGTCAAAAACAAACAAACATAAAAGCTGTTTTCAGCTCCAAGCTGAAAGAGGAGAGCACTTGCCTGTAAAGTCACCAAGAGTCAGACAGGACCAAAGGGTTGTTAAAAACAAACAATTTCTCAAATTTCTCCTATATATGGTGAGGGAACAGGTCTCAATTGCCACAAAAACAGAAAGCAGAGTAATAAGGAAAAAAAATTGTATTTGAACCATAAATACATCTCAGGCTTTAAAAAAAATAGTTCCAATTTATCAGAAATAGTTGAGATTATAAAACCAGTGGGTTAAATTCAAAGATCACTCTCATCTGATTGGAAAATTGGAGGAAGATCATTGTAAAAAAAATATTGAGGGTACAAAATATAAATGGAATAAGCAAATAGATTGCAATGTGTTTGAACAGAAGTTTTGTTCCATTGGTGAGCAGGCTTTGTCTGAAGTTTAATGCTGCCATCTACTGTTAACAGGAATAGGAGTTAGTGGAGTGGAGTGGAATGGAATAGAAATAGAATAGAAATAGGAATGGAATAGGAATTAATGGAATGGAATAGAAATGGAATAGAATAGGAATTAATGGAGTGGAGTGGAATGGAATGGAATGGAGTGGAATGGAATAGAAATAGAATAGGAATAGGAATTAATGGAGTGGAGTGGAATGGAATGGAATGGAATGGAATGGAATAGAAATAGAATAGGAATAGGAATGGAATAGGAATTAATGGAATGGAATAGGAATGGAATAGGAATTAATGGAGTGGAGTGGAATGGAATGGGATAGAATTGGAATTGGAATTGGAATTGGAATAGAGAGTAGAGTGGAGTGGAATCTGGAAGGGAGCTTGGAGGTCTTCTAGGCCAACCCATTATACCATTTCAGATAAGTGATTGTCTAGTTTCTTCTTAAAAACCTCTAGTGATGGAGCGGCCACGATTTTTGCAGGCAAGGTGTTCCACTGCTTGATTATCCTCATTGTTAGGAAGTTTCTCCTTAATTCCAGGTTGCTTCTCTCTTTGATTATTTAAAAATTTTGTTTACTTGTTCAATAAAGCCACAGTCTCCATTTGATCGATACCACAGGGGGAACTTGCTAATTCTTGTGCCTTACCTCCACAAGCATTTTCTTTTCACATGTCGTCTTTCCTAAAGGTCTGATGCGACCCGTTTCCGTTGGCACCAAACAGCTCCTTTCGACAAGCAGCAAACTTGGGCTATTGACAATGTCTACATAGGTGACGTCTGTATAGATATGTGCAGCGGGCATGGAAGATGCACGGAAGGAAACTGCGTGTAAGTATTAACCCCACTGAGAGAGACAGAGTAACTACGGGTATCTCCTTGACTTACAACAGTTCATTTAGTGACTGTTCAAAGTTGCAACATCGCTGAAAAAAGTGATTAACGACCATTTCTCACAAGTGACTTTTTTTTCAGTGCCATTGTAACTTCAAACGATCACTAAATGAACTGAGGACTACCTGTAATGTGGTCCAGACCGCCCCCTTAAATATCACAAAGAAATGGATAACACAGGTAGTTCTTGACTTACAATCATACATTTGGCAACCATTACAATGGCACTGAAAAAAGTGACCTATGTCCGTTTTTCACACTTAGCGACCGTTGCAGCATTCCTGTGATCACATGATCAAAATTCAGCCGCTTGGCAACTGCTTCATATTTATGACGGTCGCAGTCTCCCGGGGTCACATGATCCCCTTTTGTGGCCTTGTGACAAGCAAAGTCAATGGAGAAGCCACTTAACAACAGTGTTACTGAACAGCTGCAACAATTCACTTAACCACTGTGGCAAGAAGGGTTGTAAAATGAGGCAAAATTTACTTAAAAACTGTCTTCAAAACATAAATTTTGGGCTCCATTGTGGTCGTCAGTCAAGGATTACCTGTGCATGATTTTCATTTAGGATATAACCAGGGGTGGGATTCTACCAGTTCAGCTTGGTTCGAGAGAACCGGTAGCTCCAATGATCGGCTGGCAGCAAAATGGTTCGGTTTGATCTGACCATCAGCTGTTGTGCCCAGTCGTCCGCCCGGGCTCTAGGCTGTGCTTTATATCCTGTTTTCAAACTCAGCTGATTGACGTGGCACAGTGGATTGCCGTGCATCAGCTGTTTTAACACCCAGGGTTTGCTGGAGAAGGTCAGTAGCAAACGCTCTGCATGTGTGTGAAGCGTGAACCAGTTGTTGCACTGGTTGAACCACACCCCTGTATTAGGATTCCGGCAATTACCCCCATTTCAATCATGAGTCTTGAGCCAAATTTTCAAAACTTAAAAAGGATTTATTGGGAGTTAACATGTCCGGCAGGGCCTGGGTGTAGCAGACTCTGAGACAGATAATTCATTGTCACTCTTGACCCTGGATTTCTCCCACCCTCTGGGTATATCATAATTCATATTCTCCAATGGGACACCTCCATAGCCAAGAGTCCTCAATCATGCTCTCCAGTTAGAATTTTGCAAGGCAGAAACTTCAGTCACCTAATTACTATCTTTGAAAAACTATGTATGGGATGCACTTTCGCTTTCCAAGCTGCCACACTGCTCTTTCAAACCCCTTTCCCCCCTCCCTTTCTGTTGGCAACTCTAAAAAGACCATAGAAATAGTTTATAAGTTGACACCCTGGATATAACCACTTCAGTTGGCTTCTTCTCGGAATTCGAACTAAGCAGCTCCCCTGTTTGAATAAATCTCTCTCTGTCTCTTCTCAAAACCAAATCTCCCCCAACCCTGAATGTCGGTTAATGAAGTGGAACAAATTCTGAGCAGTCACAAAATCAATAAGACAACTCATGAAAATAATGGGTTGCATTATTTTGCCATCTTCAGCGCTTGGCCAATTTTTCAACTAGAGTAATAATCCAAAGCTATCATTAATATCAATTATCATCGAGGCAATGGTAGCTCTGATGACAGCATCTAGATCAGTATCACTACTCATCTCACCGTAAGGAAAAATAACCCATGGTTACTAATTCCTGGTGCATTATTATTTTGCCAACATCTGTAAAGATAGATAATAGAGCCACTTTTATAACGCAACGATTAAAGGGGATTTTACAAGTGTACGGTTTATACAAGGAATGGATTAGTGCACCGTTTATATGTGATTTTTTAAAAAAATGTATTTTCCCTGGTTTTGGTGCAACTGGATTGAAGAGGTCTAAAATACCCAATTCATTTCTATTATTTATATTTTTTTAAACACATCCTTCTTCCAGGTTCATTTAGATGCTATTACAGTTGTGGTGTAACTGAAGCTAATGTCCATGGAGTTTCTCCATCATCCAGGTCATAGTTGTCCCAAAGATGCTTTTTCAAGAGACAACTGGACTTTCTTGTTTTTCTTTAAAGTTGTTTCGCTTCTCAGAAGCTTCTCGGATGAGAAACTGAAGAAGCTTCTTGGATGAGAAGCAAAACATCATCTTCAAAGAAAAACCAGAAAGTCCAATTACCGCTTGAAAAAGCACCTCTGGGATTACTTGGGAAGATTTAAATATCCTGTTCAGTTAACATTAGGGGACATGCATGTTCTCTTAAAAATACCAGATAAAACAAAAATGCAAAATTTGATAGAAGCACATTAATCCATTTTTGTGATTTTTCACCTACTTCTTTATTTGATTCACTGGTTTTCTTTTGCCAACTGCTTATAAAACTTGGCGTCCGAACAAATTCGTTGACCTACAGTGTTTATAGTGGAATAATAGTAATAATAATGGCAACTATTATTATCAGCAAAGAATACAATTAAAGAATGTAACTTGCTTTGTATGTTCTCCTAGAATTACATAGACTTTCCTCTATTTCCTCATAGAGTTACATATAAAACAGATTGTCAAGAAGACAAAACAACTTTTGATTCCATTTTAATATTTTGTCATACCACCTAAATTGTGATGGACCCAGAATCCCTCCACTCTCGTTTGTTTTAGGGAAACAGTTGAACCTTTTCTTTTACTCACAGTTTTTCACTTAAAATATTAGAAAAAGATCGTTTTATCTGTAAAATAATGACAGGCAAAAAAATAAAAGTAAGTCAGATATTAAAAATCGAGCCAGAAACAGGGAAAAGAACTATCCAAAGTACCAGTGAAAATATTTTATTATGTAGAAACCCCAGCACATTTTAAATAACATCTTTTATCCAGGGCACTGTGCAAGCCAGCTAAAACCTGTTAGATTGATGTCACTAGAGAGGATCTTGGCGTGCCAAGTTTAATATTTTATATTTAGTGGTATAATTTACAAATCTGGCAAATATCTATCTATCTATCTATCTATCTATCTATCTATCTATCTATCTATCTATCTATCTTGGGAACTTGCCATTTTGTGGTTTCTTATTATTATGACTCAGTGAACTCTCCCCAGAGTCTTGTTGTAAATCACAGTTCCGAAAATATTTCAGAAAACAACTCCATTAAGAGTATTTATTGTATTCTGTTCTAAAGCTGATGCTTTTACTTTGTGAATTCTCAAATCTGGCTTCTAACTGCAATTTTTTAAATCTGCTGCACCATATTCACACTTTTTCTGAAGGCCTTTAATTTAGTTTCTTGTATAATTGTCACTTCCAACAGCTCATCTGTTGTTGGAAGTGATGTTAACTTTATTTGCCAATTTTTGGGTGTTGAAATCCTGCCAACATTGCTTTGTTCTTCCTTAGCCACCTGTAATCGGCTGCTAATTTCAGGTGCCCATTGTCTTTCCCTAATTTTCTTAATTTCCACACCACATCTTCTACCAGCTCATCATGACTGGAGCTTGGCAGCCCCAAGGTAGTACTGCCAACAAATCACTTCAAAAGTACAATTTCACAGAACAGTAGCGGAAGTTTGCAACCAACTTCCAACACAGTTAGTGGGTCCATTGTTAGTAACTGAGTTTAAACATGCTTTGGATAAACACATGCCCATCATCTGACCAAAAAAAAAAAGAAATTCATAAATTAAAAAGAAAAACTCAAAAGGTGGACTTGATGGACCGCTAAGTTATTTCCTGCCATTGGTTTTCTATGTTTCCATGAATATAGAACCATCAGGCTGGAAGAGGACTTTGGAGGTCTTCTTCCCAGTCAAATGGTTGTCCAGTCTCTTTTTATAAACCTCCAGTGGTGGAGCACCCAGAATTCCAAGAAGCAAACTATTCCATTGATTAATTGCTCTCACTGTCAGAAAATTTCTCCTTACTTCTAAGTTGGGTCTCTCCTTAATAAGCTTCTACCCTTTGCTGCTTGTCCATGCTTTGGAGAAGAAGTCCATTCTCTCCAGGAAAGACCTCAAGTATCAGAAGAAGGCTCTCATGTCCGTCCATCCTCCGACCCTTTTCTTTGATAGTCTGGGCATACCTAGTTCCCCCAATCATTCATATACAAATATGAAGCCAAGATTGACTCACAAAGCACCTCTTTCTGCTCACAACTTGACAAAGAAGCTAAGGGAATGGGGACGGGTAGGTTTGGAATATGTGGGAAGCTGGGAGGGAGAAAAGGAATCTATCTGAGCTGTTGGCAGCCTGAAAAGATTTCTCAGCCCCAAGGTCAGAAGCTGAAAACTCTCTAAAGGTGCAGACTGTTTCCCAAAATAAAATGCCTAGCTTGGATTGGTGAACAGTAGACACTGGGCTGAGAAAGGAACAGGGCGGGGGCGTTTTCACTATGCTGTGCTTTGCATCCAAACCTCAAAATTGGTTTCACTTCCTCCTGTGCCTGTATGGATCTGTCAGTAAAATTTTACTCTTGGTAATAAAAATATCCCAGGAGTTTATTTTGCTGGGCATGCAAATGGGACGGTCGACATTAAACTGTTTTAGGGTTTCTCCCTTTTTCTACCCAAGTCATTTGATTTTAGTTGAGGTTTAAACATATCCACCCCCATATGAAATCAATATTGCAAAAGGACAAAAAAAGCATTTTCCTTTGCACTATTCAGTCATTTTCAACAGTGGCTTCAGGCTTAACCATGCTGAGTGAAACCCATTCATCTTGATGAAACGCTTAAAGATGGGGTGCTTGATTTTAATTGGGTTCTCTTTGTTCTATATCAACATTCTCCAAATCCTAAATTCTGATTGGTCCACACGGACCGCAACCTGATTGGCCGACTAAACGGCCGTGATTGGTGCACTAAGAATCTACCATGATTGGCTGAGCCGATCGCAGGAGATTCAAAGTGCTGTCATTGGCCACCGAGCCGCGGGCTAGCTCTATATGAAGAGCTGCCGCGATTCCTAGGTCTTGTACAGAACTGTATACTGAATAAAGAGCTGACTGTTCACTTTGGTCTCGCGTCTCTGTGGGAACTGCTCTACCCAATCTAACACTCCTGTTCTTTACAGGTGCGATGAAAACTGGAGCGGCTTATACTGCGACGAGCCAGATGTCTCCCTCCCCACCCAACTGAAAGACAATTTCAACCGTGCCCCATCCAGCCAGAACTGGCTAACCGTCAACGGGGGCAAACTAAGCACCGTCTGTGGTGCAGTGGCTTCTGGGATGGTTCTTCATTTTAGCGGGGTTAGTATTTGGATTTCGGGCATGTTGGACATCTCCAGCAGGCCTTTTCTGGTGGCTCTTTTCCCCATCGCTGCGTTTTCTTTCTTTGGTTTATGTTTTTGGAATTGTCTTTCCCTTGCTGCAAATATGATTTGTTGGACCTGAGTGGGCATAGAAAAGCAACGTATTTTAAAATATTTCCTTTAAAAAAGAAAGAAAGCATTAAGATATTAATCCAACATAATTGAAAAATAATGATTCAAACTTGCAAACTTCTTGGACTTTATTGAGCAGGTCTTTTCATATAGAAAGCCAGTTTGGTCCATTGGTTAAGGCACCAGGATAAAAAGCAGGAGATGAGTTCTAGTCCCGTCTTATCCAAGAAAGCCAGCTGGATAACTTTGGGCCAATCACCAGGAGACTGAGAGTTCTAGTTCTGCCTTAACCATGAAAGACAGGTGGGTGACTTTGGGCCAATCACCAGGAGACTGAGAGTTCTAGTTCCTGCTTAGCCATGAAAGCTGGCTGGGTGGCCTTGGGCCAGTACGTCCTATCCCAACCCACTTTCCAGGGTTGTTGTTATGAGGAAAATAGGAGGAGGAAGTTGTGTTGGGACATGTTCACCAACTTGAGTTGTTGATAAAAATAATAAAAATTGGGTTACAAATAAATTAATAAACCAATAATGATTGGGGAAACAACTTTTGAGAAACCAAATTATGTTGCTACAACAATACATTCTCCTGGAAACCTTTATTGATTGTTTGATTGAATGAATAAATGGATTTTGTTGCCAATCTCACAACAAGACAACTCTTGGCAGTTTCCAGCATTGAATGGAATGCCAAATAACTTAGAGAAATATGTGGCTGCTTTAAAGAGTTGCAGAAAGGTGAAATGTTTGTGCTGCTCTCAGCTGCTCCAAAGAACCTATTTTCAGGAGTGGGCTGCTACCAGTTCTTACCGGTTCAGGTGAATCAGTTGTTAATTTTATGGCCAGTTCAGAAAACTGGCAAATCCCACTTCTGGCTGGCCCTGCCTGCCTGCCCCTCCCCACATGGCCCATTTTGGATCGCAGGTAAGTGCAGGGCCCATGCAAAGGCTCAGGGAGGGCAAAAAAGGATGACCTTCCAGAAGTTCTGGAAGGCTGGCCTCCAGAGAATTTCTGGCCTCCAGAGCCCGGGGAGGCTGTTTTCGCCCTTCCGGGGGCTTGAAAAAGCCTCCGGAACTCGGGAAGGGCAAAAATGGACCTCCCGGAAGTTCTTGAAGGCCAGAAAATGGGCCCGTTTCCAAGCTTCCAGAGCCTGGAGTGGTCGTTTTCGCCCTCCCGGAGGCTCAACAAGACCCTCCAGAGCCCGGGGATGGCGAAAATGCCCCCCCCCCCCCCGTGGCTGGTTTTCGCTCCCAGTCAGGGTGGTGCAGGAGGCTGACTAGGTCACACCCACCATGGTCACACCCACCCAGGAACCGAGCAGAGAACCGATTGCTAAATTTGTTGAAGCCCACACCTGCCTATTTTTGCATAGCCCTTTAATAAACCTCTTAATCCTGCTTTTGCCTTCTTTGGAGAGAGAGAAAAAAATAACCTTGGTCCTTTTCTTCTATCAATTAACAATACTAAATTGCTTCTTCTTCTTTTTCCTTAGTGCTCTCAATTATTTTTCCTTCTTTTCTAAGGGATGCAGCCGTTTGCTTGTGACAGTGGATCTCAACCTAACCAAGGCAGAATTCATTCAGTTTTATTTCATGTATGGATGTCTGATCAGCCCCAACAACCGTAATCAAGGAGTTCTCCTGGAATACTCTGTGAATGGTGGCATTACGTGGACGCTCTTGATGGAAATCTTTTACGACCAGTTCAGCAAGCCTGGGTAATAGCTATGCCCCTGTTGCCTGTTGAGATAACTCATAAAACCTCATCCTGTCAGTATGAATAGACTGAATTAAGAGTAGATATTACTTAAGAATGGAAATTCTAGCATTTTTAAACTCAGTGTTTTTTTTCCCCCAGATGGATCCTTGCTCCCTTACCGAGGCTTAATTTAAGATTAACATTCTTATCGCTGTTTTGTAGTTTAAAAAAATCTTCCATATCCTTAAAGTCAGCACAATAACTGTGTTCATGTAGAGCAGGGGTGTCAAACTCAAAGCCCTTCGGCCGGATCTGGCAGGGGGTGGGATTCTACTGGTTTGGACCAGTTGAGTCGTACCGGCTGTTACCGTTACATCTGGTTCACCGAACCGGTATTTCAACTGACTGGCTGGCCCTGCCCACCTCACCCCGCCCCTCCCAGGAATCTCCACATGATGCAGATAAGTGCAGGGTCTATGTGGAGGCTGGGAGGGGGGAAAACGGGCCTTCCAGAAGTCCAAAAACAGTCCTGTTTCCAGCTTCCAGTGGGCCTCCAGGCCCACGGGAGGCTATTTTCGCCCTCCCAGAAGCCCGGGAGAAGCCTATTGCTCCCAACAATCTGGGTTCTAGTTTTACTGACCTCAGAAGGATGCCACAACAATTATAAGTGTGAAAAAGGGGTGACTTTTTTCAGTGCTTTTGTAACCTCAAACAATCACAATATGAACTGTTGTAAGTGCAGGACTATCTCTATGTGCTTTAAAAAATATTTAGTTAATTGGTGTGCAATGTTTCTCCATTTAGTTTCGTGAACATTCTGCTTCCTCCGGACGCCAAGCGAGTGGGAACTCGTTTTCGCTGGTGGCAGCCTAAACACGAGGGTCTCGACCAAAGCGATTGGGCTATTGACAACGTATTGATCTCTGGCTCAGCAGATCAGAGGACGGTGATGCTGGATACTTTTAGCAGTGCGCCATTGCCTCAGCACGAACGCTCTCCAGCTGATGCGGGACCCACCGGCAGAATCGCTTTTGATATGTTTTTAGACGACAGAACGACAAGTAAGCGTTCCTATAGTTGCAAATCAGCGGGAGTGTCCGTGTTTTTTTAATTAAATAAAAATATTACAGATTAACATAGTTGGATGGGATCTTGTAGACCATCTAATCCAAGCAGAAGACCCTATACCATTTCTGACAAACGCAGTCCAATCTAGTGGTGGGATTGAAAATTTTTTACTACCAGTTCTGTGGGCATGGCTTGGTGGGCATGGCAAGGGAAGGATATTGTAAAATCTCCATTCCCTCCCCACTCCACTAACCTGCTCTCCAGCTCCGTTCTCCTATGCAGGGCAACCAAAGAAGACCCAGATGATCAGCTGGGACTCAATGGGAGGCAGAGAATAGATGGGGGCGGGGCCAGTCAGAGGTGGGATTTGCTGGTTCTCCAAACTACTCAACATTTCTGCTACCGGTTCTCCAGAACTGGTCAGAACACGCTGAAGACCACCTCTGGTCCAATCTCTTCTTGAAAGCCTTCAGTGATGGCTCCCACAAAGTCCAAAGGCAACTTTGTCAGAGTATATTCATGGACTAGAACAGAGCTTAGTAACAAGGTTAGCCTATGAGAGATGACTTGAGGGCTGAAACTTAAAGAGAAAATCTCTGTTCTGTGCTGAGTTCTAAAGTGAAAAAGAAACTAACTTGCTTGCTTGCTGAAACCGATATCTGCTGTGAACTGCTACTGCTTATGTTTTTGCTTATGTTACGTTAAAAGAATCTACAAATGGTATTGTAAATTTTACTCATATTATTATGTTTATAAAGAAGTTAATGATCCTGGTGAATCTGTCTGTGTGCTTTCTGGATGTGAATTTATGCTGCAAACTCTAACAAACTTTTGTTCCACAGGTTGATTGTTCTCACTGTCAGAAAATTTCTCCTTATTTCCGGGTTGAATCTCTCCTTGTTCGGTTTCCATTATTCCTTGTCTGGCTTTCAGGTGCTTTAGAAAATAGTTTGATTTCCTCCTCTCTATGGCAGCCCCTCAAATATTGGAAGACTGCTATCCTGCCTCCCCTGCTCCTTCTCTTCAATCTTCCCTTCGCAATATATTTTATTAAATGCGTTTACAAATAAAAATGAAAACTAACAAAAACAAATGGTCCAAGAGTGAAATAGATTAAAAAAAGAAAAAAAGAAAGCAATAAGAGATCAAAGTAGAAAAAGGTAAAAATAATACAAGGAAACAAAAATGACCAAAAAAAAGGGGGTAAATTTTACAGATGATAAATGAAGGATTGAATTTAATACCACTTAAATTCAACCCTTTACTTTAGAATGGGGATGACAGTTTTACTGGATATTTGTATAAGAAGAAGAAATCAACCACAGAAATTATCCCAAAATGATTTTAAAAAGCATCTACTGTTTGCTTTTTTTTCTAAGCAGGTAGCAATTTAAAAGACAGGTGTATAAATATAGAAAGAGTTGATAGCCCTCAAAGCAGGCATGGGGGGAAAATAGTATTATCACAAAACTTGGTTTCCTCTAAAATGTAAGAATCTAGCTAAAACTGTTGTGTTTATAAAAAGACAATTCATTATCGTGTTACAATCCCATAATACGTTAGTAATCCAGATACTGGTTTTTGGTAATTAAGACTGCATAATTAACCCATCTAATTTTAAAACATGTTAATTTTAAAATACCGATTGGGCTTTTAAACACCGACTGGAACATTTTTGAAATACTGATTGGAATATATATTTTTTTTCTCCTCAGTGAATGAGCTCTGGATGTTCCATGATGATTGTTCCATTGAAAAATTCTGTGATTCCCCTGATGGGGTCCTGATGTGTGGTAGCCATGATGGCCGAGAGGCCTATGCCATCACCCACGACCTAACTCCTATGGAGCATTGGATCATGCAGTTCAAGGTAAACTCTAGTTTTAAAGAATGGAGATTTTTATGGACCTCTGAATTCATAAATAGCTTTCCAAAAGGAAGTCTGTCTGTCTAAACAACGAACTCCAGGCCGGTTCTTGGATATCTACATTGGAGTTGTCAATATATCAATAAATCAGAATAGAGCTGGAAGGGACCTTGGAGGTCTTCTAGTCCAGTCCCTGCTCAAGCAGGAGACCCTATACTCATGATGGCGAACCTATGGCATGTGTGCCACAGGTGTCACACAGAGCCATTTGTGCTGGCACGCGAGCTGCAGGCAAACTTTCCTCACTGTGCATGTACACGCCTCACAGCTGATTTTTGGTGGGTTTGAGGCCTTTTTCGGCCTCCCAGAGGCTTCAGGGAGGCTTCTGCAGGCTTTTCAGGATGAAAACTAGGCCCGTTTCATCACTTCCTCTTGTTCCAGAAATACCGGAAGTGATGAAACAGGGCTAGTTTTCAGCCTGAAAAGCCTGCAGAAGCCTTCCTAAAACCTCTGGGAGGCTGAAAAAGGCCTCAAACCCACAGAAAATCAGCTGTGAGGCGCAGTGCAGGTAAGGGGGCGGCCAGAGGTGTGGGTGTGTATTGCGTGTGCATGCGTAGGGGGCAGGGGGGCGCGCATTGCCTTCTGTGTGCTGCCACGCAAGCTCGAGCATGCATGCACACACACAATTTTTGGCACAGGAGCCCAAAAGGTTATCCATCACTACCCTATACCATTCTGGACAAATGGCTGTCCAGTCTTCTTAAAAACCTCCAGTGAGGAAGCACCCAGAACTTCTGAAGGCCAAGCTGTTCCAATGGTTAATTGTCCTCACTGTTGGGAATTTTCTCCTTAATTCCAGGTTGCTTCTCGCGTTGATTAATTTCCATCCGTTGTTTCTTGTCTTGCCTCCTGGTGCTTTCGAAAATAAATTGAACTCCTCCTCTTTGTGGCAGCATCTCATATGCTGGAATATGGCTATCTTGCCCCCTCCCCCAACCTATTGTAATGCCTATTGCAATGATGAGCTAAATGCTGGAGTACCACATAGAAAGATATTGGGTGACATAAGCTAGCAGTGTTAACTAATTCACCAACGACCCCGCATTTCAACCTTGACCTACAAATATTCTCTTCTGTTGAAGCAACCTTCTATTTATGCATTAAGATCTGAATTATCTTTACTGATTTTTTTTAAACAAAAAACAAACACATTCGTGTTTTTTGCACCCCTCAGATTTCTGTTGGATGTAAAACCTCAGAAAAAATTGCTCAGAACCAAGTCCATGTACAATATTCCACCGATTTTGGCATGAGTTGGAGGTACCTCATCCCTCAGTGTTTGCCTGCCGACCCCAAGTGCTCTGGGGCTGTTTCCCAGCCTTCTGTCTTCTTCCCAACCAAAGGATGGAAAAGGATAACATACCCATTGCCTGAAAACCTAGCAGGAAAGTAAGTAGAAAACTATATTTAACTAGCTCGATACCCGTGCTTCGCTACAAAACTATTGTAAGGCATAGTTTTGGGGGAGGAAAATAAGGGGGAAAAAATTCTGCCTCTGCCTACCAGCATCCATCGGTATTCATCTGGCTCGCGTCTTGTCAGTGTGTGAGAGAGTTGAGGGCTGTTTGGAAACTGAAACAGTATTTGCTGTGCTAGCAAGAAGGAGACAACAAGGAACCTGGGCATGGCTTAGCTCAACTGTTCTGTATTAAAGCTGCTTGCTGCTGTGAAACTAAGACTGAAACTGACACTCCTCTCCTCTGCTTGTGTTTTGCCTTTGGAACAGATTTCTTTTCAGGTGGGGAAAGTGAGTAGAACTCCTTAGCATCAGAGCGTGTTAATAATAATAATATAGGAAATTCTAATGCTTTGATGGTTATTTCGAAAAATCCTTTCTTAGCAAGCACCTAAGAAGCCAAGAGGAACATATGTGCCAAATTTCAAGTTTGTAGGCTTTACAGTTCTGGAGATTTTGTGATGATGCATAAGGGAGTCTTTCATTATATTTATATTTATATTTATATTTATATTTATATTTATATTTATATTTATATTTATATTTATATTTATATTTATATTTATATTTATATTTATATTTATATTTATATTTATATTTATATTTATATTTATATTTATATTTATTATGAAGGAGAGATTGGAACATTGTGTAAATTTGTTGAAAATTTTTGCATTTCCAAAAGCTCTTTGTCAGTTGGTTAAAAGCCAGAAAATTGGAACCAGTAATACTGACGGGCTGAAAAACTCTCCCAGGAACAGCCTTTGGCTGCAGAAAATTCAGTCCAAAACATGGTTAACACAAACTGTAACTTAAAGTCCAAAGAAGCCAAACTGAAGTAATTAGTTTGGCAGGGCAGAAGCAAGAATTTCAAAATTGAAAGCACAGCAAACTCACACAGTTGGGAAGACGCCAGGAATACAGATAAGCCACGGTGATACAAGATAAAGTCACGTTTGCTCCCAACAGCCTGCTGCATGCAGCTTGCCTTTTTTATACACTGTGTTCCCAGCTGCAGCTAATGAAAGGAATCAGGGCCCTTTCCTCCCCTGTAAGCCGCACAACCCCACATTGCTCTCTTCTGCGTGCCCTAGGATGAAGAGGGGGTGGGTCTTTCTCTGAACTCCTTCTCCCTTGTTCTACCTCTCCCCTGCTCTGCCCAGCCGGACTTTGCCCTTCCCCAGTTTCCTCCACAGCCAACAGAGCCACACTCCCGCTCCCTGTCAGCTGTTCATCTTCCTCCTCTGAGTCAGATTCCAACAGGGGCATGACACAAGGTATATGTGATAATCTCAGCTTCTTCTTATGTGTTCCTGCAGTCCAGTGAGATTCAGATTTTATCAGAAGTACTCCGATATGCAGTGGGCCATTGACAATTTCTACCTTGGGCCTGGTTGTGTCGAAAACTGCCAAGGCCATGGGGATTGCTTGAAAGAGCAGTGCATTTGTGATCCAGGATTCTCTGGGCCGAATTGTTACTTGACCCATCCTCTGAAGGTAATTAAAGAGAATTTGGACCATGGAAAGAAATGCAAATAAGCTAAATATTTGCATTCAAAGGAATACTACACTACTTCACATAGCATGAAATGATTATAAAAGTATTGTGAGGGAATGTAGTGAGGAGAAAGGAGGGGCTGCATTCCAGAAGAATAAGGGGCATCTCAACACAGATATTTTGTGTGGGAGAAAGAGGATGAGGACAAGTCCTCCCTAATAGTACAGAGTATGTTGCAGATGCCAATAGTAGAGTCTGGCAAGATTCTGTCTATAGATGTGAAACAATAAGGAACTTTTGAAGAATTGCCACCTGTTATTCTTGGTTTTTTTGTCTGATTAATATGTATTTGGAGGTATGGTGGCTCAGCAGTTAAAAACACTGAGCTTGTCAGCTGGAAAGCTGACGGTCCGGGTTCAAGATCCAAGTGCTGTGCAAACGGAATGAGTTCCCATTACTTGCCTGAGTTCCTGTTTACCTAGCAGTTCGAAAGCATGCAAATACAAGTAGATAAATAGGTACCACTTTGGTGAGAATGTTAATAGTGTTCCATGCACCTTGGCATATAGTCATGCTGGCCACATGACCATGGAAATTGTCTCCAGACAATGCTGGCTCCCTCAACTAAGAAATGGAGATGAGTCAGACATGACTGGACAGGGGAAACTTTTACCTTTTAATATGTATTTGGATTACATTTCTGCTGAAAATATATGTTTATTATTCCAAAATCTACTTCCGATGTCAAATAATTCTGGTATATAATGGGGACAAGAGAAGGGAAGGGAAGGGAATGGAAGCGAAAATGGAGGGGGAGGGGAAGGGAAGGGGAAGGAAAGGAAAGAGGGAGGGAACGGGGAAGGGAAGCGAATGGGAAGGGAAGAGGGAAGGGGAGAAAAGGAGAAGGAGGGAGGGAGGGAGGAAGGAATTATATTTTTCCGAGCATTTCATCTGAAAGAAGAAAACAGCACATCAGCCTATTTTTATATCTTGCAACCCCTCACCAGACCTTCTTGAAGGAGCGTTTTGACAATGAAGAAATTCGCCCTGATTTATGGATGTCCCTGGAAGGCGGACTGGCCTGTCTGGAATGTGGGGTTCTGGCCGAGGACACGGCTCTATATTTTGGAGGACCAACTGTGAGGCAGGCGGTGACCCAAGACCTGGACCTGCGGGGTGCAAAGTAGGTCAGCTTACCTAATAGAGGTGAATGTAACTCATCCATTTCAGCGATGAACAATAACCATGATGCAAGTCCAGAAGGATGACAGGACAGGGCATAAGACCTACATCCTTAAAACTTCAACTCAGGAAAGAAAGGACTTATTTCCCCAGCTGATCACATCCGTCAGCTAACCTTGTGAAAAGTTATCAATAATTTAATAAATTATCCACTGTTCCAAAGCTGAACCAATGTATAAATCATCTTGTTTAAGGTTGCTCACTGCAACCCTACAGTCTATAGCAGTGGTGGCTAACCTTTTTGGGCTCCTGTGCCAAAAACTGTGTGCGCGCTTGCACGCTCGTGCTTGTGTGCCAGCACCCAGAAGGCAATGCGCGATCCCTCCATGCCATCTATGCATGCGTGTGCAATCCCCACCCCCTAGCCATCCCCACCCACTGCCCCCTTACCTGCACTGTACCTCACAGCTGATTTTCAGCCAGTTTGAGGCCTTTTTTGACCTCCCAGAGGCTTCAGGAAGGCTTCTGCAGGCTTTTCAGGTTGAAAACTAGCCCTGTTTCATCACTTCCGGTATTTCCAGAAAAACAGGAAGCGATGAAATGGGCCTAGTTTTTGGCCTAAAAAGCCAGCAGAAGCCTGCAGAAGCCTTCCTGAAGCCTCTGGGAGGCCGAAAAAGGCCTCAAACCAACTGAAAATCAGCTGTGAGGCGTGCGCGATGTAAAGTGAGGTAAGTTTGCCTGCAGCTCCCATACAGGCACAAATGGCTCTTTATGCCATAGGTTTGCCATCATGGGTCTATTGTATTTTTAAACTCTCTGTTGAAAGGAGTAGCCTTTAATTTATTAAATCCATGAATGGTTTTAGACCAGAAAATTATTCTGACCCAGCTCCTCAAACATGACAAACCCTCTCTAGTTGAAGCAATGATTCTTTTATTAGGAGCGCCAGCAGCCCCGGCAAAAAAAAACTCTCACTCAGAACAGGCTAACAAGTCTGTCCGGCAGAGAGGGGAATAGTTGTCTGCCACTTCTATTCATCTCCACCCCCTGCTTTTTATCCCTAGAGCCAGGGTGGAACTTCGCTAGCAGTGGTGGCTCCTCCATCCCGAGGATCGTCCCATAGATTTCCACTGCTCTCCTCTCCTCTGCCTTCTGTGCACCTATGTGTCAGGCACTGGACCCAGCTGTTCCTCCTCTTCCTCATTAGCCACTTCCAGACCTGGAGGCTGTTGACTCTCCATCTGAGGGCTGATGGACAGCCCAGGCTCTGCCTCTGTCTCTGTCTCTCTCTGATGCCTCCATTCCCTCTTCTCCCTCAGGTTGCCCTAATATTGACCCTGATTCCTCTGATTTGACTGCCGGAGAGGCTGATGGCCGACAGGCCACAACAAAAATACAGGAAAAGGAGTAAGATGTAGAAGGTTTGGAAAACACTCCATATAAACAGCTTTTGTATATGGTTCATCTAACTCTAACCAAACAACTTGTTTCTGAAATTCACCTTTCCCACAGTGATGTTATCAGCATCTAAAAATCAAATTAGGAGTTTTAATGTATTTAAGTAAACCACGAAGTTTCAGGTTGAGCTCCATGATTCCCTCAGAAGAACCTTGAGAAAGGAAGGTATCCAGGACTAAACACACATGCAGTTTCTTTCAGCATGTTATTAAAATATATACTTAGTGATGCATTTTTTTTATCCAGGTTTCTACAATACTGGGGAAGAATAGGGAGTGAAAACAACATGACCACTTGTCATAGACCAACATGTCGAAAGGAAGGAGTTCTATTGGATTACTCAACAGATGGAGGCAAGTGATTTATAATAGTGTTCTAATAGTGTTCTGACCCAAACCTTGTTCCAGGTAAACAAACACCAAACAGAGATAAAAGCAAAACCTTTTTTTGCTTCTCTGTGAATTTTGTTAATTCATGGTTAAAAGGCTATTAAAACTTAATTGTCTCTGATAAGAATGAGCCTTGCCAAGGTTGTGCAAGGCTGCCAAAAGTACTAGATTAAGTTGCCAAGAAATATTCCAAATAAGAAATCTTCAAACCCAAGCCAAGATAGTCTGAACTTCCACAAGGCTTGAAGTGCAAGAGCTTCTTTGCTTCCTGAAAAGAATCGCGGTCTCTCAGGCTGGCTTTTATCTCTGAAGGGAGGGGCCATTACCTTGCAACCTTACTCCCGAGTTGCCCGTACTGCTGCAGCTGCTCTTTCCTACGAGTCGCCCTGCGTGCACACACACCTGGCACAGGCTCCTCGGGGACCTCTTCATCATTGCTGCCAGCCTCCACAATCTCCGAAGGCAGCATTCCACTCCCTGATGGTCCTGGCCCCATCCCTGCATCACACACAGGCCCCTCATCTGAGACCTCACTCTCTGAGACCTCAGCCATCCGCACCTGCTGCCGGCGAACCACAACAAACATATATTTCTATTAGTCTAACATAGGAGTGGATAACTATGGCCCCTTTATGATCTGTGGGCTTCAACTCCCAGAATTCCTGGCTTCCATGCTCCCAGAAAGCATGTCTGGCTAGGGAATTCTGGGAGTTGAGGTCCACAAGTTGTAAAGAGTCCATAATTGCCAACCTCTGGCCCAACAATAGAAAATATACAAAGAAAGAATATTTGCTATAGACGAAGCCATACTTTGCAATGGAGCTTTTGCTTTTTAAAATGCCTTTCTCTTGATTATCGGAATTTCAAAAATTCCAGGTTTCAACAGCGCCCTTTTTTCTGATCTTTGTTCTATCCATACATAAATGAAAGGGGAAAAACAAAGGAAGTTTAGATACATAATACAGTATATACCAGTATAATCCAGCGATGGCTGATTGAAACTCATACACCTATCCAGATGTTTTGGGTTGCAGAAATAAAATTCTGCAGTGTTCACACTTATGCTTTATTATTCCTTCTCTTGAAAGATAATATATATTCTATATATTCTAAATATATATTACCTGGCAATGTCTACTTTCTATGAACATATATTCTATGTTCATAATGATTGCTTGGAGAAAGGATTATTCCCATTTTATAAAAATACAGCCCTCGTTACAAATCAGCTCTTCAGAACACACAAGGAACCTCATACCTTTCTTGATTCTTTCTTTATCTTGAACCACCATAATACAGGAATATCGTGGACGTTACTGCATGAGATGGATTATCAGAAATATATCTCCATCAGGCATGATTATATTCTGCTCCCAGAAAAAGCTCTCACCAACACAACCCGCCTACGCTGGTGGCAACCATTTGTGATTAACAACGGCATTGTTGTTTCGGGGTTTGATCGTGCTCAGTGGGCCTTGGATAACATACTGATTGGCGGAGCAGAAATCAATCCCAGTCAACTGGTTGACACGTTCGATGACGGTAAGAATCAAATAGCGAATTAACTTCTTTCCTAAAAAGTTACCACAAGGGGGGCGATGGCTCAGGAGTTAAAGACGCGAAGCTGACAGCCCAGATTCGAAACCTGAGTGCTGTGCAGATGGGGTGAGCTCCCGTTCTCACCTCAGTTCGTGCCTATCTAGCAGTTCGAAAGCATGCAAATGCAAGTAGATAAATAGGTACCACTTTGGGGGGAAGGTAACCACTTCAGTGTTGGCTGCACCCGGGTAATGCTGACATGTTCACTTCTAATAAATGGGGTTTTTTTAACTCTGAGAGATACGCCTAGAGACTCATGTTTCAAATGGGGGTAAATTGTCGGAGTCCTCACACCACGTTCAATATAGTCATGCCGGCCACATGACCACTGAAGTGTCTTCTAACCATGCTGGGTCCCTCGTCTAATAAATGGGGATGAGCGCCTCCCCCTAGAATTGGGCAGGGAAAACCTTTACCCTTTTTTTAGTGCCAGAAAATATACAGGTAGTCCTCGACTTACGACCACAATAGCGCCCAATATTTGTGTTGCTAAGTGAAATATTTGTCCAGTGAATTTTGCCCCATTTTACAACCTTTCTTGCCACAATTGTTAAGTGAATCACTGCAGTTGTTAAGTTAGTGACATGGTTGTTAAGTGAATCCTGCTTCCCCGTTGGCTTTGCTTGTCACAAGGTCGCAAAAGGAGATCACATGACCCTAGAACACTGCAACCGTCATAAATACGAGCTATATGCCAAGCATCTGAATTTTGATCACGTGACTAAGGGGATGCCACAAGGGTCATAAGTGTGAAAAACGGTCATAAGCCACATTTTTCAGTGCCGTTGCAACTTTGAACGGTCACTCAGTGAATTATTGTAAGTCAAAGACTAGTTGTTCATAGTCCACAGACCGCTGATTGACTTAAACATTCATACAAGGATTTGGATGGAGAATGTAGAAGACTGTTATCTTTTTCTAATATTCTAATAAAATTCTTCCTCTTTTCCACTCAGCATCTCCAATTCTCTGAATTAACATTCCATCTTTACAAACAATGGGATAACTGGGAAGATGATCTTAACTATAGTTTGATTACATTGGGAATTTCAAAAAAATTTACTCCCTGTGGGTGTGGCTTGGTGGGTGTGGCATGGCTTGGTGGGTGTGGCAGGGGAAGGTTACTGCAAAATCCCCAATTCCCTCCCCACCCCACTAACCTGCTTTCCAGCTCTGTTCTCCTGTACAGAACAACCAAAGAAGACCCAGCCAATCAGCTGGGACTCGGGAGGCAGAGAAGAGTTGAGGGCGGGGCCAGTCAGAGGTGGCATTGGGCAGTTCTCCAAACTACTCAAAATTTCCACTGCTGGTTCTCCAGAACTGATCCAAACCTGCTGAAGACCACCTCGGGTTAGGATATATTGTGCTGTGTATTGTGCACAGTGTAATTTTCTGGTTCATTTTCACTCCTTCATCTGAACAGAAGGCATCTCCCACGAAGAAAATTGGAGTTTCTACCCAAATGCAGTCAGGACGGCAGGATTCTGCGGTAACCCCTCCTTTCATCTCTATTGGCCAAATAAGAAAAAGGATCAGACGTATAATATCTTGTCTTCCCGGGAGCTCATTATACAACCTGGATACATGATCCAGTTTAAAGTAAGAAAATATTTCTGTGCATTCAGAGTAAAACATTGATTTAAATCAGACTTGTCCTGAAACTCTGATAGATCTGTTCAAATTATTACCCCATATTTACTGTATGTTGCTTATTAGAGTTTTTGGAAGTTACATGTGCATCTAACAATAGTATCAATTAACATCAGAGGGATAGAATCAAGAGAAGTTGTTATGGCAATACCACTTTATAATGCCTCAGTAAGGCCACACATGGAATATTGCATTCAATTTTGGTTGCCACGATGTAAAAAAGATGCTGAGATTCTAAAAAGAGTTCAGAGAAGAGCAACGAAGATGATTAGGGGACTGGAGGCTAAAACATATGAAGAAGGTTGCAGGAATTGGGTATATCTAGTTTAGTTTGATGAAAAGAAGGACTAGGGGAGACATGACAGCAGTCTTCCAATATCTCAGGGGCTGCCCCAAAGAAGAGGGAGTCCAGCTATTCTCCAAAGCACCTGAAGGCAGGACAAGAAGCAACAGATGGAAACTAATCAAGGAGAGAAGCAACTTAGAACTAAGGAGAAATTTCCTGACAGAACAATTAATCATTGGAACAACTTGCCTCCAGAAGTTGTGAATGCTCCAACACTGGAGGTTTTTAAGAAGAAATTGGGCAACCATTTGTCTGAAGTGGTGTAGGGTTTCCTGCCTAAGCAGGGGGTTAGACTCGAAGATCTCCAAGGTCCCTTCCAACTCTGTTATTCTATTCTAATATGAATATATAGATGGTAGGTCAATTGGAAGAGTGGTGTCTAAGGCTTATTTATTTGATTTTTGGCCTGCCTTTGTTACTTTATAAGTAACTCAAAGTGACAAACATACATAATACTCCTTTCACTTTTTACTTTCCCCACAACAACAACCCTGTGATGTGGGTTGGGCTGAGGGAGAGGGACTGGCCCAAAGCCACCCATCTGCCTTTCATGGCTAAGGTGGGACTAGAATTCAAAGTCTCCTGATGATTGGCCCAAAGTCACCCAGTTGCCTTTCATGGCTAAGGCGGGACTAGAATTCAAAGTCTCTTGATGATTGGCCCAAAGTCACCCAGCTGCCTTTCATGGCTAAGGCAGGACTAGAATTCAAATTCTCCTGATAATTGGCCCAAAGTCACCCAGCTGCCTTTCATAGGTAAGGCGGGACTAGAACTCAAAGTCTCCTGATGATTGGCTCAAAGTCACCCTGCTGCCTTTCATGGTTAAGGCGGGACTAGAACTCACAAACTCCCAGTTTCTAGCCTGATGCTTCATCACTACACCGAGCTAGTTGTCTCTCTAGTTACTCTTATGAGTAACTAAAAAACCAAACTATCTTATTCTTTATGAGAAGAAAAATATTGTTATCCAAACGAAGCAGAAGTGAAATATCATATATAATGTGCTGCTATTGCTAAAGTTTTGATTAACCAGAGAGTTTCTAGGGATATCTTTGGGATTGGCTATTTTGGGACAGACATATGCAATGGTCTATCAGGATGGACAAGGAGTACAAACTGTTGCAAAGAGAATGACAATATTGAAGAGAAAACGTGTCTCATTTTAATTATTTCAGATTGTGGTTGGCTGTGAAGCAACATCTTGTGGTGATCTCCATTCAGTAATGCTGGAGTACTCTAAGGATGCTAGGTAAAATATAAAACGTGTGGCTGCGATTGAAAACGTGGAGTTGAAGATTCAAAATATCTATTTTACAATTATTTAATATTTGTGTGAATATCAGTGTAATTGTAGATATGAATGTAAAATCTCCCTGAATTCAAGTTCTATTATTGGAATTTATAAATAAGTCTAATGTCAGCATTCCAGAAAATCTCCACTCCCACAAGTAACTCCAAGTCAGACATCTTCTCAAAAGTTCTGTTTTAATTGGATAGTAAACTGGTATAACTGGGGAATCCTGAATCAGAAAGTTCCGGGCTTCCTTGCAATACGTAAAAACTACAAATCCATCCCCTGCACCCATCATCGCATCATATGCCCCAATCACCATTCGTCCTCACTTGACACTTCTCCTCACTTAGGTGCAGAATAACCTGACCTTGAATCAGAAAAAGAATGTTATTATGTCTAACTACATACACTCCAAGAAATTCCCCCCTCCCATTTTCCCAGGCTCAAAATATGGCAGCGTGGGAGCATCTGGTCTCAATATGGCTTCCAAAGCTGACATCTTGTTTATCTATCTTGGTAACAGAACAGATGCTAAATTTCTTTGTCATTGCCAAGATGATTTCGGGGTTTTTTTTTTCAATTATTCAACTCTAGCTAATACAGGTAGCCCTCAAGGTACAACCACAGTTGAGCCCAAAACGTATGTTGCTAAGTGAGAAATTGATTGTGAGTTTGGCCCCATTTTACAACTTTTCTTGATACATATGCTAAGTGAATCTCTGTAGTTGTTCAATTAGTAATCCGGTTGTTAAGTGAATCTGGCTTCCCCCATTGACTTTGCTTGTCAGAAGGTCGCAAAAGGAGATCATATGACCCCTGGGACACTGGAATGGTCATATTCTGAGAGTCTTAATTTTGATCACCTGAGCGCGGGGATGCTACAATGGTCATAAGTGTGAAAAGTCATTTTTTTCAGTGTTGTTGTTACTTCGAATGGTCACTAAACAAACTGTTGTATGTTGAGGACTATCTGTAGTTCTTGGAGCTTCTCAGCCGAAGATCCAAAAGGCATGCACACATATAAACACACTGATATTTACAAAAAGTTCTAGAGATACCTTATACAGCATACCTGCATTAATATAGCCCAATGGTGGCTAACCTTTTTGGCTTCTGTGTTGAAAATTGTGCAAATGCTTGCACGCGCATGCCCATGTGCCAACACCCAGAAGGCAATGCGCACAGCCTCCCCACAGCCTCTGCACATGTATGCACTATCCTCCCCCCACCTCCTTACCTGCACTGCGCATGCGTGTGCCCCCCAGCTGATTTTAGGGATTTTTTTGGCCTCCCAGAGACTCGAGGGAAGCCTCTGCAGCCTTTGCAGGCCAAAAAATGGGGCTGTTTCATCACTTCCGGTATTTCCAGAAATACCGGAAGTGACTAAACAGGCCAGTTTTTCGGCCCACAAAGGCTGTGAAGGCTTCCCTTGAGCCTCTGGGAGGCCGAAAAAGGCCCAAAAATCAGCTGGGAGGCATGCGCATGCGTAGTGTGGTAAGTTTGCCTAGGGCTTGTGTGCCCGTACAAATGGCTGTGCATGCCACCTGTGGCACGCATTCCATAGGTTCGCCAACACGGATATAGCCTCATCAGTAAAAACCCCTCACCTTTATCAAGTAAGCCAAACAAAGGGTCAGGATTCCAACAATCGCTCTAATTAAATTATGATTCTTGAGCCAAACTTCAAAAAACTTCAAATGATTCATTAGAGGCGACATACTGGCACTGCCTTGTATGAAGCCAACTCTGGCATACATAATTTACAGTCCCCTGTGACTCTGTTTCCCCTCTACCCCCTGGGTGTCTCATAAACCAGATTCTCTAATTGAGCCCGTTGACGGGTTGGGTGTCATCAATCACGTTCTCCAATTAAATATATTTGCTGGCAAAAGCTGTGGTATTTTAGTTACAATCTTAAAGATAAGAGTTGGAATGTACTTTCGCTTTCAACTGCTCTTCCAGATTTCCTTCCTCCTCTCCCCCTCTTCCCTATGGCAACTACTGAAACAGGCATAAAGTTTTATGAATTTACACAAAGCTCTAAGAAAGCCCAAACTTCCTGCTGCTAAGCGAGACAGTTGTGAAGTGAGTTTTGGGCCCTTTTCAACCTTTCTTGTCACAATTGTTAAGTGAATCACTGCAGTTGCTAAGTTAGGTGAATCTGGCTTCCCTATTGAATTTGCTTGTCAGAAGACAGACAGTATATAAAAAACAGTCAACAGGTAACCCCAACAGGTAAAACTAATCTTCAAAATCCTCTGTTAACCCTCTGTATTGCATCTGATGGGTGGGAAGTCCACAAAGGGCTTCCAATCTCTTATGAACTTATATAGTGAAGTCCCAAAGGTGCTTTTTTCTTTTTCAAGAGGCCACTGGACTTTCTGGTTTTTCATTGAAGAAGTTTCGCTTCTCGTTCAAGAAGCTTCTTCAGCTATGACTGGATGGTGGGCAATGGAAGGATTTGTTTTATATACCTTGAAGACAGCTGGTCATTTGCATCCTTTTTAGTGAGTCTTTGAGGCCAGTTGGAGGTTTATCTGTGTCACCTCAGTGACTCTCTAAAAGGATGCAAATGACCAGCTGTCTGCAAGGAGTATAGCAGAAAGTCCAGTTGTCTCTTGTAAATAAAGCACCTTTGGAATAACCATGACCTGGATGGCTGAGAATCTCCATAGACATCCAATGAAGGGAAATACAAACAGAAACCTTCTGTTTTAACTTTCTTATGCAATGAAAAGGCTTAAAGAGAAAGTAGAGAAGTCACTCAGGGTTGTTGGGTTTGTTTGTTTTTGCCACTGTTGGCCAATGCATTCTCTCCCTTCCACCCCTAGCAATTTTACCTCTTTTGCTTTCCTTCAGATTAGACTCCTGGCAGCTCGTCCAGACGCAGTGCCTTCCGTCTTCTTCCAACAGCGTTGGCTGCTCCCCGTTTCAGTTTCACGAAGCAACCATCTATAACTCTGTCAACAGCTCCACTTGGAAGAGGATAACCATTCAGCTGCCAGATCATGTCTCCTCCAGGTAGGTTTCTCTCCAAAATGTGACCGCATCTTCAGGGGTGGGCTTCAAAAATTTTAACAAACTCTGCCTGGTTGCTGGGTGGCTGTGGCCATGGTGGTCAAGGCATTATTACCCTCCCCAAGCTCCGGAAGCTTTCCTCAAGCCTCTGGGAGGATGAAAACAACCTCCCAAGGCTCCAGAGACCCTCCAGAGACCAGAAATGGGCCCATTTCCAGCCTTCCTGAACTTCCAGGAGGCCCATTTTTCGCTCTCGCTGAGCCTCTGTGCATGCCCTGCACTTACCTGGGATCCAAAATGGGCCACGTAGAGACTACTGGGAGGGGAGAGGCTGGAGCCAGCCAGTCGTCGGAATTACTGACTCACTGAACTGGCCATAAAATTAGCTAGTCACATTGTCCAACGGAATGTCATTGTATTGTTATGAGAAAAAGTCTTTGGTTTTGGCAAACACCTGCTGAAGTGTCCTTGACTCTCAAAGCTCATCAATGTCTGGAGCCTATATTCCATCTCCCTCTTCCTCCCCCCTCCCTAGTTTGTTGGCAAGCTGAGAAGTGATAATAGTTGCAACAGCATAAGTAGGGTTGGGCTTCAAAAATTTAACAATGGGTTCTCTGCCTGATTGCTGGGTGGGCGTGGCTATGGTGGGTGGGTGTTGAGGTAATTCCCTGTTAGGAGAATGAGCGCATACAGGGAGACGTATTTGAGAGTAGTGCTTGAATAATACACATACAGCACACAGATACACTGTACAGTAAATGTAGGTTTTTACTTCCAGAAACGTTAAGCAAAGTTCAAGATAAACAGTACAAAAGTCATTCACAGGTAAATCAGTCAGTTTTCCAATCCAGGGATAATCCAATAACAAATTCCAGTGTCAAAAACAGTTCATTATCAGACTTACATTGAATCCAGGAATATCAATCAATTAGGAAAAATGGAGGAACGGCAATATTTTCCAACAGAAGGAAACAGAGACTGACTCACACTCTCTTCTGAGACTAAGACTAAGACAAACCAGGTTTCTGGCTCCATCTTATGGCCGTTTGAGAAACCACACCTAATTACAGTTTTGCATTTTCTTAAAAATACAGTTTTAAAATGTTTATCCTGGTTTATATATTTCTAACCCAAATACCTGTTAGGTGACTTATATTCCTAACAGTGTGGCCTAGTCGGCGTCCTGCACCATGGTGGGGTGAGCATTTTTGCCCTCCCTGAGCTTCAGGGGCTTTTCTTGAGCCTCTGGGAGAGCGAAAACAACCTCCCAAGGCTCTGGAGGCCGGATATGGGCCCATTTCCAGGCTTCCTGAACTTCCAGGAAGCCGTTTTTTGCTCTGCTCAAGCCTTCATGTGCGCCATGCACTTACCTGTGATCCAAAACAGGTTGCGTGGAGACTCCTGGGAGGGAAGGCGCTGGGTGGGTGGGGCCATTCAGTCATCAGAATTACTGGTTCACCAAACCAGCCATAAAATTAGCTACTGGTTAGCTAAGGTTTCGCCCGAACCGGGGAGTACCAGTAAGAACCCACCCCTGCACACCGTGCTTCTTCAGTAAAATATCCCCCCTCAGAACGTTCATTGACTTTGGCTATATCATGAGCCGGAATAACACAAATTAACAGCTGGTCCTCAACTTGCAACCTCAGTTGAGCCCAACATTTCTGCTCCTGAGTGAGACAGTCGTTGAGTAACTTTTGCACACTTTACAACCTGTCTTGCTACTGTTGTTAAGTGAATCCCTGCAGTGGTTAAATTAGTGACACGGTTCTTAAGTGAATCTTGGTTTCCTCATTGCTAGGATTTCCTGCTTGCCAGAAGGTCACAAAGGGGCATCACATCCACCCCGTCATAAATACAAACAACGTAAAATATGAACCAGTTGCCAAGCATCTGAATTTTGATCCCATGATCATGGGGATGCTTGCAAAGGTCGTAACGGTGAAAAATGGTCAAAAGTCACATTTTTCAGTGCCGTTGTAACTTTAAGTGACTGCAGCTATTAAGTTAGTAACTGGTTGTTAGTGAATCTGGCTTCTCCATTGAATTTACCCATCAGAAGGTTGCAAAAAGGGGATCACATGATCTCCCGGAGACTGCAACCGTCATAAATATGAACCAGTTGCCAAGGGTCTGAATTTGGATCATGTGTGACAGTCGTGTGAAAAATGGTCAAAAGTTACTTCTTTCCATGCCTGATCGTCATTAAATGAATGGTTCTAAGACGAGGGGTCTCTCTATTGGTCTATTAAGTGGAAGCCAGGGGGGGTGTAACAGCCAGAATCCTGACACGCTAACCTCTTGTGTCTACACGTGGGCAATTTTATTTCTAGTGCGACCCAGTTCCGGTGGATCCAAAAAGGAGAAGAACCAGAAAAACAAAGTTGGGCGATCGATCATGTGTACATTGGAGAAGCATGTCCCAAACTCTGCAGCGGCCATGGATATTGTACCACGGGGGCCATTTGTATTTGTGATGAGGAATACCAAGGTCAGATTTGGTATAGATGTAATGTTTCCTTTCTCAGATGTTCAGGGGGGGCTGCGGCATGTTTGTGTTCCTTTAGGTCAGGGGTGTCAAACTCAATTTCATAGAGGGCTGCATCAGGGTTGTAGCTGATCGGGGGGGGGGCTGTGGGGGGGCGTGGCCATGGGGGCATGGTCAGTTTGACATCACTCATGCCAGGGGTGCCTGTGGTGGCCTGAGTGCTGTGCCAGCGAAAATGGGCTCCCGATCTGTTTTTGGATGGGACAGCTTCCTGTAATCTTCTGCCAGTGAAAATGGAGCTCGTGGGGAGGGCGGGGGGGGGGGTCCTCCTGACCTCAATTTTTGCTGGCAGAGGGTTTCAGGAGGCCATCCCAGTTCAAAATAGAGATTGGGAGCCCATTTTTGCTGGCAGGGGCAGCACGGGAGTGGTGGGATTCAAAAAATGTTACTACCAGTTCTGTGGGTGTAGCTTGGTGGGCATGGCAGTGGAAGGATACTGCAAAATCTCCATTCTCACCCCACTCCAGGGGAAGGATATACTGTAAAATCCCCATTCCCTCCCCATCCCACTAACCTGCTTTCCAGCTCCGTTTCTCCTGTGCAGGGCAACCAAAGAAGACCCAGACGATCAACTGGGTCTCAATGGGAGGCGGAGAATAGATGGGGGTGGGGCCAGTCAGAGGCAGTATTTGCCGGTTCTCCGAACTACTCAAAATTTCTGCTACCGGTGGGCTGGATTCAGCCTGTGGGCCTTGAATTTGACACCGCTGCTTTAATTAGTGTTTTCAAATAGCTTCTCTTGTGGGAGGTTGGGTTGATACTTTGATAGTGGAGCTCTGGATTCAGATTAACAGAGTTGAAGGGACCTTGTATGGTTGGTTTTAGAACAGAATAGAATAGAATTCTTTATTGCCCCTTTAATACCCAAGGAACTTGTCTCTGATTAACAAGGTCGTGGATCATAACTCATAGTTACAATGTATGAGAAAACAAGTATAAGTATGAACATAACATATAAACGTATAAGTATAAACAGGTATAAGTATATACATAATAAATGAGTATGAATAAATGGGAAGGGCAGGGATGGGTGCACGTATGACACCTCCTTACAGACCTCTTAGGAATGGAGTGAGGTCCACGGTAGAGAGTTTAAGGTTAAAGTTTTGGGGGTTTGAGGATGTAACAACAGAGTCAGGTAGTGAGTTCCAGGCAATGATCACTCTGTTGCTGAAGTCGTATTTTCTGCAGTTGAATTTGGAGCAGTTTACTTTGAGTTTGTATCTGTTGTTTGCCTGTGTGTTATTGTGGTTGAAGCTGAAGTAGTCATTGACAGAGGATGTTGTAGCAGACAATTTTGTGCACTAAGCTTATGTCAGACCGAAGGCGGTGTAGTTCTAAGTTGAATATAAATTTTCAGTTGCAATAACTTGATAACTGTTGAAGTGAGATACTTTTTTTTTCAGGTGACGATTGCTCTGTTTTCAACCATGAACTTCCCAGCTACATTAAAGACAATTTCGAGTCAGCAAGAATTACCGAAATAAACTGGGAAATTATTCAGGGTGGAGTGATAGGGAACGGATGTGGACAGCTAGCCCCATACGCTCATGGTGACTCTCTCTATTTCAATGGCTGTCAGATAAGGCAAGCGGTGACCAAGGCTCTGGATTTAACCCGAGCAAGGTAATTTTAGACATCGTGAATCTAAAATGTTTCCTCGTTTAAATAGTGTGATAAAATATTGAGGCGTTCCGGAAATGAATGGCAGTTAAATTGGGACTAATTTTAAGAAGCAAGGTTGGAGAGATCATTAAGAGGTCAATAAGAGCAAACCGCCACTCCCTGCTAGCACTGCTGATGTTACCCAGGGGCGGGATTCAAATTTTTTAACAAATGGTTTTGTGGGCATGGCTAGGTGGGCATGGCCATGTGACTGGGTGGGTGTGGCTTCTTTTTTGCCCCCCTCCCATTTTTTTTCCTCCTGGGCCTCAGGCAAGCCTCCTGGGGGGTATTTTTGCTCCCAGAAGTCTTCCCTGGGGCTCAGGAAGGAAAAAAACAGAGCACAGGGGGGCAGCACCCCCCCACACACCCCTTATTGCCTCCTTGGTCTCGGGAAAGCTTCCTGGGCGAAGCAATAAGACAGAGAGGGGAATCCCAACACAGCTGATCATTGGAAAAAAACAGCTGATCATCAGGAAGGGAAAAAAAGCAAAAGAAATACCTTAAGAAGGGACTAGATGGGGGGGTGCAGTTAGTTATGTCGGGCGTGCTGCGATATAGCACATGCACGATAAGGACTGACTGGGCAGGAAGGGGAGGGGTGGGCAGAGGGGGCGGGGCCAGCCAGGGGCACGATTTGCCAGTTCTCCGTACTGGGCAGAATCATAACAACCGGTTCTATAGAACCAGTCCGAACCAGTAGAATCCCACCCCTGATGTTACCTAGTTGGGTAATGAAATGTCTGCAAAAACAAAAAACCCTACCAAGTTCAGAGACCACCAAGAACCCCACAGTTCAATCCTGAGCTACAAATATTCTCTTAGATTTTTGTGCTAGCTGAATAGTAAGGCTCACATGATTTTCGAATGTACGAGTGCAAAGAACAAAACATTGAATTGTATGCAGATGGAAAACACTTTCGCTTGGATGCATTCAAGTAGATGTTCCATAAGTCAAAGCATAGAAATCTAGTAGGAAGGTAGACAAGAGACCATAGTAGAAGAGAAGTTAGTAGAGAATGGGGACTGGTTTTATAAATACATCCTTTCCTATACCGAAAACTATTGGCAACTAATTTTTAAGACATAAAGATTGCATTAGACCGTAACAAGGTGTTTATTAAAAAAAAATCCACCAGACCAAGTTAGATGTTTATAAAAGATATAATAAGACAAACACTGGGAAGAAAGTTATCTACTCTAATTAATATATATATATATATAAATTTATTTATTATCAAATCTATTTGCCCCATCTCGTATCCAATGACTCAGGGCAGCTAACAACTTAAAAACATTAAAAACAGCACATAAAGATTGACTAATTCTTACAATAATTTGATATAATAATTTTAATAATTGAATTATTTGCACTAATTACTAAGAATTGTAAAGATTTAATTGCCTTGTCTTTTTGTATGTGATTTGTGGGTGGGTTTGTTGGGTGGCTCTGTGTGTGTGTGTGTGTGCAGTTGTCAATGTTTCGATAATTCTTTTATTCGTGTCAAAGATCAGGAATTAACTCTTTCTCTTTGTTATCATCCTTCCTCCTGCTTTCCTCTCCCTCCTCCCTCCCCCAGCAAAATAATGTTTGTTTTGCAAATTGGAAGTCTTTCACAAACCGATAGTTGCAACACAAATCTCAGTGACCCCAACACTGTGGACAAAGCTGTGTTGCTCCAGTACAGCGTAAACAATGGAATTACATGGCAAGTCATTGCACAACACCAGCCAAAAGATTTTATACAAGCACAAAGAGTGTCTTACAATGTGCCACTGTGAGTATGCCATTATACTACATTTCTCTTTAGAGTGAAAAGCACCGGGCGCGGAAAATCAGGATCTCATGCTAAATTCTTTTGAAGCTGATTAACGCCATCACACCTATAACCAGGGGTGGGATTCTACCAGTTTGGATCAGTTCGGGCGAACCGGATGTTAAATTTGCATCTGATTCGCCGAACCCATATTTGAACTGATTAGCTGGCCGCACCCCTCCCAGGAGTCTCCACGCAGCCCATTTTTGATGCAGGTAAGCGCAGGGTCTGCGCGAAAGCTCTGGGGGGGGGGGAAATGTCCGTACTGGAAGTACCAGAAGTCTGGAAACAGGCCTGTTTCCAGCTTCTGGAGGACCTCCAGAGCCCAGGGAGGCCATTTTTGCCCTTCCAAAGGCCTGAGGGAAGCCTCCGGACCCTTTGGAAGGCAAAAAACAACCCTCCCGGAAATACCCGTAGGCCACGCCCACTATGGCCACGCCTACCCAGCAACTGGGCAGCAAACTGGTTGCTGGGATTTTTGAATCCCACCCCTGCCTATAATACAAGAATCTAGTCAAGTAACGGTCAGCATTAAATTGGTGCTAAATAAGAGCGGAATTGAAGAGGTTGAATTGAGGCCATTTGTGGGAATGTAACAACTCCAGTCTAATTCCTCTCTTGACTCCACCCCCAGGCTCTGCCTTTTTCTTTAAAAATCACCAAATCCCTGAATCAAGTTACAGATCAAATCTGATTTTGAGGGAGCTGGAGACATGTGGCCCTTGGTGATTGAAAGATTGCCATTTGACTCGAAAACAAAAACTGCAAAACACCTTCTTTGAAAATGCACGCAGAAAAACGTCATCCAAACCAGTTATTATTGTTAGCGAATGCAGCTTCAATGAAGGTGAACTGGTTTCACATTTATTTCATGTGTTTATGAATTTTATTAAATTTATATGCCACCCTTCTCACAGAGAGGGCCACTATGGGTGATAGTACAGTGATAAATATAAAAACAGTTCGATTTTTAAAAGGCTACATATAAAACTAGAAGGAAGGAGAGAGAGACGGCATAAGGATGAGATCTTCTGCTTTATAGCTTGTGTTTTCTTCAGAAGCTCCAGATACTATACCTTATGCTCCCAATTTTATCTTCACAACGTTTTTGTGAATTAGGTGAGGCTTGACCAACAGTAAGTCACTTAGCATTCCTCAGAGCCAGCTTCAACATCCATTCCTAGAGCAGAGCTACTGGATTCTGATACAATTTTCAACAACCAGAATCCTTGATGGATTTTAAAATGGCCTTAGAATTCAAAATGGAATCAGAGTAAGAGAATTGGAAGGGACCTTGGAGGTCTTCTAGTCCAACTCCCTATACCATTTCAGACAAATGGCTGTCCAATCTCTTCTTTAAAAACTTCCAGTGTTAGAGCACCCACAACTTCTGGAGGCACTAATTAATTGTTCTATCTGTCAGGAAATTTCTTCTTAGTTCCAAGTTGGTTTTCTCCTTGAAGTTTTAGGCTGGTTCTCTCCTTTTTTAAGTTTATATTATCTGCTTATTTCTAGCAGTAACACCTTGACATTTAATGAAATCCAGGATGCATTTTCATCCTGCTTGTAAATTTTCACAAAATGACCATTTCAAGAGCTATTTCAGATACAAGCCAACCTTCTGCAGCATGAGCTTTTCAAAATGGAGGGCCTCAGCACCCTTCCAGAGTGAGGATTAGGGGAATTGCAGTCTAAAAGATCTGAAAACACATCCAGACTAACGTTCTTCAACACAATCTCCTCAATGCATGGTGGGCCTCAATATCCAGTCTAGGAGGGGATGATGAGAACCAAAGTCCAACATCTCTGAAGGCAACCAGGAAGCTGAGACCTCCTAGTGGACAATTACTTAAATATGAGCCAACAGTGCACGGCAGCAGCCAAAACAGCCAATGCAATCCTAGGCTGCATAAACAGAGGGATAGAATCAAGATCATTTGAAGTTCTAGTACCACTTTACCAAGCCTTAGTATGACCACGCTTGGAATCCTGCATCCAGTTCTGGACACCACAATATAAAAAAAAAGATGATGAGACTCTGGAAAGAGTGCAGAGAAGAGCAACAAAGATGATTAGGGGACTGAAAGCAAAAATATACTGAGAATGGTTACAGGAACTTGAGTCTGCTTAGTTCAATGATGGCTAACCTTTTTGAGCTGCTGTGCCAAAAATTGTGTGTGCGTTTGCATGCTCACACTCGTGTGCCAGCACCTAGAATGCAGTGTGCAACCCCCTCCCCCACATACCCCCTACGCATTCGTGCGCAATTTGTCACTTCCAGTAATTTCGGAAAAAACAGGAAGTGACAAAACGGGGCTAGTTTTCAGCCTGCAAAGCCTGCAGAAGCCTTTCTCAAGCCTTTGGGGGGCCAGAAAAGGCCTCAAACTAGCTGAAAATCAGCTGTGAAACATGCGCATGCGCAGTGAGGAAAGTTTGCCTGCAGCTCACGTGCCGGCACGAATGGCTCTGCGTACCACCTGTGGCACACGTGCCATAGGTTCGCCATCATGGGCCTAGTCCCATGATGGCAAACGTATGGCACGTGTGCCGGAAGTGGCATGCAGAGCCATTTCTGCCGGCATGTGAGAGATCGCCCAGAAGACTCCCACTGCGTATGTACAGATGCCGCCTGCCAGCCAGCTAATTGTTGGGTATCTGCTGTGCATGCATAAGGGGAGATGCGTGCACAGGGGCCAGGGCACATGCGCAGGTCATGTGTGCATGCGCAGAGGTGAGGGGGATCACGCACGCATTTGACACATGACATGGAAAAGGTTAGCCATCACTGGCCTAGTCTAATAAAAAGAAGGACTAGGGATGACATGATAGCAGTGCTCTTATATTTGAAGGGCTCCTACAGAGATAAGGGAATGAAACTATTTTCCAAAGCACCTGAGGGCAGGACAAGAAACAATGGCTGGAAACTAACCAAGGAGAGAAGCAACCTAGAATTAAGGAGAAAATTCCTAATGGTGAGAACAATTAACCAGTGGAACAACTTGCCTTCAGAAGTTGCAGTTGTTCCATCACTTTCAAAAAGAGAGCTGGACAACCCTTTGTCTGAATGGTATAGCGTCTCCTGCTCAAGCAGAGGGGCTGGACTAGAAGACCTCTGAGGTCCCTTCTGACTCTGTTATCCTATCTTCTGTTCTTTTCTGCTCCCTCACTGTGTCATTTCTCATTTTAGGGAGGCACGGATGAAGGGGGTGTTACTTCGCTGGTGGCAATCCCGCCACAGTGGCTCAGGCCACGATCAATGGGCCCTGGACCACGTAGAAGTTGTTCAGTGAGTATAACGCATGCCGTCACATCACCACCAGCCCCATATTCCACATCAGGATGGAAAAAATTCAGTTCACGATTGAGTCCTATTTAAACAAGGGGTTTGAGAAGGTTTTCTCCGCAAATCCCTGCATATTGTGAAATAAAGGCAGGGGAAACGGGGACTTTTTAAAATATAAGGGGAAATATATATATCAGAACAGTACTTCCCAAGCTGAGCCTCTTTAAGATGGGAGGACTTCAACTCCCAGAATTCCTTATTGCATTTTGGCTAGGGAATTCTGAGAGTTGAAGTCCTCCCATCTTAAAGTGGCCCTGGTTGAGAAACTCTGCATTAACACATTAAATTTCAATAATGTAAAGCAAAGGTCTTTCAAACTTGGCAAGTTTAAGACTTGTGGGCTTCAACTCCCAGAATTCCTGAGCTAACATGACTGGAGAAGGAATTCTGGGAGTTGAAGTCCACAAGTCTTTAAGCTGTCAAGTTTGAAGGCCCCTGATGTAAAGGAAGTTTATCAGTATAAACCTGATTTCGTTAGGTGCAACAAAATGGAAAATTGTATTGTTCTTATGTAGTGTAATATTGCTATTAACCTTGGCACGCAATTCCTTATTTTAAAACAGCAGAATACTGTTAAGAAATAAGGTTGGTTATATTAGATTCCATGGGCAGAGATTATATTCCTCCCTAGCAGTTTTACCAAATAAAAGTGTTTTTGCCTGTTAATTCTTTCTCCCCACACACACACTAAAGCGATCTGATAGTAGAAAAACCACTTTATATATCATTGGAAAGTTATTTACTTTTTCTCTAACAATTTCCTGAAATTCTAGTGTCATGCCGGGCTGGGACTCATCGCTACGGTGTTTGGCTGAGAGAGGTGTGCTTACCCAATAGATAGGTTCCAATATTATTTTATTTAAAGTTTTGGTAGAATATGGCTGATAAAGTTGTTAAGATTACCTCTGGAAATGTTGATTAACTATGAAACTATCATTTCCTTGAATCACTTTTAAATTAGGGCTGGAAGAACCAATTGCTACCGAGCTTCATTATACTATGTACTATGTACTATTATTTCCTTTTCAACATTAGCTGTGGAAGGTGTCCCTGGTTTAGAGACTAGCTATGATCTAGCCACCATGATTAGTCTTACTGTCAACATCCAGCTTGATGTTGATGTTGTCTTACTGTCAGCAACCAGTTTAAGTACCCAAATAAAAACCCGGGATCATTTTGGTTCTGAAAAGCTTACCTTTTATTGAATACATAGCATAGGAATGGCCAGGTCAAACTAACTTTGAATTTCTAAGGCACCAGTTCACAATATTAAAAAATGAATTTCCCAGCCCAACCCACAGGCTTCCAGGTAGACCATGTAAACAAGTTCTCTTTGTTGTGGGAACCATCTGTCTTCTTCACACTTACCAGTATTTATATGGCCTTGAAAAGTTTCCAAACTCCCATGGAACCACGGAAGTTTTGTTTCTCCAAATTAATCAATTCTCAGTCAACATCTGCTCCCCTTTACTCTAATGACATTGAAACAAAGAAGCGGGTAGCTGCCTTGGCTTCACTCTTGACACTTATATTCTTTGCAGCTAAGTCCCAGTAGATTAAGATAATGTAATTATAGCTAATTGTATTTGGCTTAGAATTGCTGGCTGGGATCTAATCTCTTGCTCCATCTTCCTCCTTGCTCAGCCTAACCCCACCCCCCCAAATATAGGGGGTCAGGACTCTCTCAAATTCCACGTTGTTGGACTGGAGATTACAGTAAGCAGAGTTAAAATTGGGGGCATGGTATCCCAGTGGTTAAGACAATGGGTTCATTGACTGAAAGGTTAGCAGTTTGAGACCCAAGCACTTCCTGATGGTGTGAGCTCCTGTTACTTGCTCCAGCTCCTGCTTATCTCTTTACTTTTATGGTTGAAAATACCTTGTAGAAGTTCTGGTTTACACCAGGGACCTTGGATGAACTATAGTCAATTGACATCTGTCCTGCTGTTTTCCTCCCCTTCATTCCATGCCATTCTAGATGGTTCCTGATTGTTGGCAGGATCCCTGGGTCCTAAGTGGATTCTTGGTAGAGGACACTCAACCCAAATTAAGCCATTAAGTTGATGGTTAAAAGTTTGTGCACTAACTGGCAAAAACATCATTGCCACACAGCTCTACCTTCAAACACTAATGTTTAAATCAAGCCCCCATTGATCTGTTCCAAAGGAAGGCATTTGATTTGCTATCCAAAAAAATAAATAAATTTCTATCGGTCTATGGACAGCCCTAATTTAAACAAGTGAAGATGACAAGAACAATTTAAGATGCCTTTGTTTCTAGTTGATTCTGCTATTTTTATTTTTATTTTTATTTTTTGCACAAGAAAACACCAGCTTGCATGGCAACCATGCCATATTCAAATTGTAGACTTTATCCAATAATCGGTAATTTTTCACACATAGCTGCCCTGCTAGTTTTTTTTTTAAACCACACTCTTTGCTAAGCTTGGCCTCCATCACATCAACTTCTAAGTTTAACCTAACATGAAAAATAGACTTTATTATTGATTTATCCGGTACCTTTTACGCAAGGTTAAGGCAGAAATAATGTTCTCATTGCAATAATTCCTCATTCTTCAGGAGTTCCTTTTCCTATTAGAAACCTGTTAGAATATTATGGGGGTGACAACATGATGATCACCAGTTAAGTTTCTGGGCTTGTCAGCTGAAAAGCTGACAAGGTTTGATATCCAAGAGCCACATGATGGGGGGAGCTCCCATTCTTTGCTCTAGCTCCTGCACACCTAATGGCTTGAAACCATGCAAATGCAAGTAGATAAATAGGTATTGCTTTGGTGGGGAAGAAACAACATTCTATGTACCACAGTACATAGTTATGCTGGCCACATGACCACAGAAAGGTCTTTGGAAAACGCTGGCTCCCTCAACTAAGAAATGGAGATGAGAACCATCCCCCTAGAGTCAGACATGACTGGACTTACACCTAGAATATTAGGACTTGAACAAGATGTAGAAAAACCAAAAATACAGAAAAAATGATGAAGAAATTGAATGTTTACATCTAAGAGCAAAAAGCAACCCTGTCAAGGTTTTGTTTGTATTATTTTTCCTCCTAAAAAGTCCCTTAGAGTGATTACAAATAATAAAAATATCATAAACAGATTAAAATTATTCAGTTATACACTTGCCCAGTCTCTCATTGTATCTCTTTCTCTCATCTATCATCTAGCTAGCTAGGTCGCTTATCATCTATCTATCTATCTATCTATCTATCTATCTATCTATCTATCTATCTATCTATCTATCTTTCCATCCATCCATCCATCCATCCATCTATCTATCTATATCTCTCTCTGTCTCCTATATCTATCTACCTATCATCTATCTTCTATGTCTTTTATCTCTTTATCATGTAACTATATCTATCTATCTAAAACACATCATAAAAAAGATTAAAATTATTTAGTGATACATGCACACTCTGTCTCTTTCTGTCTCTAAAACACATCATAAAACAGATTAATTTTTCCCAATTGCCCTGTATCTCTAGCTATCTATAAATTTTTATTCAGCTTATACAGCTTACCATGAAACCAAAGCAAGTTTCAGAGTTTATCGCAACCATATAAAAACTAGAAAAATGCATCAGTGATGCCCAGAACTTATTAGACTCTTTGTTCAACTTAGTCTAACTTAAAATATTTGCCTATAGCAATATTTTATCTATTGCTTTTATCCCAGTGGAGCAGGTTGGCAGAGAGAGGGGGGAGGGAGGGGAGGGGAGAGAGAGAGAGAGAGAGAGAGAGACGTAGGCCAGCTTGGAAGCCAATTCGCTTCTTGTAATGGACATTTTGATCATAAGTCAAGGACTCTATAATAGCAATAGCATTTACACTTATATACCATTTCATAGTGCTTTACAGCCCCCTCTAAGCGGTTTCGAGAGACAGCATATTGTCCCCCAACACTCTGGGTCCTCATTTTACCCACCTCAGAAGGCTGGGTAATGGACTTGAAATGTGAATTAGAACTAAAATCTTTAGATCCTTGGGCTCTAGTAAAACAGCCCTCCATTTTTGACTGGACTTCAGTTGCATCAACTGTGGTTCTTAGCTTTCAGGGGGGAAACTAACCATCATTACAGAAAGGTTTTTTTTAAAAAAAACGTCGTATTCTAAATAACAAGCAAAAGTATTACTACTCACTATGTATCTTTTAAACATCTACATGCATCTGTGTGATACCAACATTTTCTTATTTAACAAATAAGTATCAATCTAGTATTCTTACAGATGAAGTTTGGGCTAAAGAGTTAGAGTTGAAAGAGATAGAGAAAGGGAGGGAGGGAGGGTGGAGAGAGAGTAATGAATGGATGGATGGATGGATGGATGGGATAGAAATAGAGATAGAGATAGAAAAATAGATACACAAGCATACAGACAAAATAGACAGAGATGATAGATCGAGAGATAGATCGAGAGATACATACATACATACATACATACATACATACATACATACATACATACATATAGAGAGAGAGAATAAATATGAATAGAGATAGAGAGACAGATGAACAAGACAAAGAATGTGTGTGTGTGACACACACACACACACACACACATATATATTGTATGGTATTCAGCTTTGTTCGGGTATTTTCAAATAATTGACAGTCTGGTGGAGTCATCTCTTCTATTCATGCTTTCAGGTCTTTTTTCAATCTCTATGGCTTCTCTGATAATTCTGTAGCTGGGGTTTTCTATAGTGGCTAGACTGTCAATTATCTGGAAGCCTGCATTTTCAAACAAAAAAATCTCCACACCACAAGCCAGCCAAACACCTGGGCACAAACAGACTCCCCCTGATACCTCCAGCTCAAACACACCCCAACCAGGCACCCAGATGAAACCTAGCTTCCTAATAAATGATAGCCATCCATTTACTTGGAGCCAAGCCGCACTAAAAGCCTCCAATACAGGAAACACAATGTTGCCAGCCAATCAAGACAAAAAAAGCTACAAAACAGACAGAAGATATTAGAAACACCAATCAAGCAGAACACAGCAAACTCCTAGACCAATAAACATAGACCAAGACTCCTAACCAATCAGGATGAAGAAAAAACCATTCTGGCACAGCAGTAGGCTAGCCCCAAATTTAAAACTGAAATGGCTGTGAAAGTCTGACTCACAGATGAGCACAATACAGAAGCCTGATGATAGCAGATGAGATTCTGCCGAAATGTTGCTACAACTTTTTAAAAGCACAACTATAATGATGTGGGAAAATACCCGAACAAAGCTGAATACCATACAGTATGTATGTATGTATGTATATATAGAGAGAGAGAGAGATAGAGAGAATAGATATGAATCGAGATAGAGAGGCAGATGAACAAGACAAAGAATGTATATGTGTGGGTGAGAAAGAGAGAGAGAGAGAAGGAGGGAGGGTATAGAGATAGAGGTGGACAGATAGACAGTATCTAATAATATCCTCCACCTCTGCTAATAAAGATTTAGGAAAACTCCTGGAACCAACATTGCATTGTTACATTTAAGTTAGTATGATGGCTAATTGTTGAGTTCATTTTTAAACTAAAGCGATAGAGACTTCCAAAGAAATTTGTTCCCTTACTTTAAATGCATTTCTGATTGCAGAACAGTTTGTTGGAGAAAGTCCTTTAGCAATAGACTTAGCTTATCTAACCAAACCAACCAGCCTGATGAAAGCAGGATCCTGCCATTTGCAATGCAAGCCCCACCTCTCTTGTATACCGCATTGTGACATCACCTGCATGTCTCAAAGAGCTTGGAGCAGGATGAAAAAATCCTGCTTTCATCACTGTGATTAAAGTGATGGGAACCTGCAAGTCATCTAAAAAAACACCTCCTTTTTTTTCTAAATAATTTCTTCTCCTTGTGGGTGTATTTATTCTGTAAAAAACAATTTACAATTAAAAATGATACTTGCTGTGCATGCTAGTCCTTCGCTAATCAAAAGCCACACCCTGCCTGCTTAAAGAAGATGCCAGCACTCCTTTCTGATTATTTCCATAAGAAGTATTTCAATATAAAATGTAAATATTTATGCTCAATTTGTTTATTAAGACAAAAAGAGATTAACAGACCAGCTGAGGTTTCATTTCCCATTCGTAATTGTAATTGCACCAAAATATGAACACAGAAACCTGAGAAGAGCCTCCAAAATATTTTTATATTATTTGTCATGAAACTGAATGCTGGAATCACAATAATTAGAATAAGAGGCATGCAGTTAATATTTAGATATATATGTCGTCACCATGCTTTTCATGATTAAAATTGTATCTTTTGGCATAAGAATTTTAAAGGTTAAGTGATTGCAAAAAAATTTGGGAAAAGATTTTTTTTTTTTTGAAATATCTTATCAGTAGTAATGTACATTCATGTAAGCACCTATCTTCCTTTGCTTCATCTCTTTAGTCCAGAATCGTGTTGATATATACCCCAAATAATATTATTTTAATAATTATTTATTTTATATATATATTAGATATTACTTATTTCAACCTAGAAAAGAAAACGTTACATTTTTGCAGCTTTGTGCTAGCTTGCCCATTACTTATGCCAACTTTTTAATACTGTAAGTCTTATTTCTGAAATATAATACAAGATGTGATTATTTAAAAAAAAGATTTGAATGACTGCAATTATAGAGATCTACTTTCTTGCAACCGGAAAGTAACTTGTTCAATTTTTATTTTCAAAAGAGATGAAAAATCCTATATTGCCTCTAAGCCTCATCAAGCTTTTATGACTAATCACAGTGCTGCATGCATTGAAATACATTTTCTAATTTGTGTTGTATTTCATTATTTGCTGTCATTGGTTTTACACTAGAGTAAGGTAAGTGATTTCATTCCTGCAATATCAGTGCAGCCCCATTTTCGCAATTATCATTCCGTTCACCAATACTGATATTGTCGTTTTAAAGCCGAAGTCAGCCAACTTCAGCTCTCTTTTCACACCTAGAAAGTCTTACCTGAAGGGTATCGTGATTCTAAGTTGGTTTGGGGGTCTAGATAGCTGCATGTCAAGGAACTGGAATTTTGCAATATATTTTGAGGATTGTTGGGTTGAATCTGTTCAATGTTTACTGAAATTCAAAAGGACAGCAAGGGGATTTCTCACTTTCAAAGGAGAGCAGAGATGATATCAAATTAAGAGAGTGATGAGAAGTCAACTGCATCAGATAAATTATTTCAAATCTATCGGTTGTACACCACAGCAAGAGACTTTTCCTGGCTGGCCTCCTCTGGGCTGGGAAGCTAACCAGAGGCCGGGCCTAACAGACCACCAGGGAAATTCTAGGGTTGTAGGTCAAAAGAACACCTGAGAAGAAGTCAGAGAAACACCAATTTCATTATATTTTCCTTCCCAAATTGACAGAGGTCCACTACTCCCTCTTCATAATGGACCCGTTTCTCATGCTCCGAAAATAACAATAACAATAGCAGTATATGCAGCCCTCTCTAAGCGGTTTACATAGTCAATGTATTGCCCCCCAACAATCTGGGTCCTCATTTTACCCACCTCGGAAGGATGGAAACCCGACCCAATCTTGAGTCGGTCAGTATCGAACTGACGACAATCGGCAGAATTAGCCTACAATGCCATATTCTAACCACTGCACCACCATGGCTTAGATAACAGTTAACTAAGCAGTTAGACTTATATACTGCTTCACAGTGCTTTACAGCCCTCTCTAAGCGGTTTAAGAGTCGGCCTATTGCCTCCAACAGTCTGGGTCCTCGTTTGACTGACCTCGGAAGGATGGAAGGCTGAATTGAACTCCTGGCAGTGAGCAGTGAATTAGCTTGCAATACTGCATTATAAGCACAGCGCCAGCACAGGAGCTGATGGAGCTGCACAAGCAGTAGCCCCTCAGTAATCCTAAGTGACACATTGATGGGTTGGACATCCTTACCCCTTTCCTAAGGAGTTAGAAAAGCAGCCATGCTAGCAATCAGTCAGTTGGTCAATAATATTTACTTGGTCAATGATGAAAGACTGCAGTTAAAATATCTGCAGATATCTTTGGCCAAATAGAAGCTTTTTAGGAAAGTGCTCCAACTAAGAAGTTGGACTTGCCAATTCTCTTATATGGATTTAGCTGGGAGTGGAATCATGCTACATTTCCAAAGTAATGCCACTTTGTTAGACCTGCAAGAGTGGCTTGCTCATATACAGAGGTCCCCGAGATTAGAAATCCTAAATTTAATCATGATCAGGTTTCACATTTCCATCCAAAAGATACCAGGAAGCAGGACCAGAATTGCAATTCAGCCCTTTTCCAGATGGTCTAGTAGCTACACATAATTGCACATCCTTCAAACACAATTTGTGTAGATCCCTCAACCTATAAAATTAGCACAGTGTGAAATGTTACTTTTCAACTAACACTGAAGTTTAGTCATTTTGATCGTGGTCCATGACTGTTTTAATAAAGTTTGACTTTCTTACTTGCCTTACTAATTTTGAAGAGAAGTGGGGGTTTTGCAAATGTTAATTAAAATCATGGCTGGCTGGGGAATTCTGGGAGTTGAAATCTACAGGTCTTAAAGTGGCTAAAGTTTGAGAAACACCAATCAGCCAATGATTTTATTCTATGATTGGAGGATTAAAGTCCCATCCAAATAATGGAATTAATTCTGAGCACCTCTGTGGACTTTTGGTTTGAATATTCTGCTTTCCAACAGAGACAATTCAAGAGGCTGGTTCTGCTAAACATATGCTTCTTTTCTATTTACAAAGACTTCCAAATTCCTCTAAAGAACCAAGACATCCCGTGGGGTATGTTAGTGGAGAACAAGTTAGTTTATAGCAGGGCGGAGGTATAGTAGATCTTAATCGGATCTCAGAATGTCTTTCCTTTATCCTCTGCTAAGTCAACTAAGGAGTGCCACTTTCTGTTGTAGCTTAAAACAAGAACACATGGCACAAGTGGGTATAAAGGTGAAATCTGATTTCTTAGCATAGCAAATGTATTTAGGAGAGGATAAGTTTTACCTTACCTACACATTGGAGAGAGAGATCACAGAATTCAGCCAATCTGTAATTGGCCACTCAGTTGCAGTGTTAGACTGCTATCTAGAGAATAAACAGCTGCATGGTGCAGGAATTAATGTTTGCTGCCATAATTTCAGCAAATGTTGATTTTACAGGTAGTCCTCGAGTTACAACGGTTCATTTAGTGGCCGTTCGAAGTAACAACAGGGCTGAAAAAAGTGACTTATGACCGTTTTTCACACTTATGACCATTATAGCATCCCCATGATCAAAATTCAGATGCTTGGTTACTGGTTCATATTTATGACGGTCGCAATGTCCCACAGTCATATGACGCCCTTTTCCAACCTTCTGACGAGCAAAGTCGATGGAGGAAGCCAGATTCACTTAACAACCAGGTTACTAACTTAACTACTGCAGTGATTCACTTAACAAGTGTGCCAAGAAATGGTCATAAAATGGGGCAAAACTCACTTAACAAATGTTTCACTTAGCAACAGAAATTTGGGGTTCAATCATGATTGTATGTTGAGGATTAGCTGTACCGTACATCTACCTGAGCCACTTCCCAAACAACCAAATAAATAAACTGAGATTTGTAAAACTGGATACCTACAAATAATGTCAAATAATATTTCAGTTGTGATAGCCACTGCCGATTTTTAGAATATATCTACTTAAGTCAGCAGCAAACATTGTCACCAGCAGCCTACAGTCTTTGTCAATTAATGACTCCCCTGCGGGGTGGAGTCTGAGCAACTGAATGGAGCTCGCAGAGTGTTTTACTGGCCAGATGCCTTTCCTGTTGCCACTGTGGAGTTTTGTTCAGCAGATACATTCTCATTGTGCCCAGAGAGAGAAATATTTATCTCTACCTAGGATCGAACTCATAGCCTCCTGATTGTGAGGTGAGAGCTCCACCTCTTGGCCACCACACCACTTACCACCAGCCTAGAGTAACTACAGTTAAATCAATGTGTATTACTCCGAAGTCAGGTTAGAGCGTAGAAGTAAGCAGCTTAATGATGGGCATCATTATTTGCCCATTATATATTTAACCCTCTATTCTTTTATGCTCCCAGTACTTCATTCTCTCTTTTGCAACTTGATTTATTGCCTGGTATGTTTCAACCAAGGTATATATTCGTATGTATGCATCTGCATCGATCTGAGATCAGGCGGTTTTAAGTGATGAAAAGCTTTTGCTCGGTTTCCAAAATGAACTGCAGTGAAATCACAGCAAAGGGTTAATTATCATGCAGCATATTAAAGAAATTTGCTTCCTTATTTTCGGCTCAAAGAACATAACTGATAAAGAGTCATAGCAGGTCAGAAGTGCCTCTGTGCCATTTAAAACACGGTAGCATAAGCAATAAATGGTTAAATAAATAATAAACAGAGTGATAGAATTGTACAGGCAGTCCTCGACTTATGACCACCATTGAGTCCTAAATTTCTGCTGCTAAGGCAGTCATTAAATGAGTTTTGCTCACACACACACACACACAAACACACATATATTGCCCCAATCATTAAGCAAAAAGGTGCAGTTATTAAGTGAATCGTGGTCATTAAGTGAATCATGGCTTTGCTTGACGGAAGATGGCGGGGAAGGTCATAAATGGTGATCCCGTGACCTGCAACGATTGCAAATACATTCCCCCGATTTTTTGACCATGGGCCTCAGTCCTAAGTGTAAAAATCTATTCTAGGCAGTGGTGGGATTCAAATAATTGAACAACCGGTTCTCTGCCTAATGATTTCTTCCAACAACCAATTCACCAAACTGCTCAGAAAGTTAACAACTGGTGTGAACCAGCTGAATCCCACCAGTGATCCCAGCCCCTCCCCCCTTTTGATGCCGTTTTAGTCGTTTGGAACGATGAAAGCTGTTGTAAGCTGAGGAACTCGCTGTCTTAAAGGAATCACTTTAAGGCCACGTCAGGCAGCGTGTGTGCGTTGTGCATTTGCATTGTGCGTTTTGAACTCCACACTTGTGGTTGAAGGAAAGTGACACTCTTCTCTCCCGTCCTTCTCTCCATTGTGCAGCACTCGCAAACAAAATTACATGATGAATTTTTCACGGCAACACGGGCTCAGGCATTTCTACAACAGAAGACGGAGGTCCCTTCTTAGGCGGTCCCCGTGAAGAACAAGATATGAGTTTCCTCTCTCTCTCTCTCTCTCTCTCTCTCTCTCTCTCTCTCTTTTTTTGGTCCTTTTTTTTCCTTTCCTGACCTGTGACGTTTTGGCTTTCAATTCCCCCCCTCAACCGAGCACCGCAAATTTGATTTACAAGGACTTTTTCTCCATACGCACCCACATAACACCCCACCCTTTTCCTTCCTGGAGGTATATTTTTAAAGCCTCCCTCAAGGCAGAAAGTTACACCTTGTTTTTTCGCACTGTGATCCTCATGGGAAGCGACCTTATTTTTCTCATAGGTAAATGTTTTTGAATGTCGTGTCTGTGAACAAAAAAAAAAATTGTGATTCTGTTGTAAAACCAGTTACAGTGGCAGTATTGGAAGTAAAGCGACTGTTTTGAACAGGAGGAGGAAGAAGAAAAACAAATGTGTAAGCACAAAAAGACTTAATATTTAACGTCAGAAAATGATATTAAGTACAATTCAGTATTTAAATGCACTGTATTTTGGCTCTGTATCATATTATATATGATTAAGTTATTCTTGTCCTCTTTGTATCCTCTCCTGCGACTTGAGCACGATGGCACTGCATTAACATTAGGACATTGTGCAGCTGACGTCTGCACAACTTACTGTAAAAAAGTTCAATGCTATACATAAAAGCAAACAAACACTGGACTTACAAAATAATCTCAAAAACCATTGTACGAGACCATGATGTCCTTCATTCCTTCTCCTTGTCTACCTGTGAATCATTGTTTATGGTAACCCGTCACCAAAACAGAAGCAACTATTTCCTTGTTGAAAAGTACAGCCATCCTCCGCGGATGAGTTACTTACAGTAGCTGCCATTTGCTCTCTGTAGTAATGGAGTGATTTGTAAACAGTGGAACGTTTTCTTCTTCGTGTTTCTTTGTGGTTTGTTTCTTTTTGGGGGGGTGGGTTTCATTCTGTATCTTGGATACTGCCTGGACCTCCCACCAGCAACACAATTTACGATCCCACAACTCTTTTGACTGTCTGTAAACTTTCACTCTACAAGGAATCAACTAAAATTCAAAGCTTCAATAAAGATGTCAACCAATGGTTTAGGTGGCGGTTTTTTTTTTTCTCCACAATTTTATACCAAGGAGAAGGAGCAGAATTTAACTTTGGAGAAAACCCTGATTTATTTATTTTTAACAGCTATACGTTGATGAGGAAATTTCCATTAACCAATGAAGAAAGCCCACAATTCAGAAAAATGAGAGTATTAGCAAGATCCTGTGGCTGGAAATACCTTACTTTCCTTTTTCCTTGAAGACATTTTGTTTTTTCCTTGAAGACATTTTGCTTCTCATCCAAGAAGCTTTTTTGGTTCTGTCAAAAGTTCTGTCAGAAATCAGAGCTGAAGAAGCTTCTTGGATGAGAAGCAAAATATCTTCAAGGAAAAACAAAGTCCAGTTGCCTGTTGAAAAAAAACACCTTTGGGACAACCATGACCTGGAGGATTGAAAATCTCCATAGACATGAAACATCTGACTGCTCTCATTTTTCCCCACAAGCAAATATAACTGCAGGATCTTTTCAGAAGTTCTATAGCTGTCCAGGTAAATTAATATTTAGTGTGGTGAACTTGGGAGAGTTTCTGCAGATAAGTGATCATAAACATTTTACTTAATAATACTTGCATGGTATTTATATTGCAATTAAGATAGCACCAGGCTAGAAAGTTAGGAGAAGGTGAGTTTTAGTCCTGCTTTAGCCATGAAAGATGGCTGGATGACTTTGAACCAATCACCAGGAGACTGTGAATTCTAGTCCTGTCTTAGCTATAAAAACAAGCTGGGTTATTTTGGGCCAATCACCAGGAGACCGTGAATTCTAGTCCTGCTTTAATCATGAAAGCTGGCTGGATGATTTTGAACCAATCACAAGGGGATTGTGAGTTCCAGTTCTGCTTTAGGCCTGAAAGCTGGCTGGGTGACTTTGGGCCAATCATTCTCAGACCAACCCACCTCAGAGAGTTATTGTGGAGGAAATAGGAGGAAGAAAGAAGGTAGGTTGAGTTGTTTGCCACCTTGAGTTACTTGTAAAAATAATAAATGTGGGATGCAAATATATGATAGATAGATAGATTGATAGATGATAGATAGATCAACAAAGATGATTAGGGGATTGAAGGCTAAAACATATGAAGAACGGTTGCAGGAACTGGGTATATCTAATTTTAATGAAAAGAAGGACTAGGGGTGACATGATAACAATGTTCCAATATTTCAGGGGCTGCCCCAAAGAAGAGGCAGTCAAGCTATTCTCCAAAGCACCTGAGGGGGTGGAAATTAATCAAGGAGAGAAGCAACCTAGAACTAAGGAGAAATTTCCTGACAGAACAATTAATCAGAGGAACAACTTGTCCTCAGAAGTTCTGGATGCTCCAACACTGGAAGTTTTTAAAAAGGTATTGGCTAACCATTTGTCTGAAGTGGTGTAGGGTTTCCTGCCTAAGCAGGGGGTTGGACTAGAAGACCTCCAGGGTGCCTCCAACTCTGTTATTCTCTAGACATGCATGTTGAGATAGAAACTTGGATATAAAACCAAGACATTTCCACCCACTCAGCTGTGATGTTTATACAAGCATAAATAGCATACACTTGATAATCCAATTCAAATGACAATAAGAGAAGAGTATCTCAATGTGCCTTTAATTCTGTTTTCCATAGTTAAACCCTCACAATTTTAAACCGATGAATTGACACCAAGATTGATAGAATTGCTGTCTAATAGGAAGAAAAATAGCTGTGGTTTCAGAAAATAAGTAGCATTTCTTGGGTTTAATTGTACTTGCAGATCAGCAAAACAAAATACACGTACTGTGGATTTGATGTTAAAGATAAAGCATATAATACAGTGATCCAATGTAGTTATTATAACATTAATCGCCTTACACTGTCAAAGAAGGAGACCTTTCTAAGAACGACTTCAAGAATCATTTAAATTTTAACAGCATCTCAGAAGTAAATGAAACTCAGAAGTCAATGAAACATCATCCAGTGTATGTGATATAAACATTACTTTGCTTGAACATTCATTTCATTTGTTTGGATGGGGAAACAGGACCTCCTGTAAAATGACTTTTAAATTAATTCCTCTCAGAATTCCCATAGTACATGAAATATCATGCAGTTGTTTAATATAAACATTATTTCTCTGGAACTCACCATTCTTTCATTTGGGTGAGAGGCTAGATCTAAAAAATATCATTTCAAAACTAATTTATGTTCACTCCAGTTTGGTCTGGTTAGTAATTAAAGGCACCAGGCTAAAAATCAGGAGACTGTGAGCTCTAGTCCTGCCTTGAAAGTTGGTTGGGTGACTTTTGGCCAATTTCCAAGAGATTGAGAATTCTAATCCTGCCTTATCCTTGAAAGCCAGGTGGGTAACCTTGGGCTGGTCACTTTTTCTCAACCCAATCCAACTCATAGGGTGGTTGTTGTGGGGAAAATAGGAAGAGGAAGGAATAGAACAGAAGAACAGGAATAGAGCTGAAGGGACCTTGGAGGTCTTCTAGTCCATCCCCTTGCTTAAGCAGGAGAACTTATACCATTTCAGATAAGTGACTGTCCAGTCTCTTCTTAAAAACCTCCAGTGATTGTCTGTTGCTTTGAGTTATTTGTAAAAATAATAAAGGCAGGAGATGATAGAGAGATAGAGAGACAGACAGACAGACAGATAGATAAATAGATAAATAGAGTTAGATGATAGACACAGAAAAACGATAGGTGGATAATAGATGATAGATAGATAGATAGATAGATAGATAGATAGATAGATAGACAGATGATATAAATATTCCTATCAGAAGCTCAATAATGCATCAAATATTCTGCAGCCCCAAGCACTTAAACCTACAAGGGGGTTTTCTACTCTAGATCATAATATTGATCCCTGTATGTAGGTGAAGCCCTTATTCTGAATTTTGCTACCATGAATAAAACAAAATCAGATAACCTTTTGCTGTTGTAAAAAATAATTATTATAAAACTATTATAAAAATTAAAAAAAATCCAGCTCAGAAAAAGGGTTGAGCCTTTTTAAAATAATACCGGACATTTAAAAAAACATGCACCAAAGCTATGGGGAATTGGGCATTATGGAATAAAACCATTCAATGTATGCTTAAGTTTAGAGGTTAAGCGTTTTAATACAAATTTTTGCTGTAAAGGGATGGGAACACCTATGCAGATACATACACAGGTTGTCCTCAACTTACAACAGTTCATTTAGTGACCATTCAAAGTTACAATGGTACTGGAAAAAGCTACTTATGACCATTTTTCACACTTACTATCATTGCAGCATCCCCGTGGTCATAAGATCAAATTTCAGATGCTTGGCAACTAGTACATATTTATGACCATTGCATTGACCATTGGGGTAGATGGGTGTGTCATGTGGTCACATTTTGTGACCTTCTGGCAAGCAAAGTCAAAGGGGAAGCCAGATTAACTTAACAACCAGGTTGCTGACCTATCCACTGCAGTGATTTACTTAACAACAGGGGCAAAAAAGTCATACAATGGAGCAGAACTCATTTAAGAAATGTTTCACTTAGCAAAATAATTTTGGGGGTCAATTGTGGTCTTAAGGAGGACTATCTACTGGCTAAGGCCGTGATGGTGAACCTGTGGCACGCAGAGCCATTTGTGCCGGCACGCGAACTGCAGGCAAACTTACCTCACTGCGCATGCACACACCTCACAGCTGATTTTTGGCCAGTTTGAGGCCTTTTTCGGCCTCCCAAAGGCTTGAAGAAGGCTTCTGCAGGCTGAAAACAAGCCCTGTTTTGCCACTTCCTGTTTTTCTGAAAATACTGGAAGTGATGAAAGGGGCTAGTTTTCGGCCTGCAGAAGCCTTCCTCAAGTCTCCAGGAGGCCGAAAAAGGCCTCAAACCAACCAAAAATCATCTGTGAAGCGCAGTGCAGGTAAGGGGTGGAGGGGTGGTGGGGATTGTGCGTGCATGTGTACGGGGTGTGGGAGTGCACACATTGCCTTCTGGGTACTGGCACGTGAGCGTGAGCGTGCAAGCACGCACACAATTTTTGGCACAGGAGCCCAAAAAAGTTAGCCACCACTGAGCTAAGGTTTTACAAAATTGATGATAAATAAGAGGTTGGATCCTTTTTGGAAGTAAATAATAAATACCAGGGTGTGGCACCTTCCTTCAGTATTTTTGGAGTTCTAGATATCAATATGATGAAAATTTAAAGCACGTTTTATGTACACACGTAAAACTGTGTGAATTAAAACCTCCAGGATAAGTTCCTTTACCAGGGAGTAAAGCAGATGGTGCTTGCTGGGAACTACCAAGTGAATAAATCTTTCAAGAAGAGATTGGACTGCCATTGTCAGAAATGATGTAGGGTCTCCCACTTGGGCAGGGGTTGGACTAGATGACCTACAAGATCCCTTCCAACTCTGATTATCTGTTATCTGTTAATCTAAAATTGGAATATTTCTCTATTCTTCAAAAAACATCTCGTCTGGCCTCTCATGACTGTGAGGATGCTGCAGCAGTCGTAAGTGTGAAAAAGGGTCATAAGTCACTTTTTTCAGTGCCATTGTAACTTTGAATGGTCACTCCACACAAGCAAAGTACCACCAAAGGAGGGAAAAAAACCTCCAGAGATGTTCCTGAGACAGGAAGTCTAGTTCTGCCAAGAATGTAATAAGGGTTAATGGAGAGGCAGTTTCTGTAAGCAACACCAGAATGTTTCCTTCCTGCCCTCCTTACAGGATTAGGCCAGTAATTTCTTCTAACAACCATTCTCTAAACTGCTTAGAATGTTAACAACCGGTTCTAGCAAATAGGTGTGAATTGGTAGAATCCCACCCCTGGTCCTGACCCTCCCAAAGAAATCCGTTGCTGGATCTCATTGTCACTAGGATTAGACTTAGACTTTTAGAATAACTTTATTGTCACTTTAAAATGTACACTAATTGCCAGACATTAAAAATGAAATTTTGTAGCAGACAGCAGCTGTCAAAAGGATGGATTCGGTGTCAATCTAGAGCAGCCTTTTGCATGCCCACTTTCACCCAATATAGAATAGAATAGAAACAGAATTAAAATTAGAATAGAATAGAATAGAATAGAATTAGAATAGAATAGAATTAGAATAAAATAAAATTAGAATTAGAAGAGAATTAGAATAGAACAAAAATAATAGAAATAATAGAATAGAATAGAATAACAGAATTGGGAGGTGCCTTGGACCTCATCAAATTTAGATTTTACCTGATTATGGAGTTCAAGGTGGCATACACAAAACCTTTGCCTGTCTATAATAATATTCTGTAAAGTATCTTGCACTGAAAGAGAATTAGAATTTAGAATAGGGAATTGAATGAGAATAAAATAGAATAATAGAATAGAATAGAAAATAGAATAGAATGAACATAATAAAATAGAATAACAGAGTTAGAAGGTACCTTAGAGGTTTTCTAGTCCAACCCCCTGCTTAGGCAGGAAACCCTACACCACTTCAGATCAGACAAAGGGTTATCCAACATCCAACATATCCCCCTTCCCATTTAGAAGAAGCTAACGCCGCCCCACCCCCGCAAAAGCCTCCAAATACTCCCCTATTTCTTTCAGCCGAGCGCTCAAAACAGAAAAATAGGGGGAAAAATGCAAAATGTTGCTTCGAGGGCTGCCTCCCTCATCCCAGGGCGGACTACAATTCCCGGCAGTCTTTGTTCCCGGGCCTGCGCGGCCCTGCCCACCACGTCTGCGAGGCCCAACTTTCGGGCTGGCGGAGCGGTGAAGCGGAGCGGTGGGCGGGGTCTCCCCGGGGAGTGGGCGGGGCCAAGAGCTTTCCCCAGGGATCTGGGTTGAGCAGCAGCGGCGGTGGCTGGTTTGGGGCTTCCAGGCCAAGCGGAGGCGGCGCAGGTGAGCAACGCGTGGCTCGGACGGGCTTGGAGCGTGCGGGGCAAGGCAGGGCAGAGCAGCCGGCCGCTTTCTCTTCCCCGGCTGGGCGCGGGGACGGCTTTGGGGCGGCGGGATGCCTTTGCTAGTAAGGCAAGCAAGGTCGGGCTGGCTTCATCCCTGCCTAGCAAAGGAAAGGGCGGGAGGGAGTTCGGCTTCTTCTCCCCCTTTGCAACGAGAAGCCCCCAAAATTGCAAATAAATAAATAAATAAATTCAAAAATATTGCAAAAAATTTGCAAGAAGAATTGCAAAAAGAAAATTGCAAATAATAATAATCATCATCATCATAATAATCAGGCGCACCGGCGTTGGGTTCAGACGAGCATCCAGGGGATCCCCCCGCCGGAGGACTTGAAATTCAAGGGTAATTTTAGACCACCCGAGTCCTGAGGTTGTGGGGGGCAAAGGATTTTTCCAAGATGTGATTGCAACCGCGGGGGGGGGGGCGGTCTTGTGAACCCCCTGCTGGAGATGCGTGTTGGAGAGTTGTGTGAAAGTGTGTCCTGACCGATTGAAGGAACGCCGGCTTCGTTGGAGGGCAGCTGCAAGCCGGGGAAAGGAAAGGATTTCAGAGGTATCTAAATTTTTAGGGTGCCCTGATGTCCCTTCAGACGTTGGAGGGAAACACGTCTTAATTCGGTTCACGTTTGAGCCACTTGGATCATTCAGGGGGAATATGGGGTTCTTGAAGATTTGTCCCCAAATCAAACTAATATTGGGGGTGGGGAGATATTTTGTTATTTTAATACAGGAAGGAGTTTTTCTTCTTTCATTAAAGATGGATGATGGACAAAAATATTATTTTTTTCGTACCAAAGTTTTACTAACTTCAGTGATGGGGCTGCATTATGAAACAAAATTATGAATTGTAGGAGGAGCTAGACAAGAAATTTGCCACCTTCCCATGCCTTCTTACAGTAATCCTTGTAAAATGGATTAGTTTAAGCTTTTGACAAACTCGGTTTCTGAAAGGGGATTTTTTTTCGACAACCCTGTTATTTGGATCTGGGTTTAATTGGTTGGTCTGTTTTATTTTGACCCCCTTTTTTAAAAAAAATGTTTTTTTCTTAAGTCCATGGCTGGATTTTTCTGTAAGTTTTGCTGGTCACCTGATTTCCCTCCATCTCCCTTCCCTTTAAGTGTTTTAAAACTACTACTTTTTTTTTTTTTCCTCTGTCCTTCCTTTCTTGCATCATTCATTTGCTTCATCATGCTTTTTTATCAGTAGGATATGTTTTACATAATGTGCTCAAACAAATTGAATGACAAGGAGAATCAGATGACTAAAGTATTTTAATTACACAGGAAAAGATTGCAATTAAACCATTTGCTCGAGTTAGTGAACCACACGGGGAGTTGTGTGTTTATGGCCACAATTAAGCTAGGCTGGTATGACACACGTAGGAGTTGGGGAGTTGCACATCCTTCTATCCCACAGTTCAGTGTACAGGTAGTCCTCGAGTTACACAACACTTCATTTAGTGACCGTTTGAAGTTCCATCACTGAAAAAAAACCACACTTGTGACTGTTTTTTCACACAAGCGTTACAGCAGTGATGGCTAACCTTTTTGTTGGCGTAAAAGTGCCAACAGTGTGTACGTGCCTGCACACGCATAATGCAATGCATGCACGACCCCCTCCCATTTGCCCTACTCCCCTGCACATGCGACCCCCCTCTGCTTTCCCCACGCATGCACCTTTTGTGCTCCCACCACCACCCTAAGCATGTGGGTGTGACCCCCCCGCACCCCGTTTTGGGCCTAATAGGCCTCCCTGCAGCCTGGGAGCAAAAACGGGCAGGGGGGCCATACCACATACACCCCGTGCCTCGTTTTGGGCCTAATAGGCCTCCCTACAGCCTCCTGGGAGCAAAAACAGGCAGGGGGGCCACACCACATACACCCCGTGCCTCGTTTTGGGCCTAATAGCCTCCCTGCAACCTCCTGGGAGCAAAAACAGGCAGGGGGGGGCCACACCACAAAAACCCCGTGCCTCGTTTTGGGCCTAATCCCTGCAGCCTCCTGGGAGCAAAAACAGGGAATGTGGGGGGGCACACCACATACCCCTGCACTCCCCCCACCCTCTACACGTGCGCATATGACCCCCCTGTGCTCCCCCTGCGCATGCGTGGCAGAGACTGGAAAATCAGCTGGCTGGCGGGAGGCATTCACGATGGAGCTGACCCAGGGTGATGACCTGTGTGTCCACACAGAGGGCTCTGTGCGCCACCTGTGACTTGTGTGCCATAGGTTCGCCAGCACGATGTTATAGTATGCTGATGGTCATGTGATCAAAATTCAGGCCCGTGGCAGCCGACTTGTACTTACCAAGGCTGCAGGGTCCCTGGGGTCATGGGATCGATCCCCTTTTGCAATCTTCTGACAAACAGAATCCAGGGGAATGCAGATTCACTTTAACCACCCAGTTACTCATTTAACAGTGGCAGTGATTCACTTCACAACGGTGGCGAGAAAGGTTGCAAAACGAGGCAAAACTCACTTAACCAATGTCTCACTTAACAACTTACATTTGGGACTCAATTGTGGAGGATTGTATTGCGTAAACTCAGAAATGTGGGACAGTTAGGAAACCCTCGTTTATTAGGTATAAATTAGACGTGTCTCCCCATGCTATGAATAAAATCTAGAGTGAATGAACAAACAGGAATTCCAAACTGGTTTGTTCCTCATAATTTCCTAAATCCCCTCATTGTCTCCAATCCAGCAGTTAGTTTGTAAATCTTTCTTTTTTACTTCTTTTATTTTATTTTTTTCTTCTACCAATCAACTTTTTCTAGCAACGATGCTCCTGGTTTTTTGTTTTTTTTTTACTCCTACATTTGGACACTTTCATTGTACCAACAGTCCTCACCTTACGACTGCAGGCACGACCAGATTTTTACATTGCTGAGTGAGGTTAAGTGACTATGCCTGTTTTTTTTTTTTTTAAAGTGGGTGTTGAGAAAACCATGCAGTCGTTAAGTGGATCATGCAGCCATTAAGCAGATCCAGCTTCCCCCCCATTGGCATTGCTTGTTCATAAGCATGCTTGGGAAGATCACAAATGATAATCACACTGCCCCCATTGTAAATACATGTGGATTTGCCAAGTTCCTGAATTTTGATCCCATGACTCTGAGCATGCTGTGACACCTAAGTGCAACAACTGGTCATAAGTCACTTTTTCCCAGTGCTGTTGTAGTATGGCTGGCTGGGGAATTCTGGGAGTTGAAGTCCACAGGTCTTAAAGTTGCCAAGGAGGTCCACAGTTGCCATTTCGTTTTGTCATTTTGACTCTTTTTTAAATGATTGCTTTCAATTTGCCATTGCGAGTGGGGCAGTTGTGCAAGCTGAAGAAATTTTTTTTTTTAAAGTACAAAAAAAGTGGGGGAAAGGAAATAAAAAAGTAATCGGTTGGGGCAGTTAAAAGGTTGAAAAGAACATGAAAGATGTTCAAAGCAGTTTGGTCTAATGGTGAAGGCACCAGACTAGAAAGTGGGAGGACATGTGTTCAAGTCTTCCCTTAGCCATGAAAGCTGGCTGGATGACTTTGGACCAGTCACCAGGAGATGGCTAGTTCTATTCCATAATGCCCAATTCCCCATAGCTTTGGTGCATTTTTTAAAAAATGTCCGGGTGTTATTTTAATGACTTTAGCACAAACTTGCTTGTCGAAAATGTTCTTTGCTTAAAAAACATTCAGCATCCTGAAGAGTGAGGGGAAACTGCATGAAATTCAGGTTTTTTTAGAGATTCATCTGCATACTTTCTATTCTCATTGAAGATCACAATTTCATTTCATGTGAGCACATGTGAACTCACAGGTGGTAATGGCACTTAAGGGCTATTTGTTGTTGATTTTTAGTACACATGCTGTTACTTGTGTTATCTCTCGTACATCTCAATGAACCAATCTCTGATCCCATTTAGCAAATCAGATGTTGGCATTGATGGCTCAACTTTAAGTAAGCATGATAGGGCAAGACAATTCTTGCCAGTTGGCGTGTTGGGTAGGTGGGGAGGCAAGTTTGAGATAATATCCAGGCTCCAGGGCATGAATGTACTGCCTGGTGAACCTCCATGGATTTGAGAATCACTCTGTTATCGATGTAGGGACACAGTGGCTCAGTGGCTAAGAAGCTGAGCTTGTCGATCAGAAAGTTCGATGGTTCGAATCCCTAGCACCGTGTAATAGAGTGAGCTCCCGTTACTTGTCCCAGCTTCTGCCAATCTAGCAATTTGAAAGCATGAAAAAATGCAAGTAGAAAAATAGGGAGCACTTTGGTAGGAAGGTCACAGGGCTCCATGCGCCTTCGGCATTTAGTCATGCCAGCCACATGACCATGGAGATGTCTTCGGACAGTGCTGGCTCTTTGGGTTTGTAATGGAGATGAGCACCGTCCCCTAGAGCCAAAAATGACTAGCACGTATGTGCGAGGGTAACCTTTACCTTTAATTGCTCTGGAGGACATCAAATACAGGTGAAGGAACTTACAGGTAGCCTTTGACTTAATGCAGTTTGTTTAATGACTGTTTGAAACTATAACAATGCTGGAAAAAAGAATGACTTGGAGCAATCTTTGCACTGATGACTGTTTGGGTGTTTGGTAACAGCCACACATTTTTAACAATCAAGTGATCATCATTTGTAACCTTCCTAGCCCAGCTTCTGACAAGCAGAGTCAATGAGGAAGAAGATTGCAAATCAAACCATGCAATGTCTTCCTTAATAACTGTCACGACAAAATTTTGGTGGGGTCACATGTTGCCTCATTTAATGACCATACGCCTTAATGATGATTTTTTTTCCCCCTATTGTGGTCGTGAGTTAGTGTCTATATACACTGTAATTGAATGTAATTGAAATGAAGTTCAAATTACTAGAAGAAAAGGAGAAATTTTCTGACTGAGAACAATTAATCAATGGAAGAACTTGACTTCAAAGGTTATAGGTGCTCCCATCACTGGAGGTTTTCAAAAATAGACTGGACAACCATTTGACCGGGCCGGTATAAGATATCCTGCCTTGAGAAGGGGGTTGGACTAGAAGACCTACAACAGAGGTCTCCAAGCTTGGCAACTTTAACAGAAATCTGGGAGTTGAAGTCCACAAGTCTTAAAGTTGCCAAGTTTGGGACCCCTTACCTATAACGTCCCTTCTAGGCCTTTGCTTCTATGTTCTATGTAAATGGAACAATCCTGGAGCAGTATTTTGTTATTGTTCCGTCGCTAAGTTGTGTCCGACTCTTCGTGACCCCTTGTACCATACCATTCCCTTTATCCTCCACGGTCTCTTGGAGTTTGTCCAAATTCATGTCCTTTTCGTCAATGACCTTATCTAACCATTTCCTCCTCTGCCGTCCCCTTTGGCCTTCCGTCTTTCCCGACATCAGGGTCTTCTCCAAGACGTCCTCTCTTCTCGTTTGGTGGCCCAAAATCTTTGAGCTTCAGGATCTGTCCTTCCAAAGAACAGTCAGAGTTGATTTCCTTCAGGATTGGCTTGATTGGGTCTCCTTGTCATCCAAGGGACCAGGGGTGGGCTTCAAAATTTTTGAGCATCGGGTTCTCTGCCTGGTTGCTAGGTAGGCGTGGCCATGGTGGGCGTGACTTAGCCTCCTGCACCACGGCGGAAGTGTCATTTTTGCCCTCCCCAGGCTCCGGAGGCTTTCTAGAAGCCAGAAACGGGCCCATTTCCAGCCTTCCCAAACTTCTGGGCGGACTGTTTTTCACCTTCCCTGAACGTCCAGGTGCACCCTGCACTTACCTGCATCCAAAACAGGCCGCATGTGGACCCCTGGATGTAGCGGGGTGTGGTGGGCAGGGCCAGCCAGGAGTGGGATTTGGCGGTTCTCCAAACTGCACAGAATCTTAACTAGGGGGCTCTCCCGAACTCCTGCAAACCCCCAATAGCCCACTCCTGCAAGGGATTAGGATCAGTACATATAATTATAACAGGGTGCCTTAGGTCCTTCTCTGTGTGATAGGAGAAGGACTTACCCATATTGTGCACAAGGTGGAATTTCAAAAGTATATTCTGGATCACATTCCTGGTGCCTTTGAATATATTGGACTTCACCTTGTTTGATCTTGGGCCATCCGTTGAAGCTTAATGGAAGTGAAGTCTAACACATCCGAATGACTTCAGGTTGGGTGGAGAGGAACTTCTCTCTGTCAATATTAACCGTAGCAAGCTACAATTTCTCTAAAGATGGCCCATTTTCATCCAGAGAAAACATGGCCGCCTCAGCAACAGAAATATTGGTTCTTCTCTTGTTACTGGCAAGTCCTAGGGAACGCAACCTCAATCCCACCTTTACATTGACTTGGGGCGGTAAGGACTTCATTGAAAAGTTCTCCTGCTTTACGGAAGCTGCCAAATGAAATAGGTTAGCCTATAAAAAGTTTTGATAAGGCCTGAAGAACCTTTTGTAGGGCCTAAGGAACATTTGGTGTTTCTAGAAACAACACGGGGAAAAAAAAAACAGGTGGATAAATAAAATGACACTTTCCTAAAGGAAAACAAGCTGGCCAGTTTCAGGAAGAACCAAAGCCGTTGGTTATCTAAATGAATCATGGAACATTTGGGTGGATTGCAGAATATTCAATGTTTAATGAAGCATGTGATTCAAAACAAAGGATATTGATGACCTTTTCGTCATCGTTTGCCCAGAATAAACATCCATCCTATTGATAACATACTGGAACTCCCGGGAACAAACGTTTAATGAAAATACATTTTTATGAATGATCTATTCTCCAAAGCACCAGAGGCGAGGGACAAGAAATTATGGATGGAAGCTTATCAAGGAGAGATCCAACCTTGAACTATGGAGAAATTTTCTGACAGCGAGAACAGTTAATCAGTATGGAATGGTTTGCCTTCAGAAGTTGTGGATGCTCCATCACTGGAGTTTCAAAGGAGCTTTTTTGAAAAGGGCAACTAGACTTCCTTTGTGTTTCCTTGAAGACGTTTCGCTTCTCCTCCAAGTAGTTCATCAGTTCCTAATGCTCGTTTCCAAACCGATGAAGCTTCTTGGAGGAGAAGCGAAATGTCTTCAAGAAAAACAAAGTACAGTTGAAAAAAGAGCATTTTTGGGGAAACCATGGCCTGGATGACTGAGAATCTCCATCATTGGAAGTTTTTGAGACTATACAGCCGTGTAGAATAGAATAGAGAACAGAATAGAGAACAGAATAGAAATCGGGTAGAACAGAACAGAACAGAATAGAATAGAATAGAATTCTTTATTGGCCAAGTGTGATTGGACACACAAGGAATCTAGTGCATGTGCTCTCAGTGTACATAAGAAAAAATAAAATACATTCATCAAGAATCATAAGACATAACACTTAGTGGTAATCATATACTAATAAGCAATCAAATCATACTAGAAAACAAATAAAACAATATAAATTGTAAAGATACAAGCAACATGGTTATAATCATAAGTGGGAAGAGATAGGTAATAGGAAGGATGAGAAGGATAATAGTAATACAGTCTTAATAAGTAGTTTGACAGTGTTGAGGGAATTATTTGTTTAGCAGAGGGATGGCATTCGGGAAAAACTGTCCTTGTGTCTAGTTGTTCTGGTGTGCAGTGCTTTATAGTGTCATTTTGAGGGAAGGAGTTGAAACAGTTTATGTCCGGGATGTGAGGGGTCTGTAAATATTTTCACAGCCCTCTTTTTGACTCAGGGTGCAGTATATAGGTCCTCCTTGGAAGGCAGGTTGGTAGCAATGTGATATTCAAAAGCAATCTTTTTGTGTTCTCTGTTTGAAATGCTAAGTGCTGAACCTGAGCAGTCACCAGTTTTCTGGTCAATAGAAGCAGTAAATCCTTTAAAACCAAACTTTGATTGGCTGGGATGAAGAGCCTTTATCTGACAGATAAGGAATGGCATAAAGAAAGACTCTGTTTGTGTTGCCATTCTTTGTGTGTTTCTGCGATACCCTGAGTTTTTATCATTCAGGTTTTCCTTTTGGCACGCAGAGAAACTTGAAATTCAGAGCAGCTTTGCAGGGAGTCCTCGGCTTACGACCACAATGGAGCTCAAAAGTTCTGTTGCTAAGTGAGCCAGCTGTTAAGTGGCTATTTGCCCCATTTCACAACCTTTCTGTCCAGGGTTCAATGCATCCCTTCAGTTGTTAAGCTAGTGACACGGTTGTTAGGTGAATCTGGCTTCCCCACTGATTTTGCTTGTCAGAAGGTCACAAAAAGAGGTCATGGGACATTGCAGCCATATAAATATGAGTCAGTGGCCAACTGTCCAAATTTTGATCACGTGACCGTAAGGATCATAAACTCGAAAAATGATCCCAAGCCCCCTCTTTTCAGTGCCACTGTAACTTTGGCCACTAAACAAACCATTGTAAATCAAGGACTATCTCTACTTTTGTCTAAAGTAAATCTACACTAAAAAAAAGGGGGAGGGGGTCAGAGGAAGGATGATTTGCTAATTTACTCCTTCCTGCTTTTTCTTTCTTTCAGTATTTTTCCTCAAGAAAAACGTGGCCGAGAACCACATCGGAAAGCTTTCCCGTGGTGGTTTTCCTCAAATAGAAAGAAATACTTTGTGCTAATCTTTTTATAAAAACGTCCTTTGGTAGCAGCCAGAAGGAACGTCTCTCCTGTCTTCCTGTTTATCAAATATGTACTATGGAACATGCTGGAGAATATGAAACGCAGGCCACACCATCACACATGTACCATGTGGAGAGACAAGTATACAACCAAGGGATCCTGCATGAGCAGCTGCATACAAAGGACAAAACAACTCGGTCCCTTCATCAGAAGATAGCACACGCTTTCCGGTAAGACACCAAATCTCCTTAGTTTCATTAAATGGAACGAGCTGGCCATTCTTCAGATGTCGTTCAGGTAGTCCTCGACTTACAAATCATTGAGTGTATTGTTCGAAGATACAATATATCAGGGATTCGGCAGTTACCCCATTTAAATCATGAGTCTCGAGCCGAACTTCCAAAATTTAAAAGATTTATTAGGAGTAAACATGCCAGCACTGCCTAGGTGTAGCCGACTCTGAGACACATCATTCATTGTCACCCTTGACCCTGATTTTCTCCCCACCCCCGGGTGTATTGTAATTCCGATTCTCCAATGGGACACATGCCTAGCCAAGAGTCATCAATCATACTCTCCAGTTAGAATTTTGTACGGCAGAAACTTCGGTCACCTAGTTACTATCTTTGAAAACATTTATGGAATGCAGTTTTGGTTTGCTAGCTGTTCCACTGCTCCCCACTCCCTTTCTGTTGGCAACTCTAAAAAAGACCATAGAAATATTTTATGAGTTGACACAATAGCTCTGGGGTGGAAAAAGTGATTTATGACCGTTTTTCACACTTACAACCATTGCATTCCCATATCACGTGATCAAAATTCAGCCGCTTGTCAACAGATTCATATTTATTATTATTTTTTTAATAAAGGTTTTATTTAAGTTTTCACAAAACATACAAATACAAATAAAATAGCTTTTTTTGAGCACAGCGTGGCCCCGGGTTATCACTTCTCCAAACAGACATAAACTCAATACATATTTATTTTATACATTCTAATCCATATAACTATTTTCACAATTTTTTCAATAGCTTTTCCCTTTCTTTACTTCCTATAGCCTTATTTTAAATTATCTCATTCCTTTCTTAATTCAATTACATATCTTTTTCTAATTTTTAAAATCTTTCTAATAAATGTTTTTATACTTTCGTCTGTCCTGTTTACAATTTCATATTATCTTTTCACATAAAACAAATTTTCCCCTGTAATTACTAGATTGGAGTGTAACATCTTTGTATCTTTTTTCAAATCTTATTTAAAAATTTAAGTTACATCTTTATAGTTATAACATTCATTTTCTAACCTCTATTTTATAACACATACCTATTTTCAATCGAATTCTGCTTAGTACATTCCCTTAAAATACACACTAAATTCTTAAAAGAAAAAAGTATATAGTATATATATCTGTGTATATATGTATAACAATAGTAAATGGAATTATTATTCTATTCAAGTACAGTTCTGCCATTAATATTAATAACAATCTTTTACATTTCTGTTTCATTTAACAAACATTACCTAGTAATATCAGTTGTCTTTCACTTTAATCATCTATATTTCATATTTTACTTATTACTGTCTAATAAACAATAGTTATTAACAGTAGTAAGTAAAGTTATTATTCTTATTCAAGTTCATCTTGTCATCTTGTTCATCTTCCATGTTTCTTTTCAGTTTTTTTTAAACGTTCTTTTTAAATCATTGAGAGCCTTATTCTTTTTACAAATATTCCACTACACATCCATAGAAATTTTTTTCTATCATTTTAATCATCTAACATATTTTCTAACCCTTTTCTATTTCTAATATAACAATGCTATCCCATGCACCCTTGCAGAATCCTCTCCTTAAGTTAAATTTTAACCATTGTCTCTGTGTCTTTTAGATAGGTTTATACCATTAATTCTTGTACGTTTTTCCTGTATCTCTATATCTTGTTTCAGTCTTTTGTAGCTTCTTTTCCTTTCCCTCTTCCCTCTCTTCTTCTCCCTCCCCTTTTTATTCCCTTTTCTATCTGATTCTCCCTTCTGTGATCCTCCCTTCTGCTTTTTCCTGATATTATGATTACTTATCAAATTACTCTTTTTTTTTTTGGTTGTTGCTTCAGTGCTTAAATTTTTAACTCCCTTTCCCCCCTTTCCCTTTTTTACCCCGCTTAAAATTGCTTGGTCACTAAAGATGGTTTCTTCGTTGTCCCGCCCTTCTTGTTCTTCCAGTGTTTCTTGTTGTTTTTCATAGTTCAAGATCTCTATTTCTAAAAATTGAAATACGAAGCCAAAAGATCCTCTTCCGTCTTGTGCTTCTTCTTTTTGTTCTTTAAGTCTCATTTTTAACTCTTCAAGGAGTGATGCCATTTTAAAACATTTTAAACAACCCCCCAATTGATTTTATTTTATTTCATTAGGATCCTCCATCCAAAATTCCAGGAATCATCCAATAATCCAAAACTGTTTCTTGCTTCTTTTCTCACTTTCTCTTTCCAGGGTCTTTGTTATCTTATAACAAAGTTTCAGCTACAATGTATCTTTTGCAAGCCTTGTGAAAATTCCACTATCAATTTTGTTTTTTAAAGTTCCAGGTGGTCTTTTCCATTTTCCAGATTCCACCCTCTTTTTTCCTTTTTCCCTCCGCTGCTTTCTTTCTTTTTTTTAAAAAAGTTTTTAAATTATCCAAGAATCTTTATCCTTTTGACACTTTATTTTCAGCTAGAAATAGCCTATTAATGTCAAAGTGGATTAGTATCAATTTCGTATTCGAATCTCTTCTTCTTAATGTTCCAAGTCAGTTAAAACTATCAATGTTGGAGGAAAAAAAGCCAATTCTGTTTCCTTTCTCTTTCGCAGCTTAAAATCTTTTTTAGGAATAGTATTAGTCTTTAAAATTCAGGTTCCAGGTACCTTAAATAGATGTTCTCCATTCAATCTGGTCAGTTAAACTTTCTCCTTTAAACTTCCTCCTGCACAATCTTTTCCGGTCGAGTTCTTCTTTGAGGTGGCCATTTCTGACCACTGCTGCAAATGCCTTTGGGAAAGGGAATAATGGCCAGCCAAGGAGGAGAGATGCGGCTCTCCTCAATCCCGCTGACGGCTACCCTTTCTTCACCACTTCTATGGGGTGGCTTCAGCCCCGAATCCAGGTGGCTCGGGGCGCTCCAGCGGCGAGCATGAATCAAAACCGCGGACGATCATGATTTGGGTCCATCGCCAAAGAAGCCCAAATCGGAAGTCAACAGACTCATATTTATGACGGTTGCAATATCTCAGGGTCATGCACTCACTTTCGCCAAGTCCAATAGGGAAGGCAGAGTCACTTAACAACTATATGGTCCATTTAATACCTGCAGGGATTTGCTGAACTTGTAGCAAGAAAGATCATAAACTGGCTCACAGCTCAATGTAACAACTGCTATTCTTAGCAGTGGAAGTTTGGGCTCAATTGTGATTGTAAGTCAAGGACTATCTATACTCGTGATGGCAAACCTATGGCATGTGTACCACATGTGGCACACACAGCCATTTGTGCTGGCATGCGAGTTACAGGCAAACTTACCTCACTCTGCATGTTCACACCTCACAGTGGGTTTGAGGCTTTTTTCAGCCTCCCAAAGGCTTGAGAAAAGCTTCGGCAGGCTTTGCAGGCCAAAAACTAGCCCCGTTTCGTCACTTCCTGTTTTTCCGAAAATACCGGAAGTGACAAAACGGGCCCAGTTTTCAGCCTGCAAAGTCTGCAGAAGCCTTCCTCAAGCCTCTGGGAGGCCAAAAAAGGCTTCAAACCCACTGAAAATCAACTGTGAGGTGCAGTGCAGATAAGGGAGTAGGAGTGGGGGGAATTATGCGCATTGCCTTTGGGTGCTGGCAAGCGAGCACGAGCATGTAAGCATGTGCACAATTTTTGGCACAGGAGCCCAAAAAGGTTAGCCACCACTGATCTATACTAATATATTTTAACTGTCATCCAGAAATTGTAATTTTGCTTTCAGGCAGGTGTAAATACGGCCGTTATTTCATTGGATTTACCCCTTGCTTCATGTGCCTGGTTTCTTTTATAAATGCCATGGTTAGCTTACTCAAAATATTATACAGGCAGTCCTCGACTTACAACAGTTTGTTTAGTGACCATTTGAAGTTACAATGGCACTGAAAAAAGTGACTTAGGACCGTTTTTCAACCCTTGTGACCGTGGCAGCATCCCCATGGTCACAGGAGTTGCATTTGGATGCTTGACAGCTGCCTCACATTTATGACAGTCTCAGTGTCCCTGGGATCACATGATCCCCTTTGGCAGTCTTATGACAAGCAGAAGTCAATGGGGAAGACCAGATTCACTTAACAACAGTGTTACTCATTTAACAACTGCAGGGTTTTCATTTAAACAAACATGGCAGGAAAAATTGTAGAACTCCCTTCACAGATTTCTCACTCAGTGGCATAAATGTTGGGCTCAATGGTGATCGTAATTCAAGGACTACCTGTTGTCAGGATTCCAGCAATCGCTCTAATTAAAATAATGATTCTCAAGCCAAACCTCAACATACTTCAAAGGATCTATTAGAGGCGATGTGATGACCCAGGGAATGGCACAAAAGCAACAAAGTCACAAAAGTCCCTTTAATACCTCCAACTTGGCCCCCAATGTCCAGTTATCACTGGCTGGAGAAAACACTCTCCCAAGAATAGTTTTTAAAAGGAAGAAATTCAATCCGAAATCAAAATACCTATAAATTATAAATAAAACCCAACACAAACCATGCTGCAGCAATTAACGAGACGGCAGGATAAGGAATTGCAGACTTCCAAAAGATAACGAAACACACAGAACCCAGATATGCCTCAACAAACAAATACAATGCACGCTTTGCTTCCAGCAACTTTGCTGTGCATAGTTTGCCTTTTTAAACAGTTTTCCCAGCTGCAGCTAATGAAGGAGATCAGGGCCCTTTTCTCCCCCGTAACCTCTGTAACTCACATTGCTCCCTTCTCCGTTCCTCCCTGTGTGTCCTAGGATGAAGATGGAGTGGCCCTGGGTCTTCCTCTGAATGCCCAGCTGGACTGTGCCCTTCCCCAGTTTCTTCCAAAGCTCGACCTTCCCCTCAGAATCAGATTCCAACAGGAACATGACAGGCAACATACCAGCACCGCCCTGTGTGAAGCCAACTCTGATATACATAATTTACAATCCCTTGTGACTTGTTTCCCCCCTCCCCCTTGGGTGTGTCATAAACCAGATTCTCCAATAGAGCACGTTCACGGGCTTGGTGTCCACATTCACGTTCTCCAATTAATTATATTTGTGGGGAAAAGCTCTGGTATTTTGTTTACAATCTTTTAAAGATAAGAGTTCGCTTTGCTGCATTGCTCTTCCAGATTTCCTTCCTCTCCCCCTTATGAGTTGACACCGGTATCTGTGTAGGGGACAAATGTATTTTCTACAACTAATGTTTATTTTGGCCCAAGGCATCTTCTTCGTGTCTTTTGACTGACAACTTTTTTTTTTTTTTGCTTTGGATGCTTTCAGCTGTTCTTCCAAGAAAGCCAAATCAGTTCTCTATAGCTTTTTCCCGATTTTAACATGGCTTCCTCAATATCCTGTGAAAGAATATTTGATGGGAGACTTGATCTCCGGGATCAGCACGGGGGTCATGCAGCTACCACAAGGTTAGTAGAGTTTTAACTTTGAAAAACAAAACCTTCTGTATCCTAAATCAGGAGTGTCAAAACGCAAAGCCCAGCAGCTGGATCTGGCCTGTGGTGGCTACCCTAGAAATAGTGAAGGACCGGTCCGCGATGCCTCTGCCAGTGAAAATTGAGCTTTGCTGGCAGAGGGTTGCAGGAGGCTGTCCCAGCTGAAAACAGAGCTTGTGAGGGCTGGGTGTGGGCACCCCAAGCTCTGTTTTCGTTGGCAGAGCATTGCAGGAGGCCGTCCCAGCCGGAAACGGAGCTCAGGAGGGCCAGGCTCTGACCTCCATTTTTGTTGGCAGAGAGTTGGGGGAAGCCGTCCCAGCTGAAAACAGAGCTTGCAATGGCTAGGCCCCGAGATACGTTTTTGTTGGCAGAGAGTTGCATGGGGCCATCCCAGCTGGAAACGGAGCTCAGGAGGGCCGGGCATGGCCCCCCGAGCTCCATTTTTGCTGGCAGAGGGTTGCAGGAGGCTGTCCCAGCCAAAAATGGAGCTCACAAGGGCAAGGTATGGCTCTCCTGAGCTCTGTTTTTGCTGACAGAGTTTCAGGAGGTTGGTCCCATCTGAAAACAGAGCTTAGGAGCCCATTTTCGCTGGCAAAGGGCTCGGGCCACCACAGGTGCCCCCCAACCCAAGTGACGTCATGCTGGCCATGCCCCCTGGCCGCACTTCCCCGCCGAGATTGAACACAAACCTGATGAAGCCCTCAATGAAGTGGGATTTGACACCCCTGTCCTAATTTTTTGCAGGGGGCGTGACTTGCTGCTGACTTTCTTTACTAATTTGCCGGATTACAATTCCCTGATCAACCAAAATTTCTGACTGGGGTTAAATAGGAACCCTAGTCTGACAGATTTCTCACTTTTATTTAAGCAATAGTGTACACATTATCTACAGTGCAGGTAGTCCTCGGCTTACGACCACCACGGGCCCCCAAAATTTCTGTTGCTAAGTGAGACATTTGTTAAGTGAGTTTTGCCCCATTTCACTGGCCTTTCTTGCCACCGTTGTTAAGTGAATCACTGCAGTTAATTTAATAACCCAGTTGTGAAGGGAATCTGTCAGAAGGTCGCCAGAGGGGATCACATGAACCCCCCCTCCAGCACACAGCAACCATCATAAATCTCGGCTGGAGAGGCAGAACTGGCATTGCGACAGTACGGCATGTGATCTTGGAGGTCTGAGATCGCTGCTGATATCTTTGCTCCTGGATGGTCCAATCGGATCTAAACCATCCCTTAGAGACGGTGAAAGTGAAGAGCGCATCCTGTCGATCCCAGGGATACCACAAAGTCCCTGGTAGATCCAGGAGAAGCTCTTTTTGTCAGCAGCAAAGAGGCAGCCATTAAAGCTGCTGAAGTTGCGACAGCTCCGAAACGAAAGAGAGCAGAAAGAGAAAGTGTGCCGGTTTGGTGAGAACTTTTTCTTTATTCTAAGATTTGAAAGGACACCCTAAGGAAAAGCAATAATCTGTAAAAGTTTTGACAGAAGTGATTAAGCACCGATTTTAGAAAGGAATGTCAAAGTAATATTTATTTATTTTTTTTCTCATTGCTGGATTTTCTATACATGATCTTATATTTTGAAACTGGATTAGTTTTTTTTCTCTTCTTTCATCTATTCTTTTTCTCCTTTTTGATTTTATAATATTTTAGCCTAGAGACTCTCTTTTAGTTATTTTTTTTAAACATCTTTTTCTTTTTTTAATTAATTCTTATTATATTTTGCTTGGAAAAGGAGGAGGAAAGTGAAAGCAAAAGAAACTTTGTAACACTGCCAACTAGAGCAGGGGTCTCCAACCTTGGCTCCTGGAAGCCTGGCGGACTTCAACTCCCAGAATTCCACAGCCAGCTGGCTGTGGAACTCTGGGAGTTGAAGTCCGCCAGGCTTCCAGGAGCCAAGGTTGGAGACCCCTGAACTAGAGGCTTGGAAATATTCTATTTCTCTTTTGACTAGACAAAGCTGAGAAAGGACTGAGACTTCTTTTCAAGGACATTGCCTGTTTGATAAGATAGAGGGAAGAGCATGGGAGAGTATTATTGCGGGTCCTCTTCTGGGTTTCTATCAACAACTGGAGTCTGGTGTTGAAGCTTATAGGAAAAGAAAAGGTGATAAGTCTCTGGAGAAGACAGTTATAACAAGAGCCTTGGATAATTAAACAAAGTGCAGTGTGCTCTTTTGATTTTTTCTAAGCTGTGCTACCCCTCCTCATCAGTTTACTTTTTGTAATAGCTATTTGGATTTTTGGCTCTTTGGAACTTGTCTTTGTTTTTTTTTTCTTGTCTTTGGAAGTTAAATTTCTACGCTTGCTTTTTATTTTAAAGGAAAAGCTTTAGTATTAATGATTCCCTTCCTTTTCTTTTTAAGGGAGTAGCCTTTTTTTTCTCTCTCCCTTCCTGGTATTTTTGTCTTTCCATCTACCTTCCATATTGGTTTTTTTAAAAAAAAAAATCTTTCTGGCCTTTTTTTTTCTTATGCATCCTTTTATATTTGAGACCTCTTAATTGGATTAAGGTGTTGAAGAACCTGAAGAATTTTTCCTTTCTTTTTTTAGCTTTTTATTCTTCACTTTTCCGCCTTTTTTAGGATTTTACAACTTTTTCTTTTTTGTGCATGTTTATGGTCTTTTCCTTCATTTTTGAATTTTTACTGTTATCTAACCAATCGATTGGATTAAGGTATACAAGAACCTAAATAATTTTTTTTCTTTTTTTATTATTATTACTATTTGGCTTCTTTTTTCCTACTATTTTTATTTGGAACTGCAATTGGGGGGGAAAACACTTGATAAATTACAACTGTCTTAAACAGGGGTCTCAAACTTTGGCCACTTTAAGCCAGGCGGACTTCAACCCCCAGAATTCCTCAGCCAGCCAAGCTGGCTGGAGAATTCTGGGAGTTGAAATCCGCCTGGCTTAAAGTGGCCAAGGTTCGAGACCCCTGGTCTTAAATTATTCTTCATCAACTGGTTATTCTAATAATTTGGTAGGGAATCTTTATGTGCATCTCTCTTATTTTTATTTTTATTTTTTCTTCCATGTTTCCCTCAGGTTTGGCATATGCGTCACTGGCTGCCGTTCCTCCAGTGTTTGGCCTGTATTCTTCGTTTTATCCCGTCTTTCTGTATACATTTTTTGGAACTTCCAGACATATATCAATAGGTATCTTAATGAATTCGATGTTTTTTTGTAGTTTAGATCAGTGTTTCTTAACCTCGGCCAAGGTTGAGGTTTCTGGACTTCAACTCCCAGAATGCCCCAGCCAGCCAGGAAGAAAGGCTGGCTGGGGCATTCTGGGAGTTGAAGTCCACACATCTTCAAGTTACTATGGTTGAGAAATACAGGTTTAGATGACTTTTGTTCTTGAAAATATAGTTGTGAAATCCTTTCCATCTTTTTAATGTGGACTACCTTTGTTACTCAAGTCAAAGTTATCTGCATAGGTAGTCCTTGACTTATGACCACAGTTGAGCCTAACATTTCTGTCGCAAAGCGAGACAGTTATGAGATGAAATTTAATTTTAAGCTGTTTTACCTCATTTTATGACCTTTTGTGATGACCCAAAGAGGCATGGCACAAAGGCAACACATCTCGCTTAGCGATGGAGATTCTGGGCTCCATTGTGATCATAAGTCGACGACTACCTGTAACCCCCCGACTTCTCCCACCTCACCCTCTTGCAGGAACTTTTGCTGTCATCAGCCTGATGATTGGCGGTGTGGCAGTGAGAGAAGCCCCTGATGAATTGTTTGAGGTGATGGGCACCAACTCGACCAACGGGACCTATGCCAGAGATGCCATGCGGGTGAAAGTAGCCGTGGCGGTCACCTTGCTGTCAGGTATCATACAGGTAAGGGTGTGTGTGCGACAGCTGGATCCAGAAGCAGAGTTTAGCTCCTGCTTTCCGCTAAGTCAAAATCAGATTTTCCCTTTTTTTGCAATTCAAGATTAGGCTGAATATCTTCCATCAAGCGTGAGGTACCTTGGGACTTCCTGAATTCGTCGGTTTTCCCTCAGACGTTTCACTGATACTGTAACCTAGTTTAATAATGAAACATCTGCAAGAAAATGACCAAGCTTAGAGAGCGCCAGGGACCTCACGATTCAGCCCCAAGCTGCAAATATTCTCTTTGGTCAAGTCCATCAGTGTTTTTGTGATGGCATGAGCGGTGCAGTGGCTTAGAGGTGGAGCTCTCACCTTGCAAACAGAAGGCTGTGAGTTCGATCCTAGGTAGAGCAGATATTTCTCTCTCTGGGCACAATGAGAATATATCTGCTGCCAACTCCTCATTGGCAACAGGAAGGGCATCCAGCCAGTAAACACTCAGGTCCATTCAGTTGCCCCAACTCCACCCTGATGCAAGGGATTACGGGGTCATTAAATGACAAAGAATGGTAGGTGGTGTAGAGATGTAGAGTATGGAAAAGGTGTAGGCCAATTATATTATAGAAATTGAAATCTAAGTTAACCTGGCATCTTATGTCAAAAAAAACCAACAACTTAATTTTCTGTTTGAATTGGACAGATTTGCTTACGTTACACAATAGGCAACATGGAAAAAGTCATAGAGAAGAACAAATATATATATATGCACTGGTGGTCACACTTGGCCTGGACTCTCATTAATCAAATATTTTCTTGTACTTCTTGTACTCTGTGACTGAAATGTTCTGCTTATTTTTTTGCAAGGAAATTGTGGGGGGAAGGGGGAGAAGCAAGCTCCTAGGAATTTGTTTAAAAACCAAAAGTGATGACAGTGACTGTTACTAGAATATGGCTTCTCTCCCTATCAGTTGTGTTTAGGACTGCTTCGTTTTGGATTTGTAGCCATTTACCTCACAGAGCCCCTGGTTCGTGGATTCACAACTGCAGCAGCTGTGCACGTGTTCACTTCTCAGCTGAAGTATCTGCTTGGGATTAATACCAAACGATTCAGTGGCCCTCTCTCTGTTCTTTATGTAAGTATCTCTGTCTGTACATCTCTCCGTCTGTCAATATCTATCTAGCCATTTATCTATCGCTCTCTTTGTCTGTCTATCTTATACCTTATCTATTCTGTCTCTCCTGTCTGTCTGAATCTGTCTGCCTGCCTGTCTGTCTGTCTATCTATCTATCTATCTATCTAGCTATCTATCTATCTAGCTATCTAGCTATCTAGCTATCTAGCTATCCATCCCTACCTATCTCTCGTGCTCTATATCTATCCCTATTTCTATATCCATTTATCATTATCTATCTAGTCATTTATCGCTATCGCTACCTATCATCTATGTCTGTCTGTCTGTGAACTACTTACCTACCTATCTACCTCTCTATCCATCCATCTATCCATTGTTGTCTGTCTATCTAGTCATTTTTCTATTGCTGTCTATCATCTATGTCGCTGTCTGTCCGTCCATCCATCCATCTATCTATCCTACCTATCAGTTGCAAGAATTGAGTGTGTCCAGTTTAATGAAAAGAAGGACTAGGGGTGACATAATAATAAACTTCCAATATTTGAGGGGCTGCCCCAAAGAAGAGGGAGTCAAGCTATTCTCCAAAGCACCTGAAGGCAGGACAGGAAGCAACAGATGGAAACTAATCAAGGAAAGAAGCAACCTGGAACTAAGAGAAATTTCTTAAATGTGAGAACAATTAAACAGTGGAACAGTTTGCTTTCAGAAATTGTAGGTGCTCCATAACTAAAGGTTTTTAAGAAGAGACTGGACAATCATTTGTCTGAAATTGTATAGGGTAATCAGTTTGAACGGGGTTGGATGAGAAGATATCCAAGATCCCTTCTATCTCTATTATTATTTTTACATATAATTCAAGGAGGTGAATTTGTCCAACACACCTTCCTCCTCCTATTTTCCCCACAGCAACAACCCTGTGAGGAGGGTTGAGCGGACAACCCTGGGAGGAGTTGAGGAGGGTTGAGCTGAGAGAGAATGCCTGGCTCAGTTGGTTTTCACGGTTAAGGCAGAACTTGAACTCACAATCTCCTGCTTTCAAGCCTGGCGCCTCAAACTGGCTCTATCTATAATAGGATGCCTCATTTATAAAGCTACTCGCCAATAACCCGACATTGCCCGGGTATTTATTTATCCCAATCTTGTATTAGACCAGAAAATCCTGTAGTTGGGACTCACACTGTTGTACTGTCTGTCACGCAAGCATCGCAATTCTTCTACTCCTCCACAAACCGTTACCATGGCAGAAGCCATTTTAAGGGACCCCCCCTCCCCCGGTGGGGTGTTAGGGGTGTCTTACCCCCACAGTATTTGTCATCTGTGTACCAGGTTTGGTTGAAATTGCTTGAGGCATTCCAGAGTTATATAATAATAAAATAACTATAAATAAGATATGATAGAAAGATTCCTAGCCAATGGGACTTGAAAAGATGGGAATAAGCTGGTGGACTTCAGTTGTTTGGCCTTGCTTTGGACAACACAATCAATCCAAGGGAATATGGAAGTTGTAGTCATCAGAACTTTTGGAAGATTGTTCCTGTCACAATCCCAGAATAACCCGATTCTTTTCTCAAAACCACAGACCAGTTTCTTCAGTGGGTCCCATCCAAAGCATCGGATAGCGCTCATCGTAATCCCGAAGACCTCATGGGTTATCTCTTTTGTCTTGCCTTGCCTTTCAGAGTTTGATTGCGGTCTTCTCCAACATCACCAAAACCAACATTGCCACTTTAGTCGTTGGGCTCATCTGCATCGTCCTTCTACTAAGCGGCAAAGAAATCAATGACCGTTTCAAGAAGAAGTTGGTGGTTCCGATTCCCCTGGAGATCATTGTGGTAGGTCCATGATGGCAAACCTATGGTACGCATGCCACAAGTGACATGCAGAGCCATTTGTGCTAACATGGGAACCGCAGGCAAACTTACCTCACTGCATATGTGTGTGCCTCACCGCTGATTTTTTTTTCCAGCTGGTTTGTGGCCTTTTTCAGCCTCCCGGAGGCTTGGAAAAAGCTTCTGCAAGGCTTTTCAGGGCGAATTATAGGCCCGTTTCGTTACTTCCTGTAATATGGGAAGTGACAAAACGGGACTATAATTCGTCCTGAAAAGCCTTGCAGAGGCTTTTTCCAAGCCTCTAGGAGGCCGAAAAAGGCCTCAAACCATCCGAAAAATCAGCTGTGAGGCGCAGTGCAGGTAAGAGGATGGCGGGATGAGGGGAATTGCACGTGCATGCGCAGGGGGTGTGCATTGCATTCTGGGTGCTGGCACGCAAGTGTGTGTGCACTGGCACGCACAATTTTTGCCACAGAAGCCCAAAAAAATTAGCCACCACTGTGGTAGGTCCTCAACTATAGCTGAATGCAGAACACTCAGAATGCAGACCATAGGAGAAGAGACTTGGTAGGGACCTTGGAGGCCTTCTAGTCCAACCCCCTGCTTCAGCAGGAGATCCTTAGACCAGTTTGGACAAATAGCTGTCCAGTCTCTTCTGAAAAGCCCCCAGTGATGGAGCACCCATAACTTCTGGGCTCTCATCGTTAGGAAAGTTCTCCTTGGTTCTAGTTTGCTTCTCAGCTTGGTTAGAAGATAGAGATTAAAAACAGGGTTCCTTCTCTTTTTTTAATTATAGGATTATAGGAAGCTTGCTTACTGTTATTCGGGATACCGTTTGTAAGTGCTATGTCCTTAGAGCTCAAAGCCTTGTTAGAGACCCCGCACACCCACTTCACAGTCTGTTTCTGTTGCTCCCCTCTGGGAGGGGGTTTTGAAGTATCTATAGCAGGATTACTAAATTCAGTATCAGGCTTTGCTCCTTATGCCATCCGTCCGGTAAACTTGCAAGATTATTATTTTTGCTCCATATACATGTATACATCCGAATTAGACTGTTGTTTCTCTGTGTCATAGAATAGATGCAGGTATATGCATAATTTTTGGGGGGGAGAGTCATGTTTATGTAGTGTATATTGAAGGTGGTGACATTTTGAGAGCTTTAATCCACGGGGGGTGGGATGGGGATGAGTCTGCCTACCAAAATGAGTTGGATCGGCTACTTTTGTGGTGTGGAGACAATAACTTGGACCTCAACACCAATAAGACCAAGGATTATAGTGGATAATGGGAGGAACAGATCGGACATCCAGCCCTTGCTTATCCATGGAGACTGAGTGGAGCAAGTGGCCAGTTTTAAGTTTCTGGGTGTTACCCTAAAAGAGGATCTGACCTAGGGTGCTCACATTGCAGCCCTGGTCCAAAGGGCCCAGCAGAGATTATACCACTGAGGCTTCTCAGAAAACAACAACTGAATGGAAAACTTCTGATGACCTTCTACCGCTGCACCATAGAGAGTATTTTAACTTACTGCACCTGTGTGTGGTTTGCCAATTGCACAGGGGCAGATAGGACAGCACTCCAGAGGGTTAACGTCATTGCCCAGGGGATCATGGGTTGCTCTCTCCCCTCTTTGGAAGAGCTTTATAGCTCCTACTGCCTTAAGTTCAAAACATTCTCAAAGATCCATCTCATCCTGGGCACCCTTTTTTTTTTAACTATTACCATCTGGTAGACGGTACAGGATAATTAAAAACAAGCACAAATAAGCTGAAAAACAGCTTCTATCCCAGGGCAGTAGCTCTGTTGAATTCTACTGTATAGTACAGTGTTGGTGTGGTGTCGGGGGTTTCCGGTTCAATGTGTAAAGGGTGAAGGATGTATGTTTGTGTTTATTTTCATGGTCATGATTTGCACTGAAGATGGTGTTTGATTTTGTTGTACGAGGCGCAGTGACAATAAAGTTAAGCAAACTAAACCTAAGCAACAAAATTTCATTTTAATGTATGCCGATTGGTGTAAAGTGACAATAAAGTTATTCTATTCTAAGCAAGTCAATTTTTCTTCCAAAATTCTTCCAATTGAATGCCAAACGTTTTGTTTTGTGTGTGTTTTAAGGTGGTCATCGGCACTGGAGTTTCAGCAGGAATGAATCTGTCCAAAACTTACGACGTCGATATTGTTGGGAACATTCCCAGTGGGTAAGTGCAAGATATTTGGAAGGAGCGGGGAGTATTACCGATAGTTCTTGACTCAAAATACAATGGAGCCCCAAATTTCCCATTGCGAAGCAAGACAGTTGTTAATGTGAGTTTTGCTCCATTTTACGACCTATTTTGCCACAGTTGTTAAGTGAATCACTGCAGTGGTTTTAAGTTACTAACATGCTTGTTAAGTGACTCCGGCTTCCCCGTTGACTTGGCTCGACAGACGATCGCAAAAGGGGATCATCTGGCCCCCGGGGGGGGTGACACTGCGACCGTTATAAATATGAACCAGTTGCCAAGCATTCAAATTTTGATCACGTGACCACAGGGATGCTGCAATGGTCGTAAAGGTGAAAACCAGTCACAAGTCACATTTCTCAGTTCTGTAATGATTTTGAATGGTCACGAAACCAATGGTTGTAAGTCAAGGCCTACCTGTATTCTTGGAGCAGGGCTGTGTCAAACTCGATTTCTTTGAGGGCTGCACCAGGGTGGTGTTTGGAATGGATGTGGCCCGGCCCCAGAGATGGCCCTGAGCCGGTTCTGATCAATTTCTGGAGAACTGTTAGCGGAAATTTTCTGAGAATCGGCAAATCCCTCCTTTGACTGGCCCTGCCCCCATCTATTCTCCACCTCCCGAATCCCGGCTGATTGGCTGGGTCTTCTTTTGTTGCCCTGCGCAGGACAACAGAGCTGGAAAGCAGGTTAGTGGGGTGGGGAAGGAATGGGGATTTTGCAGTAACCTTCCCCTGCCATGCCCATCAAGCCACGCCCATAGAACCGGTCGTAAAAAAAAAAAAATTTGAATCCCACCCCTGCTTTACAAGAGTTAGACTTCCTTTGCTGGCCCATCCCTTAAGGTAGAGACAGTTTGATCTCTGGAGCTTACACGTTTCGGTCTGCATTGACCTCAGAATGAAGAAACCTGACCCATCTCCAGAACCTCAAATGTGAGGAGTGTCAATGTGAGAACGTCAATGTGAGAAAGTCAATGCCGCGCCCACCAAGCCACGGCCACAGAGCCATTAGTTTAAAAAAATTGAATCCCACCACTGGCGTGGCCAGGGGGCATGGTCAGCTCGACGTCACTGGTGTCAGGGGGCCTGTGGGGGCCTGAGCACTTTGCCAGAGAAAACAGGCTCCCGAGCTCCATTTTGAGCTGCAATGGCCTCCTACAACCTTCTGCCAGCGAAAATGAAGTTTGGGTGGGCCATGTGAGGCTCCGTGAGCTGGTCCTTCGCTGTTTTCAGGGTGGCCTCATGGGCCAGATCTAAATACCCCACAGGCTGGATCCGGGGCCTGGGCCTTGAGTTTGACACGCCTGTCTTAAAGCCTCCAAATTAACTATTTTTCCCCCCCCCTCCCGATTGCTACTTACAGGTTAATCCCTCCTCAGATACCTGATATCAGCCTCATTGCGAATGTGTTTGTCGATGCCATCGCTATCGCTCTTGTTGGATTTTCCATGACCATCTCGATGGCCAAAATCTTCGCTCTGAAGCATGGCTACACGGTGGATGGGAATCAGGTAACACTATCGTAATCTAGTTGGCAACTCGAAAACAAGCATGGGAATGCTTTACGAGTTGACACTAAGTTTTTGCTCCTCGCGGCCTGGATAAAACTCCGTGGTCGATTAAAATGGGCTCCCAACTTACAACTCACTACCGTTGGTTTAGTGACCGAAGTTACAGTGGCACTGAACAAACAATGATTTAGGACTCTAATTTCAAACATACAACCGTTGCAGCATCTCCTTGGTCACGGGATAAAAATTCAGATGCTTGGCAACTGGCGTGTATTTACGACAGTTGCAATATCCTGGGGTCATGGGATCCCTTTTTGTGACCTTCTGATAAGTAAAAGCCAATGGAGAAGCCAGATTCGCTTAACAACCGTGTTACTAACTGAATATCCTCTTATCCTTATCTCCCCTCCCTTCCCTCTCCTTCTCTCTTCTCACCTCACCTCACTTTAATCTTTTATGTTACATCTTTTATCATCGTTTATCTTATCGTCACCATTTTGAATGGTCACTTGGAAATATTGCCACTACTGAAGATAAGTAAATGTACATAGAGTGATCCACAGGAGGTGACAAAAAAGTGGGGGGAGATAAAGGTCAAGGCCACAGACATGATTGAAATCCTGCCCCAAAAGGTTGTGAGCTCCATCTTGCTTTTTTCACCCCCTGGATACCACCAAATGTGGAGGGGGTTTCCAGTTAGAAAATGGGGGGTCACACTTAGCCAAATAAACTGTTCTGTTCTGTCCTGTCCTGTTATTCTATTCTATTCTATTCTATTCTATATTTTATTTTATTCCGTTCTAATCTATTCTATATTCTGTTCTATTCCGTTCTATTCTATATTTTATTCTGTTCCGTCCTAATCTATTCTATATTCTATATTCTATTCTGTTCTATTCTATTCTATATTCTATTCTATATTTTATTCTATTCCGTTCTAATCTATTCTATATTCTGTTCTGTTCTATTCTATTCTATTTTCTATTCTATATTTTATTCTATTCTATATTCTATTCTATTCTATTTTATTCTATTCTATTCTATTCCATTCTATTCTATATTTTATTCTATATTTTATTCTATTCCGTTCTAATCTATTCTATATTCTATTCTATATTCTACTATATTGTATTCTATATACTGCTCTATTTTGTATTCTATATTCTGTTCTATATTCTATATTTTATTTTATTCTATTCCATTCCATTCTATATTCTACTATATTCTCTATTCTATTCCATTCCATTCCATTCGGGAAATTAATCTTTGTCCATAGTGCTATGTGATTTTCTTTTTCAGTTTTTGTTATATGTTCTTTTCTTGTCCTTTCTATGTTATGCTAGGAACTCATCGCATTAGGCATCTGCAATTCCACCGGATCCTTTTTCCAGACGTTTGCTATCACCTGCTCGATGTCTCGGAGCCTTGTTCAAGAAGGCACCGGAGGGAAGACACAGGTGTGCAAAATACCTTACTTTTATAGGACATCTTTCCCTTTGGTTAAAGAGAGGTCTCCTAATGTGGCGTCCACCCAATATAGAGAATTACATTCAGATGCTTGACAACTTGATTCATATTTATGACGGTTGCAGTGTGATTTATGCAGACATGTGATTTCCCCCTTCTGACATACAAAGTCAATGGGGAAGCCAGATTCACTTAATAACCGTGTTGCTTACTTGACAACTGTGGTGATTTACCTAACAGCAGTGGCCAGAAAGTTTGTAAAACAAGGCTGATATCAACAGCCTTCTTGTGTAGCCATGGAAATTTTGGGCTCAATTGTGCCTGTAAGTCGAGGACTACCCGTACACGGGATTAATACTAAAAATTATCAGATTTATCATCTGACGAGCTGAATCATTCTAGATCTTATTCTTACTAAAACGTTTGATTTTTGTTCAGATTGCAGGAACTCTGTCTTCAATCATGGTTTTCCTGGTGATCATTGCCATTGGTTATCTCTTTGCACCTTTGCCACAGGTAAGCATCCTCCAGGTGTCTAAATCAGCAGAATTAAAAGTCCTGTTGTACAGATCATAATACTTAACCATTGTATGAGGTGCAATGACAATAAAGTAAACTAAAGTAAAGAGCCATGGTGGCATAGTAGTTAGAATGCAGACTAATTCTGCTGACTGCCAGCAGTTCAATTCTGACCAGTTCAAGGTTCAAGTCTAAATACTATTGCTACTCCTTCCTTCCTTCCTTCCTTCCTTCCTTCCTTCCTTCCTTCCTTCCTTCCTTCCTTCCTTCCTTCCTTCCTTCCTTCCTTTCCTCCCTCCTTCCCTCCCTCCCTCCCCTCCTCCCTCCTTTCTCTCTTCTTCCCTTTCTCATTCTCCCTGGTGGCACAGTGATTAGAATGTAATATTGCAGGCTAATTCTGCCATCAGCCAAGAGTTGGATTCTGATCAGCCTTCCAAGGTCGATAAAATGAGGACCCTGATTGTTGGGGGCAAAATGCTGACTCTGTAAACCGCTTAGAGAGGGCTGTAAAGCATTATGAAGTGGTATGTAAGCAGGGGTGGGCTTCAAAAATTTTAGCAACAAGTTCTCTGCCTGGTTGCTGGGTGGGCATGGCCTAATTGGCCTCCTGCACCACGGGTGGGGGGGATGTTTTTGCCCTCCATGGGCTTCAAAAACTTTCCTTGAACTTCTGGGGGGGTGAAAACAGCCTCCCCGGGCTCCGGAGGCTTTCTGGAAGCCAGAAATGGGCCCATTTCCAGCCTTCCTAACTTCTGGGAGGCCCGTTTTTCACCCTCCCTGAGTCTCTGTGCACACCTTGCACTTACCTGCATCCAAAATGGGCCATGTGGAGATTCCTGGGAGGGAAAGGGAGGGGTGGGCAGGGCCAGCCAGGAGTGGGATTTGGGGTTCTCCAAACTATGCAGAATCTTAGTTAGGGGCTCTCCCAAACCCCTGACGAACCCCCAGCAGCCCACCCCTGTATATGTCTTAAGTTTAACTGTGTTAAACACAGTTTTCTTAACTGCTTCATATTCTCAGAGTCTGGTCGCCCCCATCATAGGTAATTAATTTTGGATATTTTATCTTGCATCCTTTTCTCTGGCTGATCTCCATAAACAACACCAGCTTTTTCTAAAGTTCTTTCTGAATCCAGGAAGTCTCCAGGCTAAGAATGCCTCAGTTACAGACGACCCATGGTTAAGAACAGAACCTATTGTACCAAAATTTGAGTTAAATACCCAGTAATTCAAGTCCAATTACAGAACGCTACTTATATCACAATACCGTCACAGCTCACATACAAATTTGACTTAAGGAGAGACTTTGAGAACAAAACATGTGGTTCAATATATTCATTCCCTGTGTCCTTAATTACAATGAATATATTTTATTCGGTTGCACACATCCGATCTGAGAAAGCATTTGTAATTGACCGATTTAAACTAGTTTGTTAGCAAGCAAGAACAGAATGTTTCAGGCTAACTTTGAAAAAGACAACAACTAGGAAAGCTGCCATCTAAAGACAGCCAAAAAATATTGCTGGTAATTGTCATAAAAGCATCTCAGTTTCTGAGAAATGTGTGCCTGGAAGATCAAAGTTATTTCTGTTTCTGCATGAAGGCTTACTCTTATTAGGTTTGCAATGTACTTTTAAAAAGGCATGCATTTCTTATCCAAAATTATGTTCTTTTTTTTTAAAGCATGCATATACAGATAGATGCTGGGATGACCCAAAGGGGCGTGGCACAAAGACAACACAGATAATCAGTAGGAGTCCCTTTATTAGCTCCAACTTTGCCCCCAATATCCTGGTTACCTTCTGGCTGGAGAAAAACTCTCCTAGGAACAGCCTTTGGCTGCAAAGAATCAAGTCCAAAGTGTGGTCAACAAAAACTGTAACTATAAGTCCAGTCAAGGCAAGATGAGGTAATTAGTCTAGCAGGGCAAGAGAAGGAATTCTAGATGTGAATGAACGGCACTAATTCAACCCGGTTGGGAGGATGCCAGGAAAGCAGATAACCAAAGTCAACACAAGATAAACTCACGTTTGTTCCCAACAGATGCTGCACTCAGCTTGCATCTCTCTTAAACTCTCATTCCCAGGTGTGGCTAATGAAGGGAATCAGGGCTCTTTCCTCCCCTGTAAGCCAGACAACCCACATTGCTCTCTCCTCCGTTCCTCCTTGCATGCCCTAGGATGAAGAGGGGGTAGGCTTGGGTCTTCCTCTGAACTCTCTCTCCCTTGTTCTACCTCTTCCCTGCTCTGCCCAGCCGGAGTTTGCCCTTCCCCAGTTTCTTCCACAACCAACGGAGCCACACTCCTATTCCCTGTCAGCTGTTCGTTTTCCTCCTCAGATTCAGACTCCAACAGGGGCGTGACAGATGCTTAGAATGGGTTTTAAATGAATTCAGAAAAGAAATCATATTATTCTCAAATTATTTCCCTAGACTGTGCTGGCAGCCATTGTCATGGTCAATCTGAAAGGCATGTTCAAACAGTTTGGAGATATTGTCCACTTTTGGAGAACCAGCAAAATCGAACTGGTGAGTGATTCCGTGCCCCTCCACTTCCTTGCTTCAGCTTTTCACCTCTGCCAGTAGTCCTTGACTTACAATAATTCACTTTAGTGACCATTTGAAGTTACAACGGCACTGAAAAAAAGCGACTTAGGGCGATTTTTTTCACACTTACTTTGGCCTTCACAGCCTTCTCCATGGTCACGTGATCAAAATTCGGCCACTCTCCAACAGATTCATATTTATGATGGCCACAGTGTCCCGGGGGATATTCACGTGGTCCCCTTTTGTGACCTGGCAAGGGGAATCCGGATTCACTCAACAACCGTGTGAGTAATTTAAAAAGGGCAGCGTTTCGTTTAGCCACGATGGCAAGAAAGGGGCTGAACCAGGGGCGGGCTGCTGGGGGTTTGCAGGGGTTCAGAAGAGACCCAGCTAAGATTCTGTGCAGTTCGGAGAACCCCAGGGGTGGGATTCAAATTTTTTAACAACCGGTTCTGTGGGCCTGGCTTAGTTGGTGGGCGTGGCTTGGTGGTCATGTTATTGGCTGGGCGTGGCCAACTCAACATCACTCACATCTCCTCGCCTGGCCTGTCATGACTGTGGGGATGCTGCAACAGTCATAAGTGTGAAAAATTGTCATAAGTCACTTTTTCAGTGCCATTGTAACTTTGAATGGTCACTCCACACAAGCAAAGTACCAGCAAAGGAGGGAAAAAAAACTCCAGAGACGTTTCTGAGACAGGAAGTCTAGTCCTGTCAAGAATGTAATAAGGGATAACGGAGAGGCAGTTTCTGTAAGCAATACCAGAATGTTTCCTTCTTGCCTTCCTTACAGGATTAGGCCAGTAATTTCTTCTAACAACCGGTTCTCCGAACTGCTTAGAATGTTAACAACTGGTTCTAGCCAATAGGTGCAAACTGATAGAATCCCACCCCTGGAGAACGCCCAAACCCCACTCCTGGCTGGCCCCGCCCCGCCCACCCCTTCCCTCCCAGGAATCCTCACATGGCCCGTTTTGAATGGAGGTAAGGGGAGGACGCGCATGGAGGCTCGGGGAGGGCAAAAAACAGGCCTCCTGGAAGTTCGGGAAGGACGGAAATGGGCCCGTTTCCAGCTTCCAGAGAGCCTCCGGAGCCCGGGGGAGGCCATTTTGGCCCTCCCAGAGACTTGAGAAAAGCCTCCTGAACCCGGGGAGGACGAAAGCTGTGGTGCAGGAGGTCAACTAGGCCACGCCCATCCAGCAGCCGGGCACAGAACCCTTTGCTAAAAATGTTGAAGCCCTCCTCTGGGCAGCACTCACTTAGCAAATGGCTAATGGAATGTGCAGAAATGAGTAAATTGACATTAGCAATTAGAGAGCAAGAAGATCAAGAATATTATAAAATTTGGGCTTTATTTTACCAATGGCTGGATAACAAATAGGGAAATAAAATATAATATAAATATAACATAATAGTAAAGATAAGACAATGTAATGATATGTTATCACTGATTATAATGAAATGAGTGATATTATGTACTAGGTTATGTAATAGTTGAGATTTGCTCAAAAAGAACGATGTGAATTTATAATTAAAGTCTAATAAGGTATATATATATATACAGTATAATATATATAGTTGATATATATATATTATATGAATTGTAATTTAAATGTAAAAGGGAAAGACTGTTGATATTGTGCACAAGAAACATGTACCAACTGACACACTATACAATGGAAAGATGCTTTTATTTGTTGTTTTATGTTTGTGTTTGTTTATGTTTGTTGTCAAAAAATAAAAAAAATGGAGGGAAAAAACAACAACAAATGGCTCATTTAACAACAGGAATTTTTGGCTCAATTATGGTTGTAAGTTGAGGAAGACCTGTGTTGCTGATTGGATGATTCCTTTCTTTTGATTCTTTTATTTTAGGCAATTTGGATTGTAGCTTTTCTTGCCTCAGTTTTTCTGGGCCTGGACTACGGCTTACTCACATCGATCACTTTTGCTGTGATAACCATTGTCTACAGGACCCAAAGGTACAGTTTACTTTGAAACCGCATATGAAACAATGTTCTTTGCTTTGTTTTTACACTTCTTTTTATGTCCCCCCCCCCTTATTTAACTTATCTCATTTATATAATCTAATTCAGCCTTGATCACGAGTAACTCAATACCTAACACAGGTTAGTCCTCAACATATGGCCAAAATTGAGCCCCAAAGTTTAGGTTGCTAAATGAGACATTTTGTTAAATGGGTTTCGTCGTACTTTAAAACTTTTCAGTGAATCACTGTCGTTGTTAAGCTAGTGACATGGTTGTTAAGTGGATTCGCCTTTCCTGTTGACGTTGCTCATCATTGCGTCACAAAAGGGGATCTTGTGACCCGTCATAAATGTGAGTCAGTTGTCAAGCATCTGAATGTAAACCACGTGAATATGTGGATTCTGCAAAGGTCATAACTGAATAAAGGTCATAAGTGATTCTGTTTAGTGCTGTCGTAACTTTGAACTGTCGCTAAATAACCGTTGTAAGTCGAGGACTTCCTGTACCTCTTTCCTCATCTTATTTCATTGATGCTGTAGACTGAAATTGACTTTCAGATGGCTCATCAACTTTTAAAACCATCAAAATCAGGGAGGATAATCAGATGCCACTAGCATGGGTGAGAGAAACAGATTTTTGGCTCCTGATTCTAATAGATTAGAATTAGAATTCTTTATTTTAATATTTAATTAATATTAGTATTTTAATAGAATAGAAAATAGAATAGAATAGAATAGAACAGAACAGAATGGAATGGAATACTTTATTGGCCAAGTGTGATTGGACACACAAGGAATTTGTCTCCGGTGCATAATCTCTCAATGTACATATTCAGCTGACAATTAAAGTTTCCACCTAAATCAGGGGTCTCCAACCTTGGCTCCTGGAAGCCTGGCGGACTTCAACTCCCAGAATTCCACAGCCAGCTTTGCTGGCTGTGGAACTCTGGGAGTTGAAGTCCGCCAGGCTTCCAGGAGCCAAGGTTGGAGACCCCTGACCTAAATGATAAGCCTTCCTGAACTATTGTCATTCTAAATTCATACCCCTGTTTCATGATCCGTGTCTTGCAAGGTAGATTTTTAATTTAGTACCTGTCCTGTAAAGGCTTCGTTACATAACTGCTTTATTTTATTAGCAGAAGGTTGCTTGCTTTGATCAGCGAGTCATGTTCAAAGCAGTAGAACCTGTTTCAATAATGAAGATAAACTTTGGACACGATCATTAAAGTGAACAGGGTTGGTTGGTTGGTTTGGTTTTTTAAAAAATATTTCTTATACCCTGTTTCCCCAAAACTACGACCTGAAAACAAGTCCTAGCTTGATTTTTTATACCTGCACCCAATATAAGCCCTGCCCCCCAAAATAAGCCCAAATTAAGATCCCACGGGTAAAAATTAAGCTAGGGTGGGAATGGGATGGTGGTGGAGCTGCTCTACTACTTACCTTTGGACAGTGGTAGCCAGGACTCGCACACCCCACCACCTGCCTTGCCGGCCCATTTCTTCTGCAACCAGCAAGACTGGCAAGGCTTTCCTGAAGGCCTCTGTAGATGGTAACAAAGCTCAGGATTGATCCAGAGCTCTGTTATCGGCTGCAGAGGCCTTCAGGAAAGCCTTGCCAGCCACAAAAGAAGAAGTTCCTGATGGCCTGTCAGCGAAAAGGAGGCCGGGGGCAACGCGCATTAAGTGGGGTTAGTCAGTGGATGACATCCCCCGAAAATAAGACCCGGTGCCTTTTTGGTGGCAAAAATATATATGAGATAGGGTCTTATTTTGGAGGAAACACAGGTAATTCTGCCACATGCAGCTACACATGATCATCTAACTTCTCCAATAGGAACAGTTATAATGGAAATAACGCATTGTATTTCTGTAATTTTCTTTTTTTCCCCACAGTCCCCACTATAGAATCCTTGGCCCAATTCTTAACTCAGACATTTATTGTGACGTGGAACTGTATGAAGAGGTAAGAGATTTGGAATGCTTGAAGACCCCAAAAATTAATGTCTTCCGTTAAAAACGGGGTGGAACCATAGGATCTCAGGCGGAATCTCCCTTGTGCTCTTGTCTTAACCAATAGGCTCATAAAATAAAAGGTACTTGCAGGAATCCTGAATAGATTGATTGGGTTGAACTAAAGCTAGGAAGAAGAGCAACCGGAAGTGGAAAGTTTCTTCAGAAGATTAAAAGCTTTCTAGATTAGTAAGATTTCAGATTTCATCTCAGAGCCTTTCCAGATCAGTAAGGTTAATCATACTTCGGAGTTCATTGCAGAAGGTTTCCAGATCAGAAAGGTTGATTCGTGTTTCAGAATCCATCTCAGAAAGTTCCCACATCAATGGTCATTCCAATGACTAGAACATAGTTGAGCGGTCTGCCAAAAAGGAAAAGAAAAAAAAAAAAGAATTTTGCTGCAAGTTTGGAGTTATAAACAAACCATGGAAGGCAGGATTTGCAGCTGCCAATTAACTTAGGAGGAAGCATTGCCAGAATTAGGGGGAGAATGGAAAGGAAAATAGGTTTTATTGGATAGAGCAAAAGTCATAGGGTTTTAGGATTGTACAAATGCAATCCTATTTTTAATCCTTAAAAACAAGGGGGGGAATTCCATTTTTCCCATTTTCCTGTCTGCCCAACCCAGAAATTACACCTATGCAACTTTTGTGTCAAGAAAAATAGTCCAGTATGTTATTAGATTTAAGTTGGAATTTACTGAATAATGAAATAAAAGTATGTGATAAAATTGCAAATGTGACAGATAAAATTATAAAGGTATAATGAATTTAGAATTTTTTAAAAAATGAGTGCTAGACTACAGAATAAGATATGAAAACATTTATAGAAAAAGGAATTAAATTAAGAAATAAATTGAAAATGGATTTAATAAGTGTAAAGAAAATAAGAATCATGGAGAAAATTTACTGGAAAATGGAAGTAATGATATGATATAGAATTGAATGTGAAAGATAAATGTGTGTTAAGGTCATGTTTGTATTGAAGTGTAAAAACCTAGAACCAAGTGGTTCACTGAAAGAGATGTTTTTAAAATATAAAATTAATAAAAAATTATTACAAAAAGAAAGAAAGAAAAATAGTCCAGTAGAAACACTTAATTTTTTTATTTTTGAGACAGCAAGACTGACTTCCAGTACATTTCGTAATCGCCTGCTTTTCGGAGGTAAACAAATAGCTATTCTTGCAGGGTGTGATGAATTTAATGCAATGCAAACTTAACCAAGGAACGCTTTATTCTTTGTTTTAATTCTGCCCCCATTTAGGTAAAAGAATGCCCTGGGATTAAAATATTCCAGGCAAATGCACCGCTCTATTTCGGCAACAGTGAGTTATTTACCAGCGCATTGAAAAGAAAGGTAAAGGAATTTCCTTCTTCCTGGTTAGTCAATCCACTGCCAAATTTCGTAGGCAAATTGTACAAGTCAACTCACGAAACGGATTTTTGTTGGGCTCTAGAATTACAATATTTTTTTGGGGGGGGGGTGACAGGAAGGTTGTGGTTTTCTCAATCTTTAAAAAACACCCTGGATTGTACAGAATTAAGACCACCATTTCTATTTAAGGTGCTAGTTTTATTCTTCCACAGTTTTTTAAAAATGAGATAGACGAGGATGGTGATACTCAAATATTTTATGTCTTCACCTGTAGTTTTAAGTGGTACAGTCCAGTACAGGTAGGCTTGACTTACAATCACAATTGAGCCCAAAATTTCCGCTGCTAAGCGAGATAGTTCTTAAGTGAGTTTTGCCCCATTTTATGACCTTTCTTGCCATCTCTGCACTTATTAAGTTAGTAATGTGGTCATTAAGTGAATCCTGCTTCCCCGTTGACTTGGCTTGTCAGAAGGTCGTAAAAGGGGATCACATGATCCCAGGATGCTGCGACCATCATAAATACGAGCCAGTTTCCAAGCCTTTGAATTTTGATCATAGGAATGCAGCAATGGTTGTGTTAAAAACAGTCATGTCACTTTTTACAGTGCCTTTGTAACGTCGGAAAGTCACTAAATGAATGCTTCTATGTCAAAGACCACTTATGTATTATGTTATCTTTTAATTAATCCCTTGCGGGGCGGAGTCTGAGCAACTGAATGGAGCTGGCAGAGTGTTTTAGTGGCCGGATGCCCTTCCTGTTGCCAGTGCGGAGTTTTGTTCAGCAGACATATTCTCAGTGTGCCCAAAGAGAGAAATGTCTGCCTCTACCTAGGATCGAACTCACAGCCTCCTGATTGTGAGGCGAGAGCTCCAGCTCTAGCCCACCATATTATGTGGCCAATGATACTTTGAACTGAGTCAAGGATCATTTTACTAGGACCGTGATGGCAAACCTATGGCATGCATTGCCACAGGTGGCACACAGAGCCATTTGTGCCAGCATGCGAGCTGCAGGCAAACTTACCTCACTGCGCATGCATGCGCCTTACAACTGATTTTCGACAGGTTTGAGGCCTTTTTCGGCCTTCCAAAGGCTTGAGAAAGGCTTCTGCAGGCTCTGCAGGCCAAAAACTAGTCCCGTTTCATCACTTCCTGTTTTTCCGAAAATACTGAAAGTGACAAAACGGGCCTAGTTTTCAGCCTGCAAAGTCTGCAGAAGCCTTCCTCAAGCCTCTGGGAGGCTGAAAAGGGCCTCAAATTGGCCGAAAATCAGCTGTGAGGCACAGTGCAGGGAAGGGGGTGGCGGGGTGGGTAGGTGGGGATTGTGCGTGCATGCATAGGGGGGCGTGGCACATTGCCTTCTGGTGCTGGCACGTGAGCGTGCAATCGTGCGCATAATTTTTGGCACAGGAGGTTAGCCACCACTGTACTAGGATATCCAAAACCTCTTTGCTTTTCTAAATCAGAGTCCCATTTGCAACGGACATGAATGATCAACATAGTAAGTAAATTGACCTCATTAATCGCTTTAATCCAGTAAAGCTGTTAGCAGCTTTTATGAATTAAAGATATTCATTCAGGGGCACTATTTTAGCACACGGATGTATAGAAGGATCACATCTTAAAGGTTCACCTTTTTATTTTGTCAGCAGCCTACTGGTGTTAATCTTGCTTTTTTTTGTCCAAGGTAAGCTAAAGTTTCATGAGATTTTCCTTTCTTTCTGGAGTAGACTGGCGTGGATCCTCGTAAAATATTGGCAGCCAAGAAAAAAGCACAAAAAAGACACGCAAAGGAAAAAAAGCGACTGGACGAACAGCAGAAGAAAGCAGTTTTGAAGATGGTAAGTTTGAAACGCTTTGGGGAAGTTCAGAATGACAGCTTGGATTTATCTGGAAAGAGATTTGTACCGATAAAGGAGAATATTTGTATCTGAAGATTGAAATGAGAGATCCTTGGTACTCTCTGTGGTTGGTGGTTTCCTTGCAGACATTTCGTTACCCAACTAGATAACGTCCTCAGTGCTAGTAAGGAATGAGTTTGCTCTCCGTTTATACACCAGTGGCTCTCCGTTTATATATTAGTGGCTTGTTTTCAACTGAGAAATCGTGACTGTCCTAGACCAAGCCAAAAACACTAGAGAATTCCTGGAAGCCTGACAAATTGACCATTGAAAGTAAAGACGAGACAATCAACAGGCCAAAAAGGGAACAAAAATTCCCTCAACCCTGTTCAACTATTACAAAGTCTGCACTACTATTACTATTAATCTTCTCATCACTCCTTCTCATCCATCCCCTCCCACTTGTGACCGTATGACTGTAACTTTATTGCTTGTATACTTACGATTTATATTGACTGTTTCTTAGTATGATTGATTGCTTATTGTACCCTATGACTATCATTAAGTGTTGTTCGTACCTTATGATTCTCAACTCCTGACGAATGTATCTTTTCTTTTATGTATACTGAGAGCATTTGCACCAAGACAAATTCCTTGTGTGTCCAATCATACTTGGCCAATAAAGTATTCTATTCTATTCTATTCTATCTAAAAGAGCAAAATAGCCCCCCCTAACCCTAACCCTAACCCTAATCAACACCCAGATGCGCATATATTAACTCTAAGATTAACATTAGACTAACAATGAAGAAGTAAACAAGGAATCACCAAACAACAAACAGTAAACAGCCCAACTCAAGCACCTCCAAGACCATTCCCACTAACACTGACAGGGCAAGCCACTAAGAATGTAAACCAAACTCCACTCCCTACTAGCACTGATGTTGTAACCTAGTTTAGTAATGAAGTGCCTGCAAAAAAACCCCAAACAACCAAGCTCAGAGAGCATCAAGGACCCCTTCAGAAATATGAGACACTTCTAAACAATTGCATTGTATGGAAAAATGTGTGCTTTCTTGGTGGGTTAGCCTGTGAATTGTGACTAGCACACTTATTTTCAGCATTCTTGGGAACTTTCTGGATGGAAATCAAACATGAATATAAAATTCTAGATTTTGTATTCAGAGCTTTGTTATCAAGTTTGGTAAAAGATGTCCTAGGTAGGAGTGCTTTTGAGGTAGGACAAGACGTTGTGATTTCGTAAAGGGCTTCAAATCTCCACTTTCTCCAAATTACACAAATTCCTAGCATTTTTTTTCTGTTGTGGAGAAAACAGGCCAGAGAACATTTCTTCTCCCAGCTGAAATCTGGAAACAAAATGTTGAACACAAGATTTCCAGTCTTAATCCTATGACAGTTGCCTTAGATAAATTAGATTTTTGAGAGTGTATGACATTAAAACAGTTCATATTTTATTATTTGACAGAAAGTTGAGGAAAGGCCAGTATGAAGAATGTCTTAATCTCTTAATATAATCAGAGAAAAAGAGCTAAGGAAAAAATGATTTTCTCTTGTAAGTGTATGTACAAGTTTGCCCAAAACTCTACTCTCTGCACTTAAGATTGTACAATTAATTTGTGTTTAATAGTCCTCCATCCAAGACAAATAATGTCAAAGATGTCAATTACTTATTTAACTTTGGGAATGATTCGGGATAGATAAGATGCTGTGGTAAACGTTCCCCGAGTGAATTACAATAACAGTTTGCTAACAGAGAGTTTTGAAACTTTTATTTTATTTTAGTATGATTATTCTTCCTGTTAATTATTTGTCACTAATATATAGGAGACAGGTCAATAATTTGCACCTAGATTTAGTAGTTTAAAGAGGGTTGTTTGGTGAGGAGTCAGAACTAATGTAGCAATATATTAATCAGTATTCAACTAGAGAGGTTATTAATAATATAAAATATAGAATATAGAGAATAGAATAGAATAGAATAGAATAGAGAATAACAGAGTTGGAAGGGACCTTGGAGGTCTTCTAGTCCAACCCCCTGCTTAGGCAGGAAACCCTATACCATTTCAGACAATTGGGTATCCAAACTCTTCTTAAAAACTTCCAGTGTTGGAGCATTTACAACTTCTGGAGGCAAGTAACTCAGGGGTGGGATTCTACCGGTTCGGACCGGTTCTAAACAACCGGTTGTTATAATTCTGCGCAGTTTGGAGAACCGACAAATCGTGCCCCTGGCTGGCCCCACACCCAGTCAGTCCTTATTGCGCATGCGCAATATCGCATGCATACCCAACATCGCTCCCCCACCCAGTCACTCTGTAAGGTATTTTTTTTTCCCTGCCAATGATCAGCTGTTCAGATGATCAGCTGTGCTGGAATCCCCCTCGCTGTCTTACTGCTTCACCCAGGAGGCAAAAAGTGGGGGACAGAGGGGATGCTGTGCCCCCCCCCCCGCTCTGTTTTTTGCCTTCCTGGGCCCTAGGGAAGCCTCCTGGGAGCAAAAATGCTCTCCAGAAGGCTTTCCTGAGGCCCAGGAGGCAAACAAAAAACGGGGGGTGGGTGTTTGCTTCAGAAAAAGAAGCCACACCCACCCAGTCACAGGGCCACTCCCATCTATCCACATCCACAGAGCTGTTAAAAAATTTGAATCCCACCCCTGGGCAAGTTGTTCCACTAGATAATTATTCCCTCTTTCAAGAAATTTTTCCTCAGTTCTAGGTTGTTCCTCTCCTTGATTAGTTTCCATCCATTGCTTCCTGTCCTGCCCTCAGGTGCTTTGGAGAATAGCTCCCTCTTAATATGTGCATATGTGGTGTTTGGGTTTTTTTAAATGCTCTTCTTTTAATGTTTTGACTGTTTTGTGTTCTTTGTCCCTTTTTGTCCTTGTTTGTATTTCTTTCTGTTCTTTTTGTATTTTGTATTTTTAATCTTGTCTTGAAACAAAATTAAAAATTTATATATATATATATTAAAAAAGACAAATGATGTAGACCACAACATGAAACACGAAGTGATGCAAGATGAAGTTTCACTTAACGGGAAATTCTCGGCGGCCGAAGCAACTCCACAAGACTCCTCTTCAGAGGAACTGGAACATTTTATGATACCAGGAAGCAACGTCCACTCCATCATTCTCGATTTTTCACCCGTGAACTTTGTGGATTCAGTTGGAGCCAAAGCCCTTCAGTCAGTACGTACTTTTGATAGCTCTTTCTGACAATAAAACATCTGTTGAATTTTGTGCTCTTTCTTGCACCCAGAGGAGAAGCGGACATGTTTAATTTATTTCCTTGTGTGTCCGTTTCATCAAATTTAAATTCCACCTGTCATTATGGAGTTTAAGCGTACACAATACCTTTGCTTATCTATAATAATAATAATCTGTAAAGTAGCTTTCACTGAGAGAGAATGGAATTAGAATTTAGAATAGAATAGAATAGGGAATTGAATGAGAATAGAATAGAATAATAGACTAGAAAATAGACTAGAAAATGTGGAATGGAATTAGAATTAGAATAGAATAGAAGAATAGGGAATTGAATTGGAATGGAATGGAATGGAATTGAATAGGGAATTTAATGAGATTAGAATTGAATAGAATAGGGAATTTAATTAGAATAGAATAGAATAGGGAATTGAATGAGAATAGAATAGGGAATTGAATGAGAATGGAATAGAATAGAATAGAATAGAATAGAATAGAATAGAATAGAATAGAATAGAATAGTTGGAAGGGACCTTGGAGGTCTTCTAGTCCAACCCCTGGTTAGGCAGGAAACCCTACACCACTTCAGACAATTGGCTGTCCATTCTCTTCTTAAAGGCCTCCAAAAGTTCTGGAGGCAACCCCTTCCGCTGATTAATTGTTCTCCCAGTTGGGAAATTCCTCCTTAGTTCCAGGTTGCTTCTCTCCTTGATTAGTTTCCACCTATTGTTTCTTGTCCTGCCCTCAGGTGCTTTGGAAAATAGATTGGCCCCTTTTTTTTTGTGGGAGCTCCTACATCACTACAGGAAGTTTTTTTGTTTTTTGTTTTGCATGGTTTCTGGTAGAATTACACAAAAGAGCTTACTACAATTCAGTATCTTTTTTTCAACTTTCCCCACATATGGTGTTTCCTTATGATTTGTCAGAAGGGAAAGATCAGATTTCACACAAAACTGTCCAATTAAAACTGATTTATTGCTAAGTGGCCTTGGCATAGGAATCTTCTCAAGTACCAGGTAGCATCTGCTTAGAGTTAAATAAGGGTGCACAGAATTCATGGGACTTAATTCACTTATGACTCTGTAGGGATTCTAGGCTAATCCCTCTTTTGACTCCACTCTCAGACTCCGCCATGACTACTCCTACATCTTTAGCCACATCCAGAAGGGCATCAGGATAAGAAAGAGAGTTTGAGAGATTTAGCGTTGTGTTTCGTCTTATTCCTTCCAAATATTTCTAAGACAATTGGAAATCAACTTTAAAAGGGAATTTTACAGCAAATTGATAGGGGTGGAATAGATGAGCTTTGATAAATCTAGAAATAAGTTATTTTCTTCCCTGTTGCAGATCATAAAAGAATATGAAGAAATTGGTATATCAGTTTATATAACCGCCTGCAATGGTAAGTTGGAGAAGTGTGGGTTAAATTTTCCCACAGTCATCAGGCTGTTAATGTTCTGTCTAGGCTTCTTTAAATTGATGCCTTCCAAAATTACTACTCTTGGATTCCTACCGTGTTTCTCATAAAATAAGGCTGGGCCTTTTTTTTTTTTTTTTAACCCTGAAAAAATGGCTAGGCCGTCTTTTTGGGGCTGACTTAATTTTCCCCCCCCCCATGCGCACCCCCACCTAGAGCGCCCCACAGGCAGACTCACCTCGCCAACCAGCCACTTCTATCGGCTGTTAGGAGCGGCCTCGTGGCGAGGCAAGTCTGCGGGCGGGGCACTTCTAATGGCCGATAGAAGCGGCCTAGTGGTGAGGCGTGGCTGCCCGTGGGTTGCTCTAGCCGAGTCTACCCACGGAGGTGCTCCAAACAGCAAGTCCCCCCCCCCCATTTCTCTTCACCTTGTGTTGTTCAAGCAATGTGAGAAATGGCGGGGAACGCATGCTTTAAATAGGCCCAAATTTTGAGGCCTGGGCTTAATTTCACTGCATGGGTATAAAACAGTGCTGGGGGGCAGGGCATATTGTTGGAAAAACATGATACCTAGCCAGTATGATGGGTGGAAGTCCACCACGTTGTTTAATCCAGCAACTGAGGTCCTGCATCTTACCACGTAAGATAAACGATTCCTTGCAGAACTGGAATTATCAAGTCTGCATTTGTACTGTCCTTGACTTATAACAATTCATTTTAGTGACTTTTCAAAGTTACAATAACCCTGAAAAAAGTGAGTTATGACTCTTTTTCATATTTAAGACCATTGTAGCATCCTCAGGGTCACGTGATCAAAATTGGGATGCTTGATAACCGACTCATGTGTCCAGCAAAGTCAGTGGGGAAACTAGATTCACTTAACAACGGTGTTACTGACTTAACAACCCCAGTGATTCACTCAACTCTGTTAAGAAAGGTTGTAAAATAGGGCACAACTCAATAATCGTTTCACTTAGGAATAGAAATTTTGAGTTCAATTGTGGTTGTAGATTGAGAATTACCTGTACTTCTAAATATATATTTTACCTGTTTGATGTCTCTCCAAAGAGGAGAGTAATTGTTTTGAAACAGTTTTCTATTTACATTTGTCAACCTAACCCCTAAGTATTTCACCTTTTACTCAATCCTAAAACCCGATTTTTTGTTCAATGTTTCACTGTGCTGAGAAGACATATTCTTGTTTAGCATTATTGTTTTCCATTTATTTTGAAACCTGCCAAAAGTCCCAAACTCATTTAATTTCCTCATCAAATATTTTGTATTGGTGGTTTTTTTTGGGGGGGGTCCTGTGAAAATATAACCAGATCATCAGCAAATGCCCTCAATTTATAAACTGCTTTCTTAACATTTATGCCCCTTATTTTATCATCTTATCTGATACCTCTATTCAGAACTTCCATTACCAAAATAAATGACAAAATATTTTGGAAAGGTGGAAGCTGTTGGGGAAAAAAACTTTTTTAAAAAGAAAAATAATATGAGTACTGGATTAAAATTAAAGGTATATGCAAGAGAGAAACACAGAGACATAGTTTATGGTTTTAAATAAACCAAAGCTTGTGTCAAAAGATAATATTATCCCCAGTGCTTTAGCAGAGTGCAAAACAGAACACAACTTAATCAACACATCAAGTTCATGAGCCAAATAAACTTTCTCTTACAGCAATAACTATCCACTCTTTTCTGGGGAACAAAATCATTCCTGCTTTTGCTTCTGAAAACTTCGTTTTTCGTAGTTTTGTTTTCTGCACATAATTGTGTTTCCCTAGCCTGGATAAATTACCCCAAATTGGGTAAAAGTGACTTTTGTTTGAGAAACAACACACAAACATTGCTCAATCACAGAAGGGACATTTAAATAACAACTGATAAGTGACTTTGGGTAATGAAGGAAAAGTTTAGGGAAACAATGGTGCAACAAGAATTAACCATGATTTGAAATGACAAATGGTTTTACCTCATAAATTTTATTAAGTTTCATTATAAGATAAAATACAGAAGAAACAAAAGTTAGGAAGCCAAGATATTTTACTTCATAAATGTTATAAAGTTTGATTATTTATTTTATTAAATTTGTTTGCTACTCATCATGATGTGAGGCTACTTTTAAAATAAAACTGTGTGAGTGCGTAAATTTAAAATCACACTGTAAGATTTAGACTTAATAGATTATAAAATAGAATGCAGAAGAACCAAAAGTTAGAAAAGTAATGGAATCACTGATTCTCTTTTGTTTTCTTTTGTCTCTTTTAAAAAACTTAATAAAATATATTAAAAAAGGTGAAGTAAAGTTTTCTCCATCCAATTATGTCCAGCTTTAGGGCGTACCCCAAGTGATACCTATTTATCTACACACATTTGTGCACTTTCGAACTGTTAGGTGGGCAGACGCTGAGGTGAGGACAGGAGCTTGCCCCTGTCGTGTGTCACTTGGGTCTTGAACCTGGGATGTCCGCTTTCCAGCCGACAAGCTCAGTGCCCCCTTTTATAACTTAAATAAAACTTAAAACTCTTAAACTTAATAAAATTCATGAAGTAAAACGGTATAATTTCAAATCGTTTTTAATTCCTGTTGCACCATTGTTTCCCTTAACCTTTTCCTGTTTTTACTAAACAGTTCTCCTTTTATGTAGTTTCATTCGTGGAGGCTGGGCAGCAAAATTGAAGCCAAAATTTCCATTGCTACACAAGACATTAGTTAAGTGACTTTTGCCCCATTTTACGACCTTTCATGCCACAGTTGTTAAGCAAATCATTGCAGTTAGTGTAAGTTAGAAACCCGGTTGTTAAGTGAATCTGGCTTCCCCATTGACTTTCTTTGTCAGAAGGTCGCAAAAGGGGACCCCCGGGGACACTACGACCGTCATAAATTTGAACCAGTGGCCAAGTCTATGAACGTATGTGACCCATGTTGCAACGGTCGTAAGTGTGAAAAATGTTCATAAGTCGCTTTTTTCAGTGCTGTTGTAGTTCGAACAATCACCAAGGACTACCTGTACAGGTAATCCTTGACTTATAACAATTCATGTAGTGACAATTCAAAGTTACAATGGCACTGAAAAAAGTGACTTATGGCCATTTTTCACACTTAGGACTATTGCAGCATCCCCATGGCTACACACACACACACACACACACACACATACTAGCTGGATGCTCGTCCTTCGCTATGGAACTATGTGGTCGGGCTTAGTTTTTAGGGAGGAAAATGGGGGGTGGGAATCTGCCTCAGCCTACCAGCATCCATCGGTATTCATCTGGCTAGCATCCTGTCAGTGTGTGAGAGACTTGAGGGCAGTTTGGAAACTGAAGCAGTATTTGCTGTGTGAGCAAGAAGGAGACAGCAAGGAGCCAAGGCGTGACTTAGCTCAACTGTTCTGTACTAAAACTGCTTGGTGCTCTCAAACTGAAACTGAAACTCCTCCTTTGCTTGTGTTTTGCCTTTGGAAGAGATTTCAGGTGGGGAGGGGAAGTAGCACTCCTTAGCATCAGAGCATGTTAATAATAATAATATAGGAAATACTAATAGCTCTGATGGTCATTTTGAAAAAATCCTTTCTTAGTGAGCACCTAGAAGGCAAGAGGAACATATGGGCCATATTTCAAGTTTGTAGGTTTTACGGTTCTGGAGATTTTCTGATGATGCATGAGCACCTGTTACTTTGCTTGTATATATATATATAATATATTCTTTTATTCTCACCAGGCTCTGTTATGGACAGCCTCTCTAGACTGCATTTTTTTGAGAAAGCATCCTTGCGAGATTTGTTCTTTCCGAGTGTTCATGACGCTGTCCTCACCAGCCAGCTGAGAGGCTTCCCTTCCACCTATCTTTAACTCATCTCCTCCACCCTAAACTATGTGGATCTATTCCCAAGGGCTCCCATAGACATTTATTTCATTTGCACAGAGGACGGAGCCGAAGACTAGCCAGTCCCTACTGGTCAGAGTTGCGTCTGCACCCACACTGCAACAAGCCTGTGTTTTTCCCTGCCAGCCTATTTCTGGCCCAAAGACTCCTGAAGCCTTAATCCTTTCCAACGTTGTACTTTTTTCCACTGAAGTTCAAAAGTTGTTCGATGCACGTGTTGCATAAATGCAAATATTTGTAGAGCACTGGAAGGTTGCTCTGTTTTGCTGCACAGCCATTTCCTTTCTGGTGGACCGTTGAGTAACGGGCCAGAAAATTTGAACACACTGTTATTTTATTTTACTTTTTTTTATTTTATTTTAACAGTGCATTCCTGTGCAAGAATTGGGATGGATATGAAAAGGTGCACTGTATGTGTGGGTGTGATTGTGTATTGTGTGCCTGTGTGTGAGAGAGTGCGTGCTCCTCTAACTTGAAAATGCAAGCTACGTTTCCAGATTTTCAATTCAGAAATCAGTGGTTTTTTTCATCTGATGGCTACTAAGTATAATAAACATTTTTGGGAACCACCAGGATTTTCGCTCCGTTTTATAAATTATGATGACTCAAGGAGGGTAATAGATTGTTTTCACATAAAGGAGACTCCTGTACTGTCCCAATGCTAACCTTAAGGAAGATGTATTTAAAATTGAACAAGAATAGATGGTGCAAGTAGTTAAGGAAGAGAAAAAAAAAATTCACTCAAAATCTACTTTCTACACATTAAATAGCAAGGCATAGTTATTGCAGCTAGCTATGCATAGTCTGGAAAGGGGAAAAAATGGAAGAAATGATGTTTTCCAAAATAGAAGATCCTATTTGAAGTACTTTCTGTGCACTGATGCATCTTGAAGTCACAAAAAGATTGCTGTGAAAAATCTCACTTCGCTTGGACTCCTGAGGAAGTTGGTTTCTTGAGACAATTCTCAGTACATTGTGGAGACTGGTGAACGATCAGAGCAATTTATGTCTCGTTGTGTCCAGTGCTTGTTTGCACAAGAGACTAGAAAACAGCTGGATGCCCTATGCAAGTTTTATTTCAATAGTGCTTCCTCTCAGGTAGGTTAATACAGGGTTAGGACAGCGTCACCACAAAGGCAGCTGAATAAAAGACTTTCAATGGAGGAATTGGGCAGATTTCAGTTGATTTCTCCTACTAAATAAGCCTTAAACATCCATGGAGGTTTTCTTCTCCCCTCCCCCACCAACCTCCAAATACAGTTCCTTCCTTTCTGCTAACCTTGCCAAACTGTTAATGTCCTGTATTAGAATGTTATTATTGTTAAAGTTTTTCTTGCCTGGTATGTTTAAACCAGAGGATTGTGGTGTTATCTAACTATGCAGGCCTGTTTACGTGCATCTATTATCTACAATTTTGAAGCAAACCTAAAATACTGATAGCCTAAGACTCGTCCATCAAAAGCAGTTTTGTTTAGCGTTGGTTTGCAAACTGATTGTAGAAATGAAATTTAAGCTATTCAGGCCATCCCATACTCTCATGCAGTTGCTTCTTGGCGATGTACAAAGGATGTAGGATTCCAATGCGCTGCCTTTCTCATATTAAAGGAAAGTATCCCTTTGCAGCTTAGGTCAATTGTTGCGAGAGTTGGATAGAACTCTGAATATCGGTTAATAATGCTGGTATTTTTGCAAGATCTTGACTTTTTGTGGGAGTGGATGCATTTAAGACCATATATTCTATCAACCGCCTGTTCTTGGAGAAGCCCTGATGGCCTTTTATAACTAGACTTTTCATTCAGATGTGAGTCAAAAGTTAAAAACCTCTCAATAAAAAGAAGATAAATCTTGAATTTTTCATTCCCTTTGTCATTTTTACGCAACCAAGTTGGTTTGGTGATGAATCTATAAAGGTACGGTATGTTGGGGCCTTCACTGCTTCCAACAGGGATGTCCAACCTTGGCAATATTAAAGACTTATGGACTTCAACTCCCAGAATTCCTTGCTGGCTGGGAAGTTCTGGGAGTTGGAAGTCCACAAGTCTTCAAAAGTTGCCAAGGTTGGACAACCCTGGCTTTTACAATAAAGGCACCAACCAGGGTACAATACCTTCTTATTCTAACTTTATCGTCTCATTCTAACTTTGCTTCTTTAAAAAAAATTTCATTGATCCAGCATTAAATGCTCAGTTCTAGTTTTCAAACCAGTTGGAAGAAATTGTCTCATGTGCCACTAATTTTTATACTAGCTCTGTACCCATGTGCTTTGCTATGAAACTATGTGATTGGGCTGTTTTGGGAGAGGAAAATAAGGGGGAAAAATTGTGCCTCTGCCTACCAGCATCCATCGGTATTCATCTGGCTAGTGTCCTATCAGAGGGCTATTTGGAAACTGAAACAGTATTTGCTGTGTGAGCAAGGAGATAGCAAGATGCCTGGGCGTGGCTTAGCTCAATTGTTCTGTACTAAAGCTGATTGCTGCTGTGAAACTAAAACTGAAACTGAAACTCTTCTGCTTGTGTTTTGCATTTGGAACAGAACTCCTTAGCATCAGAGCATGTTAATAATAACAGGAAATACAAATGCTCTGATGGTTATTTCAAAAAATTGTTTCTTAGTAAGCACCTAGAAGCCAAGTTATGTGCCAAATTTCAAGTTTATAGGCTTTATGTATCTGGAAATTTTGTGATGATGCGTGAGTGGTATTTCGTTTTTATATATACAGATAGAAAGCTGTGGGTTAAGGCACGGTTGTGTTCTCAAAAGTATCCTGACCCTAAACCTAAAGAGATTTACATTTGATTTAGAAAGTAATTACACAAGCAGCATTAAAAGTCTGGAGTTGGGAACTCACAATCTTTATTTTGAATATAACAATAAAGCTAAATCGTTACACTTCCAATAAAGACAACCACGTAAATTGGAATGTCATCTGCTTTTTACTTCTACTAGGTCCAGCTACAACACAACACTCCCCAGAGACACTCTTGAGGGTTATCTGAAAGATCCAAGCTTAATTGTAGGTCATGTATCGAGGGGTAGCACTGAATTTGGCATAGGACTTGATGACTTTGTTTACTGCGTCCAGGAAGTCCTTCTCGGTGGCAATTTTTCGCCTCGCTCGGATAGCAAACATACCTGCCTCTGTACAGACACTACGGATTTCAGCACCTGGTTGGGGATGGTGGAGGAGGAATAAAAAAAATGAACATGAAATATAAAAACAACATGAAACATAATAAAGCACGTTGGGAGCGCAACCCAACAAAACTATGATAGGAATCGTGGTGACACAGTGGTTAAAATGCAGTATTACAGGCAAACTGCCCACTGTCAGGAGTTCAATCCTGACTGGCTCAAGGTTAACTCAGCTTTCCGTTTTTCCGAGGTCGATAAAACGAGGATCCAGATTGTTGGGGGAAATAGGCTCTGAACCACTTGGAGGACTGTAAAGCATTGTGAAGTTGTATTTAAGTCCAAGTGCTATTGCTGATTGATTCCTTCCTTCCTTCCTTCCTTCCTTCCTTCCTTCCTTCCTTCCTTCCCTCCCTCCCACCTTCCTTCTCCTTCCTCATGACCCAGTGGTTAGAATGTAATATTTCAGGCAAACTCTGGCCCCTACCAGGAGTTCAGTCTTGACCGGCTCAAGCCTTCCATTCTTCCCAGGTATGTAAAATGAGGACCCAGATTGTTGGAAAGTCTAAACCACTTGAGAGGATGGTAAAGCAGCGGCCCCCAACCTTCGGGGCACCAAGGACCGGGTTCCACAGAGAAAGGTTTTTCCATGGCCCGGAGAGGGGGGCTGCATGGGTTTGCATGCTGCTTACATCCCGCGGAGGGGGCTTCGCTTGCTGGCATGACGTGGACAGGTGTCGTCCCACGGGATTGGGGATCTCTGCAGTAAAGCACTATGAAGCGGAAATGCTATGTTTAACGTACCAGTGCTATTGGGACACAGCCGAGCCAGCAACTCGAACCTTATGTCTCTTTCAACGCTCATGGAACGGGCGTGGATTTTGAATATGTGAGTTCTTCCCTAAAGAAAGAAAGAAAAAGAACCAGGCTTTCGTTAGGATAAGCGCAGATGAAATAACTCAAAGAGGGTTTAGCAAATGTTGAGCTCCCTTAAAGACAGGCCCTCCTGGCTCAAATCAAGGCTTACCCTGCTCTTCCTAAGAAAGGCAAGATAGATGAGTTTAGAGCATGCCATGGTGTGCAAGTGAGGATGAGTGGTGGTGCGGCGGCCTAGAGGTGGCACTCTCGCCTCACAATGGAGAGGCTGTGAGTTTGATCCTTGGTAGAGGCATATATTTCTCTCTCCAGGAGAGAATATTTCTCTCTGGGAGAGAATGTATCTGGCTGAACAAAAAACTCCGCACTGGTGACAGGAAGGGCATCCGGCCAGTAAACACTCACGCTCCTTTCAGTTTCCCAGACTCCACCCCGCAAGGGATTATGGGGTTATTAAAAGAAGATATGCTGATGCAAGTGAGGAATAGAAAATAGATGAAATGCGGGTTGAGTGTAGGGGATAAAAGAACGGATAGGCTTTCTATGTGAACCAAAAGCCAGTCTGGTCTACTGGTCAAAGTACCAGGCTAGAAAATGGGAGACTGCGAATTCAAGTCGTGCCTCAGCCATGAAGCCAACTAGGTGTGACATTGGGCCAGTCGTGCGCTCTCTTCTCTCTCTCAGCCCAAATTACCTCAGAGTTGTTTATTGTGGGGAAAATAGGAGCCTAAGGGTGCATTGGAGATGTTCACCGCCTTGAATTATTTGTAATACAGGTAGTCCTCGACTTACAACAATTCATTTAAAGTTACAACAGCACGGAATAAAGTAACTTCTGACCGTTTCCGCATTTATGACCAACTGGTTCCTATTTATGACAGTTTCCATGTCCTGGGAGTCCATGTGATCCCCTTTTGCAACCTTCTGACAAGAAAAGTCAATGGGGAAGCCAGATTCACTTAACAACCGTGTGACTAACTTAACAACCGAAGACGTTCACTTAACAAAGGTGACAAGAAAGTTCGTAAAATGGAGCAAAACTTAACAAATGTCTTCACTTAGCAACATAAACTTTGGACTCAATTGTGGTCGTACGTTGAGGAACTAGCTGTGCCAGCATAACATTCATCCCCCATCGTTATTATTTAAAAATAAAAGCATTCTAAACCTCCAAATCTGGTAGGCTGAATTCTATTTTCCTATCTAATCTTCCAGGCCTCATCAACGCTGGATCCAGGGTGTCTGGCCTATTGGTTGCCATCAACACTTTGATATTCCCTCTCGGATCAAAGCCGTCAAGTTGGTTGATCAGTTCCAGCATTGTGCGCTGGACTTCATTGTCTCCTCCGGCCCCGTCATCAAAGCGAGCACCTAAAAAGAAAAGGAACAACCATTTCAGAACAGTATCCTGACTGAAGAGGTTGACTAAAATCAAGGGACGTTTTTAATCCCACCCTATCAACACTGATTGCTCGTACTGGTTATTTTTTACAGGTGAACTAAGAGCAGATCAGAGCAAAGGGTAACTATCCTGAAAAAGAGCTTCTGGGAAAGGAAGCAGAGTTTTCCCAAAAATTCTTTTTCAAGAGGCAACTGGACTTTATTTATTTTTGAAGGCATTTCGCTTCTCCTCCAAGAAGCTTCTTCAGCTCTGACTGGATGGCGGGGAAATGGAAGGATTTATACTCCTTGCAGACAGCTGGTCATTTGCATCCTTTTTAGAGGATGTTGTTGAGGCCATTTGGAGGTTTATCTGTGTCCTCAGAGTCACCTGAGTGGCACAAATGGTTTGTGTAGTCTTCAATCTTTTCTCTGGAAATCTGTTCCTACTCACACCATTCAAAGGATGTTCATCCCAAATTGTATAGCTAAAAGCCTATAGAGGTTCTCCCTCATCCAGGTTATGGTTATGTGTGTTTTTCAGGAGGCAACTGGACTTTCTTTTTGTTGTTTTCTTTTGAAGATGTTTTGCTTCTCACCCAAGAAGCTTCTTCAGCTCTCACTGGATGGTGGGAAATGGAAGGATTGATACTCCTTCCAGACAGCTGGTCATTTGCATCCTTTTTAGAGAGTCGTTGAGGCCACTTGGAGGTTTATCTGTGTTCTCAAGGTCACCTCAATGACTCTCTAAAAGGATGCAAATGACCAGCTGTCTGGAAGGAGTATCAATCCTTCCATTTCCCACCATCGAGTCAGAGGTGAAGAAGCTCCTTGGATGAGAAGTAAAACATCTTCAAAGAAAAACTAGAAAGTCTAATGGCCTCTTGAAAAAGTACCGTTGGGACAACCATGGCCTGGAGGACTGACAATCTTCATAGACAAAAGCAGAGTTTTATTTACATTATTAAAAACAAAGAAGATTCACAGACAATTTGTCCAGGAGATTCAGGGAGTTCAAATGAGCATAAAGATTTATTGCAAGCTTAAGTTGTCTACAAGAATTTGGCCAAGAGACTGTTAAGGGAAAAAGAGTGGGTGTTCTGACCCAAATCTTGTTCCAAGGAAACGAACACGAAACGGAGGTAACAGCAAAACCTTTTAATGATTCTCTACGAATTCCATTCCTTCCCGGTTAAAAGGCTGTTTCCAACTAATTGTCTCTGATAAGAACGAGCCTTGCCAAGGTTGTGCAAAGCTGCCAAGAACATTAGATAAAGTTGCCAAGAAATATTTCAAACACAAAGAGTCACCAAGCACAGACTAAGAGAGTCCAAATATCCACGAGGCTTGAGTGCAAAAACTTCTTTGCTTCCTGCAAAGAACTCCAGTTTCTCAGCTGGCTTTTATCTCCTAAGAGAGAGGCCACTGCCTCGCAGCCTTACTCCCGAGTCACCTGTGCTGCTGCAGCTGCTCTTTCCTTTGAGCAGACTTACGCACACATGCACTGGGCACAGGCTGCTTGGGGACCTCTTCATCACTGCTGCCAGCCTCCACAATCTCCAATCTCCATTCCACTCCCTGATCATCCTGGCCCCATCCCTGCATCACACACAGGCCCCTCACCTGAGTCCTCACTCTGCACCTGCTGCTGGAGAACCACAACAGCAGGACATAAGAGAGTCATTCAAGGTGGGATGGACTTAGAGCTCTTGTGGGCATGCAGGGAATTGTGACTTATGACACCTTTGATGCCTCCCTCGAGCTCAGCCTGGTCACCTCCCACACAATGTTAGATGAAGGACTGAAGAAAGATATGACACCAACCTCCAATAGCATCAATTTCATCGAAGAAAATGAGGCAGGCTTTTTTAGTCCTCGCCATTTCAAACAACTCCCGAACCATTCGAGCACCCTATAAAACCAGAAAGGAGGAAAATGTGAATATATATATATATATAATTTTAAGTGGCATAATAGACTATTATGCCACTTAAAATTTCAAAAAATGGATCCCACGTTATTCTACTTGAACCAACAGAATAGCTTGAGATCCAGATCATTTCCAAACATAAAGCTGTATTAGTTGCAGACATTTCAACAGCCAATATGAAGATCACCATCATTGGAGTTGGAAGGGACCTTAGAGGTCATCTAGTCCAACCCCTGCTCAAGCAAGAAACCCTACACCATTTTAGACAATTAGATACCCAGTCTCTTCTTAAACGCCTCCAGGGACTTCTGAAGGAAAGCAGTTCCACTTGTTGGAATTTTCATGTACGCTTTACTTAATCATTACGGTTTTGAGTATATGTGTTCAAAAATGCTCATTTTCGTGAACTTGCACTGCTCCTCATCCAGTCATACAGCAGAGCAGACAAGGAGGAGGGAAAATCCATCAAAAAATCACATCCTACTAAATAGGGAACCTGTAACATTCTGCACCAGAGAGCAAACAGAAAAGACTTGGATGATCTCTAGTGTTTCTCAATCTTACCTGCTTGAAGTGGGGTGGACTTCAACTCCCAGAATTCCCCAGCCAGCATGGGGAACAGCTGGGGATTCCTGGGAGTTGAAGTCCACCCCTCTTCAAGCAGGCATGGTTTGAGAAATGCTGAGTAGCCAAGGTTAAAAAGCCAACAGAGTCCAGCTTGCAAGGTTTTCTCCATTACCTCTCCCACGTACTTCTGCACCAGCTCGGACCCAATCACTCGGATGAAGCAAGCATCCGTCCTGTTCGCGACAGCTCGAGCACAGAGTGTTTTGCCTGTCCCAGGTGGGCCAAAGAGAAGGACCCCTTTGGGAGGTTCGATCCCAAGATTGACAAATCGTTCTGGCTGTAATTGTAGGGGAAGAAAGAGACAGAGAGGGAGAGATGGGGAGAGAGGGAGGGAGGGAGGGAGAGGGAAGGAAAAAAAAAAAAACCAAAATTGGGACTTAAATCTCTAGAATAGCCACGATTCCATCACCGACTTCTACCATCAAATAAACGGGAGCAAAGACGAGGCAGGGGTGGGCTTCAAAAAAGTTAGCAACAGGTTCTCTTCCTGGTTGCTGGGTGAGCATGGCTATGGTGGGTGTGGCCTAGTTGGCATCCTGCATCACAGCCTGGGGGGGTGGGGGAAGAGGGCATGTTCACTCTCCTCGGGCTCCAGAAGCTTTCCTTGAGCCTCCGGAAGGTTGAAAACTGTCTGGAGGCTCTCCAGAGGCTGGAAACAGGCCTGGAGGTTCGAAACAGGCCCGTTTCAGGCCTGAACCTGTTTTGTCTAGGAGAGAAACAAGCCAGTGGGCCTTCTAAAGATGCCCATTACACAAGCTGCAGAAGGAGCCCCCAGAGTTTACGCCTGTCAACTCATAAAATATTTCTCTGATCTTTTTTAGAGTTGCCAGCAGAAAGGGAGGAGGGAAGCAGTGCAGCAGCTTGCAAACCAAAACTGCATTCCATAAATGTTTTCAAAGATAGTAACTAGGTGACCGAAGTTTCTGCTGTACAAAAATATAACTGGAAAGCATGGTTGGTGACTCTGGGCTATGGAGGTGTCCCATTGGAGAATATTAATTAGGATATACTGAGGGGGTGGGGGAAAACCAAGGTCAAAGGTGACAATGAATGATGTGTCTCAGAGTCGGATGCACCCAGGCAATGCTGCCATGTTAACTCCCAATAAATCCTTTTGAATTTTTGGAAGTTTGGCTCGAGACTCATGATTTAAATGAGGGTAAGTGCCGGAATCCTGACAATGCCTTTCTGCTGGCTGGAGCCAAGTTTTCCACATTCTGTTCAATTTAAAATTGAATGAAAAGGTTTCCTCCTCACGTGAAGCAGGGGGGTTTCCACCACTTCTCTCAGCTTCTCGATCTGCTCTTTGCATCCTCCCACGTCGCTGTAGGTGACATCAGGTTTTTCCTCCACCTGCATGAGAAAACAAAAGGTCCGTCCAGCAGTCAAAAGTCCCGCAGATCTTCCAGGTGAAAAAACAGAGATGGGAAAAGTTAACGAGAAAGCAAGAAGAGTGAAGAGATGTCTTCACCTGCATCATGGTGACCGTTGGGTCGATCTTTGGAGGTAGTGGGATGTGGATCTGATATTTGTTTCTGTCCACGCTGCATAAAGAAATGGAAAAAGGCTTGTTTTGATTATGTCTTTTTAAAAGTTCCTCAAAACATACCTCTGGCATGCTAAGAGAGCAACTGCATGCAGAATATTGACATGCTAACAGAACACAGCTAGCTGCATGACAAACCATCTATACCAGGGTTAGGATTCCCCTCAAATTCTCCAGTTTTTGCTATATTAACCTGCAGTTAAGGCATTTTACAATGGATTAGTATTTCAGAGGAAAGCAAAATAGGCTGCATTCTATAGCAGGGGTCGCCAACCTTTTGGACCACCAAACTCATAATTTTAAATCCTAGAGACCACTAATATGAATTTTGATTGACGATGGCTTGCTGACGTTGGTGGGAGAGAGAGAGGGGAGAGAGAGGGAGGGAGGGAGGGAAGGAGGGAGAGAGAAAGAGAAAGAGAGAGAGAGAGAGAGAGAGGAATCTGATCTAACCTCTCTCCCTCACCCACACATATACACACAACTGGTTCTGTGGGTGTGGCCTAATTTGTAGGTGTGGCTTAGTGGTCATGTGACTGGCTGGACATGGCTTGTATGTAAATATTATAAATATTTATGTAAATATTGATTTTTTTAATAAAAAAGAGCAACTTTTACTCAAAATCAGGCAAAGCAGGCAGGCAGATTGAGTTGCTCACAGAATCACAGATTCACTCAGAGATCTATCTATCTGCCATTGGCTACCTGAGTCTGCACTGAAAAATAGAAGCTTCAGTCCTAAGGAAGATCTGAAGATTAGTTAGAAAGCAAGAAATCCAACGATTTCCTGCTTTCTAGCTAATCTAAATCTCCAGGCACAGTAGAACAGCTGATGGTCGGGGGGGGAGGAGGAAAAATAGCAACTTTGCTATAGGCAAGTTTGCCAGGTAAGGAGTGGGCAGGGAGGGTTCCTGCGGGCCATGTCGGCGGCACAGCCTTGTGTTCCCGCACAGCCTGGATTGCTTTTGGGGGTGACATTCCTCTGCAGACCACCAAAATTGTCTCACGGCCCTGCAACCACTGTTCGATAGGATGCTATATAGTCCCTGTAGGAATCTATATGATGCTGATAGAAATGACTGTCAGTTCCAGCTAGATGTTGTAATAATCATAAGAGTTGGGTTCCAGTTTGCACCCCAGTGGCCATAAGAAAACAAGACGACGGTAACTAGTTCAATCCCAGGGAGTTTAAAGCCAACTCACCCAACTCTCATTCCTTCTTCAATGTCGGTGGGGGCCACTTGATCACTGAGATCCACCACAAACTTGGCAAATTGTTTAACATTGATAATATACTTGGGGTCCTCGGAATCCGCATTGATTATCTTTGTACACCTAAGCCAGAGAGGAAAGGAGTCGATAAACAAATCCAATTCAATCTGCCAGCATTCAGCCAAGTGTCATTCACAGCCAGTTTGCATTCTTCTTCTCATGGTTCATTGCACGGCCAGCCAATATTCAGACTGGATTTGGCATTTTTGGCCACCTATCAACTCCTTCCTAAGGACCTGGGATAGGCAGATGTACACATTTGACGGTATTAAAGCTATTGTCACAGGAGGGAAGTGTCCACTGTCCAGTTGGTGGATCCAGAAAAAGAGTATTTTTACCAAGAGTATAAAACTTTACTGAATAAACCACCAGTTTGAAGACTCTTTGGCAACAGACAGAAATCCGTGATCGTGCGCAGTTTCGGTCTGGGCTCGCCGCTGGAACGCCCTGAGCCGACTGATTTTGGGACTAAGCAACCCTGTAGAGGTGGGTGAAGAGGGGGGAGACCGCCAGCAGGGTTGAGGAGAGTCGCATCTCTCCTCCTCAGCTGGCCATTACTCCCTTTCCCAAAGGCGGTTGCAGCGATGGTCAGAAATGGCCACCTCAAAGAAGAACTTGACCGAAAAAGAATGTGCAGGAGGAAGATAAGAAGAGAAAGTTTTGGGGGACCGGGTTAAATTGTAAAAGCAACAACTAAGCTACCCTGGAATTTAAACTTACAAAACAATAACATCGCTCCCAAAGAAGAGTCGGAAGCAGCGAAGGAAATTGAAAAGGGAAAGGTTTGGCTTTTTTTTTCTTCTCTCTCCTTCCCTATACTGACAACTAAGAGACTTAAATAAGAAATCGGAAAAATCCGCTTTAACATCAGTAGGCAATTAAGCTGAAAATAAAATAAAATGCCAAAGGGATAATAAAAATTTCTGGACACTAATTTTTTTTTTTTTTTCATAAGCAGGAAGGGAGAGAAAAAGAATAAGGGCAGGATCTGGAAGAGGGAGGAGACTGCCTGGAATTAAAAAGAATCTACAGTAAAACTTCAACAGTAAGACTTCTAAAAGATACATTTTAACTGAAACTTTGTTACTAAACAGTAACCCCAAGGAGAGAAAGTGAAAAAAGGAGCAAAAAGAAACAGCTTGCGTGTATTTGGGTTATTTGGTAATCTTTGGATTCTTGGTTATTACATTTCAATGACTAAAATTAATTGGGTGGTTGTTTAAAAATTTATACAATGGCACCACTTCTGGATGAATTGAAAATGGAACTTAAAAAGTACAAAGAAGATGCACAAGAAGGGAAGGGTTCTTTTGGCTTCGTTTTTTAATTCTTAGAAATGGAGATTTGGAACTATGAGAAACAATAAGAAACGTCTGCAAAACAAAAAGACTTGGACAAAGAAGAAGCCATCTTTAATGAACAAGTAATTCTATGTGGGGAAGAAAAAGGAAAGGGGGGAAAGAGAATGGAGAATTTAAGATTTAAAAAAACAACCAAAGAAAAGAAAAATAATTCAAAAAATAAGTATAAAACTGGAAAACAACAGAAAAGGGGAATACAGAAAAGAGAAATAGAGCTAGAGAGACAAGGGGGTAAAAAGGGGAGAGAGAAGAAGAGAGGGAAGAAGGAAAGGAAAAGAAGTTACAAAGGACCGGAGCAAGATATAGAGAAACAGGGCCTATTTAGAGATAATGGGTAAAAATTTAACTGAAAAAGGGATTCTGTAAAGGTACATAAGATTGTATTGTTATATTAGTAATAGAAATAACTTTAGAAAATTGGAAGCAATGTATGATTAAAATGAGGGATAAAATAGTTAGTGTAATTTAGTGAAATGTTTGTTAATAAAATAAGTGAAATAAATGAGAAAATTGAATTAGGAAGGAATGGGAACATTTTAATTAATGTTTTATAAAATATAAGTGAAAGTGGGGGGGAATTAATTATGGAAAGCTTATAATTGTTCCCATAGAAGTAGGATATTTAATTGAAAAGTAATGTTAAAGAAGTTAAGACTTTAATGAATATTAATATTGATAGAATTGAATTGGAATGGAATGTGTTGTTTTAATTACATACATTTATGATTTTTTCTTTTTTTAAGAATATAGTATTTTAAGAATGTACCAAGCAGAATCCGGATGGAAGTTATGTATTATATTGAATGTTATAACTTTAGGGTATATATTGAAGCCTAAATAAGAGTTAAATGGATAAACTTAAAAGACATAAAGGCGTCATATTCCAATCAGTAACTACAGGAGAAATCTTGTTTAATGAGAAAAGATAATAATTGAAACAGGACAAAAAATACAAATACGATGATTTGAATTGAGATGAGATAATTAAAATAAAATTGAGAAAATTAAAAGAGGGGAGAAGCTATGCAGAAAATGTAAAATAGTAATAAGATATGAAATAGAATATAAAAATGAGCATGAACCTGAATTTGTGTCTGTACGAAGAAATGTAACCCAGGATTATGCTACTTTCAAAAAAGATGTTTTATTTGTATTTTTTTTTCTTTTTGTGAAAACTCAAATAAAATTTATAAAAAAAAAACAACTTTACTGAATAAAACACACTGGCAGAAGGGAAGCCAGTTCTGAGTTTCCCATGCAAAAGCAAGCATAGTTGATTTTCGGCTTTCCTTATAGGCCACCCACGGTCCAATAGGTCCACCAATCACTTCTGTTCATTTTGTTATGGGAAACAGCCAGCAACCCTGAGACATCTACTTGTGGTGTCCTTGAGATGTCAGCAATGTCTCACGGAAGCCGACGGATGCATGGATACCATTCTCCCACCCTCCCATTCCATACAGATTTTTGTCAAGCTGTGACCAAAGCAAAAACGTAGGTGAAAGTGCGAGTCAGTCTTGACAGTAAGCTGTTCTGAGTAAAGCTACCTTTTACAGTTGACTGATGGCAATTTTGTCGATGCCAATGTTCAATTGATGCTCCAGTTGTTTTTGAGATGTATTTGCTACCCATCTCATGCTTCAAGGTGACCCTTTGCTTTAACCATTTACTTTAGCACTATATTTCTGAACAAAACTCCGCACTGGTGACAGGAAGGGCATCCGGCCAGTAAATACTCAGCTCCATTTAGTTGCCCAGGCTCCACTCCGCAAGGGATTATGGGCTCATTAAAAGGAGATGATGACTTAAGATAATTTCACTAGTTAACAAAGAAGGGTCATACACAAAGGACTAAACTCTTTTCCTTTTGATAGGAGCTTGGCTGCATCACTAACTGGACAACAAAGTTGTTATTTAGTATTATGTGATGGTATACCTGGCCACCTGTAGTGGCTGCTCGCTCTGAAGAGTTTGTTTATCGGCAGCTAAATCCCAAAGAGCAGGTGGTGCCAGGCCAGTATCTGATTCTTTAATGCCTACAGGGGAAAAACAAAACAAAAGAAGGAGCCATGTTGCCATATAAATCAACAAAATATATATTCAAGCTTTAGCTTCCTGCAGCAACTTTACAACTGCCGAGTCAACTCAAACGGGACAAAGATAAATCTTCTTTTGAAGTCAGGGCTAGAGTAGGGTCAAAAGCAGCCATCTTCAAACTTGGCAACATTAAAAAACTTGAGAACCTCCTGCTAACTGAAGAATTCTGGGAGCTGAATCCTGGGAGTCCACAATTCTGGGAGTTGAAGTCTGCAAGCCAAAGTGGCCAAATTTGGAAAGACCCTGTCAAAAGCAATGGTGGGGAAAGGGATGGGTGATGTTGTGGCCCGCCGGCGGCTGACGGAGATGGCAGCAAGAGTCGGACAGCAGTGAGGAGGTTGGGGAGGAACCTGGGCTCGGTCTGGAGCTGAGGAAGACCCAGAGGAAGTCTAAATCTTGACCAGATCCTAAATCTTGCTCTTGACGAGAGCACCACCCCAATTTCCCATGGAGATTCTTGCTGGATTGTTTTTTTCCCCACCCCAATGCCAACATTTCCCCAGATTACATTTAAGCATCTTCTTATGTGATGCCCATCTTCTCTACTTCCCCCTTTTTACTTTCAGTTGAAGAAGTATTTTCATTTGTGGTTTTCTGTTTTGCTTAACCTTGCTTCCCCTTTTGAGATTTTCAGGGGACAAATAACCCTTAAGAAATTCAGCACTCGGAACAATCCTGGCTAACAATGGTCAAGGCCAGCATCAGACAAAATTACTGCTTCTAAAGCACTAAAAGAAATATTAAAAAGTACCTGTGAGTTCATTAATTTTCTTAAGCAACTGTTGAATGTCATCTTCCACCTGTTTGATTTGCCTTGAGTATGTGCTTTGGCCCTGGGTTGGAAAAAGATTTACAGAGTTTGAGGGAAATGAGGAATATTTGTGTCACAAAGGGGCTTTTTCAGGTGGCAACTGGACTTCCTTTGTTTTTTTCGTTGAAGATGTTTCGCTTCTCATCCAAGAAGTTTCTTCAGCTCTGACTGGATGGTGTGGAACGGAAAGATTTATATTGAAATTCTTCTATCCTCCACCCTTCAGTCAAAACCGAAGAAGCTTCTTGGATGAGAAGCAAAATGTCTTCAAAGAAAAAACAAGTCCAGTTGTCTTTTGAAAAAGCACTTTTGGGACAACCATGACCTGGATGATTGAGAATCCCCATAGACATCGACAACACAATGTTTATTAAGCATAATTAAAAATATGATTTTCATTGGTTTTCAATAATGAAATGTAAAAATAGAAAATCAATGATTTTTTTATAAAGACAATTGTGTTACAACTACTTTATACAATCTATCCAAATTCCTGTGATTCCTCTTAAGTTAAAGACTGTCTATACTTAACTGTTTTTATTCCTCTTTCCCTTTCTAACTACAATTCTGTGTGTGTCCGTACATAAAAAAAATACTTAGAGGACAATATTCTATGCATCTGAAACTAGAAAGGGAACCAAAATATATTTGAAAATCAAATAGTCTTTAAAAAGCCATAAAGCACTTTCTCGATTAAAGTTACAAAAAGCTACAAAATATTAATATTCTTCTGGAAACTTTTATCTGTTTAATGTAGATGCTTCCTAAATGTTTCATTATAGCCGGTTCTCAAAGTAATGCTGGAAGTGCTACCTGGAGTACTTACGTAGGTTTTCAAGAGGGCGATGTCACCTTCATCCAAAGCTGAGAGATATAACAGAGATAATTTAGAAAAATAAAGGAATGATGTTTTACTTTGTTTCCCAATAGAAAACCAGGTTACTACAGTCACTCCATTTTATCATCAGTACTCATAAAACCTTTAAAAACAACAACAAAATCCTTGAACTTTTAAACTCAGTTACTGAGGACTAACCCACTATTTCTGGGAAATCAGTTCCAAGCCTCCATTATACTTCCTGTAAAATCATATTTTTCTAATGTTAGAACTCAACCCACCTGGTGGAAGAAAAAGGAGGCATAATATGATTTAAAAAAATAAATATGCTCCACTAATGGCAAACAAAATGGAGTTTTACATTATTTTAGCATCTTGAGATCTTCTCACTTTTGCCAGGAATAAGACAATAAAATTATGAGGGGTCCTTGGTACTCTCCGAGTGTGCTCGTTTTCTTGCAGACAGTTCATGACCCAAACTAGGTAACATCGTCACTAGCAGTGATGATGTTACCTAGTATGGTAATGAAACATCTGCAAGAAAACAAGCAACCTCAGCATCAAGGACCTCTCATTGCAACCCTGAGCTACAAATATTCTCTTTTATTGCCTCTATATCTATCTACCATCCATCCATCCCTCTATTTTTCTATCTAGCACTGATGATGTCACCTAGTATGGTAATGAAATGTCTGCAAGAAAACAAGTAACCTCAGAAAGCACCAGCACACCTCATTTCTACCCTGAGCTATAACTATTCTCCTTTATTGCCTCTATATCTATCTACCTACCTACCTTACCTACATCTACCTACCTACATTACCTACCCACCCATGTATCATCTATCCATCACCTATCAATCTCTACTATCTACTATCTAGCACTGATGATACCTAGTATGGTAATGAAACTTCTGCAAGAAAACTGCCAAGCTCAGAGAGCACCAAGCACACCTCATGTAAACCCTGAGCTACAAATATTCTCCTTTATTTAATAAAATACAATTATGCTGTACTCTCCAATCTCCTAGCTTTGTTTCTCTTCAGATGCTGTTTTGAACTAACCCCCAACTATAACAAGGTTTCCATGGAACTCATGGTTACATCCGCAGGACAGGAGTTTAGAGAAGAATGGGGTTATTTAGTATAATAAATGCCCTTCATTTTTCAACTTGACCTACAAATCTCAGGTTTTACACTTGGGGTGACTGGCAATATCCGAAGGAGCCCAGGCAAAGGGTTTGAATGAATGGAGACGCGCGTTTCAAAGCCAGCCCGTGACTCCCGCCCCCCCCCCCCCCCTTTGGCTCCATTCACACAACACGCCAGACCCGTGTTTAGGCTATTTAAACCCACTTAAAAAAAACTGAATTACAAACTGGCTTCCCACCACATGAGAAGCAGCCCAAGCAAACTTGCGTCCATGCATCTATATTGGGGTGGGGGGGTGGGGGTCTGACCCGACCCGGGTAAAAAGGGCCGTGTGAACGCAGCCGCCTTATAAGGAGCCCGGGTAATGCATTAGCCTGAGTGACCCGTCTTACCACGGATGGGCTTGTCCTCCTTCTCCTCCTCTTTGGTTTTGCGCTGATCGGCCCCCAAATAATCCGGCATCGCGGCTTCCCAACGGCCGGCTATGACAACCGATTCCCAAACCCAGGTTTCTCTCTGAGGCGCATGCGCAGATTTTGCCGAGTCAGCTCTTGCATTACGCAGCACCTCGCCTTTCTTTCCTTCCGCGGCTTAGCGGAAACGTCCCGCCGGAAGTACCGCGCGGGGGAAGCAAATGGAGATCGGACCTACTCTATGTTCCTTCTCCTCCCCCCCTCCCCCCCCTTTCCCTGTGCAAATGGCAGTTATTCCTATGGGGATGTGGGAGATAGTTAGGTTTTTCTTTCATTTGGGGTATAAATGCTAAATTCACTGGAGGAGTGAATTTGGCAAAAACTGATAAATCTGAACTGATAAATTTGATCTAATCCTGTAATGAGGAGGATATGTGTGATTGTGTACATACAGAGAGATGTGAACTAATTGTGCTCTTTCCTTAACATATTTCAAGTCATAAATGCCTCTCAGAGTTTCTCTCACTTATATAATATAAAACAGATAACAGATTGATGGCGTGGGAAGGGACCTTATAGGTCATCTAGTCCAACTCCCCCCCCCCCGCCTGTATCTAGATACATAAACACAATTACTTAGAGGTGTGTACACACATAGTGTATACAGGTAGCCCTAGACTTTAGACCGCAATTGAGCCCAAAATTTTTATGCTGCAAAGTGAGAAATTTGTTGAGTTTTGCCCTGTTTTATGACTTCTTTTGCCACAGTCGTTCAGTGAATCCCTGCAGTTGTTAAATTAGTAACATGGTTATTAAGTGAATCTGGCTTCCCCCATTGACTTTGCTTGGCAGAGGGTCACCAAAGGGGATTATATGACCCCCAGGACATTGCAGCTATTATAAACATGAATCAGTTGTTAAACATGTGAATGTCAATCATGTGACCATGAGGATGCTGCAAAGGTCATAAATGTGAAAAATGGTCATAAGTCACATTTTTTCAGTGCCATTGTAACTTCGGTTACTAAGCAAACCGTTGTAAGTTCTACCTGTATGTTTGTTCGCTTTGCTTTCATTTGGGATATTTAACGCTTGGTGAAATGTCTCCATCGGAGAAAGATGTAGCAAAATGTTCAAAATTTGAACTGGAATCTAATCCTGTAATAGGGAGGATGTGCATGTGTGTGATTGTGTACACAAATAGACCTAAACACCAATATCTAGATACACAGACTTGGTATTTTGGCATGGGTATCTATGACCAGATGGATGGGAATGGGCAGATAAGGCTCCCTTCCAGGAGAACAGAGTTGAAATGCTCCATAAAGCAACTTTGTGGGCTGTTAAAAGCATTAAGCAGGCAGCTACCCTTCTCAGGCTGGGGTTCAAATCCAGGTCATGCCCGACTACTTCCAATCCAGGATGTCAAGATATGAGAGGAGAGTTTGTCCTGCCTTCTTAGTGTGTTTTTTCCTTTCACTTTTTCCCCCTTTCACTTTTCTTCTGCCTCCATCTCATCCCATTGAGACCCAAAATCTTCCAGCAGGGAAAGCGGGAGAGAAACAGAAAAAGAGGGAGAGAGAGGGAGAGAGAAAGAGAAAGGGAGAAAGAAAGAAATTATATAGAGAGGGGGGAGGGAGAGAAGGAAAGAAGGAAATAGAAAAAGAAATAGTGAAAAAAAGAGAAAGAGAAAAGGGAAGAGAAAGACTACACATATGCACACACTCACACACACAGAGAGAGAGAGAGAGAGAGAGAGAGAGGAAGGGAGGGAGGGAAAGAGAGAGAAGGAAATAGAAAAAGAAATAGGGTGAAATAAAGAAAAATAGAGAAAAGGAAAGAAAGATTTGTGTGTGTGTGTGTGTATGTATACACACACACACATACAGAGGGAGGGAGAGAAGGAAAGAAGGAAATTGAGTGAAAGAAAGAAAAAGAGAAAAGGAAAGGAAATAGAAAGATTTTACACACACACACACACACACACACAGGGAAAGAAAGAAAGGAGGAAAGAATGAAATAGAAAAAGAAATAGAAAAAAAGACAAATGGAGAGAAAGAGATATATTTACAGAGAGAGAGGGGAAAGAAAGAAGGAAAGAAAAAAGAGAAAGAAAAAGAGAAAGAGAAAGAGAAAAAAATAGAGAGTAAGATACATATACAGAGAGGCAGAAAGGAAGAACGAGAGACCACTTTCTTGCAAACTTCCCTCCACCGTAAACCTCCCCCCCACCCCGCCCAGTGACCTCGCCTACCCTGAGCTGTTCCTCCCGGGAAAGAAGGGAGGCGGGGTTGGGGAGAGAAAGCCGCGCTGACCTTACGACCCGGAAGCACTGCCCGGGCCCTTCCACGCGCCGGCACCTGGCAACCCGCGGGCAGGGCCGGACGATCACGGCCAGCCCAGCCAGCGCCGACGCCGCCGGTCGAGATGCTTCGCGGGGCGCCCGAAGGCCAGGCTACCGCCGTCACCAGAGCCTTGTCGGCCGGTACGTGCCGCCTCCGCCCGCAGGGCGCTCACGGAGCGGGAGACGCCGGGGCAAGGGGTGGTCAGGGGGCAATCCTCCTGCTTAGAACCGGGGATGCCCTCCGCGCAGCCTTGGCTCTAGGAGGGCGGCGGGGAAAGGGGTCGGGGGGCCTTCTCGGCAGCGTCGGGTCTTCCGGGTAGCGGGTCCCTGGGGCTACCCCAGAGATGGCCGGGAGATGCTTCCCTCCTCCTCTTCTTGTCTGCTGTTGAATTCCACCCTGTTGAATTGTGGGGGGGGGCAGGGGGGGGGCTCTACAGTTGAGAAGGCCTTGGGCTGGCCTTGCTTGGAGATGGATAGGAGACCAGAGGGAAATCCATTGGGAAGAAGGTGCTGAGCAGCCCTTCCCCACTGATATTATTAATACATTTGTCTGTTTGTCTGCCTTTCTGTCTGGCTACCTACCTACCTAATCAATCTGTCTGTCTATCTATCTGTCTAATCTATCTGTCTAGTCTGTTTATCTATCATCTACCTACCTATCTTATCTGACATCTCAATCTGTCACAAATTCTATCTATCTATCTATCTATCTATCATCTACCTATTTTATCTATCATTTCAATCTGTCACTATATTCTTTATCATCTATCTACCAACCTACCTACCTACCTACCTAATCTGTCTATTTATCTATCATCTACCTACCTATCTTATCTATCATCTCAATCTGTCACTATATCCTCTATATATCATCTACCCACCTATCTTATCTATCATCTCAATCTGTCACAAATTCTATCCTCTCTCTCTCTGTCTGTCTGTCTGTCTGTCTGTCTGTCTATCTATCTATCTATCTATCTATCTATCTATCTATCTATCTATCATCTACCTATTTTATCTATTATCTCAATCTGTCACTATATCATCTACCTATTTTATCTATCATCTCAATCTGTCACTATATTCTTTATCATCTATCTTATCTATCTTATCTATCTACCTACCTAATCTGTCTATTTATCTATCATCTACCTACCTATCTTATCTATCTCTCAATCTGTCACTATCTATCCTCTATCTATCATCTACCTATCTTATCTATCTCTCAATCTGTCACTATCTCTATCCTCTATCTATCATCTACCTATCTTATCTATCATCTCAATCTGTCACAAATTCTATCCTCTATCTATCTATCTATCTATCTATCTATCTATCTATCATCTACCTATTTTATCTATCATCTCAATCTGTCACTATATCATCTACCTATTTTATTCTATCATCTCAATCTGTCGCTATACTCTTTATCATCTATCTTATCTATCTATTTATCTATCATCTATATCTAGCTATATCTTTCATCTATCTCATCTGTTTATCAAATGTATATTTCTGTCTGTATAACTACATCACATGTATCATCTATATCACCTGTCATTTATCTCCCTCCCTCCCTCCCTTCCTCCCTCTCTCTCTCTCTCTCTCTCTGTGTCTCTGGGGAAATTTCCTGCACTTTTTGGGGGGTTTTCTGGTCCGTGGGATTTAAAATGATGAGTTTGGTGGTCCCTGAGGTCCAAAAGGTTGGTGACCCCTGGACTAGAAAAAAAGACAATATGGATTTTTTTTTCATTTGTCAGGGAAAAATGACTTTGTTTCATCCTTTAATTCTGCAGACATCTATTGTTGCTCAGATAAAAGTATTTTCAGGAAATGAATTTTACTCATTTCTAAGGAACTCTGATTATAAATGTTTATATAGATTTTTTTCTTGGTCATAGATTAACAAAAGGATATACTTTTCTGGCTATTTTTGTGGTTTACTCAGTTTTAACTGTTTTATGTGTTCTTTGTTTCAATCTTGATTCTGGTAACTACATAAACAGTTTTCTTGACAACACTGTGGGAAATGGTTTTGCAATAATTTATTTTAGGTGCTTTTTAGCTTGTCAGTCTAAGGTTGAAAGAAAATGAGTACACCAAAGTTGCCCATTTGGCTTCTGTACATATGAGATCTTCCCATTTATATATCGATCTGCATTTATTATTTTTATAAATAATTCACAGCATTGAACATACCTTCTTCCCCATATTTTCCCCACAACAGCAATCCTATGAGATGGGATGGGGTAAGAGACTGGCCCAAAGTCACCCAGCTGGCTTTCATGCCTAAGGCAGGACTAGAACTCTCAGTCTCCTGGTAATTGGCCCCAAATCAACCAGCCAGTTTTCATGCCTAGGGAGGGACTAGAACTCTCAGCCTCCTTGTGATTGGCCCAAAATCAACCAGTTGGCTTCCATGCCTAAGGTGGGACTAGAACTCTCAGTGTCCTGGTGATTGGCCTGAAGTCACCCAGCAGGCTTTCACATCTAAGGTGGGACTAGAACTCTGAGTCTCCAGGTGATTGGCCCCAAATCGACCAGTCAGTTTTCATGCCTAAGGCAGAACTAGAAATCACCATCTCCCAGTTTCTAGCCTGGTGCCTTAACCTCTACACCAGACTGGCTCTCTCTTGTTTTAATGACAGGGCATCCGAGTGCTCACGAATGAAATTGCGGCATGCTAATGACATCTGATGGAGATGACCTCTGCGTTTGTGGATGCATAACACATTTAGCTTTGCCCTAATGCTTGTTCTCACAGCTTCCGTGCTTTGCCAAGTCGAGCCCGTGGGAAGATGGTTTGAAGCCTTTGTGCGGAGGAGAAACATACATGTTTCTGCCTCTTTCCAAGAATTAGAAGATGAGAAAGAACTCTCTGAAGAGTCGGGAGATGAAGAATTACAATTGGAAGAATTTCCCATGTTAAAAACTCTGGATCCCAAAGATTGGAAGGTACATAAATTAATGTTGTGCCATTATGCACCTCCTTTGGTTGTGTTTCTAAGAAAGTCACCAATCACCTGACTCTGGGACACTGCAACCATCATAAATATGAGTCACTTGCCAAGCCTCTGAATGTTGATCTCATAACCATGGAGTTGTTGCAACAGTCACGCGAAAAATGGTTGTAATTTTTTTTTTTTCAGGACTGTTGTAACTTCAAACAACCACCCCACAAACTGTTGCAAGTCTACCTGTGATAAGCAAAATGCAATAACTGCAATAGTGACAAGTCAGACAACAAGAAAAGGGAGAGACTACAGGAGCTGGAGGGGGGGAAGGATATAATTTCTTCATGTTATAGTTTCTGCTGTTATTAACCGGAGGCTGCTATAAATATTTGTGTTTTGTTTTCCCTTCCCAGAATCAGGATCACTATTCAGTTCTTGGATTGGGACAGTTAAGATACAAAGCCTCTCAGAAACAGATCAAAGCAGCTCGTAAGTTCACCAAGCATTCATGAAAAATGGTAAAATAATAAAATTACCCTGTTTCCCCCCGAAAATATGACCTACCCTGAAAGTGAGTCCTAGCTTGATTTTTACACTGTGCCGAATATAAGCCCTACCCCCCAAATAAGCCCTAATTAAGATCCTGCCCACTCCAGAGTGCACAGTTAAAAATTAAGCTAGAGTGGGGATGGGAGGGTAGAGCTGCCCTACTGCTTACCTTTGGACAGTTGTAGCCCATCCTTGCACCCACCCCAACACCTGCCTTCCTGACCATTTCTTCTGCAGCAAGCAAAGCCGGCAAGGCTTTCCCGAAGGCCTCTGTAGCTGATAGCAAAGCTCTGGATCAATCCAGAGCTCTATTATCAGCTGCAGAGGCCTTCAGGAAAGCCTTGTCAGCCACATAAGAAGTTCCTGAAGGCCTCTGACAGCGAAAAGGATGTAATGCATTCAAGTGAGGTTAGTCAATGGATGACTTCCCCCGAAAATAAGACCTGGTGCCTTTTTTGGTGGCAAAAAATATAAGACAGGGTCTTATTTTCAGGGAAACACGGTATTTCTCTCAAAGTTGAAATGTTTGTCACATCACAATCACTCATAGGCTGCAAGGTAAGAGTGGGACAAGGGGACAATTTAACATCCTCCCTTTGACTAGTTTTATCTCCTCAACAAGATGATATCCATACCTACCTGGGGTAACATTCATGAGCCATAAGATTCTGTTCTTAGCTTAAAAGTTGCTCTGCAAGAAAGTTGGGTAGCTTCCAAATATACATAAATAAAAGGACTGATGCTAGGAAATATCTATAAACCCTGCCATAAGATGGTAATGGAGGAGTCAGAATAGCTAACTCATAACATTAGAGAAAAGCAGTAAATGTATTTAATAGAGGCTTGAATTTAATCTAAAACATGTGACATTAAAACTTGTTGTGACCAAAAACAATACAGAAGTCATATATATCTATGCTGAGTCCAGTTGTAATTTTCATGAGTTGTCCTTCTTTTGGGATCATGTCTTTGCATTTTTGTTCAGAACCTAAAGTTAATAAAAGTTTTGTGTCATTCTGCACCTTCAAATTTGGAGTTATATAGAGTCCATACTCAAACGTATTTATTAGTTCCTTCTAGAAGTGATTTATGTCATCTCAATTTTTGGCCTATGTAGATTGCCATCCACAAGAAAATACATTTTTCTTTAGGCCAGGTATTAGAGTATAATGAATCATTAATAGTAACAATTTAGTTTAATATGTGTGGTGATTTCTTTTAATTACTTTGGTTTTTAGGCTGCTCCATTTCTAAAACTATTGAGCAGTTTATAATAGAATGAAGAAATGGGTTAAAATTAACAAACCAGAGTTGCTTAGTAACAAGAAACTACTGATCTTCACTGCTCTTCAAAAGGTTCTTTGTATCTTAAACATGTATGTTATTTTCCTGTAATTTGGTTTACTTTAGAAAAATAAATAAGGATAATTCTACATTGCTTTACTTCTTTTAAAAACAGCTACATCACATATATAGACAATTATCTTATTTGTTTAATTATATAAAATACAAAGAAAAACAGAAATAGGAAATTAAGGGAAGGAAAAGGAGCAGGGAAAAGAAGGTGTGAAATGCACAGGCAAAAAGAAACAAAAATAAAGACACCATGTGGGTAATTCTGCATTGCTTTATTTTTAAAGACAGCTACATCCTCACATATGTAGACAATTGTCATTCTGGAATGTTTCTGCCAAAATGTCACTGTTTCCTCACTCTTCCTTGTTTGAAAGATTGTGTGAGATAATGTGTAATGGACTGTACTTGATTTTATTTTTCTTAATCCATAGACAAAGCCATGGTTCTGAAGCACCATCCTGACAAACGGAAAGCAGCAGGAGAACAAATAGGTGAAGGTGACAATGATTATTTTACCTGTATTACGAAAGGTAAGAACCAGCAAGGGTAGCACTAAATATAAACTAAGTTGTCTTATCATACCAAATATAACATAAATATAAATTAAGTTGCATTAATCAGCTGATCGTTTTTCATGCCCAGCCTTTGCCTTCTGAGTGGCCCACTATCGACAAATAATTTTTACTGTCTGCGCTTCCTTTCTGACTTTTATGTTCTGCTCTAAGCAGCTGAGTTACATTTCCTTATTTCCTCCAAGCGCTCCAGTTGATTGATTCTACCCCTGAGACCCACCATATTTAATTTCTCTGAGCAATACACAAAGTATACATATACATAGACCAGTTGCATGATGCTACAGTGTCCCCAAAGGAACAGCAAGAATATGGCAACCAAGTACAGCAGTCATTCTGAACTCTTCTCCTTGATACAATGTAAATAGAAGAAATTTCCTCTTCCTTCCTTCCTTCCTCCCTCCCTCCCTCTCTCTTTCTCTTTCTTTCTTTCTTTTTTGGAGGTGAAAACAGTCTGGGGATACAACTTGCATTACAAAAAACTAGGAAGCAACTGATCAGGATAAATATGTCCAAGAGTGAGTTATCACAGGCATGGGAGAGAATAAGTATGCTCCAGTAGTGGGATTCAAAAATTTTTTACTACTGGTTCTGTGGGCGTGGCTTAGGGGTGTGATTCAACCGGTGTAACAACAGGTTTGGTGAGCGTGCACTTTGCGTGCGCACAGAGGGTTTGCTACTGACCACCTGCAATCCTGCACTCTCCCTGTGTGTTAAACAGCTGATGTGTGGCAATTGGCCATGCCGCGCGAAGCAGCTGAGGTTGAAAAAGCAGGAAATAATGGTCAGTATTGAACCAGGGCGGATGGGAGGGCCCAGCAGCTGATCGTCGGAGTGAACCGGTTGGCTCACAGACGATCCTTGGAGCTACCGGTTCAGCCAAACTGGTAGAATACCACCACTGGTGTGCTGTACTTGGACCTTGGCAGTGAAATTCCTTGTGAAATTCTTGTGCAACCATTTGTGCAGTGACTGTTCAGAGTTACAACGGAGCTGAAAAAAGTGACTTATGAACTCTTTTTCACACTGAAAACTGTAGCGGCACTTTCATGGTCCCGTGATTGAAATTCAGACGATTGTGCAATGGGAATGGATTTATGTTGGTTGCAATATCCCCGGGGGTCACGTGATCTCTCTTTTTTTTTTCTTTTGCAACCTTCTGACAAAGTTAACAGGGAAGCCAGATTTACTGGCTGGAGAATTCTGGGAGTTGAAGTCCACAAGTCTTAAAGTTGCCAAGTTTGGAGACTTTTGAACTATGGCAAGGCAAGTCGTAAAATAAGGCAAAACTCACTGAACAATTGGCTTGCTTAGCAATAAAAATCCAGGGGCTCAGTTGTCCTAAATCAAGACTACCTATATTGATTCTCAGGTGTTTTGAGAACTGTTACCTTATAGTTTTCAAATACCTGAATTTGGGGGATTAAGATGGATGTTCATTTGAGCCTATTAATTCTAGGTCAGCTATTTTCTTTAAAAGGCCAGAAAAGTGAGGAAGGATCAGAAAAGAAAAGAAAAAAGAAAAGAAAAGAAACATTGACTTCTGACTGTCTCTGTTGCAGTCAAATAAGGCATTAACATCAAATCACGACTTTTTGTTTTTACATAATAATACGAAGAAGCCATTTCTATCAAGATCTATCAATCTAATGGGGAAAGCCTCAAATCAAAGTTTAATTCTTCTCCATTTCAAGCACAGAGTTCAGAAGCAGTTTCCATGTAGAAACAAAAGTACTTATGTTTCTTTTCTTTAATCAAAATAGTCAATTTTGCCATTTCAGCCAACTTCATCAGCCTACAATAGTCTTGTTGCTATCAACATATATAGTAACAAAGTTCCAAAAAACATTACACCCAAAAGAAAAAGTTCTGGTTTCATCTTCTTATTCTTCCTCATTTCTATTCCTCCCCACCATTTTCCTATTTACTTTTGTATTTTGCATTTTATTTTATCTTATAACCGAATAAATATGTTAAACCGGAAAAAGTCAGAAAAGTGACTTGTCCGTAAGTGAAATGAGGAATTGAATTCTGTTTCTCACCCTCACACACACACACACCCCGTCATGCCCCTGTCGGAATCTGATTCCAAGGGCGAGGCCAAGCAGCTGACAGGGAGTGGGAGTGTGACACTGTTGGCTATGGAAGAAACTGGGAAGGGCAAACTCCAGCTGAGCAGAGCAGGAGAGAGGTAGAGCAAGGCAGAGGGCATTCAGAGGAAGATCCAGGCCCATCCACTCTTCATCCTAGGGCACGCAGGGAGGAATGGAGAAGGGAGCAATGTGAGTAGCATGGCTTATGGGGGAGGAAAGGGCCCTGATTTCCTTCTTTCGCTGCAGCTGGAAACACAGTGTTTAAAAAGGGAGGTTGCGCACAGCAACTTGTGGGAAGCAAATCATAAGTTATCCTTTATGGTCAAGGCTCATCTGGGTTCCTGGCGTCTTCCCAACTGTGTGTGTTTTGTCTGCCTTTGAAGTCTGCAATTCCTTATCCTGCCCTGTCCGGTTAATTGCTGCAGCGTGATTTGTGTGGATTTTTATCTATAGTTTATATGTTTTCGGACTGAATTTCCTCCACTTAAAGACTGATCTTTGGAGAGTTTTTTCTCCAGCCGAAGGTAACTGGACACTGGGAGCAAAGTTGGAGGTATTAAGGGGACTTTTCTTACTTATGTGACTGTGTTGCCTTTGTACCATGCCACAGGTCAACATACCCGCATGCATTGAAACACTATCCGTTTAATAAATTAAAGCTGTCTGATTTCACCTTCCAGCCTATGAAACATTATCAGACCCTATGAAGAGAAGAGCTTTTAACAGCATAGACCCTACTTTTGACAACACCGTTCCTTCTAAAAGCGAAGCCAAGGAAAACTACTTTGAGGTGTTTGCACCTGTTTTTGAAAGAAATGCCAGGTAAGCCTTTGTTTTTGTTTTGTTTTGTTTTGTTTTGTTTTGTTTGACCTTCAGAAATCCTCCTTCCCCTATCTGAACATTATTGTGCCTTTGTATTTCCAATATTTTCAAGCCATCATTGGATTTCCTTGAATGCCTGCTTAGTGGGGACGAAAATCAGAACTGTCGAGTTCCTACCATTGTGTTTGCAGATTGGCAGGAAAATACACTTGAGTGTAAACCAATTCACTCGTCTGTACATACGGGTGTCTCTGGATGACACTGAAGCAGTTTCATTGCTTTGCCTGGATTGTAGATACAAAAATGTTGAATATCAGAGTTGGAACAGACCTTGGAGATCTTCTAGTCCAAGCTAGAAGACCCCTATACCTGTGATGGCAAACCTATGGTATGCATGCCACAGGTGTCATGCAGAGCCATTTGTGCCGGCACGCAAGCTGTAGGCAAACTTACCTCACTGCTGATTTTGGGGGGGAGGGGGGTGGTTGAGGTCTTTTTCAGCCTCCCAGAGGCTTGAGGAAGGCTTCTGCAGGCTTTGCAAGCCGAAAACTAGCCCCGTTTTGTCACTTCCTGTTTTTCTGACAATACCGGAAGTGATGAAACAGGCCTAGTTTTCAGCCTGCAGAAGCCTTCCTCAAGCCTCTGGGAGGCCGAAAAAGGCCTCGAACTGGTTGAAAATCAGTTGTGTGGCACAGTTCAGGTCAGGGTGGTGGAGGATTGTGCACGTATGCGTGGGGGGCGCAGATTGCCTTCTGGGTGCTGGCATGCAAGTGGAGCGTGCAAGCGCGCACACAATTTTTGGCACAGGAGCCCAAAAAGGTTAGCCACCACTGCCCTATACCATTCCTGATAAATGATTGTAGTAGTTGTGATTTGCTTCCTGCAACAGATGCCAGTATAGAGTGTTCCACTTTCAGGATGGTCCTTTCTGCCTTTTGTCGTGACAGCGATGAACTACACCAAAATAATACCTGGTTTCTAAGCCTGAATGAGTTCCATTCCAGAAGTTTTCCCTTAAATTTTACATCGTTTCTGGAAATTATAATTAGCCCTAAATTCCTGAATGCAGCATCCACCTGACCCACCAGGGTAGGGAGGCAGGGCATGTTACAGGTCCCCTTTCTTCAGGAAGTCCCATCTACTACAGATGAGAGGGCATGCATAAGTGCACCAACATGCCTACCATCCCTGTCCTATTGTTTTTTTATATATATATTTATTTTTCTGATATGTATCCATGTATTCATAACTATGTTTTTACTTATACCTATTATCTTGTAAGCAATTGACAAATAAAAATAAATAAATAAAATAAATGTGGCCTGCGGACTGAATTCAGCTCACGATAGGCCCAAAGTTGTCCCGCGGGGCCATCCCAGTGACGGCGAGGGACCATCCCGTGCCAGTTGGCCACAATGACCAGGCCACGCCCTTCCGGGTCCCCCAAGGGACCTGGTAACAACCCTCAATGGGATCGAGTTTGGCACTCCTGATCTAGTGGTACCAAGAAGAAGGGCCTTCTCTGTGGTGGCTCCCTCCCTGTGGAACATTATTTCTGTGGAGATCAAATTGGCCCCCATTTTGGCGCTCTTTTGAAAGGCCCCAAAGATACAGTTTTGTCAGCATAACCTGGTGACTCCAAGAAGATATGGAGCCTATCAAGTGGTTTGCCTGTTTTTTGGGGAGGAAAATAAAGGGGGAAAATTTCGTCTCTTCCTACCAGAATCCATCAGTATTCATCTGGCTAGCATCATGTTAGTGTGTGAGAGAGTTGAGTGCTATTTGGAAACTGAAACAGTATTTGCTGTGTGAGCAAGAAGGAGACAGCAAGGAGCCTGGGCGTGGCTTAGCTCAACTGTTCTATACTAAAGCTGCTTGGTGCTGTGAAACTAAAGCTGAAACCAAAACTCCTCTCCTCTGCTTGTGTTTTGCATTTGGAACAGATTTCTTTTCAGGTGGGGCAGGGGAGTAGAACTCCTTAGCATCAGAGCGTGTGAATAATAATAATATAAGAAATACTAATAGCTCTGATGGTCATTTGGAAAAATTCTCTCTTAGTGAGCACCTAGAAGCCATTCTGAATTGGAAATCCCCCTAAAATCAAAAATGCAGATGCTTAGATGTGAAGAACCATGCTGGAGATGTGATTCCTGCAAAAAAAATTGTTTGTTTGTTTACTAATTTGCTACAGATGGTCAAATAAGAAAAATGTTCCTAAGCTTGGGGATATGAACTCATCTTTTGATGAAGTGGATGCCTTTTATTCTTTCTGGTAAGTGAATTAATTCTGCCTCATTTTATGAGGATCATACAGATAAAGCCTATAGGAAAAGCAACTTGGAAATGGATATAAAATATTGTGGTCTTTAGCTTTTTTTAATTAACCTGTTTCACTTCTTTTTTCCCCCTCATCTTCCCTAAAATAAACTTATCATAAATATAACTGAGTTTCAGACACCAGAGCATGGACCATACATTGGAAATAGAATAGAATAAGGAATGGAGAATAGAATATAGTAGAATAGAACATATAGAATGGAGAATAGAACATATGGAATGGAAAATAGGAATAGAATAGAACAGAACAGAATAGAATAGAATAACAGAGGTGGAAGGGACTTTGGAGGTCTTCTAGTCCAACCCCCTGCTTAGGCAGGAAACCCTATATTTCATTTCTGACAAACACTTTTAAGTCTCTTCTTAAAAACTTCCAGTCAGGATGCTGGCAGGGAAATTCTGGAAATTAAAATCGACACATACTTTAGCAGAGTTGAAAAACTCTGATCTACTATGTAGGTGTGTGATATTAAGTTTTGGTTTTGGAAAACAGGCTTTTATTTTTACTAACCCATAGATGTACATAAATAGTCAAAGCCTGCTCCCTGTCATGCTATATTTAGTCTGCTATGTAAAACACATGTTAAAAGGACAAAAATAAATGTGGCAGTATAAAATATTACTCTGCATGTTTAATGATTCTTGTGATTCTCGCTGGATATGGTGTTTCCATGTAATAGACTCAAAAGAATAAAAGTGATATTTCATGCTTTCTAATCTGGTTGGTTGGAATTCACATATTAACAATATGGACTATTAAAAAGGCTTTTAAATTATATTAAGGTGCTGTTATTTTCCCCTGTGTTTTATTGACTTTTTCTCTTGATGATACTGCAATAGGTATAACTTTGATTCTTGGCGAGAATTTTCTTACTTGGATGAAGAAGAAAAAGAGAAAGCAGAATGGTATGTAAATGAAAGGGCTTTTCAAAAGAAATGACTATTATTATATGAAAAGTTCATACATTATACTGGGTTTCACCAATTTTAGACAGCCCTGTATTTTTCTGCTCAGAAATAAATCCCTTTTAATTCAATGGAAAATACACTGCTCAAAAAAAATAAAGGGAACACAAAAATAAGACATACTAGATCTGACAACAAAATCATACAAAAATTATCAATGGAAATCAAATTTAGCAACCTATGGAGGTCTGGATTTGGAGTGACACTCAAAATCAAAGTGGAAAAAAAACACTACAGGCTGATCCAATTTTGATGTAATGTCCTTAAAACAAGTCAAAATGAGGCTCAGTAGTGTGTGTGGTCTCCATGTGTCTGTATGACCTCCCTGCAATGCCTGGGCATGCTCCTGATGAGGTGGCAGATGGTCTCCTGAGGGATCTCCTTCCACACTTGGACTAAAGCATCCCCCAACTCCTGGACAGTCTGTGGTGCAACGTGATGTTGGTGGATGGAGCGAGATGTGATGTTCCAGATGTGCTCAATTGGATTCAGGTCTGGGGAACGGGTGGGCCAGTCCACAGCATCAATGCCTTCATCTTGCAGGAACTGCTGACACACTCCAGCCACATGAGGTCTAGCATTGTCTTGCATTAGGAGGAACCCAGGGCCAACCACACCAGCATATGGTCTCACAAGGGGTCTGAGGATCTCATCTCAGTACCTAATGGCAGTCAGGCTACCTCTGGTGAGCACATGGAAGGCTGTGCGGCCGCCTAAAGAAATGCCACCCCACACCATTACTGACCCACTTCCAAACCAGTCATTCTGGAGGATGTTGCAGGCAGCAGAACGTTTTCCACGGCGTCTCCAGACCCTGTCACATCTGTCGCATGTGCTCAGTGTGAACCTGCTTTCATCTGTGAAGAGCACAGGGCACCAGTGGTGAATTTGCCAATCTTGGTATTTTCTGGCAAATGCCAAAAGTCCTGCATGGTGTTGGGCTGTAAGCACAATCCCCACCTGTAGAGGTTGGGCCCTCATACCACCCTCATGGAGTCTGTTTCTGACCGTTTGAGCAGCCACATGCACATTTGTAGCCCGCTGGAGGTCATTTTGCAGGGCTCTAGCAGGGCTCCTCCTATCCCTCCTTGCACAAAGGCGGAGGTAGCGGTCCTGATGCTGGGTTGTTGCCCTCCTACGGCCTCCTCCACGTCTCCTGATGTACTGGCCTGTATCCTGGTAGTGCCTCCATGTTCTGGACACTACGCTGACAGACACAGCAAACCTTCTTGCCATAGCTCACATTGATGTGCCATCCTGGATGAGCTGCACTACCTGAGCCACTTGTGTGGGTTGTAGACTCCATCTCATGCTACCACTAGAGTGACAGCACCGCTAGCATTCAAAAGTGACCAAACCATCAGCCAAAAAGCATAGGAACTGGGAAGTGGTCTGTGGTCATCACCTGCAGAACCACTCCTTTATTGGGGATGTCTTGCTAACTGCCTATGCTTTCCACCTCTTGTCTATTCCATTTGCACAACAGCAGGTGAAATTGATTGTCAATCAGTGTTGCTACCGAAGTGGACAGTTTGCTTTCACAGAAGTGTGATTGACTTGGAGTTGCATTGTGTTGTTTAAGTGTTCCCTTTATTTTTTTGAGCAGTGTACTTACCTATACATAGCTATGAAGAGGATTGAAGCCTGATTTAGGAATATGTCTGGACTAAAAAAATAAACTCGTGTTGTTGCATATTACTGTATGGTATATTATTGTTGCTTTGTTTTTATTATTGATTATTTTGTGTCAGTCCTTATAGTAGCATCAATATCATGGTTTTTGCCAGTTTCGTGTAGCGATTAAGGCACCAGGCTAGAAAGCAGGAGACTATAGTCTCATTTTAGTATTACAGAATAACAGTTGGAAGGGACCTTGGAGGTCGTCTACTCCAACCCCCTGCTCAGGAAGGAAACCCAACACCATTTCAGACAAGGGGCAGTCTAGTCTCTTCTTAAAACCCTCCAATGTTGGAGCACCCACAACTTCTGAAGATAAGCCATTCCACTGATTAGATAGGAAAGGTGATCTCGGGCCCCTTATACTCAAAAGGTGAAGTAAATCTGAAGTAAATCCTGGTTTCCGGCAAAAAAACCCACCGCAAATTGCAGTCACATGACAAGATGCTGCAAATGGCGAGAATTCAAACCGGTTCCCAGGTCCCCAAAATGCGATCACATGACCCCAAACAAGATTGGCAGTCAAAACTTTGAAATGGAGTGATAAGGAACTCTGGGGAGTTCAACTACTTCAAATCAGAGGTCGTATTCAGCCAGTTCTGACCAGTTCTGGAGAACCAGTGGTGGAGATTTTGAGCAGTTTGGAGAACCATCAAATCCCACCTCTGACTGGCCCCACCAACCCCATCTCTTCTCTGCCTCCCATTGAGTCCCAGCTGATCAGTTGGTCTTCTTTGGTTGCCCTGCACAGGAAAAAGGAGCTGGAAAGCAGGTTAGTGGGGTGGGGAGGGAATGGGGATTTTGCAGTAATCTTCACTCAGGAATGGGGAGGAAATGGTGTTTGTACAGTATCCTTTCCCTGCTATGCCCACCAAGCCACATCCACCAAGTCACACCACACCCACCAAACCACGCCCACAGAACTGGTAGTAAAAATTTTTGAATCCCACCATTGCTTCAAATGCTCACTCAACAACTGACCTCAAGCCAAGGGTTATCTGTATATGTCTGTCATCATTTATATTTTTTAGACAAGAAGGACAAAACCCAGAGATTTTTCTGGAAGAATAGGTACTGACTATCCTGCACTCTGTAAATGGAAAACCCCATGCAAAACTAGCTGATTTAAATGCTATTCCATACAATGGCCTAGGAGCATTTTAAGGATCAGGGCTTATGTTGCAAATGTATCCAAGCAAAACCGAGCTTGCTTCCGTCTTTCCCTGCAGTCGAGATGAAAGAAGATGGATTGAAAAACAAAATAGAGCCGGTAGATCATTAAGGAAAAAAGAAGAGATGAATAGAATAAGGACCTTAGTTGGTAAGTATGAACTCGACATCCTCAGGCTACCTGATCATTCAATGCCATCTTTTGTGCCAGCCCTATGTGTATATAAATTTTCTTTCTTTTCTAAGATAACTCATACAGTTGTGATCCCAGAATAAAAAAGTTCAAAGAGGAAGAAAGAGCAAAAAAAGAAGCCGAGAAGAAAGCAAAGGTAGAAGCAAAACGAAAAGAACAAGAGGAAAAAGAAAGAGTAAGTTCTGAATTATACGTGAAGCTGAAACCATTTAGGAGATCATAAAGCACATGCATAGGCTTGGGGTATTAGTAGCTTAATGGCACAGGGGTCTATTTCACATATTGTGGCATGCATGCGACATGTTAAAGAATAAATTCTGGTTGTTCTGACCCAAGCCTTGTTCTAACTAAACAAACACAAACTGTGTATAAAAGTAAACCTTTTTTAACGCGGCGCTGGGAATTCTTTGCATTCCCAGTAAAGAGTCATTTAAACCTAATTGTCCGAGATAAAAAGCAAGGTTGTGAAAGGTTGCCAAGAACAGAAGTCTGATTACTGATAGATATCAACTGACAGAAGTTTCAAAAACAAACCAGAGTTCACAGGACTTCAACGTCTTTGCTTCCTGCAAAGAGCACATCCCTGAGGGCTGGTTTTTATCCCTTATGGGAGGGGCCATCACCTTCCAGCCTTACTCCCGAGTCGCCCTTGCTGCTTCAGCTGCCCTCTCCTTCGAGCAGCCCTGCGCACATGCTCACTGGGCACAGGCTCCCCGGAATCGTCTGCTTCACTGCTGCCAGACTCCAAAAGCTCTGAAGGCAACACCCCACTCTCTGATAGTCCTGGCCCCATCCCTGCATCAGAAGCAGGACCCTCGTCCGAATCCTCACCAGACTCTCTGACTGGTTCCCTTTTGTCCTCGCTTGTCAGAGACCTCTGCCGTCCGCACCTGCTGCTGGCGAACCACAACACTGGTTTACACATTTATGGCTGGGATTATTCAAGAAGTGATGTCAAGCAATGATTGGGTTCGATCCACAAAACAAGATTTCCACAGTGCAACAGCCACCAGAATACATTACAATTCTCAATGTCTCCAAATTAAAGAATTACAATTTTAAAAATAAAATCAGTGAAACGGCACGAGTTTCCCCTGATGTTTGCAATTTAGAGCGTGTACAAGTCAAAACATTGAGAGTTTGGGGGGATATCCTGAACATTTCTTGTTTTTGGCTTTCCCTCCCGCGCAGTCTACTCATCCCTCCCAATTCACTCGCGATTTCTGGATCGTGGGCTAGGAACCATTGACATTATCACCATATGCAAACTCACCCCTGACTGTGTCCAGGCTTATGTGTAATCTGAATAACCCTCTGGAGTCAAGTTTTAAAGTACATCTAAAGCAGGATCTAACCCAGGGGTATCAAACTCAAGGCCCAGGGCCGCATCCAGCACGCAGGGGGTTTAAAACTGGTCCACGGGTCTGCCCTGGAAAGGACCGACCCGTGGTGTCTCTGCCAGCGAAAACGAAAGGGCCCTCCCAAACTCTTGTTTTCAATGGCAAAGCGCTTATGGTCAAAAACAGCCATTCCAATTCCCCTCTGAGCTGTGACTTTTAAGTTGATGTAGAGAAGGTGACACCAGAGTTTTCTTGTATCTCAGCAAAGGCAAGCAGAACTAGAAATGGTGCGACTGGCCAAGGAGAAGGAAGAGGAGGAAGCGAGGCAACAGACTTTGCTAATGAAGAAAGAGAAGGACATACAGAAGAAAGCGATTAAAAAGGAAAGGCAAAAACTGCGAACAACCTGCAAGGTAAATAGCTGTTGTCCTTGTCAAATCTATTTGTTTTAGTCAAGTCCAACATCTAGTATATTCAAATATCACTTATAATTTATAAACCTGGAGAAATGCGAGGTGACATTTGTGTTTGTTCACTTCTCAGAAGTTTGTGGTTTCGACAGACAGCCTTCCTTTATGGAAAGCTATTTATGAATTCAGAGGTCCATAAAAATCTCCATTCTTTAAAACTAGTGTTTTTGATCCAATGCTCCGTAGGAGTTAGGTTGTGGGTGATGGCGTAGGCCTCTCAGCCGTGATGGCTATCACACATCAGGATTCACAGAATTTTTCAGTGGAACAAACATCATGGAATATCCAGAGCTCATTCACTGAGGAGAAAAAAAAAATTCCGATCAGTATTTTAAAAAATATTCCAGTCAAGTATTTCAAACCCCAATTGGTATTTTAAAACAAACCTGTTTCAAAATTAAAATTAAAACCTTCAAGGTTCCTTGCCCAACTTTATCTCAGAGTAAAAGTATGGCTCAAAGTAAAGTAAAGGTAAGGGTAAAAGTTAAAAAGTGTGAGCCATACTTTCTGAAAATTGAAACTCATCTTAAGGTCTGTGTTATAGTCAGGCATGTTGTATGTCAGTTGCATGTAATTCCCCCCCCCCCCCAATCTGAAAATAAAACATATGATGGTCCATTTTCAGAACTGGAATTACTTTTCTGACAATGAGGCAGAAAGTGTTAAGATGATGGAAGAAGTAGAAAAGCTTTGCGATCGCCTAGAGCTGGCAAGGTATGCAGTCCTGACTTCTACTTTGTGTTTGCTGACCTTCAGCTTTCTGCTACCGGTAGATCTGAAATGTCGCTCAATGATTTATTTTTAGTCTGCAGTGCTTGAATGAAGCACTTACATCCACCACAAAGGACGAAGGGAAGGCTGCGGTATTAAAACAGGTAAATATAAATATTTTGTCGTGTAAAACAAAAATTAGAGAAGTAGGGCAAAACTGTTCTGACCCAAGCCTTGTTCAAATCAAACAAACACAAAGTATGTATAAAAAGCAAACCTTTTTAATGCAGCGCTGAGAATTCTGTGCATTTAGCCAAGAGTCATTCAAAACTAATTGTCCCAGATAAGAGCAAGCCCTTTCAAGGTTGCAAAAGGCTGCCAAGAACAAAAAACTAACTGCAGATAAATATCCAAAGCTCGAAGTTTCAAAAAACAAACTGGAGTAAACAGGACTTCAGCGAGGAATCTGAGTAGAAAGAACGTCTTTGCTTCCTGCAAAGAAGGCAACCCCAAAGGCTGGCTTTTATCCCTTATGGAAGGAGACATCACCTTCCAGCCTTACTCCCGAATTGCCCTTGCTGCTTCATCTGCTCTTTTCTTCGAACAGCCCTACGTGCACTGGGCACAGGCTCCCCGGGGCCCTCTTTGTCGCTGCTGCCAGACTCCACAACCTTCAAAGGCAGCACCCCACTCTCCGATAGTCCTGGCCCCATCCCTGCATCACACGCAGGCCCCTCGTCCGAGTCCTCGCTCTCAGAGACCTCAGCCATCCGCACCTGCTGCCGGCAAACCAAAACAAGGTTAGGATAGAAGCAAATTCCCCTGTAGAATGGCATCTCTCAAAATTGGAACAGCACACTGCTTTATGGCAGCTGCCGTATCTTACTAGAATTTAAACGTAATAAAAACATTTATCTAAGGGAGATCTATAGGGATTTAAAAGTAGTCCTCAACATATGACCACAGTTGAGCCCAAAATTTGTTGCTGCTAAGTGGAAACACTAAGTCAGTTTTGTTCCATGTTATACGGCCTTTTGTGCCACCATTGTTAAGTGGATCTGGCTTCCCCATTGACTTTGCTTCTCAGGTCACAAAAGGGGATCACATGACCTCTAGCACACTGCCACCATCGTAAACATGAGTCAGTTGCCAAGTGTCTGAATTTGAATCGTGTGACCGTGGGGATGCCTCAACGATCGTTAGTGTGAAAAACAGTCCTAAGTCACTTTTTTTAGTGCCATTGTGACTTTGAACGGTCACTAAATAAACTGCTGTAAGTCGAGGAGTACCCGTATTTGCAAAAAAATAAAAAATACTTCTGCATTCCCAGAAGAGAAAATACACTAGGAAAAAAAATATTTTAGTTCAGGAAAAGAAGAAGGAATTTGAAATCTGCATGATTCAATCAAAGCATGAAAAGGTTATGCAGATGAATCTGTTTATCAAACTACATGGTGCAAATAAGTGTAACAAAATGATTACTGGCTTGGGTGTATATGTGTTTTAGATGATAGATAGATAAATGGATAGATAGGTAGATAGATAGATAGATAGATAGATAGATAGATAGATAGATAGATAGATAGATTGATTTGTGTGTAAACCAAGGCACAGTTCACTACTAAATTGGAGTGAAAACTTTCAGTTTCAATAAGACTTTTGTGATTACACCATATATTTGATTATAAATGTATGTCAGTGTACCCTAAGTTCATAAAACTGATGGCACATTTATTTCTGTACTTAATAAGGAAGTAATTACTTCATTTCCTCTTAAAATCCCAAAACTACCAAGCCAGCCATCTCAACAAATAACAGAAAGCAATAGAGCTGCTGCTTTCTTGTCTAGCCTTTTGTGCCACAGAACAGAACATTGGTGTTGATTTCCTAGATAGCAATAGCACTTAGACTTATGTACCACTTCACAGTGCTTTACAGCGCTCTCTAAGCAATTTTTCAGAGCTAGAACATTGCCTCCAACAATCTGGGTCCTCATTTTACCAACCTGAGGAGGATGGAAGGCTGAGTCAACCTTGAGCAAGACAGGATCAAACTCCTGGCAGTGGGCTGAGTCAGCCTGCAATACCGCCTTCTAATCACTGGCATGAGGAAGGGGCATAAGGGAGGGAGGGAAGGAAGGAAGGAAGGAAGGAAGGAAGGAAGGCTGCATATGGCCCCCAACAATCTGGGTCCTTAATTTACCGACCTCAGAAGGATGGGAGGCTGTGTCAACCATGAGCAAGTGGGAATCGAACTTCTGGCAGTTAGCAGAATTAACCTGAAATACTGCCTTTTGATTTGGTGGATGGGTATCCAAGAATACATCCTTACTTACAGTATTATGGCTATTTTCCATTGCACCCCAATATAAGCTAGCTAGTGGAATTCATTCAGAATTAGTACCGTTAGACATTCTTACAATATGGAGCATAGATGAAGGCACACTTTTATGCCTGTTTCTGTAGAAATGGAAGAGAAAATCCCAGAAGAGAATAGGTGACAAAAACCTACTTAGCTACTGAGCAAATAAAAGATTAAGCCCTTGGATATCACTATACAAAACAAATAAATACCAGTGTAGAACCATCTTAAAAATTTCTAATTTTGTGTTGATTTGAGAATTTTTTTTACCTCACGTAGGTCAAGTACTATACTAAACTTTTTCATCATTATTTTACAGTCCTCCTTGACTTTCTATCCGTTTTCTGGGGGTAGTTGAAAACTTATCCATTTATCAAAATGCAATATAAGTACAAAATTCAATAATGGGAAAATAAGGGAGGGAAAGGAGAAGAAAAAAGTAGGGCAGAAGGAAAAAAGAAAGGGAAAAAAATGTTGATTTCCAACACTTTTTTGTGTAGTAGAATAAGATAATAGCATCGAGCCGCAGCTTTTTATTTAGTATATTTACTTTTTATTTAATATATTTACTATATTTTATATAGTAATATAGACTAGCCATGTATGTCTATAACAACAAATCTGTCTAATCAGTAAAACCAAAACCAAAATTTCATTTTTTCCTCACCTCAAGCAGAAAGTCCAGAAGTGGTTTCCAAGTAAAAACAAAAGTAATTGTGTTTTTTCTTTACCAAAGCAGTCAGTTTAGCCATCTCTGCTATCCCCCATCAACTTTTGCAGCCATTCATCCCTTAGGGAAATCAAAATTATCCTTCCATTTGACTTTCTGTCCGTTTTCTGTGTCGGCTTCTTCTCCCACAGCAGTGATTGGAACAAAATAAATTGGAGGCTGATGGTAGTTCTTGCGATCGTTGGAGAAAAAGTGCTTTGGTTTTTTTGGTAATTCAGTTGAGAGGTGTGTTTGTTTACATCCATGTAGATAGAACAAGTAAATGAACAGGTAAGGAGAGAGAAGGAAGAAGCAGAAGCTCGGATGCGGCAAGCCACAAAGAGCTCGGAGAAGTCCACAAGCGGAAGTGTCGGTGGCAGCAAGAACTGGTCTGAGGATGACCTCCAATTGCTGATTAAAGCAGTCAATCTCTTTCCTGCTGGGACAAATTCAAGGTAAGCCTGTAGGCCAATGGTGGCTAACCTATTTGGGCTCTGGGCTGAAAATTGCGTGTGCACTCGTGTGCCAGCACCCAGAAGGCAATGCGCGCACCCACCCAGGCCCCCTGCACATGTGCGCAGGACCCCTCCCACGCGCCACACTCATCTCTGCGTATGCCTGCGCATCTCCCACGCACCCCCGGCCCCCACACATGCACACCAGATACCCCAAAATCAGCTGTTGGGTGGCCGGAGTGCACGCATGCGCAGGGGAGCTTTCCCGGGCAACCTCTCTTTACCTTTACCTTACAGTCCTACAATCACATTTTTGCCCAAAAAACCCAAGTATATTTACTATATTTTCAGCAAAACCAGCCTTTAGCAAACAGCTGCTATGTTCATTTAATGACCCCTGCAAAAAACCGGTTGTAATATTATGTCGGTTATGTTGCTGATCTGTTTTACGAACCTCACAACTTACAATTAATGGGCAGGCTCCATTATACAGTCATAAATTAAGGATTCCCTATATATATATTTTATGAAGACGTTTTGCTTTTTTTAAAAAAAAGGAGGGGCAGCATTTAGAACAGAACAGAATTAGCAGAGTTGGAAGGGACCTTAGAGGTTTTCTAGTCCAACCCCCTGCTCAGGCAGGAAATCCCATATCATTTCAAACAAGTGGTTGTCCAATCTCTTCTTAAAAACTTCCAGTATTGGAAGTGTTTCATTGCAGTCTTTGGTAAAGTTAATGTGATGACCCAGGGTGGGATACAAAATAAACACAGTCACAAAAAACAGGTGAAGCCCCTTGTATTCCTTCACTTTGCTTCCAAGCTCTAAATATCCTTGACTGGAGACAAAAAACTCCCACACAAACAGTTATAAGAAGGAGGAAATGCCATTTAAATTATAAAGAGTAAAAAACAATACAAACCAGGCAAGATAAGGACTGGAGGACTTCCACAGATAACAGAACACACACTGGGAAGGACGCCAAACTCAGGAATAATAAACTAGAGATATTTTCATGCTTTTTTTCCAGCACTCGCCCATACGCATGTCCGTCTTCTTATCCAGTTGTCACAGCTGCAGCCCATGAAGAGAATCAAGGCCCTCTCCTCCCCAGTACACCATGTCTCTCCCTTGTCCTCTCCTCCCTGCGTGCCTTAGGATGGAGAGGGGATGGGCCTGAGTCCTCCTCTGACTGCCCAGCCAGCCTCTGCCCTTCCCCAGCCTCCTCCACAACCTCCGGAGCCACACTTCCACTCCCCGTTGGCTGTTCCTCCTCTCCCTCAGAGTCAGACTCCACCAGGGGCATGACAGTTAATTCAAAAACTCTGCAAAGAATTTTGGATTATGGATGTTTTTGTTTTCTTTTTCGTAGATGGGAAGTTATTGCCAATTACATGAATTTGCACTCTACCACAGGGATAAAACGAATGGCGAAAGACGTTATCAATAAAGCAAAGAACCTCCAGAAACTTGGTATCGTTATCTTTGTAAGATGGTCGGAATGCCTTCATTTTATTTACTTTCGTTTTAAATTCGGTGTTCATTCTGCAAAGCTTAAAATCATTTCCGGCTATCCCTGGAAATTTACCATCTCCTGAAGCAGAGGGGACGAAATCTTCAAACTCACCATCTCTCTTTTCTCGCTGGGTGCTATTACAGAACATCACGTCTGAATGCTTGAATGAAAGTTTTTAATCTTGTTAATCCATTCAGTAACCCCTTAATTTTATGCAACAAATTGCATAAAAGGGGTTAAAGCAGAATTGCCATTCATTCCAGATGAGATTTTGTGGAGGTTCAGAAGCACATACTTTAGCGCATGCAGTGATTGTAAAATATTTGGTACAATGTAATTATGCACCAGACAAAACCTCTGGGTTAAAGAGGTTTACTTGCAACACATGTCTGGCACTAAATGTGTGTATCATTGAGAAAATACATTAGATAGTGTTTCTGCTGTTCATGCTGAAGACCAAATCACTTCAGATATTTTAAACCATTCATCATCATTTAATGAGCCCATAATCCCTTGCGGGGTAGAGTCTGGGCAACTGCATGGAACTAGCAGAGCATTTAATGGCCGGTTACCCTTCCTGTCACCAGTGTGGAGTTTTGTTCAGCAGATACATACTCATTGTGCCCAGAGAGAGAAATATCTGCCTCTACCTAGGTTCGAACACACAGCCTCCTGATTGTGAGGCCAGAGCTCCACCTGTAGGCCATTGCAACACTCTGATATTTTCACCATTGATACAGATTTATCAAAGAAATGTAATCTGGTGGCCTTTGAGGAAAATAAAAAGTCAATCAAACAGTTGGTGTTTAATGACCAGAAATGATTCCTTTTTTTCTTCAAGAACCGGTAGATGCTTAAACTGGGTTTTTAAGCTTTTCCCTTTTGAATAGAGAAATCAAGGAATCCTCTTTTAAACACACTCAACTTTCATTCCCAAATTGCCACACACACACACACACACACATACACACAAATATTGTAGACATACAATCGAGTATGTCATTTGTGTAAACATAGTTATGCAGCCTGAAAACAATCTGCATGGGGGGGGAAAAACGCTCATCGGGACATTAAAGATGATTACAAAATCCTTCCAGAATTCAGACTTCCAAATTGAAAAAAAAGGGATGCGTATATTTTATTACCAGACTTGAATTATTTGAGCATAGGCTAAATCTTTACCGAATCAAAAAGTTGATGAAGAATGAATAGGTTTTATTTCCTACAACTTCTATCGGTGGCTGATTTGTCTTTTAACATCTCTCCTTTTTTGTTAGATCCCCATCAAAAGGATGACATCAATAAGAAAGCTTTTGATAAATTTAAGAAAGAGCATGGAGTCATACCGCAAGCAGACAGCGCTGCCCCATCAGAACGTTTTGAAGGTAAATGGAGAACAATTTGTGTGTGTGTGTGTTTTAGTACCTGTGTTTCCCTGAAAATAGGACTGGGTCTTATTTTCGGGGAAACACCGGTACTAACACACACATACACAGAATTTATAAATAAGACTGGGTCTTATTTTCGGGGAAACACCGGTACTAACACACACATACACAGAATTTATAAATAAGACTGGGTCTTATTTTCGGGGAAACACCGGTACTAACACACACATACACAGAATTTATAAATAGGACTGGGTCTTATTTTCGGGGAAACACCGATACTAACACACACATACACAGAATTTATAAATAAGACTGGGTCTTATTTTCGGGGAAACACCGGTACTAACACACACATACACAGAATTTATAAATAAGACTGGGTCTTATTTTCGGGAAAACACCGATACTAACACACACATACACAGAATTTATAAATAAGACTGGGTCTTATTTTCGGGGAAACACCGATACTAACACACACATACACAGAATTTATAAATAAGACTGGGTCTTATTTTTGGGGAAACAGGAACTAACGCACACACATGCACAGAATTTATAAAGAAGACTGGGTCTTATTTTCTTTTGATTCAAATTTTTTAACCAACCGGTTCTGTGGGCGTAGCTAGGTGGGCGTGGCCATGTGACTCTTCAGGGAAGCCTCCTGAGGGGCACTTTTACTCCCAGGCTTCCCTGGGGCCCAGAAAGGTTAAAAAAACGGAGCCTGGGAGGGGTAGAAGTTTTCATCCTCCTGGAGGTCAAGAAAAGCCTTGGGAGCCCAGGGAGGGCAAAAACTCCCCTCCCTCCCCGCTGTGGTGCAGGAGGCCAACTAGGCCACGCCCACTGTGGCCATGCCCACCCAGCAACCGGGCAGAGAACCCGTTGCTAAGACTTTTGAAGCCCACCCCCTGGATAGGACAGTCTTGGGGGGGGGAAAATACCCCATTTGTTTTAAAAGCAGTTATTAAAAACAAGAAAGGCATTTAGAGGGGAAAGAAAGCTACCCATTTGGGACCCTCGCACTAAATAAAATATTTTCAAAGAAATTCCTGCTGGGAGCCCATTCTCGTTTGTTTTCCACAGTATCATTTACAGACGCCACTCCGTGGACGACAGAAGAGCAAAAACTTTTAGAACAGGCTCTGAAAACGTATCCAGTGAATACTCCTGAGAGATGGGAGAAAATAGCAGCCTCAGTTCCAGGCCGGTCTAAAAAAGACTGCATGAAGCGATATAAGGTAACGCCAATTGTCTTTATTTTATTTTTATTTATTTTTTTAGTTTCAAGAATTAAACCTTAACATACAATTCAGCACTGCAGAGTGGTGTAGTACGGTGGAGCTCTCGCTTCACAATCAGGAGGCCGTGAGTTCCATCCTTGATAAGAGGCAGGCATTTCTCTCTCTGGGCACGCCAAGAATGTGTTTGCTGAATATAACTCGGCATTGGTGACATGAAGGGCATCCGGCCAGTAAAACACTCCGCTAGCTCGTTACTCAGACTCCACCTGCAAGGGATTAGGGGGTCGTTAAATGATGATGATGGTACAATTCAGCACTGCAACAGGTTGTTACTCTGTGGACTGGTTTTAAATCTGCGTTCAGCAGTGCCAGAACTTTTGCACAGGTGCTGAAGGAGTGGTCCTAATTCAAGGATCACCTGGATCTAAACTAATCAGTCCAATCTTTGTTAACTTTTTTGCCTTGAATTAATGTTGACAATTACTTGCTTAAATCCATGAAGTGCAGAGAGTCCTCAACTTACAACTGTTCATTTAGTGGCCAAAGTTACAACAGCACTGGGAAAAAAGCGACTTTATGGTCGCTTTTCACACTTACGACCGTTGCAGCATCCCCCCATGGCCAGGTAATCAAAATTCAGATGGTTCATATTTATGACGGTCACAGTATCCCGGGGAGGGGGTGGGTCAAGTTATCCCCTTTTGTGACCTTCTCAGAAGAATCAATGAGGGAAGCCAAGATTCACTTAACAACCTTGATAATAGCAATGATTCACTTAACACCAGTGACAAGAAAGGTGGTAAAATAGGGAAAAACTAACAAATGTCTCGCTCAACAGCAGAAATTGCAAGTTTAATTGTGGTGGTAAGTCAAAAACATACTTAAGAATCAGCTGGCTGTTAGGATTCCAGCAGTCGCCTCCATTTAAATCATGAGTCTCGAGCCGAACTTCCAAAACTTAAAAAGATGATTTATTAGGAGTAAACATGCCAGCAGTCTGGATGTAGCCAACTCTGAGACACATCATTCATTGTCACCCTTGACCCTGGTTTTCCCCTCCACCCTCTGGGTGTATCCTAATTCATATTCTCCAATGGGACACCTCCATAGTCAAAAGTCCTCAATCATGCTCTCCAGTTAGAGTTTTGCACGGCAGAAACTTCAGTCACCTAGTTACTATCTTTGAAAAACTGTGTATGGGATGTGCTTTCGTTTTCCAAGATGCCGCACTGCTTTTTCAAACCCCTTTCCTTCCCCCTCCTTTTCTGTTGGCAACTCTAAACAGACCATAGAAACATTTTATGAGTTGACACATACCTGTTATTTAATTTTGAAAGGAGCTTAATCCAACATGGCTGCATCAAAATCTGCCAGATGGTGGGCCCAGGATTGTAATCTACCACCCTACTTTTCATGCAAATAAACCTCTACCCCCCCCCTCCCAATCTTAAGAGATTTTGAGAGCCCCATGCCTCAAGCCACAGAGGCCCTTCTTAGCATCTAATGACAAATGTTGAATTTGGCCAACTGCTTGCAACTGTTCTTAATGCAGTGTCTATAGCTAAGGTTCCTTTCAGCTGCTCCAGAAATAATCTGCTAAGGGAGCAATCCCAAATTTTTGTGGCTTGGTGGCCCAGCTAGAGGAAGGGGGGGGGCAACGGGGAACCGGGCTGCACGAGCCGTGGGCCGGCGTGAATGCACACACACGTGTGCAGCTGGGCTGCAAATTGAGCTGTGGGCACAGGTGTGTGTGCACCGGCCAGCAACTTATGTGAGTCGGGCAGTGTGCGCACTTGGGCCACCTCTCGTGTAGCCTGGTTCCGAGTAGGCCCCAGCCCAGGAGCTGGGGAACCCTGTGCTGAGGAGTCTTTCCTGGATAACTTTTTCTTTTAAATGGCCAAATTCTGTTAATTCTTTCTTTCTTTCTCTCTAGGAGCTTGTGGAAATGGTCAAAGCCAAAAAAGCCGCCCAAGAGCAAGTGGTGAACGCTGCTAAAACTAAGAAATGAGATTTCTCCCATGACAATCCTAGTGTGTGTTTTTGTTTTGTAATAAAAGAAAAAAAAATACAAATGCAGAAGGCGTGTTTTATTTTATTTTATTTTATTTTTCCTAGACGGTCCTGCGGTTCTTAAAGAGGCTGCCCTACATTTGCATTGTCTGTTTCGATTGGACAGATTACCCAGGGGCAGCGGCATCTGTCCTGGAAGAGCCAAGCAGTGTCAGGATGATTTAAAAAAAAAAAGTTTGCCATTCGGTGAAAGGGGAGTAAAAACCATCCCTCTAGTCCTGATAGTTTTAACTGTTGTCACAAATCTCTCAAGTATCTTGTTAAATTCTCCCAAGAGAGCTCGCTGAGAGTATCAGTTGCGAAGCCAATACATGCCGCTACAGAGTCGGTCGTAATCAGGGAGCTGTTCAAGAGGCCCTGGAATAAGAAAAAAGGAAGCATATTACTAGGTATCAAAGCTTGCAAAATGTGGTGCGCTGGCCTAGGAAGTGGAGCTCTTTCCTCACAATCACAAGGGTGTGAGTTTGATCCTAGGTAAAGGCAGATATTTCTCTCTCTGGGCACAATGAGAATATATCTGCTGAACAAAACTCTGCACTTGCAACAGGAAAGGCATCCGGCCAGTAAACACCCAGCTCCATTCAGTTGCTCAAGATTCCACTCCGCAAGGGATTACGGGTGTCTAAAATGAAAATGATGAAAGCTTGCAAAATGTTTAAAAAACAAAGTTAATTAACTACAGGCATTCCTCAACTTACAACATTCATTTAGTGACTGTTCAAAGTGACATCAGCACTGAAAAATGGGACTAATGACCCGTTTTTCACTGTCACGACTTTTGTAGCACCCCCATAATCACGTGATCAAAATTCATGACTCAGATTTATGACGATCGCAGTGTCCTGAGGTCACGTGATCCCCTTTTGCGACCTTCCAATGAGCAAAGTCAATAAGGAAGTCAGATTCACAACCGGGTGACTAATGTATCAACTGCAGTGATTCACATAACGACGGTGGCAAGGAAGGCTGTAATATGGGGCAAAACTCAATAAAATGTCTCAGCAACATAAATTTGTGGTTCAAGTATCATAAGTCGAGGACTGCCTGTGCATATAAAGTCCTTACCGACTGCTGCAACTGCGGGACGCTTATTATAGATGTATTTTGTACACACTTCCTTGATTGTCTGAGCATCAATGGCCTGAAATAGGAAAATAAGAGTGGTTTTTGAACAAAAATTTAAAGAGCAATTGAACAGCCTACAGCCTGTCAACTACAGGCCATCAACTTCAGTTTTTATACAGATGAAAGGTCAAAACTTTTAGGAAAATTACAATTGTGGCCCACCACACAAACTAAGGAGGGGAAACTACGAGAAGGAAGGTATGTGAGGTAAATTCGTCGCCTTGAGTTGTTTGTAAAAAATAAAAATAGGATACAAGCTTTTACAGAAGGGAAATTTACAATTGTGTTGCGCCACACAAACTAAGAAGGGTTAATAATGCTGGTATAGCATCTATCTCACAGGATTGTTGTTGTGGGGAGACTAGGAGGAGGAAAGTGTGTTGGATATGTTCACTGCCTTGCATTATTGGTAAAAGTAATAAAGGTAGGCTACAAATAAGCAAATAAATGAAAATAATTTAAGATTTCCCATGTTCGTCGCCTTGAGTTGTTTTTAAAAAATAAAGCTAGGATACAAGCTTTTGCAGAAGGGAAATTTACGGTTGTGTCATGCCACACAAACTAAGAAGGGCTGATAATGCTGGTAAAGTTCGCTCTTTCAGTCCTATCTACACCACAGGGATTGTTGTTGTGGGGAGAATAGGAGGAACAAGATGTGTTGGGTAAATTTGTCACTTTGCGTTACTTATAAAAATAAAGGAGGGATACAAGCTTTTACAGAAGGAAAATTACAATTGTGTCATGCCACACAAACTAAGGAGTGCTGACAAAGGCTGGTAAAGCTCTTTCTTTCAGCCCAGCCACCTCACAGGGTTGTTGTGGGGGGAAATAGGAGAGGGAAGGTATGTTGGATACGTTCGCCGCCTTATTGGTAAAAGTAATAAAGGGAGGCGACAAGTAAACAAATAAAAATAAAACAATTGTTAAGATTTCCCTTCAGACCGTGGGAAGTCTCACAATGCAAAGATTTACACCTAATACGGCCGGTACAATTGGACAGATTTATGAATGCACAAATCGAAACATCCCTTACTTCAATTCTTGCTTCGAGTTCGGGAATTGGGATGCGGCGATTGTAACACAACATTTGCCGTCCGATGTCTTCACAAATAGGAGTGGAACCTAAGATTACAGGTGCTTAGCATGACTGTAAATGAATTTAAAAAGCACGGGGGGAGGTGGGGGAGAGAAAATAAACCCCAAACAGTGGGATTCTATTGGTTCGGAACGGTTCTATAGAACCGGTTGTTATGATTCTGCACAGTTCGGAGAACCGGCAAATCGTGACCCTGGCTGGCCCCTCCCCTCTCTGCCCAGTACTTATCGTGCATGCCCAACATCGCTGACTGTGTTCTTCCCCACCCAGTCACTCCTTAAGCTATTTCTTTTTATTTTGTCCCCTCCCAACGACCAGCTGTTCCTATGATCAGCTGTTCCAGGATTCCCCTTGCTTGCTTACTGCTTCGTCCAAGAGGCTTCCTTGAGGCCCAGGAAGGCAAAAAATGGAGAAGGGGGGCTCAGCTCCCCCACCAGCCTCCACTCCACTTTTTGTCTTCCTGGGCACAAGGGAAGCTTATTGGAAGCAAAAATGCCCCTCCCAGGAGGCTTCCCTGAGGCCCAGAAGGCCCCAAAATGGAGCGTGGGGGGATGCTGTACGCCCCCCGCTTCATTTTTTTTCCTCCCTGAGCGCCAGGGAAGCCTTCTGTGAACAATAACGTTCCCCCAGGAGGCTTCCCTGAGGCCCCAAAAATGGGGCAGGGGGGTTTCTGCCCAAAAGAAGCCACACCCACCCAGCCACATGGCCACGCCCACCCAGTCACGCTCACAGAACCGGTTGTTACAAAATTTGAATCCCACCCCTGACCCCAACTAACTATAGTTCCTACCGTCTAGTTGTAACAGCATGTTTGTCTTCAGGAGATTCTTCGCACGGGCTACTTCGCTTTCGGAAACACTGGTGCAGAGACGTATCCTGTAAGATAAAAGATGACAAGTGACTGACAGCTGCCATTTCCCTCGGTAGGGTCTGGTTTTGTTTTCCCCTGGGACCATTAAAACAATTTGTCTGGGATACAGGTAGTCCTCATCTTACAACCCTTAACTTTGAGCCCAACATTTCTCTTGCTAAGTGAAACATTTGCTAAGAGTGCATTTCAGCCCATTTTATGACCTTTCTCCCCATGGTTGTTAAGTGAATCCCTGCAGTCGTTAAGCGAGTAACACGGTTGATAAGTGAATCAAACTTCCAAAATGGACTTTGCTTATCAGAAGATCGTAAAAGGAGATTACATAATCCCAGGGCACTTTGATGAGTTGTAAGTGTGAGTGGGTCGCTAAGCATCTTAATTTTTTATCACGTGACCACGGGGACACTGTGATGATCATCAGCATGAGAAAGGGCTCTAAGTCACTTTTTTTCAGTGCTGTTGCAACTTCGAATGGTCACTAAGTGAACTCTCATATGTCGAGGACTACCTGCCTCACTGCAGAGGGGGTGCTTCTTGGTTCCAGCTCAAAAGCAAAGTTACTTTCCTCACCATTCCCTCTGGACATAGTGCATCATATCCTCTAAGGTCGTTCCTTCGCAAACCAGGTAAAGACCCCACAATCCTGTATCCGTGTAGCACGTATTGAAAGATTGGAAGCTGTGACAAAGGTTGCCGTGACACGCAGCTTGGGCGAGCTTGCTGGACAGATTCTGTTCCAAGAGAGAAGGGAAAATGTTCTGACCAAGGCTTCCGAGACCGTAATTATGCACACGCTTATTTTAAAAACAAGTCTTGTTTTACTGCAATGCTGGGAATTATTTTCATTCCCAGCCGGTAATGAATCTCAAACAGTCCCTGATAAACACCCACCTTTCTTTCCTGTGAAGTGCTGCCAATAACAAAAGTGTCCAATGAACTAGGAAAAAAAATCCAACTGAAGCACAAAGAGCTTCAACAATGTCTTGAACTGAACAAATGACTTTGCTTCCTGCAAAGGTTTTGTCATCTTTGCCTGTCTTTTATACCTTATGGGAGGGGCAATCGCCTCCCAGCCTTACTCCTGAGTCTCCCCTTTTGTCTCAGCTGCTCTTGCCTTCTAGCAGCTCTGCGCAAGTGCGCACTGGGAACGGGCTCCCTTTGTTCCTCTGTATCACTGCTGCCATACTCCGGAGGCTCTGGAGGCAGCACGCAACTCCCAGATGGTCCTGGCCCCATCTCTGCCTCGGACGCGGGACCCCTCATCCACATCCTCCCCCATCTCCTGGACTGATCCCCTTTCTTCTCCCTGTCCGATTCCACTGCTGTCTGCACAGGCTGCTGGCGAACCACAACAGAAAACAGGATTGTCAACGCCTCTTAGAGCAGAGTTGTCAAACTCAAGGCCCAGGGGCCAGATCTCACCCATGGGGTGCTTAGATCTGGACCATGGGGCCGCCCTGGAAAAAGTGAAGGACTGGCCCATGGTGCCTCTGCCAGCGCAAAAGGAGCTCGGGGAGATCACGTGTGGCCTTCCTGAGTTCCATTTTCACTGGCAGAAAGCTGCAGGAGGCCGTCGCGACCAAAAATGGAGCCCGGGGAGGAGGAGGCTGTCATGGCTGAAAATGGAGCCTTGATGATTGACAGAGCTGGCCATGCCCCCTCCCCCCAGCCAGCCCCCTGAGGTCAAGCATAACCCTGATGCGGCTCTCAATGAAATTGAGTTTGAGACGCTTCTGCCTTAGAGCTTAGAAAACTGTAATTATAAGTCCACTCAAGCTCAAATGAGGTAATTAGTTTGGCAGGGCAGGAGCAAGAATTCCAGCAAAACTCAGCATGGTTGGAAAGATGCCAGAAACACAGATAAGCAAAGTCAACACAGGATAAACTCACGTTTCCTCCCAGCAGCTGCCGCAGTCAGCATTCATTTCTTTTAAACTCTCATTCCCAGGAGTGGCTAATGAAGGGAATCAGGGCCCTTTCCTCCCCCATAAGCCACACAACCCATGTTGCTCTCTTCTCCATTCCTCCCTGCGTGCCCTAGGATGAAGAGTGGGTGGGCTTGGGTCTTCCTCCGAACTCCCTCTCCCTTGTTCTACCTCTCCCCTTCGCATTCCCTGTCAGCTGTTCGTCTTCCTCCTTGGAATTGGACTCCGACAGGGGCATGACAAATTCATTTTTATACGTCTTAGAATTAAATTTCTTAAACCAGGCTAATGTTTTACTGGTAGCCACCCAAGTTAACGAAGCACAAATTCTTTAAAATTGCCCAGTAAGCTCAGTGCCAACTCACCATTCCTCCGCCGAAAGAACGATCCCAGTTGCCGATGAGTGTGTTTGCCACCATCAGAGGAATGGTGTCTGGGTGACACCAGCCAGCTGCTTCCACCGCAATGGCCAGGTGGACCAAAGGCATTTTATCATCTCGCACTCGGATCTGATCAATCAGGATACAGGAATGCCATGAACAAAGAGGCCCAGAGAAATTAACCTAATAGCCATCCCAAAAACTTTTAAGTTTCCCAATCGAATGAATATTAAAACTTGCAATTTGGTCCCAATAAATTAAGTAGTAATCCACAAACCCCGGTGGGAGACCTCCAAGAGAAAACAGATCTATAAATGTTGATGCTCAATCTCCAATGAAGTTAAAAATGTAATAAGGTAGGGGTTTGCAGAAAACAACATTCAATGAATTGGAACAAGGAGACTGTGAGTTCTCGTTTACTGCCTCAGGCATGAAAACCAACTGGGTGCCTTTGGGCCAATTAGCATGAAACAGTGAGTTCTAGTCCCACCTCAGGCATGAAAGTCAGTTGGGTGACTCTGGGCCAATCACCAGGAGATGGTGAATTCTTTGGCTTGAAAGCCAGCTGGGTGACTTTGGGCGAATCACTGTCTCTCAGCCCTATCTCCCCTCAACAGGTTGCTTATTGTGGGGAAAACAGGAAGAGGAAAGTATATTAGGAATGCTCACTGGCTTGAGTTACGTATAAAGTCAGGATAAAAACCGAATACATTAAAAAATGAATATAAAAATAATCATCAAAGCAACCCAAGAAACTGAACTAGTAATGCTACACATGTAGTCCAACAGCTCAAACTGCATTGAAAGAAATAAGCCACTCTCCTCAAACTTCTTGCCAGTTTCCACAGTCAAGCTAAAATCTCCGCTAACCGAATCTTCTATTATGCCATCAATCATAATTTTTCAGGCTGTTGTGTCTCAGGCCCTGAGTGGTACGGTGGCCTAGAGGTGGAGCTCTCGCCTCACAATCAGGAGACTGTGAGTTTGATCCTAGGTAGAGGCAGGTATTTCTCTTTCTGGGCACAATGAGAATATATCCACTAAACAAACTCTGCATCGGCAACAGGAAGGGCATCCAGCCACTCAGCTCCATTCAGTTGCCCAGGCTCTATCACGCAAAGGATTTGGGGGTCATTAAAAGAAGAAAGAAGATGTGCCTCAGGCCCCTTTGAGAAGATTAAAAACCTCCACTTACTTCACTGCCAGTGAACTGGCAAGGGGGCAAAACCGGAGCTCCTTCTTTTTTAATGGACGGTAAGTTGCCAAAATGGTATTGTGCCAGCTCAAGCAATTCCCCATGAGCAACTCCTAAATCGATGACATGCGGATTAGAACAACATAGACTGATTGCAGGAGGAAGATTTCAAGAGTTTAGAAGCAAACAATTATAATAACTAATAAAGCAGAATATTTGCAGCTCAGGATTTGAACTGAAGGATCCTTGATGCTGCGTGAGGTTGGTGGTTGTCTTGCAGATGTTTTCTTACCCAAACTAGGTAACATTGGTGTTACAGTACAATCCGGTATTAGTACTGATGATGTTACCTAGCTGGGTAATGAAACTGCAAATAAACAACCAAGCTCAGAGAGCTTCAAGGTCCACTTATTATAATAGCTGACTACACCATTCCTTAATTATTTTATCTGTCCAATTCTCCTTGGTCTGGTTCGGGCAGCACCGTAACGGTTGCTATATATTTTAAAACCAGTCTTTTTATTTAAGAAAAAGTGAAGATCATGCATCACCGTTACAGAAATGTTTTCCAGTGCGGGCTTGGAATGTTGAACAAAGGGAAAATAATTAGTGTCAGAGTATATTCATGTACTGGAATAGAGCATGGTAACAAGGTCAGCCAATGAATAGGCATAGCAACTGTCAGCCAATGAGGACTGTTTGAAAATTGAAACTAGAAGTGGCCTAGGCATGGCTCTATATTAAGCTCTGCAGCTTTGAAGCTAGGTTAAGCGCTGAGTCTGTCTATTGAAAATGAAACGGCTTCTCTCCTCTGCTTGCCTGCTGAACTAAAGTGAAACTGATGTCTGTTTCTGAACTCCTGAGTTGCTGTTCTGCTCTGAACCTGTAACATGTCTGCTTCTGTTTGAGTTTGTTGGAGAAATCTATACCTGGTATTGTAAAATTTACTTTATATGTTTATAAAGAAGTTAAATGAAGCCTCAGCCATCTGTGTTTACTTTTCTGGCGCTGAATTTACGCTGCAATACTCTGAACCATTAATTCCGTAGAGTATTTATTTCCTTTTGTTACTTTATACCCATGTTCCCCTCAAAATAAGACCCTGTGTTATACATTTTTTGCCACCAAAAAAGGCACCAGTTTTATTTTTGGAGTGGAAGTCTGACTAACCTCACTTGCACGTGTTGGCCCCTGGCTTCTTTTTCGCTTACAGAGGCCTTCAGGAACTTCTTCTGCAGCCAGCAAGCCTTTCCTGAAGGCCTCTGCAGCCAATAATAGAGTTCCGGATCGATCCAGAGCTTTGTTATCAGAGGCCTTCAGGAAAGCCTTGCTGGCTACAGAAGAAATGGGCCAGCAAGGCAGGTGGTGGAGCATGCAAGGCCTGGCTACAACTGTCCAAAGGTAAGCAGTAGGGCAGCTCCACTCCCCCATCCCCACCCTAGCTTAATTTTTACCCATCCACTGTGGAGTGGGCAGGATCTTAATTAGGGTTCAATTAGTTGCCACTAACCACAATTTAAACCACTTTCTCTGGTACAAGCTCTCACTGGATTTCTCTTCTCTCTAAGCTTTCCAGTCATTCTGACCTTCTCTCTGTACTGAGCCCATAACCTGTCAAAGCATTTGCAGTGTGACTACTATTATAAAGCAAACCCAGGAGCAAAATACAGCACAGAGGCTTAGACATTTAACAGTGGTTTAATCTATAAGATATATACAGAAATATACGTGGTAGGCAAATACCTGACAAGCAATCAATCTTCTTAACTCTACACAGAGAATTCTGCAATGGATACAGTACACAAGGAGAGAAAATGTGCCCTCTAATGGCTGCCCTTATATAAACATCTCTTAAAGAAGTAAAACTTCTGTGGACCCATACATAGTCTTAACAAGGCAATACCAATGCTGATTCATCCTCATTGCATCAGCCTTACAGCAACTGGTCCGCTCTTAAATCTCAATACCTTAATATATTTTGGGGGTAGGGCTTATATTGGGCGCACCTATGTAAAAATCAGGCTAGGACTTACTTTCAGAGTAGGTTGTATTTTCGGGGAACCAGGGTAATCAATCACCCATATTTAATCCTTGTTCCCTGCTAAGGGCCAAGAGCTCCAGAGTATTGGGTCTTAGGCATTTTGGGGGGGGGAAAACTAAAAATGATTCTAAGCAGCATGGAAAAGAAACCTAAAATAAATCATGCTTATATTTACAGACCAACAGCACTGTGTCACACCAACCTCCCGCAGATGCCAGGACAATTCTCGGTCCTTTGTAATGCATTGTTATATATTCCACCAAATCATTGCGGTTAATGGACCTAAAACAGGAGTGAAACCAAGGAATGAAAAAAACAATATCAGCCAAGAAACAAAAAGAGCAAAAACACTATTATAAATACAGGTAGTGCTCAACTTATAACAACTCATTTAGTGACCATTTGCGGTGACCTTGGGTGTGGCACAAAGGCAACACAGTCAGATAATCAGTAGGAGTCCCTTTATTAGCTCCAACTTTGCCCCCCAATGTCCTGGTTACCTTCTGGGCTGGAGAAAAACTCTTCCATGAACAGCTTTTGACTACAACAAATCAAGTCCAACACAAACTGTAATTATAAGCCCACTCAAGCCCAAATGAGGTAATTAGTTTGGCAGGGCAGGAGCAAGAATTCCAGCAAAACTCAACATGGTTGGGAAGATGCCAGGAACACAGATAAGCAAAGTCAACATAGGATAAACTCACGTTTCCTCCCAGCAACTGCTGCAGTCAGCATTCATTTCTTTTAAACTCTCATTCCCAGGTGTGGCTAATGAAGGGAATCAGGGCCCTTTCCTCCCCCATAAGCCACACAACCCATGTTGCTCTCTTCTCCATTCCTCCCTGCATGCCCTAATATGAAGAGGGGGTGGGCCTGGGTCTTCCTCTGAACTTCTTCTCCCTTGTTCTATCTCTCTTCTGCTCTGCCCAGCCAGACTTTGCCCTTCCCCAGTTTCCTCCACAGCCAATGGAGCTACATTCCCACTCTCTGTCATCTGTTTGGCTTCCTCCTCAGATTCAGACTCCGACACTATTCGAAGTTACAAAAGTACTGAAAAAAAGTGACTCAGGACCATTTTTTACACTTATGATTGTTGCAACATCCCCGTGGTTACATGATCAAAATCCAGGCGCTTGGCAACTGATTCATATTTATAACGGTCACGTGATCCCCTTTGGTGATCATCTAACAAAGCCAAGTCAATGGGGGAAGCGGGATTCACTTAACAACCGGGTTACTAATTTAGTAAAGGCAGCAATTCACAATAGCCGTGGCCAGAAAAGTCATAAAATAGGGAAAAAATTCGCTTCCCAACTGTCTCACTTTAGCAACGTGAATTCTGGGTTCCATTGTGGTTGTTAAGTCAAGGACTACCAGTATGAGTAACCTTCAACTTCCAGGTGTAATTGAGCCTGGAGTTACAGCCATACAGCTTGTCATTAAGCAGATCACCATGTGACTCTTTTGGGTCAATTTTGTGAGCTTCGTTTTGTGGCAGTTGTTAACAACGAATCCATTGTCTGCAAAAGGGCATTTTTGGCTGGAAAACAGAAGTAAATGCCACTTTCTGGCAAAAACCATAGTATATTGAGCAGTCACTAAACGAATCATTGTAAGTCGAGGACCACACGTAAAATATATAGTTTCTTTCAAGCCTGACTTTTGATCACCTCTTGAATATATCCTGGTCATTGTCATGAGAGAAATGTCTAAACGACTAACTTTGGAGGATATTTCATTTTCCCGATCTGTAGTGCCGAAGGATTTCCTTGTGGTCTCCCATCCAAGTGTTAACCATGTCTGACTCTGCTTAGCTAAATTATTTGAGCTCAGCCAAGGTCAGCAAGGCTGCCTCTTAGCTGGGTAGAGACAAGTCGCTGCCCATAAGTCCTACTGTTGAAGAGCGTAACACACAAGCCCAAATGACTAAGCAAGCGTATAACCATGTTGAAAAACTACAAACCACCTTTAAGCCGGCTTGCAAGATTTTACCTCAGGGGTGTCAAAACTGGATTCCTTCGAGGGCCGGATCAGCATTGTACTTCTTCTCTGTGGGCCGGCCAGGGGAGGAGACAGAACCGATGCCCCCTGCTGGCCAAAATGGGGCACACTGTCTCCGTGCCCCGATTTGGCCAGCAGAGTGTTGCAGGAGGCCATCCAGGCCAAAAATGGGGCATGGAGGGGCCATGAACCAGTCCTTTGCAATTTCCAGGCCAGCCCCCATAGGCCAGATTTAAGAACCCCGCGGGCCTCGAGTTTAACACCCTCAGCTTACATTGTCATTTACTTTGGCACAAGCAACATCAAATAAAAAAATGGAATATAGTTTTTAAACTTCAAAATACCGCATCGTGTCCAAAATTCAAAGCGCTACTCTTATATTTTTAAAGCAGTGCTTATTGGCACTTAATGCGCTTCTTGTATTCAAACATAAATGGTCTAGAAATAGTTAGATGAAAACACGGTATTTTCATCTAACTATGATTTCCCACTGGAGGATCCAGAATTAGTAAGTTCTGCAGACTGCTGATGGTCAGTCTGTGACTTAAGGGGTTTGTTGTGGCTCGACAGTGGCCAGCTGAGCTAGCGGCAGACTCGGGACAGTGAGGAGGTTGGGGAAGGACCTGGGCCAATCCTAGAGTCTGAGGAAGGCTCTGATGAGGACTCTGCATTGGAGGCAGAGATGGGGCCAGGGCTGTCCAACAGTTATCAGCTGCCTTCAGAGTCAGACATCAGTGAGGCCGAAGAACAGCTGGAGCCTGTTGCCAGAGTGTGCATGCACAGAGCTGCCAGAAGAAGGGAACAGCTGAGGAACAAGGGCCGATTTAGGAGTAAAGCCACAGGTGGACAGTGAATGGCCCTTCCCCTAGAGAATAAAAGAGGAGCAAAAGGGGAGTGGGGTTTTGCAGGAGACAATTAGTTCATTCCGGCATGCTTGCCAAGTAATATCGGCCTGTCTACTCTCCAAGCCTGATAAAGGTCTGTAATTGGGGACTGACTTGAAAGACTGTGGGCAACGATGTTGCTGGAGAGGAAATTCATTGTAACGTAAATAAAATGGATTTATTGGGATGAGGACTTGGCTTCATGCTGTTGGGGAAGCCTAGGTCAGAACAGGACAGGAGGCTGAGAGTGTGAGACCCACTTAATGTTCTCGGTGGGTCCTAAGATCGTCCGTCCCAGGGCTGTGTTTTGGTAAGCAGTGGCGTGAAGGTAATCAAAGACCACTTCCTGTAGGTTGGTCTCTACTTCCTGCATTTCCCGAAGGATCACCCCTCGTTCCCGCTCGATCTCGGCTTCCCCCAAGGTGCTGTTCTGTATGATGTCGGCAAGAATCTCGACTGCTGAAGTCAAAAAACAGAGGGAATAATCGTATATACATATGAAATACAAAAAAAAATGCCATTTAATTTTAATAAGCTTTCTAAGGGCATTTTTCATTAGGGGAATTATTAAATAGAGGCAGTTTGCCTAATGACTTTTCGAAGTTACAACGGCACTGAAAAAAAGCAACGTATGACTGTTTTTCACACTTATAGCGGTTGAAGCATCCCCATGGTCATGTGATCAAAATTCAGATGCTTGGCAACTAACTCATAGTTATGACAGTTACGGCATCCCGGGGTCATGTGATCCCCTTTGGCAGTTTTATCCATCTATCGGGTCTTTCCAAGGATCTGGGAGAGGCAGATCTGGAAGTCTGATGGTATTAAAGATTATCATCGTAGGATGTAAGCTGTTCCAAGCAAACCTGCCTTTTGCAATTGACCGATGGGGAATTTTGTCAATGCTGACGGTGTTCAAGGGGTACGTCAGCTTTTTTAGCATTGCATCCGAGGTGCCTATTACTATTCGTGCTCTCTTTGCTTTATTTACTTTTATTAAATTTACAGGTGGTCCTCAACGTACGACTACAATTGAGAGCAAAATTGAAGTTGCTAAGTGAGATGTTTGTTCGGAGAGTTTCGCCCCGTTATATGACTTTTCTTGCCACATTAAGTGAATCGCTGAAGTTGTTAAATTAATCACATGGTTGTTCAGTCAATCTGGCTTCCCCATTGACTTTGCTTGTCAGAAGATTGCAACATAGCAATAGCAATAGCACTTAAAACTTATATACTGCTTCATAGCCGTCTCTAAGGGGTTTACAGAGTCAGCCTATTGCCCTCAACAATCTGGGTCCTCATTTTACCGACCTCGGAAGGATGGAAGGCTGAGTCAACCTGGTGAGAATGGAACCACCGAACTGCTGGCAGTCAGCCCTAACCACTGTGCCACTACTGTACCCTCTTAAGGTGGCCACATGACCCCGCACACTGCAACCTGTCATAAATGTGAACTTCAGATGCCAAGCACTTGAATTTTGATCATGTGATCGTGGGGAGGCTGCAATGATCATGTCACTTTTTTCAGCACCGTTGCCATTTTGGCCACTAAGCAAACTGTCTAAGTCGAAGATTACCTGTATTTGCCACCCACTGTGATGACCGGGGGAGGGGGAGGAATACAAAAGAAACACAGTCACAAAAACCCAGTGAAGCCCCTTTTATTCCTTCCCTTTGCTTCCAAGCTACAAGCAATTACAAAGAGGAGGGAAAAAAGCAACATAAACAAGGCAAGATAAGGGCTGGAGGACATCCACAGATAACAGAACACACACTGGGAAGGATGCCAAACTCAGAGAGGAACCATAAACTAGAGATATTTCCATGCTTTGTTTCCAGCACTCGCCCATACGCATGTCCATCCTCTTATTCAGTTGTTACAGCTGCAGCCCATGAAGAGGATCAAGGCCCTCTCCTCCCAAGTAGACCACATCTCTCCCTTATCCTCTCCTCCCTGCATGCCGTAGGATGGTGAGAGGGTGGGCCTGGGTCCTCTGACTGCCCAGCCAGCCTCTGCCCTTCCCCAGCCTCCTCCAGAGCCACCCTTCCATTCCCTGTCAGCTGTTCCTCCTCTCCCTCAGAGTCAGTCTCCACCAGGGGCACGACACCTATCCTCGAGGAGACTCTGAGTAGAATGTGCATAAGAAAGCACGGTAAGCATATAGTCACCCCACATTTAATGTGTGTTTTGACAAGCAGCACATAATAAATAATGAGAATTTCAGAGCACACAATTATACCTCTTGGCAGATCTTTTGAGAAAGCCTTTGCGTAATACACCGTTTGCTCTCTTGAGGTGTAAGCATTAAGGTGAGCGCCCATGTTCTCGATCTCCAGCTCCAGGTCCAGCTGAGATCTTTTTTTCGTTCCCTGCGATTGAAGGATCCGCAGTTATTTCAACAGGAGTCGCGATAGGAAAACAATAATAATAAAGGCATTATTGCCTGGGCCTTCCATCTTAAGACCAACGCAGCAGGTGATCTCAAAGGACTCTGGAAACCGCCAGCTCCCTCCTAAAATATGCGGCACCTGACCTATTTACAGGAAGCAAAGAGCAGCAGAACAGGTAATACATAAAAATACACAGCAGGTGATTTGAGAAGCTGGGAATTTTGACAGCACTCGCTGAGCCCTTAAACAGATGCCAAAATGGAGGATACTGGCCAAGCACAAAATTTCAATTTGCAATTATCAAAGTGTCCAAACTGCTTTTCCACTGCATCGGCTAGCAGAATTGTTCACATGTTTTGGTAAAAAGTAATACAATAGAGCTGGAAGGGACCTTGGAGGTCTTCTAGTCCAGCCCCTGCTCAAGCAGGAGACCCTATAGCAGTGGTGGCTAACCCTTTTGGGGTGCCAGAAACTGTGTGCATGCAAGCGCTCGCGTGCTAGCACCCAGAAGGCAATATATGTAGCTCCCCCACGCCCCGTGCATGCGCATGCGATTTCCATCCCCCACTCCCTGACCTGCACTGCACCTCCCAGCTGATTTTCAGCCCATTTGAGGCCTTTTTTGGCCTGCCAGAGGCTTGAGGGATGCCTCTGCAAGCTTTGCTGGCCGAATACCGTTTCGTCACTCACGGTATTTCTAGAAATACAGGAAATGATGAAACAGGCCTATTTTTCATCCTGCAAAGCTTGCAGAGGCATCCCTCAACCTCTGGCAGGCCGAAAAAGACCCGAAAATCAGCTGGGAGGTGTGCACATGCACAGTGAGGTAAGTTCGCCATCAGGGCCCTATACCATCTCAGAGAAGCGACTGCCAGTCTCTTCTTAAAAACCTTCAGTGACAACTTCTGCAGGCAAGTCCTTCCACTGGTTAATTATCCTGTTAGGAAGTCTCTCCTTAATTCCAGGTTGCCTCTCTCTTTGGATGGTTTCCATCCATTGCTTCTTATCCTGCCCTCTGGTGCTTTGGAGAATAATTTGACCCCCTTGTTAGGAATATAAGTCACCCAGCAGTTATTTGGGTTGGAAATATATAAACCAGGATAGACATTTTAATACTGTCTCTTTAAGAAAATCCTAAAACTGTAATTGGGTGTGGTTTCTCAAACGGCCATAAGATGGAGCCAGAAACCTGGGTTTTTTAGTCTTAGTCTCAGAAGAGAGTGTGTCTCAGTGAGTCTCTGTTTTCCTTCTGTTGGAGAGTATTGCCATTCCTCCATTTTTCCTAATTGACTGATCTTCAAGGATTTGATGTAAGTCTGTTATTGAACTGTTTTTGATACTGGACTTTGTTATTGGATTATCCCTGGACTGTACACTGACTGCCTTACCTGTGAATGACTTTGGACTGTGTTTGAACTTTGCTTAAACATTTATGGAAGTAAAAACCTACATTTACTGTACAGTGTATCTGTGTGTATTATTCAACACTTCTCTCATTACGTCTCCCTGTATGCGCTCATTCTCCTAACAGGGAATTACCTCAACACCCCTCTTCTTTGTGGCAACACCACCAATACTGAAATATTGCTATCATGTCACCCCTAAGTCTTCTTTTCTCTAGACTAGCCAGAGCCAAAACCTGCAGTTATTCTTCGTACGGTTTAGTCTCCAGGTTTTTGACCATCTTAGTTGCTCAACTTTGGAAAGTCTCAAATGTTGAGATAGAAGCCACAGTAGTGCCATTAAAGCTCCATCTTTAATGGCACAGAAGACTGTAAAAGCACCATGAAGTGGTATGTAAGTCTAGGTGCTATGGCTATTATCTGTTTTTCATGGCTGCTCTCTGGGCTTTTTGAACCACACCTGACAGACATGTTTAACTATCAACTACTGTTATTCTATGTTTTATCATGCCTTATTTCCTGGATATTCAACACAGGCAATTTAACGCTTTTCATTTAAGGAAGTCTCATTGGGCTTCCATACATCCCAGAAGAATTCTTGTCAAATAACATCAAAATGCTAGAAGCTACCTCGGGCTTTGCAACGCATCCGGTCAAAAATCCAAGAAAAGGAATATGATGTTAGGAACTTGCCTTAAAAGCCATGTGCTCCAGGAAGTGAGCCGTCCCATTGTTTTTGTCGTTCTCATATCGGCTTCCAGCATCAATCCAAAGTCCCACCTGATTCAAAAGCACATTTTTTTCTTTTTACTAAAACAATAAAATACAGCTTCAGTACATGCTGAGGAAACCACAGGCTGATTTTTGCTTCGGTGGTTAAAATCTCTGTCAAAGCAACTAGACACAAAGATAAGTTTTTTTTCCTCCCATATCATCACTCTGCTGAACACTTAATTCCCATAGCACTGTCTTGTTTCTCATCTTTCCTACTATCTTTTCATATTGGTTTCTTATGATTTATCAATTGTTGTTTGTAATGTATGATTGTAACTATTTTATGATTTATGAGCTATTACTTGCTGTTTATATGTATACTATTAGTTTATGCACCAGAAACAAATTCCTTGTGTATCCAATCACACTTGGACAATAAAGAATTAAATTCTATTCTATTCTACTTTACTCTACTTGCTTATTCTATTCTAATTCTAAACAAATTTTAGAATGCTGTAAGAGCATAATTCCTTCCAGATGTGCTATGGAAGCTCGGTGGGACAAGAAGCATCAGGAAATTTAAAAAAAAGAAGAATATAAAGCCCAAACTTTTGTGGACAATTTGGTATTTGTGCTTGAGGAACCGTTGGGACCCAAATTAATTAGGAAAATAGAAGAATTTGGAAAAGTGGCAGGTCTTAAAATAAATAAAAATAAGACGAAGATCATAACAAAAAAATCTTACTAAGAAACAGAACAAAGAACTGGAAGAAAAATTAGAAATGCAAACTGTTAAAAAAGTTAAATATTTAGGAATTTTGCTTACAGCGAAAAGTATATCTATTAAAGAAGATAATTATACAAAATTGTTTACCAAAAAAGAAGCATCAGGAGAAAATGTTCTTTCTGCTAACAGGTCAGTCACTTATGGAATATTTTATAGACACAACTGAACCTGGAATTTTAGACAATATGTCACTGAGGTCCTTAAGCCAGATGCCTGTGTCATCTTGAGAAAGGAGAGTTTCTCGCTGACAATGGGGTAACTTACTGTACATGTTGTAAGTCCAGAATCTTCAGATGCAACCCTCAGGCCATTGTTCAGAGTCGAAACTTTTGTTTCAGGGACATTCACAACAATTTGGGATGCTACTTTGGTAGCCCTGTATCGGTTTCTCCCAAGATGGAGGTCCTAGTTTGAGGAGAGAGAAAAGAAGTATTATGGGAGCCAATAAAAAAGTGCGCAATGTGGGTTTATTTCAGAGAAATTAAAATCTCTTTTGTTTGTTTTGCAACAGAGTAAATGCTATGAGGAAACCAATCTGGGCCCACATTATTTTTGTGAGTGCCACGAAGAGCAAAATAGCGCAAAATCCACATGGAGATTTTGCTTTCAGGAGAGAACATTTTCCCAGTCTCCACAACAGAATAATAGGGCTGATACAGGTTGGTCTTCAACCTTACAACCGCAATTGACCCCAGAATTTTATGTGGCTAAGCAAGAGAGTTTTTAAAGTGAGTTTTGTCTCGTTTTACAACCTTCCTTGCCACAGTTGTTAAATGAAGTGGATCACTGTGGTTGTTATGTTAGGAACATGGTTGTTAGGTAAATCTGGCTTCCCAATTGATTTCGCCGATCAGAAAGTCGCAAAAGAGGACATGATCCCAGGACATTACAACCATCGTAAATACGAGTCAGTTGCCAAGCATGTGAATTTTGATCATTGCAACCACCGTAAATGTGAAAAACAGCAATGAGTGCCCTTGCAACTTCGAAAAGTCAATAAACGAATGGTTGTAAGTTGAGAACTACCTTATTTAAAAGTGGATTTCTTCAAAGTCATGAATTTGGTAGAACTATGGACCTATCAATATCCAAAGTGTTCCTTCACACGAAGACAGACATTTGTATACTAGAACTTTCTGAGGTTTAACGTTCAGCCAGTTAAGAATAATGAACTATTACCATTGGCAGACGGTACTAAGAATAATGAACTATTACCATTGGCAGACAGTACAGGATAATAAAAACAAGGACAAATAGGCTGAAAAACAGCTTCTATCGCAGGACAGTAACTCTATTGAATTCTATTGTGTAGTGCAATATTAATGCAATATCAGGGTTTCAGTTCAATGCATAAAATGTGAAGGAGGTGTGTTTGTTTATTTTCATAATCGTAATGTACACTGAAGATGGTATTTAATTTCATTGTATGAGGTGCAATGACAATAAAATAAACTAGACTGAAAATTTAAAATGGTGTCTGCTACAAGCTTCTGTTATGAAGGCTGTTTTATTTATTCAACATGTTTTAATCCAACATTTTAACCTAACCAAAATTTTAGGGAGAACCACTTTGGTAGAGAAACTAGGCCAAGGTTCTTCAAACTTGGCAAGATTAAGACTTGTGGACTTCAACTCCCAGAATTCCTGAGCTAACATGACTGGAGGAAGAATTCTGGGAGTTGAAGTCCACAAGTCTTCAAGCTGCCAAGTTTGTACGCCCCTGAACTAGGAAATCGGGAGTTCTAGCGCAACAAGCCTTGGGACCAAAGTCTACTGAATTACCTTGGGCCAGTCACTCTTGGTCAGCCCCAGGAAGGAGGCAATGGCAAGCCACTTGCAAAATCTTGCCAAGAAAACTGCAGAGACTTGCTCCAGCAATCACCAAGAGTCAAGATCAACCTGAACCCACCAAAAAATATTAAAAAGTTCAAGAGTAGTTTATGGGAAAACAAGGGTAAAAAAGAAGAACCCAGTCCCCTGGTTTATAAGCAAAACAACTCTAAAATATCACCTCTTCATCTGTGATTAATTCCCAGAAAGACTTGTCTATGCTTAAATCTGATTCAAACCTAGATATTTATTTGATTTGTCAATCACTTACAAAATAATAGGTATAAGTATATACATAGTTATGAATACATGAAATGGGTACATATAAGAAAAATAAAATTATATTATGCAGAGAATATTATGCAGAGAAAGGAACACACAGACTAATCCCTGATTTAAAGAATAAACAAATGACTTTGCAAAATGTTCTTCTCAATAAACCACAGACAAACCACAATGAAGTGTTGACACATTAAGTCTAACCACAACTTTTATCTGTACTTATTCTAACTGCAGGCAATAAATCTTGGCTCCTTCCTATTTTATTTCTAGTTCAGCCTCAAGAAAGACTGGACAGCCATTTGTCCAGAATGGTATAGGATCTCCTAGGAAGGAAGGAAGGAGGGAGGGAGGGAAGAAGGAAGGAAGGAAAGAAGGGGTCGGTAGAGCTGAAGTGCAAGAAACCGCTAGAGGGAACCACCACACCGCTGCGCCAGCAGACTACATCTCCCAAAATGCAGCGCGTTCAAGGCAAACCCCCCCCCCTCCGCAGTCAGTAGAAAGCAGCCGAGATCGCTCCGTCCAGCCGGCCTTTCAAAGCCCGTCGCGTGTGAACGGTTCCTTACCCGCTGTCCGGGGGTTGAGCATGTCCGCGTGCTGAGATGTCCCGCCGGCCGAGCCCAGAGAAGCCGCCGGCCCGCTCGGCAAGCCGCAGACACGGCGGCCGCCATCTTAGCTCGCAAAGCGAAGGAGTCCGGCGGGTAAGCCGAGAGAACTTCCGAAAGGGGGGAGTCATGTGACCCGATGATGGAATGGGGCCCTTGGATGCGCTGCATTTCGGGAGATGTACTCTCTTGGAGGGGCGGGGGAAGAACAATCGCCTGGCATAAAAATCCTGCAGACGTTCCTGCCTCTTGTTAAATTCTTTCTGAATTTTTCTTTCAATTTCAGCTCCCATTCAATAGTTATTAGTTATCGAATAGTAGGAAGCAGCTTCTAGCAGATCATTCTCTCACGATTCACCATGAGGCTGCAAAAACCCCAAACTTGTGAATCCTCAGATCCAGGATCCATTTATGCTTGCATGATCTTAGTGTGTTTAGCCCATTATGCCACCACGTTGGTTCTAAATGGGTTGAAGTTTGATTTATTTTATAGCCATTCTGTTTCTTTAGGTTTGAATTCTGACAGGCCATGCTTCACAAAAAGATCCTGAGAGATGGAATGGAATGGAATAGAATAGAATAGAATAAAATAATGGAATGGAATGGAATGGAATATAGAATAGAATAGAATATATAGAATAGAATAGAATAGCATAGAATTAGAAATAGAATATAGAATAGAATAGAATTCTTTATTGGCCAATGGGGCCCCATTTCCTGACTGAGGACAATTAATCAGTACCTCCAGAGGTTGTAAAATGCTCCCAACACTGGAAATTTTAAAGAAGAGATTGGACAACCATTTGTCTGAAATTGTATGGGGTTTTGCAGGGGGTTGGACTGGAAGACCTCCAAGGTTCCTTCAAAATTAAACTGATTCGCTGCCCATCGCACCATTGGGCTGACAACAATAATAAATAAAGTTTAAACAAAGTGAAGATGTTTATTATTGCAACTGGCATGTATCGATGACAGTTACACATACAGATTGAGGGAGTTGGAAGGGACCTTGTAGGTCATCTAGTCCAACCCCCCACCCAAGCAGAAGACCGTACAGCAGTGGGAGTCCAGATCTTGTTCGGATCTTGTTCGTATTTATGGTAACTCCAGAATAGCTCTAGAATAGATAAGAAACTAGAAAGCAAAGTTGAGGGAGTAATCTCCCAATGTATTAAAACTCTGCTTTGTACAATGATAATTATTTCCCACATTATAGTTGCAGTGTCCCGGAGTTAAGTGATCCCTCTTTGTGACTTTTTTAGTTGGTTTCCAACAAGCGAGGTAAATGGGGAAAATCACATTCCACTTAAGGACCATTTGATTTACTTAACAACTACAGTGATTCGACTGAGTATTGTGGCAAAAATGTGGAATGCTGCCCAAACTCACTTCAAAATTGCCTTGTTGAAGTCACAGAATTGTTGAACTCAGTTGTGGTCATGTCAAGGAATACCTGTATTCTTTATTTGTGTTCTCTGTGTATCCCTCTAAAGAAATAGAGATATTTTGATTATAGAAACAAGAAGGGTAGAAGGTACATAAAATCTGAATTTCAAGTAAATTTTAGATTAGTTCTGTGAAGTAACTAAGTGCAAGTAAACCTTCCTGGTAGCAGCTGAATTATCTTCCACAACTGTAAACAATACATTAATGATTTACATGTCCAATTGGGGTTTTTTAAAACTTCCTTTCTAATCTTCTCTTCCTTATTCCTTTTTAAACCATTAGGATTTTATGTTGGATTTTGCAAAGTAATGCCTAGTTGTTGCCATTAAAATGTGGGCAATTGCAAAAGCAGCCTATTACAGAGATAATGATATTACTAATTATTCTAGCCTACAAATGTCCAAGGGTAAATATTCATTAAAGCAGATATTTAATTAAAGCAATTCTAACTCATTCAGTGTATTATCCATATGTTGTTATAATTATATATTAATATATGCAATCAAAGGATGTCATACCTGGTAGTTACAGAATAGCAAAACTTAAAAAAGATTATATATTCTCTCTCTCAATATTCAGCTTTGAAGATAATCAGAGGTTAATCAGATAATCAGAGGTGCCAAATGTAACTTTTCTGATAGAAACATCCAACTGAGTTGATATTTTATAAAATCATTAAACAAAAGGCATTGAAGTTGAACCTATTTAATAAACAAAAATAATTTATTGGTGCTTCGGGGTAGTTGCATCTCCCGTTTCAGGATATGGCAAGATAGTTATGTATCATTCACACCACTTTTAGTTTATAATGACAGAAATATATTAAAAAAATGCAGTCAGTTTGGCATGCTTACTTGGCATCAAGTTTACTAGTGACTTTTGACTTCAAATATTAGGTTTCTATTGTAGAATATACACACACAAACTTTATTGATTTTTTTAAAAGAATAGAAAAACTTCATTCATTCAAAAAGATAAATAGAAAAAAAATGAAAAAAGAAAAAGCTCAGGAAAGAAAAATAATGAAAGTGCAAAAATGAAAGAAGGGAAAGAAAAATAGAAAAAGAAGAAAAAAAGAAAATAAATTTTTGACTTTCTTTGGTACAGGAACAGGTTTTCCTTGACTTACAACAGTTCATTGAGTGACTGTTTGAAGTTACAGCAGCCCTGAAAAAAGTGTCTTATGATTGTTATTCACACTTACAACCGTTAAGGCATCCTCATGGTTCACATGATCAAAATTCCAACTCATATTTATGACGGTTGCAGTGTCCAGGGATCACATGATCCCCTTTTGCGACCTTCTAGCAAAGGAAGCCAGATCCACTTATCAACCAGTTACAGGTAGTCCTCAATTTACGACCACAAGGGAGCCCAAAATATCTGTTGTTCAGTGAAACATTTATTCAATGTGTTTTGCCCCCATTTTACGACCTTTCCTGCCACCATTGTGAAGTGAATCACTGCAACTGATATGTTAGTAACATAGCTGTTAAGCAAATCCGTCTTCTCCCATTGATTGCGCTTGTCAAAAAGGTCGTAAAAGGGATCATGTGACCTTGGTGCACAGCAACGGTCATAAATATGAACTAAGCACCTGAATTTTTGATCGCAGGGTTGCTACAAAGGCTGTAGGCTTTGAAAAATGAAAGTAAGTCCCTTTTGTCTGTTGCTGTTATGACTTTAAACCAGATGTCAGCAACCTGTGGCTCTGGAGCCTCATGTGGCTCTTTGGGTCCTCGGTTGTGGCTCCCTGTTGGGTGATCCCACCACTGGCTGGCCCCGCCCTCTCCCTCCCAGTCACTCCTCTCATGGTCTGAGGAAATAAAATACAAAAAACAGAAATGAGAGGGAGGGAGGGAGAGAGAGCCATTTCCCAAAGAAAACACAGGAGCCACAAAACCTGGGTAGGTGTGGTGGGGTGTATACGTGTGTCATGTGACTGGGTGGGAGTGGCATTGAGTTGGCCATACCCACCCAGGTTTTGTAGCTCCCGGTGTTTTCTTTTCTGTGGGAAACAGGTCCAAATTAGAATGACTAATTTGGGGACTCTTATATTGGCCAAGTGTGGTTGAACACACAAGGAATTTGTCTTGGTGCAAATGTTCTCAATGTACATAAAAGAAAAGACACATTCATCAAGAGTCAAGAATCATCAGATACAACACTTAATAATAGTCATAGGGTACAATAAGCAATAAAGTCATGCTAGGAAACATGTCAATATAAATTGTAAGGATACAAGCAACAAAGTTACAGTCCTACAGTCACAAGTGGGAGGGGATGGGTGATAAGGAGTGATGAGAAGATTAATAGTAATAGTAGTGCAGACTTTGTAAATAGTTGAACAGTGTTGAAGGAATTATTTATTTAGGAGAGTGATGGCCTTTGGGGAAAAAACTATCTTTGTGTCTAGTTGTTCTGATGTGCAGTGCTCTGTAGCATTGTTTTGAGGGTGGGAGTTGAAACAGTTTATGTCCAGGATGTGAGGGGTCTGTAGATACTTTCACAGCCTCTTTTTGACTCAGGGTGCAGTGTACAGGTCCTCCATGGAAGGCAGGTGGGTAGTAATTGTTTTTTCTGCAGTCCTAATTACCCTCTGAAGTCTGTGTCTGTCCTGTTGGGTTGCAGAACCAAACCAGACAATTATAGAGGTACAGATGACAGAGTCCATCATTCCTCTGTAGAAACTGGATCAGCAGCTACTTGGGCAAATGGCTCCTTTGAGTGTTTAAGGTTGCTTTAAAACAGTCACTAAATGAACTGTTGTAAACCAAGGACTAACCTTGTACTAAGTTAGCAACTACAGTGATTCACTCAACAATGTAAAATCGATCAGGACTCCCATAACAATCGTCCCACTTAACAACAGAAAGGCTGGGCTCCCTTGTGGTTGTAAGCTGAGGACACTCTGTATTGTGATGCCATTTTGTTTTTGTTTGTTTTTTCTGGCTGAGCTGCCAAGATGACGTCGCCATGAAGAGGGAAATTGACGGCTTCATCCGTTGCCGCAGAAATAACATAGAACTTCGTTTAAATCTCCGTTCCATCCGACGTCTGAAGACTTCCAACCGCTTCAGCCGACCCACTTCTTACCTGATGCAAGGGGGAATAATGGTCCAGTATCAGTAGATCGCTTAGGGCAGGTAGTCCTCGACTTACGGCTATTTGCTTAGTGACTGTGCGAAGTTACCACAGCCCTGAAAAACGCGACATGACCATTTTTTTCAGGGATGCCCTTTGCAGCGTCAGTTCCCATGGCCCATGATCAGAATTCATATGCTTGGCAACCTGGTTCATACTTACGACCCGTCGCAGTGTCCCAGGGTCCCGTGATCCCCTTTTGGTGACCTTTTGACAAGCAAACTTGGGGGGGGGGGAGGCGGATTCGCTGAACCAACCGGCTTAGTAACATATGATAGCAGCTATTTGCTTAAGGACTGAGGCAAGAGAGGTGGTAAAATGGGCCCAACCTCACTGAATCCACATCTCCCAATGGGCTCAATTGTAGTCGTAAGTCGGGGACTATTGTATTAGTGCTGGTTCCCGATTAGAGGAAGCCCCTTTTCCTCAGGCCCCTTTCCCCGCGACACGTGTAACCCGTGCAGACGTGCAATCTCGTCCCAAGAAGGGCATCTGCCCCGCGGAGCTTAAGCGGGGGTTTTGCCGGCAGGAGGCTGGGCAAAGCCGGCGTCCCCTTTCCGAGAGAGGGCAGCCGAGAGCTGGAAGGACGAAGAACCGGGGAGCAGGAACGAAGCCAGGCCGGGCGCAGCTCCGGACGCTCCGAGAAGCTGCTCCGGGCCGGGCTCGCCGTCTGCATGGGGAAGCGGCCCTGTCTGGCTCCCTCCTCGCTGCTCGGAGCGGCTGAGGCAGGCGAGGGGATCGCGGGGCAGAGGCGGCTCGGCGGCGGGGCTCGGCCGAGCCGGGAGAAGCGCCGGAGGCCGCTTATGGAGGAAGAGGAGGAGGAGGAAGAAACGGCCGCCCTGCGGGAGCCCAGCCGCGAGAGGTGAGCGGTCTCCGGGATAGGGACCACGTCGGGAGGGGATCGCTCGGGGAAGGGAGATCCGGAGAGAGATCCCACGGGATCCCACCGCCTTGCGAAGCGATCTCTGCAGCCGCCGGGAGAGGTGGGAGATCGGCGGGTAGCTGGAGGGGACCGCTCGAGGAGGGGAGATCCACCGGATCTCATCCAGGGAAGCCTCGCAAAATGATCTCCGCAGCCCCGCCGGGAGAGCTGGGAGGTGGCCGGGCGCTAGGAATGGATCGCTCGGGGAGGGGAGATCCGTTGATCTAGGGAAGCCTTGCAAGGCGGTCTCTGCAGAGCTGCAGCTTTCGGGGTTCCTCTGCCTCGGATGGCGGCCAAGGCTGGGCTTCCCCCCCCCACCCGGGAGGAACACTCCCTCCGGCCGCCGAGCTACCCCCCCCCCCCCACGAGCCCCCCGAACCGCCCTGGCTTTTTCCTGCACCCCGCAGCTCCCCCCGTCCGTCGTTCACCGGAGCTGCTCGATCCCCGGGGACTCGCTGAATGCCCAGCCCTTTGGAACCACTTCGGGCGTGGGAAGCCGTGCGTTGGAGAGACTGGCTCGGACGCCGCTTTTGAACTCGGCTCCTTAATGCAAGAGATGTGCGCCAGATGTTGGGGGGGGGCAATCCTACTTTCCCTCCTCCCCCTCGCCTTTGGAGGGAGCCACTTGGGAACCGGCCTCACGTGGGCTTGGAGGAAAAGGATGCTGGAGAGGGAACGAGGGAATTGGAAATGGAAATACTGTAACACTAGTTGGGTCATGAAAGGTCTGCAAGGAAACAACCACCAAGGACCCCACAGTCCTCCCCCTCCTCCTCCATTCCACAAACCCTACTCCTTGTAGCACTGATGGTGTTATCTAGTTGGGTAATGAAACATCACCAAGGAAACAACCCCAGCTCAGAGACCACCAAGGATCCCACAACAGTAGTCTTCTTCTTCTTCTTCTTCTTCTTCTTCTTCTTCTTCTTCTTCTTCTTCTTCTTCTTCTTCTTCTTCTTCTTCTTCTTCTTCTTCTCCTCCTCCTCCTCCTCCTCCTCCTCCTCCTCCTCCTCCTCCTCCTCCTCCCAAACAAACCCCACAACCTTGTAGCATGATGGTGTTATCTAGTTGGGTAATGAAATGTCTGCAAGGAAACAACCCAGCTCAGAGACCACTAAGGACCCCCACATTCCTCCCCCTCTTCCTCCATTCCACAAACCCCACTCTCTATGAGCACTGATGATGTTACCTGGTTTGGTAATGAAACATCTGCAAGAAAACCAGCAAGCTCAGAGAGCACCTGGGACCTCTCACTACCTGTACTACAAGGCTGCAACAAGGCTGCATTACTTCTGGATCCGTCAAAAGTTTGCATTTTTCTTGCAATCAGAGAGATAACAATAAAGAAGATCAGAAAGGATAAATATCGCAATCTTCTGAAAGTTAGACAACTTTTCCTCACCTGATTGGTAGATAATTAAAAAAAAAGTTTGCAAACTGGTGGCTCTTACACTTCGTTAGGAAATAGGGTCCCTTCCAACTCTGATTATCTGATAGAAGGATCTGTTGTCGGGGTGGTGGAAAACATTAATGAAATATTAATTATTGCAGATTCCTTATCAATGGGAGGTGGGTAGTTTCTGTATTTAACACAGATGGAATTGAATTTCAGAGAAGAAAAGGTAGGAGCAGAAATTGCGCACTGCGGATTATTAAGGTTACAAAATTGGGAGTTTGTCCCAGAGGGATTGTGTAATTTGTACCTTAAACAAAACTAGAAATTAAATTGGAGCTAAGTTCACTTTTTTTTTTTTTTTTTTTGACCTCAGCAATTCTGGACAAAAACAGTATGATTTGCAATCACTTTCTAAATTAAAAAAAAATAAATTAGCAGTCCAGATTGCTAAATAATTATTCTGAAATGACAGCCATTTGGAATGGAAAACAGTGCTTCATTGAAATATTAGCATGCATGGTGTTCAGCCTTTCTGTTTTGTTTTTTTTCAAATTCTTTTTCCCAAGGACTGCCTCATTTTTTAGTGGGTGAATAGGATTGAAATTGAATCCAGGAATGAAAAGGCAGACAGTTCAATTCAGTTGCTATAGTTTGAGTGTTTTCCCATGATTCAGATGGAAATATGCTGTGTTAGCCTTTCAGCTTTACATAATCCTCGCCTGCCAAATTTGTATTCTGTGCAGGAACAGCTGCCTTGTGTTTACATTTGCCTGTAAGGCCAATGTAACTTAGATATTGCTGAGAGCCAGGCATTTTCCACAGTTTTCCCTAAAGTAAAGAAATAATGAAAACAAGACCCACCTCAACAGAAATCTCTATATATAAAAGCGAAAGACCACTGATGCATCATCACAAAATCTCCAGAACCGTAAAGCCTACAAATTTGAAATTTGGCACTTATGTTCCTCTTGCCTTCTAGGTACTCACCAAGAAAGGATTTTTCAAAATGACCACCAGAGCTTTAGCATTTCATATATTATTATTATTAACATGCTCTGATGCTAAGGAGTTCTCCCCCCCCCCACCTGAAAATAAATCTGTTCCAAATGCAAAACACAAGCAGAGGAGTTTCAGTTTCACAGCAATCAAGCAGTTTTAGTACAGAACAGTTGAACTAAGCCACACCCAGGCTCCTTGCTATCTCCTTTTTGCTCACACAGCAAATACTGTTTCACTTTCCAAATAGGCCTCATCTCTCTCACACACTGACAGGACGCTAACCAGATGAATACTGATGGATGCTGGTAGGCAGAGGCAGAATTCTCCCCCCCCCCCTTATTTTCATTCTCAAAAACTGATATGCTTTCTTATGTTTTCGCGGGTATTTATATGTATGGTATTCAGCTTTGTTCGGGTATTTTCCCACATCTTTATAGTTGTGCTTTTAAAGTTGTAGCGACGTTTCAGCAGAATCTCATCTGCCATCATCAGGCTTGTGTATTGTGTTCGTCTTTGTCGTGTGTGAATCAGGCTTTCACAGCCATTTCTGTTTTAAATTTGGTGCTAGCCTACTGCTGTGTTAGAATGGTTTTTTCTTCACCCTGATTGGTTGGGAGTCTTGGTCTGTGTTTATTGGTCTTGGAGTTGGCTATGTTCTGCTTGATTGGTGTTTCTAATATCTTATGTCTGTTTTGTAGCTTTTTTTTTTTTTTTTTGGTTGCTGGCAACATTGTGTTTTGTGTATTGGGGGCTTTCAGCATGGCTTGGCTTCGGGTGAATGGCTGGCTGTCATTTATTAGGAAGCTAGGTTTCATCTGGATGGATGGCTAGGGTGTGTTTGGGCTGGAGGTATCAGGGAGTGTCTGTGCCCAGGTACTTGCTTGGCTTGTGGTGTGGAGATTCTTCCAAAACGTCACTACAACTTTAAAAGCACAACTATAATTACGTGGGAAAATACCCGAACAAAGCTGAATACCATACATATATACATATATAACATATACATACGTACATACGTACATATGAATGAGACTGATAATTGCTCCTGATATTTAACCTGTCCACTCGGATATGTGTGCAGTACTCCTCGACTTATGACCACAATTAAGCCTAAAATTTCTGTGGCTAATTTCTGAGACAGTTGTTAAGGGAGATTTGCCTCATTGTATGACCTCCCTTGCCATTGTGGTCAGTGATTCTCTGTTAAATTAGTAACCCGGTCATTCAGTAAATCTGGCTTTCCTCATTGGCTTGGCTTGTCAGTCAGTTGTCAAAAAACATCTGAATGTAAATCACATGACCATGGGGATGCCACAACGGTCATAAGTGTGAAAAACGGTCATAACTAAGTCCTTTTCTTCCAGGCCATTGTAACTTTGAATGGTAACTAAATAAATGGTTGTAAGTGGAGGACTTCCTATAGTTCATAACATGTGAAGAAATCCAGAATTGGGAAGGACAAAGGTTGGCCCTGGAGGTCAGTGTCATAATTTGAATTTTCTTTTCCCCATCCAGTTGCTTGTATCAAATTGTTAGGTTGGTTTTAAAATTTCACCAACTTCAAAGCAAGGCAAGAAAAAAAAAAAAACACCTTCAAATTACAGTCGTCCAACCTGTGAAATTCCCTTGTTATCTTAAAACTCAAAGAGGTCTGATTAATGCTTTTAAAAACCAGGAACATAAATTTTTGTGGAATGTTGGCTTTTGGTTAAACTTATTATTATTATTTTCAAAAAAGTTTTTAATTATCTTTTATATATACAATATAAAGATATTTTAAATGAAAAGGGTGAGCTCAAAACAAAACGAGAATCGAATGAACAAGGGTTAGAAATGCATTGGTATTCATATAGGCAAATAACAATCAAGGTATGAAAAAGGTTAAACTTATTATTGGAAACCCTTTCACATTTGACCCAGTGTGAAAGCAGGTTTTGCCAAGGTGTGTTCTACGGAGGTTCTTTTTATCTTTATTTTATTTTATTTATTTTTTTTCTGTGATCATTTCCTGCATTGGGAGGAGGAATGGAAGATTCTAGATTATATATTTACTGTATATAAATATATATATATTGCATCTCACCCCAGATTCTCAGGCAGAGACCGTTTTCATTTAAAAATAAGAGCAAAATAGGCTCCCACAAGAACAAGAACAATTTTACATTGTTCATAAGCTCCCCCAAAGCATAAAATATGTCCTACGTTTTTAATGACAAAATGAGGTGGCTGGCAATCTCTCAAATACAGAAATCTTGTCTATCCTTTCTTTTCCCTCTCATATATTTTTTTTAAATACACGTTGTCTTTCACTTTGGATCTCATTTTCACAGAATAATATCTCACAACACCATTTAATTTGGGAAATCTTTGAATCTGTCCTTCTAAAAAAGATCTTTGGAAATCCTTTTTTTTTCAAGGCCTGTTTAAACATCAAACCTCTGTGAGTAAGCCTCATATGAGTAGACCTGTGATGACCTGGGAAGCAGCACACACATAATAAATTTATAAACGTAAATAAATTTCTTTTAATATCCTCACTGTTCAATTGTTTGCAGTTGGAAATTAAACTCTTTCCAAAATAGTCTCCAACAGAAAGAAATACAGTCCAAACTCAAAGAACAGATAATGGAGAAATAAAAAACCAAAACAAACTGTACTGAAGGAATTTCCACAACAGACCAGGATAATTAATTACAAACTTCAAAAAGGCATAGTCCATTGGAAGAACGCCAACCAAGATAAACCTCAGCCAGAAATAAAACACACTTTGCTTCTAGCAACACTGTTTTAAATGCCCCTCCTTTATACTATTCTCCCCAGCTGCAGCCAATGAAAAGGATCAGGGCCCTTTTCTCTCCTATAAGCCATGTTGTCCCCTTCTCCGTTCCTTCCTGCATGCCCTAGGATGGGGAGAGGATGGGCCTGGGTCTTCCTCTGACTGTCCAGCTGGCCTCTGCCCTTCCCTTCCCCAGCCTTCTCCACAACCTCCAGAGCCACACTTCCACTCCCTGTTGGCTGTTCCTCCTCTCCCTTGGAATCAGTCTCCAATAGGGGCATGATAAGACTACCCTAGTGAAACCTCTTCACAGTCTAGTAAATTGTCAATCCAGGTAGTCCTCGTCTTACGATCACAATTGAGCTCAGAGTTTGTGCCGCTAAGTGAGACAATGTGTTTCAGTAGGGTGAGTTTTGCTCACAATGGGGTGAATTGCACCCCATTTTATGACCTTTCTTGCCACAGTTGTTCAGTGAATCACTGCAGTTGCTAAGTTAGTAACATGGTTGTTAAGTGAATCCAGCTTCCCCACTGACTTTGCTTATCAGATGGTCGCAAATGGGGTTTGCATGACCCCAGGGACATTGCAACCATCACAAATATGAACCAGTTGAGAATCCTCTGAATTTTGACTCCATGACCAAGGGGAAACTGCAAAGGTCATAAGTGGGAAAAACAGTCCTAAGTCACTTTTTTCAGGGCCATTGTAACTTTGAACGGTCACTAAAGGAACTGTTGTAAGTCAAGGACTACCTGTATCTAGTTTTTGAGGTAAATAAATATGCTTTCAAAGTTTACTGTCTTTTTTATACTCTTGACTGTTCTTATTCCTTCAGAGGTTTTTGAGTCTTTAAATTAGTATTTCTCAAACTTGGCAACTTTACATTCTGTGGATTTTAACTGTACAAAATGGGACAAAATTCACTGAACAACTGTCTTGCTTAACCATATAAATTTGAATTTTGTCACTTCACTTATCACTTATCATCATCGTTTTCTTCTCTTAATGACCCCATATAATCACTTGTGGGGTGGAGTCTGGGCAACTGAATGGATATGAATGTTTTAATGGCCAGATGCCCTTCCTATTGCCAATGCGGAGTTTTGTTGGGCAGATATATTCTCATTGTGCCCAGAGAGAGAAATATCTACCTCTACCCAGGAACGAACTCACAGCCTCCTGATGGTGAGGCGAGAGCTTCACCTCTAAACCACCACATCACTCCAGAATATACCCCTATTTCTGTATCTATCTCTGTACCTATCTTTGTATCTGTCTGTCTGTCTGTCTGTCTGTCTGTCTGTCTGTTGTGGTTCGTCAGCAGCAAGTGCAGATGGCTGAGGTCTTGGATAGCAAGGACTCAGATGAGGGGCCTGCGTGTGCTGCAGGGATGGGGCCAGGACCACCAGGGAGTTGAGTGCTGCCTTTGGAGATTGTGGAGGCTGGCAGCAGCGATGAAGAGGCCCCTGAGGAGCCTGTGCCCAGTGCGCGTGTGCGTAGGGCTGCTCGAAGGAAAGAGCAGCTGCAGCATCATGGGCAACGGGCATAAGGCTGCAAGCTCCTCCCTTAAGAGATAAAAGCCAGCTGAGAAACTGGGGTTCTTTGCAGGAAGCAAAGAAGTTTTTGTACTCAAGCCTTGTGAATGTTCAGAATGTCTTGGTTGGTGTTTGGAGACTCTTTGTCTTTGAAATATTTCTTCTTCCTTTTTATATTTTTGATATTCAATCTTTAGTTCATCCACAAGCGATGCCATCCTGAAAAGAAAAACTTTCCCCAAAACAACCACCCAAGTAGTTTTAGTCAAAAGTAATTCAAAAAGAAAGTTCCAAAAGTTAATACTTTTCTTCCTTCTTCTATTTCTCTTTCTGGGGTTACTGTTTAATCAAAGAGGTCCAATTACCATATTTCTTTTTTTAGTATTCTTGGCAATCTCCTCCTTTTTCCACTTCTGCTCCAATATTTTTCCGCTCCCTTCCCACTTGCAACATCAATTTTTAAATAATCAAAAATCCATACCTCTAATAAAGGTTTTCCAATTTCTTAAATTTTTAAGTCCAATGTCCAAGCAACTTTCAGAATATTTCACCTTCAGTGCCCAAATAAATTTCAAATCTTCTTCTGCATTTTTCATGGGGTGGGAGAGTGAAGAAAAAAAAAAGTTCCCTTTAACAGTTTCTCCGCCGCTTTCGATCTTCTTAGGGATACAATGTATCCTCCAGCAATTCAGACAGCTCAGTTCCAGCGAATTTAAAGGATGTTGATTGACCCGGCTCAGCCAGCACTTTCACTTTTCTTGCTTCCTCCAGCACAATCTTACCCGGTTGCAGACTTCTTCGTGGCGGCCATTGCTGACCGCCGCTCCACCGCCTTGGGAAAAAGGGGTTTTTCAGGACGAGGAGGGGGTCTGCGACACCCCCAACCCCCTGTCCAGCTCCCCTCTCTCTTCAGCTGTCCCTACAGGGCAGCCATATCCCCCTGACCCATTTGGATCGGGGGTACCTCGGCGGCTAGCACAGCAGGAATCGCGAGCGGTCGCGAATTCCTGCTGCCCCGAAGCCAGGCAAAAACCGGAAAACCGTCTTTGAAATATTTCTTGGCAACGTTATCTCATGTTCTTGGAAGCCTTGCACAACCTTGGCAAAGCTCGTTCTTATTAGAGACAATTAGTTTGAAACAGCCTTTTAACCATGAAGGAACAGAATTCGTAAAGAATCACTGAAAGGTTTTGCTTTTACCTCTGTTTCGTGCTTGTTTCCTTGGAACAAGATTTGGGTCAGAACACTATCTATCTATCTATCTATCTATCTATCTATCCATCCATCCATCCATCCATCCATCCATCCATCCATCTATCTATCTGAGCCTATTTGGTGCTCTTGTTCTCAATCATCTACGGTAGTCTGGACACACTAATTTTAGCTTTTGCCAACTTTCAGCCTTTGTAACAGTGGCATTCATGGATTCCTGAGCAATGAGAGAATGGCAGAGAAAATGCTGGAGAATTCAAAGAAATTGAAAATATTGTTTTCATGCTGAATTCCAGTGCCCAGTCACCACATGTATTTCTGGATGTATTCTCCAGGGCTGTGAAGTTTCTCAGGCTGTTAAGGTTCACCCTGAATGCATTTGGTCTTGCAACATGACCTTGGAATGTCTGCCAACACTTCGGAGATTCCTGCCTGCAGGGGTTTTTTAAAGTGTGAAAAAGCAACAACACACAGTGCATGCACAATTAGGGAAGAAAGCAAGAGAAGGAAAATGAGCAAACTGCAGTGGGAACACCCAAACTTCCCTTTCTTTCAGCCAACCACTTGCTCCACCTGCTGCAAATTGCTATGTAATAAAAGAAAACTGATACTTTGCAAAACTAACCAAATATCTCAATCAACTAATAGTAGTAACAACATTCTTCATCTTCCAGCTCAGTGAGATTAACTATTTAATCAGATGTTATGGGTGAGGACTCTTGTCAATAATGAGTCTGGTAACTTCTCAGACCGATGAGGTTTTTTTGAAAACCGTCATGAACTTTAGCTCACTTCTATAGACATTGTTTGGGTAGGTCAATATCTTCTTTCTTTCTTTCTTTTCTTTCTTTCTTTCTTTCTTTCTTTCTTTCTTTCTTTCTTTCTTTCTTTCTTTCTTTCTTTCTTTCTTTCTTCTTCTTCTTCTTCTTCTTCTTCTTCTTCTTCTTCTTCTTCTTCTTCTTCTTCTTCTTCTTCTTCTTCTCTTCCTCCTCCTCCTCCTCCTCCTCCTCCTCCTCCTCCTCTTCTTCTTCTTCTTCCTCCTCCTCTTCCTTTTTTTCTTCATGTTCTTCTTCCTCTTTCTTCTTCCTCTTCCCCTTCTTCGTCCTCCTCTTCCTCTTCCTCTTTTTCTTCCTCTTCTTCTTCATGTTCCTCTTCCTCTTTCTTCTTCTTCTTCCTCTTCTTCATGTTCTTCTTCCTCTTTCTTCCTCCTCCTCCTCCTCCTCCTCCTCCTCCTCCTCCTCCTCCTCCTCTTCTTCTTCTTCTTCTTCTTCTTCTTCTTCTTCTTCTTCGGGGGAAAATCCAACATTTGAAATTACATTAACCCTAACCCTAACCCTAACCCTTGAGCAATTTCAATTAAATTTAGTACACTAATGACTTACTCCCTGGAAACAAATACTGTGGGGGTAACACACGTCTAACACCCCTCAGGATATGTGTTCTGTTAAGATACAGCCTGTTGTGCCTTCAAATGGCTTCTACCATACTGCCTTAAATGGCTTCTACTGTATAGTGCTATGGAGTTGCCATGGGAACAGCTTCACAGTACTCCACAAAGAGGCTCTCTCTGGTAACGGGGAAAATCCAACATTAGAAATTACGTTTGTTCCAGGTCGCCGAAATAAGAGCTTTTCCTGTCTAATACAGGATTAGAAAAAATAAATACCCGGGGAACTTTGAGTTATCAGCTAGTCGTTGCTGTTGTTTTAATTTAGATTAGAACAGGCCGGATGCATAAAGTGGACACTGATTTGAACATACAAGCAACTTTTTGCAAACTGTTAACATTAATACCATTACTTTTAAAGTTACAATTACTAAGTACTCACTTCTAAAGGTAAGTAAGTTCTAACTAGGAAATGTGGAAAGGCAGCATGTGCTTATTTATCAGTTACTCGCAGATTGCACACTCAATTGCTTTCGAAAGGTGTTATTTTCCTCAAATCATAAAATGTAGGCCTTGGCTCCTATGGTCAGATTTGGGGGAAGATTTTGGGTTTCTAGTCTATGCAAGTTCTAATACTCTGCTCTAACATGTTTCTGTGTGGTTAAAATGTACCTGTCTCGTGGGTATTTAAATCTAGATACAGCCAGTCCTTGACTTAATGACCAAAATTGAGCCGAAATATATGTTGCTAAGTGAGGAACTTGTTTATGAGTTTTGCCCCACTTTATGGCTTTTCTTGCCGTTGTTGTCAAATGAATTGCTGCGGTGGTTGAGCTAATAACACAGTTGTTAAGTGAATCTGGCTTCTCCATTGGCTTTGCTCGTCAGAAGCTGGCAAAAGAGGATCACGTGACCCGGAATGCTGTGACCGTCATAACTATGAGTCACTTGCCAAGCATCTGAATTTTGATCACATGACCCATGGGGATGGTCATAATTGTTCTCTCCAAACATATTTTTATTAAGTTATTAAATATTATAAACTACAAAATAAACAAAAGTAAATAAAAGAGCAATGGTCCTAATTGTGAAAAATGATCCTAAATTCCTTTTTTCAATGTAACTTTGGAACAGTCACTAAGTGAACTGTTGTAAGTATGCATGCCTACACTTTTATATCATGCTACTATGCAGGGGTGGGCTTCAAAAATTTTAGCAACCGGTTCTCTGTCTGGTTGTTGGTGGGCAAGCAGGAGAACCTATACCAGTGATGGCGAACCTTTGTGTTGTGGCGTGCTGAAAGTGCGTGCAATAGCCCTCATGCCAGCAGCCACAATGCCATGCGCTCCACCCCTCTGCGCATGTGTGCGCAACACCTCCACCCTGCCCTCTTACCTGCACTGCATATGCATGCACCTTCTGGCTGATTTTTGGCCTGTTTGAGGCCATTTTTGCCCTCCCAGAGGCTTGAAGAAAGCCTCTGCAGTCTCGGGAGGCCGAAAAACAGGTTGTCTGGAAATACCGGAATTGCCGAAACGGACCTTTTTTTCAGCCACCCGAGGCTGCGGAGGCTTCCCTCAAGCCTCCAGGAGGGCAAAAAGGCCTCAAAAGGGCTGAAAATCAGCTGGAAGGCGCGCGCATGTGCAGTGCAGGCAAGTTTGCCTGGGGCTCGTGTGCCCGCACAAATGGCTCAGTGTGTCATCTGTGGCATGCGTGTCATAGATTCGCCATCACGGACCTATACCATCTCCAACAAACGACTGTCCAGTCATTTCTTAAAAACCTCCAGTGATGAGCCCCCACAACTTCTTGGGCAAGCTGTTCTCCTGGTTTATTGTTGTATATTGTTTTCTTTTTGGTTTTTTTGTAAGTTTCCCAGAGAGAGTGAGTGGACAGCCATTGAGAGTGAGTGGACAGCCATTTAAATTTTCTAAATAAAAATAAAAACGAGCAATATTTCTATGGCTTGCCATGTATCTCGCACCGTTCCCTGCAGCATTTACCCTTTTCGACCTCAGAGATGAGTTTGTATTCCAGGGTTGTTGTGGGGTTTTTTTTAAATCCAACTCAGCAAATTTTGCACTTTTCAGAATTAGTGAACGTTTTCCAGCTTGCTGGACTCTGTACGTCTGTGAGAAGCCATGGATTAAAATAAAACTTTTGTTCTTCTGTCAACATTGCAACAAATGCTGCTCCAGTTTACTAATCCAGGTACTTTAAAAAATGAAAGAAATCTGTGGTCTCCACAGGCTTGCAAAGTTGAAACCTGTCTTGATTAGAACATTTTTTTGTAAATGACATGCCCTGGGACAATAAACTGCATTCAAAATGTTCATGAATAAGAGGGAAAAAAAAAACATACTCCCCCCAAAAATAAATAAAATTGTGAACTTCACAAGCAGCATGTGATTCAGCCAAAGCTCTTCCTGGAATGCAGCCAAGAAGACGATGCTGCTTAAAAGCCAAAACACGCTTCCCACCATGAATTTGTTAAAAGAATTCTAACATCTGCATGCTAAGACCTGCTCTTAAACATTCTTGGCGTGCAAACGTAGAGGAAGAATTTGCAGTTGGGGGGTGGAGAGAAGGTTTTTAGGGTATGCCTGGGTTTTTCCCTCCTTCCTTTAATGTTCCAGTTAAGAAAGAGAATTAACTTTTTTTTCCCCCTCTCTAGTTTGTCACCAAATGAAATGGATGAAGAACAGCCTTGCAATTCCAACTTGAAAGAAGAAGTAAGAAAACGTCAAGATTCAAATCAAGGTTCCCGGGGCAGCAATTCTTCCAGGATGTCTAGAAAAAGCTTCCGATTGGATTATCGACTGGAGGAAGACGTAACCAAGTCGAAGAAGGGTAAAGATGGCAGGTTTATGAACCCCTGGCCAACCTGGAAACCAGTAAGCTTCCCAAATGTCTTGAAGTGGATTTTTACAGAAAAGGACAACAGCAAAGTCCCCAGTTCAAAACAGGTAACATGCATTCACGGTGGATTGTGTTTCAATTTTCGGAAAGGGCCACCTGCAAATAAATTGATGATGACTTACACTCGAATTATTGAATATAATAGCACCCTAAAACAATTTAATGGGTGAAGCAGACATAGCTATTTAAGTGCAAGTGCAACAAACCATCCTAACCCAGCATAACATGTCGATGTACTTAGCAAATAACCTTTTTCCTAAATAATTTACAATGCGGTCCCAATGCATATTTGGTTTATATTTTTCCTCTTTGATGTTCTGGTACCTTTATCTTGTGGCTTTAGAATCCAGGGGGTTGTCAGCAGTAAAGAAAAAATGTATAGTTTGTTGAGTTTTGTTCTTGATTTCTTCAAATTGACATTATGTTATAAATAATACATACATTGTCAGTCTTGAAATCTAATGTTAATAACAGGTTGTCTTTTCAATTATTAGCACTATATGCTTAAAACTGCTTCACCAGTATACATTGTTCAGTGTCACCCTAGCACCATGATGGTGAACCTATGGCATTTGTGCTGGCACGCGAGCCACAGGCAAACTTCCCTCACTGCACATGTGTGCGCCTCACAGCTGATTTTTTTCCCGGTTGGTTTGAGGCCTTTTTCGGCCTCCCAGAGGGTTGGAAAAAGCTTCTGCTTATCAGGATGAATTATAGGCCCGTTTCGTCACTTCCTGTTATACCAGAAGTGACTAAACGGGCCTATAATTCATCCTGAAAAGCCTTGCGGAGGCTTTTTCAAGCCTCTGGGAGGCCGAAAAAGGCCTCGAACCAGCTGAAAAATTAGCTGTTAGGCGAAGTGCAGGTAAGGGGGTGGCGGGGGGGATTGTGCGTGCATGTGCAGGGGGCATGGGGAGGGGGACTCACCTTGCATTCTGGGTGCTGGCATGTGAGGGTGTGTCTGCTGGCGCGCATGCAATTTTTGGCACAAGGGCCCATCACTGCCCTAGCATTCTAGCATTGTAGAACACAACAAAACATCCTGCATTTTCTGTAATTTTGTATTTTTCAAAGAAAATATGTATTGATAGTCCTTGACTTATGACTATAATTGACAGTGGCATTCTCCATCACTGGAAGGTTTCAAAAATGGCCTGGACAACCATGTGGCTGGGATGATATAAGGTCTCCTGCCTTGAGCAGGGGGTTGGACTAGAAGACCTTCAAAGTGCCTTCTAGATCTAGGTTTCTTTGACTTAGGGCTGTAAGTCCTGATGGTCGTAACTTGAGTCAACCCCTGACATGACTTGATTCTATGACTTTTTGTTTGTTTGTTTTGCAGCATTCATTTAGTGAATGCTGTCAACCCTGAAGCTGGCCTGACCAAAGCCATTTTGAGAACTTCAGTCTTGCCACACTGGAGCTGAGGGATAGGGAGGAGGGAACAGAGATAGCTGAGGTTTTGTAGTCAAAACAAAATACTTTCCCCTGGGAATCAAGGACATTCTCACAGGTGGCTGGAGGGGGGAGGAGCGATGTAACCAGGCAACTGGACTGCACCTTGATTGGACTATGTGACTGATTGTTTAGGGAAGGGGGCAAATTTTTACTTTTAATCAGGTGAAAACCATAGGAATATTCAGAGTCGATTTTCACCAGAACTGTGCCAATCTACCTATATATATATATAAGTGAAACACCACTCATGCATCATCACAAAATCTCCAGAACTGTAAAGCCTACAAATTCGAAATTTGGCACATATGTTCCTCTTGCCTTCTAAGTGCTCACTGAGAAAGGGTTTTTCGAAATGACCATTTTGTTTATTATTATTATTAACACACTCTGATGCTAAGGAGTTCTATTCCCCCTCTGCACCTGAAAAGAAATCTGTTCCAAATGCAAAACGCAAGCAGAGGAGAGGAGTTTCAGTGTCATTTTCAGTTTCACAGCACCAAGCAGCTTTAGTACAGAACAGTTGAGCTAAGCCATACCCAGGCTCCTTCCTGTCTCCTTGCTCACACAGCAAATACTGTTTCAGTTTCCAGACAGCCCTCAACTATCTCACACACTGACAGGATTCTAGCCAGATGAATACTGATGGATGATGGTAGGCAGAGGCAGAATTTCTCCCCCTTATTTTCCTCCCCCAAAACTAAGCCCAACCACATAGTTTCATAGCGAAGCACAGGTATTGAGCGAATATGCTATATCTAATAAAACTATTCTTTGAGGAAACTACCTGCCTTGGAGTTTTGTTTGCTGTATGGATGTATTACTTGGAACCCTGACAAATGCAGCAGTTATAAAGTGAACCCTTGGGTTGTTAAGTGGATCCATTGTCTGCTGTGGACATTTTTTTTTCCTCCTGGAAACTGGAAATAAAAAGCAATTAGTAAATCGGGGTCATGCGACCACAGGACCCTGCAAACAGATGCAAATGTGGGAGAGGGATGAGTGTTGCAACTTGGGAACCAGGTTGTAAGTACCATTGGGGGGGGGCTCTGTCATAACTCTGGATGGTTACTAAGCAACTGGTTGCGAATTGAGGACTACTTGCATTGCAAAGAAAGGATGGTTGCAAATGTTGTATATTTGATCATTGTGTTCCTTGATGCAGAGTGGATGCTAATTTGCCTAATACCCTAAACACTGAAAAAGCCACAAAGGTTCTAACTGGAAACCCCCATTCAATTCTGGAGCCGACTGAAAGTCCGGTTCCCCCACCATAGAGTCTCCTCCTAGTGCGGTGTCCTTTTTCCTCTACCTGTCCTAACCTAAAGCCCTATCAATTGTGGAGCCGACTGGCAACAGGGAGCCATAGCATGGGGGGATGAAAGAGCCACATGTGACTCCAGAGCCACAGGTTGCCGACTCGTGGCCTAGTATATAATCTTATTTTTTCTCCCCTGCTACTGTCTGTTTCCTTCCTTTGCATCCTAAATTAAATCAGATGTTTTTCCACGGGGCTTTTGTTGATCCAAATAAACATAGCAATGACCACATTTCCCCACAAAGAGTTGTTTTTGTGTTCTATTTGTGAATGTTTCCAGCTTTGGAGCATCTGTTGCTGGTCTTACACTCAGGCTATAAGTATTTTTGCAGCTGAGCTAATACCAAGTAAAGCTATTAAAGGATTAACTGCCATGTTGTTTGCTTCTAAGTCTGCTCGAAGGATTTACAGTAAAGTCTAATCCTACCGAGAACTTTAGATTTAATTTGTGTTACATTGTTTTGCTGACTAAAAGACAGGTAGTTCTTGACTTACGAACACAAAAAACGGGCCTTCCGGAAATACTGGGAGTACCGAAATGGGCCTGTTTTCACCCTCCTGAGGCTCCCGAGGCTTCCCTTGGGCCTCCGTGGGCTCCAGAGGCCCTTCAGAGGCTTAAAACGAGCACTTCTGCTATTTCTGGAAGGCCTGTTTTTTGCCCTCCTGAGGCTGCAGAGGCTTCCCTTGAGCCTCTGGGAGGCCTCAAATGGGCCGAAAATCAGCTGGAAGGCACGCACATCATTGTGGGTGCTGGCACGCACATGCTTTCAGCACACCTCAACAAAAAGGTTCACCATCACTGGACTAGATGACCTCCAAGGTCCCTTCCAATTCTGTTATTCTATTCTAAGCTTACAGAAATGTTTTCTGCCGTAGTCGACTGGAATGGTATCCTTAAACCTTGTCAGTTCAAATCTTTTCTGTGTGCCCTGCGTTGATTTATTTCAGGGTCCTGACCATTCTCTTCAAATGCTATTTAGAGGAATGCACCTTGTTAGGTATCTACCATTATCTAGTTATCCTTATAAACTGCCCTCCACCGGAGATGCCATGAACCATGTTTGAATGTGCTTATCCAATGAACGTTCATAAGGCAGCCAGAAGTTACAAATTAGTTGAATAATATACCTTGACTGGCTGAAGGATAGCAAGACAAGTTCAGGATCCAAAAACATCTTGACAGACTTGAACAACAGGCCCTAGCCAACAATAGGAAATTTGATGTGGAGAAAAACAAGGTTTTACATGTAGGCAGGAAAAATGTAAGGTACAAGTACAGATTAGGTGAAACCTGGCTCAAAAACATGAACTGTAAGAGTGAGCTTGGAGTCCTAATAGAGACGATCGCTTAAACAGGAGCCAGCAGTGTGGAGCAGCAGCCAAAAAAGCTAATACAACCCTTGGGTGTATAAACAGAGGCCTAAAATCACAGTTGAGTGAAGTATTACGAACACTTTATAGAGCCCTTTAGTAAGACCACACCTGGAATACTGCATCCGGTTTTGGTCACCGCAGTACCAAAATAAAAATAAAAATTTGAGGCTTTGGGAAAGATGATTAAAGGCCTGGAGACTAAAACATATGAAGAACAGTTGCAGGACTTGGGGATGGTCTGTCTAGAGCAGGGATCAGCATCCTTAAACACCCAAAATAGCCACTGGGAGCCACAAAACCTGGGTGGGGCGTGGCCAACTCCACATCACTCCCACCCAGTCACGTGTTTTCTGTGGGAAATGGATCTCTCTCTCTCCCTCTCTCCCTCCCTCCCTCTCACTTCTGTTTTTTGTATTTTATCTCCTCAGGCCAGGCCAGGAGTGACTGGGAGGGGAGGAAGAGAGGCGTGGTCAGCCAGTGGTGGGATCACCCAACAGGGAGCCACAGCAAAAGGCCCAAAGAGCCGCATGAGGCTCCAAAGCCACAGGTTGCTGACACCTGGTCTAGAGAAAAGAAGGACTAGGGGTGACATGATAGTAGTATTCCAGTGTTTGACAGGCTGCCACAAAGAGGGTGGGGACCCAACTTATTTTCCAAAGCACCAGAGGGCAGGAGAAGAAACAATGGATGGAAACTAATCAAAGAGAGAAGCGATCTGGAATTAAGGAGAAACTTCCTAACAGGACAATTAACCAGTGGAACCAGCTCGTCCCAAAAGTTGTGGATACTTCATTGCTTGAGTTTTTTAAAGAGGTTGAACAGCCCCTTGTCTGAAGTAGTATAAGGCCGTGGTGGTGAACCTATGGCACCGTGCCAGAAGTGGCACGCAGAGCCATTACTGCCAGCATGCGAGCCCTTGCCCAGAAAAGGTCTACTGCGCATGTGCGTGCGTGAGACAGGCACACATGTGTAGAAGTGTGCAGCACTGGGGAGGCATGCGCAAGAAGGCATGGGGGGTCACACACATTGTGGTGATGGCACGCAAGCGCACAAGTGTGTGCACTATTATCGGCACGGGAGCCCAAAAATGTTAGCCACCATTGGTATAAGGTCCCTTCCAAGCTTTTTTCTAATTGATTGATTGAGACACATAATTGTTATCATTTGGATACCTCCGAAAAGAGAGATAATAAGGAAAATAATGGCATGTGCTGAATCCGATAGACTAACTTTAGAAATGAAAAATAAGGGGAATTCAGAATATTACGATACTTGGAACAAGTTTTATCTGTGGCTGCAAAAAAAAAGAGGGGAAGGTCGGAACGAAAACAGCTAGGAGGATTGGAAGCAAAATGTAAATACCGTACCAATAATAGAAATGTTAATGGATTTGGTTACACCTTTGGTATGTGTGGCAAAGTAATGCCAAAACGGCTGCACCGTGTTACACACACACATACATACATACATATACACATACATACATATAAATATTTGTCATTTGGAAATAGGACCTGTTTTCTGACTTTGTCTTTTGTGCTTTTTCTGTTGCTAGGTGCTTGACATGCACCTCCCGGTGTTGACACCTTATTTTGTCCAAAACACTGAACTGTTCGGAAAGACCGGAGTTGGTATGCGAGTAACATGGCTCGGACATGCGTCGGTGTTGGTAGAAATGGATGAAGTCACCTTTATTACCGACCCCATCTTTAGCCAGCGGGCTTCCCCGGTGCAGTTTCTGGGCCCTAAACGTTTCCGAGGCCCTCCGTGCACCGTCAGCGAACTGCCCAAGATAGACGCGGTATTGATCAGCCACGATCATTACGACCATCTGGATTACCTCACGGTTGTAAGTTTAAACGCGCGTTTCGGCAGTGAGTTGCGGTGGTTCGTGCCGCTGGGCCTTTTAGACTGGATGCAGAAATATGGCTGCGAGAATGTCATCGAACTGGATTGGTGGGGAGAGAACTGCATTCCTGGCCACGACGCCGTCACCTTTGTTTTCACTCCTGCTCAGCATTGGTCCAAAAGGACCGCCATGGATGAAAACAAGGTTCTTTGGGGAAGCTGGTCGGTTCTGGGTCCCTGGAACAGGTTCTTTTTCGCAGGAGACACTGGCTATTGCATCGCCTTTGAGGAAATAGGGAAACGGTTTGGGCCATTCGATCTGGCAGCCATTCCCATCGGAGCCTACGAGCCAAGGTGAGGTTGTGAAAGCATGGAGGCCGACAATATCGGCCTACAGAAAGTCTGTCAAGATTCTCAGTAGGGGTGGACTATTAGGGGCTCTTCCCTCCCTGCATTTGGTGGCAGTGGCCGCTTCCCTCTTCCTGAGCTGACATGAAGGCAACCATGGCTGGTGCTGAGCTGCCCGTGAAGGACGCGGAACTGTAAAAAGCAGCCAGTCACAAATGAGAGCGAGAGAGAAGGGGAGTGGGACACAGAAATGAGACAGAGGTCAAGGAAGAGAATGAGAGAGAGGGAAAAGAGGGGGAAACAAATGAGAGAGAGAAGGAAGAGAAAGAAAGAAAAGAAAGAGGGAGAGGAAAAAAACAAAGAGGGAGAGAAAAATGAGAGAGAGAGAAAAGGGGAGAAAAAGTAAGAGAAATGGGAGAATGATGGAGGGAGAGAACGAGAGAGAGGGAAAAGAGAAACATGAGAGAGAGAAGGGGAGAAGGAGAGAAATGAGAGAGCAGGAGGGACAGCATGAGAGAGGTAAAAGAGAAGGAAACAAATGAGAAAGAGAAGGAGGAGAAAAGAAAAGAAAGAAAGGGAGAGGAAAAAATAACAAAGAGGGAGAGAGAGAGAAATGAGAGAGCGAAAGGGGGAGAAAAAGAAAGAGAAATGGGAAAATGATGGAGGGAGAGAAATAGAGAGAGGGAAAAGATAAACAGATGAGAGAGAGAAGGGGAAGAGGGAGAGAAATGAGAGCTGGTGGGAGAGAAAGAGAGGGAAATAAAAGAGAGAAGAGGGAAAGAAAGGAAGAAAGAAACAGAAAGAAAGAAGAGAGGGAGAGGTGGTGGGAAAAGCGAAAAAAACCAGAAATGAGAGGGAGAGAGGGGGACAAAGAGAAATATCTCACAGAAAACACCAGGAGCAACAAAACCCCGGGTAGGCATGGCCAGGGTCATTTTGCGACCTTCCGACAAGCAACGTCAACGGGGAAGCCAGATTCTCTTGACAACCATGTCATTAACCTAGCAAATGCAATGATTCCCTTAACAAAAGTTGTAAAATGGGGCAAACTCACTTTACGAATGTTTCACTTAGCAATAGAAATGTCGGGCTCAGGTGGGGTCGTAACTCGAGGACTATCCATACAGAAGAATCTGGTCAACTAACAGTCAAAACTGAACTGCTGCTAAATAAGGGCCAATAGAATTTATGGACCAGGACTGGACTTGGGTCTCTGTTTGGCAACGCAAAGACTCCAAACTAATGACTTGTTTAACTCCACCTTCCAGCTTGGCCTGCTCTTATGCAGTCTATTATCTAGTACATAAGAAGTGTCCAAATCCTTACAATGAAAACCCACAATCAAAATCAGCTTTCTCCCGTAGACAGATCCAAACTGCCGAATTCTGGGCGCAATCAGTCCCCACCCATTTTGAGGGCGCCCGAGTTGAGAATGGCTGAATTAAAAAGAGAGGCAGGGGAGTAAGATTACTTAACGATGAACAAGGGAGGGGTGACAGCAAGACAAGAGAAAGGAACTAGGTGTAATCTATGGGGTGTTTTGCAAAAATTTATATTTAGCTAAGAGGAAACTTAACAGATGAATAGGCAACTATTCTTAGCTGTGTGGGAATAGCCAGGAAAACCTATAAATATACAAAATAAAAGGACACCTGGGAGGTTTACGTTGGCCAGAAAATTAAAAGTTGTAATTAAAGCACCAATTTTGTAAAAAAAAAAACCAAAATACAATGAGGAGAAGAAAATTGTCAAAGTAACCTTCAAGGAAACTAATGATGTTGTTTTGGGGGGTAGGTGGTTTATGAAATCCCAACATGTGAACCCTGAAGAATCAGTACAGATCCACATTGACGTAAAGGCCAAGAAATCCATTGGGATTCATTGGGGAACTTTTGCTTTAGCCAACGAGGTACGTATAACTCCTAAGTGGCCTGGCCTGCTGACCTTTGGCTTAAAATAGAGGGCTCTAGAATGATGAATTCCTCAGGTTCTTTCTTAAAAAATTGGTTTATATCATAAAATACAAAAAGTAGAGGCAGATATTTCTCTCTCTGGGCACAAGGAGAATATATCTGCTGAACAAAACTCTGCATCAGCAACAGGAAGGGCATCTGGCCAGTAAAGACTCTGCCAGCTCCATTCTGTTGCCCAGACTCCATCCCGCAAGGGATATATCTGCTGAACAAAACTCTGCATCAGCAACAGGAAGGGCATCTGGCCAGGAAAGACTCTGCCAGCTCCATTCTGTTGCCCAGACTCTATCCCGCAAGGGAATATGTCTATCCACATTTTGGACAAAGAGGACCGCTGGTTTGAAAGAGGAGTCAAAGAGGCCAATCTATGTCAAAATTGAACAGCCCTCTCTCTGCAGAGGGGGAGGGACACCCTCTACTTCCAGTCTACAACACAGTCCTTTCAACAGTTCCAAGAAGGCTCCACACCCATTTGCACCACTCAGGCGACTCTGAGAACACAGATAAACCTCCAAGCAACCTCAACGACTACCTAAAAGAATATAAATGACCAGCTGTCTGCAAGGAATATAAATTCCTTCCATTCCCCACCATCCAGTCAGAGCTGAAGGATCTTCTTGGTTGAGAAGCAAAATGTCTTCAAAGCAAAACCAGAATGTCTGGTTGCATCTTGAAAAAGCACCTTTACGACAGCTATGACCTGGATGATTGAGAATCTGCATAGACATTTAATTTGATTTCAAGTTGGTAGTTACTATACCCAACACAGAATTTAATTTATGTCTAATCTGGCATTTCCTGTTTTTTTCTTTGCAGTACTACTTAGATCCACCTGTGAAACTGAAGGAAGCTCTTGACAGACACAGATTGCAAACGGAAGACTTCTTTGTTTTGAACCACGGAGAATCACGAGATTTAAATATTAATAATGACGGATTTGAATAGAAGCAGAAAAACTTATTAACCATAACTGGGGTGGGTGGGTGGAAATAAGAATGAATATTTTTTTTTGTAAAACAAAAATTAAATAGGCTTTTGAAGATTTCAGGCGTGCTTAATTTTAACCACCTCTTTTAAAAAATCTTGCATATCAATTTGGTAACTTGATTTTTGATGGACAAATTACTGTGAAGAGCGTTAACTGAGCTACAAATAACTTTTAAATAAACAGGGATTCTTTTATTGGAACAGTATAAAATAACTGCTAAGAATTTATTTCCAACCAGACACTCTTTAACAGCATGTGTTCAGTGCTTGATGGAGCCTGGTTGCATGTAAAAATGAATGTAAATTTTAGTCCGACTACTAATATGCAAATCAGTGCTGATGAGACTTGCCTAATACAGGTATGTGTGGTGGTGGTGGTAAGAATTGTAGAATCCTTCAGCCCTCTCCCATTTATTAACTAATCCAGAGGGGAACAAAAAAATTGTGTGTGAAGATGCTGGGATAAAAACACAAGGCTACCCAAAAATGACACCTTTGTATTCATAACCAGGTGTTGGATTTATACACGAATTGAAAACCGTTCCTGGCATGCCGTTGGGTTAACTCAGAAATCACTATTTTCTACACGTGTTTAACCAGACACGAAGCCTACATTAAAAGGCAGGCTGAAAGGCATTTAGCAATTTAAACCATGGATCTTTTTTTTTTTTAACACACATTTCTGCAGCATGGCTGGTTTTTAAAATATTGATGCAAACCTGACAATATTTTTAAAGTTTCGCTTACAACCCATATACCAGGGGCCTTCAAAACTTGGCAAGTTTGAGACTTGTGGACTTCAGCTCCTAGTATTCCTGAGCTAACATGACTCTGGGAGTTGAAGTCCACAAGTCTTAAAGCTGTCAAGTTTGAAGACCCCCTACCGTATACGGTAGTGATTGTGGTAGAATCTGTGTTTTGAACCCGGCACCTTTACAATGGGCCAAGGACTTTTCAAACTCTCTCACCCAGAGGGTATGCCAGGTGCCTTCGAAGCTGTTGAATTGTAGGATTTGAAATGAGTCTTCCAACGTAAAGTTGCTGCTAAAGCACATTTTAAGGAAAACCCAGATTTTACCAAATGCTTACACACACGTTTAACTTGCAAATGCGGAAGTTTTGATTTGAAACGATCCATTGAAACGTGCCTTTCCGAGTTTCTTAATATGGAAAAAAAAATGCCTAACATTTCTTGTGCTGCTGGCCAAAACAAGTGTGTGCGTTGTGCTGTGACTGTGAGTTGTTTGTTATGGTCCTCCAAAGCCTTCTATGGTTTGAGAATATGATTGGCAAATGTTAACAAAGCATCGATTTCTCCAAAAATCTTTTGCTCGGCTCCGTTTTTGTTTGCGCTTGCTTCTTTCCTTATTGTGAAATCCAAAACCCGTAATTTTAAGAACATGATGTGGGAAATATGTATATGGATTCCTTACGAAGCTGAAATCACTGATGATTGATGGATTTGCTCAGCATTAAACATATGACCAAATATGCTTGTGTGAACCTGCTACTTTGACAGTAAATTCTCACCTCACTCCCACTCCAAATGTTCTTAACATGTTGTCGTTGTTCCTAAATGGATTGTTTGGGATAGTCCTTAAAGGTATTGGACCAGTGGTGTGTTTCAAATATTTTTTATCACTGGTTCAGTGGCCGTGGCTTAGTTAGGTGTGCTTTACGCATTTGTGCACACTTTGTGCGCACGTGTGTGCACTTTTGCACAGGCGCAGAGGCGTTTTGAGGCCCCTCCTGCAATCCTGCACTCTTCCTGAGGCTTCAGCAGCTGCTGCACAGCAATTGCTGTGCCAGCTACCGGCTTGACAGTACCAGGCCAAACCAGTAGAATCCCACCATTGTGTTGGACTAGAAACAGAGATCTGAGTTTTTAATCCTCCGTTGGGGATGAAAAATGGCAGGGCCAATTTATCCCAAATCTTGTTTTCTTCAGGCCAAGTCACCTCAGAGAGCAGTTGCTATAGGGAAAATATGAGTTTGGAGCCACTACAGATAGTACCACAATTCATTTAGGGATCGAAGTTACAGCACTGAAAAAAGTTTTCCATTTGACCATTTTTTACACTCAACCATTTCAGCATCCCCACGGTCACATGATCAAAATTCAGACCCTTGGCAACTTTCATATTTATGACGGTTGCAGTGTCCTGGGGGTGGTGGTCATGTGATTCCCTGTTGTGACCTCCTAATGTCAACAGGGAAGCCAGATGTCAGGGTTCCAGCAAACCTCCATTCCAATCAGTAACTCTGAGACAAACATATCTCAAAAGTACCTTTATTGGAATAGCACCTGGCACATCTGTGGAAACGCGAATCTACAAGTTTTTTTAGACTTTCCACAATTTCCCAAACTACAAATCCATCCCAGCTTGGTCATCATCACATTACATGGCCCAATCACGATCTGTCCAAAAGTATAAGATCCTTATTTCATCCTGCGCCATACTAAATAACCTTGAACTAACAAAATAATTTTGTCTACTTAGAGCTACTTAATTGAAATCACTCCCTCCCACTTTCTCAGGCTATGTGGTAGCATGGAATAGAGCTTCCAAAGATGACACTGGATACACAGGGCAATGTCACCGTTTGAAATACGAGTGATCGTTCTAGCTTTGTCTTTGTGCGAAACACAATTAACATTTCTCAAGCTTGTCTTTCCTCCTTTGGCTATATGAGTCCAAGATAAGAATTAAAGTTTTTTTTCCTAGGACTGGCTGATAGAAGCTCAGGTGTCGAGCCAAGATTAAGGGAACCATGTTCCGGTTTACCCTTTGCCACTGATGCAGCAGTGGGATCCTACCTGTTCCATTACTGGTTCAGTGGTTGTGCGTACTTAACATGCACACAGCTTTCCACGCACCAGCTGAGGTCTGCACCGCCTATCAGCTTAGAGGAGAAAGAAAAGCACAGGGGCAGCTGGGAGAGCCACTCCTCTGCTTTTCTTTCTCCTCTCAGATGATAGTAGGCGGCTTTTTTCCCCTCCTCCTCTGCTGATCATTGGGAGGCTTTTTTACTACCGGTTCGTTCAAACCAGTCCAAACCGATAGCATATCACCATTGCACTGATGCAAGGAAGAGCAATAAAGATGATTAAGGGACCAGAGGCTAAAACATATGACGAATGATTGCAGGAATTGGCTATGTCTAGTCTAACAAAAAGAAACACTGGGGCAGAGGTGGGCTGCTGCTGGTTCGGATCAGTTCGCCTGCACCAGTAGTTCTGACAACTGGCTGGACCCGTCCACTGGCCCCAGTGCTATCCTGTCCTATATATCTCTCTCTCTGGCTCACTCGCTCCACCTATGCAGCGCAGCTGATTTTCGCGGCTCGCCCACTCTACTCACTTTGGCTGCCCGAGGTGTGCTAGAAGCTGCACACATGAAATCACCATGTATTTGAACCCACATGTAAGTGTGGAAGGTTCATTTTCATTACTACACTATGCAAACCAGTTATTAAATTATGTGAAGCCCACCTCTGACTAGGGAGTGACATGATAGCAGTCTCCCAGTCCTTAAGGATCACACAGAAGAGCAGTTTGAGGGCCAGGGGCATGACAAGATATATAAGTAGTCCTTTACTTAAATCATTCATTTAGTGGCCATTCAAACTTATAACACAACCGTTGCAGCATCTCATGGTCATACAATCAACATTCGGAGGCTTGGCAACTGGCATGTAATTATGACAGTTGCAGTGTCCCATAGTTGTGACCTTCTGACAAGCAAAGTCCACAGGGAAGTCGGATTCACTTAATAACCTGTTACTAACTGAACACTGGCAGCAATTCACGTAATAACTGTGGCAAACGTGGTTGCAAAACGGAGCAAAACTCACTTAACAATCATCTCACTTAGACAGGAAAATTGGGCTCAATTGTGGTCGTAACTGGAGGATGATCAGTAATGGGGGGGGAAGATTTTTTTTAATTTTATTTTTTAACAACAAACAAACACAAACATAAACACAAAACATAAAACTATTTATCCTTTCTACACTGTGTCGGTTGGTACATATCTTCCTATGCACAAAATCAAGTCTCCCTTCTAGATACATTATTAAAACTCATATAAGTATGCATATTATTTTATATTAACTCATTAGACTTTAATTATAAATTGCATCATCCTTTTTGAGCAAATCTCAATTTTTGTACATATCTTGATTCATAAGTATAATTCATTTCATTGTAATCAATTACAACATTACATTGTCTTGTCTTTATTATTATCTTTATATTGTATTATATTTTATTTCCCTATTTTCTTATTTAAGCATTGATAAGATAAATCCCAAATTTTACAATACTCTTTTATCTTCTTGCTCTCTAATTGCTAATGTCAATTTACTCATTTCTGAAAATTCCATTATTTGGGGGGAAGATTATTAGAGATCCAACCTAGAACCAAGGAGAAATTTCCTGACAGAACAAGTAATCCCTGGAATGGATTGCCTCCAGAAATTGTGGATGTTCCATCACTGGAGATTTTCAAGGACAGACTGACCCATTTGTCTGAAATGGTAGGTTTTTTTGTTTGAGCAGGGGGCTGGACTAGAAGACCTCCAAGGTCCCTTCCAACCTGATTATTCAATGTTCTATGAAATTTATCGGGTGACTTTGAGACAGTCATATTCTCATGCCAACTTACTCTAAAGAACGGTTATTATGGGGGGGGGGGAAGAGAAGAACACTTCTATCATTAGGAGCCCCTGAACAAAAAAGGATATACATTTGCAAGTTAAAAAAAAAAGGAAAGAAAATATTTTGGCACACTGCAAGCATTTCACTTCCCATGGAAATTGCAACTGACTGCCATGCAAGCCTAAACAACTGAATGATCCATTCTTTCTTCTCTTGAAGCATGAAATCTGAAAAGACTGCCGAGGAGGAATATGTGATTTGCATCAGGAACGTGCCGTAGCCTGTTCTTGGACTTCTTACAAGGACTTTACTGTTGATATCCTAGAACAATAACTGGGGTTTTATTAACCCATCTTTACAACTTGCCATATGCTTTAGAAGCGTTTGGACGATGTATTTATTTCAGAAAATATATATAGACGCCCAACTCACTCTTAAGCGATTCCGGACAACTTGAATAGAACAGAATTAATAGCGTTGGAAGGGACCTTGGAGGTCTTCTAGTCCAACCCCCTGCTAAGGCAGAAAACCTTATACCATTTCAGACAAAGGGTTGTCCATCCAATTCCGTTTTTTTAAACTTCCAGGATTGGCACATTCACAACTTCTGGTAGGAAAGTTGTTCCACTGATTAATTGTTCTGTTTGAATATTTCTTATTTCTAGATTGTTTCTCTCCTTGATGAGTTTCCACCCATTGCTTCTTGTCCTGCCCTCAGGTGCTTTGGAGAATAGCTTGACTCCCTCTTCTTTCTGGAAGCCCCTGAGATATTGGAACATTGTTATTAAACTAGACATACCAAAATCCTGCAGCCATTCGTTGTATAGCCTCCAATCCCCTACTCATCTTGCTTGCTCTTCTCTGTACCCTTTCGAAAATCTCAACATCTTTTTTCCCATCATGGCAACCAAAATTGGATGGAGTTTGCAAAGTGTGGTCTTACCAAGGCTTATTTGCAACTTTCAAGGCTAAAAGCCCATTACAAAAACAATAAAAATAATAACCCCCCACTTACACCAGTCTGGTGATAACAAATGAGGCATTTGATGGGCTCCATCCCACTCTGGAATCCCCAGGCCTGTTGGCAAAACCAGGTCTTGGTGTCAAAGTGAAAGCCACTTTATTTCTTCAGGGACGATATTCTATAGGGGAGTGAGGGAGCCAACACAAGAGAAGACCTTTCTTCTTGGTCCCATTAGATGGTCCTCCTTAGGAGAAGTGACCTGTAACATTCCCTGCCTCCCCGCACTGGTGGTTTGAGTAGATGTGACCAGGAGGTAGGCTGCTACTGATTCGTCCTGGTTTGGGCGAACCGGTAGCTAATTTTATAATTTTTAATTGCCGGTTCAGTGAACTGGTAAATCCCACCCCTAGCTGGTCCTGCCTACCCCTCCCCTCCCTGGAGTCCCCATGTGGCTCATTTTGGAAGCCAGTAAGTGCAGGGCCCACGGGGAGGCTCGGGGAGTGTGAAAAACAGGCCCAGAAGTTCCAGAAGGCTGGAAACAGGCCCGTTTCCAGCCTCCAGAGGCCTGAGAGGCAGTTTTCGCCCTCCCGGAGGCTCGAGGAAAACCTCCAGAGCCCCCCTCCCACCATGATGCATGAGGCCGATGAGGCCACGCCCACCATGGCCACGCCCACCCAGCACCCGGGCAGAGAACCCTTTGCTAAAATTTTTGAAGCTCACTCCTGGAAGAAGATATATAAATAATTCCCTAAATTGCCCAAATTTCACTGAAGATGTTACCTCGCCTGGTAATGAAATGTTCAGAAACCAACTCACAAGTTTGGAGAACGAACCTCCAAACGCTGTCCTGAAATTGCAGGTTATTTCAGGGTCCATACACTGGTCCTTCATGGACTTTCTTTTTATTTCCAGAGAAGGGGACAATATCATAGAGGCAGAAGGAAATGTCCAGGATTGATAACAGTTCTCCAATTAAAAATGAGAAAACTTTACAATAAAATAGTTATTCGAGGTAAGGTAAAGGTAAATGTTTCCTTTGCACATACATGCTAGTCGTTTCTGGCTCTAGGGGGCGGTGTTCATATCCATTACAAAGCCGAAGAGCCAGTGCTGTCCAAAGATGTCACCATGGTTAATGTGGCCAGCATGACTAAACGCCGAAGGCTCACGAAACGCTGTTCCCTTCCCACCAAAGGGGTCCCTATTTTTCTACTTGCATTTTTTATGTGCTTTCGAACTGCTAGGTTGGCAGAAGCTGGGACAAGGAATGGGAGCTCACTCCGTTAAGCGGCGCTAGAGATTCAAACCACCGAGCGGCCAACCTTTCTGATAGACAAGCTCAGCAGCCACTGAGCCACCGCGTCCCTCTATCTATGACTATCGGAGGTAATCATCGATATATCTTTTATGCCATTCAGGATTTTGAAGATGGAATGATTCAAGGTGGACCTCTGAGCTTAGCACTGCTGCATTATTAGTTTTGCCACTTGTTCTTTAACTTCTGCATCGTGATGATGCAACAGAAATGCCAGTTTTTGAGTATATAGTGAATTGTCAGAGAGAGTAGAAAAAATTGAATCTTCATTGTATCGGTTGTGGATAGCAGAACCCTTGTCGTGTCTCATGGACTTTGTCAGATTCGTGGCGAACACAAGGACTCTGAGCAAAACATCTTTGTTTATGCAGCTGTCAAAAAGAGATAGGAGAAGAGGTGCCTGGAAAGACATGGAAAAAAATGTAAACCATGTTCATTTGTAGTTTAAGTTTAAAGAAACAGCATGCATTTATTTATTCACGTGCATTTATTTATTTAACAAAGTTAATGCTGAGTAGATAAGAGTAATACATTGCTTTCAATGGTCCCAATGACTTAATAGCCAATTATATGTTGAGTAAAATCAGGGAGCATAATTTCTGAAAATGTATTCATTTATACATTATGCTTCAAAAAATAATAATAATTCTAGATTCTAGAATGCAGTTTCCTGGATAACATCTATTCCATTTCAAACCCAAAATGCTAAATAACCAGCAATTATTTGTAAACAAAAACTACTGCTGTTTGAAAGTTTAGGACTGTAAAATCGACAAGGGCTATAAATAAAGCTTACGATGATACAGGTGCACACAGGTTTCAGTGGCTATGCAATAAAAGGATACATGTTTTCCTTCAAAATTAGAAGGAATTCATAGTCTAAGGCCGTGATGGTGAATGCAGAGCCACTTCTCCAACACACGAGAGGTCACCCAGAAGAGTCCCACTGCGCATGTGTGCGTGCCGCCCGCCCGATTGTCAAGTATCTGGCATGCATATATGGGAGGGGGGGCATGGGAGATGCACGCACAGAGATGTCAGGGGCATGCGGAGGGATCGCATTTGCATGCACAGAGGGTGGGGGGGCCCCCCCACACACATTGCTTTCTGGGTGCTGGCGTGCGTGCATGCAATTTTTGACATGGGAGCCCAAACGGTTAGCCACCACTGGCCTAAGAAATCAAATAAATGAACGAGTGAAGGAAACAGTTGAACGAGAAGGAGCAAAGGATGAAAGCAGCTTTACCTGTGAATTAAGTAGATGTTCTGCCATAGCTGGGTTTGCTGATAAATTCACAAGGACTTTCAGGACTTGAACCTGTAATATTGAAAAGAGTTCCTCTGACTTGTCTATTGAATTAATATGAGATAGAAGTACATTTGATGGACAGCTAGGATTTAAAGGGAATAAATAGTTGAGAACATGGCTTGCATTGAATGAGGTGGTACAAGTAGTCCTTGACTTACAATTTAGTGACCGGTCAGTTACAACAGCACTAGAAAAAAATGATGCCCATTTTTCAGAGTTACAACCATTTGCAGTATCCCAATGCTCACGGGATCAAAATTTAGATACTTGGCAACTGACTGATATTTATGAGCTTTGCAACGCAACTTAACAACCATGATTCACTTAACAACTGTGGCAAGAAATGTTGTATCATGGAACAAAACTCACTTGACAACTGTCCTGCTCAGCCAGAAAAAAAATTAGACTGAATTGTGGTCATACATCAAGAACTCTCTGTGTTCCCGTTGAAATGATTTGCCAATTTATATTTAACTTTAAGATTTAATTTCAGTTTAGAAAAGTCAAATAGACACACTCCATTCTCATTTTTAACACTTATACCATGTCATTGTTCTGACCAAGGCTTCCTGAGACACCAACAAACAAACCCAAACCCAAAACTCTTTTATTTTAGTTCAATGGCAGTGAATTATTGTCATTCACAGCCCAGAATGAGTCTTAACCAGTTGTAATTAGTCCCAGGGACCTTTGGCAAAGTGTAGTAGTGTAGTAGAGATGCAGATCCTGTAGGGGGCGCAAGCAGCACACTGCTGTGCCTCTGGGCCTCAATACCTACATGGGCCTCTTTGCATGATCTCACTCCCTGTCCCAGGCTGGTAAATCCTGGACTGGTACAATGATCTCATCTGTAACATCACTACTATTCTTAAGGATTGGTGGGGGGGTTCACCAATCCTAATGCTGTATCTATGTTGCCTTTTGCTGCTTGTAAAAATCATATAAAAATAATAAACGCTGCCCAGGCAATCAGACATCTTGGCACCCTGCACAATGACTGGTCTTTGAACTCCATCACAAAACTTACTCGAGAGATGTCTGATAAGAACACACCTTATCTTACTTGAAGTGCTGCCAACAACTCATGTCCCAATTAGTCTTTCCAAAACCAAATGGAGCACAAATTCACCACGGAGCTTTCAGAGTCCAAACCAATTACAGCAAATAACATTGCTTCCTGCAAAGATTCCTGTCCCTTTGCACTTCCTTTATATCTTATGGAAGGGGCAATCACCTCCAAGCCTTACTCCCAAGTTGCCCCTTTTGTCTTAGCTGATCCTGCCTTCTGGCAGCTCTGTGCATGTGCACACTGGATTCTGGAGGCTCCGGAATCAGCATCCCACTCCCAGATGGTCCTGGTCCCATATCTGTATCAGACGCAGGACCCTCGTCCGAGTTCTCCCCAGACTCCTGGATTGGTCCCCTTTCTTCCCCATTGTCCGATTCTGCTGCCATCTGCACAGGCTGCCAGTGAACCACAACAGTCATGAAGTAAACAAAAATGGGCAAAACCACTTTCTACTACAGGTAGTCCTCAACTTACAACAGTTCGCTTAGTGTCCGTTCAAAGTAACTGGGAAAAAAAGTGACTTATGGCCGTTGTTCACATTTATCACCGTTGCAGCATCCCCCACAGTGATGTGATCAAATTATTAGTGTCCCGGGCTCCTGTGGTCTCCTTTTATGACCATCTTGACAAGCAAAGTCAATGGGGAAATCAGATTCACTGAACAACCAGGTTACGAATTTTAAGAATTGCAAATTCACCAAACAAATGTCTTGCTTATCAACAGAAACTTGGAACTCGATTGTGATCTGCCTATAGTTAGTTTCAGAGTAATTAGTGTTAAAGTAATTTTGTTAGTAATTAAGGTTAAAGCAGGGGTCCCCAAACCAGCTATGCTGGCTGGAGAATTCTGGGAGTTGAAGTCCACAAGTCTTAAAGTTGCCAAGTTTGGAGACCTCTAGGTTAAAGAATTAACCTAAAAGACTAAATACTGAATGTTCCCTTCTTCTATTTTAACAATAAAACAGGGAACTATTGTACCTGAGTCCTTTCATTTCCTTCAAACAGCAAGTGCAGAAAAGTGGGGATGAAGCTAGTCATCATGTAATGATAGTCGTTTGTCACGGAAATGTTGGTTAAAAATCGAAGGCCGGCTAACTGCAATTCAGAGTTTACAGAAGAGGCTTCCACTTCCTCACACACGTTGGTAATGTAGATCTGAGGGAAAGAATAGAAACACCAAAAACACTTTTAACCAAGACGTTACTACAAAGCCACAGAGGTCTCGCCAAAATGTGGAGGAATTCACTGGAGAAAGCAATCATATTGGGAAAAGTTGGAGGTAAAAGGAAACCAAGTTGCCAAAGAACATGGTGGATGGACACCCTGAAAGCTGAATGAGCCAGAGCATAGAATAACTCAAAGGAGTAGTGCAAAAATAGGAAGAGTAGCTCGATACCCATGCTTCGCTATGAAATGATGTGATCAGGCTGTTTTTGGGAAGGAAAATTCTGCCTCTGCTTACCAGGATCCATCGGTATTCATCTGGCTAGTGTCCTGTCAGTGTGTGAGTTGAGGGCTGTTTGGAAACTGAAACAGTATTTGCTGTGTGAGCATGGAGACAGCAAGGAGCCTGGGCGTGGCTTAGCTCAACTGTTCTGTGAAACTAAAACTGAAACTCCTCTCCTCTGCTTGCGTTTTGCATTTGGAACAGATTTCTTTTCAGGTGGGGAGGGGGAGTAGAACTCCTTAGCATCAGAGCATGTTAATAATAATATACGAAATACAAATGCTCTGATGGTCCTTTTGAAAAATCCTTTCTTAGCGAGCACCTAGAAGCCAAGAGGAACATACGTGCCAAATTTCAATTTTGTAGGATTTATGGTTCTGGAGATTTTGTGATCATGCGTGAGTGGTATTTTGCTTTTATATATTATATATAGATTTGGAGAGACCTGGCCCACATAATCACCAAAAACTGGAAATGACTGAATGGATAATATGACCATCATCAAGCCACAGAGTTTATCACTGTAAGATCAGTGCTATAAGAAGCTAGAAACAAAGAATGCTTCCCTTCAGGTGGTCTTATGCTTAGAAGTTCAAAGTTGACTTTACGCCTGTATTAAGTTACAGTTCTATCAAATTTAATATTTATATGGATTTGAGTCAAAGGCAGTAAATACATCTCCCTTTTTCCTCTTTCTTCTTCATTCGAAAGAGGAACCCTTTCTATTCCATGGAGTGTGATGACCCAGGGTGGAATACAAAAGCAACAAAGTCACAAAAACAGGTGAAGTCCCTTTAATTCCTTCAACTTGGCTTCAAAGATCCAATTATCATGGACTAGAGAAAAAACTCCCCGACAAACAGTTGTGAAAAGAAAGAAATGCCCTTGAAACTCAAAATACATATAAATTATAAATAGGAAAAAAACAACACAAACACACTGAAGCAATTAATGAGACAAAGCAGGATAAGGGCTTGAAGACGTCCATAGATATTGAAATATACACACTGGGAAGGATGCCAAAACTCAGATAAGAACTGACAGACTAAAATATTTTCATGCTTTGCTTCCAGCACTGGCCCATGCACAGTTTGTCCTTTTAAAAGTCCTCACAGATGCAGCCCATGAAGGGGATCAAGGCCCTTTCCTCCCCTGTAGACCAGACCATTCACCTTTCTCCCTTATCCGCTCCTCCCTGCGTGCCCTAGGATGGAGAGGGCCTGGGCCTGGGTCTTCCTCTGAATGCCCAGCTGGCCTTCCCGTTTCCTCCACAACCTCCGGAGCCACATTTCCACTCCCTGTCGACTGTTCCTCCTCTCCCTCTGAGTCAGATTCCAACAGGGGCATGACAATGGAGATTCTCAGACATCCAGGTCATAGTTGTCCCAAAGTTGCTTTTTCAAGGAGGCAACTGGACTTTCTTGGTTTTTTTCCCTTGAAGACATTTCGCTTCTCATCCAAAAAGCTTCTTCAATTCTTACTTCTGGGTTCTTTAGAACTGAAGCAGCTTTCTGGATGAGAAGCAAAACGTCTCAAGGAAAAACCAAGGAAGTCCAGTTGCCTCTTGAAAAAGCACCTATTGGAAAAAACTTTCCATGCATTCTCAAAATCAGACCACCTGTTCCATATCACAGCTTTTTGGTTAAAACATATCAGGTCAAATGCCTGGTATTAACTTCCTATTACTGATGGTTTTAAATTGCTTTTGTATTTTTTAAATTTTTTGTTACATTTATTATATTAGTAACCATCAACTTTCATACCTAATGACTGGGGTTTCACTTTAATCACCCCTATATTTCACAAAGTTAAAGAAATATGACACAGTTAGTTGCCATCCATAAAACCTAATAAGTATTTCAGTAAGCTAAAAGGCAGATAAAATTTATCGGAAACTTTTGGATAAAGTGAAAGATGAGAACCTTATACAGAAATACCAGAGCTGGAAGGGACCTTGGAGGTCTTCTAGTACAACCCCCTATTTAGGCAGGAAACCATATGCCATTTTAGACAAATGGTTTTTCCAATCTCTTCCAGTGTTTGAGCATTCACAACTTCTGGAGGCAAGTTGTTCCACTGATTAATTGTTCTGTCAGGAAATTTCTTCTTAGTTGCTTCTCTCCTTGATTAGTTTCCACCCATTGTTTTTTGCTCTGCCTTCAGGTGCTTTGAACAATAGCTTGACTCCCTCTTCTTTGGGGCAGCCCCTGAGATATTGGAAGACTGCTATCATGACTCCCCTGGTCCTTCTTTTCTAGGAACCTTTTCTCATATGTTTTAGCCTCCAGCCCTCTAATCATCTTTAACAATTAATCAATTTAGGGCAGACATGGCAGGATTATGCTTGCGACGTTCTGACTAGCACAGTCAATGGGGAAGTCAATTCACTTAACAACTGTGTCACCAACTTTAACAACTGTGGCAGGGAAGGTCATAAAACAGGGCAAAATTCACTTAACAAAACTTAACTTTCTTATTAAGCAATGGCAATTTTGGGTTCAATTGTGATCTTAAGACGAGGACTAACCGGGTACTCTTTTACCTCATGATATAGTATTTTACTGATTTCTCTCCCCACCTTATTTTATTGCATTTAATCTAATTATTATGTTGAGCCTATCACCGAACTGAACATTATTCATCTCAGGCATTGGTAAATCAGTTAATGGTGTCAAAACGGCACATACAATCCAGATATTAAAGCTCTGCCCCTTTTTATATGCTGTAATATATGTTGAAAGATTGTAGGACTTTGATCACTCAATCAATCAATCAGAATAGAGCTGTAAGGGACCTTGGAAGTCATCTAGTCCATTCCCCAGCTCAAGCAAGGGACCCTACACCACTTCAGACAAATGGTTAGCCAACACCTTTTTTGAAAACTTCCAGTGTTGGAGCATCTACAACTCCTGAGGGCAAGTTGTTCCTCTGATTAATTGTTCTGTCAGGAAATTTCTCCTTAGTTCTAGGTTGCTTCTCTCCTAGATTAGTTTCCATCTGTTGTTTCCTGTTTTGCCTTCACACACATTATTTTGAGGTCACCGTGCCCTGTGGCAAACTCTTCTAATCCCTATAAGTCTCCTGAGTGTTGTGAAAAGTTTATAAATTATTTTTAAAAAGTTACTATGCTAACTAACATCCAACTGATCAATATCACATGTAACAATAAAACCAGTATTCCTGCTGCATTAAATTTTTTAGAAACCCTATTTGTATGCATTTTTATTATACAGTGTTATTTTAAACTCACTTTTAGTTCCTCTTGGTTTTTGGTATTCATACTCAAGTTATTGAATGCATTGAGTGCTTTCTGTTTAACATTGGTGACGGGAACTGAAAGCATTTTTCCAATCAGAGAGAGGCCACCTAAATTTCGAATGATATCCTACAAATTAAACAAATAGGAAAATATCATATATAATCATCTTAATCCCTAAAGTCCAAAAAACCTCATTTAATGGAGAGGAATTTGACCAAAACGAACAACATTTCTCTGTAATTTACATAAAAAAATAACTGTTCTTAATAGTTGGATTACTGGAAAATAAAGTTTAAAGATTAATAATGCAAAGGAGGTCATAACACAAAGTCACAATCATATGGTCACTTTGAAAAAGATGTCCACAAGTATTTAATATCTATAATTGTGAAATTGCTTTCTGTTCCTTTCTGTTAAAGCTGAAGATTATTAACAGTGGGGGGTTTTTCCACTGCTGTGATAGGCTCATATTTCTTGATTCCTAGTAATGCTGTCACCATTTCTTTCACATATAAATTCATTTCTTCTAAACAGATAGGTTAGTATGTTTTGATTTTGGAACTGAAGAGCCATGGTTGCTGATAGTAGGAGAGAGAGACAAGAGAGACAAGAAACAAATTGTTTTGGCACCTTTTGCAAGTCGGAGAAGGCTTAAAGAAGGAAAAGAACCTTAAGCCAATAGCATCCTTTCCCCCTTTAAACACCAACAAGCGCTTGAGAGTCAAAATGAAAAAGAATCAGAATAATTAGCCCATTTCTACACAGCACTATGGGGTAACATGTTGTTAGCATCTCCTTAGCAGGCTACCAGCTGAAACAGAATAAATTGTGTGCATAAACATCTTGCTATATGTCACTATACAAGGGTATATAGTCCAGGGAGTGGCTGCTACTGGTTCGCCCCAGTTCAGGCGAACCGGTAGCTAATTTTATCATTTTTAATTGCCAGTTTGGTGAACTGGCAAATTCTACCCCTAGCTGGCCCCGCCTAGCCCCTCCCGTGGCCTGTTTTGGATCCCAGGTAAGTGCAGGAAGGATGAAAAACAGGCCTCCCAGAGGCTCTGTCATGTCCCTGGTGGAGACTGACTCTGAGGGAGAGGAGGAACAGCAGACAGGGAGTGGAAGTGTGGTTTCAGAGGTGGTGGAGGAGGCTGGGGAAGGGCAGAGGCCGGCTGGGCAGTCAGAGGAGGACCCAGGCCCATCCCCTCTCCATCCTAGGGCACACAGGGAGAAAAGGATAAGGGAAAGACGTGGTCTACTTGGGAGGAGAGGGCCTTGATCTTCATGGGCTGCAGCTGTGACAACTGGACAAGAGGACGGACATGCGTACGGGCGAGTGCAGGAAACAAAGTGTGGAAATATCTCTAGTTTATTGTTCCTCTCTGAGTTTGGCGTCCTTCCCAGTGTGTGTTCTGATATCTGTAGACATCTTCAAGCCCTTATCTTGCCTGGTTTGTGTTGTTTTTTACTCTTTATAATTTAAACAGCATTTCCTCCTTCTTGTAACTGTTTGTGTGGGAGTTTTTTGTCTCCAGTCAAGGATATTTGGAGATTGGAAGCAAAGTGAAGGAATACAAGGGGATTCACCTGTTTTTTTGTGACTGTGTTTATTTTGTATCCCATCCTGGGTCATCATAGGCTCTGGAAGGCTGGAAACGGGCCCATTTCCAGAGGCCTCCGAGACCATTTTCGTTCTCCTGGATACTCGAGGAAAGCCTCCAGAGCAGGGGTCTCCAACCTTGGCTCCTGGAAGCCTGGCGGACTTCAACTCCCAGAGTTCCACAGCCAGCAAAGCTGGCTGTGGAATTCTGGGAGTTGAAGTCCGCCAGGCTTCCAGGAGCCAAGGTTGGAGACCCCTGCTCCAGAGCCTGGGGAGGGGAAAAAACAGGCTTCCCGCCATGGTGCAGGAGGCAGACTAGGCCACAGCCACCATGGTAACGCCCACCTGGAACCGGGCACAGAACCGGTTGCTAAAATTTTTGAAGCCCATCCCTGATATAGTCGTACCTTGGTAGTCCTTGTTCATTCATTTTGTGGGAGGCATAATGAGTACCCTACGAATTTTCCCCGTAAGAATGCAGTGAGTCACAAGGCAGGCAACACTGACAAATTCTAGCATGCTTGCATTGAGTACCAAACAAAGATCAGTATCAGGACAAAATTTTCACATCAAAATGTGTTGAGTACCAGTACCAAATTCAATGAGTTTCTCAAAGCAGTTCAGCACCAAGTTATCACCTTATTGTAAAACTATCCTTCTCGAGAACCGCGACTCCATTTTTTAACTGAATATTCTCAGTCTACCATTAAGATTGTATTGCTTGTCCTTTTTTTCTTTTTACAAAGTTATTACAATGATTGGATTTGGCCTTAATTCATTTCTATGAATTTTTAAATTACATCTATTATAACAGGGGTCTCCCAGACAGGGCCACTTTAAGACTTTGTGGACTTCAACTCCCAGAATTCCTCAGTCAGGTTAGCTGAGGAATTCTGGGAGTTGAAGTCCACAAAGTCTTAAAGTGGCCCTGTTTGGAGATCCCTGTATCACAACACTGGCTTTTTTCTATGATGGAATGGAAACAAAGAAAAGCCCTTACTTGATTTACAGAGAAAGCCGCGCTGTTGCCCAGGGTAACCAAGATCTGTTCATGAACCGAAGAGTCCTCTGTAGACTCCAGCAGATGAAGAAGACTCTTAATGTGACGGGCCTCAAGACCGCCATGAGAATTTGAATCATCACTGCCCCCTAATGTTAGAAAATAAATATTATACCTAATGGGGAAAAAATCATTACTTATTAGTAACCTACGATTATCACTAAGCGCTGTATCTTATGATTCTTCATGAGTTTTATTTTTTTCTTTATGTACACTAAGAACTTTTGGACTAAAGATAAATTCCTTGTGTGTCTAATCACACTTGGCCAATAAAGAATTCTATTTTATTCTATTCTATTTCCTATTCTATTCCTATTTTCTATTTTATTCTTATTCTATTTTCTATTCTATTCTATTTCTATTTTAATCTATTCTTATTCTATTTCCTATTTCCTATTCTATTCCTATTTTCTATTCTATTCTTATTCTATTTCCTATTTCCTATTCTATTTTCTTTTCTTTTCTTTTCTTTTCTTTTCTTTTCTATTCTTATTCTATTTCCTATTCTATTCTATTTTCTATTATACTCTATTCTTATTCCATTTCCTATTTCCTATTCTATTTCTATTTTCTCTTTTATTCCCGTGGATCAAAACAGAACAAAATAAGGAAGGGGAAAATCTGACCTTGCGAGACGCCCCCCAAAGATGCCCGGTGGAGGCTGGATAACCCGGGAGACCCCGAGGCTTCTTCCCCACCGAGGCTGCCCGGCTCTCTTTCCAAGCCCCTCGACTGTGGGGCGGCTCCCCCGCTCCGCCTGTAAGTCACCCAGTAAAGACCATAGGCGATTCCCGCCGCCGCTGCCAGGCCCACCAAGCCGACCCGCAACTTCCAACCGCCCGATTCCTTCATGGCAAACAAGACACGCATTTCTCCCGAGCCGGGGGAAAAGGGGGGGGGGATGGGAAGACTTGGAGCACGTGGGAAAGCGTCTTCTTCCGTTGCACGCGGGTCAGCCGGGCTCCACCTCCAGGGGGTTGGATCCCGGGGAATCTACCTCTGGGTGGATCCGAGGGACGGTCGGCGCTGGGACTGGACGAGTTTTTGGCAACCGCGGAGGAAGGGGATCCAAGACTCCTGCCTGCTTCCCTAAAAGAACCTCTCCGGTTCCGATCCGGATGCCTTGGAATAGTTTGCACGCGTTCACACGTGCGCCGGAGAGAGGCGCGTGTCTCCCTCATCTGTGTGAGAGGAGGAGGGGGGAACCGACAGCGGAGAGCTGGAGCGGCCGTTGGGAGCGGGGGCGGTGGTCGCCCGCCTTCCCAGCTGTTCCAGCCGGTGGGTGGGTGGGTAGGCAGCGTTACACGGATCCCCTTGTGACTGGCCATGCCCGTCCTTCGGAATGGGGACCCCGCTTTGAGGGCCTACTTCCAGAAGTATGCCATCCCGGATATCTATGAGGTAAAGAAGGCACCGTATCCTGTGGGGGTGGGGATTCAAGGCAGTCTCAGGCACCCCCATTTTGACCTTGAACTGATAAGACCTTGAACCATGAATTTTGAGAGTGGGTCCTTGGTGCTGTCTGAGGTGGGTTTGTTTGGGAGGAAGAGGAGGAAGAAGAAGAGGAAGAAGATGAAGACTACTGTGGTGTACTTGGTGCTTTCTGAGCTGGCTTGTTTCCTTGCAGACATTGCGTTACCAAACTAGGTAACACCATCAGTGCCACAAAGTTTGTGAAAAGAGAGGAGGAGGAGGAGAATGTGGGGTCCTTGGTGGTCTCTGAACTGGGTTGTTTCCTTGCAGATGTTTCATTACCCAGCTAGGTAACATCATCAGTGTTAGAAAGAAATGGGATTTTTCTCTCTGTTTATTGAATGTTACCTAGTTTGGATAAGGAAACCTCTGCAAGGAAACCACCAAGCTAAGAGAGCACCGAGAATCCCTCATTTCAGTCCTGCACTACAGCTATAGGGAGTCCTTGCCTTACAACAGTTCATCAAAGTTACAACAGCACTGAAAAAAGTGGGGATTGTTTTTTCAAACTTACGATCTTTACAGCCTCCCGTGGTCACGTGATCAAAATTCAGATGCTTGGCAACTGACTCATATTTATGATGATCACAGTGTTCTGAAGTCCTGTGATTCGCTTTTGTGACCTTCTGACAAGCAGTCAATGGGGAAGCCAGTTTCACTTAATGACTGGGTTACCAGCTGACAAGTGCAATAATTCACTGAACAATGGTGGTAAGAAAAGTCATAAAATGGGGCAAATGTTTCTCTTAAAATTTGTGATACACTCAGAGGGATCTATCTATCTATCTATCTATCTATCTATCTATCTATCTATCTATCTATCTATCTATTCTCTCTCCATCTATCCATCCATCCATCATTATCCATTCTCTCTCCATCTATCCTATCCTCTCTCTCCATCTCTCTCTCTCTCTCTCTCTATCCTCTCTTTCCATCTATATCCATCCATCCATCATTATCTGTCTTCTCTCTTCATCTCTCTCCATCCATCCATCTGTTCTCTCCATCTATCCATCCACCCATCATTATCCATTCTCTCTCCATCTATATCCATCCATCCATCATTATCTGTCCTCTCTCTCCATCTATCTCCATCCATCATTATCCATCTATTCTCTCATCCGTCCATCATTATCTATTCTCATCTCCTCTCTCTATCTCTCCATCTATATCCATCCATCCATCTATTTCCATCCATCATTATCTATTCTCATTGTCTGTCTGTCTCTCTCTCTCTCTCTCTCAGCAAAACAAGAAACAATGGCTCAAAACAAATCAAGGAGAGAACCAACCTAGAACTAAGGAGAAACATCCTAATGGTACGAATAATTAACCAGTGGAACTTCAGAAATTGTGGGTGTTTCATCACTGGAGGTTTTTAAGAAGAGACTGGACAGCCACTTGTCTAAGATGGTATATGGTTTCCTACGAGCAGGGGTTGGACTGGAAGACCTCCAAGGTCTCTTCAAATTCGATGACAATGATGAAGAAGAAGCTTTGTTTACATCACAAGTGCCTAATTTTACTTCTGGGCTAACTGATGGCATGTAGAAAAATAGCAGGCAAGAAAACGATAGTACGCTGTAATCCTCAGGATTTGGATCATGGTGGCTTTGAAATGAACTTTACTTTATAAACCTGAACGTCATTCATGAAATCACTAACTCATCTTGTTTGGATCTAAACCTACCTTAGACATGCCAATATGTATAAATCAGAAGAGTAATCTCTACCATAAATTTAAAAAAAACAATTATTCAGTGCTAAAATAACAACACCCAACAATATTTATCATTGTCAAAAGAAGAACCTTGTCTTTCCTATTTGTCTTTTCCAAAATCAAAAAAATAAACAGCAGAATTTACATGAAAAATATCTCAAATCAAGAAAGCGAGAATAAAATTAAAACTTTTACAGGATGCTAGAATTAGAGGAGGATTTGGCCTTCCTAATTGGGAGTTGTATTATCAAGCTGCAAACTTAATGTGGGTTAAAGAATGGATAACGTTAAGAAAGACTAGATTGTTGGCATTAGAAGGTCATGATTTATTATTGGGTTGGCATGCTTTTTTATGGTATAAGGGAACTAAATCACAGGGTTATTTTAGAAGGCATTATATACGGGAATTGTTATGGTTGAATTGGGAGAAAATTAAGAAACAATGTTATTTGAAAATTCCAGTTTGGTTATCAACTATTGAAGCTTTTTCGTATCCTATAACTTATAAGAAGGAACAAACAGTTAGATATGGGGAAATATTGGATGAAAAGGGTGAACTTAAAATGATGCAAAATTTAGAAGAATAAGGTATAAAGATGAATTGGTTTTCATATGCGCAAATACATGCAAGGTATCTTAAAGATTCTAAAATAGAAGGATTTTATGATAAATTGACTGATTTAGACAGGATTTTGATAGGTACTGATGAAAAAGTGATTAAAAAACTATATAGTTATTTGTTGGAAATTAAATTAGAGGAAGAACAAGTTAAAGAAACAATGATTGCTTGGGGGAAGAATTTTGGATATGGGATTGATTTAGAGAAATGGCAAAAATTGTGGTCACAAAATTATAAAATGACAATGTGAACAGCATATAAAGAAAATTTGTATAAGATGTTTTACAGGTGGCACTTTCCCCCGACAAGAATAGCAAGAATGTTCAAGAATAAATCTGAAAAGTGCTGGAAATGTCATCAGATACCTGGCTCATATTACCATATGTGGTGGACTTGTGAGGAGGCCAGGAAATACTGGACTAGAATTCGCATATGGCTGGAAAAAATGACAAAGAAACACATAGATTTGAAACCAGAGATTTTTTTTGGGTTTTCCGGTTTCGTGTGGCTTCGGGGCAGCAGGAATTCGCGACTGCTCGCGATTCCTGCTGTGCTAGCCGCCAAGGTACCCCCGATCCAGATGGGTCAGGGGGATATGGCTGCCCTGTAGGGACAGCTGAAGAGAGAGGGGAGTCAGACAGGGGGTTGGGGGTGTCACAGACCCCCTCCTCCTCCGGAAAAACCCCTTTTTCCCAAGGCGGTGGAGCGGCGGTCAGCAATGGCCGCCATGAAGAAGCCAGCAACCGGGTAAGATTGCGCTGGAGGAAGTAAGAAGAGTGAAAGTGCTGTCTGAGCCGGGTCAAGTAACATCTTTCAAATTTGTTGGAACTGAGCTGTTTGAGTTGCTGGAGGATACATTGTATCCCTAAGAAGATCGAAAGCGGTGGAAAAGCTGTTAAAGGGAACTTTTTTTTTTTTTCTTCACTCTCCCACCCCATGGAAAAAGCAGATATGTTTGGACATATTGGACATTGAAAGTGAATTATTCTGAAAGTTGAAGCTAAGGGACAAAAGGGTTTCTGGACATTGAAAAACTTAAGAAATTGGAAAACCCTTATTAGAGGTATGGATTTCTGATTATTTAAAGTTGATATTGCAAGTGGGAAGGGAGAGAGAAAAAAAATTGGAGCAGAAGCTGAAAAAGGAGGAGATTGCCTAGAATCCCAAAGAAAGGTATATGGTAATTGGACCTCTTTGATTAAACATTAACCCCAGAAAGAGAAAGAGAAGAAGGAAGAAAAGTATTAATTTTTGGAATTTTTTTTTGAATTATTTTTGATTAAAAATTTTTGTGGTTGTTTTGGGAAAAGTTTCTTTTTTCATGGTGGCATCGCTTGTGGATGAACTAAAGACTGAATATCAAAAATATAAAAAGGAAGATACTTTGGGCACTTTGTTTCAATTCTTAGAAATGGCGTTATGTACTTATGAAAAGTTGACTACGCAGCAGAAGGACTGGGACAAAGAAGAAGAGGAAGAAGAAGCCATCTTTGATGAACAATGGGTTCTTTCCGGGGAGGAGGAGAAAAAGGATAAAAAAAGGGGATTTTAAGAATTATAAAAACAACCAAAGAAGAGAAAAATGAGCAGAAAGGTGGAGGCAAGGTTAGAAAGCAAAGGAAAGGGAGTAAGAAAAGGGAGGAGGAAAGACAAAGGGGTAAAAAGGGCAAGGAGAAGAATAAACAAGAGAGAAAGGGGGGGAGGAGAAGCCTCAATGGGGGGAAGCAAGATCTAAAGAAAAAAAGTTTATTCAGAGACAATGGGTGAATTTAATTTAGGAAAAAAGAGGGATTCTGGAGGGTACATAAGATTGTGTTTTTTATATGTGTATTTAGAGTATAAAATTCATTGTGTAATTTTAGAATCTATTAAACAGAATCCCAAGAAAAAATTGTTATATGAAGTACTTTTAAGTTAGGGTAATGAGTTATAGATGTTACTCCAATTGGTGTATAGGAGAAGTATAATAAAAGAAAAAAGATGAATGGATAGTTGGAAATAGAACAGACAAAGAATATTATTGAAAATGGTAATAAGATATGGAAGGATATATAAAGGTTTTGTTATGTTTTTTTTTTGTATATTGATAAAAGGCAATAAAATTTTAATTAACAAGAAATAATTTGGATGAAAAGGAGAAGCTGGGATAAGATAGGAAGTTAAATAGATAAAGTAAATATTGATATTATAATTTGGAATCATTATGTTCTATTGGTTTTCTTCTTTAATTATTATTATTATTATTTTTAGAAAAGAATTTATAAGCTGTTATGCCTTAATTGTTTGTGCACTGTTTTTGTAAAATTGATAAAATTGGTTTATTAAAAAAAGAAAAGAAAATGATAATAAGATATGGAAGGATATATAAAGTGAATATGATGTTTGAATTTGTGTCTGTGTGAAGAGTTTCAACCCAGGATCAGGCAGCCTTCAGAAAAGATGTTTTAGTTTTGTTTATGTTTTGTGTTTTGTATGTTTATGAAAGGCAATAAAATTTAATAAGCAAGAAATATAATTTGGATAAAAGGAGAAGTCTGGATAAGATATGAAGTTAAATAGATAATGTAAATATTGATATTACAATTTGGAGTTATTTTATATCTTCTATTGGCTTTCTTCTTTAATTATTTTTTTTTTTAGAAAAGATTTTTTAAGTTGTTATGCCTGGATTGTGTATTGTCTTTTGTAAAATTAATAAAATTTGTTTAAAAAAAAAAAGAAACCAGAGATTTTTTTATTGGGAATCGTACCTGATATATATAATAAAAATTTAAAGTATTTGATTGTAAATGTATTAACAGCAGCTAGGATTGTATTTGCTAAACATTGGAAGAGTGAGAAAATACCATTAGAGGAAGAAATTATTAAGAAAATATTGGAATGTGCTGAAATGAGTAGATTGACATTTGAAATTAGAGAACAAGAAGATAAACAATTTTATGAAGTTTGGGATCTTTTTTTATCAATGGTTAGATAATACAATATAATAATAGAATATTTAGAAATTTAGGAAATAATGAATATATAATTTTTCTTGGTTTTGATAATTTTTAAGAATATTTTATTAAGATAGATTTGGTATGATTCTATGATTTGTTATAAAATAATTTAATTTAATTATAGTTATCTTGCTTAAGTATGAATTAGTAAAATTATAGTCAAATGATTGTTCAATAATGATATTGGGATATTTTATTGATGATGGATAATGTGAGTTATTATGTAATATAATTATTTTGATGACTATGAAATGGATGCACAAAAGGGAGTGGTAAACCAACCAATACACTGTAAATTTATGAAGAATGATATAAAAAATTTTTTGTTATGTTTTACGTCTTATATGTTTTTTGTCTGTCGTTAAAATCAATAAAACTTTTACCAAAAAAAAAAAAAAAGAAAAGAAAAATATCTCAAATCAAAATCCTGACGATTGGCAACTGGTTCATATTTATGATGGTTTCCGTGTCCCAGGATCATGCAATCCACTTTTGAGACCTTCTGACCAGCAAAGTCAACGGGGAAGCCAGATTCACTTCACAACTGGGTTACTTACTGAATAACTGCTGTGATCCACTTAACAATGGCGGCAAATAAAGGTCGTAATATAGGGCAAAACTCACTTAAGAAATGTCTTGCTTAGCCACAGAAGTGTTGGGCTCAATTGTGGCCTTGATCTGAGGACTGACCTGTATTTTGGACTAAAGTACCTGGAAAAACATTCAAAAAAATAATCTGAAAATTTTTTGTCCTGCGGCCTTTGTCAGAAGGAATGAAAAATGTACGGCAATGTAATGTTGAAGGGAGGAATGAAGACAATACAAAACACGCCCTGGTGTTATTAATTTGCTAGCTGGCCCACGATTTTGATTAGGAGTGATGAATGTAGTGGGAAATTTGGGCATAAATTGCAGATCTATGAGACAGTTTCCTGAACAGAGTGCAACCATCATAAATTACAAGGCAGCTGCAATGGAAAAATGGTCACAAGTCACTTTTTTTCAGTGCCGTTGTAACTTCAAACGGTCACTAAATGAACGACTGTTAAATCAAGGACTACCTGTGTTGGTTTTGCCGGTTTAAGGATGGGTTGGTAGCAGTTTAATGTTGCAGTGGGAAAACCTCTCTACCTACTAAATGTGAATGGGGTAGATTCAGGGGAGGGCTTCAAAAATTTTAGCAACGGGTTCTCTGCCTGGTTGCTCAGTGGGAGTGGACATGGTAGGCGTGGCCTAGTCAGCCTCCTGCACCATGGCAGGGGGGCATTTTTGCCCTCCCTGGCTTTGGAGGCTTTCCTGGAGCCTCCGAGAGGGCAAAAAGGGCCTCCCCAGGCTCCGGAGGCTCTCTGGAAGCTGGAAATGGGCCCATTTCCGGCCTTCCTGAACTTCCAGGAGGCCCATTTTTCACTCTCCCAGAGCCTCTGTGTGTGTCCTGCACTTACCTGCACCCAAAACAGGCCATGTGGGGACTCCTGGGAGGGGAGGGGAGGGGTGGGTAGGGCCAGGAGTGGGATTTGGGGGTTCTCTGAACTGCACAGAAACTTAGGGGCTCTCCCGAACCCCTGCAACCCCCCTAGCAGCCTACCCCTGGGTAGATTGTATATACTTAGGTAGACCTGCACACATTCATAAAATAGACATGCGGGAAAATCTGTAGGTAGTCCTTTACTTACAACAGTTCATTTAGTGATGATTCAAAGTCACAACGGGACTGAAAAAAGTGACTTAGGTTTTTACACAACCATCACAACATCCCCATGGTCACATGATCAAAATTCAGATCCTTGGCAAGTGATTCATGCTTGTGACGATTGCAGTATCCTCAGGTCATGTGATCCCCTTTTGCGACTTTCTGACAAGCAAAAACAATGAAGAAATGAAACTCATTTCACAAACTTGTTACTAACTCAACAATTGCAGGGATTCACTTAACTATGGCAAGGAAACTGGATCATAAAATGGCTTAAAACTCACTAAAATATTGTTTCAAAAATTTTGGGCTCAATTGTGGTCATAAGTCAAGGACGACCTGTATAGAATTTACAGTTTTGACTAGCTGACGTCTATACATATTTATCTGAACATTTAACCGCAATTCTGTGGACTGTCTTTTCCAAAATAGGCAATTTGATTTGCCAGAATTGGATTAAGTTTAGTGTTGCTCGTCTGCAAAACTCCACAACTGACTCGCATCGCCCTGTGTTATGTTGCTTCCATTTTATTTGCAGTGCCACGTTCTATTCACACAGATTAGTTTTTGGACATATTCAAATATCGTTGTAGATTATTTGGAGAAATTGCGTTTCAGTTACAAAAACCAAAATTTATGATCCAGTCCAGTAGAGGGCACAGTTGACAATCTTAAAGCATCTTATGTGTAAATTAATATTTAAGAAGTATGTGTACTTGAAAGATTGTCTTTGAATTCCTCATTTCTCAAAGCACTCCATTCCTATTGAAATCAATGGGAACTTAAAATTATTATTTCTTGAGTAGTGTTTTTACTGTTCTATTTTAACTAGGGTGATTGGTTTTTTGAGTGTATAATAAGCGAAATTGACATTGGAACAATATGTTATTTTGCCTGTCATGATATATAATTAAATTGATGGTTTTTGTCAATTTGTCAATAGCTGTGCCTTTTAAGGTGTTATAATATCTTTAAGAAATAAGGTAAAAGTTTCTCCTATTTTAGAAAATGTACAACCAAAAACAAAAAAAATTATTGTCTTGATTTTAGTTCATCAGGCAAATAAAAGTAGGAATCAAACCAGTATGGCTTGATTTCTACTTTTATTTGCCTGATGAACTAAAATCAAGACAATAATTTTTTTTGTTTTTGCTTGTACATTTTCTAAAAAAGGAGAAACTTTTACCTTATTTCTTAAAGATATTACAGCAAGCCATACTGGTTACTTATAATAAACCAATTAAAAGCAATCATTAAGGAATAAAATAAAAATATTCTCAAAAATATTTTGACACTTGTATGATTGGATAATACTTCAGTTTCCTAGCCTTTATAATCTTGGTTAATACTCTTAAGATAAGGATAATTTCATGATTCTTATACTTTTAGTAATACTGTAGCAATCAATTTGTAGCATCTAATATGTTTACAAATTTATGATGGCTTAAAATTTCATGAACTAAAATGTTATATAAACTCAGCAATGAACAGGAATAAATCCTGAGGTAAAATAAAAATAAAATGTTGAATTGTTTTAATAAAAATGTAAAATATTCTAATAAAAAAGGACTAGAATCTAAAAACAATTTTACTCTCTTATGAAATATATATTTTATTAATCAATACTCTATATCTTGATTTTATTTGCAGGCCTTGTTAGGTGGTTTATTAATTATGTGTCCAGAAGATCCACTCAGATTTTTAGAAGAAAAGATCAAAAAAATGATGGAAAAAGGCTTATATGGTATTATATGGTACGTATAAGAGGTTTGTGTGGTCAGATTGATAACAAATGTGAAATCAATGTGGGGAAATCTTATTTTTTTATAAATCAGTTCGACTTGAACCATGTAAACTCCTAAAAATTGAGCTTTTCGTTCAATAATAGAATAGAAAACATCCATAGCGATATTAATATTATTTTGTGTTAGTCATTGGTCTTCAATTCTTGGTAGCCAGAGTTGAATATGAATTGCTAAATGCAGAAACTAAAATCAGTGGTATCAAAAACTGATACAAGGATTTTCAAATTTTCATACTGCACCTGTAATATTTACTGTTTTCTTATTTTGCATCTAGTGAGCATTCATATTTGCAGAAAAAAAGTTATCAACTTTATACAGTGCAACAGGTCACAATAATAGCTAGTTCAGGAGTTAATTGAAACATGTAAATGCTTTATGGGATGGGGTATTAAACTTTAGCATGCAATGACATACATTTTTATAATATTAGCCTTCATTGGACATACACTAATACAAATAAAAACCTGTTGCTTATTGAATTGTGGTCAATGTATCTTGCAATATTTGAGGGGCTGTCTCAGAAAAGAAGTGGCCAACCAATTGTCCAAAGAAACTAAAGGCAAAAAGCAATGGATTGACACTGAGAACACTCAACCAGTGGAACGGCTTGCCTTCAGAAGTTATGGGAGCTCTGTTACTGGAAGTTTTCAGATGGGACAGCCATTTGTCTGGAATGGTATAGGTTCACCTGCTTGAGCAGGGGTTGGACTAGAAGACCTCCAAGGTCCCTTCCAACTCTATTATTCTGTAAATTTCATACTTTTTTGATGTTGAATATTACTGTCTATTCTTTTCCATGGCCTCAGGCCGTAATGTATCAAATGATAATTCCAATTTAAAGCGGTTCATTACAATCCACCTGAGGTTCATTTTCTAATATTTTTAATGTAGGCCTTGTTTAACAGTGGTAATTGAGACTGGCCATTCCGTTGCTAGCTGACACAGTCATAAAAAATGAGGTCGCGTGACTGCCCCGATTTAAGATGGCAGGGCCAGCAGGCGGTCGATAAACGAACCCCAGGTGATCACAGCATTCTATGGTCACATAATTTGTGAAACTCCTGCCAGCTTCTACACTGACTTTACTTGCCAGAAGTCAGCAATGAAAGTTGCAAATGGCAATCAAACAAAAATTGTGCATGCTATTGTGGCCACAGTTACAAGGAACATTCAGGGCCATTGTAACATTTAACTGGTCATTCAGCGAGGACTACCCATATGCTGGATTTCTACACTGACACTCTGAAATTTACTTTGTTCAAGCTGCTCACACTCGGTGTTTCTCTCTCTTTTTAATATTTTTAATTGAAGTTTATTATAACCTAAAAGGCAATGGAAAATATTTTCCATTACGCTGCGTGTTTCTTGAAAAGCAAGAATTTCCACAGACTTGTGGGAAAATAGACACTTGAAAGATAAAGAACATTAAAAAATGGAAAATATGATTTCTAATTAAAAAAATCACAGCATAATATCATTTACATTCTTTGCTTTGAGACAGGATTATTTATCTGACTACAAAAACAAGAAATAACAATGGCTTTAAAAACTAGCTCAAGCTGTAGTGTAATAATCTGGTTTAAAAAAACTATCATTTATATATATATATATATTTTTTTTCTTCTAGGAACATGTGTATCGATCCAGATTTAAGTCTGAAGTTGAGAGTCCTTTCTGAGACATATTTACACACCCTTTTAGGCCTTGATGATGACCAGCTGGTAATTATTCATAAATCTCTGTAAAAACGTTTAGAATAATAGCTTTCTCCAAAGATAGTCTGGAAAGAATTTTGTTTAACGTTTATTCATAATCCATTTTTAACCGAGAGTCGTGGGAAAGACTACATTTCTTAATCCTTATTCCTGAAGACTTTATAACTTAAATACACTTAAGTAAAATTGCATCAAACTCAGATGTAAAAAAATTTAACTGCCTCAGGCTGGCTTACTTGGCGCTGTGCATTATGTATGTATACGTACGCTTAAATAAATGAATAAAATTCCACTCTAGGGAAATACGAGGTAGAAAAATAAGTAAAATGGGGAAACAGAAATCATTTAATTTTGTGGTATCTAGAATTATAGAATTGTTGACCCTGATGGTTCTTTAGGATTCATTTGAAAAGTGTACATCAGAGTTTTTTCAATAAATGACATGAAGAATATTGTCCTATTTTCTTCAATCTGAACCTGACTATCCATCTTTCTTTCCTATTTCTTTCCTATTTTAATGTATGGTAATTTTATTTTTGTATTTACTTTTCAGATGACGACAGAGTTATGTGATAGAGCATGGGACTTCTATAGCACTAATCTTAAGAGAAAGTGCTTTGAGTACGTATATATGTATATAATTTCCTTTATTATTTCTTAATAATATTTCTACCTTCAGAGTTCAGACCAGAAACGTTCTTACTGGGAATTATTAATGAGAAATACAGTAAAGGAGCAATATAGCTAATGATACATATAATAACAGCTGCGAGATTGGTATATGCCCAAAACTGGAAGAATGAAGATACCCCTACAGAAAGTGAAATAATAAGGAAAATATTAGTCTGCGCAGAGATGGATAGACTAACTTTAGAAATCAAAGATAAGGGTAAGACAGAGTATTATGAAGTCTGGAGTAAAATGTATCAATGGAGTCAAGTAAAAAGAAAAAAAGGGTTGACGCTTTATAGGAATGAAAGTTAAAAGTTTTTAAAGCAAAGAAAATGGAATATAATGGACAAATACGAGATGATACGAATGCCTGAGTATAAAAGACAGTTGTAAATATGTATATAATTATATATAAATGTAAATAGAAATAACATGTAGCTAGCACAATACTAATAACATAAGGGAAAAAGAACATTAACTGTTATGTGTATCTCTATTCTATAGCTTGTATGGCCAAATGATGGCCCAGGAAGTCGCACTGTGTTCAACTGTTTTTAATATTTACACACACACACATATGTGTTTTCTTAAGTTTTCGCGGGTACTTACATGTCTGGCATTCAGCTTTGTTCGGGTATTTTCGCATGTCATAGTAGGGTGCTTTTAAAGTTGTAGCAACGTTTCAGCAGAATCTCATCTGCCATCATCAGGCTTCTGTATGGTGTTTGTCTGTGAGGCAGACTTTTACAGTGGTTTCAGATTTAAATTTGGGGCAGCCTATTGCTGTGCCAGAATGGTTTTTTCTTCCTCCTGATTGGTTGAGAGTCTTGGTCTGTGTTTATTGGTCTTGGAGTTTGCTGTGTTCTGCTTCTAATATCTTCTGTCTGGGTTTTTTTTTTTTTTTGGCTCTTTTTGTATCTTGATTGGCTGGCAACATTGTGTTACTTTATTGGAAGCCTTTAGTGCAGCTTGGCTTCGGGTGAACTAGTCCAACACATGGAAGCTACAGGTCATAGCATCAACTTCAATGGCACCAAAACCATAGCCACTATAGAAAATCCCAGCCACAGAATCATCAGAGAAGCCATAGAGATTGAAAAAAGACCAGAAAGTATGAACAAAAGAGATGATTCCACCAGGCTGTCAATCATTTGGAAGCCTGCACTCACAAACAAAAAAATCTCCACACCACAAGCCAGACAAACACCTGGGCACAAACAGATTCTCCCTGATACCTCCAACTCAAACACACCCCAACCAGGCACCCAGATGAAACCCAGCTTCCTAACTAATGATAGCCATCCATTTACCTGAAGCCAAGCTGCACTAAAGGCCTCCAATAAAGTAACACAATGTTGCCAGCCAATCAAGATACAAAAAGAGCCAAAAAAAAAAAACCCAGACAGAAGATATTAGAAGCAGAACACAGCAAACTCCAAGACCAATAAACACAGACCAAGACTCTCAACCAATCAGGAGGAAGAAAAAACCATTCTGACACAGCAATAGGCTGCCCCAAATTTAAATCTGAAACCACTGTAAAAGTCTGACTCACAGACAAACACTATACAGAAGCCTGATGATGGCAGATGAGATTCTGCTGAAACGTTGCTACAACTTTAAAAGCACCCTACTATGACGTACGAAAATACCCGAACAAAGCTGAATGCCAGACATGTAAGTACCCGCGAAAACTTAAGAAAACACACATACATACATACATACATACATACATGTATGTATGTATGTATGTATGTATGTATGTATGTATGTATTTGCATGTCAGGTTGCTATTGTAAACAGAATCAATATTGAGTTCTAGGTATTTATTTATCACTACTAAGGCCATATTCATAGAATCATAGAATATAGCTTGAAGGGACCTTGGAGGTCTTCTAGTCTAGCCCCTTGCTCAAGCAGGAGAACCTATACTATTTTCGATAAGTGACTGTCCAGTCCCTTCTTAAAAACCTCTAGTGTTGGAGCGCCCACAATTTCTGGAGGCAAGCTGTTCCACTGGTTAAGAGTTGTGCGATGGGCTAGAGTTGGAGTTCTCACCTCAAATCAGGAGGCTGTGAATTCAATCCTAGATAGAGGCAGATATTTCTCTCTCTGGGCACAATGAGAATGTATCTGCTGAACAAAACTCTGCATTGGCGACAGGAAGGGCATCTGGCCAGTAAACATTCTGCTAGCTCCATTCAGTTGCCAAGACTCCACCCCGCAAGGGGATTATGGGGTTGTTAAAAGAAGAAGAAGAAGAAGAAGATGATGATGATGATGATGATGATGACGATGATGAAGCTCTTCCACTGGTTAATTGTCCTCACTATTAGGAAGTTTCTCCTTAATTACAGGTTGCTTCTCTCCTTGATTAGTTTCCAACCTAATATTTTTTGTCCTGCCCTCTGGTGTTTTGGAGAATAATATTCTTTAAGAATTAGTTTATTGAGGTCACCACTAAAAACAATACAAATCTGCCAGGCCTCTTTCACGCATGCAACCAGGAGTATCCACAGTGGAGATCAGAAAGTGATACTGCTGTCCAAATTCTGACCCTTTGTGTAATGTACCCATTCAAACAAAAAATTGATCACACTATTGTGGTCACCAACTTGACGTTTTGTGAGTCTCCTGCAGATAATTTTCCATCTAATACAGGATGCAGAGTTTTCTCCAAACAAATGTAGATGGGAACACCTCTTCTTTGTCTCTCAAGGTTGATTAAAGTTGATTGAGCACAAATCCACAGTATCGATTCTTCTTAGTTGTGACAGAATATAGGTAGCCCCTGACTTACAATCATTCATTTAGTGACTGTTTGAAGTTACAATGGCACTGAAAAACAAGTGACTGATGACCATTTCCTACTTATAACCTTTGCAGCTTCGAGGACAGCCTGGATTTGGCTCCCCCCTCCCCCCCCCAAAATAAAAATAATAATAGTGTAAAATATTTTAATGCGGTTCAGCGAAATGCTTTTTTGATTGCAACTTTATGTTTCAAAGAAAACATAGATGAACAAACTTTACAGCATGATTTATCATTGCTTAACTATTGCAGCACATGGATCCAATATTGTGAAGACAAGAAAACAGCTGAAGAACAACTACAGAAAAAATTGGCAGCTGCAAGGCACTACTATGACTGCAGACTCCTAAAATTAGCAATGAGGACTTGGTATGAGTGGGTGAACATCCAGAAAGAAGTGCACAAACGTAAGAATGTTACACTGATAATAATTAAGTATATGACTGGTTTTCGGTGCAGGAACTGTTGTGGTTCCGGGCAGGTGGTGCAAATCGGACAGTGGGGAAGAACGGGGACCATCAGGGAGTCTGGAGAGGACTCGGATGAGGGTCCTGCATCCGATGCAGAGATGGAGCCAGGACCATCTGGGAGTGGGGTGCTGCCTTTGGAGCCTTCAGAGTCTGGCAGCAGCAAGGCAGAGGAACAAGGGGAGTCTGTTCCCAGTGTGTGTGTGTGTGCACAGAGCTGCTAGAAGGAGAGAGCAGCTGAGACAGAGCGGGTGACTTGGGAGTAAGGCTGGGAGGTGATTGCCCTTCCTATAAGGGATAAAAGTCAGACCAAGATGATGAAACCTTTGCAGGAAGCAAAGTAGTTCAATCGGTTCCAGGTCATCCTTGAAGCTCTTTGTACTTCGGTTGGTTTTTGTTCTACTTTATTTGACACTTCTGTTATTGGCAGCATTTCACAGGAAAGAAAGGTGGGTGCTTATCTCGAGGGACTGTTTGAGATTCATTACCGGCTGGGAATGAAAATAATTCCCAGCATTGCAAGACTTCTTTTTAATAGAAGCGTGTGTGTAATTACAGTCTCGGAAGCCTTGGTCAGAACAGGAACTTCTGGACTTACGACCACTATTGAGCCCAAAATTCCTGTTACTAAACTGTACAGGTGCTAAGGGAATTTTGCTGTATGTTACAACTTTTCTTGCCACAGTTATTAAGTGAATCACCACAGCTGTTAAGTTAGCAACTTGGTCGTTAAGTGAACCTGGCTTCCTCATTGCTTTTGCTTGTCAGAAGGTCACAAAAGGGGATCACATGACCCCGGGACACTGCAGCCATTCTAAATAGGAACCAGTTGCCAAATGTCCGAATTTGGATCACGTGATCATGGGGATTCTGCTTTAGAAATGTGGAAAAAAAATGTCATAAATTACTTCGTTCAGTCCCGTTATAACTTTGAACTGTCACTAAACAAAGTGTCAGGGTTCCAAGTAACATACTCACAGCAAAAAAAACCTTCTGAGGCAGGTAAATTCCTCAAAGAATAGCTTTGTTGGATATGCCATATTGGCACGGGCTGGTAAAAACTGACCCTAAATGTTCCTGCGGTTTTCACCTACCGTATTCTTTGAACTATGATGCAATTTCCCCCCACCTCCAAAAGTGAGTGGAACTGTCTGTGCATTCTATAGAGTGAATGTTGGCGAAGCACCGCCCACCTGCAGGACCCCACTCTTCAGCCTTTGCCTCCCAGCAATTTGCCTCCTTGCAGCAAACAGCCTGGTCAGCTTCAGCACAGCCTGATTTAGCACGAGCAGTTGATTGGCTGTTGGATCGGCCTCCCAGAATACTGTTGATCAGCTGTTCCAGGCTGAGGGGATTGCCGTTGCTGTCGCCGCCCATTGCTACCGCATATCGCTGCCTCCACGTGTCCCATTTTCTACCTCAATGCGCCCCATTTTAAGCCTCTGCACATCCTATTTTCAGCCCATTCCAAGTGGCAGGGATTGCCACCACTGCCTATAGATGGCATCAGCGGTGGCAATCCCCGCCATCTGGAACTGGCCCAAAATGGGACACACGGAGGTTGAAAATGGGGTGCGCAGAGGCCAAAAACGGGGCATGTGGAGGCAACTATAGGTGGCAGCGATGGGTGGCAACGGCGGCGATGGGTGGTGGCGATCCCCACAGCCTGGAACAGCTGATCGGCAGTATTCCGGGAGGCCGATCCAACCGCCATTCAACTGCTCGTGCTAAATCAGGCTGTGCTGAAGCTGACCAGGCTGTTTGTTGTATGCTGCAAGGAGGCAAATTGTTGGGAGGCAGAGGCAGATTTTTTTTTCTCCTATTTTGCTCCCCAAAAGCTAGGTGTGTCTTATTGTCTGGAGCGTCTTATAGTGCCAAAAAAAAAAAAGGGTAATTAAAAGTAGAAGTTTTTCACTTTCTCAAAACAATCAGTCACATGGTCTAATCAGGATACAGTCCAGTTGCTAGGTGACTTCAGTTCCCTCCTTCCAAACACCTGCTGAAATGTCCTTGGTTCTCAAGAGAAAGTATTTTGTCTTGGCTACAAACCCCATCTATCTCTACTCTCCCCTCCTTACTCCTTAGCTCTAGTGGTGGCAGCCCTGAAGCCTCAAAATGGCCTTTGTCAGGTCAGCTTCAGGGTTGACAGTAAGTCGAGGACTACGTCTATTAGATTCCTCAATGCCTTCAACAATGTTGAGCTTCTAATCTTCTGGGAAAGTTGTTGAAAATTTAGGGGTCCGTACAGAGATGTATCTGCTTAAATGTGTAGCACAGTCAACCATATCAGGAGCTGGCCAAAGGAAATATTTCATGAAATTTTGTACTATATCATAAAATGTTTTACAGAATTTCAATTCTATGGGAGTCCCATAGAGGTCAGTTGCATTGTGTGAAGTTTCAATTCCTAGACTGTTGAGTGCTTCAGCAGATTCAAATATATTGAAATTAGAATGTTTGTTTCTCCTGTACAGGTGAAGCAAGAATTTCATTCCAGATAACAGATAAACAGATAATCAGAGTTGGAAGGGACCTTGTAGGTCATCTAGTCCAACCCCTTGCCCAAGCAGGAGACCCTACACATTTCTGACAATGGGAGTCCAATCTCTTCTTGAAAGTCTCAAGTGATGGCGCTCCTACAACTTCCGAGGGCAAGCTGTTTCATTGATTGATTGTTCTCACTGTCAGAAAGTTTCTCCTTATTTCCAGGTTAAATCTCTTCTTCCATTATTCCTTGTCTGGCTTACGCGTGCTTTAGAAAATACCTTGACCTCCTCCTCCTCTCTGTGGCAGCCCCTCAAATATTGGGAACACTGCTATCTTGTCTCTCCTGGTCCTTCTCTTCACTAGACTAGTCATGCCCAGTTCCCACAACTATTCATCGTTTGTTTTAGCCTCCAGTCCCCTAATCATCCTGGTTGCTCTTCTCTGCATTCTTTCTAGAGTCTCAATATCTTTTTTTATAGTGTAGGGACCAAAACTGGATGCATTCCAATGAAATTAAATCTAATTTAGTCTTTCTGCCAATTGGGAGGACAAGGAAATCCTTGACATATGACCACAACTGAGCCCAAAACTTCTGTTGCTAAATGAGATATTTATTAAGTAAGTTTTGCCCCATTTTATGGCCTTTCTTGCCATGTCTGTTAAGTGAAACACTGCCAGTTGTTGAATTTATAACATAACTATTTCACTTAACCAAGTGAATCTGGTTTTCCCATTGACTTGGCTTGCCAGATCACATGACTGTGGGGCATTGCAAATTGTCTGTCCTAAATATGAGTCAGTGGCCAAGCACCTGAATTTTGATCACATGACCATGAGGATGTTGTAATGGTTGTAAGTATGAAAAACGGCCATAAATCACTTTTTCAGGGGGCTGTTGTAACTTTGAAGGGTCACTAAATGAACTGTTGTAGGTTGAGGATTACCTGTAAACATAATGTATGGCTTGTAATTATATGCATATGGATAATGCATGATTGTATTTACTGTCAAAATAAAAACACGATTTTTTCATCTTAATAGCAGGAAAATAAACACTAGTTTAAAAAAGGAGTCTCTTTTAGCAAGTGAAAAATGCATTTGTATATGCTCTGTGTTGCTTGCTAGATTTGTCTTAAATTTAAAAATACACAATTCTATTGGAGGACTAGATTCATAATATACCACTTAACCAAATATGGTTGTTATTGATGTTGTTTCATCTCCTCTTTATAAATATTTAAACAATGAAAAATGTCTGCAAAAAAGCAAGGTAGGCTGGGGAATTCTGGGAGTTGAATTCCATAGGTCTTAAAGTTGCCAAGGTTGGGCATCTCTGTAGTATCCCTAATGAAAATTGGCTTTAGGTCTCCACAGTGCTTCAGGTGCCTTTCTGTCCAAACACAGATTCAGGATACTTTTCACACATTGTTATGAAGCCAGGTTTCTCCCCCATCTTTGGCTATGAAATTTCTTTCATTTTCTTATTTGCAGACCTTTCCAAAATGTTTTTTTATTCTCTCGTTTTCAGCCCACCATTCTAATTTATCAAAAATGTTTTGAATGTCGCTGCTGTTGTTCAGGATGTTTGCCAAATCACACACCTTTGTATCATCTGCAAATCATTTTGAGAATTTCTGCCATTAAGACCTGGTGCAGAAACGAGCGAAGCGATAAACATGTACTATCTAAAGATCCCTTTCACTGCTTCGTCCGATTTATTGACATTCTGTTCAAAGTCTCCTTCACTCAACCTCATGAAGAATTGCGAATGGGGCAATCTTTGATTACCAATCTTAGATTCAGAGTTAACAAGCGACAGTGATTCATTTAACAACTGTGGCGAGACAGGTTGTAAAATGGGGCAAAATTCACTTAACAAATGTCTCACTTAACAAGAGAAGTATGGAGCTCAGTCGCAGTCGTAAGTCAAGGACTACCTATAATTCAAGGCAACAAACATATGTAACACACCTTTTCCTGTGTTCCCTATAACAACAACCCTGTGAGGTGGGTTGGGCTGAGACAGAGGGACTGGCCCAGAGGTGGGATTTACCGGTTTGAACTGGTTCTATAGAACTGGTTGTTATGATTCTGCACAGTTCGGAGAACTGGCAAATCATGCCCCTGGCTGGCTCCGCCCCTCTCTGCCCACCCCTCCTTGCCCAGTCAGTCCTTATCGTGCATACACGACATCACCGATTGCATTCTTCCCCACCCAATTAAGGTATTTCTTTTTTTTCCCCCTCCCGACGATCAGCTATTCCTATGATCAGCTGTGCCGGGATTCCTCTCGCTGTCTTATTGCTTCGCCCAGGAGGCCCAAAAGGCAAAAAAATGGGGGTGGGGGTGAAAAAAGCCACGCCCACCCAGGCACATGGCCACACCCATCTAGCCACACCCACCTAGCCATGCCCACAGAACCAGTTGTTAAAAAATTTGAATCCCACCCCTGGACTGGCCCAAATTCATCCAGATGGCTTTTATAGCTAAGGTGGGACTGGAACTCACAGTCTCCCATTTTCTAGCCTGGTGCCTCATGTTTGTGTACTGTTGTGACCTTTTGTCATCTTCCTTAAATAATTGGAACATTTTGAATGTACCTGAAGAAATTTTTACAAATATGAATTAATTCAATAACTGCTTGTAATGAATCTTGTATCTAGGTACGTCTGTATATAGGATTTCAGCTTTTGTTATCGCTGGAACAACTGAAATTTTATTTTGTTTACAATGTTGTTGAGGCTTCAGTTTAAAAGACTGCCATAATATTGTGCCTGAATCATTGAATCAGCGCCATTTTGATATAGGGACTCTTTTTAAAAGCCAAATTAATATTAGAATATCTGGAAATATCATATATCACTATTGTCTGTTTTTATATCTAATATCTTCTCATGTTCGTAAAACTCCTTTAAAATTTGGCTCACCTTAGTTAACAAAAGCTTGGGTGAACTACAATTTTACCTTTTGATTGAACAAAGTCAGATTAGAATGAAAAGCATTTCCTTTTATTCATCTTTATGGGGAAATGGAGTTAAAAGACCAATACATTGACTTACTAAACCATCTGTCAGCGTTCCAGAAAACCTCAACTCCAATATAAATAACTCTGAGACAGACATGTTCTCAAAGTTTCCTTTTATTAGAGTAGTAAACTGGCACATCTGGGAAATCCCGAATCTGAAAGTTCTGGGTTTCCCTTCAATAAGTAACAAATTACAAATCCTGTACCCATCATTCTATCACTTGCCCCAATCACCGTCCATTCCAACTTGAGAGGTTTCCTCAACCAGGTGCAGAAATAACGTGACCTTGACTTACAACCATGATGGCAAACCTATGGCACATGTGCCACAGGTGGCACACAGAGCCATTTGTGCGGCACACAAGCTGCAGGCAAACTTAACTCACTGCACGTGTGAGCGCCTCACAGCTGATTTTTGGTGGGTTTGAGGCCTTTTTCTGCTTCCCAAAGGCTTGAGGAAGGCTTCTGCAGGCTTCCTCAGACTTTGCAGGCCGAAAACTAGCCCCGTTTTGTCACTTCCTGTTTTTCCAAAAAAACTAGAAGTGATGAAACAAGGCTAGTTTTCGGCCTGCAGAAGCTTTCCTGAAGCCCCTGGGAGGCTGAAAAGGCCTCAAACTGGCCGAAAATTAGCTATGAGGTATGGTGCAGGTAAGGGGGCGGCGGGGGGATGGCTTGGCAGGTGGGGATTATGCGCGCTTGGATAGGGGACGTGGGAAGGGTGCATTGCTTTCTGGGTGCTGGCACACGAGTGCGCGCATGCAAGCGCCCACACAATTTTTGGGACAGGAGCCCAAAAAGGTTAGCCACCACTGACTTAGAAGAAGAATGCTATTATGTCTAACCATATAAGCTCCATGAAATTCCCCCCTCCCAACTTCCAAGGCTCAAGAATGTGGCAGTATGGAAGCTTCTGATGCTGATCTGGCTTCCAAAGCTGACATCGTCTTCTTTATCTGAAACAGTAATGCAGTTTAAAAAAAACAAAAAAAAAACCCATGTGTTTCTCAAATTATTTTCCCTTAGGGGCAACAAAACAAATAGAAAAAATCTTCAACAAAGCTTTGAAGAAAGTGGTGTTTAAGTCCTGGCGAAAATATAATACTCAAAGCAAAAAGCCTAAAAAATCGGTTGAGGTAAGAATAATTTAGTTTGTGTTGTGCTTTCCAAAGGAAGCATTGAAATAAATTCATTTTTAAATCTATTTTCATTTGATATTTTTAAAGTTAACCGCTACTGATTAAGCTGTTTAATTGGTTAACTAGATGGAATAGAGATAGTCCTTGAGTTACGACTACAACATAGCCCAAAATGTCTATTGCTGAGTGACTTATTAAGAGAATTTTGCTCCATTTTATGGCCTGTCTCGCCACAGTTGTTAAGTGAATCACTGCAGTTGTGAAGTTGGTAACATGGTTGTTAAGTGAATCTGGTTTCCACATTGACTTTGTTTGTCAGAAGGTCACATTGGACTCATTTCTGGCCATAACTCGAGGACTCCCTGTAGAATGCAATAAGAAGTAGAGACTCAGAACTAGGATGGTTTCCAATGATCATCTTCCAAGGTTTAATAGCTTTGTTTAACTCAGCATTAGACGTTATCCTTATATGAACCGCAACTCAGGATTCACTACTAATTCCTTTAATTATGTTTTCGGGTAGTGGTAAATTATACTGATTTTCCTTCTGTTTTTCCCCAAGGGTTTCGATGCAAAATAATAATAATAATAATAAGCTTCTTTATGAACCAGCTGCATTTTCATGAATCATCTCTCTCCTTCCTTGGCTTTTATTCTTCGCAATGACATTGTGTTCCTTGACTTTCCTCCTCAAAAAAAAAAATTCATTCCTTTGCCCAGCGATTCTGGGATTTTATTTTTGTATCTCTGAAAGCGTTTCGGCAAAAAATCCTACTTTCCCTTCTCTAAAGTATGGAGCTATGAAGTCTTTTTCACCCCACAGATCTGTGGAAAGGATTTTCTCTCTTTCCCTAATGTGAAATGAAGCAGACTTTTCAGGCTTAGTTGTGGGCATGTTTGGGATTCCAAATAATGTCTCAAAGGTGCTTTATTTTCTTCTTTGAAAGGCAGCTGGACAGGGTTGTTGTTTTTTCCTTAAGAAAGAAAAAGAAAATGTTTCACTTCTCATCCAAGAAGCTTTATTAGTTATGATGCTGGGGGATAGAAGGATAGGTACTGACTATCCTTCCATCCCCCAGCACCATAGAGTCAGTACTATCCTTCAATTCCATTCCATAGAGTCAGTACCTATCTTATCATTTCATTCCATAGAGCACCTATTCTTCCACCCCATTCCATAGAGTATGTATCCTTCCAGTCAGTATCTATCCTTCCAGTCAGTATCTATCCTTCCATTTCATTCCATAGAGTACTTATCTTTCCACCCCATTCCATAGAATACAAATCCTTTCATTCAGTACCTATCCTTCCATCCCATTCCAGAGTCAATACCTATCCTTCTACTCCATTCCATGGAATGCATATCCTTCCATTCAGTACTTTTCCTTCCATCCCATTCCACAGAGTCAATACCTATTCTTCCATCTCATTCCATAGAGTACATATCCTTCCATTCAGTACCTATCCTTCTATCCCATTCCATAGAGTCAATACCTATCCTTCTATCCCATTCCATAGAGTCAATACCTATCCTTCCATCCCATTCCATAGAGTCAATACCTATTCTTCCATCTCATTCCATAGAGTACATATCCTTCCATTCAGTACCTATCCTTCTATCCCATTCCATAGAGTCAATACCTATCCTTCTATCCCATTCCATAGAGTCAATACCTACTCTTCCATTCCATTCCATAGAGTCAATACCTATCCTTCCATCTCATTCCATAGAGTCAATAGCTATCCTTCCATTCCATTCCATAGAGTCAATACCTATCCTTCCATCTCATTCCATAGAGTACATAGCCTTCCAGTCAGTACCTATCCTTCTATTCCATTCCATAGAGTCAATACATATCCTTCCATTCCATACTGTCCTTCCATTCAGTATCTATCCTTCTACCCCATTCCATAGAATACAAATCCTTTCATTCAGTACCTATCCTTCCATCCCATTCCAGAGTCAATACCTATCCTTCTACTCCATTCCATGGAATGCATATCCTTCCATTCAGTACTTTTCCTTCCATCCCATTCCATAGAGTCAATACCTATTCTTCCATCTCATTCCATAGAGTACATATCCTTCCATTCAGTACCTATCCTTCTATCCCATTCCATAGAGTCAATACCTATTCTTCCATTCCATTGAGTCAATACCTATTCTTCCATCTCATTCCATAGAGTACATATCCTTCCATTCAGTACCTATCCTTCCATCCCATTCCATAGAGTCAATACCTATCCTTCCATTCCATTCCATAGAGTCAATACCTATTCTTCCATCTCATTCCATAGAGTACATATCCTTCCATTCAGTACCTATCCTTCCATCCCATTCCATAGAGTCAATACCTATCCTTCCATTCCATTCCATAGAGTCAATACCTATCCTTCCATCTCATTCCATAGAGTCAATAGCTATCCTTCCATCTCATTCCATAGAGTACATAGCCTTTCAGTCAGTACCTATCCTTCTATTCCATTCCATAGAGTCAATACATATCCTTCCATTCCATACTGTCCTTCCATTCAGTATCTATCCTTCCACCCCATTCCATACAACTACATGCATTCAGTAGCTATCCTTCCATCCCCCAGCATCATAACTGATGAGGGCTCTTGGATGAGAAACAAAATGTTTTCGAAATTCTTCTTCCTCAAGGGGAGAAACCCCCCCACTCCAGTTGTCTTTTGATGAAAAAAAAAGGGCACCTTGAGACAACTATGACCTGGATGATGGAGAATCTCCACAAACATATAGCAGGGAAAATGGTTGCCATTGGAACAGGGTCTTTCTAAAATGTGTTGGGAGCATGTAAACCTGCTTACTTCAGTTAATATAAATAAACTATTATTTTTCCAATTCTAATTCTTTCTCCACCTTGCTCCATACAGACATGAGAGAACTGGAATCGGGAAAATAACATACATACATGGAGTCCTCGGGTTCAGACTGGAATTGAGCCCCCAAATTTCCGTTCCTAAGCAATTTATTACTGTAAAAATGATTATATATTATTATGCTACAGGTTACGTATCTCAATTTTAAATCTGAGCACTCACCTGATTTTGACGATACAGGTAGTCCTTGACTTACAACCACAATTGAGCCCAAAATTTATGTCATTAAACAAGGCATTTGTTAAGTGAGTATGGCCCCATTTTATGACCCTTTTTGCCACTGTTGTTAACTGAATCACTGCAGTTGTTAAGTTAGCAGCATGGTTGTTAAGTGAATCTGGCTTCCCCATTGTCTTTGCTTGTCAAACCATTGCAAAAGGGGGATCCCATGACTTTGGGACACAGCGATGGTCATAAGTATGAATCAATTGCCACGCATGTGAATTTTGATCATGTGTCCATGGGGACACTGCAATGGTCGAAAAACTGAAAAACGGTCATAGGTTCCTTTTGTTCAGTGCTGTTGTAACTTCCAATGGTCACCAAATGAACTTCCCGAGGACTACCTGTATAATTATACAATTAATTATATTAACCATCAAATGCAATTTGTACCTGCCCTAATGTGTTTAATTGAACACATTTTCCCCCCTTAATTAGGTTAACCAGACTGATCGCACAACAGTTTGTGTGAAAAAAACCCCTGATCCTTGGGTCATATCATATACAGCCATGATGGTGAACCTGTGACATGCGATGTGGAAGTGGCAGGCAGAGCCACTTCTGCCGGCATGTGAGGGGTCCCCAGGAAGAGCCCCACTGCATATGTGCGCGTGCCCTCTGCCAGCCAACTGATTGTTGGGTATCTGCCACGCATGCCCAGGGGGAGGCGCACCTGTGGGAGATGTGCGTGCTTGCGCGAATAGGCATGCGGTGAATAGGCATGCGGCGGCGTGCGGGAGGGCTGCATGTGCAAGTGCAGTGGCATGTGGTGTGGGGAGGTCCTGTGCACATGCACAGAGGCGCATGGTGCACACTCGGGGTCACAGGAGCATGTGCAGGAGGGTGGGGGAGTTGTGCTCGCATTGCATCATGGGTGCAGGCACACGAGCGACCATGCCCGCGCGCGCACCTTTCGCACACAACGTGGAAAAGATTAGCCATCACTGATATACATGGGTGGGATTCTACCAGTTTGACCTGGTTTGGCCGACCGGTATCTCCGAAGATCAGCTGTGAGCAAGCCGGTTCGTTCCAATGATCAGCTATTGGGTCCATTCACCCATTTTATTTCTGTGCTTTATTTCTGGGTTTTTCACTTCAGCAGCTTCGCCCATCAGCTGTTTTACATACAGGGGTTGCAGCAGAAGGTGAGTTGCAAATGCTGGCGGTTGAATCCCACCCCTGATTATAGATCTATATTTTGCAGCCTGTGTTGGGATCCGAGGAATTACTTTTCGTTCAACCAGAGAGAGAGGTCCGTGAGAGACGACATTCGGAAAGACGTCGCTCGAGCATCACACCTAAACGTATGCTTGAAGAGTTACCCACATTCCACATGAAATCAGGGCGAGAATATGTTACAAAGATGCCGATGCAACCATTAGCCCAGGTTGTTTGTCTGTTTGTTTATTATAATAGATTATAAAGATTATGTGAATGCCACTTTATAATGCCTTGGTAAGACCACACTTGGAATCTTGCTCCCAGTTTTGGTTGCCACAAGAGCCCTCGAATTACAACAGTTCACTTAGTGACCGTTCAAAGTTACAATGGCGCTGAAAACCGTGACTTCTGACCGATTTTCACCCTTATGACCATCGCAGCATCCCCACGGTCACAGGAGTTTACATTCGGATGGTTGAAACTGACTCACCTTTATGACATTTGATGTGGTCTGAGATCAAGTGAGCTCCTCTTCTGATGAGCAAATTGCGTGAGGAAGCCAAATTCACTTAACAACCGTGTTACTAACTGAAGAACTGTAGGGACTCACTTAGCAAATGTGGCGAGGAGTCCGTAAAATAGTGCAAAACCTACTTTACAAACTTCTCAGCAACATAAATTTTGAGCTGAATTGTGGTCGTAAGTTGAGGACTAACTGTTAAAAAAGTAATGTTGAGACTCTGGAAAGAGTGCAGAGAAGAGCAACAAAGATGATTAAGGGACTGGAGGCTAAAACATATGAAGAACGTTGCAGGAATTGCATATATTTAGTTTAGTTTGATGAAAAGAAGGATTAGGGGTGACATGATAGCAGTCTTCCAATGTCTCAGGGGCTGCCCCAAAGAAGAGGAAGTCAAGCTATTCTCCAAAACACCTGAGGGCAGGACAAGAAGCAATGGATGGAAACTATCCAAGGAGAGAAGCAATTTAGAAAAAAGGAGAAATTTCCTGACAGTTAGAACTATTAATCAGTGGTAACATTCGCCTCCAGAAAGTGTGGCTATAGCACTACCTGTATAGAATCATTAGCTAAAAAAATAAGTAGATTTTTTGCTAACAATAACATAATTGTTAGCAAAACCAAAATAGTTCATTTTATTAGTCCGGCTCAGTGGTGGGATTCAAATTTTTTTACTACCAGTTCTGTGGCCGTGACTTGGTGGGCATGGCATGGCTTGGTGGCCGTGGCTTGGTGGCCGTGGCAAGGGGAGGATACTGCAAACCGCATTCTCTCCCTACCCCACTAACCTGCTTTCCAGCTCCATTCTCCTGTGCAGGGCAACCAAAGAAGACTCAGCCGATCAGCTGGGACTTGGGAGGCAGAGAATAGATGGGGATGGGGCCAGTCAGAGGTGGTATTTGCCGGTTCTCCAAACTACTCAAAATGTCCGCTACCGGTTCTCCAAAACTGGTCAGAATCTGCTGAATACCACCTCTGGTCCAGCTAATATTTTTATAGTACCCTAAGAGTCAATTGTAAAATTACTTTTAAAACGGTCCTGTGGAAAACTACTATTTTTATTAAATATTACATTTGAAGATACCGGCTGTTTTAGAGACGAATATTGTTGTTTAATCCTTTGCACGTTAACATTCTTCTTTGTTTTGAATTTAGGTTTTCCGGTATTTAAACATAGTGGACCTGGCTAGGTGTGCTCAGGTTTGCCAAACCTGGAAGGCTATGACGCAAGTGGTTACCATATGGAGTAGTGTAAGTAGAGTTGCTTCAAACCAAAGGTCAACAATATTTTGTTTTTTAAAAAAAACAGAATCCATTGGGGAAAGCTGAAGAAATGAATAATTCTTTTTAAATGGACGTATCGTCCTTGAGTTGACCTGGGGCATGGCACAAAGACCCCACAGTCACATAAGTAAGAAAAGTCCCTTTAATACCTCCAACTTTGCCCCCAATGTCCAGTTACCTTTGGCTGGAGAAAAAATTCTCTCAAGAACAGTCTTTAAATGAAGGAAATTCAGTCCGAAAACAAAGTACATATAAACTGTAAGTAAAAATCCACACAAACCACGCTGCAGCAATTAACTGGACAGAGCAGGAAAAGGAATTGCAGACTTCAAAAGCCGACAAAACACATATAGTTGGGAAGACGCCAGGAACCCAGAAAAACCTCAACCATAAAAGATAACTCACAATGTGCTTCCCACAAGTTGCTTTGTGCAACCTGCCTTTTTAAACACTGTTCCCAACTGCAGCTAATAAAGGGGATCAGGGCCCTTTCCTCCCCTGTAAACAGGTAACTCACATTGCTCCCTTCTCCATTCCTCCTGTGTGTCCTAGGATGAAGAGGGGGTGGGCCTGGATCTTCCTCTGAATTCCCTCTGCCTTGTTCTACCTCTTTCCTGCTCTGCCCAGCCGGACGTTGCCCTTCCCCAGTTTCTTCCACAGCCAACAGAGCCACACACTCACTCCCTGTGAGCTGCTCGGCCTCTCGGAATTAGATTCCAACAGGGGCATGACAGTCCTAGACATGTAGTATGATTAGATCCTCTACTTGCAAGCAGAATTGGAATTGGAACATCCATGGATAAATGAGGTCTTGTTGAGTTGTTGCTGCGCTCAATTTTATGAATCCCTTCTGCTGTGCTTGCTCAGTGAATCTGCTTCAAAAGGAAAACATAAAGATTAGTATGGGAGCCCAGCCGGGCCCAACAGCAGAGCGTTGGAGAGAACCGGTTTGGTCTCCGCTGCTCATCAGCACTACTGGCTTGGCAGCACCGGGCTAAACCAGTAGAATACCACCACTGAAATACGTGCTGGTTACCAAGTGCCCAAATTTTGATCATATGACCACGGGGGCCCTGTGACATTTGTAAATGTGAAATTTCATCATAAATGCACACATTTTTAAAAAATATATTATTACTGTTTACTACCATTGTACTCGCCTACATTTGCTAAATGAAGAGTGTCTGTTATTTAAGAAACAATTCCAATTGGTTTAACTGCTAGAAGTGTTTTTTTCAGGCAACGCTCTTAACCTTAAGGACCATGTCGTAGGTGAAATGTCATCTTTTTGTAATTCCTACAAGCAGCGTATTTTATTTTTTTAGATTGATTTTTCCGAAGTGAAGGACGTTATAAACGATAGTGTGGCACAATGCATTTTGAGGAAGTGGCACACTAATGTGGTGCAGCTGAACCTTCATGGGTGTGCTACATTACACTGGCTTGCTTTTAAATGTATAGGTGAGTATTTTATGTTATCTTCCTTCCTTCCTTCCTTCCTTCCTTCCTTCCTTCCTTCCTTCCTTCCTTCCTTCCTTCCTTCCTTCCTTCCTTCCTTCCTTCCTTCCTTCCTCTTTTCTTATTCCTTCTTCTTTCTCCCTCCCTCCCTCCTTTCTCCCTTCCTTGTTTCATATTCCTTTATTTTCCCCTTCCTTCCGTCCTTCTTTCATATTCTTTTCCCTTCCTCCCTCCCTCCTTCCTTCTTTCATGTTCCTTTATTTTCTTTTTCCTTCCTCCCTCCCTCCCTCCCTCTTTCCTTCCTCTTTTCATATTCCTTTATTTTCCCTTTCCTTCCTTCTTTCATATTCCTTTCTTTCTTTTTTCTTCCCTCCCTTTCTCCTTTTTTCATATTCCTGTCTTTTCCCCTTCCTTCCTTCCTTCCTTCCTTCCTTCCTTCCTTCCTTCCTTCCTTCCTTCCTTCCTTCCTTCCTTCCTTCCTTCCTTCCTTCCTTCCTTCCTTCCTCCTATTATTAAGGAATAAATGGCATAACCATATGAAGTAACTTGCTTTGAGTTTGCAAATGAAACAAATCAATGCTAAACTTCTAAGGGCTGGAGAAAGCAGATTGGTTCCAGATACCCAATTAGGCTGATATGTTTACAACAAAGGTGAAGAGCCTGTGGCCTCTGTGTCCCTTTTCGTAGCTCCAAAGACCACTCTGATTTCAACTGCTGAAGGGATAGTTCATTACATGATGGGAAGCAGATGAAAGCTTTGTTGTAAATCCTAAAATGAGCGTGTTTGTCTTTCAAAATAACCCAAAAAGGACCTACTGATTTCTCCGACACAGCTTTGTCTACTTTTTGCTCTGTTCCCAATCTCTGGGCATTCCTTGGCTCTCCTAAAAGTTAAGAACGATCTTTGGCCACTAAATTCCTTACAAGCTTACGTTACATGCTGTAAAGTGAAACAGTAAGTCCTCCTTTGCTGCACTTCTTGCAGACCACAGAATAATAGAGTTGGAATGGACTTTGGAGGCCTTCTAGTCCAACCCCATGCTCAATCTAAGGAAGTAGAAAAAGAGATTGGGACAAGCATGAGACCATATATACCCTTTCAGAAAACTCTTCTTAAAAAAACCAATCTCTTCTTAAGAGATTGTTGGAGCATTCACAATTTCTGGAGGCAAGTTGTTCCACTGATTGATTGTTCTCACTGTCAGGAAATTTCTCCTTAGTTCTAAGTTGCTTCTCTCTTTGATTAGTTTCCACCCATTTCTTCTTGTCCTGCCCCCAGGTGCATAGATTGACTCCCTCTTTTTTGGGGTAGCCCCTGAGATCTTGGAAGGCTGCTATAATGTCAACCCTAGTCCTTCTTTTCATCAGTTTAGACATACCCAATTCCAGCAACCGTTCTTCAAATGTTTTATCCTCCAGTCCCCTAATCCTCTTTATCAATCTTTTCTGCACTCTTTCTAGAGTCTCAACATTTCCTTTATATCGTGGTGACCAAAATGAAAGCCTTGCTTGTAGCCTCACTACATCTTTTGCTTGATCCTTGGTCCTGTGCTACCTCTTTTCAATCCATGGACTGAACTTCACCGTGTTTCCAAAACACACAGTTACTGCTGCGTGTTCCTGCCATCTAAATCACCCACTCCCCGAGTTCTCTTCTTCCAAGTATGATAAGTTGCTTCCTGACTTTACTTGCAAAATGGTGGGATTCAAACAATTTTTTACCATCAGTTCTGTGGGCTTGGTTTACTGGGCGTGGCTGGGTGGGCGTGGCAGGGGAAGGATACTGTGAAATCTCCATTCCCTTCCCACTCCAGGAGGAGGGTTACTGCAAAATCCCATTCCCTCCCCACCCCACTAACCTGCTTTCTAGCTCCATTCTCCTGTGCAGAGCAACCAAAGAAGACCCAGCCAATCAGCTGGGATTCAGTGGGAGGCAGAGAAGAGATGGGGGTGGGGCCAGTCAGAGGTGGGATTTGCTGGTTCTCCGGACTACTCAGAATTTCCACTACTGGTTCTCCAGAACTGGTTAGAACCTGCTGAATCCCACCTCTGTTGCAAAGATGGAGGTGTCAATCAGCAGGAGATCAAAACGTGTTTATAACGGTGCTAAACCCAGTATACCAGAGCTGGGGATTAATCTTCTACCTGTGTCTGCTTGTTACAGTTCCCTAGTAAGCCGTGCCCAAGACTTCTGAAGAACCTCTGGCTTTTGGGAGGCAGTGCGCAACATACACACAGGGTGGGGCTGATGGTTATGTGAGCATCGGCTCTCGTCTAGGCTTTGCTATCAGTCTCCTGAGGATCTGTGATTAAATGGGTCAGTCTGAATGTGTTGGAACAAATCTCAAATTACTCATAGATTTTGCATGAATTGGAGTCGGGCGGGGAAATTGGCTGGTTTTTGAGAAAGCAGTCCCGGCCAATTTGTAAAATCTGGATCGCTGTGTCTATGGACAGCACTGGTAGTTCTGGTGTTCATGTGAAAAGATTTAACATTGTGTGAAGCAATGAAGCTTAATATGAGTTTGTAGAGGAGGTTCCCTTGTGCCTAGGGAAAGGCAAGGAATATTGGTAGCTCAGGGTTGAACAGTAAGGTCCTCGGTTGCTCTCTGAGCTTGGTTGTTTTCTTGCAGACGTTTCATTACCAAACTAGGTAACATCATCAGATTCTAGAAGTGATGATGTTACGTAGTTTGGTTCAAGAAAGCAAGCGCAAAGGAGTACCAAGGACTCTTCAGAGACTAAGAAGTGGAGCTAGGCATTTCTTGTGACAGGGAAGGTCATAAAACGAGGCAAAACTCACTTAACAAATGTCTCGCTTAGCAACAGAAATGTTGGGCTCACTTGTCATAAATTGAGGACTACCTGCAAGTACATCAGTTTAATTGGACCGTGTGGTTTTGATCTTTGGTGCCTGACATATGGGAAGGTATGGCAATATACACCTTTCAGAGAACTTTCAAGATTTTTTTACAGTAGGATCCATTGATGTTTCATCCATTGATGTTTCAGGCAAATACTATTTTATATTATTTTTCTTCTTTTTGTAATTGAGCCACCACATTGAACGATCACTAAACGAACTGTTGTAGGTCGAGGAATACCTGTACTGGGTAAAAGTACATTATGTCATGCCCCTGTTGGAGTCTGATTCCGAGGGAGAGGAGGAACAGCCGACAAGGAGTGGGTGTGTAGCTCTAGTGCTTGTGGAGGAAACTGGGGAAGGGCACAGACCAGATGGGCATTCAGAGGAAGACCCAGGCCCATCCCCTCTTCATCCTAGGGCACGCAGAGAGGAGTGGATAAGGGAGAAACGTGAGTGGCATGGTCTATGGGGGAGGAAGGGGCCCTGATCCCCTTCATGGGCTGCAGCTGGAAGGACTGGTTAAAAGGACAAACTGCTCATGGGCCGGTGCTGGGAGAAAAACGTGGAGCTCTTGTCGAAGCTTATCTGTGTTTTGGCTTCCTCCCACCTCTGGTGGCTGCGTTATCTGGTAGAAGTCTGCAATTGATCATCCTTGCCTGCTGTATTAATTCCTTCAGTGTGGCTTTTGTTGGTTTTTTTTTTTTTCACATTAACTTTACTTTGGGTGCGGACTGCATTTACTCCCTCCATAAACTGTTTTCTTTAAGAGTTTGATATCCAGCCGAGGATAATTGGACATTGGGGCCAAGTTGGAGGCATTCAAGGGACTTTCTTCTATTTTGGTGACTTGGTAATTTTTGTGTCACGCCCTGGGTCATCACACATTATGTTTGGAAAGACTGAGGGGTGGGCTCCAAAAATTTTAGCAACCAGTTCTCTGTCGGTGTTGCTGGGTGGGCGTGGCCGTGGCCTAGTTTTCACCCTCCCTGGGCTCCGGAGGCTTTCCTCCAGTAGGGCAAAAACAGCCTCCCTCCCAGGAGGGCCTCCGGAGCCCCACTTTTCACCCTTCCTGAGCCTCTGTGTGGTCCTTGTACTTACCTGGGGACTCCTGGGAGAGGTGGGGTGTGCAGGGCCAGCCAGGGTTGGGATTTGCTGAACCGGCTATAAAATTAGCTACCAGTTAGATGGAAAGGCTGCACATTTTTCTGCAGAGGTTTATGTTTTTGCAAGAAGTGATTTAGCTGCATATTCTTCTTTTTACAGATAATTACCAAATAGGGCAAAAACGACTCCAAACCAATTAAAAATAGTATGTTTATAAAGAACAATGCAATTGATGCCGTCTCGTGATTAGTACTGAAAAATAGTTTACCAGATCGTCCATCATGAACAAACACCACAATTACAGTATCAAAATATATATAAATGCTTCTTCCTCTTATAAAAAAAAATTCCAAAAGTTTGGATATACTAGTGGGCCAATTAATCTATTACTCTGACAATGACTGAATGTTTTGGAGTAGGTTCTTCAGTTTCGTTATCCTCAAATACATCCGGATAAATCTGTAGCCTATCTTTGGGACACTCCTCAAAATAACTTCTGACGTACTTTCTAACTGACCATCCTTTATATTCTTCAGGTTTTCGGCATTCTAGGCCATTATAGTGAACATTGTAGTGGTGATTCAGCCAGTAAAAAAGATAATGGATGTTGTAGTCGCATCTCCAAGGGTTTTCTTTAAGCCGCAGTATTTTCAAAAAGTATAAATGTTCTAGGACGCCATATTCAATATTTTGTAGGAAATTGTTTGATAGGTCTAGTTCTTCCAGATTGATGAGGCCTGCAAAAGCAGCTATTCAAAACAATAATTTTTTTTTACAAATAATAACAATGATAAATAACAATAAATGACAGCTGTTTGTAGCATTTGCACACTGGTTGAAAATTTTTTGGCAACCTATTCAGAGAGTCGGCATTTTTGCGGTAAATAAACCAAAATACAAATCATAACTGTTTAATTTCTCCCTTTGCTTGAATTAAAAACCGGGCAGTGTCTATGTCTTATTATGTCTTTAGAATCAGACACTGTGGTTAATATTTTGATTTTCATGAAAGAAGCAGAATTGGAGCAACTGAGAGAAACATAGACAGTGGGTAGATATAAATCTGTGAGATTATTTTATATTTTGCATTATGTTATACTACACTTCCTCTGACTTGGCTTAGTAGGTTGTGTGAATCAGTCATTGTGGATTCAAAATCTTGCTTTAGACTACATAAATTTAAATCTCTGTGGGTTAATCAACAACCCATGATTTACAAGCCACAGCCAATATAGTCACTAGAAAGTTTCGATTAAAGAACTATGACAAAATCCCTCATGAGGTATTCAAGCATAGCACAGGATTATATATTTCTCATTGACCTCCATCTCATCTAAGAAGGTCAGAAGAATGGTTGCAATCAAATTTAGCTGAACAGTTTGGACTCAGTTCTGGTCATAAGTTGAGAATTATCTGTATACGAATAGTTTGCCAGAATAAAAAGGGAAATAAGAGTTCCTGGGCTTGATAAATTATTTTTCTTTCTTTTCTCATGCCATCACCTCTCTTTTTTATTCTTTCTGATGCCGTTCCTCTGCTTTTCATAACTTTGCTAATTTTGAGAGATATTGGTATGTGGTAACCTAGATGTAATTATAGTTATTCTTTAGGCTAATTGGATGAAGAACCCAGTGCAGGTATACTTCTTACTAATTTCCGCCATGTTGTAGTGACTGAATGCCCAAAGAGCTCTTTTGGGATGAATCTAACATTTTTTAATCTCCTTCTTTTGAAAAGTAAGTCTTCCATATAGCACAAAGTTTTGTGAATTGGAAAGAACACTGGATACAGTGTGATAGGAAATATGACTCCAATTATATTTATAAATATATATAAATGTGAATATGAATATAAATGATAGATAGATATAGATTATATAGATATAAAGGTAAAGGTTCCCCTTGCACCTCCGTACTAATCATTTCTGGCTCTAGGGGGCGGTGCTCATCTCCGTTTCAAAGCCGAAGAGCCAGCGCTGTCTGAAGACCTGTCCATTATCATGTGGCTAGCATAACAAAACACCAAAGGCGTACAGAACGCTGTAACTTTCCCACCAAAGAGGTCCCTATTTTTCTACTTGCATTTTTTACATGCTTTCGAACTGCTAGGTTGGCAGAAGCTGGGACGAGTAATGGGAGCTCACTCCATTATGCGGCACTAGGGATTCGAACTGCTGAACTGTCAACCTTTCTGATGGACAAGCTCAGTGTCTTAGCCTCTGAGCCACCACGTCTCTATAGAGATATATAGATATATATCTTGTTTATATTTACATCTCAGTCCAAAGCAATTTTAAGATGCATGGACTGTCTCAGACTGGCAGCCCCCCTGAGGAATTCTGGGATTTGAAGTCCATACATTTTAGTTGCCAAGTTTGAAAAACACTGATCTAAAGAGTTAATTTAGATTTATTCCAAACCTTGTCTATTTCCAACCAGCTATTTTAAGTATTGTTTGGATCCTGACCAATAAGAAAACAATCAAGTGTTTTTGTTTCTTTTGTTGAAAAAACATTTCATGAAGAAAATTTGCATCATTAAATTAGAGATGAAAGGCAAGAGTGACTTTAAATGTTATGGTTCTTATCTTCATAAATTTCGCTCACCTGGGTCTATGTGAACTAGTCCATTGCTACTGAGATTTAACATCTTCAGGTCATCGATTTCTTCAAACTCCTTGGGTCGTAATACATTGATTTTGTTTTTGGAAACATCAAGTTTAACTGTGTCTGGAGGTATACTGCTTGGGACTTTTCTTAAATCTTGAGAGGAAACAAACAACAACAGTTACAGGGATTATAATAAAGATTATAATTACATTATAAACTTGATGGTCCATATCCTGCACCCAGTTTTTTCCCCTCCTGCCATCACTCTGATGAACACCTAATTACCACAGCACTGTCTTATACCTAATAGTAATAGTAATGCAGACTTAGTAAATAGTTGGACAATGTTGAGGGAATTATTTGTTTAGAGAGTGATGGCATTCAGGAAAAAACTGTTCTTGTGTCTAGTTGTTCTGGTGTGCAGGGCTCTATAGCGTCGTTTTGAGGGAAGGAATTGAAACAGTTTATGTCTGGCATGTGAGGTCTGTAAATATTTTCACAGCCCTCTTTTTGACTCATGCAGTATTATCGAAGCAATTTTATCATCTCTCTATTGTTAAAAAGAAAAAAGAAATTTAACAGATGAGCCCGACAACAAAAACTAACTTTAAAATCTTCCATTAACACTTATGATATGCTTTGAGCCTGGTTACTGGACGGGACAACTTTCAAAGTCTTCTTACATGATAAGAGTAGCATTTAAACCCTAATAATAACAGGAACAATTATTATTATTATTGCCTTTGCCATATTACTATGGCAAAGGCAAGCAAGGGTAGTACCAATAGTAATAGGCGTCTTGGGTGCAATCCCCCCAAAAGTGGAGCACCATTTGAACACATTGGTGGCATTGACACATTCACCATCAGTCAATTGCAGAAGGTAATTTGACTTGGAACAGCTTCCATCCTGCGGTGATATCTGTAAACACCATCAAACATCCAGATTTGCCTATCCCAGGTCCTTGGTAAAGACTCGATAAGTAGACAAAAATGCCAAACCCAGTCTGAACATCTGGCTGACTGTGCGATGAATAACAACAACAGCAACAATAAGAATAAGCTTCTATAATGAGAAGCGAAATGCCTTCAAAAAAAAAACCAGAAAGTCCAGTTGCCTCTTGGGAAAAAAGCACCTTTGGGATCCTAATAAGGAAATAAATAAATATTCTGCAATTGACATATACCAACCTTTCCTCCTGCAGTCCAGGGTTTTTACAGGAAACACATATGTGTGACAAAGTGAAGAGTCAAATTCAGGTCTGGCAATTTCGGGTTTGGGTATTACTGGGCGTAAGTCCGCTTTGTCGCTGCCGCAGAACTCTTCAACTTGTATCTTCTTGAGCTTTTGACCTTTCACTTCTTCTGGATGGAAGCATTTGGCATAATTTGCCAAGTTCCTGTTTCTTGGAAGCTGCAGCATCGTTATAAGCGATTCCATCTGACAGTTGCAGTGCCAGGGGTTGTCGTACAAACGCAAGTAACTTATGAGAGGCATGTAAATGAACACCTCCTCTGACAAAACCTTGAGTTTATTGTGCTGTAGTAACAAGGTGGTTAGTTTGTTCAAACCCCAGAAAGCCTGATCCTCGATTTTGGAGATCTCATTCTGTTGCAAATCGAGACTTTTCAGTTTTTGGAATTTGGAGAACATGTTGTTCTTCAGTTTACGGAATGCGTTTTGGGCTAGCAGCATGTGCTTTAAATCTTCCGGCCACTCAGACAGGACAAATGTCAATCTTCTTTCTTGACAATCTAAGTATTTCTCAAACAGATAAGTATAGATGTCGCATGGAGGGTTTGGAGTAAAGCGCTTCATGAGGCTGGATACTTTTCCTAAGCGGTTTGTCCTTCCACTGTTTGCTTTCTTCCTTGAATTTCCATTTCGTGCTTTCCTCAGATCAGCTGCTTGACTGAAGAAAAGTAGTATTATAATAGTAACCACTTGCATCCTGACATCCAGCTGGCCCCAATTGCTTTATATGACAGCTGGAACAGTCCAAGAGTGTTCCTTTGAAAATCCGACTTCCGAGATTCTGTTTGAAGGAGGCACAAGCTGGGGTATATGAAATTTCTCTGTTAAGGGGGAGGAAAAAACCAGAGTATTATAAAGATGCTGAAGTGATGGTTGACAGAAGAAATTGAAACCAAAGGTACAGCTATTATGTCCAGCATAATGGATGCAGGATCATTATTTTAAGGAGGAATTCTGGCCCCCATGATACAAACACAGATGTTTAGAAAGTGTGCAAAGAGCAACGAAGATGATAAGGAGTCTGGAGGCTAAATCATTTGAGGGAATTATGGTATATCTAGTCTAACAAAGAGAAGGACAATTAGGGTGATATGATGGCAGTCTTCCAGTATTTGAGGGGTTGTCGTAGAGAAGAGAGGATTGACTTAAAGCACCTGAGGGCCAGAGAAGAAGTAACAGGTAGAATTTCTGTTGATGGAAGAGAGATCCAACCTAGAATCAAGACCAGGGGGTGGGCTTCAAAATATTTAGCAATGGCTTCTCTGCCCGGTTGCTGGGTTGGCGTGGCCATGGTGGGCGTGGCCTAGTTGGCCTCCTGCACCATGGGGGGGGGGCATTTTTGCTCTTCCTGCGCTCCGGAAGCTTTTCTCGAGCCTCTGGGAAGGCAAAAATGGCCTCCCTGGGCTCCAGAGGCTCTCTGGAAGCCGAAAAGGGGCCCATTTCCGGCCTTCCTGAACTTCTGGGAAGCCTGTTTTTTGCCCTCCCTGAGCCTCCACACACACCCTGTACTTACCTGCATCCAAAATGGGCCGCGTGGGAGAGGACTCCTGGGAGGGGCAAGCGGGACCAGCCATGAGTGGGATTGAGGGGGTTCTCCAAACTCCACAGAATCTTAGCTAGGGGCTCTCTCGAACCCCCCCACAGCCCACCCCTGACCAAGACAGAACAATTAATCAATGGAACCTCTTGAATCCCTGAGTTGTGAGTTCTCCACTGCAGGAGGTTTTCAGGAAAAGATTGGACAACCATTTATCCAGGATGGAATAAGATTTCCTGCCTTGAGGGGGGGCGGGGTTGGACTAGAAGACCTCCAAGGTCCCTTCCAGCCGTTACAATTCTATGACTTCTTAGTTTAATGGCTCTACTTTATATTTCAAATTCTACTTATAAAAACGTGACTGTGGAAATGGCATGCCGAAATGTGTGTAGGCATTAGGAAATAAAACATGAGCTCATGTCACATACATTAATCATTCATTCTTTTTTTTTTTCCTGCAGTGAATCATGCTGGAGTGGGATCATATAAAACATTTCTAGAATTAAAACATTACATTAAAACAGATGTTTTCCATAGCTCCTGGCACCACATATTTGTTATCCCCAGGGCTCAGAGCTGAGATGGCAGCTAGCTGCAGTGCAGTCGTGATTGGTTGATTTACCAAATTTACATGGGTGCTCAAATCATGACTATGGGTGCTATAGAAGTTAAAAAATACATCCAATATAATAAAGGTAAAGAAGTGGTAATAAACCTCTGGTCAGTTGCTGAGAATGGCATATATTACATAACTAACATTCTCTCAGAAGGCGTGTATTCCCCTAATCCAGATTAAAAGACAGCAGTCACGATTATTCAAACTTCTAAGGAAATATTATTTCAGAGACCAGCACTCATACTTCTTGTCCTGCCCCCTCAGGCGTTTGAAAATAGGTTGAAACCACCATCTCCTCTTTTTTGTGGCAGCCCCTCAAGTACTGGAAAACTATCACCCCAGAATTCTCCAACACTGGAAGTTTTTAAAAAGAGCTTGAGCAACCTGTCTGGTATAGAGTTTCCTGCATAAAATAGAATAGAATAGAATTCTTTATTGGCCAAGTGTGATTGGACACACAAGGAATTTGTCTTGGTGCAAATGCTCTCAGTGTACCTAAAAAGAAAAGATGCATTGGTCAAGAGTCAAGAATCATCAGGTACAACACTTAATGGTAGTCATAGGGTACAATAAGCAATCAAATCATACTAGGAAACAGTCAATATAAATCATATGGATAGAAGTGACAAAGTTATAGTCATACAATCACAAGTGGGAGGAGATGGGGGATAAAGAGTGATGAGAAGATTGATAGTAATAGTAATTCAGACTTTGTAAATAGTTGGACAGTGTTGAGGGAATTATTTGTTTAGCAGAGAGATGGCGTTTGGGGGGAAAACGCTCCTTGTGTCTAGTTGTTCTGGTGTGCAGGGCTCTATAGGGCTGATTTGATGGTAGGAGTTGAAACAGTTTATGTCCGGGATGTGAGGGTTCTGTAAATATTTTCACAGGCCTCTTTTTGACTCAGGGCGCCGTATACAGGTCCTTCATGGAAGGCAGGTTGGTAGCCATTGTTTTTTCTGCAGCCCTAATTACCCTCTGAAGTCTGTGTCTGTCCTGTTGGGTTGCAGAACCAAACCAGACTGTTATAGAAGTGCAGATGACAGACTCAATAATTCCTTTGTAGAACTGGATGAGCAACTCCTTGAGCAGTTTGAGCTTCCTGAGTTGGTGCAGAAAGAACATTCTTTGTTTTGCTTTTTTGATGACATTTTTGATGTTAGGTGTCCATTTTAGGTCATGTGATATAGTAAAACCTAGAAATGTGAAGGTCTCTACTGTTGATACGGGTTGGACTAGACCTCCAAATTCCCTTCCAACTCTGTTAGTCTATTCCATTCCATTTTATTCTATTCCACTCACTCTCAGTGCAAACTACTTAACAGATTATCATTATAAACAGGCAAGGGCGTTGTGTATGCCATCTTGAATTCCATAATGACAGGTAACATCTAAATTTGATGAAATGGACACATAAGGAAATAAATATTCCAAGTGATTCTTTAGGCAATGTTAATTATCTCACTCTTGCCTGCCTTCCTTCCCGTATCTCTGATAGGACACTAAGGAAAACGTTTAGCTTTTATTTGATTTAGGGTGATTTGTAATCTCAGTCGATAACAGTTTATTTTAACAAATCATGATAAACAGTTAATGTGCTTGTGATTTTTCTCAATGGAGTCAGGATCTAAGGAATAAACTCATTTTGGTTTCAATACTGATAGTCCCCGAATTGAACTCCAGATTTGTTGGCAGTATTGTTAAATGAGTTTTGCCCCATTTTACAACCTTTCTTGCCACATTTGTTAATTGGATCCCTTCTAAGTTGAAGATATCTTATCCAGTGGTGGGATTAATTTTTTTTTACTACTGGTTCTGTGGGTGTGGCTTGGTGGGCCTGGCAGGGGAAGGATACTGCAAAATCCCCATTCCCTCCCCACCCCACTAACCTGCTTTCCAGCTCCGTTCTCCTGTGCAGGGCAACCAAAGGAGACCCAGCCAATCAGCCCGGCACTCGGGAGGTAGAGAATAGATGGGGGCAGGGCCAGTAAGAGGTGATATTTGCTGGTTCTCTGAACTACTCAAAATTTCCGCTACCGGTTCTCCAGAACTGGTCAGAACCTGCTGAATACCACCTCTGGACCAGTCCCTGGTCCCCCAAAGGTTAAAGATATTGCTGATTTAAAAGATAGATTTAATTCTTTTTTCCCCCTGCTTAAAGTAAATCTTCTCACTTTCTTGGAGGAATCCGTTGTGTTTCTTCTTTCCAATTGATTTAATTAAGTGAAAACATATGCAAATTCACTCATGGGATTATAAATGCATAGCAAAGGGTTTCACTGCTCTTTGTCTAAGCCAAACTAATCTGGATCCAATTTATGGTAAGTACCCTTAAATAACTAACACTAAATAACTTCTACTATTGACGCCTAAAATAGATCATCCTGTAAATAATGTAATTGAAACCTTTCTCGGGTCACATTTGATTGCTCATACTTTTCAGGAACGAAAATTTATATTTTTATGTCTCTGCTCGCATTGCCAGTTGGAGATTGGTTTCATGGAACAGAATCAATTGTTCTGTTTTTAGGTGGGTGTGTGAATTTGCAAGAGTTAAATGTTTCCAAATATCAAGGATTAAATGTAAGTATTACCCTTACAAAAGTAAAAGGAAGTTAGAAACGTTAAAGCGGAAAACGGAAGTTCTAATTTTGATTTCTGCAGATATTGTAGAATGTTGAGGTCTGCAGAAAACATCCTATGACTATGATGGCGAACCTATAGCACATGAGCCCTAGCCAAACTTACCTGCACTGCGCATGAGCACCTCCCAGCTGATTTTTGGCCCGTTTGAGCCCGTTTTCACTCTCCCGGGGGCTCGAGGAAAGCCTCTGCACCCTTTGGAGGTTGAAAAACAGACCTTCTGGGAATACCGGAAGTGCTGAAACCAGAAGTGCCGAAAACCAAAAGTGTTGAAATAGGCCTGTTTTTCGGCCTCCAAAGGCCACAGAGGCTTCCCTTGAGGCCCCGGGAGGGCAAAAACAGCCTCAAATGGGTTGAAAATCAGCTGGGAGGCACGCACATGCGCAGTGCAGGTAAGGAGGCGGGGGTGTTGCGCGTGCATGCACAGGGGGGTGGGGCGCATTGCATTGTGCATGCTGGCACCTGTGTGCTTTTGGCACACCACTGTCCTATGACATATGCTTTGGGTATTAAAAATGACCCTATACACCAGGGGTGGGCAAACTTTTTGGCTCGGGGGCCACATTGACTTTTAAAATTTGACAGACGGGCCGGGTCAGCACAAGATTTTTTGAGAATCGCCCCCCCTTTCCCCCTCCTCTTCTCCTCCTTCCCCTCGCCTCGGAGGCCCCCTGAGTCAAGAGTTGCTACCGCCGGTGCGGCTCCGCGCGGCTCCAGTCCCGCTTTGCCTCGGGAAGGGAAAGGCAAAAAGGAAGAGCCGCGGCAGTGCTTTGCAACGACAGCAGCGGCACCGGAGGCTCAGGTTCAGCGGCTCCTGGTTTTGCCTTTTCCTTCCCAAGGCAACGCGGGTCTGGAGCCGCGTGGGGCTGTGCCGGCGGTAGCAACTCCTGACAGCACCAGCCGGATACCTGAGCGGAGCCCAGGCAGAACTGCCTGTTGCTGCTGCCAGAGCACCGCTGGGTCACTTCCTCCAAGCAGCCCACGTGCCCGCCGGGCTTCCCTTCTGCCACGCAGCTCAGAGCCAGGCGTGAGCACCCGCGAGTTAAAAGGAAGCCGAAAGTTGCTGGGAAGTTGCTCGGGTTTCTGGGGCTTCCAGGCTTAAACTTTGCACAGGCAAAGTTTGCAGGCTGGAGTGTCTTCCCGCCAAGGAGCGGGAAGGGTTCTGCCCGGCGGGCGGGCGGGCTGCTTGGAGGAGGCGACCCGGTGGTGCTCCGGGTTTTCCCTCCACCGTGCGGTCCGGGGCCAGGCGCGAGCGCCCGCGAGGAAAAAGGAAGCCACAAGTTGCTGGGAAGTTACTCAGATGCTGGGAGCAGGCTTTTAAAGTGCCGCCGGAGCAGGACCGCCGAGCCAGGAAATGGGGCACCAAGGCAGGGTAAGGCTCCACCAGCAGTGGCCTAGCTTTAGGTGGCTCCAAGCAGCCCGCTCCAAGCAGCCCGCCCACCCGCCGGGCGGAACCCTTCCCACTCCTCGGCTGGAAGACGCTCCTGCCTGCAAACTTTGCCTTTGCAAAGTTTAAGCCTGGAAGCCCTGGAAAAAAAAGGGGGACAGGTGGGGACTCACCTTCGGAGAGGTCACACTCGAAGGTGATTTCGAACTCCCAGCCGAGGCCTTTGCAAAGTTCTTCTTTTCTTTCCTATGCCGAGAGCGCTCCGCACTGTTTTGCAGCTTTGGGGGCCACGCGGCACAGGGCAATACACCATGCCCAGCGATTTTTTTTCAGGGGCGGGCCAGATTGGACAGACCAACGGGCCGGATGTGGCCCGTGGGCCGTAGTTTGCCCACCCCTGCTATACACTAATCAAGAGAACTTAGATACAATAGATAGACAGAACAGATAGAATATAGGTACAGTCGTTTTTATACATAAACAGGTAGTCCTTGACTTACAGCCACAAACTGAGCCCGACATTTCTGTTGCAAAGTGAAACATTTGATATAATAACTGACTCTATACACTAATTAAGAGAACTGAGCTACAATAGATAGCTAGAACTTAGGAACAATCATTTTTATAAATGTTACAGGTAGCCCTCGACTTACGAAGCAAAATATTTGTTAAGTGAATGTTGCCCCATTGTACGACCTTTCTTGCTACAGTTATTAAGTGAATCACTGCAGCTGTTAAATTAGTAACCTGGTTGTTAAGTAAATCTGACTTCTCCATTGCCTTTGCTTGTCAGAAAGTATAAAAAGGGGGATCTTGTGACTCCCAGAAGACACTGCAACCGTCATAAATATGAGTCAGTTGCCAAGCATTCCAGTTTTGATCCTGTGGCTGTGGTGAGGATGCTGCAATGGTCATAAGTGTGAAAAACAGTCATAAGTCACTTTTTTTTCACTGCGGATAAAACTTCAAATTCGTCCCTAAGGAAGAATGCTGCCTGGCTTGCATTTATATGAACAAAAGAAAATGAATTGTTTGGGAGCATAACAACAAACTGATTAAAGTGTCCCAGTTGAAGATGAAATAAAGGTTCCCATTTTACAAATAGATCTGCAAATCCTGGCTTTACGGCAGCCAGGGATGGCCTTGGATCTTTAATGATCAAATCTATAGATCTCAAGCGTCAAATTTCACTCTTCTGGTCTCTTAAACACTTCACAGTGTTTTGTCACCCAATAAGCTTAACTGGATAATATAAAACCAAGAGTTAAATCTATGTAGCCGATTGTTATGCATGATTTTTGTACTGGGTTAATTCTCCAGAAAAAGTTATTATTCTAGGAAAAGGTATGACAAAATATAAGAGGACCAACAATTTTTTGTTGCAGTTAAAATACACGTAATCCTCAACTTACAACCATTCATTTAGTGACTCTTTGGAGTTGCAACAGCACTGAAGCAAGTGACACAACTATTTTTCACACTTTTTTCACACACATTTTTCACATAAGGAAGAGAAGGTTCTAGAAAGTCTTCCAATATACTGATGTATGCATAGGGCCTACAAAATTCAAAAGGTTTGGGTATGTGTGTGTGGGGGGGGGGGTTGTGTTTCTGTATGTGTGTTTTATGTCTGTTTTATTACCTGAAAGTTCCACTTTAATTTTCTTAATTGGAATGTGCTATATAGAAGTTCATCCTCAACTTAACAATAGTTCATTTAGTGACCACTTGAAGTTACAATGGCACTGAAAAAAGTGACATATGACCATTTTCACACTTTATGACTGTTGTAGCATCCCCATGGTCACATGATCAAAATTCAGACGCTTGGCAACTGGTCCATATTTATGACGGTCGCACCCGTCCCAGGGGTCACGTGGTCCACTTTTGCGACCTTCCGACAAGCAAAGTCCAAAGGGGAGCCGGATCCACTTAACGATCAGGTGACTAACTTAACAACTGCAGTGATTCGCTTAACCACTGAGGCAAGAGAGGTCGTACAATGGGGCAAAACTCACTGAACAACTACCTGGCTTAGCAGCAGAAATGTTGGGCCTCAATTTTGTGGTTGTTAAGTTTAGAACTACCTGTAGATTCCTTGGGGCAATTAATTCAAAATGTAGTAGTGATCTCTTAATTTATTTCTAACTATTAAAGCAAGAGTGTCAAACACAAAACTCACGGGCCGGATTTGGCCTGCGATGTGCTCAGATCTGGCCAGAGGTGGGATTCTACCGGTTCAGACTGGTATAGAACCAATTGTTATGATTTTGTGCAGTTCAGAGAACTGGCAAATCGTGCCCCTGGCTGGCCCCGCCCCTCTCTGCCCACCCTTCCCTCCCCACCCAGTCAGTCCTTATCGCGCCTGCATAACATCGCTGACTGCGTTCTCCCCCGCCCAGTCACTCCTTAAGGTATTTCTTTCCCCCCTCCTGACGATCAGCTGTTCCGATGATCAGCTGCGCTGTCTTACTGCTTCACCCAGGAGGCTTCCCTGAGGCCCAGGAGGCAAAAAGGGGCAAGGGGAGGAGGGCAGCGGTGTGTGTGTGTGTGTGTGTGCTGCACTCTGTTTTTTGCCTTCCCTGGGCCCCAGGGAAGCCTTTTGGGAGCAAAAATTCCCCCCAGGAAGCTTCCCTGAAGCTTAGGAGGCAAAAAAATGGGGGGGGGGGTTTGCTGCAAAAAAAAGAAGCCACGCCCACCCACTCACCTAGCCAGACCCACTTAGCCATATCCACAGAACCGGTGGTTAAAAGATTTGAATCCCACCCCTGGATCTGGCCTGCGGGGCTGTCCTGGAAAATGTAATGGGTTGGCCCGCATTGCTTCGGCACAGTCTACCCAATGGGAAGAGGAAACATGCCAGCAGTTTGGGGAGTGGAGTCCAACTGGCCACACCCACCCAGTTGACCATGCCCACCCAGTCAACCACGCCCCCCTGAAGTCAACTACAGCCCTGATACGGCCTTCAATGAAATTGAGTTTTGACACCCCTGTATTAAAGCCTTGGATCCTTTGAATGACTGTTGATATGGACTGTGATTATATTCCCCCTTGGAGAAGTAAAACCAAATCTGGCTTTTTCTTTTTGAACAGGATAAATTAATTAGATTTGTGGCAGAAGGTTGTTCAGCTCTTCTTCACTTGGATTTATCTCACACGGACATTTCAAATGGAACCCTAGCGCTGCTGCCTAGGTAATATCTAGAGATAGACACTACGTGTTTCTGTAGAAGAGCAGCAGGCTTCATGGACGGTATCTCACATAAAGGCCATAGAAAAGGCCTCCTAATGCCATCTTTGTTCAATCATCTGTCTCAGCTCCATGTCTCTTTCTTTGAACCTTAGCACATGGCAACCTCATTTGCCTCAAGAAGTTGGGGGTACAAGGAAAGAAGCAATTAAGGAATGGAACAGAGTAGAATAAGAATAGAATAGAATAAGAATAGAATAAGAATAGAATAGAATAGACCAAGAATAGACTAGAATAGAATAAGAATAGAATAGAATAAGAATAGAATAAGAATAGAATAGAATTAGAATAGAATAAGAATAGAATAGAACAGAATAGAATGATGGAATTGAATGGAGAATAGAATAGAATAGAAACAGAATAGAATAGAATAGAAAATATGGAGTGGAATGGAATAGAATAAGAATAGAATAGAATAGAATAAAATGGAATGGAATAGAATAGAAAATATGGAATGGAATAGAATAAGAATAGCATAGCCTAGAATAGAATAGCATAAAATAGAATAGAATGAGGAAATTAAAATAGACTAGAGTAGAGTAGAGTAGAACAGAATAGAATGATGGAATTGAATGGAGAATAGAATAGAATAGAATAGAAACAGAATAGAATAGAAAATATGGAGTGGAATGGAATAGAATAAGAATAGAATAGCATAGAATAAAATGGAATGGAATGGAATAGAATAGAATAGAATAGAATAGAATAGAATAGAATAGAATAGAATAGAATAGAAAATATGGAATGGAATAGAATAAGAATAGCATAGCCTAGAATAGAATAGCATAAAATAGAATAGAATGAGGAAATTAAAATAGACTAGAGTAGAGTAGAGTAGAACAGAATAGAATGATGGAATTGAATGGAGAATAGAATAGAATAGAATAGAAACAGAATAGAATAGAAAATATGGAGTGGAATGGAATAGAATAAGAATAGAATAGCATAGAATAAAATGGAATGGAATGGAATGGAATGGAATAGAATAGAATAGAAAATATGGAATGGAATAGAATAAGAATAGCATAGCCTAGAATAGAATAGCATAAAATAGAATAGAATGAGGAAATTAAAATAGACTAGAGTAGAGTAGAGTAGAATAGAATAGAATAGAATAGAATAGAATAGAATAGAATAAAGGAAATTTGAATGGCATGGAACAGAACAGAACCTTGGAGGTCTTCTAGTCCAGACCCCTACTCAAGCAGCAGAATGTATACCATTTCAGACAAATAGTTGTCCAATCTCTTCTTAAAATCCTTTAGTGATGGAGTATCCACAACTTCTGAAGGCCAAGCTGTTCCACTGGCTAATTGTCCCCACTCTTAGGAAGTTTTTCTTTAATTCCAGGCCGCTTCTCTCCTTGATTAGTTTCCACTTATTGCTTCTTGTCCTGCCCTCAGGTCCTTTGGGAAATAAATTGACCCCCTCAAATACTGGAATACTGCTATCTTGTCTCCCCGCCCCCCAGTCCTTCTTTTCTCTAGACTAGCCAAACCCAAGTCCCTCAACCATTCTTGATATGCTGTAGTCTCCAGGCCTTTAATCACCGTAGTTGCTCTTCTTTGCACATTGTTGAGTCTCAGCATTCAGTCTCAACATCTTTTTTGTTGTGTGGTGACCAAACTGGATGCAGTATTCCAGGTGTGGTCTTACTAAGGCTTTATAAAGTGGTAACTGATGCTTCATGTGATTTTGATTCTGTCCCTCTGTTTATACATCCAAGAATTGTATTAGCTTTTTGGGCGGCGGCTGCACACTGCTTTATGTTTAAGTGGAGAAATTTGCTGGCAGAAGAATTAATAATTGGAACAACTTGCCACCAGAAGTTGTGGGTGCTCCATTACTGACGGTTTTTAAGAAGAGATTCAACAACTATTTGTCTGAAATAGCAAACTGTCTCCTGCCTGGGTTGGACTAGAAGACCTCCAAGGTCCCTTCCAACTCTGTTATTCTGTTATTCAGTGCTCCATCTTCTGTCTTCTCTACTTTATAATATAAATTCAATTCCTGCCTTTGAGTGTCTAGTACAGGGGTGTCAAACTGGATTTCTTTGAGGATGAGATTAGCATTGTAGTTTTCCACAGGGAAGGGGGGGGGCAGACGACTCCTGCAGCACCCTGTCAGCCAAAACGGGGCACGGGGCCTCCATGTGTGGCCCCCCTCTGCCTCATTTTCACCCTCCATGGCCTCCTGCAGCATTTTGCCAGGCGTTTTCAAGCCCATTTTGGGCCCTTTTTCAGGCTGTTTTTGGCCCACCTTTTAGGCCACTTTCGGGGCTGTTTTAGGCCATTTTAGGCCACCTTTGGGCCCCTTTTCAGGCCATTTTTGGGCCGTTTTCGGCCTGTTTTGGCCAGCAGAGTTCTGCAGGAAACCATGGAGGGTGAAAATGAGGAACAGGGGGCACATTTTAGCTGCGAGGGCAGTGATGGAAAACCTTTTTGTTGTGGTGTGCCAAAAGTGTGCATGTGCCAGTACCCACAATGCAATGCGCCCTGCCCCCTGCGCATGTGCACGCAATCCCCCCGTCCCTTACCTGCACTGCGCATGTGTGTGCTTCCCAGCTGATTTTCGGTCCATTTGAGGCTGTTTTTGCCCTCCTGGGGGCTCGAATGAAGCCTCTGCAGCCTTTGGAGGCCGAAAAACGGGCCTATTTCGGCACTTCTGGTATTTCCAGAAGGCCTGTTTTTTGGCCTCCAAAGGCTGCAGAGGCTCCCCTCGAGCCCCTAGGAGGGCGAAAACAGCCTCAAATTGGTTGAAAATAAGCTGGGAGGCATGCATGCACAGTGCAGGTAAGTTTGGGTTGGCCATAGGTTCGCCATCATGGTGCTAGAGACACCACAGTCTGGTTCTTTCATATTTCCAGGCCGGCCCTGTGGGCTAGATTTAAGCACCCACCTTGAGTTTGACACCCCTGGTCTAGTATGACACAGTCCCACTTACGACTCTCTTGCTTAGAAAACAGAGATGTCACTGAAAGATTACAAATCTATATTAATATTCTGCAAAAAATATACAAAGCATGCCCAATTTTGGTCAACATCAAAGCAGAGAAGGCATTGTTTTAATAATCAGAAACAGTGTTTATAATTTACAGTGGTAAATGTCTTTGGCAAGAAAGCCAAAGAAAAATATAATTTGTAAAAGACAGATGCAATTGCAGGGTGTCACATAATCTCCTTTTGCAACCTTCTGAGAAACAATGGGGAAACCAGATTCACTTAACAACCTTGTGGCTAACTTAACAACTGCAGGGAGTCCCTTAATCACTGCGGCAAGAAAGGTCATAAAATGGGGCAAATTTCATTTGATAAATGTTTCATTTAGCAACAGAAATGCGGGGCTCAATTGTGGTCAGAAGTCGAGTTATTTATTAAGCCTTATTAATTTTACAAATAACTCAAGTCAGTGAACGTAACTAATAATCCTCTCTTGGCTTATTTTCCTCACAACAACCTTGTGAGATGAATTGGGCTGATAGAAAGAGGTAGAGAGGGGGGGAGAGAGAGAGAGACTGGCTCAGTTACACAATTGAATTTCATGGCTAAGACGGGCCTCGAACTTACCATCTCCCACTTTCTAGCCTGGTGCCTTAAATACTAGACCAGTATTGGTGAATCTTTTCAGCACTGAATGCCGAAACGGGAGTGCGCGCATGCGTGAGAGCATCGGAAACTGGAAGAACAGCTCCCGGACATGCATGCGCATGCCGGGAAACTGAGATTACGGTTTTTGGCATGCACAGAACTGGTAGTAAAAAATTTGAATCCCACCACTGGTGTATATATATGCATACACACACACACACACACACGCACACACATATGTATATATACACCAGTGGTGGGATTCAAATTTTTTTACTACCAGTTCTGTGGGTGTGGCTTGGTGGGCGTGGCAGGGGGGGATACTGTAAAATCCCCATTCCCTCCCCACCCCACTAACCTGCTTTCCAGCTCTGTTCTCCTGTGCAGGGCAACCAAAGGAGACTCAGCTGATCAGCTGGGACTCGGGAGGCAGAGAGTAAATGGGGCGGGGCCAGTCAGAGGGGGTATTTTCTGGTTCTTCGAACTATTCAAAATTTCTTCTACCAGTTCTCCAGAACTGGTCAGAACCGGCTGAATACCACCTCTGATATACACACATATGCCAGTGTAACTTTGAATGGTCACTAAATGAACCATTGTAAGTCGAGGACTACCTGTAAGGTGTCTACCTGAAGGTGTCTTAACTTTGATCCCATGACCATGGGGATGCATCAAAGGTCGTTAGTGTGAAAAACAGTCGTAAGTCACTTTTTTCAGTGCCATTGCAACTTAGAATGCTCACAATGAACTATTGAATGTTGATGACTACCTGTATTTTGGCAGATCATATAGCCAACCAGAGTTAGTGTTACTGTAGAGAACAAAGCTCATTTCTAGGGAGTAACATGTTTCCTTAGCAGTCATTAAAAAAGCATCTTCAACCTGTTGTAACTTCATAAACATATCCAAGTGTGCTTGCAAAAATACAGTAGTGAAATTGAAATTTTAAAATAGTCTTGTTCTAAGGCAGGTATATACAATACTATATTCATATTGCTGACCTTCTTAAAATGACTTTTGCCTTAATTTTGTTTACATTTTTTACTTTCATGTAATTTTACATACATGCTACTTTACATTTAAATAATATGTAATCCATTTTAGCTGTATATCTGGGTTGTATGTTGTCATTTTAAGAAAAGAAACAAAAATCATAAGGTTAGGAACATGATGTCAATGCTTTCTTCATTTTGGATGGTTTTTGACTCCCCTGATTTATAGAACATAGAATAATAGAGTTGGAAGGAACCTCAGAGGTCTTGTAGTTTCTTTTTGCTTTTGCTTTATTTTGATTTAGTTTTTGCTGACTGGGTGAAATTGCCTTAAAATCTTGTCCTGAACTGCATCCATTAAAGAACATGATGTCTTTTACTCTTAATAATAGATTGTTATTTCCTGCCTGCAAGCTTTCATTTTTGGTTATTGTGGGATTGCAGCTTTTCCCCCAGCTACACCATAATTGCATAAAATCAATAGTTTTCAGCATGACAGTGCCTATATCTGCAATGTTAAAAATAAATACAAGCAGTTGTATAAGGTTAAGTGTCCAGGAACTCAATGTTTCCCTTGTATATTGTCCAATTTTATCTACATTGTTTCCCATTTGACTTCAATAATTCTTTTCTATAGATGTCACCCGCAGCAAGGGTTATATATGTTTATTCAGCAATAAATCTCACCACAAGCAGTGGGACTTACTCCTAGATAACTGTATAAAACATTACGGCATTTAATTTAATTTAGTCTTAAATTATTTTAATGCAATTTAATCTCACACGAGAGCACTGTTATTATTATTTACTTTTGGTTAAGAGTCACCGCTTCGAGACTTCTTGCAGTTACACAAAAGTGCATCTGGAACATTGCTTTGATTTATCATTCTTTTGATTTAGGTCTGGTTTTCATAACTGCCATACACATTTCTCGGTGCCATTGTCAAGTTAACGTTTACAACTCTATCCCTGGAATCACCGGATGATTCATGCCTTTCTAATTTAGGATGCCTAAATTTGGTTTACAGCCAAGCAGCTTAAAGTTAACTTTGCCCATCCCAATTTCATGACATTGACCCTTTCCAGCAAATTCAGGCACATATATATCTCTGCTCAAAAACAATAGCAATGGGAGCAGAACAGCTTGTGCAGGATGTCAGCGTTGTTTAAAAAAAAAAAAAAAAGGCAGTTTAAGCCTAAAGGAAAAAAAGAAGTATTTTAAGGGTGGGGAAGAAAGCCCATTAAAATCTTAGCATCCATTCCAGTTATTAGAAAGCCTTCCAGTTAAGAGTATCAGATTGCATCAGAAACCAGAACACAAGAGATACAGTGAAAGCTTTTCTCTCTCTCTCTCTTCTCTTTCCTTCCAATAAAGGTGTTTTCCCAATCTACAGTTTTTAAGCATCGCATACTGCAGAAAATTCACAGACAAAGGGTTACACTACCTCGGCAATGGGAGAGGATGTCACAAGCTCCTGTATCTGGATCTTTCAGGCTGCCTCCAGGTCTGCATCTCGCTTTTCCTTTTCATACTGTAGGCAGAAATCATCCTTCGGAGGAGGATTGGCGTTACTCGACACTCATGGTATACTAAAGGAGAACAAGCCCTCGTTGCAAACTTGAGAGAGGTTTTAAATTACATGACCACAGCTGCTTTAATTTTTCCAGAGGGGATCACACTATAGGGTTTCGGCCCCTTTCCAGTGGGTTTCTTCACTATAAACAACTCCCTCATTGCATAATGAAAGCATGGATTATTTTGTGCAGTGGATTTGAAACAGGCGTGCTTCTCTCTCTCTCTCTCTCTCTCTCTCTTGATGCACGACTTCCTTGGGATACAGTTGGAAATTCTAGCTATGCAGAGGCTGGAAATGCACAGATGTATATTCGGGGCATTTGGAAAGTATTCAGAGCCCCTTTTGCTTTTGTCAGTGTTGCTATGCTTGATTCCACAGTGGTTGAGAAATTCATTTGTTCCCCCACCCACGAATCTACATTCTGTACAGAATTAAAAAGAGAATTTTAGAAATGTCTGTAAATTTATTAAAAAGAAAAAAAACCAAACTATCAGATTGGTGTCAATAGAATAGAATAGAATAGAATAGAATAGAATAGAATAGAATAGAATAGAATAGAATAGAATAGAATTCTTTATTGGCCAAGTGTGATTGAACAAACAAGGAGTTTGTCTTGGTGCAAATGCTCTCAGTGTACATAAAAGAAAAGATACATTTCTCAAAAGTCAAGAATCATCAGGTACAACACTTAATAATAGTCATAGGATACAATAAGTAATCAAATCATACTAGGAAACAGTCAATAAAAATTGTTAGGATACAAGCAACAAAGTTACAGTCATAAGTGGGAGGAGATAGGTGAAAGGAAGGATGGGAGGATTAATAGTAATAGTAATGCAGACTTTGTAAATAGTTGGACAGGGTTGAGGGAATTATTTGTTTAGCAGAGTGATGGTGTTTGGGGAAAAACTGTCCTTGTGTCTAGTTGTTCTGGTGTGCAAGGCTCTATAGCATTGTTTTGAGGGTAGGAGTTGACACAGTTTATGTCCAGGATTTGAGGGGTCTGTAAATATTTTCACAGCCCTCTTTTTGATTCGTGCAGTCTACAGGTCCTTGATGGAAGGCAGGTTGGTAGCAATTGTTTTTTCTGCAGTCCTAATTACTCCCTGAAGTCTGTGTCTGTCTTGTTGGGTTGCAGACCCTTTGCAACAACAAGTGAAATTTAGCTCCGCTGCCTCCCATTTCTCTTGATCGTTGCTGATGTGTTTCTACACCTCAAATAGCCAACCTGTGGGTAAATTAAATTAATTGGATGTGATTTGGAAAGGCACACATACCTCTCTACAAAAGGCGTCACAGCTGACAATGCATAACTGTATCAGAAGAAAAGCCACAAGGTCAAAGAAACTGCCCACAGAGCTCAAAGATAGGATTATTACAAGGCACAGATCTGGGGAAGGCTACAATAAAATTCCTGCTGCACTGAAGGTTCCTAAGAGCACAAGAGGCCTCTATAATTCTCAAATGGAAGACGTTTGGCGCAACCAGGACTCTTCCAAGAGCCCAGTCAAACTGAGCAATCGTGGGAATTAAGACCACACCTAGACTACTGCATCCAGTTTTGGTCACCACACTAAAAAAGATGTTGAGATGCTAGAAAGTGTGCAGAGAAGAGCAACCAAGATGATTAAGGGACTGGAGGCTAAAACATGAAGAACAGTTATAGGAACTGGGCATCAGTGGTGGGATTCAATTTTTTTTACTACCAGTTCTGTGAGCGTGGCTTGGTGGGCGTGGCAGGGAAAGGATACTGTAAAATCTCCAGTCAGAGATGGAATTTGCCGGTTCTCCAAACTACTCAAAATTTCCACCACTGGAAATATATAGTATTCCATTTCTTCTTGTTCTCTAATTGCCAAAGTTAAACTACTCATTTCTGCACATTCCAGTATTTTCTAAATCACTTCCTCCTCCACTGGAATATTTTTTATTTTTCCAATTTTGGGCAAATACAATTCTAGCTGCTGTTAATATATGTATAATTAAAGATATTTTTTTCTTTACTATAATTCTCAGGTAGGATCCTCAGTAAAAATATGTCGGGCTTTAAGTTTACATGTTTTTTTATCATTTTTTCCAACCATGTATGTATTTTTGTCCAATATCTTTTAGCTTATGTGCAGGTCCACCACATATGGTAATATGATCCAGGTATTTGATGAAAAAGGTTAGCCACCACTGCCCTAGGGAATTACAGATTTAACAATAGAAGTGTTAAATCACTGGAAGCAACTTAGCTCTACTGGAGAATGGTACAATCTAACTCCAAATCTAGTTAAATCACCCTTACCAATTATTTCCAGGGAACTGGGTCACACAGTTCAGTAGAATGCACAGCTGATGTTTTTAAGCATTACCATTTCAGTGAATTTTTAGGACACGGTTGAAGTGAGCAAGGCTGTTTTTATTCACTCGGATCCGAAACAGCATTTCGAAGGTGGGAAGGTGAGAGAGGAGTTTGATTGATGGCTACGCAGGTTGTCCTGGACTTAGAATCACTCTGTCATGCCCTTGGTAGAGTCAGACTCTGAGGGAGAGGAGGAACAGCAGACAGGGAGTGGAGGTGTGGTTCCAGAGGTTGTATAGGAGGCTGGGGAAGGGCAGAGGCTGGCTGGGCAGTCAGAGGAAGAACCAGGCCCATCCCCTCTTCATCCTAGGACATACAGGGAGGAGAGGATAAGGAAACAACTTGGCTTATGAAAGAGGAAGCGGCCAAGATCCCCCTCATTGGTTGCAGCTGGGGAGAATAGTATATAAGAGAGACGGTTACAATACAGTGTTGCCAGAAGCAAAGCGTGTTTTATTTTGGGCTGAAGTTATCTGGGTTGGCCTCCTTCCAACAGACTGCCTTGTTACCTTCTTGAAGGTGGTAATTACTTATCCTGGTCTGTTGTGGAAATTTTGTCATTGTAGTTTGTTTGGTTTTTTTATTTCATCTCTATCTGCTCATTAAGTTTGGACTGTATGGCTTTCTTTTGAAGACTATTTTTGAATCAGCTTTATCTCCAACTGAGAATTATTGAACAGTGGGGCCAAGTTGGAGGCATTATTTATGTTTTGGATTTTGTTACATTTGTGTTACACTCTGGGTCATCACACACTCATTTAGTGTGGTGGTGGTGGTTGTTTTAAATTTACAACAGCAGTGAGGAAAAGTTGCTATCATTTTTCACTTAACGACTGTTGTAGCCTTCCCCACAGTCATGGGATCAAAAATCCAGGCATTTGGCAGCCAGCATGTGTTTGTGACGTTGATGGGTTCATCCCATTTTAGGCCTAGTAAGCCTCTCTGCAGCCCCCTGGGAGCAAAAAAGGACTGGGGGGGGCCACACCGCACCACCGCCCCATGCCCCATTTTGGACCTAGTAAGCCTCCCTGCACTTACCTGGGAGCCAAAACAGGGTCTGTGGGGACTCCTGGAAGGGGTGGGGGGGGCAGCCAGTCAAAATTTCCGCTACGGTCCAAATCGGCTAAATACCACCTCTGGGTTCATGGGATCACCTTTTGGGACCTTCCCCGCTGGCTTCAGATAAGCCAGATTCACTTAACGATGGTGGAATTCACAACTACGGTGATTTGCTTACCCATTATGACTAAAAAGTTCGTAAAATGGGGCAAAACTCATCTGATGACAGCCTTATTCAGCGAAATAAATTTTGGAGGCTCATTTGTCGACATAAGTCGAGGGCAGCTACCTGTAATTCAGATGGTGGTGGTTGTTCCCAGAATGGAGCTAAATCATCTGATGAATGTGAAACTTTTTCTCCCTGGAGATTTATCATCCATCGTAGAGTTTCATCCAGGCATCCATCAAGCAATAAATCAGGGAAGCTTTATTCTTGTCCTAGCAAGGGCTGAGCCATTTTTTAAGCCATCATAAATCATGAATTGCCGTGAAGAAATGGCCAGAGACAGCTGGTAGTGTCAAGTCAGCAACTCTGTCTTTTCTGCTCTTCTGATCTGGCAAGAAAACTCCAGAGGAACTTAACATATATATATAGATTATTCTGCGCATCTGTTTGCTCAAACAGATTTCAGTCTCTGCTCTTCCAATGCCTCCAAAACCCAACATTTTTCTGGAAGAAAGAGCAAGGTTGATAAATGTCTTTCGCCTATTTTATCCAAGTGTTAGGCTTTTTCAAAACATTGTGGTCCTGTTGTGTACATTAGAAGTATTAAATGTGGTTCCTGCGATATAATTCATGCTGACATTTTAAGTCTAATTAAGTACTTGCATTAAGCTTTTCACTATCCCCTTGACATTAGGAAAACATCAGCCACAACGAAAATTGTCTCCTGATCCTTTTAGTGGGAGGTCAGTCTTTAAAAATGCACCCACAGATCTGGAAGAGGTGGCATAAATAAATGCATATTTATCTCTGCCTTTTACTTCATTCTTATCTAGAGGCCTGTGGAGGGTGGTGGATTTTACTGATACCGAATGCCTGAAAGAGGTGAATAGACTTGCCATGTAAAAATGTTGTTATAAATACTAAGACAACAATTGGGGTGAAGCGGTATAAGACATATATCTATCTAGATCAAAATATCTCTATCTCTCTACTGTGTTTCCCCAAAAATACAACCTACCCTGAAAGTAAGACCTAGCTTGATTTTGCACGAGCCCAATATAAGCCTTTCCCCCCAAAATAAGCCCTAATTAAGATCCTGTCCACTCTAAATTAAGCTAGGGTGGGGATGGGGGAGTGGAGCTGCCCTACTGCTTACCTTTGGACAGTTGTAACCAGGACTCACACACCCTGACACCAGCCTTGCTGGCCCATTTCTTCTGCAGCCAGTAAGACTGACAAGGCTTTCCTGAAGGCCTCTGTAGATGATAAGGAAGCTTCGGATTGACCCAGAGCTCTGTTATTGGCTGCAGAGGCCTTCAGGGAAGCCTTGCCGGCCTCAGAAGATGTTCCTGAAGGCCTCTGACATTGGGAGGCCAGGGGTGACACACGCAAGTGAGGTTAGTCAGTGGAGGACATCCCCCCAAATAAGACCTGGTGCCTTTTTTGGTGGCAAAAAATACATAACACAGGGTCTTATTTTAAGGGAAACACGGTATCTACCTATCTATCATCTGTCTGTCTGTCTATACACACATATGCATGCATTTAATTTTTATTAAGAATTGTGATTACAGTAGTAAAATCTAATATAGGTAGTCCTCGATTTACAGCAGTTCCTTTAATAACCAAAGTAATAACAGCACTGAAAAAGGTGACTTGGGAGGATGCCAGAATCCAGATAAGACTTGACAAACAAAGACAATTCACATTTTGCTTCCAGCAAGATGCTGTACGTGAACGCCCTTTTTATCCTGTTCTCCCAGCTGCAGCTAATGAAGGAAATCAGGGCCCTTTCCTCCCCTGTAACCCACATTGCTACCTTCTCTATTCCTTCCTGCATGCCCTAGGATGAAGAGGGGGTGGGCCTGGGTCTTCTTCTGAATGCCCAGCTGGACTATGCCCTTCCCCCGTTTCATCCAGTCACTGGAACCACACTCCCACTTCCCTGTCACCTGTTCAATCTTCCCCTCAGAATCATTCTCCAACAAGGGCATGACATATTGGAACATGCAGAAATGAGTAGACTAACATTAGTAATAAGACAGCAAGAAGATAGGGAGTATTATAAGGTTTGGGATCTATTTTATGGATGGTTGGAAAATAAAGCAGAAATTAAATGATATTGTAATCATGATATTCAGAATAGTTGGAAAATGAAGCAAGAAATTTAATGATATTGTAATGATAGGCTATGATATATAATGTTGAATAGGTTATAATATGAATGTAAACTCAATAAGAAACATATATAAATATTATTATGTGCACAAGATATATGTACCCAGTCGACATATTGTATAACTGAAAAATGGTTATTTGTAGTTTTTGTTATAAAAATGTTTTTTAAAAAAACAGATAACAGTGGGAGGCTTCAGAAATCTTGGTAACAGCTGCAGCAGGATCCGGTACCTGACAATTAACGAAATGCCTACCTTTACTGACAGATGCATTCAAGTAAGAAAGGACTATGGTCTTTTTAACAAAAATCTTCAATTTAGCTTTTAGCTTTGAGAGCCTTAGGTATGAAAGAGTGGTGACAGTTGAATGCGTAGGTGGGCTGGCCGAATTTGGAAATACAGATAATCCTTGACTTACAACCATAATTGTCCCCCAAATTCCCTGTGCTACGCAAGACAGTGTCAATTCATAAAACACATTGTATACATCTTTTATAGTTGTCAACAGAAAGAAGGGAGGGGAGTTTCAAAGACCAGGCAGCAGTGTGGAATCGAAAGTACATTCCATTCATAATTTCTTCAGAGGCTGATTAGATGGCTGAAGCTTCTGCCTCGCAAATATCTAATTGGAGAGCATGATTGATGACTCTTGGCTATGGACATGTTTCGTTGGATGATACACACAGAGAGGTGGGCGGGGAGAAGCAGGATCAAGTGAATTACATATCTCAGAGTCATCTATGCCCAGGCAAATGCTGACATGTTAACTTCTAAGAAAACAAAAAAAGTTTGGGGAGTGTGGCTTGTGGCTCATGATTTAGTTGGAGTAACTGCCGGAATCCTGACAGACAGTTGTTAAGTGAGTTGCATCCCATTGTACGGACTTCTTTTGATACCGTTGTTAAATGAATCACCACAATTGTTAACTGAATCGTGTACTTGATCTCTTTTTAACAAGCATGCGTTCATTACTAGTGTTCTTTAACTTAGGAGCACAATTGACCCCAAATTTCTGTTGCTGAGTGAGACAGATATTAAGTGAGTTTTGCCCCATTTTATGACCTTTCCTGCCACTGTTGTTCTGTGAATCACTACAGTTGTTAAGTTAGGAACATAGTGGTTAAGTGAATCTGGTTTCCCCATTGACTTTGCTTGTCAAATGGTCGCAAAAGAGGATCACATGACTTCCTGGGACACAGCAACCATCATAAATATGAGTCAGTTTCCAAGCCTTTGAATTTTGATCATGTGACCACGGGGAGGCTGCAACAGTCATAAGTGTGAAAAACGGTCATAAGTCACTTTTTCCAGAAGCGTAACTTCAAACAGTCACTGAATGAACTGTTGTAAGTCAAGGACTACCTTTATGTCTTGGGATGAGGTAATCAATTAAAATATCAACCTAGTTTGTGGCTCATATAAACAGTCTTAGAGTTAGAATAACTTTATTGTCACATTGAATGTTCACTAATCGGCATACGTTAAAATGACATTTCATTGCATACAGTTCTCAGAGGGTCACCAATATACACTACAAATCAAGGGTGGTATTCAAATTTTTTCCCTACTGGTTCTGGGGTGCAGCCTGGTGGGCCGTGTGGTGAAGGCAACATATATAGGGCGGGAGTGGGCGGGGCGAGCATCGAGTGGCTGGAAAGGGTGTGTGAGCATCGAGCGCCTGGAAGAGGCGAGCGAGGTCGAGTGGCCAGAAGGGGTGAGAGAGTGTTGAGCACCCAGAATGGGCGAGCGAGTATCGAACAGCCAGAAAAGGCGAATGAGTATCGAGCACCTGGAAGGGGCGAGCAAGCATCGAGCGGCTGGAAAGGGTGAGTGAGCGTCAAGCGGCCAGAAGGGGTGAGCAAGCGTCGAGCATGCAACTAAATGCGGGAACGTGGCCAGCCAGAAGTCGCTATCTATTCGGCGACCCAGGCCAAATTGCCGTTATCGGTTCGCCCAAACCGGTGCGAGGCAGCTGAATCCCACCTCTGCTTCAAATATATACAGACAAATTTCCTGTTGGGATTTTTCGGGAAAGAAATGGGAAAACAAAACAATAAATGCCTTTATAGAATTTTGCATGTGCTAGCCTGCTCCTTATATTTAAAAGGAAAAAGATTTTAGAAAGGATCTGGACAAATTCATAGCAGATGAAGCAATGATAGGCACAGGGAATATTTCTCAATGCCAATTGTTGACAGATGCCAGGAACAGAAAGGATGGTGCTTGATCTTTTCTTGACCTCCGTAGAAAAAGAACACTGGATATTAAACAGACCTTTGGTTTGGATCAGCCTGTATTTCAGGTTTAAACAGTGAAGGCTTCAACCCGTCATTTCCTGTCAGTGATTTCTCAAAAATCCCCGGTGTATCTCAGCTTTATTAAAACCATTACCTCCACAGCTCCAGGGCATGCTTAGAGGAATTTTTTGAAGGACACTGCCAAACATCCTCAAGGACATAATTGGAAACTTTAGGAACAAGTATTTTTGCCTTTTTAAACCTCTTTTCTGTCAGTTACTATTGATCCAAAGCACCAGAAGGCAGGACAAGAAACAATGGATGAAAACAGATCTAGGAGAGAAGCAACCTAGAACTAAGGAGAAATTTCCTAAAAGTGAAAAGAATTAGCCAGTGAAATGATTTACCTTCAGTTCAGAAGTTGTGAGTGCTCTAACAGTGGAGGTTTTAAGTCACTTGTCTGAAATGGTGTAAGGTCTTCTGCTGGAGCAGGGGGTTGGGCTAGAAGACCTCCAAGGTCCCTTCCAACTCTATTCTGATTGGTCTGCCTATCTTAAGAGGAAACAAGAAATGGATGGCTTAGAAACCTTTCCTTTGATAATGCTTCCTAATTCACCATATGTCCACTGGTTAGGAGTCCTAGGAATGGGTTATGGGAGTATTGTGTTGTTGTTGTTTTTATTAATTCCACTTCTAGGTTGTGGAAGTGAATTTAAGTAGTTGTCATGCCCCTTTTGGAATCTGATTCTGAGGGGGAGGTTGAACAGCTGACAGGGAGTGGGAGTGTGGCTCTGGTGGCTATGGAGGAAACTGGGGAAGGGCACAGTCCAGCTAAGCATTCAGAGGAAGACCCAGGTCCACTCCCTCTTCATCCTAGGGCATGCAGGGAGGAACAGAGAAGGGAGCAATGTGGGTTATGGGGGAGAAAAAGGCCCTGATTCCCTTCATTAGCTGCAGCTGGGGAAACAGGATATAAAGGGTGTTTGCGCACAGCATCTTGCTGGAAGCAAAGTGTAAATTATCTTTGTTTGTCAAGTCTTATCTGGGTTCTGGTGTCCTCCCAACTGTGTGTGGTTTGTTAACTTTTGAAGTCTGCAATTCCTTATCCTGCCCTGCCTCGTTAATTGCTGCAATGTGATTTGTGTTGGTTTTTATTTATAATTTGTATGTACTTTTGGTTCGGACCAAATTTCTTCCCTTTAAAAACTGTTTTTGGGAGAGTTTTTTCTCTTGCTGATTATAAGTAGACATTGGGGGCCAAGTTGGAGGAATTAAAGGGACTTTACCTACAAGGGAAGCCTGTTCCCAGTGCGTGTTTGCACAGAGCTGCTAGAAGGTGAGAGCAGCTGAAACAAATGGGGTGACTTGGGAGTAAGGCTGGGTAAGGTGATTGCCCCTCCCATAAGCGATAAAAGTCAGACCTAAATGATGAAACTTTTGCAGGAAGCAAAGTAGTTTGATCAGTTCCAAGTAATCCTTAAGCTCTGTGTACTTCGGTTGGTTTTTTTCTTGTACTTCCATTGTTTCTTTTATAGTTAATTGGATACTTCTGTTTCTGGCAGCATTCCATAGAACTGGAAAGTGAGTGCTTATCTTTGGGGACTGTTTAAGATTAGTTCTGGCTGGGAATGGAAACAATTCCCAGTGTTGCAATAAAATAGGTTTTGCTTTTAAAACAAGTTTGTGTTAATTATGTGTGAAGAAGCCTGGATCTTAAAGTTGCCAAGGTTGGACACCCGCTAAGATAAAACATGATTTTCCGGTTGGGAAAAGTGGGAATGGGAATATTAAATTTGTATGAAATAGCATAGAAAAATGAAGTTTATTTTATTTTTTATTTTTTTATCAAAGGCGTTTTAAGAAAGGATGTTGTGTTTTTATTGAATGGTTTCCTCCTCTTTTCAAGGCTTTGGTGCCAAAGTGCCAATGGATTGAGTCGGTTGAATGCAATGAATCTCCACACTTGTCCGATATTGGTCTCAAAGCATTCAGCACCTGCCAGCTTGTTAAAATGAAGATTCAAGGTTAGGGGGAAAAACATAGTAATTCTAGTAGTAATAATAGTAACGTAGTATGAAAAATGTAGTGATGAAAACACATCATATTTTTAAAGAACATTGCTATTTCCTTTCACTTTAGATCAGGGATGTCCCTGGAACATACTATCATATGTGGTGGACATGTACAGAAGCCAAAAGATATTAGTCAAAGATACACACATGGTTGGAAAAAATGATAAAACAACATATAGACTTAAAGCCTGAGATTTTTTTATTTGGGATTTTAACCGAGAATTATAGTAAAGAAATAACATACTTAATTATACATATATTAACAGCAGCTACAATTGTATTTGCTCAAAGTTGGAAAAATGAAAAAGCTCCGATGGAGGAGGTGGTGATTAAGAAAATAATGGAATGTGCAGAAATGAGTAGGTTAACACTGGCAATTAGAGAACAAGAAGAAATGAAGTATGATAAGATTTGGGATCTATTTTACGGATGGTTGGAAAATAACGTGAGAAATTAAATGACAAATGTAACAATGTGATATGATATATAATGCTGAATAGGTTATAATATGAATGTAAACTCAGTACGAAATGTATACAAATATTAATAAGTGCACAAGACATATGTACCCAGACGACACACTGTATAACTGAAAGATGGTTTCAATTTCTTGTTTTTGTTGTAAAAATTAAAAAAGAAAAATTTACAAATTAAAAAAAAAAGACCAGAGGTGTCAAACTTTGATCTGGTCCACGGGGCCAACCTGGAAATAGGCATGCAAGAAGGAACGGGGAAGAAGAGAAAGACAAAGAAAAAAGAAGGGAAGATGGGAAGAGAGCAAGGGAGGAAAAAGAAGGAAAGAGAGGAAGAAAGGAGAAAGGAGAAGGAAGAGGGAAGGAAAAAGGAGGGAGGGAGGGAGGGAGGGAGGGAGGAAGGAAGGAAGGAAGGAAGGAAGGAAGGAAGGAAGGAAGGAAGGAAGATTATAATGAGAGTGAGGGAGGGTCTTAGGGAAGTCCTGCCTTAGTACTTCACCACCACAGGTGCCTCTGACGCAAGTGATGGTCAGCTGGCCATGCCCAGTCGAGAACTACCTGTGCAATATATGGCTCGTTCTTCAGTATTCCTATCTGTTATAACTTGAGGCAGCTCTGCCAGGCTCTTCTGTATTTGGACAGGCCTGGCTGTGCTCGTGACCCTGTGGTCGGGCCAGGCCGACCACAAGGTCATGAGCACAGCAACAAATTGCAATAGTTGGCAGGTTAACATTACCTCATACAGATAAGCATTCCAGGCTGGGTCTGACAAGGGAGGAAACAATAACAAGAGATAAACCCCCTTTGACTAACATGGCTGAAGCAAAAAAGTTAATTCCAGATGGGAGGCGGTTGGAAGGGCCTATTACTCGTGCAAGGGCTAAATTGATTAATAATATATAAAGGCAGAGATCTCTGTAATGGATGTCAGCAGAGGCTGACAAAAGCTTAGTAAGTACAATAAATATATATGTATAGGATAGGGGTCAGTAACCTTAAACACTAAAAAGAATCATTTGGACCCGTTTCCCACAGAAAAGAAAACACCAGGAGCCACAAAACCTGGGTGGGTGTGGCCAACTCCATGTTACTCCTACCCAGTCACGTGTTTTCTGTGGGAAGTGGCTCTCTCTCTCTCTCTCTCTCTTCCCCTCTCATTTCTGTTTTTTGTGTTTTATCTTCTCAGGCCAGGCGAGGAGTAACTGGGAGGGGAGGGCAAGGGGCGGGACCAGCCAATGGTGGGATCACCCAACAGAGAGCCACAGCAGAGGGCCCACAGAGCCACATGAGGCTCCAGAGCCACAGGTTGCTGACACCCGGTATAGGGGTGAAGTAGTTTTTCCATGCTGGGTTAGAGTGACCTGATGGTGTATTGTGTCAACAGGGAGTAACCTGGTTACGGATCTCAGTTTCAAAGTCATAAGCAAATTCTGGCCCCGAATGAATCACATTTGTGTGACCAATTGCAAGAAAATAACAGATGTAGCTGTCAAGTTAATTGCACCGTTGGACAATATCATTATCCTCAATCTATCTGGCTGCCCAAGGTATTGTTATAGTTACACGGTGGAATCATTTGTTGGAATGGAATTAATTTTTGATAGGTTCCAAAGTATGGAGATCATTGCATTACATCCATGTCAGGGAGAAGAAAGGATATACATAGAGCCAAAATACGCAAACCAATTTGCCTGCACATCAGCACCACGTAAACATTGAATCAATACCACGTGAAGTGTTAGTACCACTTTATAAAGCCTTAGTAAGGCCACAGCTGGAATGCTGTCTCCAGTTTTGGTCGCCGCATTACAAAAAAGATGTTGAGACTTTGGAAAAAGTGCAGAGAAGAGCAACTAAGATGACTAGGGGACTGGAGAATTAGTCCCTTAATCATTTTTGTTGCTTTTTTCTGAACTTTCCCCAAAGATTGGAGCTTAACACATATGAAGAATGGTTGCAGGAATTGGGTTTGGCTAGTCTACAGAAAAGAAGGACTGGGGGGACACAATAGCAGTATTCCAGTATTTGAGGGGCTGCCAGATAGAAGAGGGAGTCAACTTATTTTCCAAAGCATCTTAAGGCAAGGCAAGAAACTATTGATGGAAAGACATCAAAGAGAGAAGCAACCTATAGCTGCAACCTTAAATAGAATTCCTTAAAAGCAAATGTGATTAGGAGGGCTGTCTTTTCAATAAATATGCATCAAGCTGTTAATAATCGGGCTAACATACAGAGTTAGTTCCAATCAGTCTTATGTTTAATTTATAAAGTAGACAAACTTATTTGATATATCAATAAAAATTGGCCTGGTAGCATTTCTTTGAGAAATTTATATCTCTGAAGATTGACGTCGATTGCTATATATATTCAAAGTGTTGTATCACCTTGTGTTCAAATATCAAAATTATTAAAACGTAATTTTAGAATCATGACAAAGATAAGAATAAGTATTTTCTATTCATGTTTCAGAATCAGTGATTCGGGAATAAAGTCATTTGTCGATGGCCATTCAGCTTCAAAATTAAAAGAACTCAATTTGGCAAATTGTTCCTATATCTCTGACATTGCCCTCGTGAAAATATCGGAAAGGTATTACATTGTAAGGTATTTTTTTAATTTGCTGATATTAAGAATAGGAATTTTTAAATTAAAAAAAAAAGCCCTTGGACATTCTCAGTCATCCAGGACAGGTCATCGTTGTCCCAAAGGTGCTTTTTCAAGAAGCAACTGGACTTTCTGTGTTTTTCCTTGAAGGCGTTTCGCTTCTCATCCAAGAAGCTTCTTCAGTTCTGATTGAATGGTGGAGGATGGAAGGATTTACAGTATATTCCTGGGTGTCATCTGGCTGTTAGCACTCCTGTCATGCCCCTATTGGAGTCTGACTTCGAGGGAGAGGAGGAACAGCTGACAGGGAGTGGGAGTGTGACTCCAAAGGTTGTGGAGGAAACTGGGGAAGGGCACAGGCTGGCTGGGCATTCAGAGAAAGACCCAGGCCCATCCCTTCTCCATCCTAAGGCACACAGGGAGGAGCAGATAAGGGAGAAACGTGAATGACATGGTCTGTGGGGGAGGAAGGGGTTCTGATCCCCTTCATGGGCTGCAGCTGTGAGGACTGTTTAAAAGGACAAACTGCACATGGCCCAGTGATGGAAGCAAAGCGTGAAATAATTATAGTTTTTCAGTTCTTATCTGAGTTGCGCGCGCAATGTAAAATCACCGAACCAGTAGTTACACCAGTCGGATTCCACCCCTGAATGGATGGATAGATGGATAGATGAGATAGTTAGATGAGAATGTAGATAGTCAGACAGGTAGAGAGAGAGGAATGGATGGATGGATGGATAGATGATATAATTATTTAGATAGAGAGAGGGGGAGGGAGAGGGGGGAGAGAGAGAGAGAATTCCCTGGTAAAGCACTACTTTGGCATAGTTGCATGGTCTCAGGAAGCTAAGAGCAATGCCACAGATTCCACCATACTGGACAGGTCTCACCAGAAGAACCAGACAGAGTGTCTTTCTCTTTTCCATGAAAAAAAATACGGTGAGACGTAATTTTAGAGAAACCCATGGCAGATTGATCATCATCCCCCAAGTCAACAAGGCTCATGCCAGGGGTTAGAGTTCATAATCATTATTTTACGAAATTGGCTGGGGGGCTTAAAGCCATAGGATATTTAATTTTGAATCGGTCCCAAGATGGAAGCAGCAGACTGAATGAATGCCATTCACCGAACCCTGGCATCTTTTACACCAAGTCAGAATGATTCAACAAAATTTACTTCTCTCTTTCTCTCTCTAGCTGTGAAAACATTCAACCCAATATGATTCCGTGAAGCTTCACTGGTAGCACACAAAGATGCCTCAGTGTGGCAAAATAGCAGAGACCTCACATATACAAAGCCAGAGTGTCACTCAGGATTTTAAATGGAATTATATTTAATTCATGGAAGCAGATTGCCTTAGTAATGCCAGCATTTGGAAAGAATGAAACCCTTTAAAAAAAAAAACTCCATTCCTAGGAAGGGAAGGTTCTAGAAAGTCTTCCAATATACTGATGAGTGTATAGGGCAGTGGTGGCTAACCTTTTTGAGCTCCTGTGCCAAAAATTGTGTGCACGCTCGCGTGCCAGTACCCAGGAGGCAATGCATACCCCCCATAACCCCTATGCGTGCACACGCAATCCCAGCCCACCTCGCCATCCCGTTACCTGCACTTCTCCTCACAGCTGATTTTCAGCCAGTTTGAAGTCTTTTTCGGCCTTCCAAAGGCTTGAGGAAGGCTTCTGCAAGCTTTGTAGGCCGAAAACTAGCCCCATTTCGTCACTTACTGTTTTTCTGAAAATACCGGAAGTGACGAAATGGGACTAGTTTTCAGCCTGCAAAGCCTGCAGAAGCCTTCCTCAAGCCTTTGGGAGGCCGAAAAAGGCCTCAAACTGGCTGAAAATCAGCTGGGAGGCGCGCACATGTGCAATGAGGTAAGTTTGCCTGCAGCTCGCATGCCGGTACAAATGGCTCTGCGTGCCACCTGTTGCATACGTGCCATAAGTTCGCCATCACGGGTATAGGGGTTGCAAAATCCAAAAGGTTTTGGGTGTATGTAAGTGTGTGTGTTTGTGAGGGCATGCTTTAAATATGTATTATTACCTAAAAGTTCCACTTTAATTTTCTTCGTTGGAGGCAGTTCATCCTTGACTTACAATAGTTCATTTAGCGACCACTTGAACTTAAAACGGCACTGAAAAAAGTGACTTATCACCATGTTTCACACTTAACGACCATTGCAGCTCTCCCATGGTCACAGGATCAAAATTCAGATGCTTAACAACTGATTCATACTTATGACGGTTGCCATGTTCCAGGGCGATGTGTTTCCCTTTTGCGACTTTCTGAAAAGCAGAGTCAATGGGGGAAGCCAGATTCATTTAACAACCATGTTACTACCTTAACACCTGCAATGATTCACTTAACATCTGTGTAGTTTAGTTTAGTTTATTGTCATTGCACCTCGTACAATGAAATCAAACACCATTTTCAGTGCACATCATTCATGACCATGAAACTAAACACAAACAAGGATCTTTCACACTCTACACATTGAATTGAAAACCCCTGATATTGCATTCATATTGCACTCTACAGCAGAATTCAAAAGAGCTACTGCCCTGGGATAGAAGCTGTTTCTCAGCCTATTTGTCCTTCTTTTTAATTATCCTGTACTGTCTGCCAGATGGCAATAGTTTTTTTTAAAAAGTGTTCCCAGGATGAGATGGATCTTTAATAAGAATGTTTGGAACTTTCTTAGGGCAGCAGGAGCTATAAAGCTCTTCCAAAGAGATAAAAGGGCAACCCATGATCCCCTGGGCAATGACATTAACCCTCTGAAGTGCTGTCCTATCTGCCCCTGTGCAATTGGCAAATCATACAGAGATGCAATATGTTAAAATGCTCTCTATGGTACAGCGGTAGAAGGTCACCAGCAGTTTTCCATTCAGTTGTTGTTTCCTGAGAAGCCTCAGGTGGTATAATCTCTGCTGGGCCCTTTTGACCAGGGCTGCAATGTGAGCACCCCAGGTCAGGTCCTCTTTTAGGGTAACACCACAAACTTAAAACTGGCCATTTGCTCCGCTCGGTCTCCATGGATAAGCAAGGGCTGGATGTCTGATCTGTTCCTTCTATAATACACTATAAGTTCCTTGGTCTTATTGGTGTTGAGGACCAAGTTATTGTCTCCAGACCACGAAAGCAACCAGTCCACCTCTTCTTGATAGGCAGACTCATCCTCTCCAGAGATGAATCCCACCACTGTTGTATCATCTGCAAATTTAGCAATAGTATGACTAGTGTGAGCGGGAATGCAGTCATGCATATAAAGAGTATGTGGCAAGGAAGGTCGCAAAACAGGGCAAAACTCACCTAGCAAATGTCTCACTTAGCAGCAGAAATTTTGGGCTCAAGTGTGTTTGTAACTCGAGGATTAAGTAAGATACATTTCAACATTTCTTTTTTTCTTTGAACATAACTCATTTATTTAATTGGAACCGAGATAGAATAAGTAAATATACTGTTTGCTTGAAATAATTAAACAATTCGTTATTTAAGTATAATTCTAACAAGTTCAGAATTTTTTTCAATTTCTGGAATGTCATAATTCTAATTTATAATTGCAATCTAATCAAAATTGAATAACCTTTTGGTAAAATAGGGTTTATATTGCATTTCTCATTAAGCATGGCAAAATAGTCCATTTCACAGTCACAAATGGATGATTTAAAATATTTTCTACACTATTACAGACTCGAGGTGATTTTCATGAAGCACCGTGCATCAGGCCTCTTTGCCAATCACAGATGTTAAAATAAGGTTCAGTACAACTTTAGGAATAGGATTAATGGAAAATCTAAGCATTTTTTTGGTTGTTTTAACAAAGGGAATTACATTTAACAAGATAACACATTTTTCAGTAGTAAAAACTTTAGACCAATTTAGACAATCAACAACGTAAACAGAACAAAAGGGCTATTTTCAATGCCATGATTGTGCCATTATATGTATTTTTCCCCTGGTTATATATTTTTTTCTATTTCATTTCATTTTACATTTTCAACATTTCTTATCCCATCTTTAGATGCCCAAATCTGATTTATTTGAATTTGAAAAATTGCCAACTTGTGACGGATACTGGGGTTCAGGCTATGACAGCAATGGCTTGGTTAACCTATCTCAATATTTCACGAACGGGCATCAGTGATCAGGTGAGCAAATGAAAATGTCTGCTAGGTATACTTCCTTGAATATGCACGTGCTTTCTGAGTCATTGTAATGTTTCCCACGTGTCTGATCACACTTGGCCAATAAAGAAAATGGGGCAAGATGTAAAATGGGACAAAACTGGACAGGTTTTTTTTTGCTTAGAAATGGAATTTTTTGGGATCGCGTATGATCCTAAGTTGAGGGCTATCTATAGAGCATTGTGTCTTCTGGGTCTTTTGTCACAACCAACCTTTTCCCTTTTGAGAATATTATTGTCAACTAAAAAAATACTTCTTTGGTCTTTTTAGTTGCCAGCAGAAAAGGGAGTGGGGGAAAGCAGTGCATTCCTTAAATGCTTCAGATAATTTCTAGGCAGCTGAAGCTATTGGTGTGCAAGATTATTACTGGAGAGCATAATTGATGACTCTTGGCTATGGATATGTCCCACTGGAGAATATACATCCAGGGGATGGGGGGAAGACCGGGGTCAAGGGTGAAATGAATGAGGTGTCTTAGAGTTGGCTGCCCCCAGGTAACGCTGACATGGTCACTCCTAAAAAATCAATTTTTTTACTCCGAGAGATGTGGCTAGGGACTTATTATTTGAATGGGAGTGAATGTCGGAGTCCTGACAATTACATTTTTTTTCAATCTAATTCTCTACCTCTTCCTGCCAATTTTTTTTTCAAATTCCCAACACCAATTTTCTTCTTTTCCCAATTTACAGTGTTGGGGCGTATTTTACAAGTCAATCAGTTTAATAATTATTTTTTATACGAGATTGCTAGTACATTGACATTGGTTTAAAATGTTTATAGGGCTTGGAGAGCCTTGGCAGGCATTTCAAAATTAAGGAGATTATTCTGTCGGAGTGTAGGCTGATTTCTGATACGGGAATGAAGGTAAAACAACATAGAGGTGTCTCATTTATGACTGTTGGATTTTCTGTATTAATATTTTGAGGTTTCATTTCATAACATTCCTTGTCATTCTTAAATAAGCATTATCCTTGTTATCTGTGGGACTGAATTCATTTGGAAGGTATTTCTATGCCACAACTACAGTGTAGTATCCAGGCAGTAGATGGCAGTGTTTACCAGTTTGGATCTATGGTATGTACTCTATGCTCTTTTATTCTAGGTAGAGTTCCTGTTTCCTCTTAAACAGTTGGGCAGTAAAGCACATGGTGGCTGTAACCTTTGTTTGCTCTGTGCTGCTATATATAAACAGAATTTCTAACACTCAAATTCATCCCTATCTTGCTTCAGAAAACCAGGGTGGGATCTGGTAGATCTGTCTCGATGTTGAAATTTAATTCAATAAATTAAATTAACTTATGTTCCAGGCATTGTGTACTGAATTGAAAAAACTAGACTACCTTGATTTGTCTTTCTGCCAGCACATATCAAATTCTACATTAAAATATTTGTCACTGAATTGTCGCAAACTCACATGTCTCATTCTGGTGGGCTGTTTCAAGGTATGTATGAAAACCACAATACCTAATGCCGTTTTCTCCTTTTGAGTATGTCATGAGTAATAATTTTCTCCCCCAGAATTCTGTCAAGTCTGCCCCATCCAAAGGGATAAGAAATTTTTGTTACTAATAACTTTGGCACATAGAGATTCCTGTAAATTCTCCTTTACTTCAAGTGGAGTACTTTGCCAATTCTTGTACGACAAAGTCATTGTTGAACCCAGTTCCCCCATCCTTGGTTCTATATATTTTGCCAGCACTTGTGGCCAGATCTAGTCTACATCATGAGAATGGGAGACATTTGTGGTTCGCCCCTTCTTTCTAAAAACAGGGACGTCCAACCTTGACAACTTTAAGACTTGGGGATTTCAACTCCCAGAATTCCCCAGCTAGCCATGGGGAATTCTGGGAGTTGAAATCTTAAAGTTGCCAAGGTGGGATCCCCTAAACAGAATGAAAGTTTTGTGAAGAGAGGGGAAAGATCCACATTCTCTCTCTTTTTCTCTCTTCAGCAAAACATAAGCTTGAAATTGGTAGGATGATTCCCAGTCAGCCAGGAAGCTTTAATGATGAGTCAGAGATCGAATTTGAAAAACAGATAGTATTCATGTTCTCTAGAGTAGGGGTCTTCAACCTTGACAACTTTCTGTTTTCAAGAGCCACCCTTACCGTGAAGTGTTAGTTTAAGGCCTATCTTAAAACAGATAGGAGAACATCCATTCAGCCAGGAAGCTTCAATTTCGAGACAGAGATCTAACAGACATGCATTCATGTAGATTAAATGCCTCCTAAAATCAAGATTTCCTATTCCGCAATGTTGACTGTTGAAACGCTTTTAATTCTGTGTCACGTTTTTGCTTGATTGACAGATCAGCGATGCAGGGATTCAGTTAATAGCTTCAGGCTGCAATTTCCTACATTACTTGGATATTTCCGGTTGCAAAAATGTTACTGACAGAGCCCTAAAAAACCTGGTGAAAGGTTGCTTGCAGCTCCGAATACTTAAGATGTTGTACTGCATAGGCATTACCCGGTAAGAGATTGTCTGAGACAAATGTATAGATTCCCAAAACCAAAGGTCTTTCAAACTTTGCAAGTTTAAGACTTGTGGACTTCAACTCCCAGAATTCCTGAGCTAACATGGAGGAGGAGGAGGAATTCTGGGAGTTGAAGTCCACAAGTCTTAAATTTGCCAAGTTTGAAGACCTTCTGCCCTAAACAAACAAAAAATATTCTTTTAGATAGCATACAGATAGTCCTTGACTTACAGCCATTTGTTTAGTGGCTGGTCAAAGTTTTAAAAAAAAGGCACTGAAAAAAGGAGCTTATGATTGTTTTTTGCATTAGAGACCATTTGCAACTTCCCCAGGGTCACCTGATCAAAATTCAAACAGTTGGCAACTGGCATGTACTTATGACAGTTGCAGCGTCCCGGGGCCATGTTATCCCATTTTGTGACTTTGCAACAAACACAGGTCTATGGGGAACCCAGGTTCACTTTGTAGCTGTTGTCACTGACTTCACAACTGCAGCAATTTACGGAACAACTGTGGCAAGAGTGGCTGGAAAACGAGGCAAAGTTAACAAATGTCTCGTTTTAGCAACAGAAACGATGGGCTCAATTATGATCATAAGTCGAGGACTACCTGTAATTAACGAGCCAGCAAGATCCATATTCTGGAGCAGGGGGGTCAAACTCAAGGCCCATGGGCTGCATCCAGCCTGCAGGGTGCTTAAATTTGGTTTGTGGGGCCAGCCTGGTGTTCTAACCCAACCGGGTTCCTAGAGAGCAAACACAGACAAAGGCAGTAGCCCCCACCTTTCAAGGTTTAATCACGAATGCTGTTCCTTTACAGAAAAAATTGTTGCTTTCCAACAATTATCTCCGACAAGAGCTTTGCCAAGTTGTTGTCAAGGCTGCCAAAAACCCAGAGATAAGAACTAATTGACAAGATTCACAAACTAAGATGTCCACCAGTTCAGCTTCAGAGCTTCTTTGCTTTCTGCAAAGAACGCTTTTCCAAACTTGGCTTGTATCCTCTTGAGGGAGGGGCCATTACCTTGCAGCCTTACTCCCAAGTCGCCTGTGCTGCTGTAATTGTTCTTTCCTCCGAGTAATCCTTCATGCACGTGCACTTGGCACAGGCTCCTCGGGAACCTCCTCGTCGCTGCTGCCAGCCCCAATCTCTGAAGGCAGCAGTCCACTCCCTGATGGTCCTGGCTCTCCTCAGCCATCTGCACCTGCTGCCAGCTAATCACACCACCTGGAAATATCAAAGGAACGGCCCGCGGTGCCTCTGTCAGCCAAAGCAAGGCCCTTGTGTGGCCCAGTTTCGGCCTCCCAGCCTCCAGCAGCACTCTGCCGGCCAAAAAAGGGCTGTGCAAAGGTTGCACGTGTCAACTCATAAGATATTTCTATGGTCTTTTTAAAGTTGCCAACAGAAAGGGAGGGGGGAGCAGTGCAGCAGCTTGCAAACCAAAACTGCATTCCATAAATGTTTTCAAGGTGACCGAAGTTTCTGCTGCACAAAATTCTAACCAGGGAGTATAGTTGATGACTCTTGGCTATGGATGTGTCCCATTGGAGAATATGAATTATGATACATCCAGTGTAATGATCTGAGGCATGGCACAAAAGTAACAAAGTCACCAAAGTAGATAAATTCTCTTTAATGCCTCCAACTTGGCCCCAATTATCCTCGGCTGGAGATCAAACTCTTCCAAAAATAGTCTACAAAGGGAAGAAATGCAGTGTGAACCCAAAATACAGATAAAGTGGAAATAAAAAAACAACACAAACCACGCTGAAGTAATTAATACAACAGACCAGGATAATAACTTGCAGACTTCCAAAAGATAACGAAGCACACACAGTTGGGAGGATGCCAAAACCCAGATAAGCCTCGATAAAGATAATACACACTTTGCTTCCAACAACCTTGCCATGCACAGTTTGCCCTTTTAAACAGTCTTCCCAGCTGCAGCCCATGAAGGGGATCAGAGCCCTTTCCTCCCCTGTAAACCATGTTGCTCCATTATCCATTCCTCCCTGCATGCCATAGGATGAAGAAGGGGTGGGCCTAGGTCTTCCTCTGAATGCTGAGCCAGCCTGTGCCCTTCCCCACTTTCCTCCACAGCCACCGGAGCCACACACCCACTCCCTGTCAGCTGTTCCACCTCCCCCTTGGAATCAGATTCCAATTGGGGCATGAGACCCCTGGGGGAAAACCAGGGTCAAGGGTGAAATGAATGATGTGTCTCAGAGTCATCTACACCTAGGCAGCGCCGGCATGTTTACTCCTAATAAATCATCTTTAAGTTTTGGAAGTTTGGCTAGACTCATAATTTAAATGGGGGTAATTGCCGGAGCCCTGACACCGCAAGACCCCTTGCAGCCCATTTCAGCCTCCTCACCCTCCATCAGCACTCTGCAGGCCAAAAATGGGCTGCGCGGAGGCCCATGCCACATTTTATACAGCAGGGCTGCAGGAGGCACCCATCCTGTCTCCCCCTGCTCCCCCCTGGCCTGCCAAGAACTGCTAATCCGGTCCGCAAAGAAATCCAGTTTGACACCCCTATTTTAGAGTCCTGAACTGCCTATGGTGAAATCACTAATCATGCCATCCCATGCATTTTTATTTCTAGACCGGCTGTTTCAAGTTATGCGTCAAGGCTCCAGAAATACGAATATAATGATGATGAGCCGCCTTTATGGTTTGGTACCGAGGTCAGTGGTGACGAACTGATCATGACGAAGAAACTGAAAAAACGTCGGTACAGCACTATGGCCATAGCGCGACCGAGCATCCAAGGGTCTTTGGGAGAAAAAGACTTCGAACAAACCAAACTTCCTCTGATTGAAACTGTAACAGAGCAAGCCGTGGAAGAAAGTTTGATCTCGCCAGGAAGTCTGGCAGAAGATCCCTAAAACGGTGTCCGATGTTTGAAATTCCCTGAAAGCTGACAATCCTTTTTGTTAGTGGGGAAAAATGTACATTAAAAAAAAAAAGCTTTTCATTTATTGATAGCAAACCATGTTCCTTTTTTGTTGTTGTTCTTAAAAATACTGTGAAGGAAAAGTTGTGGCTTTGTTTTTCTTTGTCTTTGGAGAAAATGTGGCCATTCAGTTGTTGAAAGATATCTGTGTTAGTCTGCAGCCTTAGCTGAAGCATGAGAACTTGGTTGTTTTTATTGATGGGGTGGAGTGGAAGAATTGTAATATTTTATTGTGGTCAGAATTTCTTGCCTAGATCCAAAGAGTTAAACCCAAAGGTATCAAAATAATTGACATGACATATATATTCATTCTGAGATTCATAAAATCAGAGGGTTGGAAGGGACCTTGGAGGTCTTACAGTCCAACCCCCTGCCCAAGGCAGGACAACCTATTACTTATTACATCCTGGACAAATCTTTCCTTGAAGACCTCCAGTGATGGAGCACCCATAACGATGCTCCTTATCTTTCCTTGAAGACCTCCAGTGATGGAGCACCCATAACGGTGCTTATGTTTTCTTGAAGACCTATACATATGGAAGATGGCTTGATGTTTTTATGTTCTGTTTGTTTATGTTTGTTTTTAAAAACCAATAAAAACTTTTAAAAGAAATGTTCCTGTCCCTTCCTAATTCAATTATCTCATTTATTTTATTTCATTTATTTTATTAACAAACATTTCACTATTCACAGTAACTATTTTATCCCTTATTTTAATCATACATTGTTTCCAATTTTCTAAAATTATTTCTATTAATAATATAACAATACAATCTTATGTACCTTTACAGAATCCCTTTTTCAGTTAAATTTTCATCCATTATCTCTAAATAGGCTCTGTTTCTCTATATCTTGTTTCTGTCCTTTGTAACTTCTTTTCCTTTCCTTCTTCCCTCTCTTCTTCTCTCTCCCCTTTTTACCCCCTTGCCTCTCTAGCTCTATTTCTCTTTTCTGTATTCCCCTCTTCTGTTGCTTTCCAATATTATACTTATTTTTTGAACTATTTTTATTTTCTTTGGTTGTTTTTTTAAATCTTAAATTCTCCATTCTCTTTCCCCGCTTTCCTTTTTCTTCCCCACATAGAATTACTTGTTCATTAAAGATGGCTTCTTCTTTGTCCCAGTCTTCTTGTTTTGCAGATGTTTCTTGTTGTTTCTCAAAGTTCCAAATCTCCATTTCTAAGAATTGAAAAACGAAGCCAAAAGAACCTCTCCCTTCTTGTGCATCTTCTTTGTACTTTTTAAGTTCCATTTTCAATTCATCCAGAAGTAGTGCCATTGTATAAATTTTTAAACAACCACTCAATTGATTTTAGTCATTCAAGTGCAATTACCAAGAATCCAAAGATCATCAAGTAATCCAAATACACACAAGCTGTTTCTTCTTGCTTTTTTTTTTTCACTTTATCTTTCTGGGGTTCTACTATTTAGTCGCCAAGTTTCAGTTAAAATGTATCTTTTAGAAGTCTTGTTGAAGTTTTACTGTAGATTCCTTTTAATTCCAGGCAGTCTCCTCCCTTTTTTTCCAGATACTACCCTTTTATTCTTTTTCTCTCCTTTCCTGCTTATAAATTTTTTTTAGTGTCCAGAAATCTTTATTATCCCTTTAACATTTTATTTTATTTTCAGCTTAATTGCCTGTTGATGTCAAAGCGGATTTTTTTTCTGATTTCTTATTGAGTCTTTGTTGTCAGTATAGGGAAAGGGAGAGAAGAAAAAAAACCCAAACCTTTCCCTTTTCACTTTCCTTTGCTGCTTCAGAATCTTCTTTGGGAATGATGTTATTCTTTTTAAGCTTAAATTCCAGGGTACCTTAGTTGTTGCTTTTGCAATTTAATTCAGTCAGCCAGAACTTTCACTTCTTATCTTCCTCCTGCACATTCTTTTCTGGTCGAGTTCTTCTTTGAGGTGGCCATTTCTGACCACCGCTGCAACCGCCTTTGGGAAAGGGAGTAATGGCCAGCTGAGAAGGAAAGATGCGGATCTTCTCAACCCTGCTGGCAGTCTCCCCCCTCTTCACCACCTCTACGGGGTGGCTTAGCCCCGAAACCAGCTGGCTCGGGGCGCTCCAGCAGTGAGCCCAGACCGAAATCGTACACAATCGTGAATTTCTGTCTGTCGCCAAAGAAGCTCAAACCGGAAGCCCGCTCCTTATCTTTTCTTGAAGACCTCCAGTGATGGAGCACCCATAACAATGCTCCTTATCTTTCCTTGAAGACCTCCAGTGATGGAGCACCAATAACTGTGCTCCACATATTTCCTTGAAGACATCCAGTGATGGAGCACCCATAACCATGCTCCACATCTTTCCTTGAAGACCTCCAGTGATGGAGCACCCATAACGGTGCTCCTTATCTTTCCTTGAAGACTTCCAGTGATGGAGCACCCATAACGATGCTCCTTATCTTTCCTTGAAGACCTCCAGTGATGGAGCACCCATAATGATGCTCCTTATCTTTCCTTGAAGACCTCCAGTGATGAAGCACCCATAATCATGCTCCATATCTTTCCTTGAAGACCTCCAGTGATGGAACACCCATAATGATGCTCCACATCTTTCCTTGAACACATCCAGTGATGGAGCACCCATAATGATACTCCTTATCTTTCCTTGAAGACCACCAGTGATGGAGCACCCATAACCGTGCTCCATATCTTTCCTTGAAGACCTCCAGTGATGGAGCACCCATAACCGTGCTCCATATCTTTCCTTGAAGACCTCCAGTGATGGAGCACCCATAACCGTGCTCCATATCTTTCCTTGAAGACCTCCAGTGATGGAGCACCCATAACCGTGCTCCATATCTTTCCTTGAAGACCTCCAGTGATGGAGCACCCATAACCGTGCTCCATATCTTTCCTTGAAGACCTCCAGTGATGGAGCACCCATAACCGTGCTCCATATCTTTCCTTGAAGACCTCCAGTGATGGAGCACCCATAACCGTGCTCCATATCTTTCCTTGAAGACCTCCAGTGATGGAGCACCCATAACCGTGCTCCATATCTTTCCTTGAAGACCTCCAGTGATGGAGCACCCATAACCGTGCTCCATATCTTTCCTTGAAGACCTCCAGTGATGGAGCACCCATAACCGTGCTCCATATCTTTCCTTGAAGACCACCACTGATGAAGCACCCATAACCGTGCTCCATATCTTTCCTTGAAGACCTCCAGTGATGGAGCACCCATAACCGTGCTCCATATCTTTCCTTGAAGACCTCCAGTGATGGAGCACCCATAACCGTGCTCCATATCTTTCCTTGAAGACCTCCAGTGATGGAGCACCCATAACCGTGCTCCATATCTTTCCTTGAAGACCTCCAGTGATGGAGCACCCATAACCGTGCTCCATATCTTTCCTTGAAGACCTCCAGTGATGGAGCACCCATAACCGTGCTCCATATCTTTCCTTGAAGACCTCCAGTGATGGAGCACCCATAACCGTGCTCCATATCTTTCCTTGAAGACCACCACTAATGAAGCACCCATAACCGTGCTCCATATCTTTCCTTGAAGACCTCCAGTGATGGAGCACCCATAACCATGTTCCATATCTTTCCTTGAAGACCTCCAGTGATGGAGCACCCATAACCGTGCTCCATATCTTTCCTTGAAGACCTCCAGTGATGGAGCACCCATAACGATGCTCCTTATCTTTCCTTGAAGACCTCCAGTGATGGAGCACCCATAATGATGCTCCTTATCTTTCCTTGAAGACCTCCAGTGATGAAGCACCCATAACCGTCCTCCATATCTTTCCTTGAAGACCTCCAGTGATGGAGCACCCATAACCGTGCTCCATATCTTTCCTTGAAGACCTCCAGTGATGGAGCACCCATAACCGTGCTCCATATCTTTCCTTGAAGACCTCCAGTGATGGAGCACCCATAACCGTGCTCCATATCTTTCCTTGAAGACCTCCAGTGATGGAGCACCCATAACCGTGCTCCATATCTTTCCTTGAAGACCTCCAGTGATGGAGCACCCATAACCGTGCTCCATATCTTTCCTTGAAGACCTCCAGTGATGGAGCACCCATAACCGTGCTCCATATCTTTCCTTGAAGACCTCCAGTGATGGAGCACCCATAACCGTGCTCCATATCTTTCCTTGAAGACCACCACTGATGAAGCACCCATAACCGTGCTCCATATCTTTCCTTGAAGACCTCCAGTGATGGAGCACCCATAACCGTGCTCCATATCTTTCCTTGAAGACCTCCAGTGATGGAGCACCCATAACCGTGCTCCATATCTTTCCTTGAAGACCTCCAGTGATGGAGCACCCATAACCGTGCTCCATATCTTTCCTTGAAGACCTCCAGTGATGGAGCACCCATAACCGTGCTCCATATCTTTCCTTGAAGACCTCCAGTGATGGAGCACCCATAACCGTGCTCCATATCTTTCCTTGAAGACCTCCAGTGATGGAGCACCCATAACCGTGCTCCATATCTTTCCTTGAAGACCACCACTAATGAAGCACCCATAACCGTGCTCCATATCTTTCCTTGAAGACCTCCAGTGATGGAGCACCCATAACCGTGTTCCATATCTTTCCTTGAAGACCTCCAGTGATGGAGCACCCATAACCGTGCTCCATATCTTTCCTTGAAGACCTCCAGTGATGGAGCACCCATAACCGTGCTCCATATCTTTCCTTGAAGACCTCCAGTGATGGAGCACCCATAACCGTGCTCCATATCTTTCCTTGAAGACCTCCAGTGATGGAGCACCCATAACCGTGCTCCATATCTTTCCTTGAAGACCTCCAGTGATGGAGCACCCATAACCGTGCTCCATATCTTTCCTTGAAGACCTCCAGTGATGGAGCACCCATAACCGTGCTCCATATCTTTCCTTGAAGACCACCAGTGATGAAGCACCCATAACCATGCTCCATATCTTTCCTTGAAGACCACCAGTGATGGAGCACACATAACCGTGCTCCATATCTTTCCTTGAAGACCTCCAGTGATGGATCACCCATAACCGTGCTCCATATCTTTCCTTGAAGACCTCCAGTGATGGAGCACCCATAACCATGCTCCACATCTTTCCTTGAAGACCTCCAGTGATGGAGCACTCATAACGGTGCTCCTTATCTTTCCTTGAAGACCTCCAGTGATGAAGCACCCATAATCGTGCTCCATATCTTTCCTTGAAGACCTCCAGTGATGGAACACCCATAATGATGCTCCACATCTTTCCTTGAAGACATCCAGTGATGGAGCACCCATAATGATACTCCTTATCTTTCCTTGAAGACCACCAGTGATGAAGCACCCATAACCGTGCTCCATATCTTTCCTTGAAGACCTCCAGTGATGGAGCACCCATAACCGAGCTCCATATCTTTCCTTGAAGACCTCCACTGATGGAACACCCATAACTGTGCTCCATATCTTTCCTTGAAGACCACCAGTGATGAAGCACCCATAACCTTGCTCCATATCTTTCCTTGAAGACCTCCAGTGATGGAGCACCCATAACCGTGCTCCATATCTTTCCTTGAAGACCTCCAATGATGGAGCACCCATAACCGTGCTCCATATCTTTCCTTGAAGACCTCCAGTGATGGAGCACCCATAACCGTGCTCCATATCTTTCCTTGAAGACCTCCAGTGATGGAGCACCCATAACCGTGCTCCATATCTTTCCTTGAAGACCTCCAATGATGGAGCACCCATAACCGTGCTCCACATCTTTCCTTGAAGACCTCCAGTGATGGAGCACTCATAACGGTGCTCCTTATCTTTCCTTGAAGACCTCCAGTGATGGAGCACCCATAACGATGCTCCTTATCTTTCCTTGAAGACCTCCAGTGATGGAGCACCCATAATGATGCTCCTTATCATTCCTTGAAGACCTCCAGTGATGAAGCACCCATAATCGTGCTCCATATCTTTCCTTGAAGACCTCCAGTGATGGAACACCCATAATGATGCTCCACATTTTTCCTTGAAGACATCCAGTGATGGAGTACCCATAATGATACTCCTTATCTTTCCTTGAAGACCACTAGTGATGAAGCACCCATAACCGTGCTCCATATCTTTCCTTGAAGACCTCCAGTGATGGAGCACCCATAACCGTGCTCCATATCTTTCCTTGAAGACCTCCAGTGATGGAGCACCCATAACCGTGCTCCATATCTTTCCTTGAAGACCTCCACTGATGGAACACCCATAACCGTGCTCCATATCTTTCCTTGAAGACCTCCAGTGATGGAGCACCCATAACCGTGCTCCATATCTTTCCTTGAAGACCACCAGTGATGAAGCACCCATAACCTTGCCCAATATCTTTCCTTGAAGACCTCCAGTGATGGAGCACCCATAACCGTGCTCCATATCTTTCCTTGAAGACCTCCAGTGATGGAGCACCCATAACCGTGCTCCATATCTTTCCTTGAAGACCTCCAGTGATGGAGCACCCATAACCGTGCTCCATATCTTTCCTTGAAGACCTCCAGTGATGGAGCACCCATAACCGTGCTCCATATCTTTCCTTGAAGACCTCCACTGATGGAACACCCATAACCGTGCTCCATATCTTTCCTTGAAGACCTCCAGTGATGGAGCACCCATAACCGTGCTCCATATCATTCCTTGAAGACCACCACTGATGAAGCACCCATAACCGTGCTCCATATCTTTCCTTGAAGACCTCCAGTGATGGAGCACCCATAACCGTGCTCCATATCTTTCCTTGAAGACCTCCAGTGATGGAGCACCCATAACCGTGCTCCATATCTTTCCTTGAAGACCTCCAGTGATGGAGCACCCATAACCGTGCTCCATATCTTTCCTTGAAGACCTCCAGTGATGAAGCACCCATAACCGTGCTCCATATCTTTCCTTGAAGACCTCCAGTGATGGAGCACCCATAACCGTGCTCCATATCTTTCCTTGAAGACCACCAGTGATGGAGCACCCATAACCGTGCTCCTTATCTTTCCTTGAAGACCTCCAGTGATGGAGCACCCATAACCGTGCTCCATATCTTTCATTGAAGACCACCAGTGATGAAGCACCCATAACCTTGCTCCATATCTTTCCTTGAAGACCTCCAGTGATGGAGCACCCATAACCGTGCTCCATATCTTTCCTTGAAGACCTCCAGTGATGGAGCACCCATAACCGTGCTCCTTATCTTTCCTTGAAGACCTCCAATGATGGAGCACCCATAACCGTGCTCCATATCTTTCCTTGAAGACCACCAGTGATGAAGCACCCATAACCTTGCTCCATATCTTTCCTTGAAGACCTCCAGTGATGGAGCACCCATAACCGTGCTCCATATCTTTCCTTGAAGACCTCCAGTGATGGAGCACCCATAACCGTGCTCCATATCTTTACTTGAAGACCACCAGTGATGAAGCACCCATAACCATGCTCCATATCTTTCCTTGAAGACCTCCAATGATGGAGCACCCATAACCGTGCTCCATATCTTTCCTTGAAGACCTCCAGTGATGGAGCACCCATAACCGTGCTCCATATCCTTCCTTGAAGACCACCAGTGATGAAGCACCCATAACCGTGCTCCATATCTTTCCTTGAAGACCTCCAGTGATGGAGCACCCATAACCGTGTTCCATATCTTTCCTTGAAGACCTCCAGTGATGGAGCACCCATAACCGTGCTCCATATCTTTCCTTGAAGACCTCCAGTGATGGAGCACCCATAACCGTGCTCCATATCTTTCCTTGAAGACCTCCAGTGATGGAGCACCCATAACCGTGTTCCATATCTTTCCTTGAAGACCACCAGCGATGAAGCACCCATAACTGTGCTCCATATCTTTCCTTGAAGACCTCCAGTGATGGAGCACCCATAACCGTGCTCCATATCTTTCCTTGAAGACCTCCAATGATGGAGCAGCCATAACTCCAGGAGGCAAGTTGTTCCAATTATTAATTGTTTTCATTGTCGGGAAATTTCTCCTTAGTTCCAGCTTTAACCTGATCAAAAAGATGAAGATTTCTCCAATTCAGAGAAGTAATATTCACACTTTTATTATTTGTAAGAATAATTTTAAACTGTCACCTTGGATTGTTCTGTCTTTATTTATAAAGTAAGTATTGTCAAGGAATCTTCAATTTCAAAGATTGGAACCAGCTTTGACATTTGAGATTGATGGTGCCATACTGTGTCTCCGCTTTAATATATCTTCCTTTTGCATCCTTTTGATCCATGTGGCCTGGGGGGGAAATAGTTATTTTCACACATTATTAAGGGTCTTCTATATTTTAATGTTCACCAAATTGTCTTGACTGAGTGAAAGCATTATATTGTAATAGTAGGGGCTGCTTTCTAGATTTTTAAAACTATCAGCAATCAATCTAAGTATATACTAGCAGAAAGATATTGTAGAATAATTAGAGTGGAGTGGAGTGGAATGGAATGAATGGAATGGAATATAAGCGAATATAAGCGAATATAAGCGAATATAAGCGAATATAAGCGAATAAAATAGAAATAATGGAATGGAATGAAATGGAATGGAATGGAATGGAATGGAATGGAATGGAATAGAATAGAATAGAATAGAATAGAATAGAATAGAATAGAATAGAATAGAATAGAATAGAATAGAATAGAATAGAAGTTGGTACTTACCTGATACGCCCATTCTCTGTGAGCTGTGAAGAGCATCCAGAAGTGGGAGCTTCAGTCTGGGCTTAAAACTCCGGGACACTCCTCCTCCTCCATGGGACACCTCCCCAGCATCCCCCAGTTTTGCAAAGACTGAGTGCCAAAGTCCGGAACTCATCACCTAATCTAGATCCCTGACCGGAACGGAACCCCACCAGATGGAAAGAAATGGGTGGGGCTGGATGCTCTTCACAGCTCACAGAGAACAAGTGTATCAGGTAAGTACCAACGCCCTTTCTCCCAAGAGCTGTTCAGAGCATCCAGAAGTGGGACATACCAAAGCTTGGCCTGTCCATAGGGAGGGATTCCGTCTGGATCAAAATCCACTCCTAAACTCTGTGGACCCTCTGCAGGACTCTTCTGCCAAATGAAGCGTCCCCTGAGGCATAGACATCAATTTTATAATTTCTGACAAAGGGCGATGGTGAAGCCCAAGTTGCTGCTCTGCAAACTTCATCTATGGAAGCCTGTGTGGCCCATGCTGCTGATGTTGCCTTGTTGAGTGGACTGTAATGTCCTTAGTAACTGAGATGGACTGGCATTCGTAACTTAGCTATGGTGGCTCTCAACCATCTACCAATGGTCGTTGACGACACCTTGTGTCCTAAAGTGGATGGGTTGAAGGATAGGAATAGAGCCTCAGATTTTCGAAATGCCACAGTGCAGTCTAGATAGATGCTTAACACCCTTCAAACGTCAAGTCGATGCCATTGATGCTCCAGTCTATGAGATGGTTTCTGACAAAAATTTGGAAGCACGAACTCCTGCGCTCTGTGGAAGACTGAATTTACTTTAGGGGTGAACGATGGATCCAATCTGAGAACCACTCTGTCTGCATGAAACACGCACAGGTCCTTTCTCATTGACAATGCTGCCAAATCGGAAATCCTCCTTGCTGATGTGATCTCAATTAAGAAGACCACCTTATATGTCAGGAATTTGAGACTAGTGGTTCTTAAAGGCTCGAACGGGCCAGTTTTAAGTGCAGTTAACACCTTGTTGAGCTCCCAAGTGGGATAGCGGTGAATTACAGGAGGTTGTAAGTTTGCAGCACTCTTAAGAAAGCTGCGGACATGTGGATGGTGTGCTATGGAACAAAGGTCACTGAGGCTAAGGCGGCCACCTGTCTACGTAAAGTATTTGGAGATAGGCCCATGGTCAACCCCTCCTGTAAAAAGTCCAATAATTGTCCTATTGATGGGGGTGGTTGGGTCGATCTTAGACCCGTGGCACCAGCGACAGAAAGTGGACTACATGGCCTCGTATATACGATTTGTTGAGGACCGTCTGGATGCTTGTATGGTGGCAATGGCATCCTCTGAAATCTGTTGAGTCCTTAAACAGCTCCGCTCAACCTTCATACTAGGCTAGGCTGAGCCATTGTGAGTCTGGGTGAAATACCGGCCCTTGAGAGAGGGAAACCCTCGACGGTGGAATTTTCCAAGGTTGTTCTCTTGACAGGTCCTGTAAGTCCGTGAACCACGTTCGCCTGGGCCAGTAAGGGGCGACCAATATCAATTCTGCTCGTTCCTCCAATAACTTCTGGATCAACTTGGGTATTACAGGGAGTGGAGGAAAAGCATATAGAAGTCCGGGAGGCCACTGACATCGCTGGGCGTTGACGGCCTCCACCCCGAGTCAGGTACCTTGAAATATACCAGGGCAATTGGGCGTTGAGGGGAGAGGCAAATAGATTGATCACTGGTTGCCCAAACCTCCGCACTGCTTCCTGGAAGAGAGACGGGTGTAGGTGCCACTCTGTCTGATCTATCATGGCCCTGCTGAGCCAGTCCGCTTGTGTGTTTTAAGGCCCCTGCTATGTGCTCTGCCTTGAGCGATAACAGATTGGCCTCAGCCCACTTGAACAACCTTGCTGTCTCCAGCATCAGAAGTTTGGAGTGGGTATCCCCCTGTCTGTTTACATGGGCTTTGGTTGTGATATTGTCTGTCAAGACCAGAACGTGGCATGATTGGAAAAGGGTAGAAAACTGCATAGCGCCAGATGAACTGCTCACAGCTCCAACAGGTTGATGCTTTGTGATTGTTCGGAAATAGTCCAACTTCCCTGTGCAGTGTGGGATTGGAAGTGAGCTCCCCATCCTACCAGGCTGGCATCGGTTGTGATCGTTGCCCTGCAAGGTTCCTTGAAAGGACGCCCCTTGTTTATCATGTTTTCCGACCACCAGTGGAGCAATCGGAGAACATTGTGAGGTACCTTTATCCGGACGTTGGCTCTTTCGGATCGCTGGAAACGTAGCAGGAACCATTGCAGATCTCCAGGATGGAATTGAGCCCAAGGCACAATGGAAATACAAGAAATCAGTTTCCCTGACAGTTGAGACAGAACTGCCAGGGAAACCCTCTTTAAGGCTCTGATCTCTCTGGCCAAAGACTGGATACTATTCAACCTGTCCTGAGAGAGAAAAACTTTGTCCTCCACTGTATCTATCACTGCCCCTAAATGAACTAACCTAGTTGAAGGGATCAAATGTCTTTTATCCCAATTTATGGAAAAGCCGTGACCTTGAAGGGTCTCCAGAGTAATCTTGGTATCCAAATTTGGAAGATGATGTTTGGAAGATGACAAAATTAAAATATCATCCAGATAACATTGTAAACGAATAGATTTGATCCTGAGGGAGGCAGCCAAAGCCGCGAGGACCTTGGTAAAAGTCCTAGGGGCCAAAGCCAGACCAAATGGTAGGGCGATATATTCGTAGTGCTGATCACAATAGCAAAATCTAAGATATTTATAATGAGCAGGTATAATTGGTATATGTAGATAAGCTCCATCAGATCTATAGAGGTCAGGACATCGTTCTCTCTGATGCTGAGCAGAATGGACTGGAGAGTAGTCATCTTGAATTTTGGATAAACCAATGATCTGTTCAGACGTTTGAGGTCCAGAATTGCCCTCCAGCCCCCCGAACTCTTTGGGACCACAAACAATAGAGAATAACAGCCTTGACCCCGTTGTTCAGATGGGACCTCTCTAATGGGCCGAATATGCAGAAAATGATTGATAGTCTCCTGCATCAATGCTCCCTTAATGGGTTCCGTTGACCTAGGACTCCTAATGAAAAAGTTTGGGGTGGGTGGGAGGATTGAAACTATAGTGCCAAAGCAAACCTAACAGAGTCCCTGACCCATCCATCAGAGGTGGAGCTGTATCATTGATCAGCAAACAATTTTAGCCGCTCTCCAATGGGAGCTGCTGTCAAGAACTCACTTGGGGCGACGAAAAAATCGGCCTCTGATAACTCTGGGGTTTCTTCTGTTTTGGCTTCCCCGCTTACCTCTATCGGAAGATTCCGACCTATCCTGTCTAAAACTGGGCCTGTAGCCTGATGTTCTCTGCAATCTGGGAACATATGGGCCTTGATAGTAGGGCCGAAAGGAACCCCTTCAAAACGACTGGGGCATTCTGATTTCAGACCTCCGAAAAAGGGGGAAGCACTTTTTTCTTGTTTCTATTCTCAATCAGCAGGGGCTCCAAGATAATTTATCCCCCGATATTAGAGCTGATGCCAGCTTGCATTTATGCTTGGTATCCGCCTGCCAATGTCTGAGCCATAGCAGTCTCCATGCTGATACGTGAGATGCTATGGCTCTAGACGAGAATTTGACTGCATTAAATGTGGCATTGGCGGAGAATTCTGCCGCTGCAATAATCTTAGCAATGTCCTGGTGGGCTCTGACATTTGACGCTGGCAATATATCCCTCAAGTGGAAGAGCCATCGTAGGGAGGACCGTGTAAAAAAGGATGCAGCTGTAGCTGCCCTAATGGCCCAGGCATCAGAAATGTGCGCCCTACGGAGTGCTAACTCTGCTCTCTTTTTCTCCAGTCTCAGGGCTTCCTTGGCCTCGTTGGGAAAGGTTGAAGAAGAGGCCAGTGCCACACTGGGCTCATCCACCTCCGGCGTTTTGAGAAAATTTGAAAACTCTGGTGCCAAATTATAATATTGTTTATCGTACCCTGTTGGGGTTGGGTAGGATGCTGCTGATGCCCATTGATTTTGTACTAATTCAGCAAACATACGAGGGACAGGAATAGTTTCTGCCTCATTAGCCGGTTGTGAGGATATTTGTCCTGAGACCCTGTTGACGATGGATTTGTCGTCAGATTTGTCCTGAGACCCTGTTGACGATGGATGAGGGCTTGATGTGCCTAGTTTAGCAGTTGTTCTTTGCTTTGAACAGTAAAGATTTAAAGAGGTATGGATGAAAAAGGCCAGAAAAGGTAGGTTGGTCCGGAATGAGGCCTTCGTCATCTGACATTCCTTGTTCTAGTGGGTCAGCCTCTGACAACCACAAGTCCATCTGATGGATCGACCCCACTTCCATGGGAACATCCTGGTCATCTAATTCCACCTCCTCCTGAAGACCTTGGACTGGTATGTTAGGAATATTGGGGAATACCTGAGTTTGATGATGTCCCATATGCACAAAGGATCGAGCAGGCAGGGATCCCGCTTCCAAAGTAGCCGAAAAGTGTCTGGTCCAGATGGATTGCTGCACTCCAGCCACAATGCCCTTTTGTATGGCCATCTCCATCCATTGCCTCATTTCGATGGGAATAGTCTCAGGTAATCCCTCCTCCTGTCTTAAACTGGAGGCTGTAGGGCTGAAGGTTGCCTCTGGGATTCACCAGGCAGTGCTCATTGGAGGAGATATGCCTGTGGGAGGCTGTCTAGAAATAGCCTGTCTGGGCTGGGTGGATAAGTCCAAGGGCCCCAACAATGTACTTGGTCCCTGATCCGATTGTTGTGTCATCGCCATCTTGTCGCCTCCCTGGCCCGTTTCTGCAGCTGCCTTTCCAAGGCTTGACGCCATCTATGGGCATCCTTATCCACTGCCTTAGAGACCTTTTGGGGGCCCACTGACTTATCTCGGGACTTATTTGTCTTGGAGCGGAAGACGTTGTCACCTTCCATTGTGGAAGACTGATTCTCATGCCTCTAACTTTATTTTTTTAAATTATTATTATTATTGTTGTTATTATTATTATTATTTGTACTTAGGGGAGATGCCTACCCCTGTGGTTGAAAGTAGAACGCTTCTCCAGGAGTGTTCGTCTATACAGAAGCCTGATGATGGCAGATGAGATTCTGCTGAAACGTTGCTACAACTTTAAAAGCACAACTACAATGACGTGGGAAAATACTCGAACAAAGCTGAATGCCATACTTGTAAGTACCCGTGAAAACTTGTGAAAACTATATATCTATATATATCTATATACACACACATATATACACATACACACACACACACACACACATATACATATACGTGCTATATCTACATGTAAAACTGTATATGGGAAACAGTATCTAGGGAAAGTAACAAGGGAAACCCCCAAGCGCTCCAAGCAAGAAATATTCTGGATCTCTGGTCCCAACAAGGGAAACCAGCTATACAGGGCCTGGATGGATCCTTTCCTGTCAAAAACATCCCGCTGTTTGAAATGGCACTTGCGGCTTCACTCCAATGTAATGATCCAAAAGCAATTGCAAAAAGAAAAGAAAAAATCCTGCTTAAGGACTAGCCTACTTATCCAATGCCAGCAAGATAAAAGAGAAATAATGCCAGGGAAGTGGAGTGGGAAGGTACTTGCCCCAGTCCCCAAGAAGGGAAACTGGCGGGGAATGGCGCCTGTGATACTTAGGCACGAACTTGAAGCCAGCCGTTGAAAATGGCGGGAAGGCAGAATCTCCGATGTTAATTGCCTGAGCAGTTTAACGAGCCACTGCTGCTGACTCTCTAAATTGTCAGATAAATGATCCTGCCAGTCGAAACGGCAAGAAGTGAGCCGCGGCTGTGAGCGCTCCACCAAGATCGCAGAAATAAAACGATTGG